>CM060172.1:62616750-64048937 GCA_030549775.1 Tamarix chinensis
TGTAAGTCCTATGATAGGATGCAATTGACTTTGTTTTTGTATTTATTTTCAGGAAATTTTTTGTTGCAAGTTGAAAATATCATTAGATATTTAGATCCAATGCAACCAGCTTCCATTTTGTTGCTTGTTAACAGCAAGCTGCTCTGTTGGTGTATTTCTTTGTGTTTTGCTGATGAATAAGACTTCCTGTTGTGTATTTTGTCAAGACAAGATGAAGAAAATATTTTTACTTTAAAATACGGATGTCAGAAGAAATATAACTTGATGATGTTGCCTGTCTTCTGCACAACTATTGAGGGTTTCCATTTTCCATTGCATGTTTAAGGAGTATTTTTGATCTTTCCATATGTCTCCTATATTCTGGACTTGTCGGTGAAACCTTACTGAGTTGACAAGACATAATTGCTAGCTGATTTAAGGTCTTAAATCATAAATATCCCTTGGAAAAATAACAATTATATTCATTGTTAAGCTTCCCATGAATTAAAAAAATTCAAATAGGAGTAACAGCTGGACCGACCTATTTTCAGCAGCACACTTGATAATTTGCTTGAATGTTATTTTGGTAGTATTAGCCAATCATGAAAATGGAAGGATACACTTATGTAGAAGGATAGTTGTTAGTTGATGTAATACAACGTCATTGATAAGCGTTTTGCAAAATGGCCATGATGAATCTGTGTAGCCTAGCCCCCCCTCACACCGCAAACCCCTCCTCCAAACAAAAAACATTTAGTTATAAAGGATGGTTGGATTTGCTTGGACCAATTGGCGTGTAAAATTGTGATTTGCTTATTATAGAGCATATGCTGGGAAGGTCATTTTTACGAGGGTATGATAGGACCTTTGATACTGCTTAATCAGTCAATAGACATGCTTGCCTCTGCAACCTAGATTGGCTTGTTTGATTGTTGCAGCCTTGTTACATGGGATAGCGATCATGTCTTCCTTATTTACTTTCTCTTTCTTTTCAGTGTGCGATCTCTTTGTCTTGTAAGATGGGTTTAGGTTTATCTTTGATCAGATAACTGTGGCATTGAAACTTTTCTAGGGTAATCAGTCTACAATTATCTTGTGTTAAGGTCTCTCAGCGCACGCTTTATTTTCATGCAGCTGGCTGTCCAAGCTCATCCAGCCATTTTATTACTTTAGATTCTAGAATAAAAGAGTTGACAGCATTATCGATGCCTGCCCTGGTCATTTCATTGTCCTAACTTATCTATAACAGATTCTGTGTGCCTATACCCTGTTCTGCTGATTTTCCCTATATTGCTATATCTTTTAAGGGCTCATTTGGTGTGGGGGTAATAGGGATGGGAAAAAACCTTCCCCATTTTTCTGGATTTTATATTAACTATTAAAAAATAATGAAAACATTTTAAATGCCAAATTATGATCTAAAATGGATATTTGTCCGAAAAATATTCTTTCATTTCTAATAGAATGTATAAGATGTAAAATACCCTCATTTCAGACATGCACTAAGGGGAAAGAAATTAATGAGGAGTTTTCTTTTCCCACCTTGCTTTATGCTTTTGTCATATGTGTGCTTTCTTAAGCTAGACGGGTGGGGAGGAGCAGAGACTAGAGAAGAGGGGCAGAGAGTGAAAGGAGTAGTAAAGGGATTTTCCATAAAAGCCTATGCTTGAGTTCTAGGTCTCAATCAGACTTAATATAAGTAGGTTGAAGCAACTGAAACAATCTGTTTGGCTCCATGACTCAAGCCATATAATGTAGGTTCAATGGTACTAATTTGATTCTAGACCATTAGTAGTACTTCTTTAATTTCTTTTGCTTTGTTTTCCCATTTGACATCTGATTTTTCTGTTTCTCTAGTGTCTATTAAGTTACTGATGGAATAATTCATGTGTGGAGCTGTGTCTTACTTTACAGTTCAGTACAGATATCACATTGTTAGCTACAAGCCAGGCTCAGCTGTGTCTTAATTTACAGTTCAATACAGATATCACATTGTTAGCTACAAGCCAGGCTCAGATGATGAATGGTATAGTTGTTACTGCTCTCCCCACCACTCCAAATTGTACAATCTATTTTTGTGCAGGCATATAGTTGCTATGTTGAGGCTCTACGGATACAGCCAACCTTCGCTATTGCATGGTCCAATCTTGCTGGACTTTTCATGGAGTCTGGTGATCTTAACAGAGCCCTCCAATACTATAAGGTTTGTGGAACTGTTTTCCTTTCTGCTCGCACAACATGATTGCTTAAAATGTTGCATAATGTTAGTCGGATGATAGTATGATATGAAACTTTTGTAGCATGATGTCAGTTATTTGTGTGCTCATTTTTGGTGTGATATTGTTGCTTTGACTTTGTAAATTTTCTTTCTAGATGATGTTTGCATTAACCATTTCTGCTGTTTTATGTAGGAGGCTGTCAAGCTCAAACCTTCCTTTCCAGATGCATATTTGAATCTTGGAAATGTGTACAAGGTAAGAATTTTTAAATTGTACAGTAATTTCAGAGTAGTCTTTGATCTGAGCAGAACCTGGATAAAATTGAGATATTCTTTTCCCTTTTCTAGGCTTTAGGAATGACGCAAGAAGCTGTCATGTGTTACCAACGTGCTCTTCAAACCCGACCAGACTATGCAATGGCATTTGGTGAGTGTTTTTATCATTTCTCCCCCTTAGTAATTAATATTAGTATACGTGTAAAATTTCTGGCACATGTTGGTCTATTAATTCTTAAATATCCCTACGATGGTTTATATTTTTTACGTAAAAAATGATATTTCTGCTCATTTGTGGCACTGTTTGTCACCGGTGCTTGATTAATTCATTTGATATAATGATGAATCTCTCCATTAGCGATTGTAACGATGAATTCTGCATTTTTCATTGGACTTCTATCTCGTTCTTGGCCCACAACATTAGGTAATTTGGCCAGCACATATTATGAGCAAGGGCAGCTGGATTCGGCAATTCTTCACTATAAGCAGGCCATTGCATGTGACTCTGGTTTTTTGGAGGCCTATAATAATTTGGTTTGTTTCAAACTTTGATCTCTCTTCTGACATCATTTTTAACTTCTTGGTATCTAGAAAGTCATGGTTTCTGACATATTATTTGGTTGCACTGAAAGGGAAATGCACTTAAAGATGTTGGGAGGACTGACGAAGCAATTCAATGCTATCATGTAGGTTCAGTTCTCTTGCATATCTATCTATTGCCGTTGTTGTGTTTGCCACTAATCATTGTCCCTTCCGTCTGCTGCTTTGTGTAGCAATGCCTATCGTTGCAACCAAATCATCCACAAGCTTTAACTAATCTTGGAAATATATACATGGAATGGTGATTATCATTCTTTTCTTAATCATGAAGCTACCATAATTTCTGTTTATTTCTCTTCTTTCAGTTTATTTTGATTACTATTTTTGTTTATTATTAGTATTAGCAGCAGCAGCAGTGTTTTTTTTTGGTTGTGTGTGTTGTGCATCAATATGTTGTTGGTATCTGTTTGTGTGCAGGAACATGACGGCTATTGCTGCTACATATTATAAGGCAACATTGAGCGTTACAACTGGATTGTCTGCACCCTTTAATAATCTGGCTATCATTTATAAGCAGCAGGTGGTTTTATTTGTATGAATTTTTTTCAGTTACATTGAAAATTGTCATTCTTTGAGGTCTAACCAATAATTCTAATTTGCTTCTGTGTGCCCCTTTTTCATAGGGTAATTATGCAGATGCTATATCTTGCTACAATGAAGTACTGCGAATTGATCCAATGGCTGCTGATGGCCTTGTCAATAGAGGAAATACTTACAAGGAGCTTGGCAGGGTTACTGAGGCAATTCAAGACTACGTTAATGCCATAAATGTTCGACCAACAATGGCTGAAGCCCATGCCAATCTGGCTTCAGCTTACAAAGACAGGTACTGTTTTTGTTACATTTCTTTATAGTTTATTGGCATATTTTGGTGTAGATTTGTTCCAAACACATTGTATTTGGCTGAGTTGCAGTGGATATGTGGAGCTAGCTATCAAAAGCTATAGACAAGCCCTAGTTATACGGACTGAATTCCCAGAGGCAATCTGCAATCTTCTCCATACTTTACAGGTACTATATCAAAAAAATGGAGGATTTTGTGAAAAGTTTCTTGGTTGGGTCAGTAAGATCAGCTGCATTAGATGTATGTACCTGCGCATTTAAGATGAATCAAATCATGAGTACTTATCCTTGTCGGTGAAACATGATAATTTAACATTATGGGTTTCTTATATTTGATGACCGCTGGATCCTTGTAGACAGTTCTTGTAGAAATTACATATCAAGGCTGTTTAGTAGATAGTGATGTCATTGATATGGTCTGTAAGAGCTTCTTAGATGGCGACACTTCCTGGGTAAAAGGCTTTGATTTTGTTTGGTCAATGATATGTTCATCCCTTTCTGCCGGAAAGGTGGCTACAAATATATAATTAGTCAAGAGGGGCATTGCAAGCTTTGACTGATTTTAAGTGGACCAATTGTGGAACCTGCGTCGCCAGCCAATATGTTGTGGAGGCAGCAATTCAATGATGTTTACCCAGCAAAGCACTAGTATGTGTCTTGCTGCCACAGGTTGTTGACCAATCTCAATTTGCCTTTTTTTTGTAGTGTGTTTGCAGCTGGGAGGACCGGGATAAAATGTTTGCAGAAGTTGAAGGGATCATCAGGCGACAGGTTAAGGTTAGGATCTGTTCATTCTGTCAACTTCATAATAACCGATATCTGGTTACAGCCCTTAGTCAATCAGTGTTCTTGATAGCTTTGAACTTTTTCTGTTTAGATGTCAGTGCTTCCTAGTGTTCAGCCCTTCCATGCAATTGCTTATCCTATTGATCCAATGCTTGCACTTGACATCAGGTAAACTCTCTATTGTGGCCAAATATGATGATGGATAGTTAGTTGTAGAATGTAACTGACATTGTGGTCTGTCTTTGTAGCCGTAAATATGCGCAGCATTGTTCTCTAATTGCATCTCGATATGCACTTCCTCCTTTTAGACACCCACATCCTATTGCTATAAGGGGCGAAGGAGGTTATCAGAGACTAAGGGTTGGGTAGGCATTCATTTTCACCAGTTTATCTATGTAAACTTCTCATGGTTTTTCCAATTTATTTATGTCAACTTCTCACTTATTTTTATTTTTATTTTTGTGTAGATACGTAAGCAGCGACTTTGGTAATCATCCATTGTCACATTTGATGGGCTCTGTGTTTGGCATGCATGACAGAGAGAATGTTGAGGCATGGTTGCAACTCTTGGTTGTTTCTAATGATACTGCAGCAGCAGCTAGCTTGTGAGCTATGATGCCATTTCTTGATGAATTAATATTTTGATACTCTAGGTTTTCTGTTATGCGTTGAGCCCAAATGATGGCACTGAGTGGAGACTACGTATTCAGAATGAAGTTGAACACTTTGTAGATGTTTCAGCCATGTCATCAGATATGATAGCTAAAATGATCAATGAAGACAAGATACAGATCCTTGTCAACCTCAATGGTTACACCAAGGTATGTAGTTTGGAATGAAGCTTATCAAGCCTGTAAGTTTAAAAAAAAGGCATGTCAAGCTGATAGGTTGTTGTCTCGTCTAGCGAAGCACGGAAATGGCACCCTATCCCTGAAATGTTCCGGAAACTTTTTGGTGTCGGAATTGGTACCGGAAGCATCCAATTAATTTGTTTTTTTTTAAAAAACTTTTATTAATGGTTTTCATCAACTAATGTAGGTAGTAGTTTTAGGATTTTTTGTTTCTACCTTAATTATAGTAGAGTTGGTCTATTTCTTAAAAATGTATGTAATGTGTGTGTGTGTATATTGTTTCCTTTTGTCCCCGTTTCCTAAATTTTTAAGAAATGACATTTCTACATTTCTGTCCCTGTTTCCTGTCCCCGTCCCTGTGTGACACACTGATCTCACGTGTAATTTTTTTTTTTGCTTCTAGAGTGAATGGTACTTACATTTCTTTACTTCCATTTACTTGTAATAAAATGATGCAGGGTGCCAGAAATGAGATATTTGCCATGCAACCTGCACCTATTCAGGTCTCATATATGGGTTTTCCTGGAACAACTGGAGCTACTTATATTGATTATTTGGTTACTGATGAGGTTGGAACTTGGAACTGGCTTGAATTTTACTTGACCATCTTAGGTGGTTGTGGCGTCTAATTTGACACGTTTTCTTCTTGCAGTTTGTTTCCCCTTTCCATTCTGCTCACATTTACTCTGAGAAACTTGTTCATTTACCCCATTGCTACTTTGTCAATGACTATAAGCAGGTTAGCATTTCTATCTTATCATTACTGTTTAAGAATGTTTTTTGAAAGTGCTCTAGCATTCTTCATTTGTTTGAATATTGAATATTTCTGTTCTGTGTTTTATACTGCTTAGAAAAATAAAGATGTATTGGATCCTAATTGCAAGCACAAACGCTCAGACTATGGTTTACCAGAAGATAAATTCTTATTTGCTTGCTTTAATCAATTGTACAAAATGGATCCTGAGATTTTCACAACATGGTAATTTCTGATTCTCTCTTTTTCTTGCCATGTTTTAAGCTAGGATTTTTAAAACCTATCAGTTCCTTTATTTTATTTTTGTGGATAGTGGTCTGTTCTACCCTTTCATGTACTGGCAATGGTGCTGATGTATATTTTGGTAATTATAGGTGCAATATTCTGAAACGAGTACCCGATAGTGCTTTATGGCTCCTAAGATTTCCAGCTGCTGGAGAAACAAGACTCCGTGCATGTATATTGATCCTCTCCCTAACAAAAAATAGATGTTGTTATAGTCGTGGCCAGAATATGTATATCTGTATAATGATTTCTAAATTATTACAGATGCTGCTGCGCAAGGAGTACAGCCAGACCGCATTATCTTCACAGATGTTGCTATGAAAAGTGAACACATCAAACGTAGTGCTTTAGCTGATCTCTTCCTAGACACGTGAGAAGATTCTTTTTTTCTTTTTTTTTTGCCAAATTCTATCATTTAGGAAGTTTAATATCTTCCTCCTTTGATACTGTAGTTATGCTGACTGATACTATGGTCTTTCAGGCCTTTGTGCAATGCACACACCACAGGGACTGATATTCTTTGGGCTGGTTTACCAATGATCACCCTGCCTCTGGAGAAGATGGCTACCAGGGTTGCTGGCTCTCTCTGTCTTGCAACTGGACTTGGGGATGAGATGGTTGTTAACAGGTAGTTCTTTCATCCCTAAGCGCATACTTGTGGCTCACTTTTGTTGTTGGATGGTAAATATTTTGGACTATTGGCATGCTATTCCTTACTCATTGTATTTGCATCTAAGGGTAACTGAGGAATTTATGATTATATGCTTTTAATTGAAGTGTCAACTATATGATATTGCTTTTTTATTTTAAAATAAAGTGATTTTGAAGAGTGGCATGAGTTGATGGGTTATCTATGTGCTGTATAAGGGTTTGTGGAGGTCATGATGTATGGATAGCCTGTCTTTGTTTTGATGAATTATGAGTAATATTTTGGAATTGTTTTATGGTTGTATTCAACCTTGGCTTGCGTTGAATGATTTTGAATAATCACTCATCGTGTCCTGATGTGGAGCTTCATTGATAAAGGATGCTAGTATCTGGCATATATGTATTGATAATACTGACTGTCATTTCAACAGCATGAAGGAATATGAAGAAAGGGCGGTCACTTTGGCACTGAATCCTCCAAAACTTGAAGCATTGACTAAGCAGCTGAAGGCTGTTCGTACGACCTGCCCTCTGTTTGACACTGCACGATGGGTAATACATCATTTCATCATAATATACTCTTTCTTACTTGGAGCCAACTGACTCCGTTATCTATAGTCTGATTTGGTTGCTGCTTCTGAACTAACTCAGGTGAAGAATCTCGATAGAGCATATTTTAAGATGTGGAATATCTATTGCTCGGGCCATCATCCTCAACCATTTAAAGTTACAGAGAATGACAAAGAGTTCCCTTGTGATAGTTGAAAATAGCTGAAACGGGAGTGTAAATAGATGTAAGAGTATTGATACTAATAGGATTTATAGTGAGATTCGTTAATTTATGCAGATGATGCAATGATGATTTGTGCTGTGAAAGTATCGTTGCGGATGAACGAATCTCTTGGAACAAATGATCTCCATCCTAGGTCAAATCGCCTTAATGTGTGTACGTGTGGTCTTAAATAAACAGTTTTAATGGATATGTTTATGGGGTAATCGCGCCCAGAGATATTCAAGTGCCTATAGGCTGTATGCATACGTGCGCTTATTTCTTGAACACTAATCCTTGGGTGGCTCTAAACAAAGCTGACAGAAGTTGATTTGATTTGACTTATTTAATCCGATTTGTATGAAATCTGATATGTTATAGCTTGAAAAATTTATCTACCTGATTCAAATATAATTGATTTGATTCAAACTGATTTAAGTGTAATACGTAATCCGACATCAATTTGACAGGCTAAAATTGGTATTAATTAGTTATGTTAATATGAAAAATGTCTAATTATTTATTGAAAGGTTTTAAAAATACATTATTTTATGAATTTTATTATTTTTTCATTACTTTTATTGTACACATTTTTGTCTATCAATGATATTTTAATTATTCCGATTGTTTTCATATAAAAATGTAGTATTGAAAAGTTATAATAATAAATAAATAACAGTTAATAGTATATATTTAATTATATGCTTATATGAAATTAAATTAGATGTTTGTTTATGAGGTTAATGAGTTGGATTAATTTTGATGGTCAATGTTCAATTTGATTTAAATTTAAGGTGATTTGATCTAAAATTAATTTGGCTTGAACATATCTAGATCCATCACAATCTAAAAAGATTTAATTTGTTTAGTTAACCTAATATCGATCTATTAAATTAATTATAACATGAAATCACTCGAATGCAAGTTTGAAGGATTTATATCCGACCTGATATGTTAACTCAAACGCAAATCTAAACTAACTCAATTTGAATTCGGTCTGACCCGACTATAAATTAATTTGATTCAACTCATATTTGCAATTACCAAAATCCAAACTTGACTTGACTAACAAAATGACATAAAATAACTAAAACCTATAATGATTTTACTTGATTTGCAACTGACCAACAAAGAAAATGATCCACAAACAATTTGACCTACGAACGATCCAACCCGATTGTCCCGTTAGCCTTGAGTGTCCAGTTAACATTTTGAGCAAAGGTTGAGGGTAGAAAAATACAGTCAAATAATTTTGAAATTAATACCAAAAGCTTGATCATTGGAAAAATGATCAATCGAAGCAATTGAAATTATTATTTCCCCCTCCCCTAATAAGTATATGGTGTAATCGTATATACTATGCCCGTGGTGTATATGGTGACAATTGAATAAATAAAGAAACAACTGTTAGAAGATTATTATTTACACTGTAGCTTTTGTGTGATGACAATTGTAAAAAATAACATTAACTTTTATGTTTTACTATAGTATGCTTGATGCTTCATCACTATATGTTTCATGTTTTTACTATGGTATACTTGATATTTTACCATGGTCAAGTATTATATAGTCATGCTTCTCTCCATTGTTATGTTTTAATAAGATATGCATCACGTTTCACCATGGTATGCTTGATGTTTCACTATGATCCAACGTTATGCACTCGTACTTTTTCTATTGCTATGTTAGATGTTTTACCATGATCTAACTTTATATAGTTATATTTCTCTTTATTGGTGTTTTACTATAATATACTTCATGTTTCACCACAATATATATATATATATATATATTATCATGGTTTAACATTATATCATTTTTCTTCTTTCCATTGTTATATATCATCATAATATACTTGGTGTTCTACCACGATATACTTGGTGTTTCATCACTGTACACTTAATATTTCACCGTGGTCCAATATTATGTAATCTTGCTTCTTTGCATTATTAAATTTCACTATGATATTCTTGATATTTCATCATGATACACTTTATGTTTGACCATGGCTTAATATTGCGTAGAATTTTTTCTCTCTATTGTTATCTTTCATTATGGTATGCTTAATATTTTATCATGGTTCAACGTTATATAGTCTTACTTTACTCCATTGTTATATTTTACCACAATATACTTTATATTTCATCATAGTATATTTCGTGTTTCATCACAATATGTTTCATGTTTCACCATAATATGCTTGGCGTTTCCATCGTGGTCCATAATTATATAGTTTTGTTTCTCTCCATTATAATGATTCATTATGATATACTTAGTGTTTTACCATAACTGTATTATATTTTATTACTCATTTTTATTGTAATTTTTTTACCAAAGGTATATTAATATGCATATCTATTTTAATCCTACTAAAAGATATTTTAATATTAAAAAAAACTATAATGCCAATAGTATACATAATGCGAATGGTGTGTATGATAATACCACAAAAATTGTTCCCCTCTCACTGCTCTATCATTTAGAACCTATGGGGATAGAGTGGTGCTATTTAGTACACATCAAAATATTTGTACACTAGACATATGATAGATCTTTCCGAAGTTCCATGTGCATTGCATGGAGTTTTATTCAGATCCTTGTTTGTAATTTGTGTGGCTTGGTGGTTGTGCTTGTGTGTTGATGTATGTGGGAAAGGATGAGAGAGAAGAAAGCAAGATTGATGAAACAAAGTAGGGGTTGAGGGAGTGTATGAGGAGAAAGCAAGAGTTGGGGGAGAGGTAGAGCAAAGGCGAAGATGGAGGGTGGTAATTAAGGGATAATAAGCAAAGGAATATCTTTCCTTTTCAAAGGTAGGGGCTTGGTTTGTCTACATGAATATAAGTACTATAAAGTTGATTCCAACATATTTTGGATGCTCAAATAAGTTAGCTTTTAGTTAGTTTAACTATGAAAAAACTTGTGTGAAGAAATTTATTGTGGTTAGAGGCATTAACTATTTTTTGGAAGATATAAATGTTTTTGAGTTGAAAAGTTATTTTTGATGAGTATGTTTGACATAATTAGTTAAAAAAAATTAAAATTCAAGCTATTTCAACATGCTTATAAATAAATAGTTATTGAGTTTTAAAAACACTTATTAAACCAATTACACTTGTATTCATATGACATAATAAGTTTAACAACACCCAAAGTATTAGGAAGTAGATTATTTGGATGATGATCATAAAAAAAAATCTTCTCCACTTTAGGTGTTTTAGATAATCACCATTATGGTTCCAGTCTATTATAATTCCTCCATTGTTAGGTGAAGCATTCAAAGTACTAGGAAGCGGTGTTGAAGGCATGAAAATCAATCCATGTAGAAGCTCTAATAATGGTCAAGTTTAAGTCGGTCAAGGCATCACTTAGGGGACGAAATAAACAGAATTTTAGTAATATATATTCGTAGACCAGTAGAATAGAGAATCAGATACATGAGATGGACTCACAGGAATAATATGACTCATTTAGTAGTGAGTAAATTTAAAGGAGGAACCATTTGCAAACATAATTTTGGAACTGCACAAGTTATTTAAGCCTTTTTGGCTCAAAAAGCTTGATGTTGGTGGTTGGGAGAAGGAGACAAGGACACCTAATTTTTTCATGCCTATGATTCAGCAAGAACGAGAACAAAATGTTCTTACTAGCATTGATATTATCAATTCAACATTCAAGCTTTGAAGTTTGATAAAAGAGCATAGTTGTTAAACCCCTGATCCAAATTTTATGATTCTACGATCTAAAAATTATTAACAATCTACGATTGTAGATAGAATCTTAAAATAGTATAATCATGATAGCATCTTATGATCCTCTATAGTATCAGTAGAATATTATGATCCTACATATTAATATAAATTATTTATTTATTTATTTTTATCTATTTACCTTAAAATATATTTTCTTTTTATATCCACTATGTTTATTCCCTAACTCTCAACCTTAACTACATCATTTTGTACATACTATATATTAAACATCAACCAATGGAACGAAGCACGAGTGAAATATTAATGAAGTTTATTGATGGAAAGAAAAATATTTACGAAAATTTTAATCTCTATATGTAAAGTAAAATAAATATATTGTATTTGCGATTTTGTTTGTTTACTTATTTATTTGTGTTCACAATTACCATTTATTATTTTCTTTTGTGGT
This sequence comes from Tamarix chinensis, assembly GCA_030549775.1. Lineage (NCBI taxonomy): Eukaryota > Viridiplantae > Streptophyta > Magnoliopsida > Caryophyllales > Tamaricaceae > Tamarix > Tamarix chinensis. The sequence goes on from CM060172.1 coordinate 62,628,918, forward strand.
GCTATATGCTTGTTGTATTTATAGTTCATATAACAATATTTTATGTATGCATGTAATCGATAATTTGTATTATTTATTACTTGTCAAAACTTAATTATTGTTCAAGTAAGAGCTTAAAATTGAGTTTTTTAATAGTGTTTTTAGGTTCAATAATGTGGTTTTGTAATATAAAAATATATTGTGGTTATATTTTTGTGGTATTTATAAGATCTTACAATCCTACGATCCAATTCTACGATTCAATTCTATTGACCCTTATCGAATTTAGGTAGAATTTTAATTTTAACAACCTTTAAAGAGGGTATATATGCTAATTTTTCAATAGGCATACAATGAAGATATACTGCAGAGACCAAAATTTTAGGGAATGGATTGTAAATGCATTTCTTAACATAAGATAGTGTGCTTAGTTGAATAATCTCCAAGGAGAAAGAAGAGACGACAACGTGGAACTATGATAATAGCAAAGTCCTAGGGATAGATGGATTTAATTTCACTTTCATTAAGAATGTGTGGGAAGTTATAAATAAGGATAATTTAGGTTGATCAAAGATTTCTAGGTGTCTGATTACTTCTCTATGCATAACACCACCTTCATTATATTAGTCCCCATAGTGTTGCATCCATATAATATCAAAGACTATAACCCCATTAACATAGTTGGGAGTATGTATAAGATGATTGCAAAGGTATTGGTTGGACGCCTAAAGGGTTTTATTATAGAAATAATTAGGTTGTTTAAGTCGGTGTTCATTTGTGACAAAAACATAATGGACAGTGCCATGGTTTTTTTGAAATCACAATCTATGATAAGAGCGCTAAAAGCGGATCCATATCTTTCAAGACAGACTTCCACAAAATATATGATAGCATGAATTGATAATTTCTAGACCGAGTAATGATGAATATGGGATTTTTGGTAAAATGAAGGCAATAGATGCAGTTGTGTATATGCACCGCTTAAACTTTTATTTTAGTTAATGGTTTTCTGACCAATTTTTTAAGCTTGGTTGTGGACTATGCCATGGTGACCCACTTCACCTTTTCTTTTTAACTTAGCTAGAGAGGTATTGAGTTTGGTTATACAAAATGTTGTTGGTGCACCATTGTGGAAGGGGGTTTGTGTTAGCAAAAATGGGACTGATGTATCACACTTATAGTATGACTACTAAACTTTTCTACTCAATTGATAATGAATTACTTCATCACATCAAGTGTGTATTGATTTTGTTTCATATGTCCTCAAGTCTATGAGTTAATTTTCATAAATGATCCTTCTTTAGCTTCCATACTTTAAAAGATTGGGTCATGGAAAGAGTAAAAAAACTATGGTGCAAGGTGGGGATAATTCCATTCATGTATATTAGCATCCCAATTGGTCATAATCCTTCTATTGACTCTTTAGTATCTTATTTTAGAGTAGATTGAGAATAGAACTTGATATTGGAAAGGGGATGATCCTATCCTTGCATAGGAAAGTGAATTTTCTAAAATTAGTCTTAACCAACCTACCCATATACTATATATCTTTTTTCAAATTGCTTGTTTATGTTGTAGATAGAATGGGAAAAAAATTAACGATTTTTATGGAGTAATAGGGATGAATAAGGAAGAAAAATTCACCCAGTTGGTTGTGATATGGTGGAATGACCTAAAAATATGGGAGGGCTAAGCATTGGAAATATATGTTACAAAATAGTTCTCTATTCTTTAAATAGTTATGGTAGATTACTGCTTTTAGAGATGTATATTGGTGACATATAACTTGGGAAAATATCATCAATACCTTAATTCTTTCCTTAACTTTGGGAGATATTTAAGAAGGGGGATTATTGAATATACATATGTAACTCAATTTTAGGGGTTGAATGGTAGAGGAGTGTTTTCAGGGGCAGCTTGAGCATGCAACTTTCCTTAACTCACGGGAGATTACTACGAAGGGGGATCATTGAATATACATATGTGCATCAATTTTAGGGGTTGATTGGTGGAGTGTTTTCAGGGGAGGCTTGAGCATGCTACTAGGTAACATATGGAATATTCAGTTTTGGAAAGATATCTAGATTGACAATCAACCTTTAAAGCTTTCTTATCCTAGTGTAACATCCTGATTCAATAGGACCATACGGCGGTTACCCTGGAGTACTTTTTCAGATTGATCAGTTGATAACACAAGTTCTTTCAACTTATTTTATCCTCACTCATGAAAATTTTGAGAAATTTTTAGAATTTTTTTAAAACTTTCTAAAAGGGCCACCCACCCTAAAAATTACTCCACAGCCAGCATGTTTAATTGTGGAGTTATTAGGATAGAACCACCAAAAGGATGGTATACCATGTTGATATAAGTAGCCATATCAATCATTATAACACTCCTATTAATTTGGAGGTATTATATTCACCTCACTCACTCACTTTTCAGGAATGTCACCTATCCTAAAAGTTACTCCATGACCAGCATACTTAGCTGTAGATTTCTTGGGATAAAATTACCAAAAGGATGATATACCATATTGATATAAGTAGTCATATCAATCCTTATAACACTCATATCAATTTGGAGGTATTACATCTAGTTACTAGTTGTTGACAAAAACTAGAAATAAAATTTTTAGTAATATGGAAATATGGGAAGAAAGTCAGTGGCATTGGAGCATAATTTGGCGAAGACTGTTGTATTCTTAGGAAGCTAATATTGTATATCAATTGTTTGATACATTGTAGAAAGTACAAATTAATTCAAGAATGGAAGATTACGTGTGTTGGAGGTTCAATAAAAATTGGAAATTCCCAGTCAAATCCATGCTTGCTTTATAAAACCATTTTTATATTCCATTGTCACATAAACCTATGAATATGTAGAATATTTCCATAGAGGGTTGAAATATTTATCTAGCTGACTTTCATCAGGAAAGTCCCAACCACATTTTTTCTAACTCAAAAAGCACTTTTTAACGATGATTTAGGCACTTGTGTTTTTATTTATTGATTAGGTAGAGGATGCCTATAGTTTCTTGTTTTTGCTTTGTTGTTTGGTGCAAGAAGTATGGTCATGGTGGCTCAATCTAACAAAGATTTAATGGTGCTTTCCACCATTAGGACATGATGCATATGATTAGTGGCACTTTCCAGGTAGAAACAAAGTGGAGGAGAAACTTTGGAAAGTCAACTTTAGCATAAGGCTATTCTCAATTTGGAATGAGCATAATGGTAGAATGTTTGAGAATAAGATTAGTGGTAGCAATATAGTTGAGGATATAGTTCTATTATGGTTGGGATGGTGAGTCAAGTCTTGGATGCCTTTTTTTCCATATATGATTGATGAGGTGGTACATACACCATCTCATCTATTAAAATTTTGACCTATGGCTATTCTTCTAGTGTGTCCGGTTCTAATGGTTATGTGGGATGCTCCGAGGAAAAGATGTTCGTAGTAGAAAATGGGCGCATTTGTATGCTTATAATATCATAAATATTACAAAAAAAAGTTAAATTAGCAACAACAGGTTTGGTGATGAAATTTTGTTGTTTCTAACTATTAGCAGTGCTAAGTAATTGCTAAAGGTAATTTTGAAGACCTAAAAATTGCTGAAAAAATTTCATCTCCAAAAACGATTACCGGAAACAATATAGTCACTTTATAAATTATGAAATAATTTCCCCTTAAAATTTCCCTTTGCTAATTTTTTTAAATACTATTAGCGACAATATGTTGTGGCCAATAGCCAAAATTAGGGACGATATAGTGGGTGAAAATATTGGCGGTCCGTTTGGAGTGATTTTTTATTTTCAGTAACAGCTACATTATTAGCGATGATAAGTTGTCGCTAGTGAGTTACATGGTTTGTACACTATTTTTTTCTCTGTTATTAGAGATGGAAATCTGGGTATTAGCGATGTCAATTTTCACTCCTAAAACTTTTATAAAACCTTAGCACATCTCATTTTCCTCGCCCGTTTCTTTCTCTTATCTTCTCCTTTGCAATTTTCTCTCGTAGCCTCGCCATCTTGCTACTTTGCCTACAGTAAACAACGATAAGAAAATATTAGTTTTTTGTTAATTGGTTATGTTTATGTTATTTCTTATCCCTATTACTTGATATTGATTTTTATTTTATTTTATGGTTTTTGTGCATTTACCACCTTGCACCACTATTACGACTGCCTCCAAGACCAATGCCACTCCAATACCGGCACTTACACCATCTCCAATTCATATTTGTTTTAGACAATTAGTTAATAAATTTGAAAAATATAATTTCTGAATTTTTCAAAAAAATTTGGTCATCGAAGAAACCGTTGACGTCATTGTTGTTGCCGAAAATTGTATGTTTTTTTTTCTTTTTTTTTTTTCTGAGTTTTCAAGTAATGTATGTACGCATATGTGTGTGTGTGTGTGTATATATATATATATATATATATATATATATATATATATATATATATATATATATATATATATATATATATTTTATTATTAATTATTATATAATTTTTTGAGGATTATGATATATATATATATATATATATATATATATAAATGTTAAATGTGATTATAATTTAATTGATGAGAGTGTTGCAAATAAATGTATATATGATGGTAATTGTGTATGTATGCTAGTAATTACGATCAAATCATTCATTATGTATGTGTTATAATAATTGTGGTGGTAATTGTATATGTTGATAATTATGATTATATAACTTATTATGTATATGGTATAAAAATTGTAGGGGTAATTGTGTATGCATGTTATTATCATTAAATGTATTTTTTGTGATTAAATAAATTATTATTAAGAAGGTATCATAATTATACTAATACTTGATTTTATGAGAAACAAATGTTTTGTATCGGTCTAATCCTAGTTTAGCTAATTTGACTTGGCCTATCAGTTTATTGACCCTTGAATTCCTCCAAATAATTGAAACAACTACATTTAAGGTGTATCAAACTCAACTGGTCCAACCTAGTTTTCTTTGATTGGAGTTGGTTCGGTTCGTTAATCATTGCATAGGAAAAAATGATGGATAAAACTAAATTATACACTCCTATATTCAAATGTATACAACACATAATTAGGCACACATCTATGGTAATTAGACTAAAAATAGTTACAAAAGTTCCAAAATTTCCTTACGTATACGAAATCAAAATATAATATTGTCATGGTTAAATAAATTATTAAACCCAATAGAATAATATTTTAATAAAAATGGGAGAAATAAAATAATAATACTTTGAGCTAATAAATTATTTTAAACCTCTAATAAAGTATTATTAAGGTAATAAAAATGTAAAATCATCAAATATAATTGGCCTTAAATAATTTATTATTAACTATATGGAATACTTCTAAACTCGAACTTTATTTATAATCATTAAACCCTAATAAATTACATAAATGGTAATCCATTAATATATATAGTTGTAATAATAACATAAGTATTTTAAAGTAACTAATTTATGTAACAAAAAAAAATATTATTAAGTAAAATAATAAGATAATAATATTTTAAAAAATAAGATAATGTTATTGTAATTAAATAAATTATTATTAAAAAGCTATAATAATTATAATAAAAAGTATTTTAGCCTTATATAAGATATTATTAACTCGTATGTAAAGTAATAACATAATAATATTTTAAGCTAATAAATTATTTTTAACCTTAGATAAAGTATTATCAAGCAACTAATTTTTGATTTTATAGGGCTAGAATGCATCATTTACTTGACGAGTACCCTTTGCACTACTATAGTATGTCTCCGGATGGAGATGTTAGAAAACATATGATTTGGGTATGTGATGTGATACATTGCATGGTAGAAAGATGATTATATTTGGAACCATTTAAGTTTAGGATATATTATCTTTTGCAGGCCTTACCACAAATTCAGCCATGGCTAGCTGCTAGAGAAAGATATATGGATTTGTTTTTACTGATGTACCACTCCCTAGGGTTGTGGATGGTGGATAATTTATGAGTAACTATGACTAGATAGTAAGGGATTTGATAGTGATTAATGATAAGTGGAGATCTTGGTATAGGATACCATTAAGTTCATACCTTGATTATCTTAGTGATTTCTATGAGGTGGACACACCCTCTTTTGAAGAAGAGCGATAGAACAAAGGATTCTATGAGAAGAGTGGGTTAAATGAGTGATCAAGGATATTTATCAAGGAATGCTATTTTGAGTTATAATATCTTTTTGAGATATCATGATTTTTATTTAATGGTTAATTAAGGTTAATAGTGTTTGTACTTTGTAACTATGTTGTTTGATGTACATAAACATTTTTTCTTAATAGAAGAAACATTGGATAATTAACTATTGTTAAATTATATTTCACATAGATAAAATGGCCATCGATAAAAGTTAGACATTATTAATGAATCAACGATCAAATAAATTATGGAATGGACTTCAAACATTTATTAGAATGGCGAGACCATGCATTCAGAAGGAAGATAGCCGCATTCATTGTCCATACACAAAGTCTAATAACATGTAGTGACAATCTATACATGATATTGAGTGCCACATACTATGGAGTGGGTTTATAAAAAACTATGATGTGTGGGTATACCATGGTGAAGTAGAACTTGAGCCGACATTAGTGCATATGGTTGAGGAGAGAAGAGATGATATGGAATATATATTGGGTGATTTTGTTGGTTACAGTAATGAAGGACACAGTGACAATGATGGTTAAGTGCATGATCTTATAAATAATAACTTAGTGGGAAATAGAAATGATCCATATCATAATGATTTATTCCAAGAGATGGAGGCTGGGTTGCATCCCCGATATAAGAAATTTTCATCTTTAAATTTTCTTGTGAATTTGATGCATCATAAGGTATTCAATAAGTGGACGAATATGTCTTTTGATGGGCTTATTAAATTATTAAAAGAATCTCTTTCAAAAGGCAATAAGTTTCCGGCATCACACTATGAGGCAAAGAAGAAGAAGAGGAAGCATGATTTGGGATAAAAAGTCATCCATGTGTGTAAATATACTTGTGCTTTATATTTGAAGGAAATTGTAAATCGAGCCAACCATCCTATATGTGGTACATTTTGTTGGATAGATGAAGCTACAATAGATAAAAAAGCACCTCATAAGGTTATATAGTATTTTCCTTTGACACTGAGACTGAAGCAATTGTACATTTGCAGTCACATAGCTTAGGACATAAGGTGGCATTTGAAGGGCCAGCTAATAGAGCTAGGGATATTACGTCATGTTGTTGATGGTGAATCATGGAAATATTTTGATATAAATCACTCGGTGAAATTTATGATTGGGGTTAGCATAAGATGATTTTAATATTTTCAGTATGAGTTCTAGATGTAGTATGTTGCTAGTTATGTTGACCACCCTGCACCTTTTCCCTTGCAAAATTTTCACCTACCCTGTCACACACCTAAGCCTGTCCCTCACCTCCTCCTTATGTTGTTATTATTATTATTATTATTATTATTATTATTATTATTATTATTATTATTATTATTATTATTATTATTATTATCATTATCCTCCTTCTCTTCTTCCAGCTCCCTCGTGCCCTGCCACTCTTCTTCTCCCGTCTTTCTTCCTTTTTTTCTCCTGCTCTCCCTTGTCTCTGGCTTTCTTTTCCTCCCCACCACCAAGACAACGCACCACTACATTGCTACCATGCTCTCAACACCCACCGTTTGCCACCTTCTTTTCTCTTCTTCCCTATTTCTTCCTTCTCTTCTACTGCCCTGTTTTTCTTCCTCCTTGTCCTTACGACGACTCTTGCCGATCCCTTCCCTAGTACCGATCACAGCTTCTGCAGCCATACCTTATGAAACAACAGGTTTTGTTGTTTCCATCCTCTCCACTGGATACCACCATTTCTTACAACCCTACAGCTTCCCTACCCAATCAATCTCCATCCACAATATCACCACCACCTAACCACTTCTACCTTGAATTCTTCCCTACATCGTGCCTCCCTACTACTACCTATACCACCGTTCATTCAACCACAACTCCTCCCAACCGAGCTTGCTCATGGCCACCACATCACCAACTCCTACACCATCACACTACATCCACCCGTGATGCCAACCCTTCCTTCATCTTCCTCTCATTGTCTTCTTCTCCTTTTCCCCTCCTTTGCATTTCCTCCTTTTCCACAACCTTGTACAGCCTCCCGAGACCCTCAGCCCTCTTGCACCAACCCATCCAGCCACTACCACCTTTATCTCCCACTATAGTCTCCGCCATTGACTGATTGAACCAACACCACCCAACCACCACCTCTAACCATCAACCGACCGATCCCCTAAACCTCCTACATGCATGGCTCACAATGTATATACATCTTGAATTGTGTTTATGATTTTAAAATAATTTGGCAATTATTAAGTATGTAAGGGTATTTTAGTAATTTTATATTTAATATATAATTTCAATAAAAAAAATATTATTTTATTTATCAAATATTAATATGGTTTTTATGATATTATTTTTAGGCACACAAGTTTTATTAGCGAAGCCTAATAATTTTTAGGAGGTTGCAGGTAAATTTTGGTTTTTTTGAAAATCAAGAAACCTTTATACTTCACTAAAATATTTGGATAACATATGATAGCACAATATGGATTTGACATGTAATTTGTATTAAGCATGATTGTTACAAATAATTATGTGTTTATTATTGTTATCATGAATAATAAAAAATAAAAGCATGTTACCCTATGTATAATTTCATGTGTACAAAAGTATAATTAAAATGGTTCTAATGTGGGGAAGAGATTTTGTATGATATGTACAGGTGAAAATGTTAGGTTAAGCATGTTTAGATATACTTGTAGCATTATTATTATTATTATTATTATTATTATTATTATTATTATTATATGGCCTAGGGGTATTTTGGTAATTTATAGTGTACCATGATATTTATTCTAATAAATGTGCCTGATATATATTATTTATGGTTAAGCATGAGAATAAGTATTTTGATATTTTAGAAACATATGTTTCAGCATGATTATTACCATTATATGGCCTAGAGGTATTTTGGTAATTTTGAGTGTACCATGATATTTATTCTAATAAACATGCTTGTTATGTATTATTTATTGTTAAACATGAGAATAGGTGTTTTAGTATTTTAGAAACACATGTTTTAACATTATTATTATTATTATTATTATTATTATTATTATTATTATTATTATTATTATTATATAACCTAGGGGTATTTTAGTAATTTTGAGTGTATCATGATAGTTATCCTGATAAACATACCTGATATTTATTATTGGTTGTTAAACATGACAATATGTGTTTTGATGTTTTAGAAACGCATGCTAGGATTACATGCAAAATTATGTATAAGGGAAAAATAATCATTTGGCATATCTGGTTATTTAATTACATAATAAATAATTTAATTATGGTATTTTATCCTTTTTAAGACAAGATGATAAATAAAATGGAATCTATAATGGAAATGGATGATAATATGGTAACTTTACCCTCAAAGGTATTTCGATCATTTTGACGTATAGTGCATAAGTGTGAATAATCAAGCCTAGGATGACCTTAGTGGATTTTTGATATTGACATTGGTAATGACCTTGATTATGGTTGTCTTAGAATGTTTGAAAATGAGTAAAAATGGTGAAGTATGGAAAATTGGATCTATGTGATTAATATGTGTTTTCATAGTCACTATTATAAAACACTAATACTTAAAGTGAAAGACCTCAATATTTGAAATGGTGGCTTTTAAGGGGTCAATGTCCTAATACGTGGTTTAGATTTCAATTGTTCTAGATTTTGTTGATGTGCCTTAGTGTCCCAACCAAGCCCTATATCTTACTTTATTTATCTCTACGAGCCTAATAGGGGGTATGTATACTTATGGATTAGGTATCCTTATCAGTAGGGTACTGTGTACCTTCATGTACCGGTGTGACCAAGGTACCTTTGCATCCCTATGTTGATAGTTGATAGGATAATATGATGCCTTAGTGTGTCGGTATGACCGAAGTACCTTAGTTTTTTTAGGTTGATATGATCTCCCCTCGAGTAGTTATGACTTAAGAATCATGCTGGTTTTTAATTATATTGCAAAGAGCATCCCTTGGATGTTCCATTGGTAAGTTTCAGTTTATTCCAAATGAACAAGCATTAGTAGTATATGGCCTTGATGTTATGTGGTTATGTGAATGATTATCGTATTACAATAAATGTATGCATGATTAAATGTTCATGTATTGTTGTGATGCCTTTTATGTATTCCATGCAAACCTTTCATATTAGTTTTCTATAATGAGTTACTCTGTACCATTGTATAAAGGGTTTCTTTTCATGGACCCTTACTTAATCAATGGACAGTGGCCTTTGCAGGTTAGCTTACAAGATTTGTTGAAGGCTATTATTAGGGTTGAGAGTGTAGGGTTACTAGATATTTTTTCAAGCATCTTCTAATCTGGAAGATTATGTAATTCTTACTATCTTTATATATTTTCTTTCACTAATCTTTTGTAACTACTGATAGTTGGTTCTATTTAAAATGACATTGAACTAGTTTAACTCTCTCACTACTCTGATTTATAATTGCATTATTTATTTAAGTGGAATAATATTTTTAGTCTTAACACTTGATAACAAAAAAGTAGATGAAACCGAACTTATATTACATGTGGCATTAACACCCTGAGATTTACAGTTTTATCTTCCATAATTAACTTTTAAAAATGAAATTTTTAGGTTTGTAAATTTAGGGGTGTTAAATTATGTTGATAAGAAGTTTTGAATTGTTGAGGTGAAATAGGTATTTTTTTTGTCATTTTTGGTTTAATTCTAGAAAATTAAGATTGTGCAAGTGTTATTAAGTTTAAAATGTGATAAGTGTGGTATGTGATTAGTTTGGGGTTAATATGGTTAACACAAATATTAATATTATGTGTAAATGAATTAAAATAGGTTTAGAAACCCTATGGGTATGATCAATATTTTATTCGTGAAACATTGAAGTTAAATCCTAAATTTCAGATATGTTGTTAAGAATTTTATAATGGAGTGTTATGTTAATTTTGGTGAATTAGTGATGTTTATAGATAAAGTTGTGAGTGAGATGTGAATTAGGGTTTTGTGAGGGCATTATGGTATTTTGACTTAGGAAATGCTTCCTTTGTGTCTTTTGTCCTCATTTATGCTTTTATCATTGCTTCATGTGATTATAACATGCTTATTTATTTAACCATGATGCATTTTAAAATGTTTTAAATATTAACAATTGGTGGTATAACTTCAATGATAGTTGATATTTTATGTAATAATGATAAAAAAATCCCATGTTATAAACTCATGTAATATAAGTAAAAGTGCTATGATGATGAGGAAGTCAACTAATGCATTATTATGTGCTAATTGTTGATTTATGAATTAATAAGACATTCATATTTAAAGCATAATATCACATGATTTAAGACTAAAGTGATTCAAAGAGTTGTAAATGATCAATGAAAATGTCTTTGTCCTAACAAAAATAGAGAACTTTAATCTATTCTATACTAGTATGGTGCACTGGCTTGTAGGGGTAACTATATTTAAATATTAGAATTTTAGAAGGGATTTAGGTGTGTTTTATCCTCGATGGGAGAGTATTAGTGTGATTAAATATCTTTCTCCCATCTAGGGGGGGGGAGGAAGAGAAGAGTATATAATAAAAGTGGTTTCTCAGTCTCAATATGACTAAATATATGGAATATTGTGATCACTAGGGTTAGAACCTAAAATGGTTTTCCCTTTAGTTATCTCATATCATGAGCATATATGCATGTATAATATTTATCTTATTATATGGTTCTTATATGCCATGTATGCCTATTCTATTAATATGTATTTGAAATGCCTCAAAAATTTCTAATTTAAAAAATATTATAGTTAAATAAGGTTTTATTGAAAAGTTTAATTAAATAAATTATTTTTATTAAAATAAAAGGGAATTAATTAGGGCTATTCAAGAAGAAAATAATAAATAATTTTTATTAGAAATATTTTGGCATTTTAGCTAATTAAGGATTTTATTTTAGAAATTAATTAAATAAATTATTTTATTTAAAATAAGAAGGACAAAATAATTTCAAATTCATAGGAATTTTATAAATAATTTAATTGAAGAAAATTAGGGTGTTTTGCTAATTAAAATGGAATTTATGAAAAATCTTTTAAAAATCCTAATTTAGTCTAAAAGGGATTTAAAAATTATTTTATTTAAAAATTATTATTTTTAAAAAATCTCAAATATTCTATTCAATTTAATTAACCCAACCCACTATTTTTCTTTTCCCTTTTTCCATTTTCTTTCTTCCATTTTCTTTCTTTTTTCTTTATTTTTCTTTCTTTTCTTCTCTTTTTCTTCCATAACCTCCCCCGACTTAGGGCAGCCCAGCGGCCCAAGCCCTTCTTTCCTTTTCTTTCCTTTCTCACAGCCCAAACCATTCGTCTGTTTCTCCTTCAGCGCGGCCCGCTCCGAAACGCTGCTCCTCCTCCTTTATTTCCCCAAAACGCGTTGTTTTATTTAATGAACCTTAACCCTCGAGCCCGGCCGCCCGATCCGCCATTCTTTTCCTTTATTTCTTTCTTCCTCAAACCGTTGGTCCGCCCCCAGCTTTCTTTCTTCTTCTTCCTTCCTCCTTCCGTCGACGCCGACTTGCACCATTTCCGCCACCCCTGTGCCCTAGTTTTTTGCCGCTGTTAACTGGCCATTTCGCTCCTCTCTCTCCTCTGCTGACTCTTCGACCTTTTTGCCCAACTAACTCCCCCTCTCCTCACACATTTCTCCCTCTCCCTCTCCCAGCCAGTCAACCACCATGCCTTGTCCTTGAGATTCCGCCGGCCAAACAACGTCGCCGGTGAGCCCGAACCAACCTGCCTTATCCCCTCACCGATCTGCATAACCCTAAACTCTCTTCTAAAATCTATAAATACCCTCATAAGCTGCCTTGTATTGGGCTTTTAATTCCTACCTAGAATTTTCTGACCTTGCCATCGTCGCCCCTTTAGACGCCTCGTCCACCACCTCCGGCCAACTTCGCCGCCATCTCTGGCCACCAAACTCATCCTTGCACCTCCCTATAACTACCTAAACCTCCCTCATCCCTTGATTATTCCTGCACAAGCTGCCCCGGCTGTGTGAAGTTCCCTTTCCAACCAACCTATTTTCTATCTCTGCCACCCTTCGAGTCACTGTCCACCACCTCTTCCGCCGCTGCCGCCGCTGCCGCCGCTCCTTTTACCTCCCAAATTATTCTGTAAACCCTCCTCTATCTCCCCTACCTTCCTTTTCCTCTCCCTCCATCTCCTCCTCTCTTTCTCTCCTTCATCCCCATTTGGCCATCACCACCGCCACCCTTATTCTGTTCCTCTCCACCTAGGCAGTCTTAAACACGCCAACTCCCACCTCCATTCTGCCTCTCCTTGTCCTAACATTTAACTTTCCCCCTTTTCTTCTCTTTTTTCGGCCACCGCCGCAGCCGCTGTACACCAGCGCCGGTGCCACTCGTCACCACTAGTCTAAGGTTGAACCCTAGACCCTCTCAACCATTTTCCCTATTTTGATAAGCCTTAATTTATTTTATTTCATTTATTTGAATATAAATACTACTACTATTATTAGTATTAATATTTCTATTTTTAATATGTATTATTATTATTAGCTTTAATGTTTTGATTATTATTTCTATTGAGGGCTGAAGCCCTATTGTATTTTTTATTTCAATTTTATTATTATTATTATTATTCTTATTTTTTCTATTATTACTATTACTATTAGTATTACTATTATTATTATTATTATTATTAATATGTGTTTATTATTATAATTATTATTTTTATTATTACTATTTTGAATTACTATTATTATTATTTCATTATTAATATTACAATTACTTTACTATTAGTTTTGCTATTATTATTATTATTATGTGATTATTATTATTATTATTATTATTATTATTATTATTATTTTCAATGTTAATATTATTATTCTCTAAAGGGCTTAAATCTTATTATGTCTTTTGAATTGTAATAGTGGTATTATAAATATCAAGTCTTATTATTATTATTATTATTATTATTATTATTATTATCATTATTTTTATCATTAGCTTTTTTTTATTAGTAGTAGTGTTGTTGTTGTTGTTATTATTATTATTTAATAAGTTAATTATTTTTTTATGTAGGGTAGAAACCCTACTTCATTTTGTCTTCAAATATTATCCTTACTATTATTACCATTATCGTTATTATTATTTTTGTAATATTATTATGGTTATTATTATTATTATTATTATTATTATTATTATTATCATCTCATCATTATTATTATTACTAAATTGGGTTACTTATTTTACTAATATTATTATTAGTATTATTTTGGTTATTGTTGCTATTATTATTATTCTTGTTAATATTAACATCGATATTATTTTTTAGTATCTTTGCTATTATTATTTTAGTATCATTATTATCATTAGGGTAAAGTCTTTAACCCTTATATTATCAATTTTTATAATATTACTATTTTTTTCTTATACCTTTAGCAAAGTTAGAAATTTGTTAATGTTATTTTTATTAATATGTTATTATTTTATCAAAGCCCTAAGGAGGTGTAGGAACGTGCTCCAAGACCGGTGTCGTTTTAGGTAAGGGTGTTACTAAGACCTTTTGTGTGTTTATATGCATTATGTGTTTCACATGCTATGTATCCTATGTTTATAATTATTAATTATGTCGTATGTGGTATGATGTGGAGTTGAAGTATGTTTTCGTGTATTTGCATGGCATGTGTATTATGTATATGTGATGAATGGTTTGTGACCCTTTAGACATGCATGTGAGGATGCTAATGTGGTTTGTGTGGGAGAAAAGATGAAAAAGGAGAATGGGGGGAATAAGTTGACCAAATGATGTGAGTTTACCTAAGTATTTTAGTGATCCATGAGTGGAAGAATAAAATGGGAAATTTAGGGTTTCGTGTGGAAGTATCTAATTTATGATTTTGTAAGGGAGAATCTAATTTTATGGTTTTATATGGGAGAATCTAATTTATGTTGTTATATGGGGGAATGTAATTTGTGGTTTATATGAGAGAATCTAATCTATGTTTTATATGGGAGAATCTAATCTATGGTTTCATATGGTAGAATCTAATTTATGGTTTATATGGGAGAATATAATCTATTGTTTTATATGGGAGAATTTAATCTATGGTGTGACGTGAGATAATCTAATCTATGGTGTAACATAGGATAATCTAATCTATGGTTGGTATGGATTGAATTTAGGGTCTTGTATGGAGAAACCTTGGATTTTGTGTGAATTGAATTTAGGGTTTTACGTGGATGGATATAGGGTTTGCATGGTTGAATCTAGGGTTTCACGTGGGATTTTAGGGTTTGTGTGAAAAAGTTTGAAGGATTGCACAGGGAGGTTAAAGTCTGCATAGGAGTGATATTTACGTATGAAAAGTTGACTTGGGATATACGGAAGATAATAGAAGAGTTATATGGGTGTTTGGAAGTTTTGGGTGACAAATAGTACGTAGGGCATATAAGGGTATGGATGAGACTGAATTACGATTTGGAATGATTAATTATGGGTTGTTGTGGATAACTAGGGTTTGTAGTGATTAACTATGGGTGGTTGTGGTTAACTAAGGTTTGGATATGGCTAACTAGGGTTTGGTGGTAACACATGTGTACTTGGTAAATAAAGCATGATGATGAATATGGAATCTATGATTTGTGATGTGTGAAGTGTAAAGGGAGTGATTCATGCATGTCTAGAGTTAAAGCTTTTAAATAAGATACCTAAAACATTAATCACGTAAAGTGGAAGATGTTGAGCCTGACCCAGACCGATCCACCGGCATAATAGTGGTAGGGTATGTTACCCCCACAACTGATCCACCGACATAGAATAGTGGCAGGGTATGTTACCCTCATGACCGCTCCACCGGCTATAATAGTGGGGGATCCCGAGCTCAACAAACCAAACCCTACATTTGCTAAGATTTAAAAGACACTATTACTTACAATGAAACACCATACAAGAAGGGGCCAGATCGATCCACCGACATAGAATAGTGGCAGGGTATGTTACCCTCACGATCGATCAACCGGCATAGAATAGTGGCAGAGTATGTTACCCTCGCGACCGATCCACTGGCTAAAATAGTGGGGTTCCTGTACTCATGTGGACTTAATAAAGAAAATGACGTGAATCAATTTCGATAAAAAGAGATATTAAATAATAAATTTGGAATAATTGGGCCTTTATGTGTGGGCTTGATCATTTATAAGTCGTATAATTTTCTTCATGACCTTATGTACTATATGTGTGGGTTTGAAAGTGTAAGTTGAGTATTATCTTGCATATTTCTATATGCTTATGTGTTGGCCTTAGTGCTCGGTTACCTTGCTCAGTACGTAGCTTACTTATCACTATTTTTATGGGTGCTGCTCATTCCTACGAGTATTAGGACCTTCTGACTTGTGCAGGTGGGCGAGACATCCGATGGAGCTGAGTGTTGAGCTTATGGTTGGCTCAAGTTCGAGAGTGTCGATGCCATATTCATCCTTTATGCGATTTATGCCCGTGTGTTATTCTTTTGTATTAGATTTACCCTTTTTGATTCATTACTTGTATTGAGTATTTTAAATAAACCTTTTTCGATTGTAATATTATTCCCTTCGAGGAATTTTGACTTCGCACTCTCATTTCTATTTTATGATTGATTTTACTCTATTGGTTTGTAAACCTTTACGCGTACTCTAATTTTTGATGTATGATTCTTTTCAGTTCTTTTATGAACTTCTGCTTTGAGTTTAATGTTGATCTTTTCTTTAGCCTTAGCACCTGGTATTGGAACGGTCAGAGAGAACCGGTCTGGTACTAAGTGTGGCGGTAACATCCCCAGAATTCACGGGTTTTAATTTCAATATTTCTATTGTAGTTTCTTCCGCTTTAAAAAAAGTAGTGAATTTTGGGGTGTTACATTATTGTTACTTTACTCAATACATAGTGTACTAATTTGTAACACCCCAAAATTCACTACTTTTTTTGAAAGCGGAAGTGATAGAAACTCTTAAATTTAAACCCGTGAATTCTGGGGATGTTACCGCCACACTTAGTACCAAACCGGTTCTCAAAGATCGTTTCAGTACCAAGTGCTAAATGTGGCAGTAACATCCCCAGAATTCACGGGTTTGAATTTAAGAGTTTCTATTACTTACTCTTTTAAAAAAAAGTAGTAAATTTTGGGGTGTTACAAATGGTATCAGAGCAAAACCGCGGCCGTGAGCTGAACTTGGATGAGCCAGTCAGCCACCTAGCGGGATGATTCTTGGGATAAATTGTATTGAGACAGTTAATGGTTGAGGCGCAACGAGGATGTTACGTTCTTTGATTGGGGGTGAATGTAATACCCCAAGTTGAGCGGAGTGTTTTAAGGATTGATCTGACTACTTATATCAACATGATATACCATCCTTTTGGTGATTCCGTCCTAGGAACTCCACAGTTAAGCGTGCTGGCCGTGGAGCAATTTCAGGATGGGTGACCTCCTGGAAAGTTTTGAAAATTTTTAAAAATTTCTCGGGAAGTGCGTGAGTGAGGACAAAGCGTGCTGAAAGGACTCGTGTTGATCCGTGGGGTCATCCGATCAATCCGGAAGCGCTCCAAGGTAGCCCCCGAGTGGTCATATCGACTCGGGGTGTTACATAACTATCCTTTTTATTTCTTCTCTAGTGCTGCTCAATCCTACTATCAAATGCCACCTTTTTTTAAAGGTAATTGATGAATTAATGCTCTTGATGTGATTGTTTGCGGTGAGTGATTATTCAGGTCGGTGTTAGTGTATAATTATCCATATATATATATATCTAGAGAGAGAGAGAGAGAGAGAGAGATTTAGTCTTTTGTTTTATATTAGATATATCCTATTCTCTTTATTTTTTTATTGTGTATTATTATGAAATCAAGTTATTCCCACACTTGATCTATGGATACAAGTGACTATTACCCTTGCACCACACAGATTAAGTATTGGGATACTTTTCTTATGGTGTAACACCCATTATATTATTATTTTTTCTTCCATAAAATAATGTTTTAATAGTAACTTTTAGAGTGTTATAATTCTACCCAATCATGTCTAATTATTATTGACACACATGTTTAAGTGTATCTATATTTTTTCTTTGATCTTTAACACCATTTTCATTTTCTCAAGGAATGAGATAAAAACAATTTAGCACTTCTCCCATACCATCCAATTGATGAAACCAACAAGCACGAATAAATTAAATAGAAGAAAATAATAACAAAAATTGTAAACCATATATGTAGAGAGATAAGACAAGATAGAAAAAGAGCACAGTCTAAAGAACATGAAAATACAAAGAAAGTATCTCTACCAATGACAAAATGAAAGAAAAAAGCATATGAAAGTAATTTGTAAAATTATAAGCTCGAGGATGAGGAATCATATAATCCAGAAGCAAACAAAGAAGAAGAAGAAGAAATTTCTCTAGTTGTTACTTAACCAAAAGATGAAAAGATGAAATAAAAAGCAACTCGATTTCAAGAGTAGAACTTTGCTAATGGCAATGTACTACCTGTGACTAACATTAATTAAAACCAACATATACAAATAAGATAGATTGATTTTGGGGGATTTTTAGAGTTTTGATTCAATGAAATTGATACTAAGCTTGGAAAATGGCTACTGGAGAGCTTTGAAGCACATTCATGTACATTTCAAATGTCTAGCAATGAAAAATTTGATATTACAAAATCTGACATGTCAATGTACTTACAAATCATGGTGGGAGATAAAGAAGTATGAGTATTTGACACTAAAACTCATGAACCTAAGTATGAAACATTGTTACAACAATAGAGGCAAAGATGGGATGTTTCAATCATGGCTCCAAGAACAATAGTAATGAAGAAAAAGTTTCAAACAAGAGATGACTATGAGGAAGATTTCAAAAGAGATTTTGTTAACTTCATTGTTTCAAGCTACATTGTTAATGGTGGTAAAGTTCTAATAGTAAATTTATAAATTATCTATTCACTTAAAAATGTTGAGTACATTTTCGATAATAAATGGTGTAAGTACACCATATGGAAGTTGATATCAAGCACTATTACTTGGAAGAACATTCCTAAAGGTCTTTTCATGAGACCTTTGTTTTTATTATTGTTATGTTCAAATTCGTTTTATATCAGTCACCATAATTTGAATAACCTTTCACCATATATGTACTACTATTTCACCTTTTGTACTTATATTTTTTTATTAGTATTTCATCATATCAATTATTTAGTTTTTGATTATTGAATCACACATGGTACTTGGATAAAGTATAAATATTCAAACAAGAGGTTCCAAGGGTAAGATCAACGATGTCATATTGGCTAAAGAAAAAAAAAGATATTTAAAAGGGTTAAATAAGAAAAAACTTCAAGACGTTTTGGTTATGGAAAACTCCAAGACATGTTATCCTTGAATGATGATGCATTAGTACTAGCACAATAAGAATAGAGGCTAGAGAGGTGGAGCATCATATTATAGATAAAACCATTAGAGATCCTATAATGGAACAACAATAAACAAGGGATTAATAAAGTATTCTACATGTCCTTACAAAAGAGGTATAATTAAAGATTCATTAAAGTAATATTTCATTATACATATTATGATATTTCACTAATATTATCGTAACATTATTGTGCTTTGATTCCATTATATTCTTCATCACCTTTCACCATGCTTCCCATGATCTTTCACCATCTATGTTATAAAATTTTACCATTGTTTTACTTAAATTACAACACTAATTGATATTCACAATTTCAGCCACCATTTATATATGTTTAGGACTATCGAACACTATACTCCATAGTGACAAAAAAGACTTGTGTAATGCCATGTTGAGATGTTCAATCTTATATGTGTTGTTGGTAAGCAATATGAGATTAGTGAAACAATAAATAACAATTGTAATTTCACTATAGAAATATTTAAAAAATTGTGAAGTTTCTAAAGATAAGATGTAAATAAAGACATTGGGTGGCAACAAAAACAAAACACAAATAACCTAAGTTAGGATGATGCCTTCTTTAACAATGAAGAAGTCATGGAAGTCATCAGAAGCTTAGAGTAGGAAAAAAATAGCAACTTTAAATGTAAGAACAAAAAAACAAAAGGAATATAGTGAGATTTGTGAGCTAATTTCATGGCCTACTTTAAACTTGGGCATATATCTTAGTGACTTAGCATATAAGATCATGGATTTTTTTTCCTAATGTTGAACATACAACATATGTAACTACAAAAATTCCAATATTAGGAGCTAGTATAACTAATTAATTAAGTTGAAAATATAATTGTGGAAGGCTAAAACTTGTAAACAACTCATTTATTTGTAGAGATTTAAAATTATGGATATTATCATCTTTAATCATGTATTACTAATGATTCACCACTCTAGTGATAATATCTAACCATGCTACTTCTCATATTTCACCACTATTAACAAAAAATTACACCACTATTGAGATCTTTCACCACTTTTTTCATCATCTTTCACCGCTGATATTTGATTGCGTTTGTATTGGTTAGGATGGAAGAAAATACTAACATATAAATTAATAAAGAAATACAAATCATAATGGAAGAGTTGAAGTCTGCTTATCAAATAGATGACAATAGTGAGTAGGATTTAAAAATATAGGAAATAACATTATCCATGTCATCTTTCAACATTTCCTTTCTCATATTACATCAACATTCTTATAATTTTTCACTATATAGAGCTCATTTTTCACCATTATTTTATATATTAGATTGGTAAAAGTTTCCAACATAGAGATGAACCAAGATATAATGCAACAAGAATAAAGTTTAATAACATAACCAAACTAAGATTTCTTATACTACTATCACATTTTTAAGCCATCTTTCACTATGTGGTTACTAAACTTTCATCGGTTTTATATTGATATTTTAGAATAACATAACTCAAATTTCACCAATGTTTTATTGATTAGGGTGGACACCCCAACAACATAAGTATCAACAATGCAACAAGATAATTCCATTCCCAAATAAAAATAATAATAGATAAAAAAAGAGACAAGATAACCACGGAAACCTAAAAAACCTAAAGAGAAAGAACAGGGAAATATAGATATTAAAGAGAGAATATAGAATGAGCAAGAAAATAAACCATTTCAAGAAAGATAGGAGCAACTAAAAAGAGTAGAAGAAAAACTTCTAACTATTATAAGATCACCATATGGTAACAGAATTGTAAAAATCGATGGACCCACAGGTCTTGAAAACAAAGCATAATAACTAATAGTCAAGAATGATGTAGATCCCTAAATCTCTTTGCTATTCACATGCACTAGTTAAGTTATTAAAAATATCTAATTTAAATATTTCTTATGTGCAGTGATCTTATATTCAATGATGAACTCACATAATTATACAAAAATAATTTTAGAACCTTATAATTCCCACTATTATGGGTAGAAACAAGTATTATTAATTCATGGTTAATATATCTCAACCAATTTGAAATATGGAAGTTTGATCAAATAAGAATGAGAATTTTCCTTCCAGTCACTACAACTGTAATGTCTCCTTTTTTTTTTCCATCCATAATTATATTTATAATAATAATTTTCATTTTATTTATAGACTTTAATAGAGAATCCTCTATATGGAGAATTTTCTTGTCTACAAAAAATACTTCTAGGCTTGGAGGATGCTTATGTTAAACAAATCAGAGAAACTCAACTTGTAAGAAATTTCTCATATAATCACCCTTTTATTTTATTTTATTAATCTATGACCTTAGACCTTATAGTCTTCCACAATTATCATCCTAAGTTTTCATCCAATTTGTGCTAATGATTTACTCTATTACTTCTAATATTTTAGCCCAATTATACTTATCTTTCACTATTATTATACTAATTGTCACCACAATATTCCTAACCTTTAACCATTATCATCTTAACCTTTCCTTCTATTCATATTAATCTTTCACCATGGTTTAACTAATATTCATCCAAGTCATTATACTATTTTATCACTGTTCTTCTAATATTTCATAATAATCAAGTTGAACTTACTTATAGAATGTAGTGCTTATTCTTATAGATCTTAATGCCGCTATTGCGATTTGATCGCTGCCACATCATATGCGTAAATTTTAAAGATAAAATAATTTATGTCATAGATAACAAGAAGTTCAATGTCCCATTTAATAAATAAATACAATAAACGAGAAGTAGATTTGGTAAGAATTTTAATCTCATAAATATAATGGGTTTTGAATTTCTTTCTTTGTAATTAACATATTGATATACTTAAAAAGGTTAACATATACATAAAACCTATGAGGAATAAAGGAGAAATGAAAGTAGACTAACCAAAAAACCAAAAATATTGTGAAGGACAAGGAAAAATGATATAAACTATGGAGTGTTTTTATTTTATTTTATTTTTTTTGTTTTATTTATTATGTGACATATGGAAACATATATGGGCAAGGGTAATACTTGGGATTGTGGTTTAGAAAAAGATAAAGTAATGATCTTGTTCACCAAATTTTCTTTTATCAAATTAATTTTTAGATAAAATCTATCTATATATATAAATAAGTCGAAGATAACATTCTACACCACATTGGTCAAAAGAAAGGACAACAAGATCTAGAAAAATGAATAATCTTTTTTAAATGGTTTATTTTTCATGTCTCAAATGATAAAAAAATACTTTTCTTTAAAAATGTTGTTCATTTCATTATCTTTTAATGTAATGAATCTCAATAGCAGATGTTATATATATATTTGTAAGCAATAATATATTTCACCACCCTTGCTTGTCTCTTTTACTATTGTTATGCTCATTTTTCACCATTGTATAACCTATCTTTCACCAATGATTACTAAAACTTTGCAAAAAATAACTTCTCAATTAATTATGAAAGAATTTTTTTCCTGCTTCTAAATGCTAAATGATAATTTAGTGCACAAAAATTGATTTATTAATATATTTATTTGCTTAATTAATTAATTAATTATTTTAAAAAATGTACTAATATTTCAATAGCAAAGGTATAACTGCATATTTAACTATGGTTGTTTCAACATCCTTAATCTTAACTTTCACTATTGTTTTGTTGATTTTTCATCAACATATGACCGTTATATCATCACGGTAGTTGTTAACACTTGAATAGACTTTATTGCATGCAAAGACAAAAAAGTATGTAATATTTTTGTAAATCATTTTTGATTGCAAAACAACAAGTGTGAAAATCTAAAATAATTCAATACATATTTTTTTATTATTATAAATGTTTTAAAGTACACTAATAACCACACACACACACATATATATATATATAGCTATTGTGTATCACCATCCTTATTATTTTCATAAAATGTTTTTGTATTCATTTTTCACCATAATCTAACTATTCTTTCACTATAATATGTACTAATACTTCATCAAAGACTAATTCACCATAGTTGTTCTCAAGTTTCCACCACCATCTTCTTTGTCTTACATTTCCTCCTCCATATTTAAAAAAAAGTATGATTAATTTTTCACTAAGTAAATGATCTCACTAATAACATTAAATTTTTTATGAGAAACTTATAATATGAAATTTTAATCAAGTATTTGATGTTCCTAATGAGGAGCTGACAATATCTAATAATTCACCTCCATCAAATGGAAGCATAAGATACCCATCCCTTGATACTTTCTTTACAATTTCCTGTTACATAAATATTAAAAATTAGATTTAAAATTTACATATAACCACTCTTGTAAAAAAACTCAAACATTTAACATCACTTCAAATATCTTTGGCTATAACTCTCAAGATATTTTACCACAACATCACACATCTTTCTATATCGTCATCTAGACATTTCACCATAGCCTAACACATATTTTACTATTACTTTATTGACATTTTAAAATACTAATCTAATAATCTTTCACCATTATATTTTTCACCTTTGTACCCTTGACATTTTCACCACTATTTACTATATCTTTCACCATGATATACTAACCATGTTGTAAGATAAAGAGACTATACAAAATTTTGTACTACTTCTTTTGTTCTCATCACAATATGTTTACAACTTTTCATCTACCCTATCAAATCATTACCCCTTTTCTTATTTATACTCTTTATTCTTTTATTTCTTTCTCCCTTTTCCATCGATCTCAATGGATTCAAAATGTGCTTAGAGTTTACAACATCAATCAACCTTTTCTCACATTCATCATCTTCTATTCCCTAAATTTCTATATCCCTCAGCTGTTCATCAACTGCATCTCTTGTACTATCATAAGCATCTTCACAAATTGTTTGTAAAGTGTTATTTACACCACATGAAGAAACCAAATCAAACTCTGTCATAATATATTCTCTTCAAAAAAAAATTAGACACAATATTGTTGTTCGATGATGAAACTCTATTTCTCTAATAAACACTTTTCATAACTTCCTTATTCCACCTCTTCAATATGCACATCTCTAGCACTCACTCAACAAAATTTATCTCATAAATACTCAAACAATGACAACACAAGATACTAACTTAAAAAATAACTTACATATATAACTAATAGTGTATTAGTTTGATTGAAAATCACATGATGTTGAATCATATCCTCAATCTACATATCATTCAAAAATAACTTACATATATAAATAATAGTGTGTTTAGTTTGATTGAAAATCACATGATGTTGAATCATATCCTCAATCTACATATCATTCTTGGGCTGCCAAACCTTATGAATAATATCACCATCACTAGCTTTAGATTACTTTTGGTGGCATGTAAGACCTTTCCTATATTGTTCCTCAAATAACAAATATATTTGAATCGAATACACCTCCATCACATGTATTAATAAAGATGTATCAACTAGTGTCATCTTATGATGACCATTAACACAAAAATGACAAAGAAATCAATACCATTTTCATTACTTCTCCAATCATTAACAAATCAACAAAAATCCTATAAAAATCACAAAGAGAGGTAATTTTAATGAATTAATGTGAGATATATTTAGTTGTTGCCTTAATTCTTTGCAATGATAATACACCACTTGGAAAAAATCATTAGAAAAGTTGAGCACCACTTATGTCTACTACCATACAGATTTCTCAACCAAGGAACAACTTCACATTGGTACTTTTCTATCATCTTGCAACCAAAATTTTAAAATCCTTCGAAATCATAAATAAAAAATTATCTTTCACCAATAAATAATAATTCTTTCAACAAGAGTTATTTACCTTTCATCGATAGGTAGTAGACCTTTCAACAACATATACATTATCTTTCATTAGGTTGAACAACAAATCGTTAACCAAGGACAATGATATGTTTCATTAGTACATACCAAGTCTTTTACCAACACACATGATATCATTAAGAAAACCTCTCAATAATAAATAAAAATTGTATTCTAAATAAAAAAATAGTAAACAAGTATACAAAAAGCTACTACGTATGAAACAACAATACTACTTTATAATATCGTTGTTGCTTCATAAGTGGAACTCAATATCCCTTACCATCGAATAACATATCTTTCACCAATATTACACATCTATTTTGCCTAAAAATACCTAATCATTTAACATTGAAAAATAAAAAAATTTGTATTTATAAAAATCATAGTAAAAAAATATGATAAGAAATAGTTTGAACATATTGATTTTAATAAAAGTTGAACTCTACTTCTATTTCAACATACTTCAAGACATAGTTGAAGTAATCAATGAAGTCCTTATTCTTTATCAACCCATCAATGGGGTTTTTTGAGTTCTCACCAATGTGTCACACACAAAGTTTGTGTCTCCATTTAGGAAAAAGAAAATACTGATAGGTACTCCTAATGTATTAGCTTTACTTTTAATTATTGTCTTTGGTTTTAAACCTCCCATATACTTCAAAAAAGTGTTAGATAGACATATCAATGATTATGTCATTTCATTCAATAGAAAACCTATATCAAACATGACATTATATTTATGATGGTTCATCCTAATAAATAGAACACATACTAAATCATACTTGTTGGTTCAATATGTGGTATATACCTACAAAATATATGACTTATACCAACAGGGGCTTATCTGTTGGTAAAAGCTATTTTTCTGTTGGCAAAAGCTTTTACCAACAGATTTTTTTTGTGTGACAAAACTGTGGGTAAAAACTCTGTACTTAAAAGTTTTACCCACAGATATGTATCATCTGTTGGAAATAATTGATAAAACATATATTTATCTGTTAGTAAAACTTATGCCCACACTTATATCTGTAAGTAAAAGTATTAACCACAAAATAATATTTGTGACTAAAAGTATTACCCACAAAATAATATTTGTAACTAAAACTATTATCTACAAAATAATATTTGTGACTAGAAGTATTAGGCATAAAATTATATCTGTGATAAAAAGAATTAACCACACAATCATAGATGTATATAAAAGTATTAAACAAAATATTATATCTGTTATTAAAACTTATTGCCAACATATATATTTACAAAAATATCTGTAACATTTTCATTCTCAATCCTCTCTTGTTAAAGAGAATGGGGAATACAAAAATATTGACTACAGTTCAGCCACATCTAGTACTGTTCCACATAACTAAGATAAAACAACCATTATATCTGATGCCCTGAGAGCTATGTAGTTTGATCCATCAGGGCCCTTGAAATCATTCCCAGCATATTTGGAATACAAGACAGTGAATTCCCTAGCGACATAGACAACGGTTTTCTCTTTCCTTCCTCATCAAGAGGTCCAGGTCCCATAGCAATTATCTGTGTTTCATCCAACAAATCAAAATGTATATGAAAGTTTCATATGTCAGATCTCTCAGTATGAAGTAGAATACATAATGATAATGGTAGAAACATTGATACAGCTTTTATTTGTTAAACTTATAGCTCCAACCGAAGGTTTCTCCGTGGCCGCGTCTGTCAACAACAAACCTCCAACAATTTTTCCTCAGCCTCCGCAACCTAAATTTTCCCCCCGATATTTTTAGGAGAGTTAACTCTATCCATAATCATGCAAGAACGACATAGGAAACACTTTCTGGAATGGATCACTATAAAAGCTTCCAAGCTACTAATAGCAAAGTGATATGCCATTCACCCCAATGGACTGTTAAGGTAGTTGGATTCACAGGGAAGATATAAAACTAAGAATCAAACTAGCATGGTTCCCAAGGATTTAGCCAGAAATTAAGGTGCGATTGAATTTAAGAACAATAAATTCAAATTAGTCTGTAACTACAGCAAAGCATGTCTGAGTTTATCTACAAGAAATGATATAGTAGTATTGGTTGACCAACCAATCGATGAAAAAGTGAGGATACAATGCAAATGGCCATAAAAGACTTAGGATAGATATGACACCGACAATGCAGGAAACAACAGATAGAAAGGTCAAACAAATTCAGTTTTAGGACATTCCAACAATAAACTATACAAATGATAATTTACATAATTTTATTTGAAAGTTAGGGTTTTAGGACAAAAATCATAAAAGAAGGTCACATTTTATTAATTTATTTAAATTGAATGTTTAAAAATGTAATAAGACCTATTTTATAACATATTATGTACTCAATTGATTAAAAAAATAAAGAAAATATCCAATTTAACATAATTAGCGTTTTTGAGCCCGTAAATTTGGTCAAATCTTGCCAAAATATTTAAATTGACTGTTCGGAAATGAAATTAAACATATTCTATTACAAAATGTATAATCAATTTAATAAAATAACTCCACTATACAATTCAATTTAAATCCGCAGGGATTTGACCTAAAATTTAAATTTCGAATAATTTCGCACAATTTTCTTAAATTTACAATTCCAATATGAAACTAAGTATATTTTAAAGTATAATACGTAATCAAATTATCCCAAATAGCTTAATCGATCCAATCCAACATATCCGGACATAACCGGGTCAATAATCACAAACTCTAGAAATCAACATATATCACATAATTAGCATATCCAATGCATTCATACAATACATATATACTTAATTAAATAACTAATTTAGCTTAATTAAAGCCCATTCTTTCATAATTAATCAAAACAAAAAAAATAGGGTTTCAGTAATTTATACCAAACGAAATCAGTCAAATCAATGCAGGTAAACGTGGAGCTTCGTCAGTGGGAGAGGAGTAGTTGCCGGTGGTTGACCGACGCTGGAGCTGTCTGGCTGGTGGCGCACCACTGCTGCCTTCTTCCCTTGTTGCTGTGCCACAACTGCCCTTCCACACTGCTGTTTCGCTACTGTTGCTCCCCTGATGCTGCCGTGTGCGACGGCCGGGAACTGTGGCGGCAAGGTCGAGCGGCGACGAGATAGTGTGTGACCACCGATGCCATCCATATACGAAGTTGGGGTGGGATCTGCAGGCACCGAACGATAGAGGGGTCGGGGAGGCGTAAGGTTCATACAGAAATAAATCGCAGGATGTGGAGGCACAAGAAACGAAATAAGACGTGGGGTAGTTTGGGCCAAAATAAGACACAAGTTAGGGCCGAATTTTTTTTCTTTTTCAAATATTGAAAAGAATTTATGGAGACAATATAATTTTAAATAGATTAAATTTAATCTAAAAATAAATACTATACATCTAAAAATATTCTTGAAAATTTTTATCTACAAATTATTTAACAAAAAAATCATTTCAAACGGATCCGAAGGCCTAAAATCAATATAAGAGGTATATAAAGAATTTTAAAAATATTTTTGAAAAAATTTACCAACGAGTGTAAATATCTGTATTATTTTTTAAGATCTTATCGATCTCGTAAAAATAAATAAATTCAAAGATATAAATATTTACTACAGATAAAGATATTAAAAGGCTCTATAATAGATGACATTAAAGATAATATTTCAAATACATTCGAGAAATATTCTTATAATAGTTTAAACGACTAAAAATAATTTAACATTTTTTCAGAAAAGCCATCTATAAGCCCTAAAAAAATAATTTTATTAATAACAATTAATTATTATAATATTGACTATAATAATTATAATTTTTTTCTTAAAAATAATATAATTAATTTTACTACTACTAATAATTAATATTATTTCAAAATATTTAATATAAAATTAAGATTTATAATGTATTATTAAGATAATATTAATCATAATTTATAATAAAATAATAACTATTTTTAAAAATAATTAATAATGGGAAATAAATACAAATAGTATCATAATTTCCAACAATTAGTAATAATAATTTTTTTATTAAAATAATAATAATAATAATAATAATAATAATAATAATAATGTCCTAAAATAATTATTCTTAGTAATGATTTATAAATAATTATATTAATAAGAATAATATGAATCATTATTTTAAATAAATTAATAATAGTATCTAATAATTACTAATATATTATTAATAATGTGAATGATTATTGATAATATTTATTATTATTAAGATAATATAGATTTGAATGATAATTGGTGGTATTTAATAATAAATTAATTTAATAGTAAGTGGTAGTAGATATAATATATATTATTTCATTATAATTGTTAAAAGACACCATTATGAACAATAAATATTAATATAAAAAATTATAAATAAAATAATAATTAATAATAATATATGTAAACTATCATTTCTCAAAATGACTAATGACTTAATTATTATTATTAGTGTTATTATTATTATTATATTAAAAAGAATATAATTAATCATTATTAAAATTAAATAAAAACAAATATCATTGTTGAATTTTATAAACACTAATACCAATAGATGTAAAAGTGGGTATTAGTTCTGTTGGTATAATGCTACTAATAACCACAGATATAAGTGATGGTAAAATATCTGTTGGTATTTTAATACCAACAGATAAAAAATTTCCGTTGGAAAAACTATATTATTGCCCACACAAAATTATCTGTTGGTATTAGTTGCTTTTACCAACAGAAAAAGTATATGTGACTAAGTTTCTGTTGGCAAAAGTCAATTATTTTGTAGTATGTTGTGAACAACTAAATCACCAAACTTTCTGTAATCATCCTATCATAAAATAAATTTACACAAATTTCCTTTATACTCTAACTGAAAATCATAATAAGAGTTATCCTTAACCATAAATATGTTCTTAAAAATCTCAATAAGACCACCAACATTAGTTCCTTCAATTCTCTTTACCTTTTTTTTTGTTGCATTATAGGCATCCCTCAATGTGAAATCAACAATAGGGGATACCTCCAACCTAACTTCATATGGCTCTAACAATAGTAGTAACACCAACCCTATTAACATTTAAATTGGTAACACAATCTAACTATATTCCTAGCAATTCCCTATGTGACTTAGAATATGTCTCAAATGAAGATGAATACATTCATGATTACGAAGAAAATCATGTTTAGTTAACATCAACACACCTTCACAATTAACATTAAAGTGCACCTTAGTCTTACAATTGGATGTAAATTAAATATTTTTATAAGATTTATTCTTTGTCCCTTTAACACATTTCAATCCAACTTTCTAGCAACAAAATTGCTTCATATGTGGAGTTTTTCCTTTGGCACGATACTATTGATGAGATTTCCTAACATAAAATTTAGTTATATATGCACACTGATTATGCATTTTTTATACAATATCCTCATTATCAACCACTTTTCCTAATATCTTAGAATCCTCACCTTCACCTACCTCAAAAATAACTTTATATGTAGCAAAAATATAAAGAGATAAGAGTTAACCAAATGAAAATACAAAAGCATTAAAAAAATGATTTTATTGATATTTTAGTATAACTAAACATATATTTTACCACCCATGTAATTATCGTCCACAAGCATTTAGCATATATTTCTCTAGCTATCTATCAAAAATCTCGAACACTATTTGTAACACCCCTAAAATTTACTACTAAAAAATTTTATTTTTTAAAATTTAAAAGCAGAAGCTAAGACATTAAATTTTAGGGTGCTACCACCACACTTAATACCAGAGTGATTTTCTCTATCGTTTGGATACCAAGTGCTAAGGCTAAAACATTATTTACTTAACTTTAAGAACACAGTTATAAATAAGAGTAGTGTAATAGTTGGGGAGATTAATTCACATTCCAAATAAAACCCACTAATTATGGTTACAAAATATCAGTGGAAGGAAAATATAAAAAGATTATAAGAAACATACAGAAAGTTCCGGTTCAAGTTTTCGAACAGAACTCCAGATAACCTTATGCTCTTTACCCAAAGAAAAACCTTGAATAGAACTTGCGAGCTAACCTACAAAGGTTACTACCTATTGAATAAGTAGGAGCCCAATAAATAAACCCTTCAGTATAATGGTATTGAGTAGTCCATTATACGATATTAATATGCAAGGCTCGCATACAATTAGATGCATCACACCAATCATGGGAACATTGAATTATGCATATATTAACTAAAATGCGATAATCATTCATTTGACCACATGCATCAACATTATATGCTACCAATACTTATTCACTTGGAAATAACTGATACTTACAAAAAAATATCCAAGTGATACTCTTTGTAGTACAATTAGAAAGCCACATCATTCTCAACAATAGGCATAATTCACTTAACCAACCCACAACTTCCCAATAAAACCAAAATAAGGAATTCCATGTGCATAAGTAGATTATAACGACTCATTCGTTATTATCTGAACTAAAAATATTAGTGCAATAAATAGTCAACTCATGATTTTATCCATGTAGGTTTAGGGATCCCACTATTTTCACCGGTAGAATGGTAAATAAGTACAATTTCTAGGGCAGTATGCTCTTGGTTACCATTCTCACCAGTGGATCGGTAATCAAAATACAACCCATGCCATTGTTCTCACTAGTGGATCGATAATCAAGGTACTATCAATCCTAACCCATGTGTTGTATCACTATAAGTAATTAGAGTCTTTCCAAAAGTTATTATTGTCCAATGGTTTTATTTACTTGAGTTAGGGACCCTACTATTCTTACTAGTAGAACAATAGGGTACAACTTCTAGGGCAACATGCTCCTAACCACTATTCTCACCGGTGGATCGGAAGGTATAACTTGGCTCGGCTCAAGTGATCTTTCATTTTAAGGGATTAGAGTCTTCCTAGGGTCATTATCATTTAATGGTTTACTTTACTTGTGTTTAAAACCCCACTATGCTCACCGGTGGAACCGTAGGGTATGATTTCAAGGACAGAACGTCCTTAACCACTATTCTAGCTGGTAGATTGACAGGTACAACTTGGCCCTACTCAAATTATCTTCCACTTTAAGTAATTAATGTATCATTAATCTTTTATTTATTCTCGATTCAACACATAAACATGCACAGCTCAAGCATGGCTCCTGCCCTACTACCACCATAGGACAACCTTGTTTCCTTAGAAGCCCTAATTTCATGACAAACTCCAACATGTCATATTTAGCATCAAATAATACTTATCATGCAAGTTCATTATGATACTCACTATAGTACATGTAAAATTACCCAAATGCCCCTAGCCATATATTATTGATATTCATGCAAAAATAGGTGATACCAAGACAACAAACTCTTACTCTCATATTTAACTTCAAACGACACTATGCATGCATATTTATTAGATCAATCACTATAGTACATTTAAAATTACCAAAATACCCCTAGGTCATATAATGTTGATATTAATACGAAATATGTATTTCTAATACAACAAACCCCTATTCTCACACTTATATCAAATAACACTTATTATACATGTTTATTAGAACAATCACCATGGTACCAACAAAATTATCAAAATATCCCCAAACTATATAATATTAATAATCATGCTCAAACATGGGTTTCTAAGGCATCAAACCCATATTCTCACTCTTATCATCAAATGGCACTTATCAGGCATATTTATTAGGATAACCACCATTGTACATTTAAAATTATCAAAATATTTATAGACCATATAATATTGATAATCACGCTGGCATAGGTAATACTAAGACAATAAATTCCTATTCTCATATTTAACATCAAATAATACTCAACTCTCATATTTAACATCAAGTAATATTTATCATACACGTTTATTAAAATAATCACCGTGTTACACGTAAAATTACCAAAATGTCCTTATATCATGTAGTATTGATAATCATGCTGAAATATGTGATACCAAGATAATAGACCCCTATTATCATTTTTAACATCAAATAATACCTATCATGTATATTTATTAGAATAATCACCATAACATATGTGAAATTACTAAAATGCCCCTAGACCATATAATATTAATAACTATGCTGAAATAGTGATATTAAGACAATAACCCCTATTCTCATATTTAACATCAAATAATACTTGTCATACATATTTATTTGAATAGCCAACATAGTACATGCAAAATTATCAAAATACCCCTAGACCATATAATATTGATAACCATGCTAAAATAGGTGATATTAAAACAATAACCCCTATTCTCATATTTAAAATTAAATAATACTTATCATATATGTTTATTAGAATAAACACTATAATAAATATTAGATTACCAAAATGCCCCTAGACTATATAATATTGACATTCATGCTCAACACGTGTTACTAATACAACAAACCCCTATTATTATACTCAGCATCAATTAATACTTAGCATGCATATTTATTAGGATAACCACAATTGTACATTCAAAATTATCAAAATATCCCTAGGTCATATAATGTTGATATTCATGCTGAAACGTGTATTTCTAATGCCACAAATCCCTATTCTCATTTTCAACATCACATAACATTTAGCATGCATGTTTATTAGAATGATCATCAACATAAATTAAAAAATACCAAAATAATCCTAGACCATAAAATATTGGTATTCATGCTAAAACATGTATTTATGATACATCAAACTCCTATCTCCTATCTTAAAAATATTTATAACACATTAGGCATCTTGGTTAGGATTAAATATCATGATATGTTTAAATAATCAAATTACCCCTAGGGCTCATGATAGTAATATTTTTGCTACAAGTGTCCATTAATTCTTAACCTAACATTTTTATACACACATAACATACAGCATCACTTTCCAACATTAGAACCCTTCTTAATCATCCTTTTAAACACATAATATCTTATACAGGATAACATGCATTCTTTTTCCATTCTCCAAGATAATATTCATAATCATATAAATAATGCCATTTTTTTTTGTAATTATATAATTTTTATTATTTATATATTTTCCAACTTATGATGTATGAGTAATTAAGTTTATCAAGACGTATAGGTTCATAATATACAACAATCATATAATGATTAGGTTTATTACATATAACAATTAGATTGATTATGTATAATGATTATATTCATTACATATATATGTTTATGTTCATAACATTGAATATATAAGTACATCATATATAATGATTATGTTTATAACATAGAACAATTACATTCATAACAAATAACGTATAGGTTCATGATAAACACGGGGTATTTTTTTTATAGGTTTATAATCCTTATTATAAACATGTCCGACCTAGGTTCATAACATATAACATCTACGTTCATAACATATAGCCATTAGATTCATAATGTATAACAATTAAATTAATCACATATAATGATTAGGTCTATTACATAGAACGATTAGCTTTATTACATATAGCAATTAAGTTTATCACCTATAATAGTTAGGTTCATTATATATAATAATTATGTTCACTGTATAATTTTTTTAATATTAAAAGTATAGCAATACAAATGTCTATTTATAGAGAAAAAATAAAAAGGATTTTATTAATAATACAAAATAATAATAATTTATTTTAATTTATAAAATAAATAGGAGATCACAGATATACTAGAGTGAATAATGAAATATTAATCTCTCTATAATTCCATCGGTGTATATAAATTATCTGCTTCTTTAACTAAACTTTTATATAATTGGAAAAAAAGGGCACCAAGAACACCTGTGCATGTATACATTGCGAATTTAGCGAACTTATAGCAACTTTGTTTTTCTTTTTCTTTATAATTTTAAAATTGTGGACTCATGATTAGAAATCCACTTCGTGTGATGAAACTTATTTTTATTAAGACTTATTTGCCTTTTTTGCGTGGAGCGTAATGCTCTATTTGGTTTTAGGAAAGTTTTAAAGAAAAGAAAGAAAATGAGGAGGAAAATAATATTTTGTGTTTGGTTTACATAAATTAATGAGATAGAAAAAGAGTGATGAATAAAATTGTTAAACATTAGTTATTTAATTTTCTTTGAGGAAAGTTTGAAAAAAAAACTTTGATTTTAATTTTCTTTCCTCAAAATTTTATTAGAATCAAATAAAGCCTAGATGTTCTGGTATGCTGTGCTTCCTACAACACTGTCAAAAATAGATAGTAGTTTTTTTAAGTAGTAAGTTTAATTTAGTTAATCATTAACCAAATCAAGCTAACCCATGAAATTATAATTTAATTTGGTCAAAATAATTATAAAATATACTCGCTCTATATAAAAAATATATTATATTATTAAAATTTTTAATTAAAAAATTATTTTAGATAAATTAAAACCTACTTTTTATTTTTACCCTCATTTTCTTTAATTATATATATATATATATATATATATATATATATATTCAATATTTTATTATTTTTAATAAAAGATATAAGTATATTTTAAAACTATTTGTATTATTTTTTTAAAAAAATATATAACTTTTTAGAATAGTTTTTTTAAATACGGAAAGGAATAGTTTGTTTTGACAATATCTATCCACTAGTTTTCAATATTTCCTTTGCTACTCACAAGTCACAAGCTACTTGAACCATCCATCGGAAGTGCTCTACCTGCAGATGTCGGCGCCATCATATATAGCTGCTTTTTTATTTTATTTTATTTTATTTTTCTAATTCAGCATAGATGGAATCAAGTTGCATGTTGAATCTTAAGCATTAATACATATATACTTCATAAATATTACATAATACAATAAAAAAGCAGATAAAAAATAAAAAATAAAAAATAATAAACACATGTTAACAGTCTTACACCAGTTTTTGAAAAGGCCCAAAGCGCACCGAGGCGCTAAGGGTCCTGGAGCCTAGGCGCGAGGCGCAAGGCGAAGGCGCACGCCTAGGTGATGTAAGGCACCAAAATTACTTAAAAAAGCCAAAAATTGATTAAATGACTAAGTTTTTTTTTGGCAGATATACTTCTGTTTTCTCAGTTTTCCCCCTAATGCTCTCTTTGTTTTTGTATTTTTTTTTACATTAGGAAGAAAAAATATCTGCAAAATATATAGAGGACATTTCTTTTTCCCTATATCTTTTGTTTTACCCTATATCTGCAAAATATATATGCAAATATACCTTTGGTTTTCCCTAATGCCCTATCTGCTTTTATATTTTTGTAGATATACTTTTATTTTTCTGGTTTTCCCTGATTTTCTCTCTGGTTTATTTATTTATTTATTTATTTTTGTTTGCAGTTGTAGTGATATGATACATTGTTTTTTCTGTGGTTTTCAAGTCTCAGGCTCTCAGCTTCTTAGGACACTTGACAGAAATAACAATTTCTGGCAGTCTGAATTTAAATTGGTGCCTTGATGGTAGCAGTAGCAGACTTTACAGTCTCTGACTCTCTGCAACTGCTTTTTAACTTTTCCAAAATGACTCTTACTCTCCCCAATTCCCATATTAGTTGCAGAATAATTTTAATGTAATTAAGACTATAAATAGACTTGCCTTCTTCCAACAAATGGCTATTTAACTCCCCTAAGTCCCTGCAGTATGCATGTATTTTTTTTTGCTGAAAAGTTTTTTTTATCCCTCTTTAGGTCTATTGAGCTCCCAAGTTTCTGCTGATTTTATGCTGAGGCGTGCGCCTCATAACCTCTGCGCCTAGCGCCTGAGGCGCGCCTTATATGCGCCTCACCTGGCTCGCCTCACCTAGCAACAGAAAAGCCCCACCCCCCATCGCCTTGCACCTCAGGCGCGCTTTTTCAAACACTGTCTTACACCAGCTCAATCTTTAGAATGGCAGTCCCACAGGAAGGCTGATACAGTATGTCCTGGAACAAGCTCAGCTGAGACCTTAGGTACTTATGTATGCTGATC
Organism: Tamarix chinensis; assembly: GCA_030549775.1. Taxonomy (NCBI): domain Eukaryota; kingdom Viridiplantae; phylum Streptophyta; class Magnoliopsida; order Caryophyllales; family Tamaricaceae; genus Tamarix; species Tamarix chinensis. The sequence goes on from CM060172.1 coordinate 62,666,219, forward strand.
ACCAGAGGAGAAAAAAAAAACACTTTTACTTTCAACTTCAAGCACCGACTTGACGCGATGATGAAGAATAGGCCATATTTGTGGCAATATAAGTAGTACTAATATTGTCGCAGAAAGTCGTAAAGCCTAAAAAGGGTACCGATTTCAACTGCTTTAAGCTATGAAACAATATTCAGCTTCACTATCACACCAAGCTTTCACTAGTCAGCTTCACATGGCTTCATTTTTGCTTCTCCAAGAGATGAAAATGAAACCAAAGAACATAGCATCAAAGTTTCAAGAGAGAGTCAAACGAGATAAGCAAGGCTATAATAAGATATTCATGGAAAAAATGCCTTTTAGGTACCTATAACTATGTTTTACCATAAGAAAACGAGAGATTAAAGCACCGTAAGGAACTGATTCACAAACAGATGCAGCACAAGCAAATTCTGACCTAATCAAGGTGAGACAGCCCACCACCATACTATGATATAGAGAGCGATCCAATCCACCATCCAAATATAGGATCTTCATGAGCCTGATCAGTGTGTGCAGAATTAGTCAACCTAACTTAAGAACACGTGACGGAGTTAAGTTAGGTGAGACATATGATGACCCAGAGAAAAACGTCTCGCGAAGGCAACTCCTCAGTGAAGGACAGAAAAACTACCTGCGAGTACTATATCAACATACAAAAGTACAGCAAGGGGGTGTTTGGTTAAGTTTTCTGATCCTAAACTATAGTTTTTCAACTGCCGTTTTCCAATTTTATATCGACTCTAGTAGATGTAAGTTCTAAAAATAAATAGGCATCCAACTACAACATCAGTACTTTCCCCATATACCCATTGAGCCGACATAGCCATGACAGCAAGAGTTACGTCTGCTGATAAGAATGGAGACGAAAGGCCCGCCAGAAAGGGCAAAAGAAAAAAATACTATGCACGTACATATCCTTCTGCAATTTACAATCATAACTGGTGTGATATGGATGAACAATCCCAGAAGGTTGTTTGATTTAAACCTCTTCATTAAGCATGCTCAATATCAAGTTGCCAGAAAGACCACTGTTGAGAGTCTTGAGACACTGCGAGAGATGGCAAAACTCGAACATCAGGAGGTGTCAAAATAACAAACTTGAATTGTTTCTAAAAAGACTAAAAACCTTGAGCCACTAAATGCAATTTCTAGACAGTGATTCCTCATTAAATACAATTTTCAGCCATAGCAGATTGAAGCATGTAAACATAGTACCGTCCATGGATCAATCAAATTTATCACATATTCAATGCAATATGCAAATGGATGTATCAAATGCCATCACATTATGCCACAAAGGCATGCCAAACTAAAGTAAATCATGAATTCTGCAGGCACTAGTTATTCAGAACTTTCCCAAACAAAATGATTGTCCACCAGCAAACAGTTATCCTTAGAAGGACCACAGGTTATGTTTCTCAAATCATTACAAAGGAAGCTAAACTATAACCTGAGACCAAAAATCCGATACTTTCATGCATACATCTGAAAATTCATCAACAGCTGGTAAAACGAGGACAGAAGTGCTGCTCCCCAACAAAGCCAGTCTAACCAGCTGGACCAAGATTGATCGTGCAACAAGGGATAGCTGTTTCCTAAAAACAAAAAAAATTGTGACCGACCTTCTGAACTTCATTCTAGAACAAAATGATGCGACATACCAAACCACCATTCTCCTTCAATAGGGTTGGGTATTACTGGACTGGTCTCCCAAAGTTTATCAACACAGCTGGGCCAAACAAAAATCCGCTTCAGTATATATCTCATTAGGAACTACTTAAAAGTAATTACTGAAAACCCCCCTTTTTTTGGTAACTTTAAGCCTACCTAGCTAAAAAGAATTAAAAAGAGAGTGTTCTTGGCAAAAATTACTTCTAAGTAGTCTGAAACAGGGGCTTAAGCATTTTGCAGGCCAGGTCAAAGACAATCAGATCAAGTAGTCTTCAATAATCAGTTTCACAACGGTCTTAGCATTTCCTCTGTGGCCTTTTCTTTGTGCTGTAACTAATCACCGGGCCAGAAAAAAGACATTGCTAAATGCCTCTGTACAACAAACCTCCTATAAAATGGCAGATAACATCAATTTTAGTCATGAAAGTGCCAAATAAACAACAAAATTAAAAGGAAAAACAGTACTTTTCTATCGAGACCTTGCCCACAAACTCAATAACCATCAACTTGAGAATTAGCACAAAGATTAAACATATACGGGCATTGTCTTGTCTGCAAACAATTACCAAGTCATGAACAAAGGTAAGCTTACCTCTTTAAAGATCTGTCCGCAGCACATGACCCCTGGTTCTAAGAGTAAGTCTTGTATGGCTATCCTGGTGGATATGATAAAGGATTGTATTTAGAAGGTTTCATCAGATATCAAACACTCCTGAGAGAAACTTCCAATTGCTCCATCCTCTGAGCCAGGTCATGCTTCCCACTGTTCTTCAATCCATCAGTGACCATATCAAAGCTCTGTGACAAAGGCACTAAATTCAACTCAGTCATCTCTACCAAATAGTTTGCGGCCTCAACAAATCTACCCCCACGACTGCACATCCTTACCAACATGGTATAAACAGGTCGATTTGGGGGATGCCCTCGAACCTTCATGTCACTAAAGAAGCTAAATGCATCATCGAACTGGCCACTCTTACATAAGGCCTTGAGAACTGGGGCATATAAACCAGGGAAGGGTTTGTGCCCATCTTCGATTGAGCAATGTAGCAGCCTAAATGCCTCGTCAAGCTTACCCGCCTTGGCAACAGCAGGAATCATGGTCTTGTAAGTCTGAATGTCAGGGCAAAGACCTAACCTACATACGTCATGATACAGCTCAATACAAAATTCAACTTCCCCCGACTTAAAAATAACTTGCAACAAGGAATTAAAAGTCTCTATATCAGGTAAGAACCCTTCCTTGGTCATCTTCCTAACCAAGCCTTTCGCAGATTCGACATATCCAGCATTCAACAACCCATCTATCAACAAATCCCGACCTCGAAGAGGCGGATTAAATCCCTTCACACTCATTTCCTTCAAAAATTCCTGAGCCTCCTTCAACTTACCGGACTTGCACCATCCATTGACAAGTACAGAATATGTCTCCTTATCAGGTGTAACTCCTTTCCTGATCATCCTCCTAACCAATGCATATGCCCCATTAAAATTTTTAACCGAACACAAGGCAGACAACAATGAATTATAGATTCCAACAGTCTGGGGACAATGAAATACTTTAGTACAATTATTGAAAACCTTAACAGCCTCTTCGATCAACCCATTACTACCATACTCGCGAATAATTAATTCAACGATTTCAGAAGAAAACGACAGCGAAGAAGAAGAATTATTAGAATCGGAATAGGAATGACCGGAGCGCGAAGAATCTTTAAGCAGCTGATGCACAACCTTCCACATAGTTTCCCAGTGTTTCGTGCAAGCAAGGGTTTTGATAAGCTCCTCAAATTCGAGAGCAGTAGGGGAGTAAGAAGAAGGAGAATAAGACCGCGCCCAGTTGAAGAATCGGAAAGATTGAATACCATGACGTGAGCAGCTGCGGAGGACACGATAGACGAGCTCGTTTGTGATGGCGATGTGCATCTTATTCAGGGTTCGTTCTAGGTAGTAATCACGGCGGACGATGTTGGAAATGTGATGGATTGCGGCGAAGTATTCATCTTTCGATATGGATTCTCTGTCACCATTTCTTCCATAAGCGGCAGCGTGGGTGGCGAGAGGGCGGAGAAGGGTTGAGCAGAAAGGGAATTGGGAAGAAGATGGAATTTTTCTAGGGCAGTGATGAGAGAGACATAATCGGAGCAGTGATTTTGCAGCCGCCGGAAGCATCTCTGGGTCTGGTTTTCCGGGACCGAGTGTTCTTCACAACCGGGACATCGACCTCAACGGTCAACAATGTTGATGTTGGGGCACAAGCAGCCTAACTAACGGCCGACGTTAAAGCTGGTTAAAAGTTGGATTCGATTAATTTATTTAATTAAATAAATTAATTTTAAATTAAAAAAAACAAATTTCATTAGTTTATTTTATAAATTGGTTAGTGAAATTAATTTAATTTATATAATAAAAAATTCGATTTGAATAGTTCATTTAATTAAACAAACTGAATATAAATCTTATTTTATATAGTTTAAAAGTATTCGACCCGTCTTAACTTATTTATAATCTTAGATATAAGTATGTAAAACAACTTAATAGCTAATGCCACCCATATTGATTAAGCTTCAATTTCCGAATATCCAAGTCCAATGATAACGTTATTTTGCACTCAAAAGTTAAAATTACAAAGTAGTGGTTGTTGTATGCATATCAAAAGTATTGAATTCACACCCCTCAAAATATATTATTATGATTCACGTTTCTCTATTAAAAGTTAAGGAAGGAGTGTTCTCCATGGGAACCTTTAAAAGTTTAGGTTGACATGGTTTTGACCCAAACTTAAAAAAAGAAAAAAAAAGGTAATGGTTAGTGGTTATTTAAAATGCTTGGTGGATATGACATATTCTCAAAGTTTGTTCCTCAAAAGTTTTAATAAAACTCTCCTTGCTCTTATTCCTAAGATAGAGTGTCCTACCTCTATTTGTGAATTAAGGCCGATTGACCTTTGTAATGTGGCCAACAAGATTGTTACCAAGGTCCTTTTGACTAGAGTTAAGACTATCATTGATTGTATTATTAATCCAAAATAGTATAGTTTCCTCCTTATTGGCCTTTGTAAAGTGGCCTACAAGATCATTACCAAGGTCATTTCGACTAGAATTAAGACTATAATTAATCATATTATTGGTTTGAAACAATACAGTTTCCTCCATTTCCAAGCACGTGATAATATTATTATAGAACAAGAGCTATTCCATACCATGTAACAGAAAAGGGGAATGGGTAGTGTTATGGCAGAGAAGATCATATGATAAACTTTCTTGGGATTTCATTGAAAAGAATCTCAACGTGGTAGGTTTCCCCCATTCAATCATCTCATTATTCATGAATTGCATCCCCCCTTCTATAAGAAATACATGGAATGAAGAAGTTTATTTAAGTCTACGCTATTAGCCGGCAAGGGGATTTGATCTCCCCATATTTGTTCATTTTGTGTATTGAGCACCTTGCACACCTTATTTAGTGGGAAACACATAAATAATTCTAGAAGCCAATTCTGGTAGCTAGAGGAGGTGATGTGGAAGATAATGGATGAATTATCTTTCATAATGTAGGACCTTTTTGCTTTGTTCTTTGAAGAAGAATATTAATCCAAGTAGAGGTAAGAATTGAGTATAAAATTGCCTTCAACTCAAATGCACAATTGGAATTTCTAAACTTCACCAAGATAAAATGAATTCTAAAGATAGATCTCAAAATTTTCTCTAAAGAACAATACCTAAACTTTCTCAAGATAAATTCACTTGGAGAGGAAGGAAGGGAGGTCAAACCTTTCCTAAGAATTCAACTAATCTTTCATTCTGTCTTTCATGTCTAATTTCTCTCCATCGAATGTACAAGTTCCATACACACACATACACACATATGTAGTTCGAGTTTATCCTTCATTAATCAAGCCTAAATCAACTGGTATAATTAACAAAAGGCTAAATTAATGCACACCTAAATGGTTAGGGGTGTGCAATGGTCCAAAATCAAACCGAACCAGATGCTCAAAATTGGTAATTTCTTAGACTGAAGACCAAACCAGATTTTACCAATCTTTACCCAAGACCGGACAGGAAAATCTAGGTCAAGACTGGACAGGATTGAAATGGACTAAAATAACTTTTTTTTGTTTTTAAGATTTTAAATAACATTGTTAGATTTCCCCCTAATTTATTATTGGAATGTTGTTGCTAACTGATACATGCTACCAAATAGACAATTGATCTAGTACTACACAATACATATAGCTAGAGTCTAGAGAAAAAAAATCTTAGTACAATTAGGTAAGCACATAAATTATATAATTTTAAGTTAGCAATATAAAAAGCCTTGAGAATATGCTTCCAACCCTTCAACTTCCAAGCCATAATATTTTTCAGAATGCTTCCAAAATTCAGCTAACCAAAATTATTTCATCTTCCACATTATCTTTCTCTTACACATATACAAGATAACACATACAAATAGATAATTTTCATAAGTAACAATAATATTATAAAAATTAAAGAATAATTACTATTTAAATGTAATGGCATAATAATATTTGTTCACTTTTTTCAATCATTCCAATTCTTCTATGCACTCTTCCACGTTAAATTTAGAATTAGAGTAATATCTTGCTCGAGCTTGTACCATCTTAAAACATATCAAAGGCAAAAAATATATTATTTTTAAATTTAACTTGTTAATTTAATAATTAGGTAGACTAAAGTTACAAATATTTATCACCTTAGGGGTTAAAAAAATCCTAAATTGATTAATAGTACACCCCCCACACTAAATGTAGATTTTGAAGCAACCTTAGACATCGTTATGGCTAGGGTGTCATGTGCCATATTTGTAAGGTTCAAAAATTTAGGTTCATTGAGTTTCCACCAAGCTAGAACATCTATTTCTTCACCAGCTCCCTTTTCCTCTTTCAAATAATGCTCAAATTTACTTCTCATAAGATAACTTCTTTCGCTAATCCCCCTTTTGACTTTCTCACTTATTCCATTGACAAATGAGTTATAAGATCCTTGACACACATATTGTCCACTTGGAACTTCCCTAGGCTCAGTCTCATCCACAAAATAAGCATATAAATTTTTATACTCATAACCAACTCAAAGGCACATTGTTTTACCTTATTAGTCATACGTTCACTAATTTCTTCTCCATACAATGTATCAAAAGAGATTTTTATCCTACAAAGCTTAAAATAAGGATCCAAAATAACACCCAAATAAATGAACAAGTTCTTCTTGTCAATACTTCCCTAATACTTATCACATTTGATTTTCACCTTTTTAGCAATACTTCTAAAACCATCCTTAGAATTAATCATCTACTAATTTATCATATCAAGTGTATCGCATATTCAAAAATGTTAAAGAAAATATTATTACTTGTCATATACAAAGAGCTAGAGATACACTTAGTCACTTCATAAAACAAATCCAAAAAAACTACAAGTTGTTCAAGTTTCTCCCAATCATCTTCAGAAAGAGGACCACCTTCTAAGTCCTTAGGAAGTTCCATCCGACTAAAAACAAACTTATATTTCAAAGCTATATTCAACATAACATAGTTTGAATTCCATCTAGTGGCCACATCAAGAGATAGAGAAATCTCACATTCAATTTTACATTTATCTGCTTTTTCTATAAATAACAACAACCTTGTAGGGGAGTTTCTAACATATTTAACCATAACCCTAATCTTGTCAATACGACGTGCATGATACTTTAAGCCATAACAAACAATAAGATTCAAAATATGGGCAATGCATCTCATATGTAAATATTTTCCATCACTAATCACCCCACTAGTTTCCTTCATACCATATTTCTAAAATAAATATACGCAATATCATTTGAACTAGTATTATCAATAGTTACAGTATATAGTTTTTTATTCAAATCCCAAAAATTCAAGCATTCCTAAATTTCCCTCCCAATGGCCCCTTTATGACTTGCAAAATGATAAAAATTTAAAATTATATTATGCAACCTCTATTGATCATCAATAAAATGAGTAGTACGACATATATTGATGCAAGAGAAAATACTCAAGAATTGTAATTCATCATTATGGAACCAATTTTTCTTCATTTAGAAAGAATATCACACAAAATTGTTTATTTAGAAAGAATATCACACAAAATTGAAGATAAACGGATGGTTACGTTGCTAGTTATAGATGAAACATATTATACGAGCTACTACGTGTACGTGCATCTGCATGACATGCATGGAGTACATGTCTACATGCATGGGGGAAATGATATTAAGCTTGGACGTGCATATTAGTTGATTTAATTAATTAATTAATTAATTAGTATAGTTAGAGATTAGCTAGAGAATAAAGCAACATAAATCTACCTTTTTAAAGAATATTCTATATTCTAGTATCTTTTAGCATATTCTATATTCTAGTATCTTTTAGCTAGGTATCTTTTGAAGAATTATACCTTTTAAATAATATCTTGTAATTGGTATCTTAGCTATATAACCCACGATTGGAGATCAAGAATTGAATTTGAATGCAAATTGCAAGTATTGAATTCTATGTGAGTTCATCTCAAGTTTAATCAAATATGTGTGAACGAGTAATCTTGAAACCCTTAATCTCTTCATCTATGTGAATTAGAGATTAAGTAATATCTTTTCTAAACTCCATAACCTATGCCCTTCTAGTCATATCAATGGTCTAAATACATCCCAAAATTAAAATCCAATTCAAAACCCTAACCCTAAGTTTTGAGCCAAACCCTAACCCCAACTCTAATTTTCAAAACTAAACCCTAACCTACAAAACCATCCATCTTCAAACCCTAATTATCGAATCATCATCATAATCTCATCAAATTCAAATCATTTTTATCATTATTTCATTACCACTGAATCATCAACATCATCATCATACTTATTCCACCCTATTCAAACATCTTCTTCTTATTCAATTCACCACTTTCGAATCTTATTCTTCCTAATTCAAATATAGCCAAGCATTAGTTTTACATAATTGATAATTCTGTATTCCCACACACATCACATATAATTAAATCTTTGAATTGCTGTCCATATGTCATTTATCTAATATACTCTTTGATATGGTGGTCTCAATAACTCTTTCAACTTCACCCTCTTATCAAGATAAATTTTATAACAATCATGAGTGATAATAGAACGAGAAGGTATTTTAAAAGAAGGACATGTAATAACCATTAACTCCCTAAATCTAATTTTTTAAATAAATCTAAATGGTAACTCATCAATTATAATCATTCTGCCCAATGCCATTCTCACATCATTAAGATTCACATCTTTGTATCTCAATTTATGCTATTCATATTCTTCAAGATTAGGATCCACAAGATCAAAGTATAAATGAGTTTTCATACCTCTACTCTTGTTTGATGGATTTTCTAAACAAACCATGGCATGATTCTTCAATTTTTTTATACCATTAACATTTAAATTAGCACCAAAAGTGAGACATAACTTATACTCTTCTCTAAGTTGTTGTTCCTCATCCAAGTACTCCCAATACGGTGCTCTTCTTTTTCTCTTCCTTTTGATGTAGGTACAACCCTCTATTGCCCTTTTTGTTACATGCTCATCATTCTTTTTGTGGTTTTCTTACTCTTAGATTGTTTCGGTCTCATATACTATTGGACAACCTTTTATTGTGTTTTTCATAGAAACTCTTCATCATTTTTTGGATTTAATAGAGCTTAACATCTATTTAGAAATTAGAAAAAAAATACAACATTAATTCATAATATAAGATAGAAGAACCCATCAATGAATTTTTCCTTATAGATACTTACATTATATAATAGTTTGGTTAATGAATCCATGATTCCTCACTCTTATACCATCCATTCATCCAACAACATACATAAAAATATAACGATTAAATGTCAGTTACAATTATTGTAAAGTTGTATTAAAAATTATGCATATTTTATTATAAATCTAAAATTTAATTTCAACAAGCATGGTTTTTTAATAACTTAAATCATACTATATATAAAAGAATAATGGGGAGGTTGAAAGCTTATAATGGACTTGCGTAAAGAGCTATCATAGGAACTCAAACCACCATGTTTAATTGACATGATAAAACCTTAAAATTTAAGAGGAATTAGAAAACATTCCTCCAAATCTTTCTTTCTTTCTTTATTTATTCTTCTTCTTCTTCTTCTTCTTCTTCTTCTTCTTCTTCTTCTTCTTCTTCTTCTTCTTCTTCTTCTTCTTCTTCTTCTTCTTCTTCTTCTTCTTCTTCTTCTTCTTCTTCTTCTTCTTCTTCTTCTTCTTCTTCTTCTTCTTCTTCTTCTTCTTCTTCTTCTTCTTCTTCTTATTCTTGTGAGTACAAGTGTGAATTGAATGTCTCCCTAAAATAAATTTTAATCTATAAATATAAAATCAGCGTCTAAGATTAGATTCAATGCATCAGTTTCTAGTTTATCAAACCCTACTCACATAATGATATATGCTTAAAGAGTAAAAGGTACAACTACTACAAGAAACAAAATAGATCCATCTAATTGCTAATAATTGAAAAAGAGGCGTAAGAGAAAATAAATGAGTGATGATTATGTACAAATTGATAGTAGCTTAGAATCAAATTAACTATTAGGAAAAACAAAAAAAAATCTAGGATTGAGGAAGAAAGAAAAATGTGCCAGGGAAACCAAATTGACAAGGCCAAGCAACACATGCCAATGTGCCATTATCAATTGAGAATTATAGTTGAGCTTCAATTAGCATTCAACACAAAATATTACTAAATACTAACTACAAATTAGGGGTGTCTCTAGTGTGCATAAATCACCATCCCTTTCCTTGATCTCAATAAACTCTCAATATTGTTTTTAGTAGAAGTCCATTGACACTAAAAAAATGAGGCCCCTTCCTTTCCCAACAAATTAATTCACACTAAACAAAACTAGATCTGAACAATGTTTCAATGGAATATATGATATCACATTTCATTAACTTCATCATGATGGGCAACTAAAAGATAAATATATCTAATCTGACATCAAAGGAAAAATATGCCCATGAAATAATTTATTTTTCTTTTCTTTTCGATCAGTCAGTGCCCCCATTTTATTTATTTTTTTAGCTCATTTTAGTAGAAAAATATGTGTTATTTAGTGATAAATCTAAGTACTTAAATATAAAATTATACAAATATGTCATAAGTGAAATTTAAACCTGGATCCTTATACATATATTTTTGTTATGTTAGTGTGTATATATATGAACCATGTAAATCTAAATAAAATAATTGCTGAACAACCAATTTTTTTGTATCGACTCTAAATTTTAAAGAATAGTGATAAATTCTACGAATGAAAATCCAGTAGTGATTTTCTCTTCATTTCCTTTTACATTAACAAGTAAAAATAAAATAATATAAGAAAGAAATTAATATTTAAGAGTAATAAATCAAAATGGATGAAGAAGATCGGAACCACAAGAGCTTATAGTACTTGACTACTTAAGAATTGACATTTGGGATGAGGAGGATGAGGGAGTCGTCACCGTCACAAATGGTTTGTTGTTGTGGCAGCCAAGAGTTGTCGATGGTCGGTTGTGGGGCACTGAAAAACTAGGGTTGAAGGCAAGAAGAAAGTTAGGACAACAAGATGAGGAAGACAACACTAGATCCTAGAGGTAGAAAGACTAAACTTTGAAGGATGTTGGCATAGTCTTTGTTGCCTACTGGTTGGGACGGGATGTGGGAGCAACGGGAAAGGAAGAGAAGAAGATGAAGGCTTGTTTGAAAGAGAGGAAGATAGAGATAAAGAGAAGAGGAATATAGAGACAAAGAGAAGAGGAAGATATAGAGTTTAGAAGTCTGGAACTGGAACAGTCGAACACTCAAAGTCGAACAGATGAAGATAATTAAAGAAATGACAGAAATAGTGCTGAATTTGTGTGAGTGTGAGTGTGTAATATTGTGAGACTGTGAGCCCTAAATTAATTTCCACTCCATTCTATTTTTGAACAAAAATTTTTGGGTTTGGACTGGTTGGATTGAATGCCCAGAAATCTAAAATATGAAGATCGAGGACCAGCCCGGATATAATACTATCTAGATAGGGATCGAGATTTTTGGTCCATTTTGATTTGGGTTTCCAGTCTAGGTAGATTTATAAACACCCCTACATATGGTATAAAAAATGATTTATAATTAAAAATGACAATAAATTACAAAGTATAGATAAAATATCAAAGTTTTATAAACCTTAATCATGATAATACATTGAAAAATCAAGAAATCAAGCTTCATGTCTTGTAGCTTTGTCTTCTATGCAGCTTTGTAGCCCTTAAATTGTCATTATCATGCACACTATATATCCTTCGTTAATTCTTCTTCTTGAAAACATATATTATATCTACAATAACCACTTAATGAAACATTATTGGTGTTATTATGAAGTTATTCAAGATTTTCAAGAACAATTGGTACCATCTCCAAATATAATAGCTCTTAATTTTCAACATGTGAAGAATGAGATGGATATTCTCCTACATCAAGAGGAGTACTAATCTCTCATTTACTCTTTTCTTTTTCCCATTCAAATATTTTAGACTTTCATGATCTGAATGTAAAATAAATGGTTTAGGTCTCAAATAATGACTCTATGTTTCTAAGCTTCTTTTAATGGCATAGAATTCTTTATCATATGTTTGAACAATTCAATTTAGAACCATTTAATTATTCACTAAAAAATTCAATGGCTCTTTTTTCTTATGAGAGTACGCCTCCTATTCCTACCCCACTAGTATTCATTATAACTTCAAATAATTTATCAAAGTTAGGCAAGGATAATACCGGTGCATTACATAGCTTGTCCTTTAAAGTTTTAAAGGCTTTAGTGGCATCTTCTATAAATTTAAATTTTCCTTTCTTCATAAGACAGGTAATTATCACAAAAATAGTCAAGAAATCTTTAATGAATCTTTTATAGAAATTTGCTAGTCTGTAAAAACTCCTCACTTCATGAATATCTTTTGGTATAGGTTAACCTCAAATAGTTTGAATCTTTATAGGATAAAATTTTATACCTTTGAGACTTACAATATAAACAAGGAAAATAATACTTGAAAGCATAAAGTCACATTTTCCATTTTCCATAGAGTGTAGCTTCCCTTAACTTATCAAATAATCTCCTCAAATTAATAAGATGATCATGCTCATTCTTACTATACATAAGTATATCATATAAGTATACCACAATGATTTTTCCAAGAAAAGTTCTAAGAAATTCATTCATTAGTCTTATAAATATGCATTACACAGTCCAAATGGCATTACAATCCATTCATAAAGACTATATTTTATTTTAAAAGTAGTTCTCCATTCATTCCCTTCTCTTAGTCTCATTTGATGATATCCACTCCTTCGATCAATTTTAGAGAATACTTGTTCTCCATATAACTCATATAGCATGTCATCTAATCCAGGCATAGAAAATATTTATTTGATAATTATATTGGTACCAGCTCTAGAGTCGACACATATACTCCACCCACCATATTTTTTTAGGAACAAGTAATACAAGTACACAATATAGACTCATGATTTCTCTCATATATCCTTTTTCTATGATCTCTTATATTTGTCTTCCTTGTCTTATTCCCAATTACATCTATAGGAAAGTCAATTAGTAAAGACATGCTAGGCATTAAGTTTGTAGCATGTTCTATTCCTCTTTTAGGTGGTAATTCAGGTGGTAAGTCATTAGAAAATGCATCTTTATATTCATCAATAAGATAATTAAATTGAGGATTATTTTCATTTTTCTCCCCTTGTAGGGATTCCTTGATAATCAAATCATAACAACTACCTTATTCCTTAATACATTCTATCATATCCTTTTCATGAAAAAATAAGCTCTTTTTATTTTTGACTATGTTATCATTATCACACTTAGAAGGTTTAAGTTTGTGCTTTATCATATATTTTTCAAAAATATATTCATTAGTAATACCATTATGAATATCACATCTATTATATTGCCATTGTCTACCTAAAAAGATTCCACAAGCATCCATATGCAAAAATCACATAGCAAACCATCATGATAATTGCCAATTCAAAATGAGATTAGGGTTTATTTTGTTACCTTAAATTCGCTGTCCTTGTTAAGCCATTTAAGAGAATAAGGATTCAAATATGATGTTGTCTTAATTCTAAATCCTTCACCACCATCTCATTAGCCATATTCGTACATGATCCACTATCAATGATAACATAACAAATTTTATATCTCACTCTTCCTTTAGTTTTGAATATATTCTCTTGTTGGTAAGGTTTCTCATTAGCTTGAATTTGAATAACTATTTTTAGGAAATAAAAAGCATTAGATTTATCCTCAGAATCACTTGAAATTACTTCATTTGGCTTGAAATTAGGTTCTTTATCACAAGTCTCCATAGCTTCAATCTCTTGTATAAACAATACTCCTCGATTAAAACATTCTCTAGTGAAGTGTCAACATTTTTGACAATTAAAGCATTTCTGTGTAGATACCTCATTGGCCTTGGCCTTTCCCTTTTCCTCTCGATTAAGTCCTAGTTTCTTTTCAACATTTGTAGAGCTTGAGATACTCATCCCATACTTAGTAGCTTGTATACTTGGGTAGTACTTTGTATAAGAAGTACTTTATTTGACATAACGCTTATTAGATTTGATTTACTTTTCAAATATCAAAGATAGCTTTATCATATCATCACAAGAATCATATAAAAAAGTTTCAACTTCATCTCAAATCATTATGTTAAGGCAACCTAGAAATCTAGCAAATGTTTGTTCCTTTTTCTTATGGATGTCACATATAAGTGCTAATATCTTGAATTCCTTCACATATTATTCAACACTTAGAAGTCCTTGTTTAAGACTAGTCAATCTATTGTAATTATCTTGCTCATACTCTTTAGGTAAAAATTTCCTTCTTAAATATTTTTAAAGCTTATCTCAAGGTTTTGATTTTAGATTTACCTTCTCTTTCTCTAGTTCTCTTCAATTTATCATACCATATTCTAGCAAAATTCTTAAACTTAAGAGTAGATAATTTACACTTTTTCTCATCATGATAATCCTTGAATTAAAAAATATCATCTACCTCATGTAACCACTTAAGAAATAACTCAACATCAAGTTTACTATCAAAAGTAGGAATATTAAGTTTAATATATTTATCTTGTTTTTGATGATACATTAGTTGATGATCATATATCCTTTAATTACTTCCACTCCCTTGTGACTCTTATTCATATTCTACTTATGAATTCAAATATCTCCCTCTTTTAGGGTTTATTTGCTTTTCTATACTTCCCATTCGATCTCTATGGAAATCCTTTTGTTCTTACACATTTTAGGCTGAATCTTTCTTGGTAAATCAACACTCTATCCTTTGCAATTAAGTTTTCATTGTAAGAAGTTATTAAAGTTGAGAATTGGTTGTAGCTAGATTGATTGAGATTTTATGGATTGCCTCAAAAATAACTTAAACATTTGGTTCTTCCTCCATGGAAATTAAATTACTAACAGAATTAACAAAATATTTGTAACTCATTAGGGTTTTGGTTGGAAACTTGAATCAAGGAAGGATTCTATGTCGGTTTTGAGTTGATTCTTGCATAAATTTTTTATTCCAATGAATCAAACACACAACCAACAATCAAATATATCAAACATTCAAATGAATTATAACACATTACACATTTCTTGTTAAGGTCTTGATATAGAATTCAATAAAAAAAAACTAAAGCTAATCACTCGACACCTTCCAAAAATGATGTACCAAAGTTAAGTGTGTTTTTCTATGTTCTATTATGCAATATAACTAAAGTAAATTCGACTTAAAAATCCTTTATGTATTATATGTATGCAATTCACAAACAAATAATCCAAGTTATGGACTACACACAACTTATATTTGAATAAATAAAAGAAACATAACTAACACAATTCTCAAACAAACAAATGGCGATTAGGGTTAATGACTAATCAATTCTCATTCTCTTTAATCAATCATCAAAGGTATTTATTCAACATGAAAATATATCCTAATCACATGCAACATCATGCATAGGGCTGTAAATGAGCCGAGCCGAGCCGAGCCAAATACTCCTAGGCTTGGGCTCAGTTTGTTTAACTAAACGAGCCTAAACTGATGTTTGGGTCTGGCTCGTTTAACTAAATGAACAAGCCGAAATGAGCTTTTAATGAGTTGAGCTCACGAGCCAAATCCAAAAAATGAACTGAGCCAAGATTTTTTTTAGCTCAGGCTTGACTCATTTAATAAATGAGCCTAAAAGTGAGGCTCGGGCTTGACTCATTTAACTAAACGAACGAGCCAAACTGAGCTTTTAACGAGCCGAGCCGAGCTGAATACCGAACTAGCTCAGCTCATTTACAACCCTAATCATGCATAATAATTCTCTTTAGGACCCATCCATATACAAGTAACACACACACACATGTTTTATTTCTCAAATCACTTGAAACTTTAGCATGCAATTATAATCTTTTGGTTTGGTCTTAACATGTAAGCATTTGAGATTTACGCCAAGATCACTAGATCACATGATCTATCTCCACATTCGTCCATCTAAGAACATACATATGAATGAAAGAGTTCAAGAAAAGCAATTGAGACTCAAAGAATCATAGAAAGGATGATCAAGAACCCCAACCAAAGTCAGTGTTGATGTGATTGCCTGTTTCCTCTTTGAAGACGTGTTCTCCTCCAAGTTTGTCGAACCAATAATCCTTGATTTGATACCAAAATTAATGTGGAAGATAATGGATGAATTTTCATTCACAATTCAGGACCTTTTTGCTTTATTCTTTGAAGAATGATGTTGATCAAAGTAGAGGTAAGAATCGAGTATATAATCAGCTTCAACTCAAATGCACAATTCAAATTTTTTATCTTCACCAATATCAAAGGAATTCTAAAGAGAAATCTTAATTTTTTTTAATAAAGAACAATAGGTAAACTTTGTAAAGGTAAACTCACTTGAAGAGGAAGGAAGTGACGCCAAATATTTCTTAAGAATTTGACTAATCTTTCATTCATTCATTAATGTTTAATTTTCTCCACCAAATGTACAAGGTCCATATATATATATAGGTTGAGCTCATCCTTTCTTAATCAAGCCTAAATCAACCAAGCTAATTAACAAAAGGCTAAATGAATGCATGCCCATATGGTATACATTATGCTTTACAATTACAAATGACAAGGCATTACAAAGTATACGTAAAATATCAAAGGTGCATAAACCCTAATTATGATAATACATTGAATAATCAAGTAATCAAGCTTCATGTCTTATAGCTTTTTCTTCCATACAAATTTTTAACCTTTGCATTATCATTATCTTGCACACTAGATATCCTTGGTGAATTCTCCTTCTTGCAAAAATATATAATTTCTACAATAATTACTTAATGAAACATTATTAGGGTTATTATGAAGGTGTTTAAGATTTAAAAAAAAATAATTGGTATCATCTCAAAATATACTATCTCTTAATATCCAATATGAGAAGAATGAGATGGAGATGCTCCTGCATTAAGAGGTTTACAAATCTCTCATTTCTTCTACATAGATGACCTCTTTCTCTTCAATAGAGAATCTACCCAACAAATGTGCATGATTGTGAACTGTGTAAAATTATTTAAAGGTGCTTTATGTGAAAAAAATAACAATACCAAGTCATCTATTTTTTTTGTCTCTCCAACTGTGTCGATGCATATTTAACATGATATCTCCATGATAGTAGGTATCCATGTGTGAAATCACTAGGGCGTTATCTTGGAATCCACCATTTATCTAGTAAAAGATCAAAGGGGGGTTTTTTCTCCACTATGGTGAACAAAATACAACATCATTGCTTCTCTTGGCAACCACATACTTTTTCACTTGCTCGTAGATTAACTTTGGTTCAATCTATATCCATGGTCTGACCCATCTACACCATGTAATCTTCAAAATAACCAAAAGAAGTTAATGAGGAATGGGATAGGTGCATTCACAACTTCATATAGGATAGTACGAATGTTACAGAACAACGTGGATTGAAAGGATCCAAACTAATAACCAAAATTAACAAGATTATGAACAGTATATGATTTGCTCACAAAATAGAACAATTGAGGGAAAAGTAGAGATTTTCATTCGTACTCTTGTGTAATTACAAGATGATTAAAGTAATCAATAAATTAATTACATATATTTATAATTATCTAATCAATGGATAATTTTATGGAGAAGAAGAAGAAGTTGAGTCGTATGACTTGACAACTAGGGTTCTCTAATATCTGTTTTATACTATAAAAAATCCTACGGGAATAAACATTGTGTTTAAAAATAAATAAAAAACATGATTTATATTTAGGAAACATGGGACCTCCGTGTCAATTTCCTTACTCTTGGCTTTTTTTTTCCCAAAACAAATCAAAATAATCTGTGAGAAAACATGGTTCATGTTAATAAACATGGGACCCTCGTGCTTGTTACAAATCCTAAATATTAACCCCAAACTTTTTCACTACCTACGCGAACTAACATAATGTTATGATATGGAACACATACCAAGTCATAGCTAACTATTCTCCACCTTAACTTAGTATTTTTGATGCTTGACATGTAAAAGCCACTACAAAAAACCCTTTCCCAAAAAAATGCCTCATGGCCTATGAACACAAATCAAGTTTGGAAAGCACTTAAACTTACCTACAATCAATGGATTCGTTAGCATATTTGCCAGATTATTTAAATTACCCACTTTATCCAACATACAGTTGCCTACAACAATAGTACCTTGGATAAAGTGATGCGTGATGTCAATGTGCTTTATTCAATAATGGAAATAATTCTAATTATGCATTAAAAAGATAGCACTCTAGCTATCACCATGAATGACTGGAGCACCATGACCAAACCCTAACTCTCTTACTAAACCACCAAGCCACACAACTTCCTAAAAATCCTCTATCATAGCCATATACTCTGCCTTGGTAGTGGACAAGGTTATCACCTCTTGTATTTAAGACCCCCGACTAATAGCTAAACAACTAAGATAGAAACATATCCACTAGTGTATACCCTTTTATTAAGGTCTCCACCATAATCAATGTCCATAAATCCAACTGGCGAATAAGCTAATCTCCTATACTCAATACAAGCTGATGTCATTCCCTTCAAGTATCTAAGGATCCACTTCATTGCTTGATAGTGAGCCTTACCTAGATTTTACATATATAGACTCACAATGCTCATAGCTTGAGTAATATCATATTGGGTACACACCATAACGTACATGATACAACCAACAACATTCGAATATAGAATAATGATCATGAAACTCCTATTCTTCATTAGATTTGGGACAATCTAAAGTGAGTAGCCAATGGAGTGTTTACTGTCTTGGCATCCATCATATGAAACCTCTCTAACACCTAGTTCACATAGAACTCTTGTCATAAGCGCAAAATATTTTTCTCATGATTTCTAATGATCTCCATGCAAATGATACTCTTCACAGTTCTAAGATCGTTCATCTCAAACTCACTTTTCAAAATTGCCTTAACCTAATCAGTATCATACATATCTTTTATTGTAACAAGCAAGTCATCAATGTATAGAAAAAGATATACAAAAGAGCCACCCTTCATGTGCTACTAAACAAGCCTAACTTTGTCTCTTGACCCCTAGAGCACCTTGTACAGCCACTTATAATTATCTATCTTCTTTTTCCTGGGTACCTTCATAAGTTCTTATGTTTGGTTCTTTAATAAGGACTCCATCTCCTCATCCATAGAAGCACACTACTTAGCAAAATCAATACTCTCAATAACCTTTGAGAATGACGTTGGATCATTCACATCAACAACAATATCTATTCTAGGTAAAGCATATACAATTAATTCTTCATAACTATACTAGACTGGAGACTCGATAATCCTCCTTGCTCTGCCTAGAGCCTTTTTCTCCATCTTTTGTCTGGATCTACCAACTAGTAGGTCTATTAGAAGGGTATCTACTATCCAACTCAACCTCAACTTCCACTTGGCCCGAATCACTATCCTACTCCACCTCTGTAGAGACACCATCACAAGACTAAGTCTTCTAAAGGAACATGGACTCATTGAAGGTAACATCCCTGTTGGTTGAGAACTTAGATGCAATAGGGTCCCATAACCTATGCCACTTCACTCCGGATGTAAAGCTAAGAAATATACACTTCTTGGTTCTAGGATCAAGTTTACCATCATTCACATAAGCATAAGTAGGGTAGAAAAAAATACATGCAAATAAGAGAAATCAAATAGCTTACCAGGCCATAAATCCTCAGGTGTCTTCAACTCTATGGACCAATTTGGTGACTGGTTTACCAGGTATGTTGCCATGTGAACCCCCTCAACCTAAAAATTTCTTCCTATATCTCCTTATGATAACATACATCGATCATTCTCCAATAGGGATCTATTCATCCACTCAACAACCCCATTCTACTATAGTCTCCCAACACAAGTGTGATGTCTTATTATCCTATGGTATTAGTAAAAATTAGTGAAACTATATTCAACAAACTCAAGACCATTATCTATCCTAAGACACTTAATCTACTTCCAACATTTGAAAACACCAAAACATCATTCTTATAGTTTAAGAAATAAACCCATACCTTTCTTGAGAAGTCATCAATAAATGGAAGTAAGTATCGCAAACCACCTTTAGAGGCCACTCTTGCTGGACACCACAACTCTGAACGGATATACTCAAGAGGTCCTCTCGTATTATACTTAGATATTAAAAAACTAACCCTCTTTTACTTTCCAAGCACATAGTTCTCACAGAAGTCTATAGTACCTATACTATATCCATCCAAAAACCCCTTCTTAGAGGGCTCAGTCAAACCCTTGACACTCATGTGTCCAATCTTATGTATCAAAGTCTCATAACATCTGATTCTAACAACCTTAGCGATGTCACAATAGCTATCCCCACAAAAGTGGAACTTACCAACTCATACATTTTCCCAACTTGCTTTCCCTTCATCGCCACTAGAGCCTCTTTTGTAACTCTTAGCGTACCATTCTCAATAGCATACCAGTACTAATTACAATGCAAGAAACTCAAAGAGATGAGGTTCTTGGTCATCTTAGGGACATGTCTCACATTGGACAGTTTTCTAGCCACACCGTCATGCATCCTCACCTTCACCATCGCAATTCCAGTAATTTTGCAAGCAACATCATTGTCCATCAATACAAATCCACCCCAAGTCACCTCAAATGTATGAGATCAACTTCAGTTGGGAAATATATGGTAAGAAAACCAAGAATCTAAGATCCATCTATCATTGATCTTGTTCTGTCAATCAGTGGTGTCAACACAACTCCATCACTATCATCATGGGCAACTATAACATCATCCTTTATACCAGATGACTCACTAAACTTAGCACCAGGCTTCCTATTAGGAAAAAAACTTCCTAACATGCTCCTTATTATGACACCCATAGCATGTCACATTCTTCTTCCAACTCTTCGAATTAGTTCTAAACTTCTTATGGTCACTAGATTGCTACTTGTGTGTCCTTTCCCTAGCTACCAATTCCTTAGTATGTGAATCTTCAGAAGTATTATTGTTAGTCAACTAACTATCCATAAAATCCCATTGTAGTATGATATATTTCACATCCTTGACGACTAATTTTTCCTTCCCATATAAAATGGTCTCATGAAAATGCTTAAAGCTTATAGGAAAAGAACATAACAACATAATGGATAAATCTTCATCATTTAATTTAATATCTATATTATTAAAATCCATAATAATAGATTTACATTCATCCAAATGACTTTTTAAAGATTTACCCTCATCTAAATTTAGTTCATAAAATCGACTCTTCAACTGTAACCGATTTGCTATTGATTTTATCATGTATAATGATTCAAGCTTCAACCACAAAGCAGCCGCCATTGATTCCTTTTCCACTTCCTAAAATACCTTGTTGGACAAGCATAATTATATGGTAGAGAGGGCCTTCATATCTGATTCTTTAAATCTCTCATTCATCATCCATTTTGGCTTGTTTGAATGACTGGATATCATTTTCTCTATTCCGTTTTAAATTCGAATCACCCACATCTTTAATTTCTACAATCCAAAATTGATAGCTTAATTAAAACTATCAATATCAAATATTCCACCCATCTCGATTACCATATCTCTTCAACAACACAATTCTGATACCAAATTATTGTGGAATAGCGTGGATTGAAAGGAGCCAAGCTAAAAACTAGAACTAACAAGATTATGAACAATTGAGGATTTAATAAAAAATAAAAAATATGGAGGGAAAAGTAGAGATCTTTATTCATGGTCTTGTGTAATTACAAGATTATTAAACTGATCAATCATTCAATTACACATATTTATAGTTCTCTAATAAATGGAGAATTCCATGGAGAAGAAGAAGAAGAAGGAGTTTTATCGTAGTTAGGGTTCTCTCATATCTCTTTTATACTAGAAAAAATCCTACGGGGCAAAACAATGTTCTTTAGAAATAAATAAAAACATGTTCCATATTTTGGAAACACAGAACCTTATGTCAATTAATCTAAGCTTTTTGCCTAAAAAATACATCAAAATAATCTATGAGAAAATATGGTCTATGTTAATAAACATGAGACCCTCATGTTTCTCACATATACCAAATATTAACCCCCAAAATTCTTCATTACCCGCATGAAGAAACACAATATTATAGTGTGCATCAAATACCCAGTTACAACCTACAACAAAGAAAAAGAAAAATTCATCTTATTAAATGGTCCCAATTATGCAAAATCAAAGATTGGAGGGATTGAGTCTCAAGGATATAGTGAATACTAACATTGAAACCATCATGAAAATTACATAGTCAATTTTATAGGGTGGTAATGACTTGTGAATTTGATTTTCAAGGGATAAATATTACAAGGAGTTAGAAATTTTTTTAGCGAATATCATAGGAAATGTTTCTTCCTTATGACATGGCATTCTCAAATGCCAAGATTTCATGTGTATAGCCATCAAATGGTCCATAAGGAGTATGACCCAAGCTAATTTTTGGAATAATTGGTGGATTATTGAGAGTCTACTTTATACTCATACTATTAGACCTTTAATAGAAGAATATCTCTCTAAGTTGATTAAATTTTATGTGGATGCTCATGGACGCTAGAATTAGGATACCTTCCAGCATAAACTCTCGACTCATATGCTAGCTGAGATAGCTGATGTGCTTATATCTTGGCATGAAACAAATTCATACATTGCTTCATGGGTACGTGCAATGGATAAAAAATTCAGTATGAAATCAATCTATTTTTTTCTTTTACTTAGCATGATTCCCCTAAGTCATCAAGATGGAGTTTGATTGAAAACTGACGATGAGAGAGAGGGTTTGATTTTTTGCTTATATTATGACGCATGAAATATTTCTCACTAACTTTGAATGTGTTAAGATAGGGAGTTGTACTGCTATTAGTTGATTAATCTAGGATTGTTTGCTCCCATAGGGTATGCATTATAGCTTCTTCCATGACACCTTTAATGACTAACTTTGGGGAAATAAAGATATGTACAAGAGGTTTGGGGAGGATTAAACTATATGTCTAACTTTATTTCAAGTCACTTGCCAATATATGGTATTGTCAAAATAGTTGGGTGTTTCATAATGAAGAGTGGAATGAATCTAGCTTAGTGTAGTGGCTACAACAACAAGCCTTGGAGGAGAAAAGACCATGGCTTACTATCATCAATATATATAAACCCTTAAAGTCTTTATAGACTTTTGGATGGTCTCCCCTACGACCTAACATTATTAAGTTGAATGTTAACATAAGTGCCCTCACCAACCCAGGATACACATCAATAGGTGGAGGTAACACATGATCATACTTGATGATGGTTATTTGCTTTCATTGTGAACCTTGGAATGAGATATTATAATAACCCAAATTTTAATCTACCTTAATTTTAGATAATTAATATCATAACCTTATCCCTAATCCCTTAGCCTTGATTTTTTAATTCTAACTCTAAACCTTGACGCTATTTCTTTTCCTTTTTTCCTTCATTTTTTGTTTTCTATTTTCTTCCCTATTTATTTTACTCCTTCCTACATGGTTTCCCCTACTAACCGAGTTGTCATCAGCTTGGTAAACCAAATCGAACCCCAACTAATACCAATACTTCACACCACTATCCCATCCCTTTTTTCTCCCCTTGTTCTCTATGTCTCGTCCATCTTCCATAACATCAACACCCTCACTCCATCCTCTCATAAGATAGACCTTATAAATCTTTCTTTATCTCTCTTGTGGTAATTTATTGCAAGACAACCAAAACTCTTTCCATTCCTTTGAAATCATCCCTAATATTTGACCATCTTCTTTGTCATATTACCGCCGATAAAATTGTATATCATTATCATCAGCATCGTCGTTGATGTCACCATCCTCTTCCTTTGCAACTCACCCAGCCATAGACCACCCAACATCCTCTGTCTCCACTTCTATGTTCATCATTCTTCCATTGCTATCATTGCTAACAATTTTGATTCAGTTTCCTTAGCCGATGTGCTTTTCCCCCTCTCATCCAAGTTATGTTGTTCCCCTTATTTTTGGCTAATCTTACCCATCAGTTAGAACTTGTTGAGTGATTGAACTTTCTAAGTTGGATCAACTCACCGAGCAGGTCAAATGACTGAGCATGTGATTTTATCCTCAGTCTTAGTTGTCTTGCCTAGTGAGTTCATTATGTCCTTCTCCTCATCCATTAGCCGAGCATATTTATTACCCAATCTAATTCCTTTCCACTTAGTTTAGACCATTCGTTGCATCTTTTTAAGTGCAATGTTTCTTCTTATCCCTTCTTGGTCAGTCTCTCATTCTCTATCTTCCTTGTTTTTGTTCCTTCTACCTTACTTTTTCTTGCTCAACCTTCCTATGTTCTAACCTTAAGTTCTTCTTGATTTTTAGGTAGCCTTGGTGGAAGACCCTTAGAGAATTTTCCCTTACATAGAGGCTAATAGTACTAGGTAATGATACATGTCTTAGAATAGGGATTTGATGCTATGTATAAATTATATGTTATCTCATACTAGTATCATTATGTTTCATAACTTATGTTGTTGATATCATATTATGATATTGTTGTATTATATTATGGAATTATGAAATTTATATGAAAGCATGAGTTGTGTTGTTGTTTTGCTATTGCTTAATTAATTTTTGTTGAGTAACTCTAGCATGTTGGCATGATCCACTATCTTATTTGTGTTATGATAAATGGTTGTAAATATGGATAAGTAATACCATTAGTGATATATGTTGGAGGTTGGAAGTTAATAATGTTGGGACTCATAGGGTTTTGTGAAAGTTTGGGTTTGGGTTAGGACATTTGATGATATTGTGGGAAATAAATATGGCTTGGTAATCATTGAGGGTTTTATAATTAAATTCATGAGTAATATGACCCAATATATGTTGAGTAGGGCGCATGTTATCTAAAAAGAGCCTTTGAGTCATTTAAGTAAGATACGAATATTTTAGTCAATATAGGATAAATAGGTAATTTTAGCATTTTGGTAGTGGAATTGGTTTAAAATATGGTGATAATATTTCATGAAATACTTCAGGTAATTATGAGTAGCATAAGTCTAATAAAATAAGAAAAATGACTTACATTGTGAATAATAACCCTAGTGGAAGGTTTCTCATCGCATGTGTAAGATGTTAGAGTTAGATCTTGATTTTCTTATATGTTGTTAACAATGATATTTTAGGATGATATGTTAAATTTAGGAGTTAGGTAAGCTTCATGGAGGGAGTTACACTTACCTTGTGAAATTAGGGGTTTATATGGGTGTTGTGGTCCTTCCCCTAGGGAATGACCCAAATATCTTTTCATTATGTTTCATGTTCCTTGCATATTTATGATAAACTTGAATGATAATATCAAGAAAAAAAACTATAACACCACCATTTTTTATTAATTTTTTGTAGACGCATTAATTACAAACAAAATGGGTGTTACCGTCACACTTAGTATAAGTTTAGTCTCCTCACCTTTCTTATATCAATTGCTAAGGCTCAAAACAACTCATATCCAAAATAAATCAGCAAAAATAGAGGTAATAACATAGCTAAAAGTTATGGCTAATAGGCTCCATAGAAAAATGATAATCAAAATACACCAAGATAAATAAGAGTCTAGAGGAAAATTGATTACATCAAAATAGATACCTAAAGGTACAACATCAATTTGTCCTAACTATTAGACCTAAATGCCCATTCTAAGAACATAACCTATTCCTAAGGGCTCCACTTATCCTTTCTTTTATTATATGCCATTAACCACTCCATGCTCTTCACATAATCATTTAAATAAGTGGTATCAGTATGACTCCCTCATATTGAGTAAATTACAATACTCACAAGAGGTAGTATACCTATATTACACATGATCACAAGATAATATGAGAACATGTTCAAAACATAACACATGCCATAATAATATACATTAATCATGAGATGGCATATATATCATCAAAGTATCATGCTCAGCAGTCAGTTGTACTTAACCTACTCACATTATCTCAAGGCACACAATAGCCATATTGAAACCATATCCACAACTGACTTATCAAATCAATTCCAAATACAAAGGTAGGACACTAAGGCATCTACCAAACTAACAATCCAAAATAATTTCAATTACTAAAGGTAAGGGACTAAGGCCACTACTAAGATAAAAAAAATAAAATAAATCAACTTGTTTTTATATTCTTGTACAATAGTTAATTTCATTTTTAATTACTCAAGGGAGATATAATGAACTTGGGGATACTAAGGTATACCTAGTCATACTAGCATCTAAAAGTGACATAATACCCTTACCCTAGAATCCAAGGACACAGTGGTACACCTAATCATACTAACGTAAAAAGGCAACACAATATCCTCTAAACCTAGTCACCTAATCCTTAAGTATCAATACCTCCTAGAGGTCCCTTAGATCACTTATAGAGTAGACTAGGGCCTTATAGGAAAAAAAAAACACGCCAGTGAACCAAAACCAAACGAGGGATACCCATCAACTCTAGGGTATATAATTCTAGATTTTAACCATTCCCAACTTAAGGTATTTTACTTTAAGTATTAATATTTTGTAAGGTGATCACAAATGTCACATATTGCACAACAGTTCCTATTTTCATACTTAACCTCTTTCCATTTTGGTTCCAATCATTAAGGTAAACCCAAAGATCATCAATCTATGTCAAAGTCAAAGTTTACACTAATGTCAACCTATCAAAAGTATATGGTCATCCTAATATCTAATTATTCACTAAAGATGCATTAGGTCGTAAATTACCAAAATACCCTTAAAACTCTAATTTTGTCATTTTATCCCATTTCATACCAGCATCATTATTACAAGGGATTTTTCATGAAAAGGATAAAAGATAATAATTCACATTATTTTATCATATAGGTAATCTTTTTGATTTAGCAATTGACTATATTTTCCACCTTTCGTGTATTTAGTAAGTTGCACCCATAAACCTTAGTCATGTGTTTCTAATGTCTCTTAACTTCTATACAGTATGTACGTAAGTTTTATAGCATGATACAACATTTAATAGGGCAATTAACATCATGATGCGTATAAGAAAATATTTCTAACCCTAGAACATACGAATAATAATTATAGCACTATGACCCTAATCATGTGTGTATATTTCTATGCTATTTATAAAATAACCCTAGATACCATGAAATAATGATCATGAGATATTCATCATGACATTTAAATCATCATGTTATAGGATTAAAAATCCTAAAAAAACCTTAGATATGTATACATAAATTATTTAACATATTACTCATGCATATAGCTTAACTTAACAATAATCATACGTACCATTTATTTAGCATGTTATCATTTTATCTTGAATGTAAAAATAATTGAAATATATAAAACCCTAGCTTGATTCTAAATCTAAAAAAAATCCTAACATGCTACCACATGATTTCTACCTTCTTATGAGTAATTGTATTTACCTAAATCTAAACTACACAAAAAGCACAAAAGATATTCTCCTCCAAGATACCTTAAGAATTACCTAAGAAAAAAACAACCAACAATAATTGTATTAGCATAAAAAAAAAAGATAACAATTGCTAAAACTATTGATCAAAATCCAGTAGGAAAAAGTTTAGCAACTAATTGGAAAAATAAGGAACAAAAGCAACTCATGGAATAAGGGAGGAGGTAATGGTGGGAGGTGTCAAATAAAGGGGGTGAACAACAACACCTATTTCCATTGCTAGGGGAGTGACCAGTAGGGAAATCCATTGTAAGGAGAGGCTTTAGTGGAGGAGGATGTAGCAAGGTGGAGGGGTTCGACATCTTTTTCCAAAAGGAAAGATGGGTGTTTGGTGCTTTTAGCTGAAGATGGGGTGGTGGCTCTGATGTCTTTATATGCAGCTAAGAGGGATTCTTCTATCTGGATGGCCAAAGCCAAAGGGGTAGGAAAGATGGCTGTGGATTTTTCAAGGGGGAGGGAACTGGTGGCGGCGTGTGTTGCTAGAAAAAAAAAAGAATATGTAGCAGACAATGAGAGAAGTGAGGGAAAATGATGGGGTTTTTCTTACTTGAGGGAGCTTGGGAGGAAGGAAAGGAAATGTATTCAATTGGGGGTAAAACATGATGCACAAATGAGAGGAGGAATAACTTAAATGGATGGTAAAGTGAAGGGGAGAGTTGAGCAAGACATAGGAGAGGGAAATATTGTGTAGAGGGAGATGTGAAGGGAGGTGCGGCATTGGAGAAGATCACACCTATGAAGAGGGAGTACGATAATGTCAGAATCTAGTATATGGTAGGGTATTCTTTATGATATGTGAAATGGGGTAAAATAATCTAGTTATTGGAATTAGGGTTAGTCAATAACGATTTGGTTCTAAACTAGGATTAAATTTTATACACCGAAACATATCAAAATTTAACCTAATTAAATTTATATCTAATACGTCATAATAATAATGCAAATACCAATAGAATATTTAATACCAAATACCATATAATAGTTATTATAACTAATTGCACATAATTACTAGTTTATCATTAGGGTTTCTAAAAATGGAGTATTACACCAATATTCTAATAAGGCATTAATATTAAAAGTGAAAGATCACATGAGTTAAGATCGAGTTTTATTAGTATGTTCCACTGTATGAAAAAAATTTACAAGAGCATTAGGCCTTAGGAGTTTTACTAAACTGATCCACTATACGAGAATAATGTGTAAGAGATTTATGCCTTGGGAATTTCACTAGTTAGCTCCATCGTATAAGAATAGCAGTCGGAAGCATTATGTTCTTGGATTTTCACCAGTCCATTCAATTAGATGATAATAGTGGTCTAGAGCGTTCTACTTTGGAAGTTGTACAAGTTTTTTCCATCAAATGAGAATAACACCCTTAAGTATACCTAAACTTAATGTAATTAAGTAAATGGATTATAAGTATACCTATTTAACACCCTAAAATTTTGCAATCCTTATTTTTGAGCATTTAACCTTTTATCAGAAACCTAACCTTTACATCATATCTTAATTATTATTTTTTAACCTTGGACATGCATACTGTAATACCTCGTATTTTTAAAATCCAGATTTATTAAGTTTAATGATTTTATTAGCGTAATTTGATGTAAACAATTAATTATTTTTAATTTTGATTTGTTTTATGGATTTATCGACGATTTTGAATTCATAATTGAATGTAATATTTTCGTGAAATTTAAATTAAAAATATTTTCGGAACTTATTTAAGAATTTCTTTTTGAAATTAATTTTCTTCCGTTCTACGCTTTTTAGTTGCGGAAAACCGATTTCGGAAATTATTAAAATTAGTCTTGATTTATTAGAATTTGACTTAAATATTTTTTATAGGTTTTTAAATATTATTTCAGGGTCTTATAATGTATTTCCGTAAATAATATAAATTTTTACGTTCGATGGTAAATTCTTCCGAAAATGTTTCCGAAATTATTTATATAGTTTTTTATTAATTTTAAGCCTTCGGATCTGTTCGAAATATATTTTCATTAAATAAATTTTATATAAAATCTTCCAATAATATTTTTATATTTTTAGTATTTTTTTCTATGTGTATTTGTAAAAAAAAAACCGCACACGTCGGTACCCGACCCCCTCTCTTCTTTTTCTTTCTCTCTTCTCTTCCCTACCTCGACCCCTCTCCCGTGCGCCCTTGTTCTGCAGCCCGGAACCCTAGCCGCCTCTTCTCCCCAGCTCTTGCCTCCTCCTTGCTTCGCCCCGCTGGTCGACCTCCAACCACCGGCCACCATTGTCGACGCAGCAGCAGCAGTCCAAGCCGCACACCAGCAGCCGCGGCAACGACCACTGCATCAGCGGCCGAAGCAGCTACGCACAGCAGCAGCAGCGGCGAGCCGCCGTCAGGCCATGGCGAGCTCGGGCGACCACCGTCGAGCCACCCCCGTCCCCCAACGAAGCCTCCCCAGCCTTCCTTTGCCCCGATTTGTTGGTTTTTAATTGGTATAAATTTTTGAAAACCCTAACCCTTGTTTTGATTAATTGGGTATGGATTAGCTTATAAAAAGCTAAATTGATTGTTTGATTATGTATATATATGCTGTAAGATTGATTTGGATAGGTTAATTGTGTGGTTGTGTTGAGATTTTGGAAAAATTGGATTCTTGGCCGGGTTATGCCCGAATTTTTTGAATCCGTCCGTTTTTGTGATTTCGGACAAATTGATTATACAATATGTTTTAAAATGTATCCAATTTTATTTTGGAACCGTCAATTTGAGAAATTTATGCAGGTTTTATCGGAATTTGATTCCTAGGTCAAATTTTGGGTGTAATGAAATTGGGTCATATAATTGAGCCGTCCCGATCAATTGATTTTATAATATCGTTTAAAATGTATTTAATTTTATATTGGAAGTGTCGATTTGGGAAAATTGTGCGTAATTGATCGGAATTGGATTTTTAGGTCAAAACTCCTGCGGGTGTAAATTGATTTGGGTAATCGGGTTATTTTATTCAATTGACTATATAAATTTTATTAGAATATGTTTAATTACATTTTCAAACCGTCAATTGATATGTTTTGGTAATAATTGATCGGGTTTGCATTTCGGGCTCGAAAACCCTAATTGTGCTAAAGTACGTATTTCTTTTATTGGTTTCGAGCAATTGATTATTTGAAATGTTATAAAATGTGTTTAATTGCATTTCTAAACATTCAATTTGATTAAATTTATAGAATTTTAACGAATTGTATTATCGGGCCTAAAACCCTAAATTTCAAGTGAAATTATGAAATTGATTACTTGTATTGTTGTTTTCTAAAATTGAATGTATAGAAATAGTTGAAATGGTATTAATTGCTTTCTAATACCTTTAAATTAAATTAATTAAATTGAATTACTTGAGTTCGTGTCATGGGCTCGAAAACCCTAATTGTGCTAAATTGCGTATTTCTTTTATTGGTTTTGAGCAATTGATTATTTGATATGTTATAAAATGCGTTTAATTGCATTTCTAAACATTCAATTTGATTAAATTTATAGAATTTTAACGAATTGTATTATCGGGCCTAAAACCCTAAATTTCAAGTGAAATTATGAAATCGATTAGTTGTATTGTTGTTTTCTAAAATTGAATGTATAGAAATAGTTGAAATGGTATTAATTGCTTTCTAATACCTTTAAATTAAATTAATTAAATTGAATTACTTGAGTTCGTGTCATGGGCTTTAAAACCCTAATCTTTGGGGATGATTTTATAAAATTGATTTTTTCTATGCGTCTCTTATCTAATCGATTCCTGTTTTTGGGTTTTAAATCATTTAAATTCTTTATTAACCTGATCGGTTTGGATTTGGTTCTATGTAAATGGTTAGATTACCTATTCAGTTGTAAAACCTAATAAATAAGTTATTTTCGATAAATTAACTTATGATCGATTATTCTTTCTCGAGCTTTCCAAATTAAGTTGAAATGTCCCAAGTGATATTTGTATTAACCCGTTTTGATTTAGTTTTAACCTTAAATCTTAATAAAGCTATGCTTTTAAGTTCTAAGTTTCGGACACGTTTTCTAAGAAAGATCATTTGTGTTGTTTGTGTTTATTTAATTAGAATACGTGAATTATTGATTGATATAATAGTTTCTAATTTAGTTTCGATTTCTATCGGATCTAGGAAAGCTTTCTCGTGGATCCACGAGCTAGGGATCTATCTCCCTCTTATCTCGCTTAGCTAGCTTCGGGTCCAGGTAAGTCTCTACTTACCTCTACTTATGGGTGTTTAGTAAGGACGAAGCTATGGCCTTTGTGTGATGTGTGACCTGTATGTTTTGAATGTTTTATATGCCTTGCTATGTCGTGTATTATATGATTGTGGGCAACTTGTCTTATGTAGCGCAGCTTGGAGATTGAGGTATGTTTGTATGTGTTTCCTATGACGTGAGCATGACATGTATATGTATGAAGTTATGATGTGATATGATATGGCCCTCTAGGACATGCATGTTAGGATAAATGGTAATATGAGTTGGGAATATAAGGATGACCGGAAATAAATGGGAAGTGAGTTCACTAAGGGGGAATACGAGGTTGACCTAAGTACCTCATGATCCATGAGAAAAGGTTTAATAAGGGAGGAATGACCAAAATAAATGAGAGTTGGGGAAACCATGCATGGGAGTCGTAAAATTTGCATGATGACTTGGGGTGTTTGCATGAGGTGACTAACTCTTTCATGGGGGTGTGTCTTACGTGAGAAAAGTTGAATTTGATTGTAAGTAAGAGAATGGGAGAGTTGTGGAGTGGTTGGTGACTTGGTATGAAAAATAGTACGTAAGTCGGTGCGTAAGAGACCTTATTAGGGTTTTGCGTGTAAGTGGGTGTTGGGGAGTCTGCATGGTGTATTTGAATTAAGCATGGGGATGAATCTTACGTGAGGAAAGTTGATTAGGGCGTAAATGAGATAATGTCAAAGTTATGGGTCCATTGGAGACTTTGATGTAAAATAGTACGTAGGCGGATGTAAGGGTATTTAAGTGACCCAATTAGGGTTTTGGGGGAAAAATGAGGAATTTGAGAGGTACAATGGTAAAGGCGATTAAGGAAGGGTGGAGTATGGGGTTGAGAGTGAGGGTCCACTTGTATAAAGGATGAGTATGGGCTTTTAAATGAGAGAAGAGGTTTACCACTACTTAGGTTTTCATTTATTTTGGTCATTCCTCCCTTATTAAATCTTTTCTCATGCATCATGAGGTACTTAGGTCAACCTCGTATTCCCCCTTAGTGAACTCACTTCCCATTTATTTTCGGTCATCCTTATATTCCCAACTCATATTACCATTTATCCTAACATGCATGTCCTAGAGGGCCATATCATATCACATCATAACTTCATACATATACATGTCATGCTCACGTCATAGGAAACACATACAAACATACCTCAATCTCCAAGCTGCGCTACATAAGACAAGTTGCCCACAATCATATAATACACGACATAGCAAGGCATATACAACATTCAAAACATACAGGTCACACATCACACAAAGGCCATAGCTTCGTCCTTACTAAACACCCATAAGTAGAGGTAAGTAGAGACTTACCTGGACCCGAAGCTAGCTAAGCGAGATAAGAGGGAGATAGATCCCTAGCTCGTGGATCCACGAGAAAGCTTTCCTAGATCCGATAGAAATCGAAACTAAATTAGAAACTATTCTATCAATCAATAATTCACGTATTCTAATTAAATAAACACAAACAACACAAATGATCTTTCTTAGAAAACATGTCCGAAACTTAGAACTTAAAAGCATAGCTTTATTAAGATTTAAGGTTAAAACTAAATCAAAACGGGTTAATACAAATATCACTTGGGACATTTCAACTTAATTTGGAAAGCTCGAGAAAGAATAATCGATCATAAGTTAATTTATCGAAAATAACTTATTTATTAGGTTTTACAACTGAATAGGTAATCTAACCATTTACATAGAACCAAATCCAAACCGATCAGGTTAATACAGAATTTAAATGATTTAAAACCCAAAAAACAGGAATCGATTAGATAAGAGACGCATAGAAAAAATCAATTTTATAAAATCATCCCCAAAGATTAGGGTTTTAAAGCCCATGACACGAACTCAAGTAATTCAATTTAATTAATTTAATTTAAAGGTATTAGAAAGCAATTAATACCATTTCAACTATTTCTATACATTCAATTTTAGAAAACAACAATACAACTAATCGATTTCATAATTTCACTTGAAATTTAGGGTTTTAGGCCCGATAATACAATTCGTTAAAATTCTATAAATTTAATCAAATTGAATGTTTAGAAATGCAATTAAACGCATTTTATAACATATCAAATAATCAATTGCTCAAAACCAATAAAAGAAATACGCAATTTAGCACAATTAGGGTTTTCGAGCCCGAAACGCAAACCCGATCAATTCTTACCAAAACATATCAATTGACGGTTCGAAAATGTAATTAAACATATTCTAATGTAATTTATATAGTCAATTGAATAAAATAACCCAATTACCCAAATCAATTTAAACCCGCAGGAGTTTTGACCTAAAAATCCAATTCCGATCAATTACGCACAATTTTCCCAAATCGACACTTCCAATATAAAATTAAATACATTTTAAACGATATTATAAAATCAATTGAGCGGGACGGCTCAATTATACGACCCAATTTCATTACACCCAAAATTTGACCTAGGAATCAAATTCTGATAAAACCTGCATAAATTTCTCAAATTGATGGTTCCAAAATGAAATTAGATACATTTTAAAACATATTGTATAATCAATTTGTCCGAAATCGCAAAAACGGACGGATCCGAAAAATTCGGGCATAACCCGGCCAAGAATCCAAATTTTCCAAAATCTCAACACAACCACACAATTAACCTATCCAAATCAATCTTACAACATATATATACATAATCAAACAATCAATTTAGCTTTTTATACGCTAATCCATACCCAATTAATCAAAACAAGGGTTAGGTTTTCAGAAATTTATACCAATTAAAAACCGACAAATTGGGGCAAAGGAAGGCTGGGGAGGCTTCATTGGGGGACGGGGGTGGCTCGACGGTGGTCGCCCGAGCTCGCCATGGCCGGACGGCGGCTCGCCGATGCTGCTGCTGTAGTGGTTGTTGCCGCGGCTACTGGTGTGCGGCTTCGACTGCTGTTGCTGCGTCGACAGTGGTGGCCGGTGGGTGGAGGTCGACCGGCGGGGCGAAGCAAGGAGGAGGCAGGAGCTGGGGAGAAGAGGCGGCTAGGGTTCCGGGCTGCAGAACAGGGGCGCACTGGAGAGGGGTCGAGGTTGGGAAGAGAAGAGAGAAAGAAAAAGAAGAGAGGGGGTCGGGTACCGACGGGTGCGGTTTTTTTTTTACAAATACACATAGAATAAAATACTAAAAATATAAAAATATTATTGGAATATTTTATATAAAATTTATTTAATGAAAATTTATTTTGAACGGATCTGAAGGCTTAAAATTAATAAAAAGCTATATAAAGAATTTCGAAAATATTTTCGGAAGAATTTACCATCGAACGTAAAAATTTATATTATTTACGGAAATACATTATAAGACCCTGAAATAATATTTAAAAACCTATAATAAAATATTTAAGTCAAATTCTAATAAATCAAGACTAATTTTAATAATTTCCGAAATCGGTTTTCCGCAACTAAAAAGCGTAGAACGGAAGAAAATTAATTTCAAAAAGAAATTCTTAAATAAGTTCCGAAAATATTTTTAATTTAAACTTCCCAAAAATATTACATTCAATTATGAATTCAAAATCGTCGATAAATCCATAAAACGAATCAAAATTAAAAATAATTAATTGTTTACATCAAATTACGCTAATAAAATCATTAAACTTAATAAATTTGGATTTTAAAAATACGGGGTATTACATCACTACCCCCTTAAAAAGGAACTTCGTCCCCGAAATTCGAGAAAACCTAAGTAGTGGAAACTTGACAAAATAATTGAATAAAACATTGAATGCAATAAATAAGTTAAGAGTAAATCCGAAGAAAAGTAAAACGACGTTTACGAAACCAAACCAAACAAGGTTGAATCGAAACAAGGCATAGGAAGTAAAATAAAAGAAGGAGAACTGATATTTAGTAGATCAAATACAACGGAATTCAAATACAGAAGAATTACATACTTAAAGTCAAGACAATTTACAAACATATTATTCTTTAAAATAAGGTCTTACAAAAGAATAACAAGAGTATAACATGAAGTTCAAATAGGATAAAGGAACGAAAACTCGAAAGATTACACAACTCTAATAACACTACTAGTACATAATATGCACCTAAAACTTTATACAATGAGTTATATTTATAACATCGTTCGAGAAAACAAGGCTAACACTTTGCTCAACGACTCATAAAATGTCCTCTTACACATCAACCACACATACCTAAGTCAAGGGATATTCTTAACCCAAAACACTTTACTAACAAGCTCTCTAATCTACGCTTTAACCATGATAGTTTAAACACTTAAATTTAAAAATGCTACTACTATAGCAACTACAGCATTCGAGCCCACAATTTTTTTATTTATGTGCTATTCATTAATAGTTCTCCTCATACAAGACAAAACTTAATACACTATCGCTCACGAGCAACCAGAAAAGAAAATATGCCTACTTTACGAGGAAGGATCTTCATATATTAATACTACAATTAATAACACAAATACAAAACGGAAACAACTTGTGATAGAATGATAATCAATGGAAACTAGATATAAACCCATAATGAAAGTTATACTGCATCATTAAAATCACTAGGGTAAATTAGGCACCCTACACCCTGATTATAAAAACAAACACCTCTATCTAAACCTCAACCTTATCATTATCACAATTCTAGGTTTCTCTCAATTGAAATGATACATCTACTTAAACATCACTATCAGGGTTACAAACCTAAATTTCTTACAACTCCAAAAAGTGAAATTACTCAATCAAAATAGATTACAATTTATGTCACATCACCCTATATCCGGCAAGGTAC
This sequence comes from Tamarix chinensis, assembly GCA_030549775.1. NCBI lineage: Eukaryota > Viridiplantae > Streptophyta > Magnoliopsida > Caryophyllales > Tamaricaceae > Tamarix > Tamarix chinensis. The sequence goes on from CM060172.1 coordinate 62,703,132, forward strand.
ACCTTAAGGTTTTTAATCCACTAAGCCTGCAAGACTAAGGTTAACCTAGTGGAGTCACTACCCCCTTAAGAGCAAACTAATTACAAAACCATAATAATCACAACATATAAAATACAGAGTTAACACAAATCGGACACGTAAAATAACAAATGATCATATACAAGGACATAATTACAACAACAAATCACAAGGCCACTTACACTACCCAATCACACTATCCTCATAAGCTAATCTGGATAAAAAAAATTAGTTGAAAGAAGTTAAAATACATTTCCGGTTAAAACATTTAGGATCGTGAGAATCGAATCTCTAACCGAAACCCGATTCTCAACAACCAAAAGCTTTGATACCAACTTGTAACACCCCCAAATTCACTACTGAAAAATTTTGTTTGAAATCAAAAGGTTTAGCGGAAGCAAAGGATAAAACCGTAAACTCGGGGGTATTACTGCCACACTTAGTACCAGACCGGTTCACTCCTACCGTTCCAGTACTAAGTGCTAAGGCTATATCCGATCAACCTTTAGTACAAAGTATCAAAAATGCAAGACAACATTTAAAATAAATCCTTAACAAGAGGTAAGTCAAATAGAAGTTAGAATACGATTTAGGATTACAACACATTTTATTATAGTGATTAAAAATGAAATTACTAATTTTTTAAATAATTTTTAATAAGTTTCATACAATTATAGTGATTTAAAAAAACTTTATAGAAAAATTTAAGAGAGTTTTCAATCATTTCCATTATATTTTACGAATTTTATGAAAACTTTATGAATTTTTAAAGATCTAATAAGACAAAAAAAATTATTTATTTTTAGAACGTTTTTCAAAATTTAAAATTTTATTTTTTTCATTATTTACAAAAAAAATAAAAGCTTTAGATAATTTAGGTTTTTTACTTTTTTATAAAGAAAAATCACAAGATTATCAAATGTAAATATATATTTTGTTCAATTTATACTATATAATCATCATATGCTTATCTAAAAAAGTATACATAGAATATTTATACCTAAATATTACTATTTTATTTTGAATTTACTACACATTTACAAAATAGTAAATATTTATGATTTAATGATAAAAATTTGCATTATGGTATTTATGGATTAAACGTTAAATATTTATGCCTTTAATCATACCCAACTCTTAGATAAATTCTATTATGGTTCATTGAAATTTGGTATAATATTTTTCAAGTACCTTTTTTTTTTGCATAATTCCACTTAATTACCTTCACATTTTAATTTATTGTCACTTAAGTACCTAAATTATGAAATAATCATAATATTAAGTCCATATAGGTAACCGTTATAATATCCCACTTCTCTTGACCTCTATCTTGTGCAAGTATTTATCTATTTAGAAATAAAATTATTCTATGTTACATGTCTTTTACATCCCCTAATAGTTTAGGAACAAAAGTAGTGTTTTTAAAACTTTTATTTTCACTTTTTTTATAACTCATAAGGTTTGGACTCCTTCAATTATTTTTGGGAATCTTTTTTAATGTAGATATTTGAACTCTTCATATTTTTATGATGTTATTAGTCTTTATCAAAGTACCCAACTAAGTCATTGGAAAAATATATTTTTTTTTATCATTCTAATATGATTTAATTGTGTTTTAGAACCCCAAAAGTCCCTTTTAGCTATCTACGATTTTATAAAAATCTGGATATCATTATATTTTAGTGTTATTTAGCTTTAAATGGTTCATTATTTTTATTTTTAGAACTATGTTTTGAGTGTTTGGATTTAATCAAATATTTTGATCATTAGAAGTCGTTAAAACCAATTTTCCTCCCTTAATTCTCATCTAATTTTTGAGAGAATATATATCCACCACTCATCTTAGCTAAGAATTGATCTCAACTATTCCTTTCCATCCCTTATATCTAGTGCACATCCCCATGTGCATTCCCTTGATTTTGTTTGGAAACACTTAATGAAACCTTGGTTACTAAGTTAAATTATTAATAATTATCATCATTTTCCCTTTTGTTATCATTCTCTAAATCACACCATATCCTTCTTCTCCTTCCTGCATTTCTTTCTTCTCCATTGTTAAGCTTCAAACCTCTTGCAACCTTGAAATAAGTTTAGCTATCTTTCCGCCTTAATCCTTCCTTTATGTCATCTTCTTTATTTTTTTTATAAGCCTTATACTTTGATTTTTATAGATTTCAAGGAGCTTGGAGAGGTGTTATAACTTATGAGTCAATTATCCCCTTTTCCTTTTAGATTTTGAAAGCTTAGATTAAAATAAGGTTTTCTTACTACTTGCAAGCTTGAATTTGTTTTGTATGATTTGTAGTATTGTTTTTTGTTATGTGGTTATAATTTTTTCTATTAGGATGAGATATTGGTCTTTTTTAATTATGTATGATTTAATCCTTAATGTTTTTAGAGTAATTTTGATGCATACGATATTATGATTTATATTTTTTTTATCATATTTTAGAAGTGATTGAAGTTTATAATATATTAGGCATATATTCAAACTATTCTTCATATATTCAAGGAGGTTTGGCTAATTATATATGATGTTTTTGCCCGTTGGCCTTCATGTGATCGTTTAACATTAAGTGATTATTTTTGGGAAATTTTGACCGATGCATTCTATGTTGAGTTTTGTGTTATCTATAAATACTTGTTATGTGCATCGTAATATATATATATATATATATATATATATATATATATATATATATATATATATATATATATATGATATATAGACTTGTGTATATGTTTGGTGTTATCTATGAATACTAGGGATGGCAATTTTCCCCACGGGTTCGGGGCCCCGTCGGGGATTCCCCGTTCGGGTTCGGGTTCGGGGATGTATTTCGGGGATCGGGTTCGGGGTCGGGGATTTTTTTCGGGGATTATTTCGGGGACGGGTCGGGTATGGGTTTGGGGTCCCCATCCCCGAACCCGCCCCAAATTAAAATTTTTTAATTTTTTAATTTTGCCACCACCAGGCACCAGTCATGCCAAACAGAACACAATTACACAAAGTCGCACACACTGGTGAGTGGTGACTCTGAGTGTTCTCCTTCACGGTTTCACCTTCTCCCGAGTGCCGAGCCCCGTCGTCTGCGGTCTGCCATCTCCGTCCAACTCCAAATTTTTCTTGCAACTTGTGAGTGTGACAGTGTAAGTCTTCGATCTTCTTCCTCGGACCCCAGTTCCCCGTCGTCCCCGACTCCCTGACCCTGTTTTGCTTTGGCAGTTGGCACTCCGCACCAGCAGTCCCGCCGCACGCCGCACGCAGGCCGCCTCCCGCCGCTCTCGAGTCTCGCCTGAGTCGCCCCTCACCTCACCTCAGCAGCTCAGCTCAGAACCTGTAAGTCCTTACTCCTTAACCTAATTTTTCCCCATCGGCCGTCGCCCCCCTCAATTATCCTAGGTATTATAGATCGTGATTCGTGAATACAGTAACAAACACAGTACTCTCTCCAATGTTAGAGTCATAAGATAGTGTTGAGTACTGAGTCTTATCGGGGATCGGGGATTTGGGATTTTATAGGGGATCGGGGATCGGGGATCTTATCGGGGATCGGGGATCGGGGATCGGGGATTTGGGATTTTATAGGGGATCGGGGATCGGGGATCTTATCGGGGATCGGGGATAGGGGATCGGGTATCGGGGATTAGGGATGGGGGATCGGGGATCGGGGACGGGTATGGGGATTGCATCCCCGCGGGGATCGGGTCGGGGATTCCCCGTTAAGAAATAAACGGGGATCGGGGCGGGTTCGGGGATAAATTACCTTATCGGGTTCGGGTATGGGGATGGGGTCCCCGTCCCCGACCCGCCCCGTTGCCATCCCTAATGAATACCCATTTGAATTGTTTGGTATGTCATACTCAGTGTTATCTTCAAACACCATTTTTAATTATTCATTGTATCCAATAAACACCCATTTGAATTATTTAGTGCTATCAATAAAAACTCATTTAACTTGTTTGGCGTAATCAATAAAAATATGTTTGAGCTATTTAGAGTTATTAATAAACAACCATTTGACTTGGTCGATGTAATCAATAAACACCCATTTAATTATCTTAGTTTGAGTTTGGTGTTACTATAACGCCCTAAAATTTTCTAACATTAATATTTTGGTGTTTAGCTTCTTAATTATTCCCTAACCCTTAAAATTTGCTTAATTATCTCATCTTAACCCATAAATCCTCTATATTCCCTTTCAACCCTTAAGAACCATAGCTTTCGCATTTTCTCACATGATCACTCCTTACCTTACCAATTGGTTTCTATTTTCCTAGTTTGGCTTAAACCCATCTATGCCCACCCATCCACTCAACCCACAACCTTTTACCTATCATACCTCCCCCCTTTTTTCATTCAAGAGAATTGCACTCTACCTCTCTCATATCCAGATGCAAAAACATCCATGGATTTTCAATATAAAGAGGATTTGGAATACTTAGTAATGGAGCCTATTATTGTAACACTCCCAAATTTTATACATATTTTTTTTAAACAAGACTTATAAATTAAAACCGTAAAATCCAAGGATGCTACCACCACACTTAATACCGGACCGGTTTACTCCTACCGTCTCAATGCCAAGTGCTAAGGCTAATAAAACTACATATACATTAATAAATAACACAAATTCATAAATACAGAAATCAGAGTACACATAAGTCTTTACATAATTAGGAATACTAGCTATTGTTTTCAGAGAGGAAAATTAGCAATAATAATAGAATTGTTTCTGAAGGGTCAATCACAATTAAAAGAGGACAAAGATAAAAATCTCATGATGGAAAAATGGCCATGCCACTCCCGGAACCGATCCGGCCCAAATTCATCACTCGACCCCACTCAATTTCCCATAGACATCAATTACATCGAAATAAGCGTCTCCTACCTGTAAGAGGTCAGATGGGCCTTCTTCTCATGGGAATGAGTAGCACCCATAAAACGAGTGATCAGTACGCTACGTACCGAGTAAGGTAATCGAGCAATAAGGCCAACACATAGCACATAAGCACATAAAATCATGAAAGATAATAATCAACTTACAATTATAAACCCATACATATGATACATGAAAGCTTACAGAGCATTACACAGCTTATAATCATCAAGCCCACATATAAGGCCCAAAAAGGTCCAGATCAATTATTTAATTATTCTTTTATTGGAAGTCGATTCACACTATGCCTTTTTATCAATTCCATGTGAGTATAGGAATACCCCACTATTATAACCGGTGGGCCAGTCATATATAGAGCATCATGCCCTAACCATTATTATTACCGGTGGATCGGTTACATATAGGGTCAAACCCTAACCCTTATTCCTAACCGGTGGATCGATTCGGTTCCTACTCGCATAGTATTCCACTATAAGTAATTAATGTCTTTTACTTGCCTTAGCAAAGATCTGGTTTATTTTCATTGAGATTGGGATCCCCCACTATTATAACCGGTGGGCCGGTCACACATAGGACCTCATGTCCTAACCACTATTATAACATGTGGATCGGTTGCATATAGGGTAAAACCCTAACAGCTATTATAACCAGTGGATCGGTCGCACATAGGGTAAAACCCTAACCACTATTCTTGACCGGTGAATCGGCTGGTCCTGTCTCAATATCTTCCACTTTAAGTAATTAATATCTTAAGTATCTTATTCACAAGCTTTGACCTAGACAAGCATGACTGACTTCTACTTTTCTCATCCTCTAACCCTCGTTATTCCCACCAAACCATGGTCACCATGCAAACCCTACTCCTATGCAACTATTAATTACCATACAAACCCTAAAACCACCATACAAAACCCTAACACCATCGTGTAACCCTAATACCACCATGTAACCATTTATATCACCATGTAAACCCTAATACCACCATACAACCATTTATACCACCATGAAAACCCTAATACCATGCATTTCTATGCAAAACCCTAACACCATGAAACTCTATGCAAAACCTAATGCCATGCAAACCCTAATACCATGCAAGCATTAACTCCATGCAAAGCCCAATACCATGCAAACCTTAATACTATGCATTCCACCACTCTATGCAAAACCCCAACACCACATTGTTACACTCCCCATCATTATTTTACAACCCTATCATGCATGTCTTAGGGCCACATCATACCATAATAATAACACACACATACACATAATTCTTATGCCACAATTATTTACACAAACATACCTCAACTCTATATCATGCCGCATTCATAATAATTATAACATATACACATAAAATACACAATAAATCATATCACATGGCATATAAATCACATATTACACAAATGGCCTTAGCACCCCTTACCTAAAACAACACCGGTCTTAGAGCACACTCCTACGCCTCCTTAGGGCTTTGACTAGTTTCACCTATCATGAGGAAAAATCTAAAATTAGACTCCCTCCTACCAAAAATACTATTAATCACTAACTTATTATAATACTAGGTTTTTAATAAAAATAATACTATACTAAAATTAATTATACAAAATACTACTAAAAATTCTAATAATAATATTAATATACTTTAAAATGAATGGCGATATAATGGTTTCTACCCTTCACCAAAATAATGCTACTAATGATAATAATAATAATAATAATTTTAATGATAATAAATATTAGTGATAATAATAATAATAATAATAATAGAAATAATAATAATAATAATAATAATAATAATAATAATAATAATAATATAAGTCCAAAATTACAATGTGGGGTTTTCGACCCTACCTCTAAATAATGAAAGTAATATTCAATAATAGTAATAATAATATCAATAACATATATTACTTATAAAATTAAAATTAGTAAAGATAATAATAATAATAACACTAATAAGAATAATAAATGCTAATGATAATAATAACAAGACTTGATATTTATAATACTACTATTACAACTCAAAATAGGCACAATAGGGTTTCATCCCTATATAAAATAATAATATTACATTGAAAATAATAACAATAACAACAACAATAACAACAACAACAACAACAACAACAACAACAACAACAATAATAATAGCAACACTAATGGTAAGGTAGTTGTAATAATAATAATGGAATACTAATAATAACAATTTTGAAATAGTAAATAATAATAATAATAATAATAATAATAATAATAATAATAATAATAATAATTATAACAACAATAACATATTAATATTAATAATAAAGATAATAATAATAAAATCAAATTTAAAATATGATAGGGCTTCGACCCTCAAAATAAATAATAATAAAAACATTAATAATAATAATAATAATAATAATACTAATGCATATTAATAATGGAAATAATAATAATAATAATAACATTTATATTTAAATAAGTGAAATAAAATAAATTAAGGGCTATAAAAATAGGAAAAAGGGTTGAGAGGGTCTAAGGTTCAACCTTAGGCTGGTAGGGATGGGCAGCACTGGTGATGGTGCACGGCGGTGGCGGCGGTGGCGAGAAAAAGGGAAAAAGTTGAATGTTGGGAAAATATAGGGAGAATTAAGGTGGGAGTTGGGGTGTTTAGAGTTTCCCAAAAGGAGAGGGACAGAATAAGGGTGGTGGTGCAGCCAAAGGTGGCGGCGGTGGTGGTGGTCGAATGGAGAAGAAGGAGAGAAAGAGAGGAGGAGAGGGAGGAAGAGGAAAAGAAAGGTAGCGGAAGGTAGAGGAGGGTCTGCAGATGTTTTTGGGTGGTGTAGGAGGTAACGGAAGCGGAAGAAGTGGTGGCGAAGGGTGGCAGGGATAGAAAATAGGTTGATTGGGAATGGAACTTCGCAAAACCAGGGTGGCTTGTGCAGGAAAAATTGAGAGATGAGGGAGGTTTAGGTAGTTAGAGGGCAGTGCAAGGATGAGTTTGGTGGGCGGAGTTGGTGGCGTAGTTGGCTGACAGAGGAGGAAAGGCTGTCTAAAGTTGCGATGGCACGAAGGAAGGTATTTTCTGAACTTAAGCCAAAAAATCGACTCAACGCTGCCATGGAGGTATTTATAGGCTTGAAGGGAAGTTAGGGTTGAAGGGAAGGTGGGATAGTGGGATAGTGGTAGGCAGGAGTGGGCACTGGCCGATGATGGAAGCCAGTGCACTCCCCGTTCGTGGTCTGTAAGTGGTCAGGGGAGAGGGAAATCGTGCAAGGAATGGGAGAAGTGGTTTGGGTCAATGGGTTTCCATAACAAATGGGAAAGAGGGAGAAGTGAAACGGATGGTCAATGGAGCACGATCGATGGAAAAAAAATCAGGGAGAGGGGTGGCGGTTGTAGGTGCTTGACGGCGCTGGGTAGGTGCGAAGGAAGAAGAAGAAGAAAGGTGGGGGGGGGGGGAAACTGGGCGGTTTGGTGAAGAAAGAAAAGAAAAGGGAAGGCGGTCGAACCGGGTGGAAATGGTAATAATAACTAAAAAAACGTTGTGTTCAAGGGGAAAAAGAACCAAAACGCGGTGCGGAGAAAGGCGGAAGAAGAAGATGGTCACGAGGGCTAGGCCGCGTCGAAGGAAATGAAGGAGGGAGGGACTGAGCCGCGAGAGAAGGAGAAGCGGGCTGCGGAAAGGGGAAGGCCCAAACGGGGGAAAATGAGAGGAAAAAGAAAAGAAAAGAAAGAAAAAGAAAGAAAAGGAAAGGAAAAAGGAAAAGAAAAGGCAAAGGGAACAGGAAAAAAGAAAGAAAATAGGAGGTAGGGTAAATTAAATTATATAGAATATTTGGGATATTTAAAAATAATAATATTTAAATCCCTTTTTAGGCTAATTTAGGACTTTTAAAAGATTTTTTTTATAAATTCCATTTTAATGAGAAAAACACCCTAATTTTCTTCAATTAGATTATTTATAAAATTTATATTAATTTGAAACTATTTTCTATTTCTTATTTTAAATAAAATAATTTATTTAATTAACTTTCAAAATAAAATCCTTAATTAGCTAAAATACTCAAATTTCCCCTAATTAAAATATTTATAAGATTTCTTCTTGATGTGTCCTGATAAATTTCCTTTCATTTTAGCAAAAATAATTTATTTAAATATTTTTCCTAATAAAATCTCATTTAACTATAATTTTTAAAATTTGAATTTTGGGGGCATTTCAATTACAATATGTGTCTTTGATGATTAACAAGTGTACTTTGAGTAATTCTTGTAGGTGTGTAACATATTTTCAAGGATATGATTCATACACTTTAAGATTTCAACACACCTAAGCTTTTATATGTTACAAGTTAATACAAGTCAAAAAGAGCTATTAATGCATGGAAGATAAACTTATAAGTCAAGAATACCTAGTTATCATTCTTATGTAAATTAGGGATTTAGCTATTTGTTTCCATATAATAATTAGCTGTGTTTGTTTTTAATAACTTTTTGTTTGATTGATATACTATATAGGTTAGTGGTATGTTGCTTTTACTATTTTTTGTGCTAATTATCTATGTGTGTATTACATTAGATACTTTAGTGTGCTATTTAGAAAAGTGCAACTACCTATATAAGGCATGGTTGACACATCTTGTAAAATGTGAGTCAGTTATATTGAATCTAATACAAATATTACACACTACTTGGTGTAATCTTAGATAGAGTACTTTGAATGTGTTTTTGGAGAAAAATTCAAAGTTATCTTCTTACTGATTCCTCGTTGAATCTTAATTGAATATTCATACCATTCTTTAAATCTCATTTGAATATTTCTTGAAGATTCTCCTTATTCTTCCTCATCTTCAACCCGCTGATCCTACTTCCTTCTTCTAGCCTTTGAATCTTCCTTTTCCTAGGAAGATTCACATCATATCTTCCTTTGTTACATGTGAGGGATCTATAAGTTAGACCCCCTCTCATGCTAATATCCCCTTGCACCAAATCCTTAGTAGCTATGGATCATGCCTTATCTCATACACCCCTTAAGGTTTTCATTTTTACGCGTCCACAATCCCATTCATAAAATCATTCCTCCTCTCCCTTTTGATCGATCCATACCCATGATTTATGCTCCTCATCTTTATTTTCATTCACCATTTAACCCCTAAACTCCCTTTCCTTCCACCTCTTATTGATTTATCCTTCTTTTATTGCTGCAACTAAGTTTTTTAGCCATCTCTCACTGTAGCTCCACTTTTACACCACCATTTCATGTTGGAACTTTCTACCTATGTCAACCTAATGTGTATTGGAACCATATAAAACTAAAATAAGGCCACTATTATTGATCTACATAAAAATGAAATCAATAATAAAATAAAAGAAAGGAATTTTGATAACTATGGTTGAGATTTGGCCATTTTATTACACACCTATTTTTTTAGAACTAATTTTTCAAATACAAAAGCTAGCTCAAATACATGGATGTTACTACCATGTTTTATATAAGTCTGACTCTCTCACATTTCTTATACAAAACACAAAGCTAAAACATTCGAATACAAAACCAAAAAAAAAATATAATTTAATGAGGAAAAGATATAGAAATGAGAAGAATACACATAAATCCCATAGAGATATAAAAAGGTGTGGCAATCTAAAAAAAGGTTACAAAGAGAGAGGTATTAAAATAAGGGAGAAAAATATATGTATCCGAATAATAAAAATAGCACCGACAAGGTGTATCGAATACCCCTATCCTAAGCCAACTCCTCATGCAAACTTTGTAAAATCAACGACTTCCTCACCAATGTCAACATCCACTAAAATTTCTGGAAAAAAAAGCCACAAGAATAGAATCAGCACAATGAGCGTACTAAGCAAACTAAATTTATTAAAAGCGAATAGCATGCAATCATATAAGACATACAAAACATACTAACTCAAAAGAGTACAAGAAAACATGCTAATACATACAATTTAAAATACTTAATGAGATCCATTAATCATTACTATTGATTACTATTCATCACTACCATTTCTTTTTTGCAAAAGTTGACCCGACCTGAAAAATCCGACGAATATCAACTCAATCCGTCCAAAATCTGATCCGATTTTATCCGAATAATTAAGAATTTGAAACTTATCCAACCTGATTCAATACATATCTGATATCTGATATAACCCGAGAAATCATAAGCTTGAAATAAAACGACCCAACCCACTACTTACCCAAAACCTGATATAACCCGAAAAATTATAAATCCGAAATGACTCGACCCGATCGATTATTTATCTTAAATATGATATTATCCGAAAAATTATAAATCTATAAAGATTTGACCCGATACTACCCGAAAATTAATATTAACCCATTACTCTAATTTTTAAAACTTCAATAAATATAAAATAATATAGATGTGTAACTATTACTTACATCAAAATCTAGAAACAATATAATTTCTTGAGACATGAGAGGGTGAGGGAATGTGTGTAGTGTCGACTGTGAGTCTGTGTCGTGCAGGCGTAGGCGGAGTAGCTGTGGCATGAGGTGAGGGTATGCGTGTGTGTGTGGCATCATGGCGTATTGGTGTGTATAAGAAAAAATGCAGAGGTAGAGCATGTTTATTGACTTATTGCCTTATTCGTTCAGGACCTTTAGATAATGTGCTGTAAAAAAATATAGAGTAGGTTAAAATAGGTTTATTTTATATTTTTATTTTAGATTTAATTTAGGTAAATTAGGATACTAGATTGTAGAATACTAATTTGCAAAAAATAATTTTATTTAAGATAGGTCAAAAATAATTGAAAAAAGAAAAAAAATTCAGGATAAATTTTAAAAATTTATTTTACGTTACGGATAAACTGTTATTATTAAAATAATTAAGATAAAATTTAGGGGTATAAACTAAGATTAAAATTAATAGTCTAATTCTATCAAGCTTTAACATGATTAAATTTATATCTAAACCATAGTAATAATACACATAATAATAATACACTTAATACTAAACCTCCTAAAATAATCATTACTACTATTATTAATTAAAAAATAAATAAATAATGTCAATTAATTTTAAGATATTATTAATTACTAAACATCCTATCCAAACTCACTATATTATTATTACTAGCATTATTATAATCATTATTATTAGCATTGTTGTTATTATTATTATTATTATCATAAGATGATGATGATGATGATGATTATTATTATTATTATTATTATTATTATTATTATTATTATTATTACTACTACTACTACTACTACTACTACTACTACTACTACTACTACTACTACTACTACTACTACTACCATTATTATGATTGTTATTATTATTATTATTGTTGTTGTTGTTGTTGTTGTTGTTGTTATCCAACCCTAGTTTAACTTACACTTAATTATACATAATAATAAAATTTTAAATTAAGATATCAAAATTAGGGTTTATATAAATGGGGTATTACATGTGCATATTGATTTAATACCAAACTGAAAATTAATTTATTGAAAAAGTATATAACTATTTTGACGCTTAACTAAGAAAGTAAACTAAATTTTACTTACACACACACACACACACACACACACAATTCTTCTATTTTTAATTAATCTAAGTATTAAGATACAACAATAACATATTTTAGGTTTCTAATTAAACTATTAATTTTAGTTTATTAAACTAAGCTAGTCTTTCTATACTACAAATGAAACTACTCTAATTTCTAATTGAAATACTCCACTATGTTTATGAAACTACGAAACTGCTCTCTAAATGTAAAGAAATTGATAGTTTCTATCTATGAAACTAACCTAAGTTTATAATGAAACTACAAATTTCTATCAATAAAAGCCACTCTAAGTTTATAACGAAACTACTCATTTTGATCTATAAGACTACTATAAGGTTCTAATGAAATTACTAACTTTAACTTATGAAACTAGGTTAAGATTATAATAAAACTACATGCTTTAGCTTATGAAACTATGAGTTAGGCTAATGAAATAACTCATTTAAGCTTATAAAGTATTCTATGTTTTTAATGGAACTATTCCAAGTTTCTAATGACATCGCTCATCTAATATTATGAAACTAGTCATTATAGCATATTCATAATACTTTAAATTTCTAATGAAACTACTTGTCTTGGATTATTAAACTACTTAAAGTTTTTAAGGAAAATACTCATTTTAGTTGATGAACCTAGTGTAATAGTTTTATGAAACTACCATAATTGTTCTACGAAACTATCGGTTCTAAATTCTCATTAGAAGTAGTAGTTTTTACAAGATACACCCCCAATATATATTCTTATCAAACATGGATGAAACTACTTGAGTTTACCAACTTAAATGATATATTCTTATCATCTATTCAACTTGGGAATGTCAAGGGGTTATGATTTATGAATGCTTGAAAAGCCAACATCATAATCCGATTTATCAAATATTAGAACATACTTGTAATAATATATATGTGATATAACTATTGTTAATATGCTTGTATTGATGAAGATCTCTAAAGGAAAAACCACATATATAACTATTGTTAAAAGTAGTATTATTTCACTTACAAAACATTGTTAAAAAAGAGACGAAGAGAATAGAGAAGAAAAATCAATGGCATGTAACCTTCATTAACTAAATTGAGTGTATAACTCTGCCAAATCTAAATGGCATAAGAAGAATAAAACTTTAATATAGAGCTTCAATATATAGTTTGGGTTGAACCAAATACATATGATTTCTTTCAACCCTAGGTTGACCAAATACAAAATATATAACTTCAATCCTATGCAATAGAAATTGGTAAGGAGCATTTTAGCTTATAGAAGAACAATATAATACATAGTCCAACTAAACATTTGAGACCAACTGAATACATTAACCTAAAAAAATAAGCTCTAATTATCAATTACCCTAACTAATTAATAATATAATATGATGTTTGAGTTAGAAACTAATCATTACAATATTAAGCCTAGTGAATATAGAATATGACCCATGGGCCAAAAGTGATATAATATCGAACACATTTCGATTGATCAAGTCTACCAAAACTTCCAACAAAGTCTTCAATTCCATGATCTAGTGACCAAAACCCAAACAACAACTATGATATGAACCAATTGCCATTGTAGCTTAAAACGAACATTAAATAATCATAATCTATTTAGTTATTCAAAATATAGTTATCAATAATACTAATTCTAATATTTGAAATATTTAGGAACAATTGTGTATAGCTATATATATAAAGAAAGATTGCATCATAAGTAAAATCCAATCAAACAAAGGAAACGTTTTATCAATTCTATTATAAGTATGCATAAATAACAATTTGTAGCCTTATACACTATATGATAGTATCTATACCTTATAATATAATACTTATAACATCATAGAAAAATGGGAAAAATCTAATGTGAGAATGTTAATTATTCATTATAAAAATTAAAGATTAATGTTATTGTTACATCAACTATGTTCAATAGTAAGGAGTCAATATGAGTTGGTCCTTTGTCAATAATGGTCATTATTACTTACTTTATCTAATTTTTATTTGATTTAGCTTGATATAATCGAAATAAAATATAGAAAAAATAATAATGTGTTATTATTATTATTTTTCCATAATCGATATTCAATAATTACAACTATTATTGTTCTCATTATTTTTATATTATCATTATTATTATTCTTATTATTATTATTATTATTATTATTATTATTATTATTATTATTATTATTATTATTATTATTATTATATTAATTAAAATTATGTTGATATGATGTGATCAATCTATTTGAAAAATAATATGAAAAGTACAACCTTAAAAACCTTTATTTGTTATCAATTATCAATGGTTATTGTAAGTTAATATTATGTAAGGACCGTACAAAATATAAATATAATACACACTTAAAATAATATTTGAACTCAATATGATATGATCAAGCTAATAATGGAGTTGAATTATAATTTTTGCCTTAACATAAAAAGAAAAGTAATATGATATGAAGACATTTAAATTTAGAACATCAAATAAATCTTCAAAGATGAAATAATGACAAAAAATTCTAAGGCCCCAAAAAAATCCATATAATAATTTGCTTTTAATTAAATAAGATAAATTGAAATAAACAATCTTAAAATAATTAGTCTTTAATAACATTTTGGAATAAAAAAAATAGCACAAGCATGACTCGTTACTGAAACGACCCGAAAATATAATAATTTGAACTCACCCGAGCCCGATCCGAACCGGAACCGAAATTAGAATAACCTGAATTTACCTGAATTTAAGTCAATCCAACCCGATCCGAGAACTTAAAATGACCCGAGATTATCCGATACAAAGTTGATCCGAATCAAACCCGATCCGACCCGATCCGTTAAAATGATCCGAGATTATCCGAAATTGATATGACCCAATTATTATTTAACTCGATCCAAAAGTGACCCGACCCGTCCGATTGCCAGCTCTAACTACCATTCATTAATGTTCATCTCTATCCATTATTGTTCATTCCTATTTATTACTATTCATCCAAGCACTCTAAAATTGGATAAACACTTAGAACATTCATCTGAACATTAAAATCATTGAATCCATACACATGAGAGGTCCATTGATTAAAATGATCCATATTAGGTTATCACATAATTAACCAAGTTATATTTCATCCAAGAGGCGACAATACTAAATTCGAAGCACTAACGACAGAGATATTAATCCAAAGCATTATGTCTAAGAAAATATCCTAAAACCACTAAGAAATGTTCTATCTTTAAATATCGATATCCCCTATAAGACTCATAGGTTACCTCTAGAGTAGACAGTGGCCATGCTACACAATAAAGGTGTAGCACAACCACATATATAAACAGGGAATACATTCGCTATAAACTCTACTCTAGAGGCTATCCCAAGGCTACTTACCTAACTCTCAAACTTAGTTGTACACTTGAAAAAATATTTAAAAAAAATTAAGATATATTAATTATTACCTCCCCAAAATAATCTCACACAATAATTTTTTTTTAAATTACTATTTATAAAATACTATTCATATACTAGACATTCTATAGAAATATACTAAGAAGCTCAAATTTTAAAATTGATAAATTTTACTATTTTTAGAATTTACTATTTATATTAAATCACTTTTTCTATTAATTTACTATTTCAAGAGTCACATCAATAGCCAAGGTTAACTGTTGACTCTAAAATACATAATCAAGTCATTTAGGTGAAAATGACTAAAATGCCATTAATATAATAATTATGAATAAAATAGTAAAATATATTTTAAAATTATAAAATTAAATATTAAGCACATTTAATCAATAAATATCATTTTGGAGCATAAATTTTTAAATAAAAAACTTATTTGCAAGTAAAAAGATAAAAATACCTCTAAACCCTAAAAACACAAATGTGGCATAACTTATATCATATAAGGATATAATTCCTAAAAATTTGATCATTAATCATTAAACACATTATGAACATTTTAGAACATCAATAATAACCATAATTGTAGCCTAGATGTGAAATGACTAAAATACCCTTTATTCATACTCAAAACTTAATTTAATCACAACTTTAATTATGCTAAACCAAATCAAGAATTTAGATATATAAAATTGCATCTAAAAACCCAAAATAATCATTTGGAATCATAAAAATTAATAATAGCAACCAAAACTCATAAGTATAGCTAAAGGCTGAATTACACAGATTATGGCAAAAATGCCATAAATAACAACAACAACGTATTTAAGTATTCTAACACATCAAAACCTATCTACTTTTAGTATAATTTAGTTTATCAATTCATGAGCTTTTTTTAGAAAAATTCATCCAATTTTCAACACTTTGCATCCACTTGAAATCTTTCACCAAAAAACAATAAAAACCATCAAAACACTTCAAAAATACAAAACCAAACAAATAAAAGCAAGAATCAAGGCTAGAATGGATTACCCTTATTAGGAATGATTTATTAAATTAAGGAAGATCATAGGAAGATGTTCCTTCAATCTCTTTAATTTTTAACACTTAATTTTTTAGGAAAAACAATAAATATCTAAAAATCAAGAATAAAAAAGTAAAAATCAAAACAAATGTCAAACAATGGATATGTTATCCGGAGATAAAATCACGAAATTATGAAGAATAAAATGGGTTGGGAGAAGTTTTGGATAAATTTATATATTTAACAACTTAATAGAACTTTATGCTTATAATCATGTAAAATAGCCAAAAAAAAAGAAAGAAAGTAGACCATGTATGGGACAATATCACATTGGTAAGAAAAATAAAGTGCAAACCTTTATTTTATATATTTTAGTAAGATAGAAATCAGTATTAGATATTTAAGATAGGTTTCATTTAGAAAAAGTTGAGTTTCAAAGGCTAATTATACCTAAAATTAGCTAATTTTTTCTATATATTCTAAAAATAGTTGGAACTCATTTTTAATTAATATTTAGCTTAAATATTCCATGATATAATTATCCTTAAATTTTGGATAAAATGTTCATTTTGGCACTTAAAACGCAAGTAAAGGTTAAGAAATGTCGGTAAATAGTGATTTTTCTAAGAAATTTTCATTTAAAATTTTAAATAAGGCTTAGGAGACTAAAAAATATATAAAATAATTAGAAAGTTTTAGAAGAATTAGATGGATAAAAGTGGCACAAAATTCTTATGGTACTCAAAATCATAAGAAGGGTTAAACAATCAAACCGAAATGCTTTTAAAAACGTAATGTGAGTTAAAAGGGATATAAAACTATTTGATTATAATTAATTTTTTCATAATTATATTAATAAAAATATTTTATAAAATTAAACTATTACATCACTACCTCCTTAAAAAAAATTTTGTCCTCGAAGTCAGACAAAACAAGGAAAAAATGCACACAAAAATATACTAAGGCATGCAATAGGGTACTACCCTCTTAAAAAGAAACCTTATTACAAAAGTATCTCACCTAATTGAAAAGCTTGGGATATTGACATTATTTATTTTCCTCAACATCACATGTAGCCTCCTCTATTCTGTGGCACATCCAAAGTACCTTCACAAGTAGGACCACCCTCGACTGGGTTTACAACATAGGTCAAAGACTCATCCAAAGCGGTATCTCAACATAGGTTAAAGACTCCTCCAACTCAACCTCTTTAGGATGTAGCACATGTGATGGGTCTATAACTTACTTCCTCAATTGTGACACATGGAAGATTTCGTGACCTCGAGATAACTTGACTAGCAATGCAAGGTAATAGGTGACTTCTCTAACCCTCTTGATAATCTCATAGGATCAAATGAATTCTAAGCTTTCCCCTCCGAACAAAAAACATCACACCCTTCATTGGTGACACACTCAACAAAATGTGGTCACCCACCTCATAGCCCTCAAGCCATAACCATAACTTCTTTGTCTATCCTAAGGTGCCCTCAATCTTTCAAGTATTAGCCTATCTTGCTGAGTTATCTCCTCTATCATCTTTAGTCCCAAATCACTATGTCAAAGATTCATACCCATAGTCTCCTATAGATTCCTTCAAAAAAGTGAAAGGAACCTCAAGTTGTGATCAGAAACTATGTAAGATGGAGTACTGTGAAGTCTCATCACATGCCTTATATAAGCTCCAGCCAATTGATTTATACTCCATATCAATCTAATCTAAATAAAGATAACTAAATTGGTAATTTTATAAAACACCACCCAAAATTGTGTCAAATCTACTTCTCATCCTAGGAAACCCATTAATAAAGTCTATGGAAATGGTGTCCCACTTCTACTAAGGTATCTCTAATGGTTGCAAAAGTCATATCGGCCTCTTATATTCAACCTTGACCTTCTGATAGGTCAAGCACCTCGAAACAAACTCGGGTACTTCTCTTCTCATACACGGCCACCAATACATCATTTTGAGGTCCTTATACAACTTATCTTATCCAAGATGGACAAAATAAGGTGTATAATGACCCTCTTCAAGAATATTGGTCTTTAGATCACTACATTTAGGTGGTACACACCATTAACCTCTAAATTTGATAATTCCATCATCGTGGGTCTGAAACCCCTCAATTGTACCCTTAGCAATCCTACATCAGATACCCTCAAGCCAAGCATCTTTAGCTTCTCCAACTCAAATCTCATCAAAAATTAAAGGAAAGATGGCGAGTGCATTCCTTCATCATAGCCTCAATTCTACCCCCATAGATCAACTCAATACCCATATCCTAAAGCTCCTCATGAATTCTACTCGCTATGATCATCAAACTCAAGGAATGAAAAGTCTTCCTACACAAAGCATCAACAACAATGTTAGCCTTACCCTTGTGGTAGGTGAACTCAAGATTATAGTCCTTCACGAACAATAGCAATCTTCTCTAACACATATTCAGATCTAGTTGTGTGAATATATACTTCAAACTCTGATAGTTGGTGTAGAACCTACACAATGTTCTATAAAGATAATGCCTCTAGATCTTCAGAGTGAATACCATTACAACTAACTCCAAATCGTGAGTGGGGTAGTTCTACTTATGGGACCTCAATTGTCAAGAAGTATAAGTGACCACCCTCTTATGCTAAATTAGAACACAATCTAAGCTATGCTTTGAAGCATCACTGTGTCCTCAAAACCATCAGTCCCCTATGGATGTCAACACCAACGTTGTAGTAAGATGATGCTTCAACTCTTTAAATGCCTGTTCACAATAGTCATCCCACTGAAATTATATAGTCTTCTTTAACAGGTTCATCAATGGATAAAAAACATGTGACAAGTCTCAAACAATTCTACAGTAGTACCCTATCAAATTAAGGAAACTACAAAACTCTGGTACACTAATAAGTGCACTGCTTTGATCTTTGCCAGATTCACAAAAATACCACTAGCTAAGAAATGTGACCTCAACAAGACAAAACTCACACTTAAAAAGCTTAGCATACAACTAATGCTCCCTAAGAAATGCTAAAATGATCCTCAAGTGCTGCTCAAACTCCTTCATACTCCTAGAGAAGATCATAATATCATCAATAAATACCACCACAAAATGATCTAGATTTAGATGGAAGATCCTATTTTTGAGATCCATGAACACAACAAGTGCATTGGTGATGCTAAAAGGCATCATTGTAAGATCAAAGTGACCATACTGCATCTAAAAGGTGGCATTTGGAATATTTGTCTCTACTACCCTCAATTGGTGGTATTCCAATCTCAAGTGAATCTTGGAGAAGACTGGTCCTCTAAGATGTTCAAACAAATCATTGATGCATGGTAATGGGTAACGATTCTTAACTATCAACTGATTAATCCTTTTATAGTCAATGTAGAGTCTCAAGTTGTTATTCTTTTTCTTCATGAAGAGGACTGACACTCGCCAAAGATGAATGTAATCATGTGATAAGATATCCTCTAGCTAAGCTTTCACCTCTCTCATCTTAGTAGGTGCCATACGGTAAGGCACTCTAGAAATTGGCTCTGCTCTTGGTATTAGGTCTATCATAAAATCCAACTATCTAATTGGCAGCAACCTTGGTAACTCCTTAGTAAATACATATGGAAATTCACGAGCAATATGAATATCCTCCAAGGTGGTGACATTAGTGTTCAGATCTCAAATGCTACACAAGAACATCGAATAGCCCTTTCAAACTAATGAATCAAGTGTAAGGGATGACATCACCTTCACCGTGGGCCTAGGCTTGCATTCCCAATAGGAGACCCTAGAACATGAAGGATTCCTTAACACGACATAACCCTACATGTAATCTAATATCAATTGGTATCTCCCCATTATATCCATGCCCAAAATACAATCAAAGTCCTGAAGATTGATCCTTATAAGGTCCACGGAAAATTCTACGCCACCTATAACTAAGGTTACATTATAAAACAAGGTACAACATTAAATATAGTATCCTATAGGCAACATGATAGATGCATCGATAACACTAGTACGCATTAATCTAGATCGTGTAATGAAAGTAGTAGAGATGAAGGAATGAGAAACACCCATATAAAATAGCACATAAGTTGGAAAAGACAAATGTAGGAATGTACCATCCTTCCTTTACATCAACCTATTGACCAACCTTAACCTAGTTCATGACACTCAAATGCCCTCTGACATATCCTCCCCTACCTCTAGCTAGTCTAGTGCCCTAAACATCTCTAGCTAATGCAAATGGACAAGATTCCTAATCTCTAGCTAATGCAAATGGACAAGATTCATACAACCCAAAGTTAGTCTTGAAGGCTATTTTCCACTCATCGCCGGGCTTCATCCGAATTTGATGGTAACCACTTTTGAGATCAATTTTAGAAAAAATGATACTACCATTTAACTAGTCAAGCATCTCATCTAGGCGAGGGATGGGATAGCGGTACTTGACAGTGATTTTGTTAACCGCACGGGAATCCACACACATGCGCCAACTCCGGTCTTTCTTGGGGACCAACAAAACAGGTACAGCACAAGGGCTCATGCTTTCCCTAACATGACCCTTTTCAAGTAATTCGGTGACCTGTTTTTTTAATTCTTTAACCTCTTCCGGGTTGGCCCTATAAGCAGGGCGGTTAGGGATGGTAGCACCCGGGATGAAATCAATTTGATGCTCAATGCCTCTAAGAGGAGGGAGGCCCTCCGGAACTTCTTCGGGGAATAAATATGAGAAATCAGAGAGGAGATGTTGGACTTCTAGGGGGAGGGAACATAGAGGATCAGCGGGGGACTCGAGACAATGTTTGTAGATCAAGATATAGACAGGCATGTTTAGAGAGAGAGCATGCCCAACATCGCTCTTTTGAGCAAAAAGGTTATTCTGTTGTCCGTTGTCCGACCCTAGAGGGTTTTCAACACCTGGGGTGGAAGGCTTCTTTCTACGATCAAACTCTTCCTTCAACTTGAGCTGATCTTCCTTAACTTGAGAGGGTGAAAGAGGGGCTAGGACATACTTCCTATCATCCTTATGGACAGTGTATCGATTTTTGAACCCATCGTGTATGACCTTCCTATCAAACTGCCAGGGACGTCATAAAAGGGCATGGCTAGCGTGCATATACACAACATCACAAAGGACCTTATCTTCATATCTCCCAATTTGGATATTCAAGAGGACTTGTTTGTTAACCTTAACTTCCCTGAGCTCGCTTAACCACTGTAGTTTATAAGGACAAGGGTGTTTGATGGTCTAAAGGCCTAGTTTGTGGACCAGCTCGGTACTGGCCACATTAACACAACTCCCACTATCAATGATTAGGCTACCTTTAGTTCCATTGATATAGCATCGGGTGTGGAACAAGTTTTCTCGTTGATCAAAGTAGGGGTCGACCCTAACATTTGTGGCAAGGGATCTACGAATGACTAAGGACTCAGAAAGGGGTAGCTCTATTTCCTCATCACTTTCATACCCAATTTCCCCAAGTGCATTCTCCCCTTCTTCCTCAGAATCGGAGACTAGTTCTCCATCCCTCATGAGCATGACCCTTTGGTTAGGGCATTGTGAGGCAATGTGCCCATGGCCTAGACATTTGAAGCATTAGACAGTTCTAGACGAGCTGGGTTTAGTTGGGCCATCTACATTCTTCCCTTTTTCATTCGGAAAAGGGGGGGGGGGAGGATTAGAAACCTTGTTGTTGGTTCTTAGATTTGAGGGAGACTTCCAATTAGACGACTCATTATTCCTAGTGAAAGACCTAGGTTGACTTTGAGTTCGGTGTTTAGCTCTAGGATTCTTTATTTGTTTCTCTAATTTTTCAGCCAAGTTCAAAAGTTCATCCATCTCTACATAAGGATAGATTTCTACAAGGTCAGCAATCTCAGGATTTAACCCTCGAAGAAACCTAGCCATAGTGGCTTCTCGATCCTCATCAATGTTCAATTTGGTTAGACACATCTCCATTTCCTTATAGTATTCATCTACGGTTTTCGGCCCTTGTCTAAGGAATTGAAGGCGTTGATGTAAATCTCGATGGTAGTGGGAGGGAATAAAACGTCGACGCATCAGGGATTTAAACTCAGGCCAGGAGGAAATGGAAGGCTCACCATAACGCTCCCTTTCCCGAGTAAGCCTACTCCACCAAGAGCTAGCGTAGTCCGTAAACTCGACAATTGTTAATTTTATTTTTTTATCATCAGGATAATTATGGCAATCAAAGACTAACTCAATTTTTGCCTAAATGTGCGATTAGGGTTGGGAGAGTGTCCATAACCTATAGACTCAAGATCGTTTTCTATTTGTTGATTATTATTTCCAGGCTGGTTGATGGTTCTTTCGATGTTGTGATTATTAGCCATTTCAGCCCTAAGTCCACGTACCGTGGCATCCATGGTATTAAGTCACTCAAGCATTGTCCTAACCATTTCAGCAATAGACTCACTCTCAGCCATTATACCCTATGGTCTAGGCGGAGGCAAAAAAAAAAGATCCAATTTTAGGTCCAAATTTATTTATTTATTTATTTTTATTTTTTTGTCAACTTCTCAGGCAGCAAGGTAAGTTCAAGACACGCTATCAAAGATAAGGCGCAGGAATAATGCACAGAAAGACAACCAGGCAGATGCGCATGCAGAACAAAAGGGAATCAGCCAAGACAACCTAACTCGAGACAAGAAACGATGGGGAAGGGATTAGGGTTTACAGGAAGGAGAGAGAAAAAGAAAAGAAAAAAAATAATAAAAAAATTACACGGCTTTCCTAATTAAGTACAATCATACTAGAATGAAAGACAAGAGAGAAAAGGAAGATAAATAATAAAGCGAGACCATGCCAAACGCGCCCTGGCTCGGGCGCTGAGTCAACTCGCTGGACCGAACGAGTTCCTAGCCGAGTCACCACGACCCAGCGAGTTCCGAGCAAGTCGAACCACTTTGAAGCGAGTCCGGTCAGGTTCGGTTCTGACTCACGCACACCGGGGTAGATCAATACATTACGAGCCAAGAAGTCATTTTCGAACACAATAATTCCAACGCAAAATACATAATAGGGCGAGACGAGCAAGCAACACTTTCGAAAAAGAAAACAAGCGGGGAACAAACCCAAAAAAAACGAAAACAGAACACAGCAGTGAGGAAACATCATCGGACGGGTTGTGGATCCGTCCTCAGGCTAGCCCAAATCAACATAATTTATCCACTAGAGATATGAGTTCAGGGACAAGTTTACCCGAAAGGTCGACCAAGACGGGCAAGCAGACAAAGTCGGTTGTAGCTTCGCGCGGTGGTGGCGCTGTCGCGCCGCCTAAAGCCGCCGTTGGGCCGCCGATCTCTTGTCGTTTTAGCTCCGATCAAGGCGCACCAGCGTCCCTATCAGAGAGAAAAACCAAGGGTAGGTGTAGATCGAGAAACAGAAGGGGTAGAAAAAAAAATAAATTTATCGACGGAAGTTCAAAACGAAATACACCGTTTGAGAGTGCCGATTGAGCAACCTAGGCTTTGATACCAGATGAAACAAACCCGACTAACTGGATCGTACTCGATCCGTCAAACGGGGGGCGGGAACGTAATCGTTTCCCCCTGAATCGAAGTACTCTTCGAGCCAGACGTTGATACTTCAACGGATTTTGTGTCTGAGCTAACAATTAACCCAAAAGATTTTCATTTATCCGCCCTCTCCCTCAAACAACCTTACCATGCCTATATAACGGGAATCGAGCGCGACAAAAAAAAGGGAGAGTGGGTAAGGGGGAGAAAACAGTTGACCTACGGCCTCAGATTGGATGTCAGGGGCAAGATCCGGGGCAGGCAAAAGGTGGATGTGAGGCGATGGTGACCAGCAATGGTCGACGACAAGGAGGAATGGAGAAAGGGGTCGAGCCTCCAGGAGGGCAACAACGAAAAGGAGATCGGGGCTCCCCTTAAGAGGAAACGAAAAAAGGTAGGATATTAGGGCGCAAGGGCTGCTGCCGAGCGGGCCAGAACTTTGGGCCAAGGCTCAAGTTCTGGTTCGGCCCAAAAAGAGGTTAACAAGATAATCCTATTTTCATTAGATTTAGGAGGCAATTATCACGAGATAATACCGGTCCTGAATCTTATGCTAATAGGGAATCCAGAACTAGTTATCCATACTCATTTAGGCTCGAGGGCGGCCATTGGAAACCAACTCCGCCTAACCCGAGACTATCAATGGAATTTTCCAAAAACCATGGGAAAACATCATCGGCCACTAAACACACACACCCTTACAAAAATATTGATGTCCCGACCATGATTACAACGTGTTACACATTCAAGCTTAATTAATAACATAAATAAATAAATAAAAACACAGTTCAAAAGTGCTTTCGTCCACGCTTGTTGCCTTCATTCCTTAATCAAGCTTTGAATCCCAACTTACCTTGAAAATGGAAAACGTAGAATTATATGAGTGAGGAAACAACATGATACGATTACCAAAAAGCGAAAGGAGAGGTGTAGTTGATGATGTGCGGTCCGCATCACTTTCCCTCCCTTCTCGGGAGCCACCCTACACCACCATTTTTTGCCGTTGTTCCGCTGCCTCTATCGCCGCCTGAGCCACCACAATAATCCCTGTAACCCCCTCTACCACCCCAAACCTCCTTTGGCCGAAACCACCATCCACATGCCTTCGTTTTCCCCCTCCCTTTTCCTTCTACCTCAGCCCATCCCTCTCGACCCACCTCGGTAGCCCTACTTCGCAGCCTCGCTGCCACCGCCTCTGCCGCCCTTAGCCGCCTTCAACCCATCTCCGACCACCACCTACACCCCCTCTCCACCTCTGTGCCCTTCCCTCACCCTAAATCCTCCCCATCCATCTTCTTTCCTAGCCCCAAACCACTAACCCAAAAATGTCCATTTTCCCTCCTTTCACCCACTTTCGAGCCACTCCCCTCATTCCTTTGCATGCAACTCATGCTGCATGAGTAGTATGAGCTACTTCTTTTCTTAGTTTGTTTGTTTAATGAATTTTAAGGTATAATAATATTTTAATTCAATTATTTGATTAATTAAGTGTTATAAAGTCTTATACTTTGATTTTCATTATTTATAATATAATAAATCTTGATATTATTTTTGGGTATTGGTTTTGATAATCAAAGCTTGAATCTTTAACTGGGATAACGGTAAGGTTCATTTTTGCAGAAATCAAGGTAACCGTTAAATCCTACTTAAACACATGGATTAACGTATGTTAGCAGATTAGGATTTTTAATATGTTATTATGCTTAATATAAGTTGTTTAATATCATATACGTAGTTTCTTGTGATGTTGGATGAAAAGAAGCATGTTAGGTTATATGTTATGTATGGAAATATTGTTTAAGGTAAGAGTTTGGTTGCTAATGAAAATGTATAGTATTATCCATGTTGTATTATGCTATTGTGATCTTTAATGCATGGTTAATATTTTGTAAGCCTTAGGGGTATTTTATTAATGTATCTTATACAATAATATGGCCTAATATATATATGGGTGCTAATAAGTATTACATTAAATATAAGAGTTGTACATGAGGTATTAATATTAATATCTTATGTGGTAATGATAATTTGATATAAGTGGTGTACTAAGAGGCAAAATGATAATTTTTAATTAAAAAGGGTATTATGGTAATTTTGGAGGCAAGGGCAAAGTGGTAATTTTGTAATCAAAGGGTAAAAGGGTAATTTTGGAATTAAAGGATAAAATGGTAATTTTGGGGATAAAGGGGTAAAATGGTAATTTTGGAGGCAAGGGTAAAGTGGTAATTTTGTAAGTAAAAGGATAAATTGATAATTTTGGACGTATGGGATAAAATGGTAATTTATAAGTGAAAAGGGCAAAATGGTAATTTATAAATGAAAAGGGTAAGGTGGTAATTTGTAAATGGTAAAGGGGTAAATTGGTAATTTCAGAAGTAAAGGGGCAAAATGCTAATTTTGTGAATAAAGGGTAAAATGGTAATTTTGTGAATAAATGGTAATTTCGGAAGACACTAAAACTTAAAGTAAAAAACATCGAGATCGGGAATGGTGGCTCTTTAGGAGTCGTTACCCTAAAGATGTGGTTTAGCCCACGATTATTGTGGTATTTGCTGGTGTGCCTTTGTGCCCCAGCCAAGCCCTATATCTTACTCTATCTAGCTCTACGGACTTAGTTAAGGGGTATGCATACTTATGGATTAGGTATCCTTATCAGTAGGGTACTGAGTTAGCTTTATGCACCAGTACGACCAGGGTACCTTTGCGTCCCTAGGTTGATATTTGAAGGGTACTAAGTAGCTTTTATGTACCAATGCGACCGATGTACCTTTGTATCCCGAGATCTTGATCTCCCTATCGAGGCAAATAGATGGAATTGTTGTGCTGATTAAAAAGGAAAAACACTAATCGTTAAAGAGAAAGATTAATGACCTGGGCCCAGTTGAATTATAATATGAGTATCGATCCATTAGATATAATAGTGGCCCATGAGGTTTTGCCTTGGATGATGTTTATGAGTATCGATCCACTAGATATAATAGTGGCCCAAGTGCGTGTTGCCCTGGATGATGTATATTTGTACTCCGATCCACCGGCCATAATAGTGGGGGTCTCGAGCTCAATAAATTTGATTTGGGTGTGAATAAATTATGGAAAAATACTAATCATTTACAGTGGAACACCATGTGAGTCGGGGCCAGATCGGTCCACCGGCGAATAATAGTGGCTAGGAGCGCTTTGCCTTGCATGACTAGTCCATCGGCAAATAATAGTGGCTAGGAGCATTTTTCCCTACATAACCAGTCCACCGGCGAATAATAGTGGGGTTCCCGCACTCACACGGATAATTATAATCCTATATGATTGAAAATGATGGACTAAGGGCTTAAGGTCTAGAAGTATCAATTGTTCTCTATGGCCTATTAATATCTGATTGATTTGTTAATAATGTGGTTGTATGACTGTGGATATTAAATATTTACCTTTCATTATGTGTGTATGTAGTATCATGTGTTGCATTGCGGGTCTGCTGTTAAGTGTGATTTAAAGGGTTACTCAGTATCGTAGTACTGAAGGATTCCCTTTGTAGGGCCCCTGCCTATTCAATAGGCAGTGTCCCTTGCAAGTCGTTTTCAGGTGCTATTCAAGTGGGTTCTCGGGAAAGAGCGTAAGGTACTATCTGGTAAATCCTAGGGTTGTACTCTTTCACCTTTAAAATTTATGGTTTTGATGTATTTGTTGATTTGTAACCACCACTGGTGGAATTTTATTTTTGTGAAATGTTATGTGTGTCACTCTGATTTAATTATTGGTTTGAGTTTCTTATAAGTTGTATTTTTCTCCTTTAGCCTTAATACTTGGTACTGGAACGGTAAGAGTGAACTGGTCTGGTACTAAGTGTGGCGGTAATATCCCCAGAATTCACTGTTTTATTATTTTGCTTCTACTAATTCTTTTTAATAAAACAAAATTTTTTAGCAGTAAATTTTCGGGGTGTTACACCAATAGGACCAGGTCCTCGTCTCCAGCGTACGTAGGGGAATGGTGGCCTATGACTCACTTGATCTAATCCTCTCTGTGTCCCCTAACATACTATTGTGACATAGGTGATGGTGGAGGGGGATATTGCAAAGCTTGCTACGTAAGCTAGGTAAGTGCGACAAAAGCATCTTCTTAATGTGATGTGTGAGCCGCACAAGAGCCTACCATAATTACCCACAAGAGAGAAAATATCCTAGCTTACTAACATAGAACACACAAATCACACAAGACCACCTAGCTTCCCAATCTACGCTCGCTCATTAGGGTATTTTAGATTTTTGCAAACATTTAAATTTAAAATAAAAGCAAAATAAAATTAAAACACTTAAGATTCAAAACCAAAGCTATAATACCAACTTGTAACACCCTAATTTTTTAGAACTATTTTTTTAAAGTGGAAGATAGATCAAATACACAAGTGATTGTATTGTTTCACACAAGTTCGTCTCATTCGCCTTTCTTTTATGAAACACAAGGATAAAACATTCAAACACAAAATCAACAAAAAATTATAAAATAAAGAGGGAAAGAGATATATACACAGAAAGAAGAAGAATATACATAAATTCCATAGAGGTCCAAAAAGGTACGGAACACCAAGAAAAAAATACACAGAGAGAGGTATCAAAACAAGAGAGAAGAATATCATTATATAGGTAACACAAATAACACCAATAAGGTATACTAGATACCCATATTATAAACCAACCCTTCATGCAAACTCTAAAAAATCAACAACGTCCTCATTGATGTCAGCCTCCACTAAAACTTTTGAAAAAATAGCCACTAGAATAAGCTCAGTACAACAAGCATATTGAATAAACTAATTCTATTAAAAGTGTTTAGCATGCAATCATGTAAGATATACAAAATATGTTAAAGCAAAAGAATACGAGGAAACATGCTAATGCATAAATATATAGAATACTTAATGATAATCCATTATTCATCACCGTTCATTACTATTTAGCACTATTTATTACTATTAAACACCATTTATACTATTTATTATTATTTATTACTGTCCATTACTAATCATCCCAACACCTTAAAATTATTTATTACTAAAATGATTGAATTCACACACATATGAGGTCCACTAATTATTTTGATTCATATAAGATTATCACACAATCCACCAAGTCATATTTTATCGAAGAGGCAACAACATTAAAGTCGAAGCACTAATGACTAAGACATCAATCTAAAGCATTATGACTAATGAAGCATCCCAAAACTATTGAGGAGCATTCTATCTTTAAGTATTGATGTCTTCTATAAGACCCATAGGTTACCTATAGAGAAGAAAGAGGCATCGATACACAATAATGGTATAGCACAACCACATATATAAATAGTTAGTGCATCCACTATAAATCCTACCTGAGAAGCCATATGGAGGTTACTTGTCTAAATCACAAACTTAGGTGTACACTTGAATTTTTAGAAAATTCCAAATATATTAATGACTAACTCCCCCAAAATATGCCCATACACCAATTGTTTTAAATACTATTCATAAACACTATTTATATATTGAATATTCCATAAAAATGTGGCAAGGAACTTAAATTTGAAAATAAAAAAAAAATTCACTATTATTGGGATTTACTATTTATATCAAAACACTATTTCCATAAATTCACGATTCCAAGAGTTACATCAATGGTCAAAGTCAAACATTGACACTAAAAATACATAATTAAGCCTTTTAGGAGAAAATTGGCTAAAATGCCATTAATATAATAATTATGAATAAAATAGTAAACTAACTTCTAAAACTATGAAATTAAATATTAAGTACATATAATCAATAATTATAATTCTAGAACACAAAATTTTAAATAAAAAAATCTTATTTTCAAGTAAAAAGACCAGAATATCCCTAAACCCTAAAAGCACCAGATATGGCATAACTTTTATCCTATAAGGATATAACTCCTTAAACATTTCACAATAGTCATTAAACACATTATGATCATATTATAGCATCAAGAAAAACCAAAATCGCATCCTAGATGTGAAATGAATAACTCTTTATTCATGCTTAAAACCTAATTTAACCACAACTTTAATTATGCTAAACTAAATCAAGACTTTCAGTATATGAAATTGCATAAAAAACCTAAATAATCCATTGGAATCATAAAAAGTTAATAAAAACAACCAAAACACATAATTATTCCTAAAGGTTGAATTGCCCAAACTATTACAAAAATGCCATTAACAACAACAACATATGTAAGCATTCTAACACATCAAAACCTATCTAATATTGGTATAATTTAGTTTAACAAATACTCAGATCCAATATTTAACAAAAAACATCCTAATATCAACACTTTGACGCCACTTCAAAACCTTGCACCAAAAATCAACAAAAACCATTAAAACACTTCAAAAGTACAAAACAAAACAAATAAAAGCAAGAATCAAGGCTAAAATGGCTTAAAGTTTCTTGGCATGATTTATTAAATTAATTAAGATCTTATGAAATTTTTCATTCAATCTCCTTAATTTTTAATACTTAATTGTTTAGGAAAAATAATAAAGAGCATAGAAAATTAAGATTAAAGAAGTAAAAATCAAAACAAATGCCAAAAAATTGAGGAATATATTAACATTGAAGAAGAAAAGAGGTTGGAAGAATATTTGGTCAACGTTTAGATATTTAACAACTTAAAGTTACTTTATGCTTATAATAATGTAAAATAATAATAAAAACACAAAGAAATAAATAAGAAAAATCCTAAGAAAAAAATCCCAATTGTCAGGACAATAAATTTTAACCTTTATTTTAGATATTTTAGTAATTTTGGAATTAGTTTTAGATATTTAGGGCATGTTTCATTTAGAAAAATTTGAGTTCAGAGGTTTATTATGCCTAAAATTGGTGAATTTATATAGAAATTATAAAAATAGTTATAACCCATTTTTATTCATATTTAGCTTAAGTATACTAAGATATAATTATCCCTTAATTTTAGTAAATTTTTGCTGGCTAAAATGCTCATTTCAAGGCTTAAAGCACAAGTAAGGTTTAAGAAATGGTAGTGAATAGTGTTTTCTCAGAAATCTCCATTTAAAATTTTAAAGAAGGCCTAGGTGAAATGCCCCAAAATTTATAATTTTATAAATTATATTTAAATGATATTTTTATTAGAAAAATTATTTAAATAAATTACTTTTATTAAAATAAAAAGGAATTTATTAGGAAAAATTAAGAAGAAATTTGTAAGTATGTTTATTAGAGAAAATTTGGTATTTTAGATAATTAAAGATTTTATTTTAGAAATAAATCAAATAAATTATTTTATTTAAAATAAGAAGGAGAAAATAGTTTCAAAATAATATGACTTTTATAAATAATTTAATTGAATAAAATTAAGGAGTTTTGCTAAATAAAATGTAAATTATGGAAAATCTTTTAAAAGTCTTAATTTAGCCTAAAAAGGGATTTAAATAATATTTTATTGAAATATTATTATTTTTAAATGTCCCAAATATTTTAATTAATTTAAATACCAAACCTAATTAATTTCTTCCTTTTTCTTTGTTTTTCTTTCTCCTTCTTTTCTTTTTCTTTTTCTTCTTTTCCCTGTTGGGCCTGCCCTCATCCGCGGCCCAAACCCCTCCCTCCTTCCTTCCTTCCGCGCGGCCCAGCCTGCGCGATCAGCGTCCTTTACCGTCCCTCACTGCGCCGCGTTTTCCTTCATTTCTCACTAAAATGCCGCATTTTATTTAATTAACCTTCACCCAGCCGAACCGCCTGGTCTCCCCTCTTTTCTTTCCTTTCTTTTCCTTCGCGAACCGCCCCACCCAGACCCCTGTCTTCTTCTTCCCCAGCCTTCCCCGACGTCAAGCACCTGCAATGTCACGCCGCCACGCCCTGGATTTTCACCGGCGATCTCGCCCGTTTTGACCGGCCGATCTCCTCCTTTTATCTTCCACCTAATTTTGCTATCACATAGACCCATCCACATCCCTTCCTTCTCACGCGTTGTCCCTTTTCCCTAAGCATATCCTTTGCCCCAATTTGACCCCCACCGGCCAACCTCGCCTTTGGTGACCCTAACCCTAATTGCATTACCCCCACGCCAACCCACAAAACCCTAGCCTCCCTTCTAACCCTATATATACCCCCCATAATGGCCCTGTATCGAGCTCTTGATCCCCAACCCAGGAATGCACAATCTTGCCGCCGCTACCACTTAAGACGCCTAGTCTGCCGCCAACTTCGCCGCCATCTATGGCCACCAAAATCTTCCTTGAACCTCCCTCTAGCTAACCAAATCATCCATCCCCCTCGACTCATCCTACACAAGCCATCCTAGCTGTGCGAAGTAACCCCGTCGACCAACATGTTTTCCAGCTCCGCCACCCTTTGCGCCGCCCTTATCCACCTCTTCCGCCGCTTCCACCACTTCCTTCACCGCCCAAATTGTTCTACAGACCATCCTCTACCTTCCCCTTCCTTTCTTTTCCCCTTTCTCCCTCTCCTCCTCTCTCTTTCTTCTTCTCCTCCATTCAGCCACCACCCACCGCCACCGTGCGCCGCCACCTTTAGCTGTGCCACCACCTCTATTCTGTCCCCCTCTTTTTGGGCAACCCTAAACACCCTAACTCCCACCTTAACTCTCCTTAGCTTTTTCCCAACATGCAACTTTTCCTCTTTTCTTCTCTTTTTTTGGCCGCCGCCGCCGCCTCTGTGCACTACCGCCGGTGCCGCCTATCCCCGCCAGCCTAAGGTTGAACCCTAGACCCTCTCAGCCATTTTCCCTATTTTTATAACCCTTAAATTATTTTATTTCAATCATTTTCATATAAATACTATTATTATTATTATTATTATTATTATTATTATTATTATTAGTATTAATATTTTGATTATTATTTCTCTTCAGGGCTGAAGCCCTATTGTATTTTATTTTTGATTTTATTATTATTATTCTCATTATTTCCATTATTACTATTATTAATATTAATGTGTTATTATTATTATAATTATAATTATTTTTATTTTTACTATTTTGAATTACTATTATTATTAATTAATTATTAATATTACAACTACTTTACTATTAGCTTTGCTATTATTATTATTATTATTATTATTATTATTATTATTATTATTATTATTATTATGATCATCATCATTTTTACTAAATTTGGTTATTTATTTTACTAATGTTATTGTTAGTCCTATTTTAGTAAAGGGGCCAAAGCCTTATTTTACTTTGTTTTTGAATAATATCCTTTTTATTATTATTGTTATTTATATTCTTATTGATATTATATTTAGTATCTTTGCTATTATTATTTTAGTATAATTATTATTATTAGGGTAAAGTATTTAATTCTATATTATCAAATTTTATAATATTTTTATTATTTCTATATCTTTAGTAAAGTTAGAATTTTATTAATGTTATTTTTATTAGTATGTTATTATTTGGTCAAAGCCCTAAGGAGGCGTAGGAACATGCTCCAAGACTGGTGTCATTTTAAGTAAGGGTGTTACTAAGGCCTCTTATGTGTTTATATGCATTATGTGTTTCGCATGCTATGCATCATATATTTATCATTATTAATTATGTCGTATATGGTATGATGTGGAGTTGAAGTGTGTTTTCGTGTATTTGCATGGCATGTGTATTATGTATATGTGGCGATTTGTTTGTGACCCTATAAGACATGTATGTGAGAGTGTTGATGTGGTTTGTGTGGGATAAAGGATGAAAAAGGAGGATGGGTAAAGAGGTTAACCAAGGGAGGTAAGTTGACCTAATTATTTTAATGATTCATGAGTGGAAGAATAAAATGGAGAATTTTAGGGTTTCGTGTGGGAGACTCTGATTTATGATTTTTATGGTTTTGCGTGGGAGAAAATAATTTATGGTTTTACATGGGGGAGTTTAATTTATGGTTTTGTATGAGATAATCTAATTTATGATTTGGATGATTTTGTATGGGAGAATTTAATTTATGGTTTTGTGTGGGAGAATATAATTTATGGTTCTATTTGGGAGAATCTACTTTATGGTTTCGTGTGGGAGAAAATAATTTATGGTTCTATTTAGGATAATCTAATTTATGGTTTTGTGTGGGAGAATATAATTTATGGTTATATGGGACAATCTAATTTATGGTTTATATGGGAGATTCTAATTTATGATTTTATGTGGACGAATCTAACTTATGGTCTTTTATGGAAGAATCTAATTTGTGGTTATAAAAGGGGAGAATCTAACCAATGGTATTATATGGACAAATCTTTAGGTTTTCTATGGTTTGAATCTAGGGTTTGGTATGGATGGATCTTTGGTTTTGTGTGGATTGAACTTAGGGTTTTGTATGATGGAATCGTGGGTTGTTTGGTGGTAGTATTAATGGTTGCAAGGGGGTATTAATGGTTGTATCGTGGTATTATGGTTTGCATGGTGGCATTAGGGTTTACATGGTGGAATTAATGGTTGTATGGTGGTATTAGGGTTTGCATGGGATGTACAACGAATGTATGGGAATGACATTTACGTATGGGATGTGAGGAAAGTAATATAAGTGTTGTTTGGGTATTTGAACACTTTGGATGAAAAATAGTACGTAGGACATTATAAGGGTATGAAGGAGACTGAATTAGGGTTGGAGTAACTAACTATGGGTTGTTGTGATTAATTAGGGTTGGAGTGGATAATTGTGGTTTTTTGTGATTAACTATGTTTTGGAATGGCTAATTATGGTTGTTATGGTTAAATAGGATTTGGAGTGATTAACCATGGGTTGTTGTGGTTGATTAGGGTTTGGTGTAGCTGCTTAGGGATTTTGTTGTATCATGTGTACTTGGTGATTAGAGTGTAATTATGAGGATGGTATTTATGAGTTAAGGTATGTGGGGTGTTAAAATGATTTGGGTTGTGTGAGGTGGAGTAAGATGGGCCACTAAGGCCTAAATTAAGGTTTCAGGATAAAACCCTAGATTGAGATGTGGAGTGGACTTGGAGGATATGTGTTAAAGGAGTGTTTCATGCATGTCTAGGGTTAAAATTCTCTAAATAATATACTTAAGACATTAATCAGATAAAGTGGAAGATGTTGAGCCGGGCCCAGACCTCTCCACCAGCATAATAGTGGCTAGGTACTGCGGTATCCTGGAGACTGATCCACCAGCTTAATAGTGGTAGGATATGTTACCCTAGTGACCAATCCACCGACTATAATAGTGGGGGATCCCGAGCTCAACGAATCAAACTATATATGTTTTTAATAAGTGGGAAGATACTAATTACTTACAGTGAAACACCGTGCGAGAAGGGGCCAGACCGATCCACCGGCATATAATAGTGGCAAGGTATGTTACCCTCGCGACCGATCCACCAGTTAAAATAATGGCAGAGAATGTTTCCCTCGCGACCGATCCACCGGCTAAAATAGTGGGATTCCCATATGCGTATGGACTTGATAAAAAGTATGGTGTGAAATGAGTTCTAATCATAGATTAATTTAAAAATTAATCGGGACTATAACTGGGCCTTTGTACTTTTACCTGAATGATCGTATGCTTGTATGTTATGGTGCTAGTCTCTATGATCTTTTCTTATCCTGTATTATTTTATGTGCTTATGTGTTGGCCTTAGTACTCGGTTACCTTACTAGTACTTAGCGTACTGATCACCCGTTTCATGGGTGCTGCTCAATCCCACGAGTAGTATGCCCTTCTAACTTGTGCAGGTGGGCGAGACATCAGTCAAGGTTGTGTGTTGAGCATGTTTGGCTCAAAGTTCGAGAGAGTTGTGACCGTATTTCAGTCTATATGCGATTTTATTTCCTTCTATTAATTCTTTTTGCATTGGAGTTATCCTCTTTGATTTATTACCTTGTATTGAGTATTTATCCTCTTTGATTTTGCACTTTGATTTATATTTTATTATGGTTTATAAACGTTTATGCGTACTCCGATTTTTAATGAATGATATTTTGAGTTCTTTTATGAACTGTTGGTTTGAGTTTAATGTAAATCTTTTCTTATCCTTAGCACTTGGTACTGGAACCATCGGAGAGAACCGGTCTGGTACTAAATGTGGTGGTAACATTTCCTGAATTCACGGGTTTTAAATTAAGTATTTTAATTACTTCCGCTTTAAAAAAAGTAGTGAATTTTGGGGTGTTACACTAGGAGACTGAAAAAAAATCTAAATAATTCAAATATGATTAAATTAGAAAGGTTTAAAAGAAGCTCGATGGCTAAAAGAGGCACAAAAGTCTTATGGGACTCAAAACTGTAAGAAGGATTAAACGATAAAAATAGTACTTTAAAAACATAATGAGAGTTAAAGGGATGTAAAAATGTTTGATTAAAATTAATTTTTAATAATTACAATAATAATTATTTTATAAAATTTAGGTAGTACAGGTTTAGGCTTAGAGATTGGGGATTAGGGTTTAAGGCCAATTGGTTAGGGTTTTTAATGGGTAATTAGTGGTATAATGCATTGTGTAATTATGGGAGTTAATGTCATGTTTAATAGGGTTATCAATGGCGTTGAAATCATTGGTGCAAGAAAAAGTATTAGGGTTAGGGTTTTGAAGGAAATAATGTATTTTTGGGGGTTTGTATGTATGTATGATGATGGATGGTTATGATAACAAATTAAAGGTGGGTTAATGTTGGATTATGGAGTTTAATTTAGGCTATAGTAAATGTGGATTAATGGATCTTATTTAGTGACAAGATTCAATGGCATGGAGGAGGGTTAGGGTTAGGGTTTCAAGAGGTTGAAGATAAAGATGCAGATGAAGTTGTGTATGGATATAGGTGTTTATGAACTAGATTATAAAATGATATGGATTTTTTCAAATGAAGGAAAACTGTCTCTATTAAAACCACATAGAAAGTGAGCAAGAAATTAATTATGAATCACACAAAAATCACAATCAACAAGAATAATTCACAAAGAGATCAATTTGAAGATTTAAACTTTTATTTAGTTGCCCTTGATGATCCTCAACATTTATTCATGGCTGATTTAAATAAATGAATTAATCATCATCTAATATGAATCTTCATGAATAGAAAAGATAAATTTAAAAGATAAAAGTCACACTGAAATCCATGCCCAAATCAACACACACACCAACTAAGAAGATATAACTTGTAATTAACAATATAAAGATTCTAATATTCTAACAACTACTAAATAAATCTTAATTGTGACTCATAAGGCTGTTTCTTCATATTGTATGTCCATATCATGTTCTAACCATGTGTATTACTTAAAAGTTAGCTTAATGACTATTAAATCCCTCCTTGGTCCATAATTAAGCAAGTATGCACCTTATCAGGCCAAAGTGTGCTAACTTAACCCAAATATTTCACTAATGTCAAAATAATGGGATATAATATTAAATAAGTCAAACCATGACCTGTATAATTTATAAGGCATGCTCTACATGATAACTACTCACACAACATCACCCTCTTGTGGGTCACATTTTCACTCAACTTCTCTAATCCTCCATTAGTCATTCATATTGCTCCTCTATGTCTCTGCCACTCCTTTATGAAACCACCCCTTTTTTGGGTTAATAAATCACATAAAAACCCCTACCTATGTTAGAACCTTATGAAAAAAACCACAATTTGTGTTAATTTTTCATGCTGCAACCCCCCTTCAATGCCCATGCTTCACGCATCTTCCCATCAATATTGCATAATTAAAAATCACCTTGGCTCTTCCCTTTAATTTATCCTTCATTACCTTACTTCTACATTACCAATTTATTATTTTCCAAACATTTTTTGTTATTAAGGTGATCCTAAGTTTACGATTTATGGAGCCCAAGAGTATTTTTCCTATGAGACTATTTTATCTATGTAACGATACACATCTATAGCTTATGAAATGTATGTTTAATATCTTCATGATAAAATATTCTAAATTACCAAAAAAAAGTTTTTTAGAATATTCAAGCTTATATTTATGTCTCACTTTGTGAGTATCTGGCTAACATGTGATTTTATGTAAGATATCATGTTAGGCGATGCTAGGATTTATCCTTCGTTTCAAAAAATAATGATGTAAATCACCTCTCTTAATAATTATGCTAATGAGTGTTATATTTCACAACTTTAAGTATTTTTGGATAAGTGTATTATTGAGGAGACTTAAATTGGGGTTTAAACCTTAATGGGTTTTGAAATTTTGACGTTGTGATTTTTGTAGTGGATTTAATTCATTTTTATTATATCTTTGGGTGTTTTATTATGTATGGGTGATTATGTGTAAAAATGGGGAAATTTGGTAAATGATGAGATTTAGGTGGCTTATTCTAGAATCAGCCTAAAGGGAATTATGTTCAATACATTAAGTTTTTTTTATTTTAAATTTAAGGATTTCATTATGTTCATTGGGGTTTTTACTTAAATTTTAATAAATGATATGGTAGGGTTTGGTTGAGTATGGGTTAAGGTATAACTTTTACAAGTTTGAGTTGTTTTTGGTGAACTAAGATAAAATAGTCATCATGGGTTAATTCTGGAAAATTAAGATTGTGCAAGTGTTATTGGGTTTATAATTTGATAAGTGTGGTGTGCGATTAGTTAGGTTAATATGGTTAACATAATTATTAATATTATATGTAAATGTCTTAAAAT
This sequence comes from Tamarix chinensis, assembly GCA_030549775.1. Lineage (NCBI taxonomy): Eukaryota > Viridiplantae > Streptophyta > Magnoliopsida > Caryophyllales > Tamaricaceae > Tamarix > Tamarix chinensis. The sequence continues at coordinate 62,742,168 of CM060172.1, forward strand.
GAGCTTATAAATCCTAGGAGTATATGTGTGAAATATTGAAGTTTATCCCCATTTTTGGATATGGTGTTTATTATGATATATTGAAGGGTTGTTTTATTTTTGTGATTTGGTGAGTCTTATAGGTGGAGTTATGAGTTAAGAGTGAATTATTTTTTTGTGTGGGTGTTATTGTTTTTTCCCTTGTGTAATGTCTCCTTTGTGCTTGTTGTATTTCCTTATGATGTATCATCACTTCATATGATTATAGTATGTTTTATTTTATTAATTTTGATATATTTCTAAGTGATTTAATTAATGATAGTAGTTGGCATGAATTCATTGGTAATTGGTATTTCATGTAACAATGACTAGCGGTATCCCATGTGATAAATCAATAGTACTATAAGTAGAAGTGTTATGATAATAAGTGAATCAAGTGATGCATTGTTATTTGCTAAGTATTAGTTAATGAATGAATAAGATATTAATACTTAATGTGGAAGATTACATAAGTTAGGAATAAAGTGATTCTAAGAATTGTAATTGTTTAAATGAAAATGGTCTGGTTTTATCAGAACTAGAGAATCCTAATCAATTCTATGCTACTCTAATATACAAGGTTATAGAGGGTAAATGTACTTAAAGATTAGCGGTTTATTAGTGACTTAGGTTTGTTTTATCCTAGATGTGAGAGTATCATTGATGTTGTTTGTCTTTATTCCATTAGTAGGGAAAAGAGGAGAGTAAATAATATACTTTATGTAAGGTTGACTATATTTCTCCCATCTAGGAGGCAAAGAGTAGAGTAAATTATATATTATATGTAAGGTTGACTATCTTTCTTCCATCTACGGAGGAAAGAGGAAAGTATATAATTGTAAAACACCTATTTTTCATAACCACAACTTTTTTACAAGTTAGTTTTGCAGAAGCTTAATAATAAATGAATGGTGTTATCACCACATCCAATATAAGAGAGGTACAACCAATACCTAACTTATGTTCAATGCAAGGCTAAAAAGTAAACTCGTATCCTAAGAGGTAGGTGTGGTTCTCACCTAACCTGAGTTCGATATAAGACTTAAAAAACTATATGAAATAAATATAAGATGAAGAGATCTAATAGAGTTCAAAACGAGACAAAACAAGATAGAATATGGGGCCTCAATGATCTAAACCAAATTGCTTATTGAGTTGAATAGGAACTCAACACTCTCAATCCTACCCAAGGATAGCATGAGATGCCTGCACATGAATTAAAATGGTGTGGTATTAGTACAACAAGTGTAATGAGTAAACACAACCTACTATAAGTGATAACATGTCTGCATAATACATGTAATAAATGATGATACTAAGAACTTAATCATGTTACATGATATAAAACGCATGAGGCATGATGAGATGGAGAAATACTCATAAATCATGATGATAAGAAAACACATATAGTTCATACTTACACATAACCACATAAGGAAACTTCAACCTAGCAACCTAGGGCAGAATACAATGTGCATAATGTTAAACAACGAGGGTATACCTAACTAAACATGGAATCACAAAGGATTTAACAGGTATGGTGAGGAGTTAAGCAAAACCTAGAGCATCTCTAGCATGCATTTCATCAACTGTCACATAAGAACATATAGGACAAAGGCTCAATCAAGGAAATCACATTGGCTATAGGCATATGGATTTTAACTCCAAGGCATAAGCATAGACATTTAGTCTTGTCACCATAGGGCACAAACAATATCTAAAAGGCATATAAGCTAAATTCATATTGGGAATCTAACTTTCTACCACAATGGACATCCAGTCCTACCATATATGGACAAAATCCATAGGGTAACATAAATCAAAGGAGCATCCCGTTCTACCACAAATGGACAAATTCCATCGAGAATAGTAATCGACACATGGTCATCAGAACTAGGAATCTCAACTCGTTTAGCCATCACGAATAGGAATATCAACACATATAGCCATCATGGATAATAAACTCAACACATACCGTCATCATGGCTATAAATATAAACACATAGGAGATCGAATTTATTGCACATGAACATATGAGCTGAGGGGTTGATATAAGGGTGACCCATCCACCTCTCATTGGTCATTAAATGCCACGACAACTTGGACATCCCATGCCGAGTACTAGTGGTCTTCTGCCATGGTGGTCTCACCAAAGGTAACCTAATTCTTAAGTATGGATACCCCTATAAGGACCTAAGGAAACATATAGAATATAGAAGGTAGCAAATCACTAATATATCTTCCTTTACTACTTTATGAGAATAGGAAACATAAGTCCACATGAATTTTATCAATTTTAAATGATAACACATAACTTCCATATGTTTTAAAGAATTAATGTAACATGTACCAATTTTAAAGTATTACCTTAATATCTCACATCATAAAAATAATCATTAACACACATATTTACTAATTTTAAAGGATAACACATAAATTTTTCCAGTTTTAAAGAATTACCATAACCTCTCAAATTAGAGAGATAATCATTAGCACATATCTACCACTTTCAAAGGATAACATGTAACCTATTTTGGTTTTAAAGGATTGTCATAACCTTTCACATCATAATTGTTTATGGTTAACACCAAATCTTAAAGAACATTCACAAACTCATTCACGGCCATGAACGCCTTGATCCAAAGGATCACCACGAATCATAGTATCCCTTAAAACTCAATAGGGAAAAATCCAAAAACAAAGGCCAAAATTTTCAAGAAATAATTGTATGAAAGTAAAAGTGGTGCACATCTTAACAAGTATGAATCTCAAAAAATCAATAGAAGTCAAACTTAGGTCAACAAACCCCTAAAATTCAACCTACCATATTATTCATCTATTTTGTCATTCAATGACTAAAACTCACTTTTACGACTTGAAACCCAATTCACACTTTCAAATAACCCCAACCGATGACAAAAATGCTAAAATTCATATTTTCTTGTTAGGACCAAAATAAGCTCAAATTGTAAATAAAGCTACCTTAACTAAGTTGAAACAAGGTCCCATGTTAAATTTTTTAAAAACTTACTAATCATAAAAATCATTATTCATCACCCGACATAATTATTGTTTTATACTAAGAATATTACAAATACGAACAAAAAAAAATTATTACCAAAAATTACTATTCATCAAGATTCACTATAAGGTTGTCTACAACCTTTAACTCTAAAAGTCCACTAAAGCCTTTTAAGAATATTTCAATCATATTCTGGTTAATTATCTCAAAAAATATAATTATAAGAAGATTAAACTCTACTTAGGATAATTAGTATATCATCACTCAAGAACACTTTGAATATCAAAAAGAACATTATAAACTTTCATATTTTCAACCAAAAATTAGGGAACCCCAATATACTCGAATTTAAACCATGTTATATATGAAAAATCATCTAAAAATTATAACATATAACATAGTATAATCAATTTCATAAAACGCCCAAAGGAACAAGAACCCTAAAATCATACAAATATTTTATAAAAAATAAAGCATTCTTAGGATTATCAAATCATAATATGGTATACATCAAATTAATCTACTAATCACTAATATTATCACGGTACCATCAATTTAACAAAACAAAAAGAAAATCAAAAAGCCCCAAATTCAAAAATTTCAAGAATTTTAACTAACCATATTATAACAAAAATAAACATAATCAAACATGTTAAACACCAAAATTCTATCTGATTATAGTAAAGAAGTGTTTCCTTAACTAATCTTCAAGAGAAAATGAAATAAAATAAATGGTATATTTATTCTAATCCTTAAATATTAATCCCCTTTTATTTAGCTAAAATACCAAGGACTTAATCTAAGATTCCAATGAGAAGAAAAGAAGAATAAATGATGAAGATTGGTGGTGATTTTGTGGTCCTTAGGGTGGTGAATGGTGATGGGATGTGTTGTTGGTTTCATGGGTCAAGAGGGAATAAAATAGAGAGAAGGTATAGGAAAAAGTGGTAGAGGGTTGGGAATATTTAGGGGTATTTTGGTAAAATATATTAAGGGTAATTTGGTGGCTAGATAAAAGAATGGGCACTTGTGTGGAGGAGGGAGATTCTCCATCCATGGATGATTTTGGAATTATATTTGTCTTGGTATCGACACTTGTAAGACTAGGGTTAAGATCATAAATTTATGACAAGATTAAAGAGAAAAATTAAATTCGACGATGTATACATGTCCAAAAATATCTAACAAAGTTCCAAAATTATAAATGTAATTATAGAGTATTTTAAAATAAATTTGAGCTTAATAACACTAAAATATAGTGACTCCCAAATTTTCATTAATCTTGGATTGCTAAAAGAGTTGTTTCGGGGCTTAAAATAATAAAATAAGGCTAACTAGGCCATAAATAATACTTTCCTAGAGACCTCCAAACAAACATTTGAAATGGGTTAGGAGACTTAGAAAAATTCCAAGGATTCAAAAAAATCATAGAAGAAGAACAATCTAGAATAAGCTTAATAGCAAAAAGTAGCTTAGAAGATCTCGCAGAAATAAAATTATGAGAAAGGATTAAAAAATGGAAACAAAATATTTCAAAAAAAAGGGGTTTCCACCGTAATAAAGTATATTATAAAATATTAAAAATAATATGATTTTAGTTTTAAATACAAAATATCATGAATAGGTTAAGGTTTTTAAGAAATTGGGTAATATAATGATACAAGTGGTTTTCTAGTCTTAATGATACCAAGTAAATAAAATATTGTGATCACTTAATATTGAACCTTAATATGATGTTATAGTTATTCATCTTGTATCATGAATATATATGCATGTATAGTATATATCTTTTCATATGAATTTTATGTGTTATGTATGCCTTATTCTATTGATATATAGTGTTACCTTACTTAGTATGTTGTGCATTGATCATTATTTTTTATAGGTTCTACTCAATCCCATGAGAAGAGGATTTCTTATTTTAAAAGTATATGTTGGTTAATGATCTTATTATGATTTCTTATGATTATTAATTTTCTATGTTGGTACTCGAGTATGGTTATCTGGATTTTCTCCTCTCTCTAAGCACATCATACTCTACTTTCTCTTGACTCTATCTCCTCTCTCTTGTTTAATAATATTATATCACAATGGGATCGAGTATTTTCTATGCCTAATATCTAGGTATGACCTTATTTGTTGGTCTTGCATCCAATATAGATAGGGTATAGAGAATATCTTCTTTTTTTTGGATGCGACATATCATATTGAATTTTTATTTTTGTCTTTTTATCAAAGTCCTATTAAAGAAAAAAATTGTTCATGAAAATATGAGTTGTTACAATTATCTCCTAAACACCCATTTTAGTTGCCTTGGTTTGAATTTTGTATCAACACTTAAAAACACTCATTTTGGTTTATTAATTGGAATCATGTGGTCACATAATGAGTTAATAAGTTGATGGTAATACAATTTGTATTTTTACTTGAGATGCATGAGTGTGTTCGGAATTATATATATGCCATGGTTATGTGCTTAAGTAAGATCATTTTTATATAATTATATATGTGAACTATGATTATGTCTAGTAACTATTTCTTACTCAGTACTCACATATAGATACTACCGTTGTATATTCATTGTATATTCAATGGAAAGATTATGATATATATATGTGAAATGTCTTGAAGCCCTAGTTGATTGTGGTTAATGGTTATGCCATCCAACTTTTTGGTAGCGACAAGGTAGTGATTCTTGATGGGGAACGATGTTAGCTTAGAGTTAGGCTAAATAGAAATTAGTTTTTTCCTTTGCATATGACCCTTTTATTTTGTTCGTTATTACCCTATATTTTATTTTTGTTAGTTGGTATAACATCTACTATTTTGGTTCTATATGTATGTTTCCTTTGTTATATTGTTGTTAAAGTTTTTTTATCATCGTTAGCTTTGCATTTAAGATTGGATAGGTGAATTATTGCACCTTTTCAATGTTAATTGTGGGCGTTTCACCATTGGCCTTTGTTTTTTTTTTCGTGATACCCTTAAAAATGGAAATTATTAATTATAAAAAGTAAGGGTGCTACACCCACTTAGATACTGAAATGAAAATAAATTTAAATGTGAAGATACCTAAGTAGAAGTATGCAAATCAAAATGTTCTTGAAAAATATTAGGTCAGATATCAAGGTATCTATATAAAAGTTATCGTTAACTCTTTAAAAAAATTACTCTAAATGTAATGTTAATTAACAAACTGATAACATTATTAAGGGGGGAAATGAGCAAATAGATGCAAAATTCTACTATTTATTTTGTAATAAAAATGACATGTAATATTTATAAGTAATCTTTTTTTGATACTGTCTACAATTACTACCATGAATTGTTTTCCTCTAACTCTTATGGAGGGTGCAAATAAAGAGTACAAATATTTTATTTGTAATATAATTTTATATTGTGCATAATAAAATTATTATTTTATCTAAAAATATATGTTAATTTTTATTAAAAAATAAAGTCATTAGGAATCACAAATCTTTGTAAAATTATAAGAGACCAGAAAACTATGTAAAATAAGATAACAATATTAAATAAGGTATCATAAAACAAAAATGTGTAAGACACCTCCCATTTTTGGATGGAGGTTTATCTTGTACACATTAACTTTTTATTATTTCAAAGACTTTGAAAGGAGCATAACTCCTGAACATGATTTTATTCTTCCTTTCAAATGGGAATCATTATTTCCACAAATGTAGGTAAAAGTGAGTGTTTTTTGTATATGCTCATTTTATATTTTGTACCACTTTGTTTTTACTTTATCAATCTGAGTTCTAACTTGATAATGTAGCTTCTTCATTTTCTTTTCCCTCTATTTCAATTTGAAATTAGTATGAGCATCAATAGGAAGGTGAAACAAATCAATAAGAGTGAGAAAGTTAATACCATACATCAACTTGAATGGTCAGAAGTTGGAAGTACATGTAAGAGACCAATTATATGCAAACTCAACATATCTAAGCTTGATGTCCCAATATTTGAAGAATTTCCTCGTGAAAGCCCTAATTAGTGTTGTAAATTTCTAATTGGTTACCTCTATTTAGCCATCTGTCTTTAGGTGATAAGTGGTATTAAAATTAAAGCTTTATACCAATCAATTTTCATAAGATTTTTTCAAGAACAGCCGAACGTCCTTGCCTAAAATAATGGACCTAGGACTACTATGGTACTTTATTACTTCTTTGAATTTTATGTTAGTTATATAGGTTACATCCTTACTCTTGTGGTAGGTAATGATATGATTCATCTTAGAGAGTGACTCAACTACTATCATGATGGCATCCTTTTTCATTGATTTCTTAGTAAGATCTCAATGAATCCTATGCTAACATAGCATTGTGGTTGAGTAAGGGTGTGAAAATGAGTGTAAAGTCCTTGATTAAATTGGCTTTTGGATATTATACATGATGTGCATGGCAATAACAACTTGCATATCTTCAACCATTTTGGGCTAATAAAAGTGCTCTAGAGGGTGTTAACTACCTTATTAATGCTAAAGTGTCTAACTAAGCCTCCCCTATAAGCTTCTCTTATGAAAAAATCCCAAATGGAAATTATTAAGATATAAAGTTGTAGTTCTTGAAAAGGAACCCTCATTGTTCTCACCAATGAAGAAAGTTTCATCTTCCTTATAGTGTTCTTTAATGCATTTGAAACCTAGCACCACTAAACTATAACAAAGAAATCATGTCCTATCCCTATGAAAGATTTTCAATTAATAGGTTGGTCTTCTTACACTTGTAATAAGCTATAAAAGATAATGATTGAAATAACCTAGCCCACCTTTCATTTCTTAGATAGGTCATTGATATATTCAAGGGACTTATGGTTGGTGTGAAGAATAAATTATTGAGGGTCAAATAATGGGACCAATGACCAAGTGTTCTCACTATTACATAAAATGCCATTTGATATGAGTAACAGGTGAAATCATTCAATTTCTCACTAAAGAAGGTAATTGTACAATATTCTTGAATGCATCACACCTAACGTCAAGCATTTTAATAAAGTTTGGAAGAGCAAGTGTAAGAACTTCATAACTTTTCCATTAATCTCATAAAAGCAATATTGATGTCTTTAACCACTTGAAAATTTAAAATAGAACTTAATTAATTAGATGAATTTTATAAAGCAAAAAACTAAAAAAATATCCAAATTTTATGTAATACAATATAACTTGCAAACTAGAAAGTAAAGTATCCACTCTAGTCCCTACCTCATTCTTGATCTATTGATTGCCACTCACTACCTTGTGCTTAGACCTCAAGCAATCAATGACACCATTTTCTCTCATTATCCCTCTTCATGATATAAGTAATACTTGTTAGAGTCTTTATACATGATAATAATCTTGATAAGAAAAGGTCTTGTGAATTTCTAATGCCCATTTTCAGCATTTCATATCCCGATCAAGCTTGCTACTAAGGGGGCATAATTCTAGCACATTGTGAAAGGAATTATTTTTTAGGTAGCGTTAGACATTATAGATTTATCTTTAATCTTTGGTATTGTAATTTTTTCTTCTTTATTTCTTAGTCTCCATCATATCATAACAAAAGGTTGCTGATGGATGCATTTCTTAAGTTTTTCTTGTTGTCCCTACATTATCTTATTCATTATTTTTGTTTCTATGCATTTTAAACATTTTTTCAAAATTGGGTAAAATTTTTGTGATTTTTCATGTGTGAGGCCTTAATTAGCTCCTTGTATGAAAATTATTTTAAGAACTAAGATATTTTTATCCTGTTGTATATTTCATCAACATGATTGGGATCTCTATCAAATCTATTGAAAAGATTATATAGTGTTTTGTTGTCCCTTTAGGAGAATCCTATAAAATAGGATAAATCCTTCTTCCTCTTGCAAGTATCAAATTATGTCATGAATAGATCAACTAACTACTAAACTAATTCAACAAATCAAACTCTCATCTTCTCAAACCATCGCAAGGCAGCTCCTTTCCATGTAGCTAGGAATTATTGAAATAATGTAACCTCTAAGGATTTTTCTACAATCATAATTCTAAAAGTGTTAAGGTGGTATTTGGGGTTTGTTAATCTATCATATGTTTCAAATTATAGCATTTGAAGCATGTGTTGTAGCATTGTTTCAACAATATCCTTAATGAAATTTGTACCCCAATTGAGCCTTAAGGTTTCTTTTTATGCATCTCAACCTTCTAGAACCTCAACCATTCTTCAATAAATTAAAGCCTTTATGCACTTATCCATCCTAATTCTTATTTTTTCTTCATCTTTGTGGTTCCTTTCTTGGTGCATTGTATCTCGGCCTCTCATTTATTTAGTCCTCATATTTTGTATGATGTATGTGACCCTTGAATTCCATTCAAATTTATGCTTGTTAGAGTTTTATATTTCTTAAAATGGTATATGCATCTCTTTTTTCCCTAATGTCCACATCAATGACTAACTTCTTCATTGATTTGGTTGTGCCTTCATAAGAAAGATGTGTTTGAGGATAGATTGAGCCTAGCTCACTTCTTCTTTACCCCTTTAAGGTATTCATATTGTTTAGTATTTAGTCTTAGGGTGATGTCTAACCAAGGTTAGGCAAAGGTCATGAGAATGTTGTTTAACATTTCTTACATAGAGGTTCTTAGGGTTTCATTATTGGCTTGCATATAAGTTGTAATAACTATTTTCTTAAAGTTATATTGACTTTCTCAAGTGTGAAGATTAATGCGTGGGTTTAGGATATGGTGGTAGAGATATATTTTTTGAATCTAGGATTCCCTATAGACGTTGTAAATTGTTGGTGTTAGAAATCAAGTTGATGGAAAGGGATAGTGTTTAGAGAGAGAAAGTAGAGACTAGCAAGCTCATATATTAGTGACTATAACAGAATGAGATTAGTCCCTTTTGAAGAAGAAGAAGTGGGTTATCTATTTGTAGCTAAAAAGATGTGGAGATGAAGTTATTTTTAGGCCTCTATAAGTCTTTTTAGGTTGAATTGAATTTATACCTGTCACATAAAACCCATGAAGTCGGTGGATATAAACATAAGTATTTTCCAACAACCATAAAAGAAGTAGTCTCATGTCAATATTAATATTTTTGGTGTGAATGGTTTTTCAATTGTTAGTTTCTATTCATCTCACTCTAACTCTCTCCCCCCCTCCCTCCCACTAGCATTATTTTAGTTTATTCTTGGTAATTATTGAAATTTATTATGTATATAGGTTGTAGTTACTTACTTGTGGACTAAGTGATGATGATTTTTTCCTCTCTTGTTGAAATTTAAATATGAGTATATAATATTTCCCTCTTAAAAGATTAATATTGGAAAATTATTATCATATAATTGTAAAAATCTTTATATCTTAGGATGTTGTGACCAAATGTTAAGTGTTAATTTTTATGATAGATTCCCAATCTTTTGAAAAATTGTTTTACACAATACAATTGATTGCATTTGAATTTAATCATTATCTAGTTGAATTGTGATTATTCTTGCTCTTTTCTTTCCAATGTGAGAAATATATATTTGGTTTCTTTTTACAAAGTTTGTGAGTTATGAAGTTAATTAACACTATGTGGGCGCTTTGGTATTAGATATGTTATTATTAGAGATTTTGATTTAGATATAGAAATGAACTAAATTTACTAAAGGCCAAAATTCATTAATGTAGTAATACATTGGATAGTTCCTTATTGAGGTAAATATGCTTCTAGCATGCATTTTTTATCATTGTTTCATACCACCTTTCAACCATCTGCATTATCTATAATCATCTTAATCTCTTTCTATAAATTTGGCTACATGAAATAAGTTAGTGAAATGGACATAAATAATATTGTTTTGAAATGCATAGAGTTGTGTGCTACTTTCATAATTTCTCACGTCTTTATACTCCCATGAAATTTGTCAGATTTGAATGGTGCTAAAAATATTTAATGATACCAAGCCTCATAGTTTGCATATTTGTATTCTTACAATTAATATAGGGACATGTCCTACACATTTTCCTACACATGAGATACAATCTTATTATGTTTTTTATATTTAATATTATCACCAAATAATATTCAACATGTCCAGGAACCTTTTTTATAGGCCTCAAGTCTTCAAAATCTCGAAAGTAGATGAAGTTGATAAGAATATTGACAATTCCTTGGGAGGTGGGAAGATCTAATCCTAAGATCTTAATCCTTCTAAAGAGAAATATTCTATTTCTCTATAGAATACTCTCTACTACTCTCCAAATCTCTCAATTGAAGAAGGATAAAAGAAGAAGAATAAGAAACACAAACATTTTAGTGTTGCTCTCTCTTTCAAAAATCATATAAACTCAGCATAGCATACCAAGATCAAGGTGCACAAGCCTTATATCTACATGCACCCATGCACACCCCCTTTTATTAACAATCCCAATAATCAGCCCTAATTAATGAAATTAACCTCCTAATGCATAGTACAAGCATATATTTAAATAGTTACAATAATAACTTACAAGTATTACAAAGTATACAATAAAATAACAATGCTACATAAACTTTAATAATGTAATACATAGATTTAACATATATAGTCCAACTTTGTGTCTTGCATAGCCTTGTTCTTCTTTGCACTTTTTAATCCTTGTAATACCATTGTCATTGTATTTTACATCAAAGATATTCAATAGCATGAATTTCTTTCAAACATATACAATACCTTCAAGAATTATTTGATAAAACATTAGAAGCATAAGAATTTTCAAGCACAATGGGTTCCATCTCCAAGTATGCCAATTCTTTTTATTCTTCATCATTTGAATAATAATATTGAGAGTGATCTATAGATTCTTCTTTATAATTCTCCCCTTTTAAAGAAGATATTGCCCTCAAATTAGCATCACTATAGTAAGGATATAAGTAACTAATATTAAAAGTCATAGATAATTCTCCATAATGTTCAGGTAATTCAATTTCATACACATTATTTCCAAATGTTCTTAATAAATCGAATGGACCATTAAAATTTGACATTATTTTATTCTTTCTTATGTTTGGAAATCTTTATTTTCTCAAATAAAACCATACCAAATCTTATGGTTTAAACCCTTGTTGAATTCTATTTTTATTTTCTTGAGCTTAGTATTTAGCATTTGATTGTTCAATGTTATATTTAATTTGTTGATGAAGTTTTTTAAAGAATTTGATTCTTTCCTTGAAATCATAACTATTTATATATCCTGTTTTAAATGACAACATATCAATGGGTAGATAAGGATTAACCCCATAGACAACCTCAAAAAGACTCGATTGAATTGTACTAGGAATCCTATTATATGCAAATTCAACATGTGCAAGCTTTATATCCTAATATTTGGTGCTCTTATTCACCAACCCTTGTAGCAAAGTACCTAGATTTCTATTAGTCACTTTGTTTTGACCATCTATTTGGGGATGATGAGAAGTACTAAACAACACCTTAGTACCTAATATGTCTCAAAGTGTCTTCCAAAAGTAACATGATAACTTTACATCTCTATTCGATACTATACTTTTGGGAACACCATGTAACCTTATTGTAAAGTATATAATGTGCCATTTTTAAAAATTGATCTACTACCATAAGAATAGAATCTTTACCCCTTTGCATCCATAGTAAACCCAAAATGAAATCCATGCTAACACTTTCCCAAAGTTGATTAGGCACTATCAAAGGAGTATACAAACCCTTGTGGATGAAACTTTTACTATTTTGATAAGTCACGGATCTTCCAATAATAGCTTGTACTAATTTTATCATTTGTGGCAACTGGCAAGTAGAAATTTTCTTGTAGTATTTCTATGGTCTTATGAACTCCAAAATGACCAGTTATACTCTCCTCATGTACTTCTTTAACAAGTTAATCATGTACACTAGAACGAGGTATATATAACTTATTAAGTTTGAAGAAATAGTCATATTGCAGTAAATAATTACCACAACTAATATTCTTTTTGCATGCATTATAGATGTCAACAAAATCTGCATCCTTATCATATAGTTCCTTTAACATCTCAAATCTAAATAACTTAACATCCAATATGACTAATATCATGGATTTTCTAGATATAATTTTCTATAGGAAAAATTAATGTAAGTACATAACATTGATTCATGCTTTCACTTATATACCATTTTTCATTCAGCTCTTGTATCCATCTTTCTAACTCCTTATCCTTCTCTAGATTACATCTATACACATACTTATTAGGTAAGCACACACCAGGGATTAAATATATGGCATGTCCTACTTCTCTCTTAGGTGGCATCCAGATGGTAATTCATTAGGAAATATATCATGATACTCATTAAGGAGTTTATATAATTGAGGATTATCATTATTTCTCTACCCTTGTAGAGATTCTTTCATAACCATAGCATAACAACTTCCTTCTTCTTGAATACATTTAACCATAGCCTTTTCATGCAATAATAAACTCTGTTTATTCTTGACTCTTTATCGTATTTAGAAGTTTTAAGTTTATGCTTCTTCTTATCCTTCTCAACTATACATTCATTATTAATACGATTATGAATAGAATTTCTATCATATTACCATAGTCTACCTAATAATATTGCACATGAATCTATAGGTAAAACATTACATATCACATCCTCATGATAGTTTTTAAAATGATATTAAGGTTTGTTTTATTACCTTACCTCCCTTGTTCTCATTCAACTATTGAAGAGAATAAGGCTTACGATGTCGTGTAGTTTTCAACCCCAAATCCTTAACCATCATCTCATTGGAAACATTAGTACAAGATCCACTATCAATGATAATATGAAAAACCATATCTCTTATTCTTCCTTTCATATTAAATATCTTCTCCCTTTGAGTAGGTTACTTAGTAGCTTGTACTTGAAGTACTTTCTTCTTCCTTGAATTCACTAGAACCTTCTTCAAAAGGTTTAAATTCATGATCTTCCTCACATGTCTCCATGACTTCAATTTTTTGTATAGATAATTCCCTTTGATTGGGACATTCGTGAGCGAAGTGTCTAAACCCTTAGAATTTGAAACGTTACCTAGTAGAGACTTTATTCACTTTATTTTTTCCTTTCTCCTCTCTAGTAATTCCTTATTATTATTTTTTTTATCAAGATTGGTAGAAGTTGAATTACTCGCTCTAAATTTCATAGCTTGAGTAGTATTTTGTAGATGGAGTTATTTATTTAGAATGAGGCTTTGTGGATTTAATTTATTTTTCAAATCTTAGGGATAGTTTAATCATATCATCTAAATAATCATAAATAAAAGTTTCTATCTTGTCTCAAATTATTATGTTAAATCCACCTAAAGATATAGCATAAGTATGTTCCTTCCTTTCAGGGATATCACAAACAAGTGCCAACCTTTTGAACTCTCTAACATATTCTTCGACACTTAGTTGTCCTTACCTAAGAGTATTCAATTTAATATATTTATCTTGTTCATGATATTTAGGGATAAATTTTTTTCCTTATATGATTTTTAAGTTTCTCTCAAGATTTTATCTTTGATTTACCCTCTTGTTCCCTAATCTTCTTTAGATTATCATACCATGTCCTAGAAAACTTCTTAAAATTAAAAGTAGCTAGTTTACATTTTTTTCTCATCTTTATAATCTTTAAATTCAAAGATAGCCTCCATTTCATATAACCACTCAAGCAATGAATCTGCATCAAGCCTACCATCAAAATTGGGAAGATTAAGCTTAATGCCCTTATCCTCCTTTGAATGACACTTAGGTTGATGGTCATGAAGCTTTCTATTGCTTCCACTCCCTAAAGACTCTTCATTATGATCTATTATTGAATTTAAGTACCTTACCTTAGTTGGATTATTTAATCTTATAGCACTTCCTAATTGATCTCCATAGAAGTCTCTATGTTCTTGGACATCTTAAATAGAATCTTGTTTGGCAATAGTAGACTTTAGCTTTTGTAGTTCAATTTGTGTTGCAGGTATTTGTCTCAGTTGAGAATTAGTGGAATATAAGTTGTTTGAAAGTTTTTTAATATCTTCAACATGGCTTGGAAATTTTGTTTGCCCTTCATGATTAAACTATTACAATTCTATACACTTAGATTTCCACTAGGTTTTGTTTATATTGATTATACCCAAAACACTCACCACTACAATATAAGTCTTACTCAATTGTTGTACAAATATTTTTTAGTTCAATGAGTCCAATACACAATAATAAAGAAATGTAGAAATAATATAGCAAAAACAATTTCACAATACACTTATCTTACTAAATTCTACAGTAAGTGTAACACCCCCAAATTTACTACTGAAAAATTTCGTTTAAATCAACAGGTTTAGCGGAAGCGAAAGAGTTAAAACCATAAACTTGGGAGTGTTACCGCCACACTTGGCACCAAACCGGTTCACTCCTACCGTTTCGATGCTAAGTGCTAAGGCTAAACCAGGAAATCGTAAATAAGAATCATTAAAACATAAACGCATCGTCGTCATAAAGAATCCATGAAAACAAGATATCAACCATCGTCAGAATGTCGTTAAGGTTACAACTTAAAAGTTCCACTTCCAAAATACGAAAACGACATAATATAAATACGAAGACTAAGATAGATGAAAGCGAGGATCGTAAAAGAGTCCGGCCAACTCGCTCTCGGCCCCAACCAGGATGGGCTCAACACTCGGCCCCACCCAATGCCCCATAGGTGTCGTAGGCATCGAAAACAAGATCTCCTACCTGCACAAGGTCAGAAGGGCTCTCTGCTCGTGGGAATGAGCAGCACCCATGAAACGGGTGATCAGTACGCTTCATACTGAGTAAGGTAACAGACGAGCTAAGGCCAGCACACAGGATATATAGTACAAGTTTAGCACATAGACAACATACAATAACATGCAAGAAAGGGGGTGAATGTTTCCTCGGTGCTTTGTCCTTTTATTCTCATTAATGATAATAAGTCCATTCCACACATTTCTTCAATAACCCATGTGAGCGTGGGAGCCCCACTATTATAGCCGGTGGACCGAAAGATATACGCACAGGGCAGAACGCCTCTGATCCACTATTATAGCCGGTGGACCGGAAAATAACGCACAGGGCAAAATGCCTCTGATCCACTATTATAGCCGGTGGACCGGATCACAGCCCCGACTCACATGGTGTTTCGCTTTAAGTACTTAGTATCTTTCCCATGGGTTAACTTATTCATTTGGTTTGTCGAGCGCGAGATCCCCCACTATTATAGCCGGTGGACCGGAAGATATACGCACAGGGCAGAACGCCTCTGATCCACTATTATAGCCGGTGGACCGAAAAATAACGCACAAGGCAAAACGCCTCTGATCCACTATTATAGCCGGTGGACCGGATCACAGGCTTGGCTCGACATCTTTCGCTTTACGTGATTAATGTCTTATTGGTGTCTTATTAAATCACACATCACCCTTGACATGCATATCACTACCCTCTACCTCTTCCCTTTGAGAAGACCCGTCCCATATATTGAGACCGTCCTCCCCTTCTCACGCCCGATGTCCATCCCCCTCTTGCTCTTATACATAAGGAAACGTAGTAAGGGCACACTCTCCCAAGAATGCGGGCTAACCCTAACACACGATATCGGTCCCACATGTCCTCGCCACTCTAGGGCTCCCCCTTGGAAAACCCAAATTTAGGCCTACATGGCCCAACTCTTCCTACTCGTCCCAACTTTACTTTGTTCCTTGTCTCGCATCCCGTATCTACTAAGAAATTCCCAAAATATATCCCTTTATTCCCCAACTCCGCATGTGACCGCCAAACCCTAGCTGACCACACCAAACCCTAGCACTTTACTTCCTCTCCAAGTAACCTCCCCTCTTTGCCCCAAAACCTCTTCTCTCCTTTAGAAGCCCATACTCGTCCTTCATACAAGTGGACTCTCACTCTCAACCCCATACTCTACCCCTCCTTGATCATTTTTACCCTTATGCCCCTCAAATTGTTCATTTCCTCACAAAAACCCTTATTGAAACCCTTAGACACCCTTACACCGACTCACGTAAAACTTTGCACCCAAGGCTCCAACGGGTCCATAACTTTGACATTATTTTACTCACTTCCTAAATCAACTTTCCTCACATAAGATTCATTCCCATGCATAACCTAAACACTCCATACAGACTCTCCAACCCCTACTTACACAAAACCCTAATAAGGTCTCTTGTGCACCAACTTACGTACTATTTTTTCATACTAAGTCTCCAATCATTCCAAGACTCCCCCAAGCTCTTACTTACAACCCAAATCAACTTTTCATACGTAAGAATCATGCCCATGCAAGGTCTAGTCCCCCCATGCAAACTTCCCAAACAACCATTGCCCCATTGTTCTTTTATTATCATTTCATGCTATCTAAAACCCTAGCATGCATGTCCTAAAGGACCATAAAAAGTCACATCATCAACATCAACAATAAACATGGAACATGGCATACATGTATAACATAAGGCACACACAACATACCTCATGATCCACGCTGCGCTACACAAGCAGGTTATTCATAACACATGCATAATACACATCAACATGGCATGCTCATCATTCATCAACACATTACATCACACATAACGCAAGGCCATAGCTTCGTCCTTACCTAAGGCGACGCTGGGCTTGGAGCACGCTCCTCTAGCTCCTTAGGGCTCGGATCGGGGTCACCTAAGAAAAGGGAAAAGCTAAGTATTAGTTTCCCTTAAAAAATACTATAAATCCTTATTCTAGTTTAAGGTTAGGGTTCGTATCCTAGTAGGGGCGTTGTACCAACTAGGGTTTTTGCTCTAAATTATTATGCTAAGTATTACTCATTTATATATCCTTGGTTTCAAAACTCATTGTTACACTATATCGTTAGACCCGTTAGTCCCCATCTTTATAACATTAGTGTTTGCTAGACATAGTAAAATAATGATAATAATGGTAATAGTAAACTTCTAATAGTGATACTTATGTTGGTGTTGGTATTAAAATACTAATACGACGGTTGTAATATCAACAAGTCAACACTCCTAGAGGTAGTAATGATAAAAGTCACATTTTGAATAAATAGTGTAAGGGCTCCCATATTTTGTCACCCTAATAGAGTTAGCATATGGTAATATCAATAATAGAAACGACACTAATGTTAAAGGTGCTAGGTATGGTAACACAATATTACATAGTTACAACACTTATGGTTAAGTATGTTCAAAGCTAGAGTTTTGGGAGAGATTATGGTTTGTAAGAAAATAACACCTTCAGAATACAGAAATCAATAATGGTAATAACAATACTAAAAATAATAATAATAATAATAATAATAATAATAATAATAATAATAATAATAATAATAATAATAGTATTAGGAATGTTAATAATAAAGATAATGATACTACCCCTAAGTTAAGTATACTAGGGGTTAGGGTTGGAAGGGTGATATTATGATAGCATTAAGGATAATACAGAAATGGTATTAGTTAACAAGCTAGTAATAATAATAATAATAACAGTAATATTAATAATAATAATAATAATAATAAGTGTAATAATAATAATAATAATAATAATAATAATAAGTGTGATAATACTAATATTAGTTATAAACCACTATAGGTGGCATAAGAAAAGGGTTTTAGGGTTCAGGTGAGTGGAAGACCACCTGAGGACGGTGGTGGTCCGGCGGCGGCGGCGATGGAGGAGGAGAAGAGAGAAAAGATGGGGAAGGTGGCTAGGTGGGAGGAGGAAAAAGGAAGGTTAAGTGTGGGGGAGGAGATAGCAGGGAGAGGGGAGTGGAATGAGGGTGGTGGCGTGAGGAGGGCGGTGGCGCGCAGTGGCGGACGCGGCGGCCGAAGGAGGGAGAAGGTGGTGGAAAATGATGGAAAACGGTGGAGAAGGAAACAGGGGGTAAGGATGGTATGGGCAGGTAAAGGAGGACCTGCTGGTCACTTTGGGAGGTGGAGAGGAGGTTGATCACGGCGGAGGTGGTGGCAGAAGGTGGCGCGAGGTGGCGGGGGCGGTTTTTGGGCAAGGGATTCCGCACGGTCGTGGCGGCACTTGCGAGGTAGGAACGGGAGCAGCGACGGTTTGGTTGCGTGGAGGGTGGTGCAAGGAAGGTTTTGGTGCGTGGCGGTGGTTGCGGCGGTTGCTAGAGGCGGCGGAAAGGGCGTCTGATCTGGTGGCAGTGAGGCAGGGTTTCGGCAAGGTCCAGATGGGAGGACTTGCCTTGGCCGTTCGGGGAGGGATATTTATAGGCAATTGAGGAGGGGAAAACGACGAAGGGGAGAGGGATGGAACGCGGGGGAAGGTGCGGCAGGCTGCCGTCCGGTGGTGGCAGCGGGTCGCAGGTCTGTGGTTTGGTAGGCCTGTTTGGTGGTGTGCAGGAAAAGGAAAGGAAATCAAGACGCGTGAGGGCCAGGACGATTATGCTGGGTTGATTTGGGAAAGAAAGGGACGGGAATGGCAGGGGAAGGACGGCCGGACGACAGGGCTGTCAGCGGCGGCAGGCTACGAGTTGCAGGCCTGCGCGAGGAAGAAGACGACGGCATGGGCGGATCGGCGGTCCAGGGAGAGAAAAGAAAAGGGGGAAAAATCGGCCGGTCGACAACGGTTATAATGTTCATAACCTCGACACGTCGTTTCCTTATTTATACGATCGAAACGCATCGTCGTGACGTTGGTTGGCAACGGTTATAAGGTTCAATAATCGCGACGCGGCGCTTCGGCGGGTTAACGGGCAAAACGCTACGTTGCACGTAGGCGTTGGCCAGCGAACGACGCTGGGCCGCGGGGGAAGGAGAAGGGAAAGGAAAAGAAGGGCTAGGCCGCGGGAAGAGGCCCAACCGACGAGGGGATAAAAGAAAAAGAAAGGAATAAAGGAAAATGAGGGGAAAGAAAAGAGAGAAATATTTTATCTAAGGTTTTGGATTTTTTTATAAATTATTTAGAATATTTGTGGGCTATTTAAAATATTAATATTTATAAGATATTAAATAAATCCCCTTTTTACTTAGTTAGACTATTTTAGATAAATTTCCTTAACTTCCATACTAATTAGGAAAATACCTAAATTTTCTTCCGATTAAATTCTTTATTATTTTCTTTTTAATTTACCTTACTTAATTCCCTACATTTTAAGTAAGAAATTTATATGTTTAATTCCCTACTAATTCCTTATTTGGCCATAATTTTGGAAATTAGGGTTTTGGGGTATTTCAGTAAGTTTCAAAACTTAGTTTGAAACTTCTCAAAAATAATATTCTAGTGTTTAAGCCTATTTAGCATCAAATCATGCATGATAAGAACTCTATCAATATGTAATATCACTACAAAACAAGTCCTTCAATATCAAAACAAAAAAGCAACACAACATATGAGGAAATTTCACGAAACACATGCACACATACTTGGACACCCTATGACAACCAAGTATTCTCCAAAATCATGCTTGTTTATTTACACCTAATGTCTACTTATAATCACCAACATGATTATACAGAAACAAAGGCAAGTAAATCATGCAAGTTTTAATGAAAATCACTAACTCAAAACATTTTTATAAGCCACTTATAGTATGCATAATTCTACACATACCACACGCATAGAAATTTTAAAACATCCATTTGAATCCTTCATACAAGAACATCAAAGATCTTAACAAAAACCATGCAAGATTTTCATGATTACATGCAAGGACACTAAAAACAAGAAGAAACTTCAAATAAATAAAAAAGAATGCATCAATATTTATAGAACTTAAGTAAGAAGATCAAGAATCTTACAATAACTCCCAAGCTACCATAGGTTGATGCTTATTTTTGCAATAAACTTTGCTCTTAAGTTTCACCACCTATAGTCAAGATTTGATACCACTTTTGATGTGGAATATCATCACAAAATAATCTTCAACATGTCTAGGAGCTTTTTCTATAGTCCTAAATTATTTTCAAAGTCTTAAAAATCTCAAAAGCTGAAGAAGTTGAAAAGAATGTCGACAATCCCTTGTAAGGTGGAAAGATCTAATCCTAAGATCATAATCCTTCTAAAGAGAAATATTCTATTTCTCTTTAAAATACTCTTTATAACTCTCCAAATCTCTCAATTGATAAAGGATAAGAGGAGGAGGAGGAGGAGGAGGAGAAGAAGATGAAGAAGAAGAAGAAGAAGAAGAAGAAGAAGAAGAAGAAGAAGAAGAAGAAGAAGAAGAAGAAGAAGAAGAAGAAGAAGAAGAAGAAGAAGAAGAAGAAGAAGAAGAAGAAGAAGAAGAAGAAGAAGAAGAAGAAGAAGAAGAAGAAGAAGAAGAAGAAGAAGAAGAAGAAGAAGAAGAAGAAGAAGAAGAAGAAGAAGAAGAAGAAGAAGAAGAAGAAGAAGAAGAAGAAGAAGAAGAAGAAGAAGAAGAAGAAGAAGAAGAAGAAGAAGAAGAAGAAGAAGAAGAAGAAGAAGAAGAAGAAGAAGAAGAAGAAGAAGAAGAAGAAGAAGAAGAAGAAGAAGAAGAAGAAGAAGAAGAAGAAGAAGAAGAAGAAGAAGAAGAAGAAGAAGAAGAAGAAGAAGAAGAAGAAGAAGAAGAAGAAGAAGAAGAAGAAGAAGAAGAAGAAGAAGAAGAAGAAGAAGAAGAAGAAGAATAAGAAGAAGAAGAAACACACATGTTTTAGTGTTTCTCTCTCTTTGGAAAACCTTATGAACTCAACATAGCATACCAAGATTAAGGTGTACAAGCCTTACATATACATGCACCCATGCAGGCCCCTTTTCATTAACAAGCCCAATAATTGTCCCTTATTAATGAAATTAACCTCCTAATACATGGTACAAGCATATATTTAGAGATTTATAATAATAATAATAATTTACAAGTATTACAAAGTATACAATAAAATAATAAATTTGTACAAACTTTAATGATTTAATGCATAGATTTAACATATGCACTCCAACTTTGTGTCTTGTATAGCCTTTTTATTCCTTGCACTTTCTAATCCTTGTAATACCATTTTTATTATCTTTTACATCAAAGATGTTCAATAGCATAAATTTCTTGTAAACATATATAATACCTATACGAATTACTTGATAAAACATTAGAAGCATAAGAATTTTCAAGCACAGTGGGTTCCATCTCTAAGTATGCTAAATTTTCTTATTCTTTATCATTTAAAGAATAAGATTGAGATTTATCTAGAGATGATCCTACATTAGTTTTGGAACCTATTACCATTGAATTTTTTAAAAGATTTGGATCAAAAGTGTTCACATGGGCTTAATTAGGAGGAAATATGGGTTAAAAGGGGATTAGGAGATCATTATTAGAATTTTAATGAGGGAAAATTTCAAGAACATAAAGGAAATCTAAAAGCTTCATTTGAATGAAAAAATTAAGGAATTATTATTCAATATTTAATTTTTTTTTTACTTAGTGATTAATATACTTGTTAGGATATTAGTTAAGAGTGTGATATTTTAGTGTGAGTTTTATCTTATGTTTTCTTATAAGTGAAGCATGGATATTAGTAGGTATTGTGTCACTTTATTTTTATGACATATATTGAGGATGAAAAAATTGGTTAAACAAAGCACATGTAATCACGTTGAAAACTAGGATTGAGCTAAATTGAATCAAGTTGAATTTTCTTTGAACCTTAAGTGAATTCTTCTCTAGGTGTGTGTGTGTTTTTTTTTTTTTTTGTTAATTTTTTGTGAGTGAAAAATCTAAAAATTCTATATATTTTTTTCTATGTGGGATAATATAGAGTAATAAATAATACCACTATTAACAACCCTTCACATAAATTAACAATTATTATCATCATCTTGAACCTTCAAAACCCTAAATTTCATGAAGGCCATTAATGACCCTATGTAGTAGGAGCTATCACATAGGGCTCCTAAATTTTAGGAGCCCTAATATTATATATGATTTTTCATGGAAATAGTACATGAACCATCTATGGTGATGCGCTGATACTGTCATCTTGACATAGGTTTAATCCCCATGCGTTTATAGCCTTGATAATTGGATTTCTAGGCTGACACTAAATCAATTGGTGGTCCCATCATAATAGAAATGACCAAGTGGTATAATTTGCAAATAAATTATAAAAAGTTAGGGCTTGAGCCCCTTTATCATTAAAAAAAATCCTCTCTTTTCCAAATACATGTTTATACATTCTAATTTTACTCTAACTTTGGTTTAATATGGTGTTTTGATTTTATTCATTTAATTATATATATTTTTAGTTTAATATAATAGCTAACTTATATAAATAAATTTTTATGTATTATAATTTTAACATAATTTGATGTTTGGATTTTAATTACTAATTTATGTAACATTTGATTAAACAAAATAATTAACTTATATAAATAGTTATTTTATATTTGAGGCTAATCCATATACTAACTTCTCTAAACTCTACTATACATGATATTCATAATGATAGTGTTTTAAGTTATTGTATATTAATGTTTTACAATTATATTATTAAAATACAATACTGAATATGTTTAGAAGCTATCAATGAATAAAAAAATCATCAAGGATAGTCAAATCTATTTTTAAGTGGCATCAATTTGACATAAAAAAATAGTAAGTTCTTATATTAAAAATCATATTTCAAAAAAAATCCTATTTTATCTATATTTTATTAATAAACTTATATATTATAAATAAAATGTTCTTACACTAATGTACCATATATTATTAAAAAAAAGCTATTATGTTAAAAATATATTTTACATTTGGTCAATTATGTTATATTTAAATTTTGAGAGCCTATATATTGATTTTATAACATGGCTCCCAAAATTTCAATGTCCATTAATACTATATTTAATCACATCTTTCGTCTACCTAATCAGACACTAATCATACCATTCACATCAAACCCTAATGAAACCCACACCTCTAATTCATCATCCATCCCTCATACTACACACAAAACCCTCAAACCCTAACCCCGACTCATGTTTTCTTCAACTAATTTTACTATGTTTTAAGCCCATTTTCTTGAGTTTTAATCTCAAGTATAATACATTGGTATTGTGTACCTCTAATAGCATCAATAATTCTATGAATATCCATTCTAGTTTTTGACATCAATTGATGGGAGAAGAGTGTAGGTAGGTATTTGCATGATGCATTTAAGGTATACCTTTGGTGATTTAATTAAATTTATGGTGATGAGAAGTGTATCAATGTGGAAGAAATTGAGATTATAGGGAAACCATGAGACTTCGACATAAAAATGCAAAGGATATTATTCTTTGTGGCTTTACGATATCCAAAACCTTGTTTTTTCTCTCACTTTAATTATGTTGACGAATGGTTGATGGATAATTAAGTTCTAATCTATCGTAATTTGTAATATGTGCAGTGGTAGATATAACTTAACTGGTAATTCTCATGGCCATTTTCCCAATGAAATGAGCACATAAAGTGTTAGATTTGCATAGTAATATTAGTGATCTTGTTATGTTATCTCCTGATTAGAACTTACAATAGAAATTTTATAACATTATCTCCTGATGGAGGTTTTTCAATCACTATATATATATTCTATATAAAAAATTATATACACATTTAATCTCATATAACTAATAAAAAATTATGTTAGTAAAATTGATAAAATTTATTCATTAAAAATCATTAGATAAAAATATCCATCAATAAAACTTATCTAAAATATTTTTTATGAAGTCACAAATCCTCCTTTCATAGGGGGAATACCTAGGAGACACTATACAAATCAAACAAATAATTAAGTTGCTCCTTCTACAATATTCATGGGAAAGTCTTTTGGAATTTCGGGTATTCCACCCTTCATAAATGCAAACCACCACTAAGGTTCTTAATACCTATAGTTTTAGCCTTTAACCTCTTGTAACACAACCTAACTATACAAACATGTTATGCCAATCTCGGCCAGGGCCCCTTAAGCTAATGCTTATAAATGTAATACATAGGAGATGCTTTATAGTACAAAAATGAAGGAAAATATGTGGTATGGACTCCTCCTTAGTACAAAAACAACAAGATAGATCTTCCACCAAGAAAAATTTGCTAATAGAACCTTTTATAGGGATTTTACCATTTATAGCAAGCTAACACACCAGTTTATGCTTAGGAATGGCATGATGGATCTAGATATAATTCCACCAAGAAATCCTAGGATCTATGAACATGATTTTATAATAAACATCACTTATTCTATAGGGTGTAGCAATATTAAGGTTAAAGAAGACATTTCTCAAGGAATCCTGAAGCTTGAATAATTTGAGGATAATCCGATAAATAGTACTACGAAACCTATCATGCCAAAGAGAAAATACTTTGAGGTAATAGATGTGAACCTACTTAATCAAAATAATATTCTTTTCCTAATCAAGGTGCCAAATATGCTTACCCATAGTAGCATCATTCTAGACTTAAAGGTTAAGAAACCCCAAGCCTCCTCTCAATTAGTTTTTTTCAAAATAAGAATGATTGGGGATAACAGCATAATGGCTTATGAGTTGATAAGGTTGAATGAATGGAAGAAATCCTCTCTAAGGTGTATAATGAAGATATATTTAATGAAGTCATAGTATTCCCTCAACTGGAATTTCTTAGAGGATGTCCTCTTGGGCCTCGTGTTCCTTCCTCATTTTGTTAAGCTTCTTATGGTTTGTGTGACTAAGGTTTGGTACACTTTGTCCATTAATGATGCGTTGCTCCCCCTTTCCCAACAAAAAAAGGGCTTAAGAAAAGGATACCCCATTTTTCCTTACCTTTTTGTTATAACTCTTGTATTCCAAACTAGAATGCTCAAACACCTCTAAAGTATGGATGGATTAATAGGGTACCTTAAATGTAAGAGGTATTAAAGTATAAATGCAATCCCCCAAAATTTTTAAAGCCTATAGTTTAATAAATAAATTTTATTTGGGATAAATTAACCTTTAAATCTATTTACTTTAATTATTTTATGGATTTTGAGTATATAAAATTGGATATAAATACTTAATAAATTAAAATAAATATTTTTTTATTTTATCATACCCTTTTTATTTAAATAATTTTTCAAACCATTATTTTACTTAAATTATCCTTTTTAAACCCTTATACTTTAATTATATTAAATTGAATTATTTAATAAATTTATTACCCATAAATATTGCATTTTATTATTTTATAAATTAAATTATTTTTAATTGCCCCCATTTTCCCTTTTCTTTTTCCTTTTCCTTTTTTTCTTCTCCTTTTTCTATTTTCTTTCTTCTCCTCTTTTCTTTCCTTAGGTCGCCGGTTGGCCCGGCCTGCCCTTCCCCTCCTGCGCACTGGGTCACAGGCCTACTCTTCTTTCCCCCTTCTCCCACGTCGTTGGCCCGCCTCCCTGCTTTATTTCTTTTTTTCTTCCTCAACTAGGCTGGCCTGCTTCTTTCTTTTCTTCGGCCGCCCGTCGCAGCAGCTCCCCCTCCCCTTCTTCTTCCCTTCTTCTTCTTCCTCTTTCCCCGGCGAGAATCCTGGCCATCCTCCACCATCTTCACCACCCAACCTGCTTCTCCTTATCCCTCTCTCTCTCGCGCGCGCGTAGTTTTCCTACACCATTATGGCCCCACCATCTCTCCCATCCCCATTCCCTGCCATTTTCATTCCCCTCTCCCTACCACTGCCATTCCTCTATCACCCTACCGCCACCCCTCGAGCTATCTATCCCCTCCTTTCTCTTCTTCTTCTTTTTCTTCCTCCTTCCCTGCCCCATTCTACATTTTTTCTTGAACTCCCCATGCTCCTCATGCTCCCCGACACCCCTTTTTCTTCCTTTCTCCTCCTTTCCTCATCCTCCCTGTTTTGCTTTGCCGCTACCGCCGCCTCAATAGCCACCTTCACCACCCCTTGCCACCCACTTCCTCACCTTCGAACCATCACAACACCCATTGAACCACCCCACAGCCTCCTTCTTCCTCCCCTCTTCTTTTTCTCTTCTTTCCCTCCCTTCTCGACAGCCACCCTGCGCCGCTTCGATTCGTCATTGTTCTGCCGCCTATGTCACCACCTAAGCCACCAAATAAATCCCTGCAACCCCCTCTACCACGCCCAAGTCTCCTTTGGCCGAAACCACCACCTATAGGCCTCCATTTTCCTTCCTCCTTAGCCCATCCCTCTCGTCCCATCTCGGCAGCCCCTCTTCGCGGCCTCGCTGCCACCGCCTCCGCCGTCAATGTATCCTCGACCACCACCTACACCGCCTCTCCACTTTTTCACCATTCCCTTGCCCCAAATCTTCCCCCACAAGCCTTTTTTTAGCCTAAAAACCCTAACCCAAAAATGTCCATTTTTCCTCCTATTACCCACCTACAAGCCCCTCCTCCCCATTTCTTTGTATGCAGCTCATGCTGCATGAGCAGCATGAGTTTCTGCATTTCTTGATTTAGTTGTTTAATAATTTTAAGGTAAAATATTATGTTAAGTTAATTATTTTATTAATTAAGGTTATAAAGTATTGCACTTGGTTTTCTCTTATTTCTAATATAATCAATCTTGATATTATTTTTAGGTATTGGTTTTGATAATCAAAGCTTGAACCTTAAACTAGAATACCGGTAAGGTTCATTTTTGCGAGAATCGAGGTAACCGTTAAATCCCACTTAAACGCATGGATAACGTATGTTAGCACATTAGGCATTTTTAATGTGTATTATACTTGATATATATTACTTAAAATCCCACTTAAGGTTTCTTGTATTGGTTGATAAAAGAAAGCATGATAGGATATATGATATGTATGGAAATATTGTTTAAGGTAAGAGTTTGGTTATTAATGAAAATGTTAAGTATTATCCATATTGTATTATGCTATTGTGATCTTAATACATGATTAATATTTTGTGAGCTTTAGGGGTATTTTAGTAATATATATCTTGTACATGAATATGGCCTAATATGTGTGGGTACTAAAAGTATATATTAAATATATTAGTTGTGGATGAGGTATTATTATTAATATTTTAAGTAATGGTGATAATTTAAAATGAGTGGTGTAACAAGGGGCAAAATGGTAATTTGTAATTAAAAAGGGGTATTATGGTAATTGTATAATAAAAAGGGTAAATTGATAATTTTATAATCAAGTGGTAATATGGTAATTTTGGAAGTGAAGGGGTAAAATCGTAATTTTGTAATTAAAGGGTAAATTGGTAATTTTGTGATTAAAGGGTAAAATGGTAATTTTATAATTAAAGGGTAAAAGGGTAATTTTGGAATTAAAGGATGAATTGGTAATTTCATGATTAAAGGGTAAAATGGTAAATTTATAATTAAAGGAGGCACAATGGTAATTTTGTAATTAAAGGGGCAAAATGGTAATTTTGTATTCAAAGGGCAAAATGGTAAATTTGTGATTGAAGGGTAAAGTGGTAATTTTGTAATAAAAGGGTAATATGGTAATTTTATAATTAAAGAGGCAAAATGGTAATTTTGAAATTAGAAGAGGTCAAATGGCAATTCCGTAATTAAGGATAAAATGATAATCTTATAAGTGAGAGAGTGTTATGGTAATTTTGGAAGTTAAGGGGTAAAATGGTAAATTTAAAGGTAAAGGGGTAAAATGGTAAATTTGTAAATAAAAGGGGTAAAGTGGAAATTGGAAATGAGTAACTTGGTAATTATAATAATTGAGAAGGGTAAAATGATAATTTAATAATGGAGAAGGGTAAAATGGTAAATATGATAAATGCGAAGGGCAATTTGGTAATTTAACCAACTAAAGGGGTAATTTGGTAATTAGGATAATGAACGGGGGTAATTTGATAATTTGACCAACCAAAGGGCAATTTGTTAATTATGATAAAGGAAATGGGCAAATTGGTAATCTAACCAACCAAATGGAAAATATATTAAGTGTAACAATTACAAAGTGTGATAGTGGCCTAATAAGGGTAGGAGATAGCTCAGTAACCTAAACTGAGTAAGGGTGTAGCTAAGACCGAATGTGTGCTATGTGTCCTATATGCCTTGAATGCTCTATATAATTTATATGTCGTGTTCTATATGTTATTATCCTAATTGTTTCATGTATGGTGTGGCTTGGAACCAAGATGTGTTCATGTGTCCTCTTTTGGTATGTGATAATACGGATATGCTGTAAGTTATGATGTGATGTGATATGACCCTTCAGGACATGCATGCTAGGATAATTAATGTGGTAATGTGGGATGGAGGCAGGAAAAAGAGAAATGGGAGAGAAAGATAACCAAGGGGAAGTAAGTTGGCTAATGTAGGTATGGGAGGAACTAAGGTTTGCATGGGATGGTTAGAGTGTGCATGGGGGCATTATTTATGTACAAAAAGTTGCCTTGCGGCGTGAGGAAGGTAATAGAAGTGTTATTTGGGTGTCTAGGGGCTTCGAGCGAAAAATAGTATGTGGGACAGTATAAGGGTGTGTAGGAGACTAATCTAGGGTTGGGAGGAAACCCTAATGTGAGAAGGTGGAAAGAAAAAGAAAATAATAAAAATAAATGAGAATGAGTGGGGCAAAAAGTGAGGGTTGGAACTAAGGGTCGTGACGTGTAGGGTGTTGAAATAGTTGGGATGTGTAAGGCAGAGAAGGATGGGCCACATAGGCCCAGATTAAGGTTTTTGAAGAAAACCCTATATTAAGGCGGTGAGTGGGCTTGACCCACACACTTAGGATTCGGACTCCCGGTGTGAGAAAGTGGATTAAGAAAAGGATGTCGGGGCGAGTTAGGAGGCGCAGAAGTCTTAAGATATGGGACGGGTCCTCTTGGGAGGATAAGTGTGGATATAGTTAGCCATGCATGTCAAGGGTGAAATACTTCTGAATAAGATATGAATAAGATACTAATCACTTAAAGAGGAAGATGTTGAGCCATACCTAGATCGGTCCACCGGTCATTAATAGTGGCAAGAGCCGGGGTGCCTTGGAGACCGGTCCACTGGCGAATAATAGTGGTTAAGAGTGTTCTGCCCTGTATGTATTTCCGGTCCATCGGCTATAATAGTGGGGGATTACGTGCTCGGCAAACCAAACGTAAAAATGATTAGACACGGGGAAGACACTAATTAATTACAGTGGAACACCTTGTGAGTCGGGGCCAGACCGGTCCACCGGCGAATAATAGTGGTCAGAAGCGTTCTGCCCTAGATACCGGTCCACCAACGAATAATAGTGGTCATGAGCGTTCTGCCCTGTATGTATTTTCGGTCCACTAGCTATAATAGTGGAGTTCCCGCACTCACATGGATATTTATAATCTGAGATGATGGATTAATGATGGACTAATGGCCTTAAGGCCCTAAAAGTATTAATTATTCATGATGGCCTATTAATGTTTGGTTAACTTGTTAAGTATGCAAATGGACGAAAGTGAATGTTACGTATACACCATTAATATCTGATTGACTTGTTGAATATGTGAATGTATGGATCTGAATATTATGTTTACACCTGTCGTTATGTATATAGTAGTATATCATGTGCTACATTGCATGTCTACTTTTAAGTGCGTTTTTAAAAGGTTTCTCAGTACCGTAGTACTAAAGAGTTCCATTCGTGGGCCCCTGCCTATTCAATGGGAAGTACCCATTGCAGGTCGTATTCGGTGTTACTCAAGTGGACCATCGGGAAAGAGCGTAAGGAACTATCCGGAATTGTTAGAGTTTTACTCTATCTCCTTTAAATTCACAATTTCAATATATTTGTTGTCTTGGACCATCATTGGTGGATTATACTCTTATAAAATGTTTACTTGCGCTACTCTAATTTAATTATTAGTTGAGTTTCTCGTAATTTGTATTTTTCTCCTTTAGCCTTAGCACTTGGTACTGGAACAGTATGAGTGAACCGGTCTGGTACTAAATGTGACGGTAATATCCTAAGAATTCACAGTTTATTATTTTATTTTAGCTAATTTTCTTTTAATTAAATAAATTTTTTTAATAGTAAATTTTGGAGGTGTTACAATAAATCTCACTTTTTCCAATGACTTCTTGTTGTTTCATAGAGTATATTTACCCTCTATTACTCTTCTGAAGGGTATATTTGGCAAGTTTAGTATATCCTCTAGGTTCCATATAAGTCCCTCCAATAGTGTTGTGTATTTCGGAGTAGTGCTTGAGTTTGTCAAGCACCAAATCATCAAGCTCATATCTTTCCATGAGGGTGTAATGCCTTTCAGGTATCTTAGGGTTCCCTTGTCTTCAACCAAGCTCAAATCTAGCCAGATGTTCGAAATAGTGGACAAAATCACTTGTCAAAAGTAGCATTGGTCCACACGGTTCATGTTTATGCTTGGGGATTGTAGATCCTCAAATTAGTCATTTATGACATCCAAATTTTCATCCTTTCTAAGAAATTTGTATTGAAGCTAATTAGCCTTTACATGACCTTTCTATACATGGACAGAGCTAACTTAAGAAAAAGAGCCTTGATTGCTTGGTCCACTATCTCTTTACCTAAACAATAACATACTATTAAAGACAATAAATGTATCCTCTTTTTTTTTCATTTTTTCTTTTTTTCTTATTTACATATTTTTTAAAAGTAAATCATTGTAATAATATAAATTTATGGAATTTGCAACTACACTAGTAAGAAAAAGTAGAAAGACCAAGAATAAATCATTCCAACCATAATTGAGCTAGGAACCTAGGGTTGTGCACCCTTTATGTGCTTCACATCTCTTGTAAGATTTAGGAATAAAAATAAATAAATAAATAAAATAAGCTAGGGGTTGGGCAATAATACCTCTATAGAAGTTGTGGGCATAAATTTTTATTATTATTCACATCAAATATTAGTAAATATCAGTCATGTGTCAATAAGTATTAGTAAATATTAGGAACTATCGATGATATAAGCAAGTATTAGTAAATATTGATAACAATCAACAATATATATGTAATTTTTTTTCTTTGTCTTGTTTCATTGTTATAACATTTTGAGACCCTCAAAATCCAAGACATCTCAACTGAAATTTTTACCTGGTTGGAAGTTGAACCTAAGCTAGTTGAAAATTACAGAACTAGCACACCATTATAGCACTTCTATATATATATATATATATATATATATATATATATATATAACAATAGCTTAAATGCATATGTTAGAAAAATTTATAGTCATTTATCAATCAAATAAATGGTAAGGATTTTATTTAAACAATACACACACACATAAAGTGGTCATAATCATAATTATGGAAAAATTGTTATAAATGAAATTTTTATTAAACGTTGAGTGATCACAGACTATTAGATGTTACCCTTTTATAACAGTTGTTGGTCATATATATCAACTAGTGAGACTAGTCTACTAGTTTGGAACTCAAAGTTGGATGCAAAGGATGCAAGATTGAGCCATCAAGGGCATCATTTGTCCTTTTTTACTTACAATTTAATGATTTAGGGTTTATTTTAGATTTGTGAGTTTTTAATGGCATATTATTTATTCCATTTATTTTAGGATTTTTAGATTTTCCATTTTAGGTGTCAAGGTTTAAGGTTTATGGTTTATTCTACTTATTTTAGGGTATTTAGATTTTGAATATGGTTTAGGGTTTATTCTATTAATTTTATTTTTTTAGAACTTTATTGGTGTTTTGGATGTAAGCTTAAAGTTTAGAGTTTAAGGTTTAGGGATAAAAGTGTATTGTTAGGGCTTAGTGTAATACCCCGTATTTTTAAAATCCAGATTTATTAAGTTTAATGATTTTATTAGCGTAATTTGAGGTTAACAATTAATTATTTTAATTTCGATTCTTTTTATAGATTTATCAACGATTTCGAACCCATAATTGAATGTAATTAATCATTGTCGTTGCGAACCATTCTAGACAAATTCGTTCACGACAATGATTTTATTATATTCTTATGGATTTGATTCTCGGTTAAAAATATGTATTTTCGTTGTTTCTCATACTGTTATTTTTATTTTTAATATTTTAGATTTGTTTTCGATTATAACTTCGTCATGTGTTAACGGCGTATTTTGAGGTTATATTTCATTGACAAAATATATTATTTAAATTATAGAATTTCATTTTAAATAGTTAAATTTATTTTAATAATTTTATCCGTAGAAAATATTTCCGACTTTAAATTTATTCGTTTTCGGTAATCGCTAATATTTTCGGAAAGTTTTAAATTGAAAAGATTTTACAGAGTTTATTTATGAAATTCCTTTTGGAATTAATTCTCTTTCGTTTTATGCTTTTTGGGTGGCGGAAAACGGATTTCAGAAATTATTTAAATTAATCTCGATTCATTAGAATTTTACTTAAATATTTTATTATATGTTTTTAAATATTACTTTGGGGTCTTCTAATATATTTCGTAAATAATATAAATATTTACGTTCGTTGGTAAATTCTCCCGAAAATATTTCTGAAATTCTTTGTACATCTTTTTATTAATTTTAAACTTTCGGATTGTTTTGAAATAAAGTTTGTTAAATAAAATTTAGATAAAATCTTTTGATAAAAATTTTAAATAATTAGTATTTTACTTTTACTTGTGTTTGTAAAAAAAAAAAAAAAAAAAGAAGCCTACACCCGTGCCCCGACCCCCTTCCTTTTCTTTTCCCTCTTCTCTCCCTTCCCTTCGGTTTTCCCTATTCCCCGACTCCCCTGCCCCTTGGTTCGCAACCCTAACCAGCCACCTCCTCCCCAGCTCTTCCTCGCCAACCACCGGCCGACCTCCAACCCCGCCTGCCCTCGTCGCCACCAACCGCATGTAGCCGCGCGAAGCAGCCACGCCCAGCAGCGCGCAGGAGTAGAGCAACAGCGGGCGGCGACAGCAGCAGCTGCAGGCCACGCAGCTCGCGCCACCGCCCGGTCACCGGCGAGCCCAGCTGACCACCGGCGAGCACTATTCGACCTCCAGCGGAGCTTCCCCAGCCTTCCCTTGCCCCGATTCATTGATTTTCGTTTGGTATAATTTCCGAAAAACCCTAACCCTTGTTTTGATTAATTGGGTGTGATTAGCTTGTAAAAAAAAACTAAATGAGTTGTTTGATTATGTATATATATGCTGTAAGATTAATTTGGATAGGTTAATTGTATGGTTATGCTGAGATTTTGGGAAAATTGGATTTTTGGCCGGGTTATGCCCGAATTTTTCGGATCCGTCCGTTTTTGCGATTTTGGACAAATTGATTATACAATATGTTTTAAAATGTATCCAATTTCATTTTGGAACCGTCAATTTGAGAAATTTATGCAGGTTTTATCGAAATTTGATTCCTAGGTCAAATTTTGGGTGTAATGAAATTGGGTTGTATAATTGAGCCGTTCCACTCAATTGATTTTATATTATTGTTTAAAATGTATTTAATTTTATATTAGAAGTGTTGATTTGGGAAAATTGTGCGTCATTGACCGGAATTGGATTTTTAGGTCAAAATTCCCGCGGGTTTAAATTGGTTTGGGTAATCGGGTTATTTTATTCAATTAACTATATAAATTACATTAGAATATGTTAATTACATTTCCGGACCGTCAATTTATATGTTTTGCCAAGAATTGATCGGATTTGCGTTCCGGGCCCAAAAACCCTAATTGGGCTAAATTGTGTATTTCTTTTACTAGTTTTGAGCAATTGATTATTTGATATGTTATAAAATGTATTTAATTGCATTTCTAAACATTCAATTTGATTGAATTTATAGAATTCTAACGAATTGTATTTTCGGGCCTAAAACCCTAAATTTCAAGTGAGATTATGAAATCGATTACTTGTATTGTTGTTTTTCTAAAATTGAATGTATAGAAATGGTTGAAATGGTATTAATTGCTTTCTAATACCTTTAATTAGAATTAATTGATTTGAATTACCTGTGTTTATGTCGTAGACTCTAAAACCCTAATTTTGAAAATCGATCATCTGGAATTGATTTATCGGAAGATCGTTTGTTGAATTTGATTGTCTAGATTTATCTAAAATTAGTTTAATTGTGTTTTAAACTATCAATTGAGGTAATCAAAGTGACTTGGCCGATTTGTGGTTTAAGTATTAAAAACCCTAATTTTCGGGGATGATTTTATAAAATTGATTTTTGCTACGTGTATTTATCTAATCGAATTCTATCTTTGGGTTTTAAACCATTTAAATTCTGTTTTAACCTAATCGGTTTGAATTTGGTTCTATGTAAACGGTTGGATTACCTATTTAGTTATAAAATCTAATAAATAAGTTATTTTCGATAAATTAACTTATGATCGATTATTCTTTTCAGGCTTTCCAAATTAAGTTGAAGTGTCCCAAGGGATATTTGTATTAATCCGTTTTTATTTAGTTTTAACCTTAAATCTTAACAAAGCTATGCTTTTAAGTTCTAAGCTTTGGACACGTTTTCTAAGAGAGATCATTTGTGTTGTTTGTGCGTATTTAATTAGGGTATGTGAATTATTGATTGATAGAATAGTTTCTAATTTAGTTTTCGATTTCTATCGGGTCTAGGAAAGCTTTCTCGTGGACCCACGAACTAGGGATCCCTCTCCCTCTCATTTCGCTTAGCTAGCTTCGGATCCAGGTAAGTTCTCTACTTACCTCTACTTATGGGTATTTCGTAAGGACGTAACTAAGGCCACTTGGGTGCATCGCATGATTTACCTGTCTTGTATGCTTTGTGCGGTTGTATGCTATAATCCTGTGTATTATCTGTGTATTTGTGTAGCGCAGCATGGAACCGAGGTACGTCCCCGTGTTCTCGTCTTTGTGTACTAATATGTTGTGGAACAAGAATGATGTGATGTGACCCTACGACATGCATGCTGGGTTATGTGAGGAAGTGTGGTGAAGTGGGGACTTGAAAAAGAAAAATAAGCGGTTAAAATAACCAAAGGGAAGTACATCGGCTAACATAGGTGTGGATGACCTAAGGAGTTCACCATTTGTGAGACGATGAGGAGAAGGTGGAATTAAGTAAACAAAAGAGTGGGAATAAATTAAGGTTGCATGGGGGAAATTAGGGTTTGCATGGTGGTATTATGGTTGGTATGGTGGTATTAAGGTTTACATGGTGGTATTAGGATGTGTATGGTGGTATTGATGATTGTATGGTGGTATTAATCGCTTATGGTGGTATTAGGGTTTGTATGGTGGTGTTATGGGTTGTGTGGTGGTAATAATGCTTGTATGGTGGTATTAGGGTTTGTATGGTGGAGTTAGAGTTTTGCATGGAAATTAATGATTGTATGGGATTTAGGGTTTGTGTGAAAAGTTCGAAAGGTTGCATGGGATGCGTAACGTCTGCGTGGGAGCAAAATTTACCTACGAAAGGCTAATTTGGGGTGTAAGGAAGGTAATGCAAGTATTATTTGGGTGTTTAACTATTTTAGACGGGGAATAGTGCGTGGAGTATTATAAGGGTTTGGAGGAGACAGAATTAGGGTTTGGAGTGATTAACTCTGGGTCGTTGTGATTAAGTAGGGTTGGAGTAGCTAATTGTGAATTGCTGAGGGTAATTAAGGTTTGGGATGGCTAAGTATGGTTGTTATGGTAAAATAGGGTTAAGGCACGGTTTGGTGTGGTCAATTAGGGTTCGTTATGGCTGCTTAGAGTTGTTTGGTGTTATCATGTGTATTATTGATTAAGTGTAGTTATGAATGTGGAATTTCATTGTTTGTGATGTGTAAGTATGAAGTGAATGATTTATGCATGTCAAGGGCGTGATGTGAATTCAATAAGACACTGATAAGACATTAATCACGTAAAGCGAAAGATGTCGAGCCGAGCCTGTGATCCGGTCCACCGGCTATAATAGTGGATCAGAGGCGTTTTGCCCTGTGCGATTATTTTCCGGTCCACCGGCTATAATAGTGGATCAGAGGCGTTTTGCCCTGTGCGATTATTTTCCGGTCCACCGGCTACAATAGTGGATCAGAGGCGTTCTGCCCTGTGCGATATCTTCCGGTCCACCGGCTATAATAGTGGGGGATCTCGTGCTCGACAAACCATACGTATAAGTTAATCCATGGGAAAGCTACTAAGTACATAAAGCGAAACACCATGTGAGTCGGGGCTGTGATCCGGTCCACCGGCTATAATAGTGGATCAGAGGTGTTTTGCCCTGTGCGATTATTTTCCGGTCCACCGGCTATAATAGTGGATCAGAGGCGTTCTGCCCTGTGCGTATATTTTTCGGTCCACCGGCTATAATAGTGGGGCTCCCGCGCTCACATGGATTATTAAAGAATATGTGTGAAATGAACATATTATTAATGAGAATAAAGAATAAGTCTAATTGGACCATGGCCAGCTTTTATTGTCTATATTACCACATGCTGCTTATGTGCATAATGAGTCACTTATTGTTTCGGTTATTCCACGCTTATATGTTAAATGGGATGTTGCATATGTTTTATATGTTACTATGAGTGTATGGCGAGATTCATGCTGTGGGTTGTGAGTATGTATGTTATCGTATTAACGTATTGTACTATAATTTAATATGCACTTGATGATATCTCTCCTATAAGGTAGGTTAGCGAGACTTACTCAGTATTGGACCCGTACTGATACTACACTGGTTGAATGGGTCCTGTAATGATCCACCGATGGTGGGGAGCGGACCTCTTGTGCAAGTTAAGATTGGATACTGTTTTGGGGTGGAAGGCTTGACCTGAGTGAGTAGGCGGTCCGGATATTTATCCTTCGGGATTTATTTTGTTTAATTGTATTCACCTTTGGAAGTTGCAAGTATTGTTCTCAGATTTCTAAGGGTTTTGTAATTGACTTTAAATTTCTCGTATTCTGATAAGTGTTTACTATTCGGATTTAATTGTTTGATGGGATTTGAAATTCAGATTTAATTGTTTGACAGGTTTTAGCCTTGCATCTAACATGAGATAGATGGTTGAAATTATCTTGTGTTAGATGTGGCGGTAACATTTCCCAAATTCGCTCCTAGCTTCCGCTTTAATCTTTCAAAAAAAAAATTCAGGAGTGAA
Source organism: Tamarix chinensis (assembly GCA_030549775.1). NCBI lineage: Eukaryota > Viridiplantae > Streptophyta > Magnoliopsida > Caryophyllales > Tamaricaceae > Tamarix > Tamarix chinensis. Next base: position 62,780,130 of record CM060172.1, read on the forward strand.
ATTTGGGGGTGTTACACTTAGGGTTTAGGTTTTTGTTTAGGGTTGAAGTTTTAGGGTTAGGGGTAGATTTTAGTTTATATGTTGCTTAAATATTGACTATGGAATGTATATTGATCCAATGATTATAATTGACTCTTAGGTTTGTATAATAAAATTGGTTTTTATTTTAGTAGAGGTTTTTACCGAACCCCTATCCTCTATGTGTGTGTGTGTGTGTATTGTAAAGTAGAATTTTATAGTGTCTCGTGACACCATGGAGCACTACCTAGATCTATCACTTATGCAATTTCTTAATTTGGATGATCATGAGCAGGTAGTAGGTATATTTGATTTTACAAACGAATATCACATCGATTGGAAAAATAAGCATTCCTCCCATATAGGTATATATGTGTTTTGTAGTTGCTCAATGTTACCATTGATATGCCATCTATTTCTTTTATATCTCCATGGCAACTCATAGATGCTAATGCTCCACTTAGCTTTATTATGATTATAACCGGTGTCTAAAATATTTCTATTATGGAAATGAAACAATTATCACAATAACAAACTTTTTAAAAGCTTTTCTTTCATGATATATTGTTACCAACATGCGAAGTTTTATTATCAAAAGCTTCTTATTGAGTTGAAATTGGTTATATATTGGTTACAAACAACATAAATAATTTCTAAGCATGACCTGTTCTCATTTGGAGTATTCTTTTATGTCTATATACAATAGTTTGTTTTTTTTTTCTAAGAGGCTAGTTCTCATTTGGAATCTAAGAACTTGAAATTTTCCTTCATGTTTACTTGCCTCGTATTTTTTTCCCTTCTGATGAAGGGGAATAACTGTATGCATTCTCTTGGTAGTGTTAATTGTATGCATTCATATATATGTATTATCTTTCAAGATTAATAATCCATTTGTTGATAAATTTGTTGTTGTTTTTAGACATAATACCCATGATTCCATAAGCTTGGGGCCATACATGGTACTGTGAATGTTGAGCATTTCATTGAATGATGAGTTGCTTTATTTTTTCCCTCCTAATTCATTTTTAGGAATTTGTTTGTCTCCCCTTGCCTTTTTGAAATAAATCACATGACCAGCTATAAAAATACTACCAAACAAAACAAACTAATCAGACATACTACATATAGATGTCTTACACCTTATTGGTTGATAACTAAATTGAATATTAATATTTATTTATTTGTTTTTACCTTACCATTTTGCCATTTGACAACCTTTACAATGGCTATGGAGGTATAATTCCAAATCATCTTAAATGAATGCAAACCTACAATGATGAAAGAAAGTGAAGCCAAGTCTTTGCCCATGAACCACATGCCAACATCAGTCAGGCTTCATGGGCTGGTGGGTTTCTTTACATGAGATGGAAATTGCAAGATTTGAACAACTTTAATTAAATAGGAATATATAGTGATGTGAATCTTAAGAATTTATATTTAATTAATTTCAAAAATTGTTGTGAATTATTTACTTATAATTGTTTGTCTTATTTGGTGAATAAATAGGAGTGTAATGCAGCATATGGATTCTGTGGAACTTTGGATGCAGTTGCTGGGAAGTGCGGATTATGATTTGAAGTGTGCAGATTATGTAAATTTTTGTTAATAACTTGTAATCCCATATGATGCATTCGCCGGTCGAAATTGGCTAATGGAAATTAGGTTGGTTGTATAATCCGCCACCCGGTCCTTAATTTGGACTAGATGGATTGTGGATTAATCAATCCTTAATAGCCATGATTAGCTAAAGTGTAGTTTTAGCTCATGGGAATTGGTCCTAAACTTAATTGTATTTGGGACATTTTTATTGTGGGGTTCGATTAGGCTGATCGACTATTTTGTGGCCCAAAAGCAAGCACGCCATTCGGCCTTACCGTTGTCCATTTAGCTTGTATTATAAGGTCTGTATTGTGTATTTTTATACGGCGACATACGGTCTGCAATACGCCTATATATAGCTGGGTAAAAAAATTGTAAAGGACGACGATTATTTTGATTGAATTTCTGGTTGAGTTCTTGATTCTTCTCTCGCGACTTTTCTCTCTCTCTCTCTCGGTGATTCTCTCGCTCGCTCGTTCTTCTGAATCTGCTCCCTCTCACCTTTGATCGATCTAGATCATTCACTCTTCAAATTTCAGTTGCCATTGTACAAACTGTGCCTCTGAATCTTTTGGTCTTCCTTTGGAGTTGTTCCTTAGGCTGAACCGGCGAATCGAACATTGCGCTCGATTAATCTTTCGATCCTTTCGAGAAACCCTAACAAGTTTCCATCATTTGGTACCAGAGCCTCGATTATTAGAGTGCTCATAGTTTCTTTGTTACTGATTAAGTTTTCTTCCATTTTTGAGTCGATTTCTGTATTTCGCTAACCCTATCTTGAGGTGTGAAATTTTAGGGTTTACAGCGACGAAGACTATTTCGATTCTCGTCGTTCTAAAACCGGCGATTAAAGTGTTTTGGTCCGCTGTTTCGAAATTCTGAAGAGAAACCCTAATCGACCTAGGGTTTGGTCAAGAACTTGAATCTTGACTGACAGTGCGACAAATTGTTGTTGGTAACCTCAATTCGTAATTTTTCTTGTCTAATACTATTATCTGCTATACTTAATTTCCAATTTCTTTGCAAATTACTTGTTTATTAATAAGTATACAGGTCACATAACCGGCGAACCATTTGGTTTCAAGAAAGGGGGATAGACCTCCAAGAAGAGGGGTACCCTAGATAAGTGAATTAATTGCTTAAGCAGACGCAATAATATCGTTCCCTTTTACTTAGTTATTATTGTCGAATTATTATACACATTGAATAAGCCTAAGTAAGCTTTACTATTGCTATTTCTGTTAATCCTTGATACTGTGATTCTTCTTGAGATTATAATGTGTGTTCTGTTTGTCTGAAATTCTTGAATAAGTTGTTCTGTTGATTAATTGCTGCGGGGTTAGTTATTTAAATCTAAAAAATTTCATTATGTCTAACAATGGTCAGTATGTTAATCAATCGGTGTCTAGTAATGATCTTTTAGAAACCCTTAGAACTTTTCAAGAACAAATAACTGCACAATTTGCTGTTTTATCTGCTAACATAGAACAAAGACTAGGGGAACAGGAGGTAAGAATCAATGAGTTGCAACATAACAGAGTTGAAACTAATCAGGCAGGAGTTTTAGGAAGGGCTCCAATGGATCCTAGGATTAGAATTCCACCCATAGCTAATCTAGAGGATTTGGAAGACCAAGTATCTCACAATAGTGATAGGATGCCTAGACAGACCAATAGGCAGGATAGGGAATTAGAGTTCATTGATAGGAATTTGAATAATCTTAAGCTTAGTATACCAGGGTTTAATGGCAGGAATGACCCTGATTATTATTTTGAATGGGAAAGGAAAATAGAACTAGTATTTGAGTGTCATAATTACTCTGAAGAAAAGAAAATTAAGGTGGCTGTAGTAGAATTTACTGAGTATGCGTCCTCTTGGTATCATAATTTGGTGTTAACTAGATGAAGGTGTGGGGAACCACCTATACAGACTTGGGTAGAGTTCAAAACCTTAATGAGAAAGAGATTTGTACCAAGTTACTATTATAGGGAATTGCATAAAAGGTTGCAAACTATTAGTCAAGGAGTGAGGACAGTGGATGATTATTATAAGGAACTAGAAGTTTTGATTATTAAGACAGGAGTTATTGAGGATGATGATGCTACCATGGCTAGGTTTCTGAGTGGATTAAATTCAGAGATAGCTGATAAAGTAGAACTGTATCCTTGTGGAACTTTGAATGAAATGGTGAATATAGCTACTAAGATAGAGATTCAATTAAGGAAATCTAGGCAATATAAACCCCCTGGGATTGGGTTTAAGACTACAGTAAGAAGAAATTTTGGGGGAAATACTTCTGGAAATTGGAAGAATAATAGTAAGGTTGAATTTAAGGGTAGAAACAATGAAGATAAGGTAGGACAGAAGTTTGAAAAGGGTAAGAATGTGATGACAAATCCTATAAATGGGTCAAATAGGACTAGGGATATTAAATGTTTTAGATGTGGAGGCTTAGGACATATAGCTTCTGAATGTCCAAACAAGAGAAACATTTTAATTAGAGAGTCTGAAGATATAGAATCTGAATCTGAAGAAGAAGAGGAAGGGGTCAATATAGTTAGAGAGGATGATAGTGACCTAGAAGAAGAAGTAGAATTACTAGTGAGTAGGGATCTTTTTGTGGTTCGAAGGGCTTTAAATAGTAATAAATTACCTGATTCTAATGCTATACAGAGGGAAAATATATTCCATACCCGATGTTTAATTAATGATAAGTGCTTTAACATGGCCATAGATAGTGGTAGTTGTATTAACGCTGCTAGTACCTTGTTAGTGTACAAATTAGGATTAACCACTACTAAACATCCAAAACCATATAGATTACAGTGGCTTAATGAATTGGGAGATGTTAAAGTTAGTCAACAAGTTTTAGTGAATTTAAAACTAGGAAAATATGAAGATTCTGTTTTATGTGACATAGTTCCTATGCATGCTACTCACCTGTTGTTAGGTAGGCCTTGGCAATATGATAGGAGAGTAATACATGATGGTTATAAAAATAGGTATACATTACAGAAGGATGATAAGAAGATTGTCTTAGCACCTATGACTCCAAAAGAAATATTTGAGGATCAAACTAAAATTAAATCTGATTATAAGGAGTTATCTAAGCCTAATTTGGAGAATGATCTTAGTTCAAAGGACATGAAAGGAACTTTTGGATTTTATGCTAAAGGTAAGGATGTAGGAAAGGCAATAAAAAGAAATTTCAAAGTGTACTTGATGATTTTTAAGGACTGTTATGAGTGTCAGAGAGGAATAATTGAAGAAGTACCTAGTACAATGAAACTGTTATTGGAAGAATATAGTGAGTTGTTTCTAGAGGACATACCTAGTGGATTACCTCCATTAAGGGGAATAGAACATCAAATAGATTTTATTCCAGGAGCTGTTATACCAAACAGACCTGCTTATAGAGCCAATCCTGAAGAGGTTAAGGAATTAAAAAGATAGGTCTCTGAATTGTTAAGTAAAGGATATATTAAGGAATCTATGAGTCCTTGTGCAGTACCAGTGTTATTAGTACCTAAGAAGGATGGTAGTTGGAGAATGTGTGTGGATAGCAGGGCAGTGAATAAGATAACTATTAAGTATAGATATCCAATTCCTAGGCTGGATGAAATGTTGGATCAATTGTATGGTGTTGTTATATTTTCTAAAATAGATTTAAAAAGTGGGTATCATCAAATTAGAATGAAACCAGAAGATGAGTGGAAGACAGCTTTTAAGACTAATTTTGGATTATATGAATGGTTAGTGATGCCTTTTGGGTTGTCAAATGCTCCTAGTACTTTTATGAGACTTATGAACTATGTGTTGAGGGAATTTATTGGGAAATTTGTGGTTGTTTATTTTGATGACATACTTATATATAGTAAATATTTAGAGGAACACCTGAAACACTTGAGAATTATTTTGAATGTGTTTAAAACAGAACAGCTTTATGCTAATTTAGCTAAGTCTAGATTTTTTTTGGAAAGTGTGGTTTTCTTAGGATTGGTGGTAGGAAAAGAGGGTGTATCTGTAGATGAAGAAAAGGTAAGAGCTATTCAGGAATGACCTGTACCAAAGAGTGTAACTGAAGTAAGAAGTTTTCATGGACTGTGTTCTTTTTACAGGAGATTTGTGAGAAACTTTAGTACTATAGCTGCTCCCTTGACTGCCATAACAAAGAAGGATAATGGGTTTACTTGGGGATTAGAACAACAGGAATCTTTTGAGACACTTAAGACTCAATTAACCCAAGCACCTGTGTTGAGTCTTCCTGACTTTGAAAAGATGTTTGAATTAGATTGTGATGCTTCAGGGTTAGGAATAGGGGCTGTAATTTCTCAAGAGGGAAAACCAATAGCTTATTTTAGTGAGAAACTAAATGGTAGTACTTTGAATTATTCTACTTATGAAAAAGAACTGTATGCTTTAGTAAGGGCTTTGGAAGTGTGGCAACATTATTTGTGGCATAGAGAATTTGTAATTAATACTGATCAGGAAGCTATTAAGTATTTAAAAAGTCAATCAAAATTAAATAGAAGACAAGGTATATGGATAGAATTCATTGAGAGTTTTCCTTACATAATTAAATATAAAAAAGGTAGTGATAATATAGTTGCAGATGCTTTATCTAGGAGATATGCTTTATTAAATGCTGCTGATACTATTTTATTAGGTTTTTCTAGTATTAAACTATTATACTTAGAAGATACTGATTTTAAAGAAATCTATAAAAGGTGTGAAGTTTCCTCACAAGGAAAGTATTTTATTAATGAAGGATATTTGTTTAGGGAAAATAGGTTGTGTATTCCTGCATGCTCTTATAGAGGGTTATTAATTCAAGAAGTCCATAGTGGTGGGTTAATGGCACATCTGGGATCTCAGAAAACTCTAGATGTTTTAATTGAACATTTTTACTAGCCACACATGAAAAGGGATGTTTTAAAACATTGTGTCAATTGTATTAATTGTAGGCAGGAAAAAACTACTTCGAAACCTTTTGGTTTATATACTCCCTTACCTGTCTCTAACCATCCTTGGGTTGATGTATCTTTGGACTTTGTTTTAGGATTACCTAGGACTAATAGAGCTAAAGATTCAATAATGTTTGTAGTAGATAGGTTCAGTAAAATGGCTCATTTTATACCTTGTAATAAAACAAATGATGCTGTAGCAGTGGCTGAATTATTTTTTTCTAATGTGGTTAAATTACATGGAATTCCTAAGACTATAGTTTCAGACAGAGATGTTAAGTTTTTAAGTCATTTTTGGAAGGTTTTGTGGGGAAAATTAGGAACTAAGTTATTGTCTTCTACTACTTGTCACCCTCAAACTGATGGACAAACTGAAGTAGTTAATAGAATATTAGGAAACATGTTAAGAGCTATCCTTGGAAAGAATCTTAAACAATGGGAATATGTTTTACCTCAAGTGGAATTTGCTTATAATAGGACTTTACATTCTACAACTAACAAAACTCCATTTGAGATTGTGTATGGTTTTAATCCATTAACTCCTTTAGATTTAAGTCCTTTACCTCATGCTGAATTACAAAATTTTGATGCTGAATCTAGAGGTGATAATATGAAAAGGTTACATGAAACTATAAGCCAACAGATTAGCAAAAAGGTACAACAAATGGCTGAACATGCTAATAAAAGAAGGAGAAAAATGATTTTTAAACCTGGAGATTTAGTCTGGGTTCACCTTAGGAAAGAAAGGTTTCCAAATTTTAGAAAGTCAAAGTTGGACCCTAGAGGAGATGGACCATTTAGTGTATTAGAGAAAATGAATGATAATGCTTATAAAATTGATTTACCTGTTAAATTTGGGAATGTGAGTAACTCTTTTAATGTGGCTGATCTTAGTCCATTTCTGAGACTTATTCAGGTTTCAGGGGCGAAACCTTTCTAAGAAGAGGGGAATGATGTGAATCTTAAGAATTTATATTTAATTAATTTCGAAAATTGTTGTGAATTATTTACTTATAATTGTTTGTCTTATTTGGTGAATAAATAAGAGTGTAATGCAGCATATGGATTCTGTGGAACTTTGGATGCAGTTGCTGGGAAGTGCAGATTATGTATTTGAAGTGTGCAGATTATGTAAATTTTTGTTAATAACTTGTAATCCCATATGATGCATTCGCCGGTCGAAATTGGCTAATGGAAATTAGGTTGGTTGTATAATCCGCCACCCGGTCCTTAATTTGGACTAGATGGATTGTGGATTAATAAATCCTTAATAGCCATGATTAGCTAAAGTGTAGTTGTAGCTGATGGGAATTAGTCCTAAACTTAATTGTATTTGGGACATTTTTATTGTGGGGTTCGATTGGGCTGATTGACTATTTTGTGGCCCAAAAGCAAGCAGGCCATTCGGCCTTACCGTTGTCCGTTTAGCTTGTATTATAAGGTCTGTATTGTGTATTTTTATACGGCGACATACGGTCTGTAATACGCCTATATATAGCTGGGTAAAAAAATTGTAAAGGACGACGATTATTTTGATTGAATTTCTGGTTGAGTTCTCGATTCTTCTCTCGCGACTTTTCTCTCTCTCTCGGCGATTCTCTCGCTCGCTCGTTCTTCTGAATCTGCTCTCTCTCACCTTTGATCGATCTAGATCATTCACTCTTCAAATTTCAGTTGCCGTTGTACAAACTGTGCCTCTGAATCTTTTGGTCTTCCTTTGGAGTTATTCCTTAGGTTGAACCGGCGAATCGAACATTGCGCTCGATTAATCTTTCGATCCTTTCGAGAAACCCTAACAGGTTTCCATCATATAGTGCTAATAAAATTTGATCTGATCTAAGATAACTGGTAGAAATCGATATGTTTCTTCCAAAACTTATTTGATAGAATCCAAAAAAACTATGAGTCCACAAACCTACCCGATACAACTTAATAGCTGACTAATATGACCCAAAAAAAATATGAAATATACTCAATATGAACCGATGCTTGCTTAAAATCCAATTCAACCAAAAAAAAATATAAATCTAAAAAAAATTAACCTAAATCCATGATTATCCAAAATTCGATATAATCTAAAAGGTATAAACATAAAAAGATTCAACTTGATATTTTTAACTGAATAATAAATTTTATAAATTTTACATTAGAATATTAATTTCTTTCGCTCACAATAACATGTTAGTAATAAATTTTTATCTATTCAAGGAAGCAATATTGACCTCGGGGGTATATATTCTTACAAATAGACAAATAACCATAAGATTCAATCATAAACGATCAGCATACTACTAATTTTAAGAATAAATATGAATTATTACCAAGAGTTGAGAAAACGGATATTGTAAAATAAGACATATATCTACAAAAACAACTTGATTACATATTTTCATAACTCTTCAATCAAATATGTAGTTCTTGACCAAAAAAATTGGTTTGAGAATACATTGAAGCATTTTAGCACCTAATGAAAAGGTCATTAATATAATAGTTTCATCACTCGATGCCTTATTTAAACATTAATTGGAGGCACATGTAAGGCACAAAAATACAAGCTTTTAAAGACACCATAGTTGTTTGCACAAAGAATGACAAGCCCAAAAGACTTATAGATTGCAACTTTTTATATAAATACATAGATGACAAAAAGAAAAGAGCTACGAAGACCACTAATCAAGTCCTTGTAAAGCACAAATTTATTAAATAAATCCAAGAATGTGTGTATTTCAATTCTATTTATTGTTTTATTGCTTCTTCTTTTTTTAAAAAAAAATTATTATTATAACAATTAGTTATTATAGTTCTCTTCCTTATGTTATTTTTCTTATGTAATTTTCTTCTTCTCCTCCTCCTCCTTCTCCTTCTCCTTCTACTCCTCCTACTTCTCGTTTTCCTTCTCCTTCTTCTGCTTCTCTTTCTCCTTCTTCTCCTTCTTCTCCTTCTCCTTCTCCTTCTCCTTCTCCTTCTAGTGGTAGTCAACAGCAACAACAGTAGCAATAATATTTTCTAATCCAATAACTAACAATAGTGACCACAATTCTTAATAATAATAATAATAACAACAACAACATTAATAATAGTTAAAATAATGAAAATGATATTTAGAGTTGTTAAAATAGAATATATGGGTGTAAGCACAAAAAAAGAGTAGATATGGAGAGAGAAAATCGGAAAAAGTATAGTGATACAAAAGGTATTCATTTCAACCAAACCATATCGTTATTTACAGATTTTAGTTTTTCCTATTTATTAATAAAAAATAAAAGAGAGATCTTCTTTATAAGATGGCTAGATAAATATTTAAAAATAAAATAAAAGATGGGCTAGCCACTCCAGCACAACACAACATGTGGCATGCCACTGTCGGCTACAGCTAGGGATGTAAACGGGATGAGTTCGGATCGAGTACCCTATATCCATACCCGAATCCGATTAAAAAATCCATATTCGTACCCGTACCCGAATAGATATTCACCAATATATCCATATCCATACCCGACGGATATCCGTTATCCGATGGATAACATATTTACCCGATAAATTATAAATAACCAATAAATAATCCATTATCCAACGAGTAAACTCGTTACCCGTTACCCATCACCCATTTAAATTCTTAATTGTAAACTATTCTTATATAAAAAGTTAAGGGTAAAATAGCAAATATATAACAGATAAACGGATACGGATATAGGTACTAATATGGGTATGAATACCCCTTACCCGTATCCGTACCCAAACTTGCTGGGTATTTTTAACTCCTACCCATATCCATATTCATATCCGTTTATCATTACCCATATTCATATCCGTTGGATTTCGGATATTATCCGCCCCATTTACATATTTAGCTACAACAGGCAGCACCCAGTATTATGGTCCAAAGGTTGGTGCAAAATGAGTCACTTGATGCGAATGAACAAGACCAATTTTGAGGCAAATTAAATAACTTAAAGCATAATTTTTAAGGGCGGTCAAAATAAATAACTTATTTGGTACAAAAATAATAAGGGTTTAACAAGTTTATTTTTATTTTATTTCTTTTATATTAAATATTTAATAATAATAATAATAATAATTTTGTTAAAATATTTATTTTAAATCAAATTAAAATATAAATTATATATTTATCCAGAAAAAAAATTAAGTTTAAATATACTATAAAAATTATATAAAATATACTATAAGAATCTGAAGTAGTTTCTTGTTTCTTGTTTCTTTCCAAGTCCGAAGGCTAGGATCCTAATTTTTTTAGGATATTTAGCATCTTAGATTCTTAATGCCTAGGTTCCAAGGGTTCTTTGAGATTAGAACCTTTAACGTACATGGTTCTAATTATGTTACAGCCAGCTACCTTTTCCGTTATGCATATGTTTGTTTTCCCTTAGGCTTTGTTTGGTTCCTGAAAAACTTATGGAAAAGAAAATAAAATGGCAAGAAAATGAAATGAAAAAAAAGTTTGGGATAATATAATCTTTCATTCTGTTTGGTTGTTGGAAAAAGAATAATAAAAACAAAAGAAAAGTAAATATGATTGAGTTAGAAAACGGAGTTGTATAGTTCTTTAAAATAAATAAAATCATACTTGCCGCTACTGCAAGCAAACCACCAAAGGAATAAATATCTTAAACGGTATTTTTAAATTATTCTGTATGTCCGTGTTTACCTTTTTCACAACTTTCTTCTAGTTTTGCCGAAGAAAGTTTTATAGTAATAGTTTCTTATTTTTTTTCTTAGGCATTTTTTTTCTTATTAATTTTCAAGAACCAAACAACAGAGAACTGTTTTCCATGCAATTTTTTTCCCTCTCCAGGCTATTTTTCAAGAATCAAACGGACCGTTAGTCCCGCAGACAGATGATTTTCCCCTTACCCCTGTATTACCTGAATTTATTATTAAAGTTAGCCACCTGACTGGGTTGTTAAGCCACGTGAGAATTGTAATCAACACTACGTACATAGCCACATAGGTAATGACGATCGGGGAAGGTATGCGCCAAACTCTATTCCAACTTATTCCTATCTTATTCTCTACTCTGATATATTTCTACTCTCTACTCTCGAAACCCATTCTTCTCCTTGGGTTCCTGGGTGAGAATAAGTCAAACAGTATCAAATTCTCTGAGTCCTATCAATCTTGGAAGCAAATATTTTTTAACACCAACTGATCACTACAAACGAGAGAACACATGTATCACACTACAACGGAATAAATTACAACACTAGTCCTATAAATTTGTAAAGACATTTTCTACAGATAATAATCAAACACACAAAAACAACAGTTACGTATCAGCTTGCATTGTGCATTTCTTCTGAGAATGACCCAGCAAACGACATCGGCCGCACTGAACAACCCTTTTAGGACGCTTTAAGCTATCGACACGAGGAACTTTCTTCTTCGGCCTACCTGGAGGTCGTTTAGTTTTGGGTGGCCGTATTATGATGTCAACTTTAGCACCTCCACCCTCTGCTCCCTCACCCGCTCCTGTCCATTGGCTCCTATCTGGAATTGCATTTATTACATGGGAATAGGTGTCCCTGTAGCTAGCTACTGAGAAACAAGTCTCGGCAAACAGATGGGCATTTTGACCACAAGAGATTAGAGCTGCAGCGGCATGTGCACAAGGTATTCCATAGAGCTGCCAACGGCGACACGAACATACTCGAGCTTGTATGTCCACAATGTTTGTCCTCTCAGATGACACAATCTCAAACTCTACTTCATTAGCACGAAGCACTTGATAACAATGTGCATCGGCAATAGCTTCTAACATTCTCTTCTCAGCAGACGGTACAAGGATTGAGTTCCATCTCATTCCTATATTTCGCCGTTCATCAAACCACACCACCAATTGGCATCGGATATGCTCCATCATTTGAACAACTGGGAGCTCGTGGCACTCAAGGGCCCAATTGTACAGCAATTCTGTGACACCTACAGTGAAGTGCCCATACCTTACTCCCTCAAAATATGCTACAGCCCAAAGCTGAGGAGGAAACCGCTGGAACCATGATATAATATCTTGAGATATCTCCATCATTTCAGCAATCTTGCTTTCAAACTCAGCTGCTGTCAGAGCATAGACAGCATTCCAAAAGATATTCACCAGCTTGGAATTCTTAAACGTATCCCTGAAATTTTCGCTCACATGACGCAGACAGAAGCCATGAAAAGCAGTTGGAAAATGCGTGTCAACAGCATCAACAATGCCCTTCTGTCTCTCAGACAGTATTGTAAGTCGAGGCATGGTATCAGTATTTAATCCAAGAAGCTTCCGCAGCTCTGACATGAACCACATCCAATTTTCATCACTTTCAACATCAACGATAGCAATAGCCAGTGGGAATAGTGAATCATTCGCATCAACAGCAGCAGCACACATTATATTGCCCAAATACTTTCCTTTCAGTTGTGCTTTATCAAGCTCCAAGAGTGGCCGACAGGAATTTATGAAGCCATAGATTGATGCCCCATAAGAAACAAAGAGGCGCTGGAAGCAATTTTCCTGTCCTGTTGCAGAAACTGAAGCAATACTTCCGGGGTTAGTTCTCCGTATTTGCTCACAGTAAGCAGGGAGAAGGCGATATCCATCCTCAAATGTTCCATGCAGAGCAGCCATGCTGCGTTCCTTCCCACGCCAAGCCTGCATGTAAGATACAGAGACTCCATGTTGATCACGAATATCTTGCAAGATTTCCTTAGGTTTATATTGCGGATTCTCCTTAATTCGTGCTTCTACAGACCTAGCAACCCAACCTACTGACGCCTGCTGATGATGAAGGTCACGTACACCTTCACAGGTATGCTCTGGGTGTAGTGTTCTAACAGTAAATGTAGGAACTCCGGCACACTTTGCCACGTGAACACGCCATGGACAGCCATCTTTTGAACACTTGGCTATAAATCGGCTGCGATCTGATTTTACTATCCGAATATCAAAATGTAGAGCTATAGCGATATCTTTCAATGTTCTTCGGCAAGTCTCCACATCAGGGAACTCTCGGCCTATGACTAGAGACTGATCAGTCAATGAAAGAGAAGAATCTACTACAGTTAACTGACCAGCCATATAAGAAAGCATTCGTGTAGCAACTGCAGCTGCCTGATGACTCTTGACTCTTCTTCTCAGGCCATTTACATAAATAACGAAAAAACAGAAGCCCTTTCAGCAGGGGATAAAAGGTGCATAAACTGTAATCAAGACAAAAAGAAAACAATTAATAGAAATTCAAGCAACCTTGTTGAGAACCAAACAAAATGTAAAATATTTCATCAATAAAAAAAAAAGTGAAATATGGCAAAATTTTCCCTATGTCTATTATAAATTAGGGCCCTTTCACAGAGCCACTATGATAAAAGTTTCTAAGACTTCTTTGTCTCAATGACTGATCTGCAATCGACCCTCAAAAGGAAATGTGACACAATAGATTTGGGGACCTGGGGAGGAAGGGAAACCAATCTGCAACAGCTCAAATTATTTCTGCAGCATGATCAAGGTCAAAAGTCCAAAATGAAAAAATGTAGGACACATGGACATGTTTGAAAAGGAAATCTAGAAATGGATAGGACAGCTACCCTCAAGCAACTTCTTAACTATCAGAAGAATCAGCTGCAAAAGTTTGATTTCTATTGATAAGTCCTTTTGTTATTGTGAATCGAAGTAAAGATAAACATTGAAAATTAACCTAGATCAAGGAAAATGGGAATTAAAGTGAATCAGAAAGAATGTTTTAAAATATTATTTGAATAATGTTAACCTAACTTAAGTGAATCAGGTGACTATTGTTTAATTTTGTTTTGATTAAGGTAAATAAAGGTTAAAAAATTAAAACAAAGGACACTTATACCCAAAGTTTATTCTACAACACATATTTTTGACAATTAGGTCAAAGTTCATTTATTTTTTCCCTTCACTTCCCCTTACCCTCAAATTGGAGATTAATAATAATAATGAGAGGAATTCACGTGAATGAAGAAGAAAAATTTAACACTTATTTACCTAGGTGAAATTTCATTTTTGTTCCCAAATAATTTTTTAGGTGAACCAACCGCCTATTAGGAATTCCAATGAGCCACTGTCATAACAATATAGGCAAAGATATGTGAAGGTAAACAAAAGACAAATGAACAATAAATCAACAATATAAATCCACAAGGATAATTAGAAAATTGAATAAATAATGTTTGGAGCTCCTTATAAAAAGTAATTATCCATATCCATAATAATTAATTATGTTGCTCCTTATAAAAAGTAATTATCCATATCTATAATAATTAATTATTTTGAAAAAATTTTAGACTTAAAAGTTTCTAAAATAATAATTACTTTTACTAAGTAGTTCCAAACAAGCCCTAAAATACCGAGAATGAAGATGTCTATCCGCCTCATTCATTATTATAGAGTGATATTGTTCAATAAGATAATTAACAGAGCTAGGTTACATGGGCACAAGGCCAAGGACATGAAGAAACAAGGAAAAAAAAATTTCAAAAACTAGATAGAAAATGGTGGTGGTAATAATAATAATAATAATAATAATAATAATAATAATAATGATAATAATAATTCATATTTATTTTAAATTAAAGACTTCAATTTTATAAATGATTATGAGTACATAATTGATTTGAACATTTTCCTATCCGCAGCCATCCATGATCCATCCAAAATAGCATAAAGCTTCATCATTGTCATGTAAAGCTTAAATAAAATAGTCACAAAAAGACAATTTTATTTTATTTTCAAGTTTAGACCCTAGTGAGGGTTGAGGATCTTTGAGAAGCACAAGAGGTTGAATGGTGAGTCAAGGACATTTGCACATGTTGAAAGAAGGCCAAATATCGTCATTTTAACAACAATTTTCTAATAGATGTTTTGTAAACAATCTTTGGGTTCTCCACTCGAATTTGTTTTTCAATAACATTTCTGAAACATAATTGGCAACCAAAACAAGCTTGCAACATAGAAGAACCATATGAAGTTCATCCTCCAGTAGGAGTTTACCCCCACAAAGTAAAACAGCAAATGTCACTCTTCATATATCAAGAAAAGAGTCAATACTCCATTTTTCCCAATGAATCTAGTGCTGGTTGAAGGACAAGATGGCATATGCACCAAGATAAAACTTTATGATACATCAAACATGCGGTCCAGCAGATATGATGGAAAATGGTAGTCAGATAAGGGCCTGATTCTTTACGATACCAAGAACCCCTGGCATATTTCAAATTGATAAATTAAAAAGTACTCAATTTTATTTATTTTTATTAGTATTTATTTATTTATGTTTGCATTCCTGCAGCAATGAGGCTGAGCTAGCCATCCAAATGACTGGAAATCGTCTAAATAGTACCCCATCAGAAACCTATCCTATAAAGAGACCAAACTACTGCACAGCCAGATTTTCTCTTGGCTTCTCGGTGACTCCATTCAATATAATATGCAGGCACCAAAACAATGCATGTTATAACGCTGCGTAATAGGTTTATTACTAAATACTGATGTGATCAAATGTCACTGAAAAATTACACATTTCCATCTCATAGCTTGCTTTTTATGAAATTTGCAGATGAAAAGGCCCGGCCAATTTCGGAAGCCGCTAAGGGAAACAATTCAAGCTTACTTCAGAACCTAAAAATTCAGGCAATCAACAAAAATGAGGGAGAATAGCTTCGAATCGAAACAATTGAATAATAGAACACTCTCCGGGAATTTTGGGATACACCAAATTAGACATGTAATGAACATATAGCTTCCAAATTGAATCAATCAACCGAAATAGAAGGCATAATAGACATCTAACAAGCTCAGTAATTGAATCAATTAAACAAAAGAACACATACATTTTCTCCCGTCATCGAAAGGCAAATCGAAGTCACCAACAGAAGTGAGAGACTGGCAAAGAGATAGGAAACGAAGGGATCAGAGAGCCAAGGCGATGAACCGAAAGCAAACTGAGAAAAACGAGCAGTAGCCCTGGAGGTAAGGAGAGGCTGAAAGGAGTTGTGGTTTGTCTGGCTGGAGACTTTCAGCTTCGAGGGAAAGGTCAGAGGAGAGACGGGAGATGATGAACTGAAAAGATTTTCGCCGTTTCAGGGATGAGAAATGACCAGGTTTTGGACATGAAAAAGCTTGGCCCAACCATGCGAATACAGTTTAAATGTTGGGCCGCGCGTCCTTCAAGAACACACACTGGAGCAGCTCAAATTTGCGCCTTTTTGGTCACGTGCTTGGAAGAAAAGAAAAAAAAAAGGTACTTATTTTTGTCTTCTTTAAAATACTGATTAAAAATAATTATTTATTTTATAAATTTTTTAAATTAAATAATTATTTTGAATATTTATTTTTGATGAGTATATGTAAACATAAACTTTATCAAAAGATAAAGATATTTAAAATTATAAAAACTATCGAAAAAGTTAAATAACAGTTGTTCCTTTTGCTTTGTAGTTTTTACCAAAAAAAACACTAAACAATTAGATTTAAAAATAAATGAATAAAAGTTAGACAAAATCAGGCAAACCATTCTATATAATTGATTGAATCACCCGATTTGCAAATTCCCACTCTATACACCTTAACACACTTACAAAATATTAATTAATATCTCACCCATATGATCAACAAAATTTCATTTAAGTTTGGATATATTACCATAATTAGTACTGATTTGATCTTAAGCATAATTTTAACTATTAATAAGTTTTTTTTTGGTAAGTTAGGGGTATATATCACTTTTCAAATGCAAAGTAAGGAGTGCATCCAGACAAAACACTATCCTAATTAGGTATTAATGACCTAATTCATCCACACAATTAATTAATCTTCTAAAATATTTAGTGCTATGGAAATACATAAAACGACTAACTCGATCTTTCACAATTTATTTCGTAATGTAAGGTCATGGTTGGAACTTATGAGCAAAAATACAAGATTCATTTCCCTCCAAATATGATATATTGCAACATTAATAGGATTATGTCTCACATGTTTTCTTATATTGAGGCCTCAACCACCATTAGTATACAAGCTCTTCAAGGCATTCCAATAGGTAATATCCTGTTGGTATCCCAACTTATGAAGTAGAGGTAGCTGAATTTCAAAGCCATAGAGATACTGGAAAAAGAAATGTGGGAGAGTTTCCTTTACGGTAGAACAAAGAACAAGGGTGCTAGATTGTATGATACTATAATGCAATAGTATATCTTGAGTTTGAAGTTTTTCATAGGTTATAAGCCAATAAACAAACTAATGCCTTGGCAATGAGAATGAAGACTAGGCTAAAGTAGCCCACAAAACTTTTTTCCTTCTTTTGGTCTGATTATCTCATTTGTCTAAGAGATATCAAAGTTCCAATCATCTTGTAACACTCTCAAATTCACAAATTGATTATTATTTGTTTTATTTTTTTGTAAAAGTTAATCGCAAAAGCTAAAATAGTAAATTACAGGGTGTTACCATCGCACTTGGTATAAGCCTAATTTTCTCTATTGTTATGTTACCAAGTGCTAAGGCTAAGACATTATTCCACTTAAATTAATCACACAGTCACACAATTGTAAGTTAAAGTAGCAAGAGAGTTGAAGCAATTTAATAATATTTCAAATAGAACCAATTATCCATTGTTATAAAATGTTAGTGAAAGGAAATACATAAAGACAATAAGAATTGCATAACCTTTTGGGTCAAAAGACACCGGATAACCCTACACTTTCAACCCAAATGATAGCATTCAACAGCTCTTGTAAACTAACCTACAAAGGCTACTAGCCATTGAATAAGTAAGAGCCCATGAAAGAAACCCTTCATTACAACGGTACTAAGTAACCTATTATACAAAATTAGTATGAAAGGTTCACATGGAACACATAAATGTATCACAACAATACATGAACATTTAATTATGCATATATTAATTGAAGTACGATAATCGTTCATATAACCACATAACATCAAAGCCATATACTACCAATCCATCATTCATCTAGAATAAATTGAAACTTACCAATGGAACATCTAAGAAATTATTTTTGTAGTATAATTAGAAAACCTCATCATTCTCAAGTCATAAATATGGTCACAATTCTAATTATCAAAGCCAAAAATTCTCATAACATAGGTAGGGTGACCGACACAAACCAATAGCAACACACATCATGACAAATAGGCACAAAGGTCACTACTGAAGCACAAATAAGCACAAAGGTTGTTACTGAACCATGTATAGGCACAAAGGCTACTATCAACTAATCCAATAATCATTTCAAATCACATATCAATTATTACCCTTTTTATTTACTTGAGGGGAGATTAAACTGATCAAGAGATACTAAGGTACTCTGGTCATATTGGCACATAAGGACAGCACAATATCCTATCGACTATCAAGCCAGGGATTCAAAGGTACCATGTTCGCACTAATACACAAAGGTACACAATATCCTACTAACAAGGACACATAATCCATAAGTATGCATACCCCCTAGTACACAAAACTCTAATATGCGTTTCTAGAACATCAAAACACATATTCTCATGTTTAACAACCAATAATACATATCAAACATGTTTATTAGGATAATCATCATGGTGCACTCAAAAATATCAAAATACCCTAGGTTATACAATAGTAATGATCATGCTGAAACGTGTGTTCCTAAAATAGAAAACCCCTTATTCTCATGCTTAACCACAAATATATATATATATATATATATATATATATATATATATATATATATATATATCATGCATATTTATTAGAACAATCATTATTGTACACTTTAAATTACTAAAATAATTAAAATACCCCAAAAATTTTTAATTTTATTATTTATTATTAAATTAGATTTTATTATGAAAATAACTTAAATAAGTTATTTTTATTAAAAATAAAAGGGAATTAATTAGGTCAAATTAATAAGAAATTTATAAGTATTTTAATTAGAGGAAATTTGAGTATTTTATCTAATTAAAGATTTTAGATTGGAAATTAATTAAATAGATTATTTTATTTAAAATAAGGAAGAGAAAATAGTTCCAAATTAATATTAATTTTATAAATAATTTAATTGGAGAAATTTAGGGTGTTTTAGCTAATTAAAATAGAATTTATGAAAAATCTTAAAAAATCCTAATTTAGTCTAAAAAGGGATTTAAATATTATTTTATTTAAATATTACTATTTTTAACTATCCCAAATATTTTAATTTATTTATTTAACCCAACCCTCCTATTTTTCTCCTTTCCTTTTCCCCTTTTCCTTTTTATTCTTCCTTTTTCTTTCTTTTTCTTTTCTTCCTTACCTTCCCCTAATTGGGCCTATCGCGCTAGCCCAAATCTTTCTTTCCTTTCCTTTGGCGTGGTCCATTTCCCGCGGCCTAGAATCTCCTCATTTAACTCTGCGCCGCGTTTCCCTCTTTTATCCATCAAAACGTTGCATTTTGTCCCATGCCTTTAAATGTCGTCACCTGGTTCACCAGTCTCCCTTTTCTTTTCCTTAT
Organism: Tamarix chinensis; assembly: GCA_030549775.1. Lineage (NCBI taxonomy): Eukaryota > Viridiplantae > Streptophyta > Magnoliopsida > Caryophyllales > Tamaricaceae > Tamarix > Tamarix chinensis. The sequence continues at coordinate 62,800,217 of CM060172.1, forward strand.
TTTCTTTCCCCCGAACCGTTAGTCCAGCCCACCTTTATTCCTCCTCCTTCCTTCTTTTTCCCCAACGCCACATACCTGAAACTTCCTTCGATCGGCCGAAATTTCGGCGGCAACTACGCATGATCGCTGCCCACCTCCCCCTCTCTTCCACGTTGATTCACCGACCACACCTGTCTGCCTACTTTCCCCTCTCCTCGCATGTTTTTCCTCTCTCTCTCTCTTGCGCACAACCCCTGCCCTAAAGTTGGTTTTTGCCGTTTTTGTTGTCGCCGGTAACCCTAGCCCCACTTGCCCTACTCTCTAGCCGATCCACATACCCTAACATTTTGTTTAAATCCTATAAATACCCCCTACCCAGTCTATAATCGAGATTTTCCCCGGAAACCCAACTCTTCCCGACCTTTCCACCACCGCCCCTTCAGACACCTATTCCCCTACCTCTGGCCAACACCACCACCCGTTATGGCCACCGATGCACTCCTTGCACCGCCCCCTAACTAATTGTACCTTCCTCCTCCCTCGATTCTTCCTGCACGAACCACCTCGGCTGTACAAAGTTCTCTCCTCAACCAAACCATTTTTTGCCACTATCGCCCTTCGAACCACCATTAGCCACCTCCTATGCCGCTTCCGATGCTCCTTTCACCTTCTATTCTCTTCTACAGACCCTCCTTTACCTTCCCCTACCTTTATTTTCCTCTCCCTACCTCTCCTCCTCTCTTTCTCTTCTTCTCCTCCATTCGGCCACCACCGTCGTCACCATGTGCCGCCACCTTTAGTTGTGCCACCACCTCTGTTCTGCTCCTCTCCATCTGGGCATTCTTAAATAGCCGAACTTCCATATCCATTCTCCCTATCTTTTTTTCAGCATTCAACTTTTACTATTTTCTTCTCCCTTTCTGGCCGCCGCCGCCGCTGCCGTGCACCACCGCCGCTGCCTCCTATCCCTGCCAGCTTAAGGTTGAACCCTAGACCCTCTCAACCATTTTTCATATTTTTACAAGCCTTAAATTATTTTATTTTAATTATTCTAATATAACTTCTATTATTATTATTATTTCCATTTTTAATATGTATTATTAGTATTATTAATATTAATGTTTTTGTTATTATTCTGCTGAGGGCTGAAGCCCTATTATAATTTGATTCGATTTTATTATTATTATTATTAAGTATTATTATTATTGTTATTATTATTATTATTATTATTATTATTATTTTCAAGTGTTAGTATTATTATTATTTTATATATGGCTAAAACCCTATTGTACTTATTTTAAATTTTAGTAGTAGTATTATAAATATCATGTCTTATTATTATTAGGGTTATTAGTATTTTTATTATTATTAGTATTTATTCTTATTAATGTTACTATTATTATTATTTATGAAGTTATTATTACTCAATGTAGGGTAGAAACCCTGCTTCTTTTTATCTTTAAATATTATCCTTACTATTATTACTATTATGATTATTATTACAATATTATTATGGTTTTTATCATCATTATTATTATTATTATTATTATTATTATTATTATTATTATTATTATTATTATTATTATTTCCTCAATATTATTATTACTGAATTTGGTTATTTATTTTACTAATATTATTATTAGTAGTAGTATTTTAGTAAAGGGGCTGAAACCCTTATTTCACTATGTTTTTGAGTAATGTCCTTTTTATTATTATTGTTACTATTTCTATTATTCTTGTTAATAATAATATTGATATTATTTTTGGAATTTTTGCTATTATTATTTTAATATTTTATCAAAATCCTAGTCTTATATTAAGTTAGTGATTAATAGTATTTTTGATAGGAGGGAGTCTAATTTTAGCTTTTCCTTCATAATAGGTAAAACCAGTCAGAGCCCTAAGGAGGCGTAGGAGGCGTAGGAGCGTGCTCTAAGACCGGTGTCGTTTTAGGTAAGGGGTGCTAAGGCCTTTTGTGTGCTTATATGTGTTATATTCTTCGCATGCTATGTATCCTATGTTTATCATTATTAATTATGTCGTATGCGGTATGATGTGGAGTTGAAGTATGATTTCGTGTATTTGTATGACATGGTGGTATTAATGGTTGTATAGTGGTATTAGGGTTTACATGGTGGTATTAATGGTTGTATGTTGGTATTAATGGTTGTATGGTGGTATTAGGGTTTGCATGGTGGCATTAGGGTTTTGCATGGGAGTTAATGATTGCATGGGATTTAGGGTTTGTATGAGAAGTTCGAGAGGTTGCACAGGATGTGTAAAGTTTGCATGGGAGTGAAATTTACATGTGAAAAGTTGTTTTGGGATGTGAGGAAGGTAATATAAGTGTTTTTTGGGTGTTCGAACATTTTGGGTGAAAATTATTACATGGAGCAATATAAAGGTGTGTAGGAGACCGAGCTAGGGTTTGTGTGTACAATTAGGGTTTGTTGTGGCTGCTTAGAGTTTTTGTGTTATCATGTGTATTTGGTTTGTGTGGATAATTAGAGTTTGTTGTGGTTGCTTAGAATTTTTGTATTATCATGTGTGTTTGGTGATTAAAGTGTAATTATGATGATAGAATTTTATGATTTGTGAAGTGTGAAGTATAAAGATAATGATTCGTGCATGTCCATGGTGAAAGCTTTTGAATAAGATACTCAAGATATTAATTACGTAAAGTGGAAAATGTTGAGCCGGACCCAGACCGATCCACCGGCATAATAGTGATCAGGTACTACGGTAGCTTGGAGACCGATCCACAGACTTAATAGTGATAGGGTATGTTACCCTAGTGACCGATCCACCGGCTAAAATAGTGGGGGATCCCGAGCTCAACGAACCAGACCATTTTTTTTAAGATGCGGGAAGACACTAATGACTTACAGTGGAACATCGTGCGAGAAGGGGCCAAACCGATCCACCGGCATATAATAGTGGTAGGGCATGTACCCTAAGTGACCAATCCATCGGCTATAATAGTGGCTAGGAGCCAAAAGTGCCCTGGAGACCGATCCACCGGCAAAAATAGTGGGGTTTCCGTACTCGTGTGGACTTGATAAAGAGCATGGTGTGAAAATATTTTGATAAAGGATTAATGAAGTAATTAATCTAAACTATATTGGATCTTGGCATTTTTACCTGATCGTTCATTTGCCTTTATGTTACTGTATTGGTGATTATGCCCCATTATTATTCTACATGGATTATGTGCCTATGTGTTGGTCTTAGTGCTCGGTTACTTTACTCAGTACATAGCTTACTGATCACCCATTTCATGGGTGCTACACATTCCCACAAGTAGTATGGCCTTCTAACTTTGTGCAGGTGGGTGAGACATCAGTTGGGACTGTGTGTTGAGCTTGTTTTGGCTCAAAGTTTGAGAGAGTTGTGGTCATATTTCAGTTTTTATGTGATTCTAATTCCTTTTGTTAATATTTTATTGGTTGTAAGCTACTTCTCTTTTTAATTTGAATAATAACTCTTTATGCGTACTCTAATTTTGTTTTACAACCACTTAATGCTTATTTGAAGTTTAGTTGTCTTAATTTTATAATTGATTGTTAATATTTTCTTAGCCTTAGCACTTGGTACTGAAAAGGTCAGAGAGAACTGGTTTGGTACTAAGTGTGGCGGTAACATCCCTAGAATTCATGGGTTTTAATTTATGTATTTCAAATTTGATTACTTCCGCTTTTTTTTTATAAAAAAAGTAGTGAATTTTGGGGTATTATAATAACGTCGTGCCATACAATAGTTATAACTATGCCGAAACATGTGTTCCTAAAACAACAAACCACCTATTCTTATACTTAATAACAAATAATATATATCATGCATTTTTATTAGAACAATCATCATAGTACTCTCCAAATTACCAAAATACCTATTGATCATATAATAGTAATAATCATGCCAAAACATGTGTTTCTAAAATAGTAACACACCTACCACCATATACTTAACAATAATTAGAATATATTAGGCATTCTGATTTATATTAAATATCATGGTGTGCTTAAATGACCCAATTAACCCTAGGGCACATGAATAATAATAAGCATGTTGTAAGTATATTTAAACATGCTTAGCCTAACATCTTCACCTATACATACCATAAAAACTCTCTTCCTCACATTAGAACCATTTTAATCACACTTTTGAGCACATGGCATTATGCATCGGATAACATGCTTTCTTTTTTATTTTTAATGATAACAACAATATTAAGCACATAATTATTTGTAACAAATCATGTTTAAACACATTACAAGTCAAAATCCTAATGTGTTATCATACGATACCCAAATATTTTAATGGAGTATAAAGGTTACCTAATGTCCAACAAAAGAACAATTTATTAGTAACCTCTTAAAAAATTGTAGGCTCCGCTAATAAAACTTTTATACCTAAAAATAATATTATAAATAACATATTAATATTTAGTTAAAAAAATAATTTTTATTAAAAAATATTTATTAAATAAAAATTACTAAACTACCCATATATATATATATATTAAATATTACCAAAAGAGTTTAAGATTCAAAAACGTAACTCACATTGCATATATAGTGTGAGCCATGCACGTAGAGGCTCGGTGGTTGGGTGTTGAGGGTTGGAGGTGGTGTTGGTTTGACTGATGGGTGCAGGGCTCTAATGGGAGGTGGAGATGGTAGCGGCTAGGTGGCTTGGTGTAGGAGGGTTGATGGCTACAATAGCGGCAGTGAAGGGTTATGGGAAGGGGTGACGCAGAGAAGGGGAAAAGGAGAAGAGGAAGAAGAAGGAAGATTTGGTGATTAGGGGGCCTGTGAGTGGATGTAGTGTAAAGGAGCTGGTGGTGGTGGGCGGAGGTAGACCGACTAGGAGGAGCTATAAGGGTGGAGGAAATGGAGGTGGGACAAGGCTATAGAGAGGGTGGTGCCAAGGTGGAGGGTATAATGCAAGGGGTAGAGGTGATGGGAGATTGGTTGTATGGATGGAAGAAATGGTGGCATCGAGTGGAGGGAGTGGTAACGACAAATACTATCATTGCCTAAGGTATAGAAATATAGGATGAGGCCATTTCTAGGGACATGGATTGGTAGAAGTCGTTGCAGTATAAGGAGGAAGGAAAATTGGGTGACAGAGGAGAAGACAAAAGAAGGTGGCTGATGGTAGATACTAGGATGGTGGTGGTAGGGTAGTGGTGTGTTAGCTTCGGCGGTGGGGAGGAAGAAGAAAGCCAGAGTTAGGGGAGAAGGAGAAAGAAAAGAAGAAGGTAAGGGAACAAGAGGTAGGGTATGAGGAGTGGAAAGAAGAGAAGAAGAAGAGAGGTGAGGGACTCAAGCGTGCAACAGGTAGGTGTAAGTCTGTAGAGGGAAGGGTATAAGGAGAGACAGGAGGTGCAAGGTGTAAGGCCGTCGAGATGGAAAAGGGCATGTAGGGAGGTCAGTGAAGGCTTGAGAAGGTGTTGTAGGGGCTAGAAATGGAAGGAATGGGACACCAGAGAGGGAGTGGTGCAAGTTTGGTTTAGCCAGAAATGGGAGAAAAACTAATGCAGGGGTATGTGGAGGAGGCACGCTGTGTGTAGGAGAGTTGAAGGGGGTAAGGGAGTGTTTGGGCATAGGGATGTAGAGTGGGTGATGGAGAAGAAGAAAAAAAGGTGAGTTGGGCTGCTGAGGCATGAGGAAGTATAAGAAAGGGAGAAGACAGTTGGGTCGGCACAAGAAAATAAGGAGAAGAAGAAAAATAAAAAGGTGGCGAGCGCGTTGAGCTAGCTAGGGGAGAAGAGAAAAGGGGATGGGAGGTAGGGTCATGCATAGGAATAAAGAAAAGAAGGGGAGAAGTGAACTAGCTTAGGGAAGAAGAGAAAAAGAAAGGGGAAGAAAACAAAAGAGAAAGGAAAGAAAAGGAAACTAGATTTAGAGTTAAAATTAAAATTAGATTAATTTTAGATTTTTAGGATAATACTAATTTATCCAAATTTAGGGTATCAAATTATGATAAGCAAATTAGGTAAAGATATTGTTTTAGTGTTGATTTAAATAAAAGGGCTGAGATAAAATAATTATAATAAGTTATTAAATAATTTATCTAGATTTGTGGGCCACATGTTAACAAAATAATTAATTTAATATTTAAATATTAAATTGTTTGGATAAAAGGTTAAAAATTCTAAATTAAGATTACCAAAACTTTGTGGTATTACACATTTATTACCAACATTTGAGCATTAGTAGTGAAAAGAGTTAAGAAAATAGGTTTGAGCATCATGCTCTTTTTGAGTATCGAGAAGCATGTAGTTGTAATATCCATATGCCACAAATTATAATAAGTATAATTTGATAAACAAAAGTAAAACATAAATGGATATGTGAAAGAGAGATTACTAAATATACATTATAACAAGAGTTGAAGTCCAAACAAAAATAATATTCCACCAAATCTATTTAAAACTCTAAAAAACAAAAATACTAAGAAAATGAAATTTGCTGGCACAAACCACTAGAGAATTAAAACTTTAGTTCAAAATTGCAAAACAACACTGAATAAATGAGCAACCAGAAAACTAATTGTTTGAATTAGGGAATCTAAATTCAAGAATCCATAATTACTACTAATGGAAGGTAGCATAGTTGATGATCAACATTGGGTTTCGCAACAATTATGTCAACACACATGAAGTGATTACAAAAATTTTGAGGAATAGAAAAATCATGCCGACTAGAATAAATAACAAATTGAAACAAACCTGAGTTTGAACAACCAAACTTGGCATCCCAACTTGAATTCATGAAGGAACTTAGCAAATGACAATTATAATAGAATATATTTTGAAACTAATTTAGGAGTATAAATTTAAATCTAGAAAGGAAAAAAATCATATATGGATGCCAAAAATAAACTTAAGCACCACCCAATCATTTTCACATATAACATTTTTAGATGTGATATATCTTGCAACATTGAATAGATGAACATGGGGGAAAAATACAAATCTAGGTTCCATGGCATTTAGATCCACCAATGATGAAGTTTTGAGAACAAAAATAAACAACTACAGGAAGAGAAAGCTTGGAACCAAATCTAGATCTCAAGTTGGAATATGCGACAAAGATTCAATGACATGTGGCACATCTAGCAAGGTTATTTAGATATATTCGTTCTTGTGCAAGAATACTTGTTACCATCAAGTGAAAGAAGAAATGTATCTTTTTTATCCCTTTTGAAAAATTATACAAATAAATATATATTATGTGTGGTGTTGGTGGTTACCTTTGAGTACTAACCCTTATTCTTAGTACTTTTGTGGTATTATTGGTGGTGCAATGCAAGTTGTAGTGGGAAATAGGGTATGAAAATAAGTATCATGATGTGCACAAGTATATGCAACTAATCCAAGTATTATAGAGTAAGTGAGGAATTGTATTAGGAGTAACCACAATATTAGGGTAGGATCACATTGTAGGGTTTATAAAAAAAACTACATGATATTCACAAGTCTTATATACTATCAAATTAAATACTAAGAATAAGTAGCTTAGAATTGGCATTGCTCTTTGTTTCATGTTACCCATGCCCCTACCATTTGATTGTAGTAGAAATTATAATAGTAGTTAGTAATTTTGAATATAGCATAATCTTAGTTTTTTAACCTTGATAGTGTGTTTCTTCCTAATCTTCATGGGAGGATACTTACTCGCTCTATATTACTTGGTATGATTGTCTATACTTGCATAGTGTAGTGCATATCTTTATATCCTATAAGCACTCTAACCAGCAATGTGGCACCACTTCTTGTAATACCTAGAATTTTAGCTAAATCTAATCCATAGTAATTAATATATTGAGTTAATTTTAACATTAAAAAATTAATATTTTTACCTTATCATGATTTTATAACCCTAAGCCTCAACCCAATCCTAAACTTTATTTTAGGTAATCTGTAATTTAACCTAAACCTAACTTGGAATTGTCGATAGTTTATTTTACCCTAATCTAAAATTTATTCTAATCTATTTTTTTTAAAAAAAATCCTAACTCTAAACTTAATTCTCCTTCCTCGTTCTTTTTCCTCCTTTCCCCTTTCCCCTTTCCCCTTTTCCTTTTCCTTTTCCTTTTTTTCTTTTTCCCTCACCCAATTGAAGTTCTTATCTTTTCCTTGTTCCTCCTTTATTGCTCGCAAATCCCTCCCCAACCATGCTCCCCTCTACCATTTTATCACCTACACCTTACCCCCATCAACTCCCCCTCCTTGCGCTGATATGTTGTTGAAAAAATTTCCCTGATCACCTTATCCCTTTTCCCCTCTTTGTTCATGCATATACCTAATATATATATATGAAAGTTTTATTTCCCCAAATTACCTCCATTTAAAAAAAAACACTTCCAACACAACCTTACTCTCCTCTTTTCCCTCCTACTTGCCACCACCAAAACAACCCAACAACACCCCATCGACAACCCTTACCAAACACCACCACCAACTAATAGCAATCCTTGTTGTTCCTCTCCTTTTTTCTTCATCCAAACTCACCGCAACCCTCCATTTCTTTTCCTCCTCTTATGTAAAAATAAACCCAATTGGAACCACCCCTTTAGCTACAACAAACTTTGTCGGTACTACCCACCACCTTCAGAAAAAATCACTACAACAATCCCACCACCTTCAGCAAAGACCACCACAACCGACCACCTCCATTCGTCCATTTCCCCTATAGCCCGCCACCCTCCTTTGGCTAAAACCACTAGTCCTCACCCCCATGTTCAACCAAACTAGTTGTTACCCCTATTTTTTTCCCACACAAGTGACCGATCCCCTCCCTTATTGTGCATATCTCCATCGAAAATCCCTTTGGTTTGGTAATTTACCATAATTTTTGAAGGAGGCGAGATAGAATATATGTGCATAGAGACCAGAGCCTTTTTATGTAAGGATACTAGTTGTAGTCTAGGGTTCATGTGCTAAGTGTTATGTTTGATTGTGTATTATCATATTATTATTATTATTATTATTATTATTATTATTATTATTATTTTGATAAATTCCTCCTATCAATGTTATGATATGAGAATATGATATTATATGATTAAAAAATGTGCGAGTTGAAAAGCATGTGATAGCATTATGATAATATTTTACATGGGAAACCTTAAATGAATTGACATGATATATGGTTTTAATATATTCTAAATAGAGTATGATAAGTAACAAAAGAGTATTTATGATGTATGGTGATAAATGGAGGTTTTAGAAATAATGATACCAAAACATATAAGCTTTTCATGAAATGAGGGCTTTTAGTTACCTGTAAGGACATTTTGTTTAATAGGTTTAATAAAAAATAATGGTATTTTAATGTGTTATTAGATTTAAAATATGCTAACGGGATCGTATGAAATGCTTGGAGTAGTCATGAATGGCATAAGTCCCACAAAATGAGAAAATGGCTTAATTTGGAATAATAACCCTAAAACAAGCATGCTATTATCACATGTGTAAAATGTTAGTGTTAGACCATGAATTTTGGATATGTAGTTAATATTTATATTTTAGGAAATTATATTGAATTTGGTAGTTATATGAGCCTTATAGGAAAAGTTTGGTGTACTTGTGAAATTAGGATTTTGTAAGCCTTATAAAAAGTAACTTTTGTGATTGGGCTTTTGACATTAGAGTTAGGACTTAAATTTTGGGTATGTTAATAATAATAATAATAATAATAATAATAATAATAATAATAATAATAATAATAATAATAAAATTTTAGGAAGATATGCTAAATTTTGTGGATAAAAGAGCAATAGAGAAGAAGTTATGCCTAAAATATGAAATTAAGGTTTTTGAGAAAGTATAAGGATTTTAATCCTTGAGAACGAACTTGTTATCTATATGATTGTACTCAATTAATTTAATTATGTTTTATACCTATCAAATAAATCATGAATAAGACATTAATCGTTTAAAGGAAAATATCACGTGAGTCAGGTCGAGGTATTTTATGAGTTTGTTCCACCAAATGATAATAATGGTTGAGGTATGTTTTTTCCTTGAGAGGTACTTTAGATCATACCACTAGTTTAATAATAGTACCTTATGTGCATTTTGACCTAAGAGGTGTTGGTTCCATTCCAATGAATGATAATTGTGGCTCACGTGTGTTATCCCTAAGAGGTGCTTCAGACTGTTATACCGGTTTAAAAATAGTGGGGGTCCCTGAACTCTTTATAAATAAAAGAATGAAATTTGTTATATCTAATAATGAGGCCTGGATCATTAATCACCCGGTATTTTTTTTATATATCTCGCATATGTACTTACTTTCCACTATGAATACATGTAACTATCAGTATACCTTACTCGACTATATTGTCACCTTACTCAGTATGTATTGTACTAACCATCCTTTTTATGAGTATTGCTTATTTTCAAAAGTAGATGACCCAAATGTCTGTGTAATGGTTGATGAGGACCCACCAGATGATTTTGTAGCCTATGAGGTTTTGTATGAGGTTGAGTAATTTTTTGTATTAGAGCTTTTGGGCATAGAGTCATATTATCCGAATGGTAGTTTTACTTGAATACTATTTTAGACTCTTTAGATTAATGATATCCCTTTTGTCTATATTTTTGGATATTGTACTCGAAGTTGATTTCCAACTCATATTTATATTTATGAAACTTCTATCATTTTCTATATATCATGATTTATATTTTAATCGTGTTACCTTGTGATTGATTTAAGAATGATGAGGTAAAGCTAGAATTATGTTAATTATGGTGGTATTACGTAATTATTTTGGTATCATACTTCCGCTAAAAATAAAAAAATTTACTAGTAAATTTTTGAAATGTTATATTTCTCTATAAGTGTTAGAAAATTGTTGTCATCAACCTCCAAATTTATAGAGTTAATCGATGGGAACATCACCTAGATAAAGCTATGGGTAATCTCATGACTTGATCAAGAGTTCATATTCAAACAAAAATGTTCATATTCAATCAAAGCACTTGACTCAAACAAAAGGAATTGATTCTTGTATCTTTGTTTCTAGAAGGTTTCCTCTTAGCTAAGGATTTGATCAAATTCAACTCATAAAGATTGCTCTAAATTCTACACAATCGTGCTACGGCCTCATTCAAGTGCTAGGTAGATTCATTTGAATCAGTTATCTATCTTCCTTATCTTATACTTATTACAACCAAAAAACCTCTTTCACCAACCACTACATAATAAAACTAAAATGAGTCGGAAAGTTCTTGAAATCGGTATGTTCTTACTATACCACTTCAAAACAAAATGGTACATCCACCCTCTCTCTACGGGACTTATCCACATCTGTAAAAAATGGGATATAATATGAGGACCTCCTTACTAAATGACAAACCTAAACATCATTAAATAAAAATCTCTTAATCGAGTTATGATAGGCTCTATGCAGTCATTAGAGAATATGGTGACCAATGTCCCATGAGTTTGACCATGTGAAAAGTGACCTTGAAAATTCAAAATCAACTAAGTTTCATTCATCATGGATTTCATTTGACCTTCTATTTCTTGAAGAATGAGTGCATGATACCTCTTATTTATTTACCAAATCTGGCTAAATTCTCCTGTCATAAGCCATGGGTATCTATATGTGAGAGCCACTCGCTTCAAAGCATCCTAAATCTCCTCTCTAATTTCACAAGTTCAAACCAGCATAACTTGATGATAAGATCTAGTTGAAGCTCCTAGTGTAGATAGACATGTTAATAATTTGCCTACCTATATGCCACTAGAGAAACCTTCAATATCAACGTGCTCTGAATGGATAAAGCCTTATCAAAGGATCACATGCTTAGCTTAATCACAAGTAATACATGGCTCAAGTAAAATAACAATATGAAGAAAAAGTTGTCTAACCAAATCATAGAGGTGAAAGAGATATTTATCACTCGTTGCTCCTTGAACATTCTACATAAGAATCATCATAGGAAGCCAACATGGATGGAACCAACTAATAAAACCAAACCATAAACTAATGTAAACACCCTTGGATGGTTTCCATTGAACATTCGAAGCATTATCATTAGAACTCTTGACTCATTTCCTCTTTTCTTCTTGACTTCCTTTGGTGTGATGTGATTAAGGATTATAAACCTTCAACTAAACTCTCTTACATCCAAGCATTTTCAATACAACCTTAGATGCATCATTATGGGATGTACTGGGTTTGCATGGTGCACCATTAGGCACGCCATTCATATGCATATCAATGCTCTCATCCCTCTTCTCCACTAAGCCATTCCTTTCCACCATACTTGTCATATTTGACACCAGAATTTTTTTTAGTAATTAATAATGAATATTATTAAAACCAAAGAGGAAAAATTCTATCGAGAGTATCTAAAGAATACAAATTAGGGGAAACTGTCTCATTTTTACATATTAATACACCCCTTTCTAGTATTACATAAATGAAGTCTAATGTAGAACCGCATTATAATGTCCTTCACCATGTGTGATGGGTGGTATGAAGTCCCCTTGAACACTGTGGAGTTTCTACAGCGCCAAATCCTATAGATAACATCCCCAACTATCACCTTTATGCTCTCATCTCTAACATCCTTCCCTTTTGAGAACTGAGATAGGTGATGAATTAAGGAATCCCAATTTGAAAACTAGAGATCCATACCCATCCAAGAGCTTATCATCCTCTAAATTTTTAAAGCCAACTCACATTGCACAAATAGGTGGTCCATTGATTTTGTAGACTTAGCACATATGTTACATTTAGTAGGTATTTGTGAACTCCATTAGTTCAATCTGTCTCTAATTGGGAGGCTATTTTGGCAGGCAAGCCAGGTTATAAAAGAACGGCTAGGCATACCAAAATGATTCCATACTAGGGAAGCCTAAAAGTTCTTATTCTCCTTGTATCTCAGTACCTCATAGGCTTTGTGAATCTTGTACATATCAGTACCGCATTTCCCAGTTATAATGTGCTGCAACAGAACTGGTCTAATCTTTAAAATGTTTTTAAATAGCTAGGAGTGATAGGGACGAATGATAACGGTGGAAATATCATTATTTTTGATGTATACTCCATGGACCCATCGTATCTAGAGGCTCTCTTTGTTATGCATAATGAACCAAATCCATTTCCCTAAGGCTTCCTGGTTCTAGAGTTTAAGGTCTATCAACCCAATTCCACCCTCATCCTTAGGAAGACAAAATGTCTTCCATGCGACAGGAGACTTATGACCTTCAGTAGAACCAGACCATAGAAAGCTCCTGCATATTTTCTTAATGTAGGAAAGGATACTATTAGGGAGAGGTAAGAGTTGAGCCCAAAACCTGATGATCCCTTAAAGAACAAAAGAGATCAATGAACTCATCCTGCATAGCTAAGGTATCTGCAAGTCTAGTTTCTTATTTTTGCTAGCAGGTTATCTATAATACTATGATAATGGTGAGAGCTCATACGAGTTGTGACTAGGGAAATCCCAAGATATTTGAAGGGGAAAGACCCTTCAGGACACCCAATAATGTCAATGATATCCTCCTTCATTCTGTCACAAATCCCAACACAAAATAAGTACTTTTGTTATGATTTGCTATCATACCAAAACATTTGGAGAAATGAGATAGGGTTCCTTTGAGCCGTGTCACAGAAGCCGCATCCCCCTACAGAAAGGAAGTAAATTATCTGCAAAGCTCAAATCAATAATCTTCAACTGGTTACAGCCTGGGTGCCCATGAAAATTAGGATTCTTCCATAGATGTTTTAGGTCCCTATGAAGGTATTCCATGCATATAACAAAGAGGTAGGGAGATATAGTATCACCTTGTCTTAGCCCTCTTCTACTCATAAATGGTTTGGTAAGAGTACCGTTCACATTTATATAAATATTGATAGTAGAAAGGCATTGAATAATCATATCAATGAAAGGCTATGGAAAATGCATGGCTTCTAGCACCTACTTGATGAAGCTCCATTCAACAAAATCATAGGCATTTTGCAAATCCACTTGAAGAAGGAGTCTCCGATTGACATTTTTCCTTGAATAATGTTTGATAATCTCATCATCCATGAGAACATTATAATAGAGCATATGAACCTTTATAAAAGCAGCCCGGGAAGAATCTATGAGGGTATCCATCACCACTTACAGCCTATTAGCCATCACTTTAGAAAATATTTTATAGATGATATTACAACAAGCTATAGGTCTAAAGTCCTTCACCTTGTTTGCCCCAAGAGCCTTAGGGATGAGGGTAATAGCAGTATTATTTATCTGTTTCAGTAGGCATCTAGTCCTCCAAAATTCTTGTATTGCAGCCACCACATCTCCTCCAATGACATCCCAAGTTTTCTTGTAGAATTTTCTCTTGTTTAAAACTCAAGTTAGTTATGACTATATGGGTTTTATTTAATAAATCTATCAAGGCACACTTTTCTTAAAATCCCTAATTTTAAGACTTCTAATTCCCACCAATATGTTCTTTGTAGGAGTATATATGTCATCCTTTAGACAAACACCCTCCCTAGGTCCTTTGCTCCCTCTCAAACTCATCAAAACCTAGCATGTTATCAGTTGTATCTTCCTCTTTATGATTTTCATCCTCTCCCAAGATGTCGAATCTCAATCCATGATTCCCTTTAAATATGGTGCTATAACCCTTCAAGCCTTAACTAAATGTAGGTATCCACTTGAAGAAGTTATCATAGTATTGTTCCCACCAATGGTATCTCATGTCCATGTTTCTTTTGTTATTCCTTCTCTATTACTTCCTTTGAGCTACCATACAAGGCCCAAAATCAAATTTCTTCTTTTATTCTTTCAACTTTGGTTCTTGTTCTTATTGCTTAACTTCAACATCATACGTAGACTCATACTTCTTAACGTAAATTTTAAGATACACTATATAAAAATATAACAAAGTTTTTGTAATTAAATAAAAAAAAATTATACTCAACCTTTAGTTTCCACATTTGTCCATGTTTTTCCTCATAGGATGAAAAAAATGGTCATAGTGAATTTACAAATGAATTTATCTTTAAATCTAACTAATAAAAATGCATAAATACACCAAAATATTTCTTAGATCTTTCTCTACAAATAGAGATTTATATTGATATACTTTGATGTATAAAAACTAATATTTGTCAATATAAATGGTAAAATTCATTTTGGGTGTCTTGTGTATGATATGCAATACATCATTCATGTGTAGAACAATCCTATTACATTCATTATTATAAATACCATCATTCATTATTTCAAACTCTTACATTAACTAGTTTGAATGTTAACGTGCATCAATGAATATAATATTTAATACATTTTTAATAAGATCATGCTACATTCTTCCCCACTTATTCTATATTCTTAAGCTCTTCTAATGAAACTATCCATCTCAAAGATTACTTGTGATACACATATATATGCACTAAGGTACTACCTAATACTAAAGTGTACCTAAACATGAATCCTATAATGATTAAAGTATATACAATAATAACATTATACCAGGATATCAAATTTATTTCTTTATTGTTGCATATGAGGCTCTATATTAGATATATTTGATTTGATCATGAAGGTGGACATATATAAGTGTGGGGTTTTACCTTCGATGGCCCTCTAGTAGCATATAACTGTAATTGAAATATGATTTCTTCCCATCATTATATAAAAATAAATTAAATAAAAGATTCATAACTATAGAGATCAAAATTTATCATTTTAAAAACTATCATTCACCTATTTGAATGATAACATGCATTACCAAATATGGCATGCTATCTATCATACATTTGTAATAAACACATATTGAGTTCATTAATGTAAATACCAACATTCATCATTTTGAAGAGTAACATTTATATATGTCAAAAAAAAAAACATTTATCAATTAATATAATTTACATTATATCATAAAATTTGTAATACATACATGTTAATTTATCACTGTAAAGACCAACACTCATTGCTTCAAACACCGTTTGAATGTTAATATTCATTGGTGAATATACTATACAATAAATCTTACATTTGTAATATTGACCTATGACATTCATCTCTATAAAAAATAACATCCATCCTTTTGCAAACTAACACTCACTAGTTTAAATGATAACATTCATTAGTGAATGAAACTAATGAATGTTTTACATAATATATTTTTAGGTAGGATTATATCAATATAGGTATCTATTGGTAGGAAAAATCTAATAAAAAAATCAAATACTTTTTAATAATTGGATTTAAAGATAAATTCATTTACAAGACATCCATACCTATATATTTGTGTTTAAGAGGAAAAACACGAAACATAACTTATTTTTATTGATATGATATGATCTAAATTTATTAGTGTTGATTTGATCTAATCTAATCTACTATTATTGCTACTACTAATAATGTTGTTCCTACTACTATTGTTGCTGCTACTACTACTATTACTGCTACTGTTGCTGCTCCTATTGCTATTGTTGTTGTTGCTGCTACTCCTACTATCATTGCTGCTCCTACTACTGCTGTTGTTGCTACTCCTCCTTCTACTACTCTTGCTACTACTACCACTGCTACTATCGCTACTGCTACTACTCCTCCTATTGTTGCTGCTACTACTGTTATTATTGTTGCTACTACTACTACTTCCGCTGTTGTTGCTACTATTACTATTATTATTGCTGCTTCTACTATTGTTATTGTTGTTGTTGCTGCTGCTCCTACTATTGTTACTAGTGCTACTACTACTACTATTGCTATTGGTGTTGTTGCTCATATTATTGTTACTATTGCCCTCCTACTGCTGCAGCAGCTGTTGTGAATGAGGGCACCTTCTCAAGGTGCGGATGGGAACAAGGTCTTCCTTTGCCATCAGATAGGGACAGAGCTTGAAACTCCCTGACAAATGAAGTAAAGATAGAATGAACTGATGTGCCGCTTTAGTAGCGGCAGTAGCAACAACTAGTACTTATTAGTATTTATTTATCATTATGATTAATATTGTTCTTAATAATATTATTAATAAATTATTAATTTGTATTATTTATATTTCTTATTATTATGGATATAATTAAATTAATGATATTTTTAATTATTATTATTAAATTAATTATTATTATTATTGAATATTGATGTAATTATGAATTATAATTAATTTAATATTAATATCCTTAATTATTTTTGTATTATTAAAGATTATGATTATTTTTTTATTGTTATTATTAGTACTAATTATTAATAATTTGTTATTATTATTAAAATAATATTTATAATATTAATTATTATTATTATTATTATTATTATTAATTTCTATGTGAATTATTATTATTATTGATTGTTATTTATTAATATTATTATTATAATGAATAAATGTTTTGTTGATTTCTATTGCTTGGTTATGGAAGGATATTGCTTTTCTTTAATCATAATCTTTAATAATAATCATTTTAATTAATTTTAAAATGTAAATAATAATATTTGTTATCATTATGAATTATTATTATTATTATTTTAAAATTAATTAAAATGATTAATATTAAAGATTATGATTAAAGAAAAGCAAAATCCTTCCAAAACCAAGCAATAGAAATCAACAAAACACGTCAAGAACAAACCTAGTCTCGGATCACCATAAATAGCAAAACACATCATTCTTCCGAAGCCATGATTCATTCATCTCTAGCTAGCTCAATATAAAAGCAGCCAAGACGAACTAAAACCCTAGACCAAACAGAATTGATCAACAGCCTATGCCTAACCTTAGGCGTATCTATCTGCATCACAATATGACCCATCACATATAATATAAAAAAGCAAACCTTAAATATAAAGATAATTTTTCACTCTCCGATAAAATCCAATATTATAGCATCATTGGATGCCACACTCAATACAATAAAAATAAATTAATTTATAATGAATAAAATTTAATCTAGTAATAAATTTCAGTATTTAAATATTAAAAAAATGTTGGAATTATTTTCCTCCTTTTTTAGTATTGTTAAACCTATATGATATTATATATATATATATAATGATTAGCCTACGAATTTAGATGGCATGAGAAAACATCTTCATAAATTTGGCAAATTCCTAGAAAAAAAAATTGAATTCTTACAATATTTATTTATTTATTGATCAAAAGTGTATCAATTACATGGTATATGTATGCAATTATAGTTAATCTAGAACTAGGAAAAGGCGCTAAGTGGAGGTATTAGCCCATAAGAATCCGCTGTCCTTGTGCTACTCTAAGTACTGCCACAAAATCTAAGGCTTTATTTGATTTGAGAAAAATAAGAAAAAAAATAAAAAGGAAAGAAAAATAAAAAAAAGTAAGAGAAATTAAAAAAAATTTATTTGATTGTTAGAAAAAATTTATGAAAAATATAATTCTTAAAAAAAATTTGATGTTTGGTTTATAGAAAGAAAATTCTAAGAAAAGTTGATTATAATTATTTGAATACTCTTATATATTTAATTAAAATTAAAATATTATATTGATACATGAAAATTATCATAAAATTTCAAAATAAATTATAAAAACTTCATAAAATCAATATTGATTCCATTTTTTATATCAATTTTTTAAAACATTACATGAATAAGTTATAATAATTTTTTTAAAAATTTAAAAATATACAAAACATTCCATATTTCTTTTCATTTCAAACATGATACAACAGACATAAAATGAACAAATAAAATAAAATCATAGCTTGTTACAATTATTTAAGTGGGGATTTGCATATAATGGCCTGTAATTGAAGCTAAAAACCTGCACCAGGCTCTGCATATTAAGATGCTCTGCTACTACATTCCAAGCAGAGTAATTCTTTCAAACGTTCATATTAGTAATCGTCATCTTTATCCACCAATAGTCCTTGTAGCTCTCTTTCACATGCCAGTGAACTTGTACCGGGTACATGTGATTAGTACGCCTAACTAAAGGTGTTGGCTCAACATCTGGATCAACCGATGGCTGTGAGGGTGGTGGATCTTCTCCAAACCTGCATCGATATGTTACAGAAAAAAAAAAACAGGCAGAACCAGTGAATTGACTCACAAGTATTTGCCGAAGGTTTGATGATAGGAATTTTGGAGCTCTAACTCGAACGGACGACTGTGAAGATTACAACCTAGAGAAGCCATGAGATCAATTGAAGATGAAGATCAAATTGGCTTGGCAGAGTAGAGTATGAGCTTGATGTTGAAAGAGGAGGATTATCGAAGAGAAAGGAGGGTCGAGTAAGAAGAATAGAAGGAGCATCGAGGAAGAAAGGTCGTGAAAATTCTCCATTCTTTCCTCTTGCTTTCCTCACGTTTAGGTAGGAAAAATATTGTTAGCTAACTTTCTTTTCAGCTTTTATTGTTATTTTCTTTTCCTATAATTTTTTTTGATAACCAAAGAATGAAAAAGTATTCTCCTTCTATTTTTTTCTTCTTTTTTTTTTCTAATTTTTTACAAACCAAACATACTATAAATATCTAATAAAAAATTCCATATCTCTAAAATTGTTTCCAAAAATTAAAAATTTAAATTAAAAAGAAATCAACTAATTAGTTATTTAACTTTTATTTGACATTACTTATTTTTAATAATTACTTTTAGATAAAAATAATTTTTTAAAAGTAATTTATTTATTAAAATATGAATTATTTTTTACGTACAAGTGATTAATACTAAAAAATAACTTATTGTATATCATTAGTGTTTGGTTTTTATTTTTTTACACATTTACTCTTATTTTTCTTCTTTAACTTTTATCTTCCTATATCTATATTTTTGTGGCAATAATTATTATATAAAAATCATATGAAACATGAAACAATTATAAAAAGTACAAAAGTATTTTAAAGTACTAAAAATTGTAAAAAAAATTATTTAAAAAATTCTAAACAATTACTAAATAAATTTTATAAAATTTACTAACATATAAAATTTAGATAATGATATAATCAAAATTTATTTTTTACAATAAACATTCTTACATTCATAGTATATATCATAAAAATAAATAATTTAGTAACGTATATGATAAATATTATCTACAATTCTATACTTTACTATTTTTATTTATCTAAAAGCTCTACTCTCCACATCCCAATCACTAGTATTTTCTTTATATATATCTCTACTATAAAAATTATTAAATAAGATATCATTAATTCTATTCGATCTAATAAAATTATAGATTATCATTATTAAAATAAATAAACATTCCTTGTTTTATACTATAATTCAAGGACTTCAGCACCGATTAAACTGAAATCACAGAAGTACAAGACACAAAAACATAATTGAGACGCCGAATCACACACTTGTCGAGTCCACCTTTCAGCATTTTACAACTTTAGATCTGATTTCGATTCCTTGTTCACTCCCCCTTTCAGCGTTGAACAACTTTTGGTCTGATTTCAATCCCTTCAACAATAAGACCATATTTACTGTCCAAAATCTCGATCTCCCGCAAGGCCATTTCAACATCCCCATCTTCGTCACCTTGGATATAAAACTCCCCAATTTCTACTTCAAACCAACCATCTCCTCGCTGCTTGGGACATTCATCATATCTGATAGATTAATATATAATCTATATATATTCGACAGGATCGAATGCTAATCTATCAAGATTAATATATATATAATATATCACGGAAGCGTACCTGAATCCATAATAATAAAAGATTTGTCGAGTACCGTCGAATCTGATATCAAACCCTAACGGTCGGTTTTGTAGTCTTCTAGATCACGCACGTATTCGCTGTATTCGCTGCTTGCCAATGACTGATGGGAACCAATGGGGCGAAGTACGTCTGACCTAGGGACCATAACCACATATATATAGATAACAAGCCTGTCATCTATCGGGCCATCCTAGTTCGGTCCATCAACGATCTAGGACTCCCACAGTCTCTACACATATCGGTCCACATTCAATCAGATACATTAAGCCCAACTTAATTAAACCTAATTCGATCACTTTTATTTGGGCTTAACCGTTACGACAACGTCCAATTCGTATCGTTCACATACAAGCCCAACGTCGGATAATAATCCAACAATCTCCCACTTGGGCTATATGTGCAACGTTACTAATTGTGACATAACCGAATGAGCTCAAATCTGTTGTCGTTATAAAATGTATCTTTAACCAATCCGGTCCATCAATCACATAAACATAGGATCAAAGCGGCTTTCGTCACATATCTACGTAACTAAACCCTCAATGGTCACATATGTTGACATGACTGAATGACATGGATCAAGATGTGGATGTGTAGCATGGAAATATCATGCAATGTGATCCTAACATGCATATTTCCAAGTGGTCCACCTTAAAACTTTAGTGAGACCAAATCATACCAAAAGATAGAAAGGAAATGAACTGAAACTTTATTTCTGCATAAAACATATGGTCAAAATATCCATAAGTCAAACCAAAGAGAGTCTATACATAAAGCAACTGAGATTACAAACTCCCACTGAAACTAAAGATCATTAACTGATATAACACCCATACGAGCTACATGCTCGAGAAACTGCTTGGGTGGTAACGCTTTAGTAAACGGATCCGCAATCATAGAGTTTGTACTGATATGCTCTATAGACAATTCTCCTTTCTGAACTTTTTCTTTAACAACTAAGAACTTGATATCGATACTCTTTGATTTCGTAGAACTTAGATTGTTGTTGGAATACTGAACTGCAGCCTTATTGTCACATAACAATTTGAGTGGTTTTTCAATACCATCAACTATACGCAGCCTTGTGACAAAATTTCGCAGCCATATACCATAATTGGAAGCCTCATAGCATGCCACAAATTCTGCTGCCATGGTGGAAGAGGCCACAACTGTCTGTTTGGAACTCTTCCAAGACACAGCTCCTCCAGCCATTAAAAAAACAAAACCTGATATGGACTTCATACTATCTTGGCATCCAGCAAAGTCGGAGTCAGTGTATCCTACGATCTCAAGCTTGCCTGACATCCGATATGTGAGCATGTAATCTTTCGTTTTCTGTAAGTACCGCATGACTCGTTTGGCTGCTGTCCAATGGTCAAGTCCTGGATTGCTCATATATCTGCCCAACATCCCAGTAATGTACGCAATATCCGGACGCGTACATACCTGAGCGTGCATAAGGCTTCCCACAGCTGAAGCATAGGGAATATTCTGCATTTCCCTTCTTTCATAGTCATTTTTAGGGCACTGACTGAGACTAAACTTGTCTCCCTTAGCGACAGGGGTATTTCCTGGTTTGCAGTTATGCATTCCATATCGTTTGAGAACCCTTTCAACATAGGCCTTTTGTGACAACCCTAGGATACCTCGAGAACGATCTCGGTATATCTCTATGCCCAATACAAAAGATGCATCACCAAGATCTTTCATTTCAAAATTCTTAGCTAGAAATCTCTTGGTCTCATGCAACAAACCTATGTCATTGCTTGCTAGCAATATGTCATCAACATATAAAACCAGAAATATGCTCTTACTCCCACAGAACTTATGGTATACACATTCATCAACCAAATTCATCTCAAAGCCAAAAGAGGTGATCACTTGATGAAATTTAAAATACCATTGTCGAGACGCTTGTTTGAGCCCATAGATAGATTTCTTAAGTTTACAAGCCATATTCTTTGGGTCTCCGGACACAAAGTTTTCTGGCTGTACCATATAGATCGTCTCCTCAATGTTACCATTGAGAAATGCGGTCTTTACGTCCATCTGATGTAACTCAAGATTAAAATGTGCCACTAATGCCATAATTACCCTCAAGGAGTCCTTAGAAGAGACCGGAGAGAATGTCTCTTTAAAATCTTCTCCTTCCTTTTGTGTAAAGCCCTTAGCGACTAGACGCGCCTTATATCTTTCCACATTGCCTTTTGAATCCCTCTTAGTCTTAAATATCCATTTGCAACCAATGGGCTTCTTTCCTTCAGGCAACGGGACAAGATCCCATACGTCATTGTCCATCATGGACTTTATTTCCTCATTCATGGCATTAATCCACTTTTGAGAATTCGAACTCTCCATGGCTTGACGGAAGTTGACTGGATCATCTTCCATCATGCCAATGCCAACCTCATGTTCTAGGAGAAATACAATATAATCATCCGAAATAGCACTTCTCCTTTCTCTAGTGGATCTCCTTAGCTCTTGAGGTTGTTGAGCTTGTCCTTCTGGAACAATCACTTCATTTTGAATGGGTGGTTGTTCTGCATTGTCTTGTTGAGGTTCTTGATTTGCCTCCTGATCGACGACAGGTGTTGAGACTTGCACATCGTCAGAGACAATAGTAGGAATAGTGACTAATTCCTCCTCAAAGATAATGTTTCTAACCTCATTTCTCCCCCCAAGCTCAACATCCTCAAAAAATGTGGCAGTTCCCGTCTCAAAAATCGACTTAAGTGTGGGATTATAAAACTTATAGCCCCTAGATCGCTCCGCATAACCAATAAAGTAACTACTAACTGTTTTGGAGTCCAATGACTTTTCATGTGGTCTATAAGGCCTTGCCTCAGCTGGACATCCCCAAATATGGAAGTGCTTTAAACTAGGCCTTTTGCCTGTCCAAAGCTCATAAGGTGTTTTAGTAGTTGCTTTAGTTGGTACTCTATTTAGAATGTAAGCTGCTGTTTTTAGTGCTTCTCCCCAGAGTGATTCTGGTAAGGTAGAATGACTAATCATACTCCTCACCATGTCCTTAAGAGTTCTGTTTCGTCTTTCAGCTACACCATTCATGTTAGGAGATCCCGGCATGGTGTACTGTGGGACGATACCGCACTCCTCTAGGAATTTAGCAAATGGTCCTGGACATTGTTCACCTGAACCGTCATATCTGCCATAGTACTCACCACCACGGTCAGATCTAACGCACTTAATTCGTTTGTTGAGTTGATTCTCAACCTCAAGCTTAAATGATTTGAACACGTCCAGCGATTGTGATTTCTCGTGAATGAGATACAGGTACCCATAACGTGAGTAGTCGTCTATGAATGATATGAAATACTGTTGACCATTCCAAGAAGCCGTAGGGAACGGTCCACAGATATCTGTGTGAATCAATTCTAAGACATCCGAAGATCTATTTGCACCTGTTCTCATAGTTTTGGTCTGTTTCCCCTTGGCACAATTGACACAATTGTTTAAGTCCGCAAAGTCAAGGGAATTAAGTATACCATCAGACACAAGCCTCTCAATTCTAGCTTTTGAGATATGACCTAAGCGCTTATGCCATAATGATGCTGAATATTCCTTATTTAATTTGCGTTTGGTACCACGTGATTCCACGTGCAGGATTTCATGATATGAAGCGATGATGTCAAGCATGTATAGGTTATCGTAAGCGCACAATGAACCGGTGCCAATCGTATTTGAATTTAATGAAAGACTAAATTTATTATTTCCAAATGAACAAAAATAACCAGACTTGTCCAATAAGGAAATGGAAACCAAATTCCGTCTAAAAGACGGTACAACGAAAGTGTCTTTCAAATCCAAATAGAAACCAGTTTCTAATAATAACCTAAAGGTGCCAATCGCTTCAACTGGTGCTGCCTTGCCATCTCCCACATAGATGTATCTTTCACCATCACTAGGCTTTCGGCAGTTCAGGCAACCCTGCATAGAAACACTTATGTGAGTAGTAGCTCCAGAATCTAACCACCAAGTGTTTCTCGGTACTGAGGCTAAATTAATCTCAGAACAGACCAAAGTAAGGATTATACCTTTCTTTGCACGCCAAGCGTGGTATTTAGGACAATCCTTTTTTACATGTCCAGTTTTGTTACAAAAGAAGCAGCTATCCTTTTCCTTCTGCTGTTTCTTCTGAACCGGACCCTTAGGAGCAGCTTCATCCTTTCTTTTCTTGCCCTTGCCCTTAAAGGTACTAGCTAAGTGAGCACTTTCAGTCCTATCATGCTTCAATCTTTCCTCTTCTTGCACACAATAAGAAATGAGCTCATTGAGAGTCCATTTCTCCTTTTGGCAGTTATAACTGACCTTAAACTGACTGAATTGTGCAGGAAGTGAAAGTAACACCAAGTGCACGAGTAAATCATCTGATAACTCAAGCTTTAGCACTTTTAGTTTCGAAGCAATGTTGGACATTTCCATTATGTACTCCCTTATATTTCCTTTGCCTTTGTACTTCATTGAAATCAAGCGCTGCAAGAGAGTGCTTGTTTCTGCCTTATCGTTTTTTGCAAAACGTTTCTCAATTTCAGCAAGGAAATCCTTAGCATTGGTGATGTCCTCAGACACCCCACCTCTAAAGGCTTCCGGAATGCTGCGCTTAATGATCATTAGACTCATGCGATTCGACCGATCCCACTTATCAAAGTTCCTCTTATCATCAGAGGTACTTTCAGCTGTCAGATCAGCGGGTTTCGGAAGCCTGAGTGCATGATCCAGATCCATGCAGCCAAGGACAATGATAACATTGTCCTTCCATTCCTTAAAGTTATTCCCGTTCAGCATGGGAATATAGCTTAAGTTAGCAGATATAGTAGTAGCAGTCATGGCTGTACAGAAAACATAAACATATATAAATATTCATGCTCACAAAAATAGTTCACATAATAAAATAATCAATAAATTTAAATATTGGTGATCCCATCATAAGAAACCGGCGCAACATTAATATCAAGTCTTTGGACAATAATATTAACTGCAAGTGGTGTTCCTGTTGCAATAATCAAATACTGACAATAAGGCCTGTCAGATAATAAGCCCATCTTTGGATTGACTTATTATCCACATGGCAACCAAACAATCGTCACATATTTATTATCGCACGTGCATATGAAAATCTGCCAGATATTAGTCTTCCTTTGGGCCGACTTAATAACCGCACGAATAGATATATGCATAAACATCTAATATGTTCGATAAACCAATTTCCATAAAAGAGGTCACTTTGGCGACATATTATTTTAACCAGCTTATCTATTAATATTAGACAACCAATCATTTAAATAAATTGATCCCTTAATTTTATAAATTTGGACCTATAATATTGGACCAATTTATTTAGATTTAATATATATACAACAATATCAAATCTAACTTTATTTGCATAAAATTTCAAGTAATGCACATAAATAGGCCCATATGAAATTTTAATTGGAATAAAAAAAAAAGAAACTCGATATCCAATTAAAAAAAATTTAATTAAGTCGATCATGCATTATTATTATTTTAATATAGAAATAATAATACACAACAAATATAAGGCCCAAACTATAAGTCCAAAGAGTATAAAAGGAAAACTGGGTCACAGAAAAAAATAACTATAGGTCCAAAGTTAGACTGACCCAACTTAAGAATTTATCGACCCAAAAAAAAAAAAATTAACTAAATAGCTGGGCCATCAGCCGCCGCAGCCCTACCTCCCTTTTTTTTTTTTTTTTTTTAATCTTGATAAATTTAGCAACTGCTCTGATACCAATTGATAGATTAATATATAATCTATATATATTCGACAGGATCGAATGCTAATCTATCAAGATTAATATATATATAATATATCACGGAAGCGTACCTGAATCCATAATAATAAAAGATTTGTCGAGTACCGTCGAATCTGATATTAAACCCTAACGGTCGGTTTTGTAGTCTTCTAGATCACGCACGTATTCGCTGTATTCGCTGCTTGCCAATGACTGATGGGAACCAATGGGGCGAAGTACGTCTGACCTAGGGACCATAACCACATATATATAGATAACAAGCCTGTCATCTATCGGGCCATCCTAGTTCGGTCCATCAACGATCTAGGACTCCCACAGTCTCTACACATATCGGTCCACATTCAATCAGATACATTAAGCCCAACTTAATTAAACCTAATTCGATCACTTTTATTTGGGCTTAACCGTTACGACAACGTCCAATTCGTATCGTTCACATACAAGCCCAACGTCGGATAATAATCCAACAATATCTACCCAACATGGTTGACTGCTGCAAGCTAATAAGAGCATCCACAAAGGTATTTGGAGGTGATTGCTGCCTTCTGCTTAGGCCTCTCTGAATATTCAGACTGATTTTTCGGGAGCTAATTTCGCCTCCAGTGACACCCACCGAGGCATTGAATGGGCAAGAGCGGAATCCACCGAAAACTTCTTCCATCTTGAAGACAAAGTAGGCAGCATAGGTCGAGTCTGGGGATAAGATGGATGTTTTGATCTTCCCTTTGATATCAAACCAAAAAACGAGAGTGAGCTTCGCTACTTCTTGAAACCTGTGGAAGCAAATGCAAGCGTCGAAGATGATGCATAATCTCTTGATTCTGGGTCATCTGCCCGACCGTTGTTACATTTAAAAAGACAAAAAATTTAACCGGGCAGACCTCGACTCTTGCATGGAAGTCCAGTCCCAATAGCGGGGTTCGTCGTCTCCCCACACAATGGAAAGACTTCTTGCTGACATCATGTAACACTTCCTTCCAGTCCGCTTATCCAGCGCAAAACTCTTGATTAATTTAAGTAGAAAATACCAACGTTAGATTATCCACAATCCCAAACAATTGGAAATACTACAGTCTGACTAATATCACAAACTCACGTTCAATTGACTCAAAACACATACTAAATTGAAAATGCGAAGTGAATTGTTGTCAGCTAACCAAGTCCCCGTAGGATTAAAGAATTGTCATAATAAATCAGTTATTGTCCGTAGGTTAGCTTCCCTCTTACCTCTTGCTTTTCCAAACTCCTCATCAATCTCATTCACACAAAATAAACCCAAAAAATACATTGAGCAAATTAAAACACGCCCTTTTGCAACTTATAGAATCCGGTTAAACCATTGAAACGAAATTCAATTTAAATGGAGCAATCCAATCAGTTCATAATTCTCGACAGACATGCATTAGTGAATCCGGTTAACCCGGAAACATAGTTTCAACAATCATCCACAACAATCATTTCTGATCGGAACAAAAAAAAAAAAAAATTCCAACTCCCCAATCAATATTGATGGGGGAAAAGTCAATGATTCACCTTAGTTCCACCGTCAATGAGAAGCGGTGAATCGGCAAGGCGGAGGTAGAGTTCCTTCTTAGGCAACGAACTCAGCACGTTCGTGACAGAACCTCCGACACCCTCGCTCGAGCATGAGATGATCTCCTTATAATCAGAGGGGAGAAAACTCTCCCAAACCGCATCAGAGTCGGCAGCTGACTGAAAGACTTTCGACACCAAAGCGAATCTAGAGGCATCGCTAGGCGAGGTGAACGAAATGATAAGGGCGATGCATTCTTCCGGAAACACAGAGAAATCGATGCCACAACTGAAAAGGATTCCATCTGTTCCACTTTCGCTGGCTTCTCCGTGATCATACATGGTGACCCTCTTTTTTCCTTTCCTTTGCCTCCTCTCTATTTCTCTCTCTACGTGAAGCTCATTCTAATGAGGGAAAAGTGAAGGTACGAATACGACGTCGGATTTCGGAGCGTTGACTATCCGTAACAAAGGCAGGCAGGCAGGAGAATACTTAGCACTTAAGTTTTGACTAGGATGACAATTTTTCTTCTGGATTTCCGGTTTCGTGGGAAATTCTTCCTTTGGATTTTGATTCGGATTTGGGGATTGGGTTTGAATTTAAAGATTTTTTAGATATGGATTTGAAATTTCCGTACCTCGAACTTGTCTCGAATAATTATATATATATATATATATATATATATATATTCTTTTTATAAAATATAAATTAAAAGTATAATATAAAAAAAGTTTGAGGATCGGAGATATGATAGATTTTGGACATTGGATCGGATTTTAAAATCGGAAATGAAAAATAAATAAGGAATTGAGTCGGGTATAGGGATTTGATCCTTGCGGAAATCAGATTAAGGAATTCCCAATAAAAAAATAAAAAATTAGATCGGATTTAGGAATTATTTTTTTTATCGGGTTCGAAAATGGGGATGAGGCTCCCATCCCTAATCTGCCATATTACCATCCCTAGTTTTAACGAATACTCAACTATATCCGACAAGCAAAATAGAAAGTTGAACATAGCTTTTTTTTTTATCAAAAAAGTTGAATTTAATTATCACATACGTAATAGATAATTATCACAAATATATGATATAATTATTAAGTAAATAATATACACTATTTATTATATATTCTCTACTTCTTTATTATTATTAAATTTTTTATAGCATATTATTCACACCAAGAAACATAGTCACTATAAAAATAAAATTAATTACTATTAAAATAAGACATATACCATGAAAATAAGACATACATATCATATTTTAATTATGTTAAACTAGCTAAATTAATATTTATAAATTTTAGTATTTGATGACATGACAAAGCCTTCAAATATAAAATATAATTAGGCTCTATTATTTTTTATGGTTTAAAATAATTATTACAAGGTACAACTTTTCAATTCCTAAACATAAATTCGGTATATAGATTGTGTTTTTATATACTAAAAATAAATGATATAACAAAGTTGCAATGTGTGTATGATTATTTAGTCATAAAGTGATAATCACTATAATAATAATAGTTATTATATATTATTATTATTATTATTATAGCAATTATGATAAATTAATAGTGATAAAAATATAGTACTTATAATATTTTTGTTATTATTATTAGTGATAAAATTTATGATTATGGTGATTATTATCGATAGAATACTGATCATCTCTAGTAATGATGGTAATTATCTAGTTGCTAGCTTGGTGATTATCTCAAGCGTAGTTGGTAATTATACTAGTGATGAGGATGATCATCTCATGTTATATAGTTATTTATCATTTTAGTTATTATAATTATAATCCTACAATTATAATGACATTACTATATATAAATAGAATGATCATCATCCCTATTTAATGTTACTTGAGTCGGTAATTATTATTTTTATGTAAAATACTCCATTAATGGTGTTTAATTGCGTTCTAAGTTTCTATTCTTTGCATTAGTTGTGTGGTATACAATATTTTAGTATTAATTCTTTTGAAGAAAAAAAGTACTTAAATACGGTAACATTTAATCTCATTCTATTTGAATATTATGTGTTTTAGACAATTCTATTTAAACATTAATTTGTGTATTAAAATTATTTTGTCTTGTATCGCCATACTAATTATTCTAATCTTACATTACTAAAATGATGATAATTGTAATACTACATTTAGCTGTATTGAAAAAATATAAATTTTAAAAAATTATTGAAATTTTTTAGTTATTTTTTTAAACAACATTAAAATATTTCCAAATTTATATTGCACAACTAAAACAAATTTAATCTCATTTTATTTGAATATTTGAAAAGTCCAAACATCTATTAAAAAAAACTATTCAAATGATTCATATTATCCCAATTTAGCACAACAAAAGAAAAGTTATTATAAAAACTAATAACATTTTAGAAATATAAGACTAAAAACATTTAAAGAATGGTAGTAAATTAAAAAAAAACTAAATTTGAAACACATGATACCTTAAAAAAATATATTTAAAACATTTGATAGTTAAGTAGAATGCGTCAAATATCATTGTACCTAAATAGTTTGAAACCCATTAAGTTAGATAAAAGGGTCACCGCAACATTAATTTATAACTTTATGAGATATTGCAAGAAATATTTTCAAATTATAAAAAAATTACATAATATACCTAGTTTGCAGCATCTTACAACTATATACTCCCAAGCTTAGGAGAAATTATATCATATACCTTGACCATTAACTTTTTTATCAAAATTTCAATATTAGTTGTTAAGTCATATTTTAGCTTGAAAGTGACAAAATCATCCTTATCTAAATTACTTATAACTAACACATCATTTCCCTCCAAAATTTCATTTGAAATACCATCCCTTAAACTTAGTTCTTACTACAATTGTTGCTCTTTTACCACAATAGATATAGTGTACTATGATAAAGCTATTAACTAACTTATAAGGAAGAAAGCACCCTCATAGCCCTCCAACATCTATAACACTTTGTACTATATATCTTTATTTTTTGGAACCCTATAAAAAAATATAAATGAGATACACCATGTGAAATAACAAAATTACTCCTATCAACAACACTGAATGACTATATTATGCACTCCAAAGCCTATATTGGCCTATTTTTAAACCAGATGACCATGTATTTCATAATCACTATACAAACACATTAAAACACATTCTTCACCTTCATAAGCACGTTCTTTCATGTACTTTTCAACTCCTACAAAGAAAATGCAAGTCTCTTCCTCCTCATATTTGCTCATCATCAAAAACAAAAGAAAATCAAAGCATACATCTCATTAGGTGAATAGGATTACACCAATTTATGTTCCACATAGAAAAGAAAGACTAGGGATAAAGTATTACAAATTGTGAGTTCAACCATGTTTTTCTTTGTCACTTCATAGGGGGAAAATAGATGCTTTAAATTCATTCTCAAAATAACCTATTAATTTTACATTCTCCAATGATTTAGTATTTTAAGAAAAAATAAAGAATAAAAAGGAGGGAAGATATAAACAACAGTGGTTGAGTTGACATAAAAGAGTGAAGAGGAAGACAAAGCAACACGATACTTGAGTAAGAAGTAAAGGATTCTAACAAGCTAATTTTGATGGAAAAAGTTGGTGATGTATGTTTAGTAAGGATAGTTTAGTAATAACACATAAATTTAATATTTTTAGTGTGAAATTTGATACAAAATTCAAGTAGGGGCATTTGAGGGTATACTGATGTAAAAATTTGAGAGTTAGGTATATACATATGGAACAAATGTATTCTATATTTTATTAGCTCTAGGATCTTATTAACCTATATAAAGAAGGTCTTTTGTAGAACATGTTGGCATTGTTTTTTGGAGATAAAATTCTTATATCTATATTTAATGGTGGAATCTAGGAGAAAGTATGATTGAGAGCACATAGTTCTTATTCAAGTAGAAAATCAATAATAGGTTCTTATATTTTCTTAAGAGAAATATTAATTAAGGACTAAGATTTCTTTATTGAGTGGACTATCAAGAGGTTATTATTGATATTAAGATTTGAGATGTTTGCCCCTTTCGTATATGGTAATATGCCTCTCTTACCTGATTCATACCCTTCACCCTATTTTTTTATGCCTCTAGAATACTAAATACCATGTGAAATGGCTATATGATGAGCTAGACTACATGGTGGAGTATGGTTTGAATTTGAAACCATATATGTTCAAGTAGTGTTAATTGTTGTAGGCCTTGCCAAATATTCAACCATGGTTAGGGGTGAGGGATAGATATATAGATTTGTTTATCATTGTTAGGTTTTTGGATCTTATCCAAATATTAGGGTACAAGTGAATTTGAGCAATCGATATTCAATACCTTTTGTAGTGTAATAAATTAATTGTGTCAGGATCCATATAAATGTTCTTGATTCGATACAAGATGTGCTAGAACTGACAAATCTTTCCCCCATCTTTCTATAGGGTTGTAGAAGCATTCCCTAGAAATCTAATTTTCTATATCTCTCATACCCAATGTGGATCTATTCCTTTTATAAGGGAGATGACACCACTTAAAATCCTATATGATATGGTATTAGATAGATTTAACGAGTCTAAACTATATTAGACAACTTAGCCCAATTTTATTAAATTTATCTCGTTATAGTGTGTGAACATATAGGTTTACCTAACATTGGTTGTAATCCCATAATATAATTTTTTTGGTCCACAAGTCATAAGTAACCATCTAGTAAGACATTATTAGTACCAAAGTTATATAAAGATAGGATGCCCAACACAACCTCCATGGTTATTTCCTAATATAGTCTCACTTGCATTAGAACCAATCATTATAGTCCTTTAGCCGCATAATATCATAATTGAACATAAGGTAGAAATTATGTCATTCTTATATAGTTCAGTTATATATTTCCCTATTCCATATTTAGAGTAACTAAACAAACTATTAGCTTTCAATCTATTTGAGCATGTTCATGAATTTCTTGGTTTGACTAATCAAGTGGCTCAATGATATATTTTTCTCATTATATGAGAGGGGATAATTCCATCTTATTCATTGATATTCCTTACCATGGTTCATAACATTTCCAATCATTAACTTTGTTATCACAAGTCTAAAAGGTGGTGTAACACCCTCAAAATTCATAATAGAAAAAATTTGTTAAGTGAAAGAACATTCAAACATAAGAGGGGTGTTACTGCCATAATCGGTATAATTATAGCCCCATACCATCCTTATACCAACTACAAGGAAAGATAAAACAGTACACAAAACATGATAAGTGTAGCATAAGAAAAATCTATATTATAAATAAGAGTTAGGTGTTAATTCAAAAAAATGTACTAAAATACATAAATAAATGTTAAACTGAAACATTAACAAGAATAAAACTGGTTAAAACAACAACTAGATGTCACACTCTCAGGTCCCCATCTCCGGTTACAATAACATCACTCTGCCCCAGATCATAGTATCATATACAAAAAAGTCGTCTAATGAGTTCTCACTCACTTGCATAGGCTCAGAAGGGTTTCTACTCATGGGAATGAGCATCACCCATAATAGGATTGATCAGTATGTTACGTACTGATTAAGGTAATAAGATAGTCAAGAAGGAAACAAAGATCAATAACACCACAATAAGGGATGGCACGTGCATAAGAAGATCATATCGACTCATTCATTATTATCCAAAACATAAGGTATTAGTACAATAATAATCAACTCATACTTTTATCCATTTTGGATTTAAGGACCCCACTATTCTTAACTAGTGGAACGGTAAACAAGTAAAAATTCGAAAGTAGGACACTCCTGCTATTATTCTCACCGGTGGATCAATAATCAAGGTACAACTAATCCTGATCCACGTGGTATTTTGCTATAAGTGATTAATGCCTTGCCATGGGTTATTATCTCCCAATAGTTTAATTTACTTGAGTTTGGGAGCCCATTATTCTCACCAGTGGAATGTTGTAGGGTACAACTTTCACAACAAAATGCTTTTAGCTATTATTCTTGCTTGTGGATTGGCAGGTACAACTGGGCATGACTCAAGTAATGTTCCACTTTAAGTGAATAGTATATCATTCATGTTTTATTTATTTTAGTTTAATCACACAAACATGTACACCTACCTCATACATGGATCCTTCACCACTACTACCCCGATACAACCCTATTTCTCTTTAAAACCTTAATTTCACAACTCCAGTACATCCTCACCTCCACTATCCCTTTGGATTCCCCAATATTTCCAATAAACCCTAACATTTCATTGAAAACCCTTGGTCAAGGGCCATGGGTTATTACCCTTATTTTCCACATATAATAACAACTAGCATCTTAGGTTACTCCTTAAAACCCTAATTTCTCCCAGTTGGCCTAACCCCTCCTCGATTGCTTATCTAGCCCTCAATTTCTATACCCATGCATATGATGCTATATTTAACCATAAACTCGAATAGCATAGCCTAATTTCTCCATTTTACACATGTGATAATACCCTTCCTATTTGAGCCCCCTCCGAAACCCTAATTCCTTATTTTGGTCGTAACTACTTCTCTGTATCCCGCATGGCTACTAAATTTTGTACACAATCCCAAAATTTCATGATTAATATCATACTCCAAGGTTACAATCCAAATCCCCCATTTTGTATATGTGATAATAGCCTACCCCTAGGGTTTTGTACCTTGGTCTCCCAAAACTTTAATTCCACCTTTTGGTCGTATCGCCTCCCCTAATGCTCAAAGGACTTTCCAAATCTACATGGCTACCCAAAAATTCCATCTTTAACCCCATATCCACTTTCTAGTACCAAACCACCACTCTACTCACATATGATCATAATTCCCCTTAGGTTTTACTCACCTCATTTATGGTTATTCACCCCATACTATATTTACCACAAACGTCTTTATTTTTGCCACAACTATTTTCATATGGTATCTTCAAACTATTTTAGGTCAATTTACACCCTAAAGTATACTACATGTCACTTTTTATAATATTGACCAAAATGCCCCTAGGTCTCAAAAACCCTAGCTAAGTCACAAGGCATCCAACTCAAGGACTCACCAAAGTTTCCACAAATGCAATATCATATAATATGTATACACATTAGCATTTGAAATCAATACAATCGTAACCACGCAAATTCTTACATTTAGCTAGTATCAAGCCAAACTACACATAAAACACTAGAGTCATTTATCATTCTATGCATGTCATCACATAACACACAATGAGGACATATATTAACCAAAAAAAAAACCCTAGCTATGACTGTATCCTTATCAGAGTGGCTCTAGTTTCTAAGCATGCATGACTTATGCCTCCCCATTCGCTATCACTGGAATAAGACCTAGAAATGGAAATATACACAATTTATATTTTCTTTTCTTTTCCTTAAAAAAAAGAATAAAAGGGAACCTAGTATAAGGAAAGCTTAAGAAGGAGAAAGGAAATAGAGGTGACCAAAATGGGGGAGAAAAATGGTGCAAGCGGCACACTGTGTAATCCCCCAAAATTTTAGAAAACCAATAATTTAATAAATAGCTTTTATTCAAAATAAATTAGCTTTTAAAATTATTTAGTTTAATTATTTTATAGATTTTTTAGTATATAAATGTGGATAGGAGTATTTAATAAATTAAAAATAAATATTTTGTTATTTTATCATATTATTTTTATTTAAATAATTTTCCAAACTAATACTTTACTAAAATTAGCCTTTTTGAACAAATATATTAAATTATATTGAATTAAATTATTAAATTAAATAATTTATCAAAAATATTACATTTTATTATATTCTAAATTAAATTAAATTAGTTTCCCCTATTTTTTCATTTCCCTTTTTTCCCTTTTTCTTTTTCTTCTCCTTTTTCTTCTTTCTTTTCTTTTCCTTTTTTTTTCCTTCAGGCCGCCCACCAGGCTAGGCCTGCTTCCTCCTCCCCCTGCGTCTGGGCCGCTAGCCCATCTCCCCTCTCCCTCTCCTTCCTCTCCCTCCCCCGCGTGCGCATAGCCCAGACCCCCTCCCTTCCTTCTTTTTTCTAGGCTAGGCCGGTCCACTCGCCCTCCTTCCTGCATCAGCCTACACCTCCCTCTCCCTTCTTTCTTTCTTTTTTCCTTCTTCTGCCTCGACCTAGCAAACCCCCGAGCTATCTTCATCGGCCAGCGCTGCCACCTTTTTCCAACTCTGCAACCCTCCCTTTCTCCCTCTCTCTCCCGCCGTCCTTTTTTTTCCACAATTTTAGACCCAATAGGCCATGTACCCCCATCATGCATGGCCTCCCCTTTCCCCATCTTTTCTTCCCCTCCCTACCACCTCCCCTACCACCCTACACGCTGCCACCGGCTGTCCAGCTGCACCCCTACCCTCCCTCTTCTTTTTCTTCTCCTCCTCAACCCTCCTACCCCATATTTTTCAAGCCCTTTTTCTTCCCTGATCCCCTTCCCTCCCTTTTTCTTCCCCTCCATCTTTTCCCCTTTGTTTTGCACCGCCACTGCCCTCCATCGGCTCAACCGCCTCACTAACCTCCTAAACCACCTCCGGCACCTCTCTACTCCCGCCTTGCACCACCACAATGCCACCCAAGCTACCCCGTATCTCCTCCTTCCCCCCCCCTCTTCTTTTTCTCCCCATTTTCTCCCTTCTCAGCAGCCCCCTGCAACCCCACCGTTCGTCGTATTCCGACCACCTATGTTGCCACCCAAACCACCAATAAACTCCCTACAACCTCCTCTACCACCCCATACCTTGTTTGGATGAAACAAGCCCCTTAACCCCTCCATTTTCCCCTCTCTTTTCCTTCCTTCTCATTCCGATCTCCTCCGGAAGCCCACTTCGCCACCTCGCCGCCGCCGCCTCCGCCACCCTTGGCCACCAGCAACCCATCACCAGCCGCCACTTACACCCCCTCTTTACTTCTGCACCCTTTCCTTGCCTCCAATTCTCCCCCACCTACCCTCTTTTCTAGCCTAAAGACCCTAACCCGAAAAACACCCCTTCCACCCTCTTCTTCATGTAACCTTCCACCCTTATTTTTACATGCAGCTCATGCTGCATATGTAGCATGAGTTGCTGCATTTATTGGCCCATTTTTATTACTAATTTTAAGGTATGATAATATTTAAATTAATTATTCATTAAGTAAAATTTATAAAGTCTTATGCTTTGATTTTCTTATTTCTAATATAATAGTTATTGACATTATTTTTAGGTGTTGATTTTTCTATTTAAAGCTTGAATCTTTAATCGGGATACCGGTATAATTTGATTTTTGCGGAATCTAAGGTAATCGTTAAACCCCACTTAAACACATGGATAAACGTATGTTAGCACATTAGGATTTTTAATATGTTACTATGCTTGATATTTGTGGTTTAATATAATATATATATTTTCTTGTATTGATTGATAAAAAAAGAAAGAAAGTATGTTATTCTATATGCCATGTGTGGAAATGTTGCTTAAGGGAAGAGTTTGATTATTAATGAAAGTGTTAAGTACTTATCCATGTTATTTTATGTTATTGTGACCATTTATGCATGAATATTATTATTGTGAGCCCTAGGGGAATTTTAGTAATATTTATTGTGCAAGAATGTGGCCTAATATGTGTGGATGCTAATAAGCATTATATTAAAATATAAAAGTTGGTGGAGTTGGATATTGTTAATGGAGTGTTAATATTATTATTCCATGTGGTAATGTTACTTTAAGAAAAGTGGTGTGACAAAGGGGGTAAAGTGGTAATTTTAAAAGTAAAAAGGTATTGTGATAATTTTGTGAATAAAAGGATATTATGGTAATTTGGAAATGATGGGGTAGAAGGGTAATTTTGTAAAAAATAGTAATTTGCAAGTAAAAGGGTATTGTGGTAAATTTTTATAAGTAGAAGGGTGAAACAATAATTTTAGAAATAAGGGGCAAAATGGTGAATTGCAAGTAAAAGGGGTGTGATAGAAATTTTATAAGTAAAAGGGTATTGTGGTAATTTTGTAAATAAAAGGATATTATGGTAATTTTGGAAGTAAGGGGTAGAAGAGTAATTTGGTAAATAAAAGGATATTATGGTAAACTTGGGAGTAAAGGGTAACTTGGTAATTATGACAACGACGAAGGATAATTTGGTAATTAAATTATGATTATAGAAGGGCAATTGGATAATTATAATGGAGAAGTGTAAATTGGTAATTATAATTATAGAGAAGGATAAATTAATAATTATAATTATGGAGAAGGGTAAATTAATAATTATAATTATGGAGAAGGGTAAATTGGTAATTATAATTATGGAGAAGGGTAAATTGGTAATTATAATTATGGAGAAGGGTAAATTAATAATTATAATAATGGAGAAGGGTAAAATGGTAATTTTGATAATGGGTAAGGGCAATTTAGTAATTATAACAAAAGAGAAGGGAAAATAAGCAATCTAACTAACCAATTGGAAATTATGATAAGTATAACAATTATGAAGGGTGATTGGTGACCTAATAAGTATGGGAGATGACTTGGTAACTCAAATCGAGTAGGGATGTGGCTAAGAACAACAATGTGTGTATTACATGCCTCGTGTGCCATGTGTTATGCCGTATTGTGTACTTTATGCTTAATGATTGATCATTTGTAGTACAACTTCGAGTGATGTATGCTTGTGTGACTTCCTTATGGCATGCAGATGATGATTATATATGTTGTGCGTACGATGTTATTTGATGTGACCCTCTAGGACATGCATGCTAGGGTGTTTAATAATATGATATGGGGTGAAAGGATAAAAAGGAATAAATGGGAAGTGAGTTGACTAAGGGGATATAATATTGACCTTAATATCTCATAATCCATGGGGTGAAAATAGAAGGAGATTATGATCACAATGAATGAGTGATGCAACTCTTGCATGGGAGGTTTCTAGAGTCTGCATGGGATAATCCTTACGTAAGAAATGAGTTAGGGTTTGAGCGGCCAGCTAGGGTTTTATGGTCACATGTATAATTGGTGAGTAGAGTGATGAGATTTGGGTTGAAACTAAATGAGATGAGGTGTTGGACGATAAAAGAAAGGTTGGGCCACATAGGTCCGATTAGGGTTTCAAGGGAAAACCTAAGAGAGTGGTAGTGAGAGAATTTGAATGTCGTAAGGTGATGGGCCTCAATCCACACCCTTAGGAATTGGGTTTTCGTTATGGGTAGATGTAAAGGAGAACAGATGTCAGGGTGTGATAAGAGGCGCAAAGGTCTCAAGATATGGGACAGGCCCTCTCAGGAGGATAGAAGTAGAGGTTGGTGGCATCCATGTCAAGGGTGAAATACTTTTGAATAAGATACGAATAAAACACTAATCACTTAAAATGGAATATTATTGAGCCGACAGATAATTAACCAGAATATGACTAGAATATCCTTAAAAGTCTTTAGTGGACTTTTAGAGTTAAAGGTTGTAGACAACCTTTGTCATTTGACCATTTTACTCTAATAGTGAATCTTGATGAATAGTATTTTTGGTAATAATTTTTTTTGTTTGTATTTTTAATATTCTTAGTATAAAACAATAATTATGTCGGGGGATGAATAATGATTTTTATGATTAGTAAGTTTTTTTAAAAATTTAACATGGGACCTTGTTTCAACTTAGTTAAGGTAGCTTTATTTACAATTTGAGCTTATTTTGGTCCTAACAAGAAAATATGAATTTTAGCATTTTCGTTATAATTTGGGGTTATTTGAAAGTGTGAATTGGGTTTCAAGTCGTAAAAGTGAGTTTTAGTCATTGAATGACAAAATAGATGAATAATATGATAGGTTGAACTTTAGGGATTTGTTGACCTAAGTTTGACTTATATTGATTTTTTGAGATTCATACTTGTTAAGATGTGCACCAATTTTACTTTCATACAAGTATTTATTGAAAATTTTGGCCTTTGTTTTTGGATGTTTCCCTATTGAGTTTTAAGGGATACTATGATTCATGGTGATCCTTTGGATCAAGGCTTTCATGGCCGTGAATAAGTTTGTGAATGTTCTTTAAGATTTTGTGTTAACCATAAACACTTATGATGTGAAAGGTCATGACAATCCTTTAAAACCATAATAGGTTACATGTTATCCTTTAAAAGTGGTAGATATGTGTGTTAATGATTATCTCTCTAATTTGAGAGGTTATGATAATCCTTTAAAACTGGCAAAGGTTATGTGTTATCCTTTAAAATTAGTAAATATGGGTGTTCATGATTATCTTTGTGATGTGAGATATTATGGTAATACTTTAAAATTGGCACACATTACATTAATTCTTTAAAACATATGGAAGCTATGTGTTTTCATTTAAAATCGATAAAATTCATGTGGACTTTTGTTTCCTATTCTCATAAAGCATTAAAGGAAGATATATTAGTGATTTGTTACCTTCTATATTATATATGTTTCCTTAGGTCCTTATAGGGGTATCTATACTTAAGAATTAGGTTACCTTTGGTGAGACCACCATGGCAGAAAACCACTAGTACTCGGCATGGGATGTCCAAGTTGTTGCAGCATTTAATGACCAATGAGAGGTGGATGGGTCATCCTTATATCAACCCCTCAGCTCAGATGTTCATGTGCAATAAAGTCAATCTACTATGTGTTTATATTTATAGCCATGATGACGGTATGTGTTGAGATTCTTATCCATGATGGCTATATGTGTTGATATTCCTAGTCGTGATGGATAAACGTGTTGAGATTCCTAGTTCTAATGACCATGTGTCGATTACTATTCTCGATGGATTTTGTCCATTTATGGTAGAACGGGATGCTCCTTTGATTTATGTTACCCTATGGATTTTGTCCATATATGGTAGGACTGTATGCCCATTGTGGTAGAAAGTTAGATTCCCTATATGAATTTAAATTATATACCTTTTTGTTATTGTTTGTGCCCCATGGTAACAAGACTAAATGTCTATGCTTGTGCCTTGGAGTTAAAATCCATATGCCTATAGCCAATGTGATTTCCTTGATTGAGCCTTTGTCCTATATGTTCTTATGTGATAGTTGATGAAATGCATGCTAGAGATGCTCTAGGCTTTGCTTAATTCCTCACCAT
This sequence comes from Tamarix chinensis, assembly GCA_030549775.1. NCBI lineage: Eukaryota > Viridiplantae > Streptophyta > Magnoliopsida > Caryophyllales > Tamaricaceae > Tamarix > Tamarix chinensis. Next base: position 62,841,290 of record CM060172.1, read on the forward strand.
GCCTATTAAATCCTATGTGGTTCCATTTTTAGTTAGGTATACCCTCATGGTTTAACATCGTGCACATTGTATTCTGCCCTAGGTTGCTAGGTTGAAGTTTCCTTATGTGGTTATGTGTAAGTATGAACCATATGTGTTTTCTTATCATCATGATTTATGAGTATTTCTCCATCTCATCATGCCTCATGTGTTTTATATCATTTAACATGATTAAGTTCTTAGTATCATCATTTATTACATGTATTATGCGGACATGTTATCACTTATAGTAGGTTGTGTTTACTCAGTACACTTGTTGTACTATAACCACACCATTTTAATTCATATGCAGGCATCTCATGCTATCCTTGGGTAGGATTGAGAGTGTTGAGTTCCTATTCAACTCAATAAGCAATTTGGTTTAGATCATTGAGGCCCTATATTCTATCTTGTTTTATCTCGCATTGAATTCTATTAGATCTCTTCATCTTATATTTATTTTCATATAGTTTTGTAAGTCTTGTATCAGGCTTAGGTTAGGTGAGAACCACACCTACCTCTTAGGATACGAGTTTACTTTTTAGCCTTGCATTGAACATAAGTTAGGTATTGGTTGTACCTCTCCTATGTTGGATGCGGTTATAGTACCCTTCATTTATTATTAAGCTTCTACAAAACTAACTTGTAAAAAAGTTGTGGTTATGAAAAATAGGGGTCTTACAATTATATACTCTCCTCTTTCCTCCGTAGATGGAAGAAAGATAGTTAATAAAATATCCCAAAAATCCTAAATTAGGAATTATGGCGAAATAATGATTTATTAAGGAATATTAAGAAAATAAATTACCTTATTGTATAAAGAGGAAATTAATGGAGAAAAATAAAGAGAAAGTAATAAATAAATCATTTAGAGAATTTTGGGCATTTTACTAATTAAGATGGAAGTGGAGGAAAAATTAACCAAAATAGCCAAAATTAATCCAAAAAGGGAATTAAATTATTATTTTAATAATTTTTAAAATATTCAAGAAAATAAATTTATATATATATAAATGTATAATAACCCAAAAACATTATAAATAAATTGTGCAAAAATCCAAACCCCAAAGAAAACATTTTTCTCTCTTTTCCTTTCCTTTCTCTTTCTTTTTTTTTTCTCTTCCCCCACCAGAATTGGGCCTCACCCGGCCCAATCTCCTTCCTTCTTCTCCTTCCCGCGGCCCAGCATTGTCCGCTGGCCCTCGCACGACCACAGCGCTGCGTTCCACCCCTCGAAGCTGTCGAAACGCCACGTCACATTAATGGCCCTTATGACCATTGCCCACCCAGCGATGCGACGTCACATTTTGTTCCCCTAATTACTAAAACATAGCGTTTGGTTTAAAAAAATTTACAACCGTTGCTAAAACCGGCCGGCTCTTCCTCTTTTCCTTTTTCCGCACACCACCAAACAAGACTGCCAAACCGCAGACCTGCGACCGGCTGCCACCACCGGACGGCGGCCTGCCGCACCTGCCCCCGCGGGTCGTCCTTCTTCCCTTCGTCGTTTTCCCCTCCTCAATTGCCTATAAATACCCCCTCCCAAACGGCCAAGGCAAGTCTTCCCCTCTTGACCTTACCGAAACCCTGCCTCGCCGCCGCCAGAACAGACGCCCTTTTCGCCACCGCCAGCTGCCGCCGCGACCACCGCCACACGCCAAAACCTTCCCTGCACCACCCTCCACGCAACCAAACCATCGCTTCCCCCTTTATTGCCCCGCACGTGCCGCCACAGCCGTGCGAAATCCCTCACCCAAAAACCATCGTCGCCACCTCGTGCCACCTTCTGCCGCCACCTCCGCCGTGATCGACCCCCGTTCCACCTCCCAAAGTAACCTGCAGGTCCTCCCCTACGTGCACATACCCTCCTTACCCCTTGCTTCCTTCTCCACCAACCTTCACCATCTTCCACCACCTACTTCCTCCTTCGCTGCCGCGTCTACCACCGCGCGCCGCCGCCCTTCTCACGTCACCACCCTCATTCCACTCCCCTCTCCCTGCTGTCTCCTCCCCCACACTTAACCTTCCTTTTCCTCCTCCCATCTAACCACCTCCTCCATATTTTCTCTCTTTTCCTCCTCTATCGCCGCCGCCGGACCACCACCGTCCTCAGGTGGTCTTCCACGCATCATAACCCTAAAACCCTTTTCTTGTGCCACCTATAGTAGTTTTTAACTAATATTAGTATTATTACAATTATTATTATTATTATTATTATTATTATTATTATTATTAGCTTATTAACTAATACCATTTCTGTTATTATCCTTAATGTTATCATACTATCACCCCTTCCAACCCTAACCCCTATTATACTTAACTTAGGGCTAGTATCATTATCTTCATTATTAACATTCCTAATACTATCATTATTATTACTATTATTATTGTTATTACCATTATTAATTTCTGTATCCTAAAGGGTTATTTTTTTTACAAGCCATAATCTCTCCCAAAACCCTAGCTTTCGACATAATTAACCATTAGTGTTGGAGTTATTATTATTAATACTATTGTTAGGATTATTACCACTATTAGTAGTCTTATCATTACTATTATTATCACTATTTTACTATGACTAGCAAACACTAATATTATAAGGATGGAATTAACGGGTCTAATGTTATAATGTAACAACGAGTTTTGAAACTAAAGATATATCAATAAGTAATACTTAGCATAATAATTTAGAGTAAAAATCCTAGTTTTGTACAACACCCCTACTAGGGATAAGAACCCTAACTTTAAACTAGAATAAGGGTTGATAGTATTAATAAGGGAAACTAATACTTAGCTTTTTCCCCTTTTCATAGGTGACCTCGATCCGAGCCCTAAGGAGCTAGAGGAGCGTGCTCCAAGCCCAGTGTCCACCTAGGTAAGGACGAAGCTATGGCCTTGTGCTATGTGTGATGTAATGTGTGGGTGAATGATGAGCATGCCATATTGATGTGTATTATGCATGTGTTATGAATAACCTGTTTTGTGTAGCGCAGCGTGGATCATGAGGTATGTTGTGTGTGCCTTGTACTATACGTGTATGACATGTTCCATGTTTGATGTTGATGTTGATGATGTGACTCATTATGGCCCTCTAGGACATGCATGCTAGGGTTTGGGGTAGCATGAAATGATAATAAAAGAACAACAGGGAAGTGGATGTTTGGGAAGTTTGCATGGGGGGACTAGACCTTGCATGGGCAAGATCCTTACGTGTGAAAAGTTGATTTGGGTTGTAAGTAAGAGCTTGGGAGAGTCTAGGAGTGATTGGGAACTTGGTATGAAAATAGTACGTGAGTTGGTGCATAAGCGACCTTATTAGGGTTTTGGGTGTAAGTGGGGGTTGGAGAGTCTGCATGGAGTGCTTAAATTATGCATAGGAATGAATCTTACGTGAGGAAAGTTGAATTAGGAAGTGAGTAAAATAATGTCAAAGTTATGGACCCATTGGAGACTTGGGTGCAAAATTTTACGTGGGTCGATGTAAGGGCGTCTAAGGGACCCAATTAGGGTTTTTGGGAGGAAATGAGCAATTTGAAGGGTACAAGGGTAAAAATGATCAAGGAGGGATGGAGCATGGGGTTGAGAGTGAGAGTCCACTCGTATGAAGGATGAGTATAGGCTTCTAAATGAGAGAAGAGGTTTTGGGGAAATGAGGGGAGGTTACTTGGAGAGGAAGTAAAGTGCTAGGGTTTGGTGTGGCCAACTAGGGTTTGGCAGGCACATGCGGAGTTGGGGAATAAAGGGATATATTTTGGGAATTTCTTAGTAGAGAGGGGATGCGAGACAAGGAATAAGGTAAAGTTAGGATGCGTAAGAAAGAGTTGGGCTATGTAGGCCTAAATTAGAGTTTTCCAAGGAGGAGCCCTAGAGGGGTGAGGACATGCGGGACCGAAATCGTTGTGTTAGGGTTAGCCCACATTCTCGGGAGAGTGTGCCCTTACTACGTTTCCTTATGTATAAGAGTAAGAGGGGATGGACATCGGGCGTGAGAAGGGGAGAACAGTCTCAAGATATAGGACGGGCCTCCTCGAAGGGAATAAGTAGGGAGTAGTAGACATGCATGTCAAGGGTGGAACCTTATTTAATAATACATGAATAAGACATTAACTACTTAAAGAGTAAGATTGTTGAGCCGGGCCCAGACCGATCCACCGGCATAATAGTGGCCAGGAGCCGGGTGCCCTGGAGACCGATCCACCGGCGTATAATAGTGGTTAGGTGTGTTCTACCCTATAAGTGACCGATCCACCGGCTATAATAGTGGGGGATCCCGAGCTCAGCAAACCAAACAGTATTTTGTAAGTAAATCATGGGAAATATACTATATATTTATAGTGGAACACCATGAGAGTCGGGGCTAGACTGATCCACCGGCATAATAGTGGCCAGGAGCGTTGTGCCTTGGAGACCGATGCACCGGTATATGATAGTGGTTAGGTGCGTTCTGCCCTATAAGTGACCGATCCACCGGCTATAATAGTGGGTTTCCCGTACTCGCATGGATTAATAAGTCTATAATGTGAAATGGCTAATTTTCAGGGTTACGCAAGAAAGAGGTTTGAGTGGACAATTACGGACTTACACCCTTTGTGTTATTCCATGTCTCCTATGTGTTGTGCCTTGTATATTATGTTGTACATTTGTGTTGGCCGTAGCTAGTCTGTTACCTTACTCAGTATGTAGCGTACTGATCATCTGTTTCATGGGTGCTGCTCATTCCCACGAGCAGAGGGCCCATCTGACCTTGTGCAGGTAGGAGACCATATTTTCGATGCCTACGATACCTACGAGGCATCGGGTGGGGCCGAGTGTTGAGCCCATCCTGGTTGGGGCCGAGAGCGAGTTGGCCGGACTCTTTTACGATCCTCGCTTTCATCTATCTTAGTTTTTCATATTTGTATTATGTTCGTATTGTGGAAGTGGAACTTTTAAGTTGTAATCTTAACGACATTCTGACGATGGTTGATATCCTGTTTTCATGGATGCTTTTATGATGATGATGCGCTTATGTTTTGATGATTCTTATTTACGATTTCCTGGTTTAGCCTTAGCACTTAGCATCGGAGCGGTAGGAGTGAACCGGTCCGGTGCCAAGTGTGGCGGTAACACTCCCAAGTTTATGGTTTTAATTATTTCGCTCCCGCTAAACCCGTTGATTTAAACGAAATTTTTCAGTAGTAAATTTGGGGGTGTTATAGTTAACCTTACATATAATATATTATTTACTCTCCTCTTTTCCCTACAAATGGAATAAAGACAAACAACATCAATGATACTCTCACATGTAGGATAAAACAAACCCGAGTCACTAATAAACCTCTAATCTTTAAGTACATATACCCTCTATAACCTTGTATATTAGAGTAGTATAGAATAGATTAAGATTCTCTAGTTCTGATAAAACTAGGCCATTTTCATTTAAACAATTAAAACTCTTGGAATCACTTTATTCCTAACTTATGTAATCTTCCACATTAAGTATTAATATCTTATTAATTCATTAACTAATACTTAGCAAATAACAATGCATCACTTGATTCACTTATTATCATAACACTTCTACTTATAGTACTATTGATTTATCATATGGGATACCGCTAGTCATTGTTACATGAAATACCAATTACCAATGAAACCATACCAACTACTATCATTAATTAAATCACTTAGAAATACATCATAATTAATAAAATAAAACATACTATAATCATATGAAGTGATGATACATCATAAGGAAATACACCAAGCACAAAGGAGACATTACACAAGGGAAAAAATAGTAACACCCGCACAAAAACATAATTCATCCTCAACTCACAACTCCACCTATAAGACTCACCAAATCACAAAAATAAAACAACCTTTCAATATATCATAATAAACACCATATCCAAAAATGGGGATAAACTTCAATATTTCACACATAAAATAACATTTATACTCCTAGGATTTATAAGCTCATTTTAAGACATTTACATATAATATTAATAATTATGTTAACCATATTAACCTAAATAATTACACACCACACTTATCAAATTATAAACCCAATAACACTTGCACAATCTTAATTTTCTAGAACTAACCCACGATGACTATTTTATCTTAGTTCACCAAAAACAACTCAAACTTGTGAAAGTTATACCTTAAACCATACTCAACCAAACCCTATCATCTCATATATTAAAATTTAAGTAAAAAAACCAATGAACACAATGAAATCCTTAAATTTCAAATAAATGAAAAAACCTTAATGTATTGAACATAATGCCCTTTAGGCTGATTCTAGAATAAGCCACCTAAATCTCATCATTTACCAAAATTCACCATTTTTAAACATAATCTCCCATACATAATAAAACACCCAAAGATATAATCAAAATGAATTAAATCCACTAAAAAAATCACAACATCAAAATTTCAAAACCCATTAAGGTTTAAACCCCGATTTAAGTCTCCTCAATAATACACTTATCCAAAAATACTTAAAGTTGTGAAATTTAACACTCATTAGCATAATTATTAAGAGAGGTAATTTACATCATTATTTTTGGAAACTAAGGATAAATCCTAGCATCGCCTAACATGATATCTTACATAAAATCACATGTTAGCCACATACTCACAAAGTGAGACATAAATATAAGCTTGAATATTCTAAATAACTTTTTTTGGTAATCTAGAGCATTTTATCATGAAGATATAAAACATACATTTCATAAGCTATAGATGTGTATCATTACCTAGATAAACTAGTCTCATAGGAAAAATACTCTTGGGCCCCATAAATTGGTAGCTTAGGATCACCTTAATAACAAAAAAAGGTTTGGAAAATAATAAATTGGTAATGTAGAAGTAAGGTAATGAAGGATAAATTAAAGGGGAGACCCAAGGTGCTTTTCAATCATGCAATATTGATAGGAAGTTGCGTGAAGCATGGGCATTGAAGGGGGGTTGCAGCATGAAAAATTAACACAAATTGTGGTCTTTTGCATAGGTTTCTAACATAGGTAGGGTTTTTTTATGTGATGTATTGACCCAAAAAAGGAATGGTTTCATGAAGGAGTGGCAGAGACATAGAGGAGCAATATGAATGACTGATGGAGGCTTAGAGAAGTTGAGTGAAAATGTGACCCACAAGAGGGTGATGTTGTGTGAGTAGTTATAATGTAGAGCATGTCTTATAAATTCTACAGGTCATGGTTTGACTAATTTAATATTATATCCCATTATTTTGACATTGGTGAAATATTTGGGTTAAGTTAGCACACTTTGGCTTGATAAGGTGCATACTTGCTTAATTATGGACCAATGAGGGATTTAATAGTCATTAAGCTAACTTTTAAGTAAGACACATGGTTAGAACATGATATGGACATACAATATGAAGAAACATCCTTATGAGTCACAATTAAGATTTAGTTAGTATATATATGTTAGAATATTAGAATCTTTATATTGTTAATTGGAAGTTGTATATTTTTAGTTGGTGTGTGTGTTGATTTGGGCATGGATTTCAGTGTGACTTTTATCTTTTAAATTTATATTTTCTATTCACGAAGATTCATATTAGATGATGAGTAATTCATTTATTTAAATTAGCCATGAATAAATGTTGAGGATCATCAAGGGAAACTAAATAAAAGTTTAAATCTTAAAATTGATCTCTTTGTGAATTATTCTTGTTGATTGTGATTTTTGTGTGATTCATAATTAATTTCTTTCTCACTTTCTATGTGGTTTTAATAGATATAGTTTTCCTTCATTTGAAAACATCCATATCATTTTAAAAGAGATAGTTTTCCTTCATTTGAAAACATCCATATCATTTTATAATCTAGTTCATCAACACCTATATCCATACACAACTTCATTTGCATCTTTATTTTCTACCTCTTGAAACCCTAACCCTAACCCTCCTCCATGCCAATGAATATTGTCACCTAAATAACATCCATTAATCCAAATTTACTATAGCCTAAATTAAACTCCATAATCCAACATTAAACCACCTTTAATTTGTTATCATAACCATCCATCATCATACATACATACAAACCCCCAAAAATACATTATTTCCTTCAAAACCCTAACCCTAATACTTTTTCTTGCACCAATTATTTCAACGCCATTGATAACCCTTTAACCATGACATTACCTCCCATAATTACTCAATGAATTATACCACTAATTACCCATTAAAAACCCTAACCAATTGGCCTTAAACCCTAATCCCCAATCTCTAAGCCTAAACATGTACTACCCAAATTTTATAAAACAATTATTATTGTAATTATTAAAAATTAATTCTAATCAAAAATTTTTACATCCCTTTAACTCTCATTATGTTTTTAAAGTATTTTTTTAATAAGTAGAATAAACCATAAACCTTAAACCTTGACACCTAAAATGGAAAATCTAAAAAGCCTAAAATAAATGGAATAAATAATATGCCATTAAAAACTCACAAATCTAAAATAAACACTAAACCATTAAACTATAAGTGAAAAAAGGACAAATGATGCCCTTTATGGCTCAATCTTGCATCCTTTGCATCCAACTTTGAGTTCTAAACTGGTATACTAGTCTCACTAGTTGATATATATGACTAACAACTGTTTTAAAAGGGTAACATCTAATAGTGCGTGATCGCTCAACGTTTAATAAAAATTTCATTTATAACAATTTTCCATAATTATGATTATGACCACTTCCTTTATGTGTGTGTATTGTTTAAATAAAATCCTCACCATTTATTTGATTGATCAATGACTTTAAATTTTTCTAACATATGCATTTAAGCTATTGTTATATATATATATATATATATATATATATATAGAAGTGCTATAATGGTGTGCTAGTTCTTTAATGTTCAACTAGCTTAGGTTCAACTTCCAACTAGGTAAAAATTTTAGTTGAGATGTCTTGGATTTTGAGGGTCTCAAAATGTTATAAAGGTGAAACAAGACAAAGAAAAAAATTACACATATATTGTTGATTTTTATCAATATTTACTAATACTTGCTTATATCATCGATAGTTCCTAATATTTACTAATACTTATCGACACATGACTGATATTTACTAATATTTGATGTGAATAATAATAAAAATTTATGCCCACGACTTCTACAGAGGTCTTATTTCCCAACCCCTAGCTTATTTTATTTATTTATATATTTTTATTCCTAAATCTTACAAGATATGTGAAGCACATAAACCATTCACAAATTTAGGGTGCACAACCCTAGGTTCCTAGATCAATTATGGTTGGAATGATTTATTCTTGGTCTTTTCTACTTTTTCTTACTAGTGTAGTTGCAAATTCCATAAATTTATATTATTAAAATGATTTAATTTTAAAAAATATGTAAATAAGCCAAAAAAAGAAGAGAGGATACATTTATTGTCTCTAATAGTATGTTATTGTTTAGGTAAACAAATAGTGGACCAAGTAATCAAGGCTCTTTTTCTTAATTTAGCTATGTCAATGTATAGAAAGGTCATGTAAAGGCTAATTAGCTTTAATACAATTTTCTTAGGAAGGATGAAAATCTGGATTAAGTACATCTGGATCCCTTAAATGACTAATTTGAGGACCTAAAATCCCCAAGCATAAACATGAACCGTGTGGACCAATGCTACTTTTTACAAGTGATTTTGTCCACTATTTCCAACATATGGCTAGCTTTGAGCTTGGTTGAAGACAAGGAAACCCTAAGATACCTAAAAGGCATTACACTCTCATGGAAAGATATGATCTTGATGATTTGGTGCTTGAAAAACTCAAGCACTACTCCAAAATACACAACACTCTTGGAGGGACTTATATGGAACCTAGAGGATATACTAAACTTGCCAAACTTACCCTTAAGAAGAGTAATAGAGGGTAAATCTACTCTATAAAACAACAATAAGTCATTGGCAAAAGTGAGATTTATACTTAGATACCTCTTACATTTAAGGTACCCTATTAATCCATCCATACTTTAGAGGTGTTTGAGCATTCTAGATTGGAATTCAAGAGTTATAACAAAAAGGTAGGGAAAAAGGGGGTATCCTTTTCTTAAGCCCTTTTTTGTTGGGAAAGGGGTAGCAATGCATCATTAATGGACAAAGTGTACCAAACCTTGGTCACACAAACCATAAGAAGCTTAACAAAATGAGGAAGGAACACGAGGCCCAAGAGGACATCCTCTAAGAAATTCTAGTTGAGGGAATAGTATGTCGTCATTAAATATACCTTCATTATACACCTTGTAGAGGATTTCTTCCATTCATTCAACCTTATCAACTCATAAGCCATTATGATGTTATCCCCATTCATTCTTCCTTTGAAAAAAGCTAACTAAGAGGAGGCTTGGGGTTTCTTAACCTTTAAGTCTAGATGGCTGCTACTGTGGGCAAGCATATTTGGCACCTTGATTAGGAAAAGAATAGTATTTTGATTAAGTAGGCTCACATCTATTACCTCAAAGTATTTTCTCTTTGGCATGATTGATTTCTTAATACTATTTATCGGATTATCCTCAAATTATTCAAGCTTCAGGATTCCTTGAGAAATGTATTCATTAACCTTAATCTTGCTACACCCTATAGAATAAGTGATGTTTATTGTAAAATCATGTTCATAGCTCCTAGGATTACTTGGCGGAAATCTATCTAGATCCATCATGCCATTCCTAAGCATAAACTGGTGTGTTAGCTTGCTACAAATGGTAAAATCCCTATAAAAGGTTCTATTAGCAAATTTTTCTTGGTGGAAGATCTATCTTGTTGTTTTTGTACTAAGGAGGAGTCCATCCCACATCTTTTCCTTCATTTTTGTACTATAAAGCATCTCCTATGTACTAAATTTGTAAGCATTAGCTTAAGGGGCCCTGGCCAAGATTGGCATAACATGTTTGTATAGTTGGGTTGTGTTGCAAAAGGTTAAAGGCTAAAACTATAGGTATTAAGAACCTTAGTGGTGGTTTGCATTTATGAAGGGTGGTATACCCGAAATGCCAAAAGACTTTCCCATGAATATTGTAGAAGGAGAAACTTAATTATTTGTTTGATTTGTGTAGTGTCTCCTAGGTATCCCCCCCCTATGAAAGGAGGATTTGTGACTTCATAAAAAATATTTTAGATAAGTTTTATTGATGGATATTTTTATCTAATAATTTTTAATGAATAAATTTTATCAATTTTACTAACATAATTTTTTTATTTGTTATATGAGATTAAATGTGTATACTTTTTTTTGTATAGAATATATATATATATCTATATATATATATAGTGATTTAAAAAAACTCCATCAGGAGATAATGTTATAAAATTTCTATTGTAAGTCATTGTACATATTGTTAACATGATAAGTTCACTAATATTACTATGCAAATCTAACACTTTATGTGCTCATTTCATTGGGAAAATGACCATGAGAATTACCAGTTAAGTTATATCTACCGATGCACATATTACAAATTACGATAGATTAGAACTTAATTATCCATCAACCATTCGTCAACATAATTAAAGTGAGAGAAAAAAACAAGGTTCTGGATATCGCAAAGCCACAAACAATAATATCCTTTACATTTTTATGTCGAAGTCTCATGGTTTCCCTCTACTCACAATTTATTCCACATTGATACACTTCTCATCACCATAAATTTAATTAAATCACCAAAGGTATACCTTAAATGCATCATGCAAATACCTACCTACACTCTTCTCCCATCAATTGATGTCAAAAACTAGAATGGATATTCATATAATTATTGATGCTATTAGAGGTACACAATACCAATGTATTATACTTGAGATTAAAACCCAAGAAAATGGGCTTAAAACATAGTAAAATTAGTTGAAGAAAACATGATTTGGGGTCAGGGTTTGTGGGTTTTGTGTGTAGTATGAGGGATGGATGATGAATGAGTGGTGTGGGTTTCATTAGGGTGTGATGTGAATGGTATGATTAGTGTTTGACTAGGTAGGCGAAAGATGTGATTAAATATGGTATTAATGGACATTGAAACTGGTTAGCGTTGACTAATATATTTTGGGAGCCTTGTTATAAAATTAATATATAGGCCCTCAAAATTTAAATATAACATAATTGACCAAATATAAAATATATTTTTAACATAATAGATTTTTTTAATAATATATGGTACATTAGTATAAGACCATTTTATTTATAATATATATGTTTATTAATAAAATATAGATAAAATAGGATTTTTTTTTGAAATATGATTTTTAATATAAGAACATACTATTTTTTTATGTCAAATTGATGCCACTTAAAAATAAATTTGACTATCCTTGATGATTTTTTTATTCATTGATAGTTTCTAAACATATTCAGTATTGTATTTTAATAATATAATTGTAAAACATTAATATAAAATAACTTAAAACACTATCATTATGAATATCATGTATAGTAGAGTTTAGAGAAGTTAGTATATGGATTAGCCTCAAATATAAAATAACTATTTATGGTAGTTAATTATTTTGTTTACTCAAATGTTACATAAATTAGTAATTAAAATCCAAACATCAAATTATGTTAAAATTAGAATACATAAATATATTAAACTAAAATATATATATATAATTAAGTGAATAAAATCAAAACACCAAATTAAACCAAAATTAGAGTAAAATTAGAATGTATAAACATGTATTTGGAAAAGAGAGAAATTTTTTTAATGATAAAGGGGCTCAAACCCCTAACTTTTTATAATTTATTTGCACATTGTACCACTTGGTGATTTCTATTATGATGGGACCACCAATTGATTTAGTTTCAGCCTAGAAAACCAATTATCAAGCCTATAAATGCATGGGGATTAAACCCATGTCAAGATGACACTATCAGCGCATCACCATAAATGGTTCATGTACTATTTCCATGACAAATCCTATATAATATTGGGGCTCCTAAAATTTAGGAGCCCTATGTGATAGCTCCTACTGCATAGGGTGATTAGTGGCCTTCATGAAATTTAGGGTTTTGAAGGTTCAAGATGATGATGATAATTATTATTTTATGTGAAGTGTTGTTAATGGTGGTATGATTGTATTGTGGATTTGGTTTTATTATTTATTACTCTATATTAGCCCACTTAGAAAAAAATATAGAGAATTTTTAGATTTTTCATTTTCAAAAAATTAACATAAAAAAACACAGAAGAATTCACTTAGGGTTCAAAGAAAATTCAACTTCATTCAATTCAGCTCAATCCTAGTTTTCAACCTGATTACATGTGCTTTATTTAACCAATTTTTACATCCTCAATATAAATCATAAAAATAAAGTGACACAATACCTACTAATATCCATGCTACACTTATAAGAAAGCATAAGATAAAACTCACTCTAAAATATCACACTTTATCTTATCTTAACTAATATCCTAACAAGTATATTAATCACTAAGTAAAAAAATTACATATTGACTAATAACTCCTTAATTTGTTCATTCTAATGAAGCTTTCAGATTTACTTTATGTTCTTGAAATTTTCCCTCATTAAACTTCTAATAATGATCTCCCTATCCCCTTTTGACCCATATTTCCTCCTAATTAAGCCCATGTGAACACTTTTGATCCAAATCTTTAAAAAATTCTATGGTAATAGGTTCCAAAACTAATGTAGGATCATCTCTAGATAAATCTCAATCTTATTCTTTAAATGATAAAGAATAAGAAAATTTAGCATACTTGGAGATGGAACCCATTGTGCTTAAAAATTCTTATGCTTCTAATATTTTATCAAGTAATTCTTATAGGTATTATATATGTTTACAAGAAATTTATGCTATTGAACATCTTTGATGTACAAGATAATAAAAATTGGTATTACAAGGATCACAAAGTGCAAGGAATAAAAAGCCTATACAAGACACAAAGTTGGAGTACATACTTTAAATCTATGCATTACATAATTAAAGTTTGTACAACTTTATTATTTTGTTATATACTTTGTAATACTTGTAAATTATTATTATAAATCTCTAAATATAGTCTTATACCATGTATTAGGAGGTTAATTTCATTAATAAGGGAAAAATATTGGGCTTGTTAATGACAAGGGGCCTGCATGGGTGCATATATATATAAGGCTTGTACACCTTAATCTCGGTATGCTATGTTGAGTTCATATGGTTTTCCAAAGAGAGAGCAACACTAAAACATTTGTGTTTCTTCTTATTCTTCTTCTTCTCCTCTTATCCTTCTTCAATTGAGATCTTTGGAGAGTTATAGAGAGTATTTTAAAGATAAATAGAATATTTCTCTTTAGAAGGCTTATGATCTTAGGATTAGATCTTGCCACCTTACAAGGGATTGTCGACATTCTTATCAACTTCTTCAACTTTTGAGATTTTGAAGACTTTGAAAATAACTTAGGCCTATAGAAAAAGTTCCTAGAAATGTTGAAGATTATTTTGTGATGATATTCCACATCAAAAGTGGTATCAAATATCGACTATAGGTGGTGAAACTTAAGAGCAAAGTTTATTGCAAAAAATAAGCATCAACCTATGGTAGCTTGGGAGTTCTTGTAAGATTCTTGATCTTCTTACTTAAGTTCTATAAATATTGATGCATTCTTTTTGATTTATTTGAAGTTTCTTCTTGTTTTGAGTTTTCTTGCATGGAATCATGACAATCTTGCATGGTTTTTGTTAAGATCTTTGATGTTCTTGTATGAAGGATTCAAATGTATGTTTTAAAAATTCTATGCATGTGGTATGTGTAGAATTATGCATACTATAAGTGGTTTATAAATTTTTTTTGAGTTAGTGATTTTCATTAAAACTTGCATGATTTACTTGCCTTTGTTTCTGTATAATCATGTTGGTGATTATGAGTAGACATTAGGTGTAAATAAACAAGCATGATTTTGGAGAATACTTGGTTGTCATAGGGTGGCCAAGTATGTGTGCACGTGTTTGGTGAAATTTCCTCATATGTTGTGTTGCTTTGGTGTTTTGATATTGAAGGACTTGTTTTGTAGCAATATTGCAGATTGATAGAGTTCTTATCATGCATGATCTAATGCTAAGTAGGCTCAAACACTAGCATAATATTTTTGAGAAGTTTCAAACTAAGTTTTGAAACTTACTAAATTCTACATCAAGAATTTAGTAAGATAAGTGTATTGTGAAATTGTTTTTGCTATATTATTTCTACATTTCTTTATTATTGTGTATTGGACTCATTGAACCGAAAATTTTGTGTACAACAATTGAGTAAGACTTATATAGTAGTGGTGAGTGTTTTGGGTATAATCAATATAAACAAAACCTAGTGGAAATCTAAGTGTATATAATTGTAATAGTTTAATCATGAAGGGAAAACAAAATTTCCAAGCCATGTTGAAGCTATTAAAAAACTTTCAAACAACTTATATTCCACTAATTCTCAACTGAGACAAATACCTGCAATATAAATTCAACTACAAAAGTTAAAGTCTACTATTGCCAAACAAGATTCGGTTTAAGATGTCCAAGAACATAGAGAATTCTATGGAGATCGATTAGGAAGTGATATAAGGTTAAATAGTCCAACTAAGGTAAGGTACTTAAATTCAATAATAGACCATAATGAAGAGTCTTTAGGGAGTGGAAGTAATAGAAAGCTTCATGACCATCAACCTAAGTGTTATTAAAAGGAGGATAAGGGCATTAAGCTTGATGTTCCCAATTTTGATGGTAGGCTTGATGCAAACTCATTTCTTGAGTGGTTATATGAAGTGGAGGCTATATTTGAATTTAACGATTATAAAGATGAGAAAAAAAATGTAAATTAGCTACTTTTAATTTTAAGAAGTTTTCTAGGACATGGTATGATAATCTAAAGAAGATTAGGGAACAAGAGGGCAAATCAAAGATAAAATCTTGAGAGAAAGTTAAAAATCATATAAGGAAAAAAATTTATCCCTAAAGATTATGACCAAGATAACTATATTAAATTGAATACTCGTAGGTAAGGACAACTAAGTGTTGAAGAATATGTTAGAGAGTTCAAAAGGTTGGCACTTGTTTGTGATATCCATGAAAGGAAGGAACATACTTGTGCTATATCTTTAGGTGGATTTAACATAATAATTTGATACAAGCTAGAAACTTTTCTTTATGATTATTTAGATATGATTAAACTATCCTTAAGATTTTAGAAATAAATTAAATCCACTAAGCCTCATTCTAAACAAATAACTCCACCTAGTAAATACTACTCAAGCTATAAAATTTGGAGCGAATAATTCAAATTTTATCAATCTTGATAAAATAATAATAATAATAAGGAATTACTAGATAGGAGAAAGAAAGTGAATAAAGTCTCTACTAGGCAACGTTTCAAATTCTAAGGGTTTAGACACTTCGCTCGCGAATGTCCCAATCAAAGGGTATTATCTATACAAGAAATTGAAGTCATGGAGACATGTGAGGAAGATCCTGAATTTAAGCCTTTTGAAGAAGGTTCTAGTGAATTTGAGGAAGAAGAAAGTGCTTCAAGTACAAGCTACTGAGTAACCTACTCAAAGGAAGAAGATATTTAAGATGAAAGGAAGAGTAAGAGATATAGTTTGTCGTATTATCATTGATAGTGGATCTTATACTAATGTTGCCAATAAGATGATGGTTAAGGATTTGGGTTTGAAAACTACACCACATCCTAAGCCTTATTCTATTCAGTAGTTGAATGAGAACAAGGGAGGCAAGGTAATAAAACCAACCTTAATATCATTCAAAAAACTATCATGAGGTTGTGCTATGTAATGTTTTACCTATAGATTCATGTGCAATCTTATTAGGTAGACTATGGTAATATGATAGAAATTCTATTCATAACCATATTAATAATGAATGTCTAGTTGAGAAGGATAAGAAGAAGCATAAACTTAAACCTTCTAAATACGATAAAGAGTCAAGAATAAACAGAGTTTATTCTTGCTTGAAAAGGCTATGGTTAAATGTATTCAAGAAGAAGGAAGTTGGTATGCTATGGTTATAAAATAATCTCTACAAGGGTAGAGAAATAATGATAATACTCAATTAGATAAACTCCTTGATGAGTATCATGATATTTTTCCTAATGAATTACCATCTGGATGCCGCCTAAGAGAGAAGTAGAACATGCCATATATTTAATCCCTGGTGTGTGCTTACCCAATAAGTATGCTTATAGATGTAATCTAGAGAAGGCTAAGGAGTTTGAAAGACAAACACAAGAGCTCATAGGAAAAGGGTATATAAGTGAAATCATGAATCAATGTTATGTACTCACGTTACTTTTTCCTATAGAAAATTCTTTGTCTAGAAAATCCATGATATTAGTCATATTGGATGTTAAGTTATTGGGATTTGAGATGTTAAAGGAACTATATGATAAGGATGCAGATATTGTTGACAACTATAATGCGTGCAAAAAGAATATTAGTTGTGGTAATTATTTACTACAAGATGACTATTTATTCAAACTTAATAAGCTATGTATACCTCGTTCTAGTGTACAAGATTTACTTGTTAAAGAAGTACATGAGGAGAGTATAGCTGGTCATTTTGAAGTTCATAAGACCATAGAAATACTACAAGAAAATTTCTACTTGCCACAGATGATAAAATTAGTACAAGCTATTATTAGAAGATCTGTGACTTGTCAAAATAGTAAAAGTTTCATCCATAAGGGTTTGTATACTCCTTTTCTAGTGCCTAATCAACTTTGGGAAAGTGTTAGCATTGATTTCATTTTGGGTTTACCAAGGATGCAAAGGGGTAAAGATTCTATTCTTATGGTAGTAGATCGATTTTTAAAAATGGCACATTACATACTTTACAATAAGGGTACATGGAGTTCCCAAAAGTATAGTATCAAATAGAGATGTAAAGTTATCATGTTACTTTTGGAAGACACTTTGAGACATATTAGGTACTAAGGTGTTGTTTATTACTTCTCATCATCCCCAAATAGATGGTCAAAACAAAGTGACTAATAGAAATCTAGGTACTTTGATAAAAGGGTTGGTGAATAAGAGTACCAAATATTAGGATATAAAGCTTGCACATGCTGAATTTGCATATAATAGGATTCCTAGTACAATTCAATCGAGTCTTTTTGAGGTTGTCTATGTGGTTAATCCTTATCTACCCATTGATATGTTGTCATTTAAAATAGGATATATAAATAGTTATGATTTCAAGGAAAGAATCAAATTCTTTAAAAAACTTCATCAACAAATTAAATACAACATTGAACAATCAAATGCTAAATATTAAGCTCAAGCAAATAAAAATAGAATTCAACAAGTGTTTAAACCAGAAGATTTGGTATGGTTGTGTTTGAGAAAAGAAAGATTTCCAAACATAAGAAAGAATAAAATAATGTCAAAAGCTGATGGTCCATTCGATTTCTTAAGAACATTTGGAAATAATGTGTATGAAATTGAATTACCTGAACATTATGGAGAAGTATCTATGGTTTTTAATATTAGTTACTTATCTCCTTAATATAGTGATGCTAATTTGAGGGCAATTTTTTCTTTAAAAGGGGAGAATGATAAAGAAGCATCTATAGATCACTCTCAATATTATTATTCAAATGATGAATAATAAAAAGAATTGGCATACTTGGAGATGGAACCCATTGTGCTTGAAAATTCTTATGCTTCTAATGTTTTATCAAATAATTCTTGAAGGTATTGTATATGTTTGCAAGAAATTCATGCTATTGAAGATCTTTGATGTAAAAGACAATGACAATGGTATTACAAGGATTAAAAAGTGCAAAGAATAACAAGGCTGTGCAAGACACAAAGTTGGACTATATATGTTAAATCTATGTATTACATTATTAAAGTTTATGTAGCTTTTTTATTTTATTGTATACTTGTAAGTTATTATTGTAACTCCTTAAATATATGCTTGTACTATGCATTAGGAGGTTAATTTCATTAATAAGGGTCAATTATTGGGATTGTTAATAAAAGGGGGCGTGCATGGGTGCATGTAGATATAAGGCTTGCGCACCTTGATCTTGGTATGCTATGTTGAGTTCATATGATTTTTGAAAGAAAGAGTGAAATGCCCTGAAAATTCCTAATTTTAAATAGTATATTTAAATGAAGTTTTATTATAATAGTTAATTAAGTATATTATTTTATTTAAAATAAAAGAAAATTAATTAGGGAAAATCAAGAATAAATTTATAAGTATTTTAATTAGGAGGAATTTGGGTATTTTAACTAATTAAAGATTTTAATTTGGGAATTTATTTAAATAAATTATTTTATTAAAATAAGAAGGAGAAAATAGTTTGAAATTAATAATAATTTTATGAATAATTTAATTGAAGAAAATTAGGGTGTTTTACTAATTAAAATAAAAATTATGGAAAATCTTTTAAAAATCTTAATTTAGCTTAAAAAGGGATTTAAAGATTATTTTATTTTAATATTATTATTTTTAAATATCCTAAATATTCAGATTAATTTAATTGGCCCTAACCTAATCATTTTTTTTCTCTTTTCCTTTTTCCCCTTTTCCTTTTTCTTTCTTCCTTTTTCTTTTTCTTTCCTTTCTCCCCTCCCCCGATTTGGGCCTGACGCGGCCCAATTACCTTCTTTCTTTTTCTTTCCCTGCCGTGGCCCACTTTCGTGTTTCTTTTGTTTTTTGTTCGGCAGCTAGAGCGCTGCGTTTCATCCCATTTCGCCCTGAAATGCGTCGTTTCATTTAATCCCTATCTCCCTCGCGCTGACCGCCTGGTTCTACCCCTTTTCTTTTCTTTCCCCGGCCGACCGGTCCATCTCCTCTTCTTCTTCCTTCTTCCTCCTTTCTCCTCCATCGACACGGCTGCAGCTCCTAATCCACCAATGGCGCCTCTGGCTACAGAGACTTTGGCTGGTTGTTTCTTGTCTCTTTGTATTCCCCTTGACTCAAGGAATAAATTGGCATAACTCTCGTTCGTTATCTCTCACCCGTTTCTTCTCCCCAGCCTCACGAATCTTCGATGCAACCCCAACGATGGCCAACCAATTACTGCCACCGGCCACCCAAATTCTCGAACCTAATACCTCCCTACCAACCTCCAAAACCCTATTATCTCATCTACCATCTATAAATAGTCTAATTATAGGAGTTTTGGAATTTTTTTCTTACCCAAAACCCTAAGTGAAGGCTGCCATCACCGTGACTTCATACGCAGCTTCCGTCGCCGATAGCCAACCTCAGCGCCCCCGCAGCATTCCAATTTCTTCCCTGAAATTTTCTCTAATTAACTAAACCATTTTCAACCTTCGATTCTTCTTGCACGCGCCTCCATAGTCGTGCCAAGTTTGTTGCTCATCTCGCTAGAATTTTCACCCCGAAACCCTTAAGCCGCAGTCCGCCGCCGTTTCCGCCACTTCTACTGCTTTCTGAACCACCGAAAACTCCCTCTAATCCTCCTCCAACAAACCATAACCTTATTTTAATTTTCCCCTGCTCCTTCTCTCCTTTACTTCATCTTTTTCCCTCTTAGATCATTTTTCCGGCCATCGCCGTGAACCACTGTTGGTGCCGCCCATTCCTGCCGACTCAAGGTGAAACCCTAGACCTCCTTAATAATTATTTACTATTTATTGTAAATTATTCTATTTTTATTTTATTTATTAGTAACTATTCGAATATAATAATTATTTCCTTACTATTAATATTAATATTATTTGATATAAATTTATGTTGAATTGTACTTGTAGAGTGGAGAGTGGTAATAAAATAATTTTATTGTTAGTTTCGAATTTTAAGTTATTAATTGAATTATTATATGATTATTATCATTCTTCTTCTTATTATTAACATTATAATTATTAGAATAATTATTATTAACATTCTATTAATTATTCTGGAAAATCCTAGGCCCTAATTTTGTATTAAAATTCACACTTATGTATTTTAGTATTATTATTTCTATTGTTCTTATAACCATTAATAATAATATTATCATTATCTTTATTATTTCAATATTATTATATATGTTTTTAATTTTATTATTAATATTAATAAATAGTAGGTCATTAGTTATAAGTAGGGTCGAAACCCCACTTTAAATTTTAAAGCTTATATATTATTGTTATTATTATTATTATTATTATTATTATTATTATTCTTGATATTATCTTTATTTATAATATTTAGTTTTTATTAGAATTATTATTATTATTATTATTATTATTATTATTATTATTATTATTTATCTTTACTCATATTATTTTGGTGAAGGTTAGAAACCCTTATATCACCTTTTTATTTTGAACTGCATTAGTTTTATTATTAATATTCTACTAGTATTTTGTAGAGTCAATTCTAATATAATAATTTTTAATTAAAAATAAGGTCTTGGGATAAGTTAGAAATAATAGCATTCTTAAGAGAAAACCTAATCTTAGTATTTTTTCCATAGTAGGTGAGCCTAACCAAAACCCTCAAGTGGTCTAGGAGCGTGCTCCAAGACAGGTGACGTTTTAGGTAAGGGGTGCTAAGGCCATACTTGTATTATGTGATTTTATGCTATGCATGGCATGTGATATTAATTATAGTGTATTTCATGTGAATATTGTATAATTTTTATTAATACAGCATGATTATGGGATTGAAGTATGTTGGTGTGGATAAATGGTGGCATGAGAATCATGTGTACATTTATGTTGTTATTGTTGTATAATGTGGCTTCAGGACATGCATGATGGGGTTGTAAAATAATGACGGAGTTGTAAGATAATGATGGGGTCGTAAAATAATGATGGAGTTATAAAATATTGACGGGGAGTTGCATGTGTTAGGGTTTTGCATGGGTTAGGGTTTTCGCATGAGGTTGCCTGGTGATTAGGGTTTTTCACGAGAATCAGGGTTTTGCATGAGGATTAGGGTTTGCATAAAAGTAGGGTTTACATGGAAAATGGGTTGCATGGGAGATAGGGTTTGCATGGAAATATGTTTTACGTGGAGTTAGGGTTTGCACGGGAGACAGGGTTTGCATGGAAATATGTTTTACGTGGAGTTAGGGTTCACATGGGAGTATGGTTTGCGTGGGGATTAGGGTTTGATTGGGAGTGAAATTTCGTGGAGCTAGGGTTGCATAGTATTGGTCATGCATATCTAGGGTATTATCTAGGATGAAAGTTGTTGAATAAGATACTTAAGATACTAATCACTTAAAGTGAAAGATCATTGAGACGGGACCAACAGATCCACCGGTTCGGAATAGTGGTTAGGGTGTTTACCCTATGTGTGACCGATCCACAGGCTATAACAGTGGTTAGGGCATGATGTCCTATGCGTAACAGATCCACCGGTTATAATAGTGGGGGTTTCCGAGCTCAATAAAAATAAACCATAGTTTGCAAGGTACCTAAAAGATACTAATTATTTACAGTGGAACGTCATGCGAGCCGGGGCCAACCAATCCACCGGTTAAGAATAGTGGTTAGGGTATGATACCCTATGTGCCTCCGATCCACCGACTATAATAGTGGGGGCTCCCGTATTCACATGGATTTGATAAAAAGACATAATGTGTATCGATTTCCGATAAAAGATCAAGTAAGTAATTAATCTGGACTTTAATTGGGCCTTTATGTATCTACTCGATTGATTGTACGATATTATGTTACCGTGATTATGCCTCTGTCATGTTCTCTGTATGAATCTCTATGCTTATGTGTTGGCATTATCGCTCGGTTACCTTACTCAATACGTAGCATACTGATCACCCTTTTTATGAGTGCTACTCATTCCAACGAGTAGAAGGCCCATCTGATTTCCTACAGGTAGGAGATGTCTTTTATGATGATATCGATGTCTATGGGACATCAGGAGGGGTCGAGTGACATTGGGGCGGGACCTGTTCCTATAGTGATGTGGCTGGCTCTCCTTGAGATTTTTATCACCATTTCTTTTAATTATAGTTAGTACTCCAGAAAAAGTTTTATTATTGCAGTTTTCTCCTTTCTCGATGAAATAATCCTTGTACTTTGGATTGTGTAAGGAATAGCGTGTATTTGATTTTTGTAATCATAAATTTGGATTATTTATTAATGTTTCAAGTAATTTTTCTTAGCCTTAGCATTTAATGCTGGAACGGTAGGAGTGAACCGGTCTAGTATTAAGTGTGGCGGTAACATCTCCAGAATTTACAGTTTAAGTTATAAGTATTATTATTTTTAGAAAAAGAAAAGAAAAATTATGTGTAAATTTTGGGGTGTTACAGAGAGCAACACTAAAATATGTGTGTTTCTTATTCTTCTTTTCTCCTTCTTCAATTGAGAGCTTTGGAGAGTAGTAGAGAGTATTCTATAGAGAAATAGAATATTTCTCTTTAGAAGGATTAAGATCTTAGGATTAGAACTTTCCACCTTCCAAGGAATTGTCAATATTCTTATCAAATTCATCCACTTTCGAGATTTTGAAGACTTTGGAAATACTTGAGGCCTATAAAAAAGGTTCCTGGACATGTTGAATATTATTTGGTGATAATCTTCAACATAAAAACATAATAAGATTGTCTCTCATGTGTAGGACATGCCCCTATATCAATTGTAAGAATACAAATATGCAAACTATGAGGCCTGGTATCATTAAATATGTTTAGCACCATTCAAATTTGACAAATTTCATGGGAGTATAAAGACGTGAGAAATTATGAAAGTAGCATACAACTCTATGCATTTCAAAACAATATTATTTATGTCCATTTCACTAACTTATTTCATGTAGCCAAATTTACAGAAAGAGATTGAGATGATTATAGATAATGCAAATGGTTGAAAGGTGGTATGAAACAATGATCAACAATGCATGCTAGAAGCATATTTACCTCAATAAGGAACTATCCAATGTATTACTACATTAATGAATTTTGGCCTCCAGTAAATTTAGTTCATTTCTATATCTAAATAAAAATCTCCAATACTAACAAATCTAATATCAAAGCACCCACATAGTGTTAATTAACTTCATAACTCACAAACTTTGTAAAATAAACCAAATATATATTTCTCACATGATACTACTTCTTTAATGGTTGTTGGAAAACACTTAATTGAGGCTCAATTATGTTTATATCCACTGACTTCATGGGTTTTATGTGACAGGTATAAATTCAATTCAACCTAAAAAAACTTATAGAGGCCTAAAAATAACTTCATCTCCACATCTTTTTAGCTACAAATGCTACAAATAGATAACCCAATTCTTCTTCTTCAAAAGGGACTAATCTCATTCTATTATACTCACTAATATATGAGCTTGTTAGTCTCTACTTGCTCTCTCTAAACACTATCCCTTTCCATCAACTTGATTTCCAACACCAACAATTTACAACGTCTATAGGGACTCCTAGATCCAAAAAATATATCTCTACCACTAAACCCTCACATTAATCTTCACACTTGAGAAAGCCAATATAACCTTAAGAAAATAGTTATTGCAACTTGAATGCAAGCCAATAATGAAACCCTAAAAACCTCTATGTAAGAAATGTTAAACAACATTCTCATGACCCTCATCTAACCTTGGTTAGACATCACCCTAAGCCTAAATACTAAATAAGATAAATACCTTAAAGGGGTAAAGAAGAAGTGAGCTAGGCTCAATCTATCCTCAAACACATCTTTCTTATGAAGGCACAACCAAATCAATGAAGAAGTCAGTCATTAGTGTGGACATTAGGGAAAAACAAGAGGCATATAGCATTTTAAGAAATATAAAACTCTAACAAGCATAAATCTTAATGGAATTGAAGGGGTCACATACATCATATCAAATATGAGGACTAAAGAAATGAGAGGATGAGATACAATTCACCAAGAAAGGAACCACAAAGATGAGGAAAAAATAAGAATTAGGATGGATAAGTACATAAAGGCTTTCATTGATTGAATAATGGTTGAGGTTCTAGAAGGTTGAGATGCATAAAAAGAAACCTTAAGGCTCAATTGGGGTACAAATTTCATTAAGGATATTGTTGAAACAATGCTACAACACTGGCTTCAAATGCTATAATTTGAAACATATGACGGATTAACAAACCCCAAATACCACCTTAACACTTTTAGAATTATGATTGTAGAAAAATCCTTAGAGGTTACATTATTTCAAGAATTCCTAGCTACATGGAAAGGAGCTGCCTTGCGATGGTTTGAGAAGATGAGAGTTTGATTGGCTGAATTAGTTTAGTAGTTAGTTGAGCTATTCATGGCATAATTTGATACTTGCAGAAGGAAGAAGGATTTATCCTATTTTATAGGATTCTCCTAAAAGGACAACAAAACACTATATAATTTTTTCAATAGATTTGATAGAGATTCCAATCATGTTGATGATTTGTACAACAGGATAAAAATATCTTAGTTCTTAAAATAATTTTCATACAAGGAGCTAATTAAGGCCTCACACATGAAAAATCACAAAAATTTTACCCAATTTTGAAAAAATGTTTAAAATGCATAGAAACAAAAATAATGAATAAGATAATGTAGGGACAACAAGAAAAACTTAAGAAATGCATCCATCAGCAACCTTTTGTTATGATATGATGGAGACTAAGAAATAAAGAAGAAAAAATTACAATACCAAAGATTAAAGATAGATTTATAATGTCTAACACTGCCAAAAAAATAATTCCTTTCACAATGTGCTAGAATTATGCCCCCTTAGTAGCAAGCTTGATCGAGATATGAAATGCTGAAAATGGGCATTAGAACTTCACAAGACCTTTTTCTTATCAAGGTTGTTATCACGTATAAAGACACAAACAAGTATTACTTATATCATGAAGAGGGATAATGAGAGAAAATGGTGTCATTGATTGCTTGAGGTCTAAGCACAAGGTAGTGAGTGGTAATCAATAGGTCAAGAATGAGGTAGGGACTAGAGTGGATACTTCACTTTCTAGTTTGCAAGTTATATTGTATTACATAAAATTTGGATATTTTTTTAGTTATTTTCTTTATAAAATTCATCTAATTAATTAAGTTTTATTTTAAAATTTCAAGTGGTTAAAGACCTCAATATTGCTTTTATGAGATCAATGGAAAAGTTATGAAGTTCTTACACTTGCTCTTCCAAACTTTATTAAAATGCTTGACGTTAGGTGTGATGCATTCAAGAATATTGTACAATTACCTTCTTTAGTGAGAAATTGAATGATGTCACCCTCAATTGTTACTCATATCAAATGGAATTTTATGTAATAGTGAGAACACTTGGTCATTGGTCCCATTATTTGACCCTCAATAATTTATTCTTCACACCAACCATAAGTCCCTTGAATATATCAATGACCTATCTAAGAAATGAAAGGTGGGCTAGGTTATTTCAATCATTATCTTTTATAGCTTATTAGAAGTGTAAGAAGACCAACCTATTAATTGAAAATCTTTCATGGGAATAAGACATGATTTCTTTGTTATAGTTTAATGGTGCTAGGTTTCAAATGCATTAAAGAACACTATAAGGAAGATGATAACTTTCAAACTTTCTTCATTGGTGAGAACAATGGGGGTTCCTTTTCAAGAACTACAAATTTATATCTTAAGGATTTCCATTGGGGATTTTTTCATAAGAGAAGCTTATAGGGGAGGCTCAGCCAGACACTTTAGCATTAATAAGATAATTAACACCCTCAAGAGCACTTTTATTAGCCCAAAATTGTTGAAGGTATGCAAGTTTTTATTTATATGCACATCATGTATAATATCCAAAAGCCAATTTAACCAAGGACTTTACACACATTTTCCCACCCTTAATCAACCACAATGTTATGTTAGCATAGGATTCATTGAGATCTTACTAAGAAATCTATGAAAAAGGATGCCATCATGATAGCAGTTGAGTCATTCTCTAAGATGAATAATATCATTACCTACCACAATAGTAAGGATGTAACCTATATAACTGACATGAAATTCAAAGAAGTAATAAAATACCATGGTAGTCCTAGGTCCATTATTTTCGGCAAGGACGTTCAACTATTCTTGAAAAAATCTTATGAAGATTGATTGGTATGAAGCTTTACTTTTAATACCACTTATCACCTAAAGACAGATGGCTAAATAGAGGTAACCAATTAGAAATTTACAACACTAATTAGAGCTTTCATGAGGAAATTCTTAAAATATTGGGACATCAAGCTTAGATATGTTGAGTTTGCATATAATTGGTCTCTTACATGTACTTCCAACTTCTGACCATTCAAGTTGATGTATGGTATTAACTTTCTCTCTCTTATTGATTTGTTTCACCTTCCTATTGATGCTCATACTAATTTCAAATTGAAATAGAGGGAAAAGAAAATGAAGAAGCTACATTAGCAAGTTAGAACTCAGATTGATAAAATAAAAAACAAAGTGGTACAAAAATAGAATGAGCATATACAAAAAACACTCACTTTTACCTACATTTGTGGAAATAATGATTCCCATATGAAAGGAAGAATAAACTCATGTTCAGGAGTTATGATCCTTTCAAAGTCTTTGAAATAATAAAAAATAATGTGTACAAGATAGAACTCCATCCAAAAATGGGATGTGTCTTACACATTTTTGTTTTATGATACCTTATTTAATATTGTTACCTTATTTTACATAGCTTTCTGGTCTCTTATAATTTTACAAAGATTTTTTATTCCTAATGAATTTATTTTGTAATCAAAATTGAAATATATTTTTAGATAAAATAATAATTTTATTATGCATAATATAAAATTATATTACAAATAAACTATTTTTACACTCCTTAAAAATTAGGTGAAAAAATTCCTTGCAGTAATTGTAAACAGTATCAAAAAAAGATTACTTAGAAATATTACATGTCATTTTTATTACAAAATAAATAGTAGAATTTTGCATCTATTTGCTCATTTTCCCCCTTAATAATGTTATATGTTTGTTAATTAACATTACATTTAGAGTAATTTTTTTTAAAGAGTTGAGGATAACTTTTATTTAGATACCTTGATATCTGACCTAATATTTTTTCAAGAACATTTTGATTTGCATACTTCTACTTAGGTATCTTCACATTTAAATTTATTTTCATTTCAGTATCTAAGTGGGTGTAGCACCCTTAATTTTTATAATTAATAATTTTCATTTTTAAGGGTATCACGGAAACAAAAACAAAGGCCAATGGTGAAACCCCCACAATTAACATTGAAAAGGTGCAATAATTCACCTAGCCAATCTCAAATTCAAAGCTAACAATGATAGAAAAAAAACTTTAATGACGATATAACAAAGGAAACATACATATAGAACCAAAATAGTACATGTTATACCAACTAACAAAAACAAAATATTGGGTAATAACCAACAAAATAAAAGGGTCATATGCAAGGGAAAAACTAATTGCTATTTAGCCTAACTCTAAGCTAACATCGTTCCCCATCAAGCATCACTACCTTGTCGCTCCCAAAAAGTTGGATGCCATAACCGTTAACCACAATCAACTAGGGCTTCAAGACCTTGCACATATATATATATATCATAATCTGTCCATTGAATATATAATGACTATACAACGGTAGTATCTATATGTGAGTACTAAGTAAGATATAGTTACTACACATAATCATAGTTCACATATATAATTATATAAAAATGATCCTACTTAAGCACATAACCATGGCATATATATAATTCCAACCACACTCATGCATCTCAAGTAAAAATAAAAATTGTATTACCATCAACTTATTAACTCATTATGTGACCACATGATTCCAATTATTAAACCAAAATGGGTATTTTTAAGTGTTGATACAAAATGCAAACCAAAGCAACTAAAATGGGTGTTTAGGAGATAACTGTAACACCTCATATTTTCATGAACAGTTTTTTTCTTTAATAGGACTTTGATAAAAGCCAAAAATAAAAATGCAATATGATATGCCGCATCCAAAAAAAGAAGATACTATCTATACCCAATCTATATTGGATGCAAGATCAACAAGTAAGGTCATAACTAGATATTAGGCATAGAAAATAATTGATCCCATTGTGATATAATATTATTAAACAATAGAGAGGAGATAAAGTCAAGAGAAAGTAGAGTATGATGAGTTTAGAGAGAGAGGAGAAAATCCAGATAACCATACTCGAGTACCAACATAGAAAATTAATCATCATAAGAAATCATAATAAGATCATTAATCAACATATACTTTTAAAATAAGAAATCATCTTCTCGTGGGATTGAGTAGAACCTATAAAAAATAATGATCAATGCACAACATAATAAGTAAGGTAACACTACATTTCAATAGAATAAGGCATACATAACACATAAAATTCATATGAAAAGATAGATACTATACATGCATATATATTCATGACAGAAGATGAATAACTATAACATCATATTAAGGTTCAACATTAAGTGATCACAATATTTTATTTACTTGGTATCATTAAGACTAGAAAACCACTTGTATTATTATAATACCCAATTTTTTAAAAACCTTGACCTATTCATGATCTTTTGTATTTAAAAATAAAATTATTTTATTTTTAATATTTTATAACATCCTTTATTAAAGTGGAAACCCTTTTTTTTTTAAATATTTTGTTTCCATTTCTTAATCCTTTGTTATAATTTTATTTCTGCGAGATCTTCTAAGCTACTTTTTGCTATTAAGCTTATTCTAGATTGTTCTACTTCTATATTTTTTTTTGAATCCTTGGAATTTTTCTAATTCTCCTAACCCATTTTAAATGTTTGTTTGGAGGTCTCTAGGAAAGTATTATTTATGTCCTAGTTAGCCTTATTTTATTATTTTAAGCCCCGAAACAACTCTTTTAGCAATCCAAGATTAATGAAAATTTGGGAGTCACTATATTTTAGTGTTATTAAGCTCAAAATTATTTAAAATACTCTATAATTACATTTATAATTTTGGAACTTTGTTAGATATTTTTGGACATGTATACATCGTCGAATTTTATTTTTCTTCTTTAATCTTATCATAAATTTATGATCTTAACCCTAGTCTTACAAGTGTCAATACCAAGACAAATATAATTCCAAAATCATCCATGGATGAAGAATCCCCCTCCTCCACACAAGTGCCCATTCTTTTATCTAGACACCAAATTACCCTTAATATATTTTACCAAAATATCCCTAAATATTCCCAACCCTCTACCACTTTTTCCTATACATTGGTGCGATCCTCTTCAACCTTCCTTCTCTCTATTTTATTCTCTCTTGACCCATGAAACCAACAACACATCCCACATCACCATTCACCACCCTAAGGACCACAAAATCACCACCAATCTTCATCATTTATTCTTCTTTTCTTCTCATTGGAATCTTAGATTAAGTCCTTGGTATTTTAGCTAAATAAAAGGGGATTAATATTTAAGGATTAGAATAAATATACCATTTATTCATGATTTCATTTTCTCTTGAAGATTAGTTAAGGAAACACTTCTTTACTATAATTAGATAGAATTTTGGTGTTTAACATGTTTGATTATGTTTATTTTTATTACAATATGGTTAGTTAAAATTCTTGAAATTTTTGAATTTGGAGCTTTTTGATTTTCTTGTTGTTTTGTTAAATTGATGGTACCGTGATTATCTTAGTGATTAGTAGATTAATTTGATGTATACCATATTATGATTTGACGATCCTAATAATGCTTTATTTTTTATAAAATATTTGTATGATTTTAGGGTTCTTGTTCCTTTGGGTGTTTTATGAAATTGATTGTACTATATTATATGTTATAATTTGTAGATGATTTTTCATATATAACATGGTTTAAATTCGAGTATATTTGGGTTCCCTAATTTTTGGTTGAAAATATGAAAGTTTATAATGTTATTTTTGATATTCAAAGTGTTCTTGACTGATGATATCCTAATTATCCT
This sequence comes from Tamarix chinensis, assembly GCA_030549775.1. Classification (NCBI taxonomy): domain Eukaryota; kingdom Viridiplantae; phylum Streptophyta; class Magnoliopsida; order Caryophyllales; family Tamaricaceae; genus Tamarix; species Tamarix chinensis. Next base: position 62,872,222 of record CM060172.1, read on the forward strand.
AAGTAGAATTTAATCTTCATATAATTATGTTTACTTATATACATCTTAGGTGTTGTTGATACAGATCCTACCTAGTGATTAGATACTGGCCCCACCCAAAACCCTAAAGTGTAATCACCTAGAACTAGCTAATATGGACCTTAAAGACATAATCTCCCGAAAGTTTCCAGATATAATTACTAGAGAAGAGCCCTAACTCCATCCAAAATCTATCTCAATAGTTGAGGGCTTACCCCCACATATAAACTCTCAAAATATCCCCTTAGTTTTTAATGTGGGATCACATCATTCCCACCCCCTTTAGACTACACATCCTCGTGATATCTCTATTAGCAATCAACGCGAGTTCATGGGAAATTTTTGACTTAGGTTAGACTCTGATACTAGATAATATGGACCTTGCGAAGCGATTAGAAATCATCACACCAAATGGGCCCCACCTAGAACCCTAAGGTGTTATCGCTCGAGACCAACTGATATAGATCCCAAATACGTAATTGTCTGGGACGGCTCAGGCATAATCACCCTAGAAGAGTCCTAACTCCACCCAAAATCTAGCTCAAGAGTGGAGGGTTTACCCCCATATAAACTGTCCAAAGATCCTTTCGGTTTTTGATATGGGATCACATCAATTTTTACTTGGGGATAAGATATACCCTCTCATTCATAGTCAATTTTATATAGGTTTTCAGGGATACTCTATTCAGGTACCTTATTAGTAGTTGAGAGATAGAAAGATGAAGAAATTTTAGGAAAGATTGGTTTGGCATATCCTTATCCTCCTCTGGCATCTTATACCGCTTTAGCTAACCATGTAGAAGAGGTTGCCCACATGTTAACGACTAAAGAACTATAGGGATGAGTATTAATGTGTAATGTGTGTTTTGCAAAGCTAATGTTAAGATAGTGGATCATATTTTTATGCATCATCTCAAGTTTATGCATATTTTGAAGAAAATTTGCTATGAAGCAGACTGATGGAATGGGGTGATCAGTTTGGAGAGAGAGGGTTGAGTGTTGTTATCTCACTTGAGATAACAGAGAAAGAAGAAGGAAGTGCTTAGGACCTTATTTGGTGCATATGAGGCCAAAAAATGAAAAAAAAGGAACATTATGATATTTGAAGGTAAACAACGATATTATGGGAGTTTATTGTATTATATTGTAACAATAGTTATAAGGCGAATTGCCCATTGTCACTATAATGTAAAATATGAGTGGTGACTAGACAAGTTGGATAGAATTTGCTCATTATTTTTGTTAGATGTAAAATATCTTTGTGGAGGAAAGAAAAATCTTACTTATTAAAAAAAATTCAATATATAAATTTTCATTATTGAGGAAGAAGTATAACACAAACTCTTGAAACATAAAATGATATTTTATCAAACAATGTTCTATCAAAGAGTTGTGAAAATGTTATTTTAGCAAAACATTTGGCATTATGATTTTTCATTCTCGTCAATAGATGATGGTTCTCTCTAGACAAAACCTATATTGACAAATTTTGAACCACTTTAATCCGACTCATACCTAGTGTGACAAGAATTCCATAAATTCAACTTTGATTCGAACCAAAAAATTTAGCGGGTTAAATATTTATTTAATCTAGTTTTCATCCAAACTAATTTTTAATTCTAACCAAAACAATACCAAATTGATCTAGAATAATCTAAAAGAGACCAAACCTTACACAAAGCGAATGATTGGCCAACTAAACTTCATCCAATTAGGATTAGCCTATGTGATTCATTTGTCGGGGGTAAACATCAACTCTATCATATAAAAACTTTAGCTCATTGAGGGTCACACTAAAGATGATAATGGGTCATGAACCTAACCCGAACCTATAGGTTGAATCTGAGTCATATATATATAAATGGATCTAGGTATGATTATAGTATATTTTGACCCATATCTGACCTATTAGCCCATTTATCTAGACATACAAACTAATTGTATTATTGTGAATTTTTGTTCCATTGTTTCTTCATCTTTTCTATGATCTTCTTCAAGCTTCTAGTTAATATTTTGAATGTTATTTATCTATTTACATTATATGTATAAGTAATTCATATGGCCTTTGTTATTATAAATTAACCAAATTTATTTTTAAATCTCAAGGGATCAAAATACCCTTTGAACAAAAAATTATTTATGAATAGAAAAAAAATTAATACTCAGATAATTTTTTTTAAAAAAAATGAGTTAGATTCATTTAAAATTCAGTTAATTGTTAGACTTATACTTCCTACTCTAAATCTAAATTTTTGGAACTCAGTAGATCTAAATCGAGTACGAGTCTTTCCATCCTAGGTTGAACATTTAAGGTAATTCATTTTTTTAGCTTGTACGCTAGTACCATAGATTCAAAAAATGGGAAAAGAAAGGCTTAGAGACGTAAAATAAAAAAGTGCAATTACTATCATGTAACTGCATGCATCATGCAAATGGTGTATGCTACTAACATAAACAAATTATTTTAAATAAAATATATCTTATTAGAATTATTATTAGAAGAAGAATTGATATGCTTTTGGCAAAAAAAATTATGGTAAAAAATAATGATAAAGCATAACACAGTAGCGGTGAAAGATGAAGATAATTATGGTAAATTTTGATAAGTTAGTTTTCTAAAAAAAAAATCACAAATAGAATGGTTGAAAAATAATAGTAGTTATGGTGAAATATGGTGGAAAATTTGGTAAAAGATGAAAACAATTATGGTGAAACATAAAACAATAGTTGTGAAATATGATAACAATTATGGTGAAACATGACTATTTTTTTATAAAAAAAATTCACAACTATCATCAATGAAATATAACAACAACTATGGTAAAATATGAAAACAACTATAGTGAATTATAAATGCAACAATGATGAAACATGCACGCACTAATGGAAAAACAAAAGTATAATAGTAGCAAAACATAATACAATAGTGGTGAAATATGAAAACAAGTATAATGAAGCACCATAAGTTAGTTTTCTATGAAAAACACAACGAATATTAGTAAAATATAATAATTGTGGTGAAACATGATGGTAACAATGGTGAAATATAAACATAAAAATGGTGAAATATAAACACAATAATAATGAAACATTAATATTAAAATAGTGAAATCAATTCTACATTTAAATATCATAAGAAAAGTTAGGAAATAGAACTACTCTTGGAAGAGAAAGTTTTAGAATTATAATAATATATTTTTTTTTCAAGAAAAATAATTTAAAATAAAGTGACTTAAGCAAAAAAAAACATGGGATCCAATTAGATAATGTACACCGTGTAACTAGTTACGCCATAAATCAATTGAAAAAAAAGGAAATAAAGATGACAAATCAAATCCTGACAAAGATGATGAAAAAATGATAAATTTTTACCTAGATACCTTGTCATTTACTATAATATTTTTTTAGATACCCTATTTGTTTTTGATAATTTTACTTAGATACCTTCATATTTTGATTTAACTTCACATGAAAACCTATATGGTTAAATACATTCCTTTTTTTTCTATATAGGCAGTACCTTTGAAGTATTCAAGTGAAATTAGATTAAAATGTGAAGATTTTTAATTAATATTAAAAATAAGAATACCTCTTATTATATTCTTATAAATAGCTCTCCTTTTAGTTACTTTCATGGGGAAAGAGGTTTAAGACAAGTGTGTCATTTATCTCTTTTCATTTACCTCCTTTACTCCCAAACCCTTTCTTCTTATCTTGTTGTCATAAATGGCTCTTCTTTTAGTTACATTCATGGGTACATGGGTTTAAGACAAGGATGTCCTTTATCACTTTTTCTTTACCTTCTTTACTCCTAAAACCTTTCTAGAATTATTATATTTATAAAAGGGATGACCTTTATCATGGTTTTATATTGAATAACATATAACCTCCCTTAACCATATTATTTATGCGAATGGCTTACTTATCTTTAGATATGTCAACTTTGACTCACTCAAAACTATTCAAGAAGTGTTAGAGGTGCATACTCTCTAGTCAAATCACCAAATTAATCTTAACAAGTCTTCCATCTTATTTAGAACACTCCCAACACCAATCAATAAACTTATAATAACCCTCTTGAGGTATCTTTTATGAATATGGATGATAAATACTTAAGCCATTATCTCCTTAAATAGAAACATCTTATCAAGAGTTACATATAACTTATGACTAGTAATAACAACATATTAGCTGTGTGGAAGTCCAAATGCCTATTACATGCTGGTAGAATGGTGTTAATAAAATCAACCCTTACATCCTTCCCGATCTACCATATGTCCTCTTATCTCATTCTCAAAACCATTTGCAAAGCCCTAAAACAAAATGAAAGAAACTTTTAGTGGCACCAAGATGATGGTAGAAGATATATTGTACCTACTTCATGGGAACTGATCTATCTACCTAAAAACCTGGTGGGGTTAAGAGTTAAAAGACTTAACATTGTTAATTAATCTCTCACCATGAAGCATGTTTGGATATTTCTTACCAATTCTACTCTACCTTAAGTGAAACTCTTAAAAGATAAATAATGAAATATAGATGGATTTTGAGATGTTAAAACTAAAAATAATGTTTCTAGATATCTATGATAAAGGTCATAGAGGACATTCAAACTTTCCTATGTTGTCATATTAAATCGGGTAGGGATTTTTATATTTAAAGAGACCCTTTGGTATATATTATTCCCTCATTTAGGGTTTTTTGGCTACCCTCATGCTAGAAACCTTGTCTATGTTATTGCTGACCTTATCCTACGACACGAATTCAAATGAAACATATACCTCATTCTTCATTGTTTTATAATTGAAGAGGTCATTCATATTCTTAATATTAACTTATACACCCATATGTCCCCGCATACCAACAATTTTATTTGGAGACTACATCTACAAGGTTTTTTTTCCTACTAAGTCTACATGCATGTCTCTTCCACAGCAATACCCTTCTTCCTCCACTTACTCAATGATAACTTTTAGAAATCAATATTGGAAGCATAAATACTATGATCTCAAGATTCACTTATTCCTTTGGTGACTTCTTAACCTCTACCTAAAAACTAGAGACTTTCTTGCTCGACGATTGGATAACATGGATAAGGATTGTCCATTATGTGGGGAACATGAAGAGACAAGTGTTCACCTTTTTCTCTAGTGCACACTTGCAAAAGTGATTTGGTTTGCCCCACCCTTGGGGATACATATTAGAGATGATTGCTATGAAACAATTGTTGATTTTTTTGAGTCATTTTTTCAAAGATCTTCATAGATTTGTTTGGTTTTTTAGGGTTGTGATATTACAAGGGCATTATAGAAACACATAAATGCCATCGTCTTTAACAATATTTAGCTTAATATTTCACATATCATAAAAAAAAATGCAATTTTCCATTCCACTTTAAGACCGATTACTTAGATGGTCTTATCATGGAATATCTACATAGGCCTAATTGCTCCGGAACATAAATCATGTTAAATTGTTAGTCTCCTCCTTTAGAAGGTTATCAAAAGTCAATGTTGATGCCTCATGTGTTGAGATAGCTATTGGAATTGGTTCCATTATTAGGGACGATATGGGAAGGGTCATTTGTTGTTACATAGATATTGAACATCAAATAGTCACTACAAATATTCCTACCCAAGCTAACGCTAAATGATGTCTCCTTAAGCTACAACTAGCCAGGGCTAAAGGCTTTACTCATCTTATATTGGAATGTGATTGTAAGTAGGGATGGTAATCAACTAGATTTTATTCAAAATATGATAGATGTGTAAATGGATATGGATAAATGAATATGAAATAAGAAAAAAAAAATCCATTGAGTTTAAATATGGATACGGGTAAGGGATCCCCAAATGTACATGTACCTACATCCATTTATCCTATATAAAAACCTTCATTTATATAACTTATAATATATTTTTTAAGGTTAAAAGTGAAAATATAATTAAAACCTAATAATCTAAGCATCTAATTCTAATATTAGACAATTATTATCCTAAACCTGATATGTTTTACCAAATGGATGTGTAAATGGATATGGAGGAAGAGGAAAATACTCTTCAAATTTGGATAAGATATGTGTATAATTTTTTTTTCTTTTTAAACCAAATTTGATAACGGGTAGGAGATAGAGGTAATTGATTCATACCCAATCCGTTATCATCTCTAATTAGGCATGTTCAATGGGTTGGGTTTTCCATAGTAAACTATAATCCAACCCATGAACTTAAGTTATAATATAAGTGGGTTGGGTTACTATTTTAAATGGGTTATTATGGGTTGAACCCATATACATATTATTTAAACATGGGTTAGTTTGGGTTTAAGTATAATTGGCCATGGGTTGCTAAGGTAACCCATAAGCTGAGAATATCTAACAACATGAACTTAAAAATTTCGAAAGCTTTTTCTACATCTGATTTCAAAATTCCGCTTGGATTTTTCGTCGGTGAATCCGATATTTCCGGCTCTGAGGACTCTAACGCCGGGGTATTTGGAAGGAGAAGCACGTCTAAGAAACCGATTTCTTGATTTCAAAGAAGATATGAACGAAAAAAAACATAAAAATATCATTTTTAAAAAATCTAGGAAATGGAGATGGTACATATATACATATATATATACATCTATACACATATATGTATATGTATATACATATATTTAAGAGAAAAAAAAATATATATATATATGTATGTATGTATATATATATATACAGATATAAGATCATGTGCGCACCTTTTTTTTGTACAAATGTAGGAACAATTTCTGACCATTGGATCTAAATTAGATCTTACGGTCAGAAATAAAAATCGGAGAAAATAGGTTGCGCATAACCTCTCAGCCCCGCCCCCTTCTGTTTCGATTTTCGACGATGCTCTACCTTCGCACCCGACACCCAGACCCGTGCGCACCTGTCTCTCCCTGTCCGTCGCACCTCTCTTCCTCTCCATCGCACCTCTCTCCCTCGCCATCGCACCCGTTTCTCCATCTCTCCATCTCTCCATCGCCATTTCTGCTTCTGTATCTCTCCATCGAGCTGCTCCTCCCACCTATTGACAGATCGAGCGAAGTACCCGACCTCCCTCAATTTCCTCTCCTCCTCCACTCCAACGAGCTTCGTAGATCAGCAGACGAGCTCAGCCAGCCACTGTTATCTTCAACCAGACCTCAGCTCCTCCATTCTTCAACCGCCACTACACTGCCACACAGGAGACAAGAAGAAGCGGCGGCATCGCGACCTGAGCAGGAGCACAGAGGTATTTGATCTTCTGTTCGTTGTTTATGGCCGGAGGGTCAATTAAAATGGTGCAGTGAAGCCTGAAATAGGAAACTGTCGCATAATCTGATCTTAAATAGAGTTCTGTGTTTTGGGAGTAAGTATAGTTGAATCCAATGTGTTTGAATGTCGACAAGAACAAGCTTAATCAATTGTAGATGTGCTGAGTAACTTGTGGTATTCTGTAAGGTAGTAGTGAATTAATAGGAAATTCTATTAATAGAAATTGTTGAACCCCTTGCGGGTTGAAAATTTCTAGAACCAAATCTCTAAAAAAATTGCTTCTGTGCCTAGTGCTAATCTGGATGGCGGGATGGCCTTGAGGTGGTGTCGATTGTAAACTACTAGTATACGATGCGCCTTAAAGAATACAATAAGTATTATGCTGTCTCGATGCTTTTGAGAATAAAGTTTTGGATTACGACGGAGTCATTTAATCGTTTATTGTTTCTACTTGGTTGGATAAAATTAGAATGACGCACCTCTCAATTCATTCAGGTACGCTCGAAATTTGTCCGGTTCGGTCACTCAGGGGATCGAGATGATTTTGTCCGACTTAATTTTGTCTGTAAATCGACGTGTATGGCTCGTCGCCAACCGTCGTTGCAGCAGCTTCTTGTTTGGTGTTTTTGACTCTCTTCTCTTTAATTCTCCCATTTTTATATTCCTTTGACGTAGGCTGGTCTTTCACAGTTTATTAATTAATTAGACTGTGAGACTTAAATTAAAGACTAATCTTCCCCCTCCATCCTACTCCGTTCACCGAGCCAAACGCACGAGTAATGTGAAGACTTTTCGGTGTTTGCATTCTAAAATCAAATTTTAGATGTATTTTTTTTTGTTTGTTTTATAAATTGTCTAAATTAAACATTTGTTCCGCACGTAAATGTGTCTGATATTTTAGACAAGATTGAACTTACTTTTTAACGTGACAATTGACTTATTCGGTTTTAAAATTTATATATTATTATTATGATTATTATTATTATTATTATTATTATTATATAGATAATAGATTTACATTTTAGGTTCCAAAGTTTCAATCTTTCCATGCCGGTTTAGAGGGTTTAGGGTTTAGGGTTTAGGGTTTAGAGGGTTTAGGGTTTAGGGTTTAGGGTTTAGGGTTTAGGGTTTAGGGTTTAGGGTTTAGGGTTTAGGGTTTAGGGTTTAGGGTTTAGAGGTTTAGAGGGTTTAGGGTTTAGAGGGTTTAGGGTTTAGGGTTTATAGGGTTTAGGGTTTAGGGTTTAGGGTTTAGGGTTTAGGGTTTAGGGTTTAGGGTTTAGGGGTTTAGGGTTTAGAGGGTTAGGGTTTAGGGTTTAGGGTTTAGGGTTTAGAGGGTTTAGGGTTTAGGGTTTAGGGTTTAGAGGTTTGGATATTTGGTTTGGATATAGGTTTGGGTTAGTTTTTTGGTTTGGTATTATTAAAATCTTGAATGTTGATTTAATTTTGATCTAATGGTTGAGATTAGTTCTTATGTTTGTATAATAAAAAAAGTTTGCATGTGAACCTCACCCTATATATACATATATGTATATGTATATATATATGTATGTATACATGTATATATATCTATATACATATATACATATATATACACATATATGTATATGTATATACATATATTTAAGAGAAAAAAATATATATATGTATGTATATATACATATATATTTAAGAGAAAAAAAATCTTTGACGAGTCAATTAAACTGGCGGCGGAGGAATACGGCAAGCAGTTATGTTACAGTAATGTTGAACGGAGACGGGGCAAAAAAAACGGAAAAATATCATTTATTAAAAATTTAGGAAATGAAGACGGTAAGAAACGTAAAATATATATATATATACATACATATTATATATATATATATATAAATAAATAAATTAGATCTACTAAAATTAAGAGAAAAAAAACTTTGACAAGTCAATTAATTACGCAGAGTAGCGAAGGTCGGAGGCAACACTGACGACGGAAGAATACGGCGAGTAGTTATGTTATAGTGGCGTTGCACGGAGACGGGGACGAGAAGAAACACAAAGATATCATTTTTTAAAAAAAATCTAAAAAATGAAGACGGTAAGAAACATCAATATATATTAAAATAAATTAGATCTATTAAAATTAAGAGAAAAATAAACTTTGACGAGTTTATTAATTGTCCAGAGTAGCGAAGGTCAGAGGCAATACTGGCGGCGGAGGAATATGGCCAACATTTATCTTACAGCGGCATTGCACAGATATGGAGACGAGAAAAAAATGCAAAAATGTCATTTTTTAAAAATTTAGGAAATGAAGACGGTAAGAAACGTAATATATATATATATATATATATTAAAATAAATTAGATCTACTAAAATTAAGAGAAAAAAAAACTTTGACGAGTCTATTAATTGCGCGGAGTAGCAAGGTCGGAGGCAACACTGGCGACGAAGGAATATAGCGAGTAGTTATGTTACAACGGCATTGCATGGAGACGGGGACGAGAAATGAAGACGCAAAAATATCATTTTTTAAAAATCTAGGAAATGAAGACGGTAAGAAACGTAAAAAAAATTATATATAGGGATGAGAAAAAAAAACTCAAAAATGTCATTTTTTTAAAAATCTAGTAAATAAAGACGGTAAAAAACGTCAAAAAATTATATATATATATATATATATATATATATATATATACATATACATATATATATATTAAAATGAATTAGATCTACTAAAATTAAGTCTACTTATATTCTATTGCTAAAAATTAAAAAAATTCTCCTATTCTATTTATTGAGATTCCGAAATCCAAAAATCACTCTGACCGACTAACTTAATCATGTCATGTGCATGGAATTTAAGACGAGGAGTTCATATCCTCTTGTTTCCATATACGAATATCGTTCGAGTTATGTCGTAAATGATTTCTCAAAAATAGATTTCATGAAACTATTATTATGAGTTGATATTTCCTTTTACAAAAATATTCCCCTCAGTACATTGATAATTTGGTTCGACATTTTTTTGGATAATATTTATTTTTACCGTTTAAGTGATAATAAATAAAAATACGAAAACGTACGTTTAAGCTTATCGGTGATATTCCATTGTGTTTATGAATTTATGTTAATTAAATTATGTATTAAAAGCATTTTCGGAAAAAATTTATCTTTTTTAAAGAAATTTTTATAAAGAAGACAAATATACTAAATAAATGTGATCATCATTCTTTTATAATATGTTTGACACTTGACATAATTATTTTATTATATTGAAGGCGGTGGTTGTGAATTGAAGAAAATAATAACAGAGATCGACCTACTTCTTGATGTATATCTGTAAAGTTCCATATTTGTAGGAACTAACCACAGGATATAAGGCTGCTGTACATACGTCATTAGTTAATGAAAACCATATCTATCGTAAGCTTATATGGTATCAGAGACTCACGTCGAAAGACATCTGTAACCCTCACAAAACCCTATACCATCTTCTCGCCGCTCATCCACTTGCAGCCGCTCAAGTTTTTTTTTTCTCTCGACATGACCACCGACGGCGAGCACTCTTCCACAGGCCTCACGCCTCCGAGTGATATTGTCACTCCATACAATCCTTCCAACCCTCTCTCGACGTTGATTAATATCAATGTCTCCAATATAACCAAACTTACGGCGACCAACTACCTTACCTGGAGTATTCAGATACGCGCACTGTTACAAGGATACTCTCTCGACAACTTCCTCGATCCTGCCTCTGCGCCGCCAACCACACTCCTTGTCAACAACACTGTTGTTCCGAACCCTACTTATGCCCCTTGGTTCCGTCAGGATCGGTTGATCTTTGCGGCTCTTCTGGGCTCCATCTCAGTTTTCTGTCAGGCGCTCATTGCCTCTGCTGCCTCATCCGGCGATGCCTGGACTATGCTTGCCTCCACTTACGGCTGATCGAGTCGTGGCCATGTGAAGCAGATCAAAGATCAGTTGAAACGCTTCACCAAGGGCGCCCGCACTGTTGATGAATACATGCAGTTTTTCAAGACCAAAGCCGATGAACTGGCTCTTCTCAGCAAACCTATGGATCATGAAGATCTTCTCGAACTTATACTTGCTGGTCTCGGTGACGAGTATAAAACCGTGAAGGACGTGGTGAATGCCAAGGACACTGCGATCTCCTTCATCGAACTGCACGAAAAGCTTCTTAATCATGAAGCTGACTTGCTTAGTGCAGCCCCTGCTTCGCCTATACTCCCTGTCACGGCCAACAATGTGCAGCACAAACACCGCTCCTCGTGGCGTCCTGACAATCGCTGGTCTTCGGAGACTCGCGACACCTCCTTTTCCCGTCAGAATTCTAATAGTGATAACTCTCGGGGCTACAAAGGGAAGTGCCAACTCTGCGGCACACAAGGCCATAGTGCTAGGCGCTGTCCTCTTCTTAGTGCCTCCCACTCTCAACCGTCGTCATCTCAGTCTTCCCTTGCTCCCCGTGGTTCCTCTCCTTGGCCGCCGAGTGCCCATCATGCAGCTGTCTCATCCGAAGCCACTCCTTCCTAGGTTCTAGATTCCGGCGCGTCTCACCACATTACCTCTGATCTCGCCAACCTTGCTCTTCATGCTCCTTACACGGGTAGTGATGGCGTCATCCTTGGCGATGGATCTGGACGTGCGATATCGCACACTAGTTCTCTGTCCCTTCCCTTAAATTCTCGCTCTTTGTCTCTCAAAAATGTTCTATGTGTCCCCTCCATGCATAAAAATCTGATTTCTATTCATCAACTCTGTACTCATAACAACGTATCGGTGGAATTCTTTCCCCATCATTTTCAGGTGAAGGATCTCAAAACGGGGGCGCCTCTCACTCACGGTCAACTTAGGGATGGTGTGTACGAGTGGCCTGCTGTGTCCACGTTTCCTTCTTCAAATTCTTCCGCGTGTGCTCTTTTGAGTGTTAAGTCCACCATGTATAAGTGGCACTCTAGGTTAGGTCATCCGTCGTTTGAGATCTTGAATAAGCTTGTCTCGAGTTTTGCTCTACCGTTTTCCAGCTCGTCAAACTCTCCGTTGTCTTGCGATGCTTGTTTAATTAATAAGAGTCACAAACTTCTCTTTTCTAAATCTACGATTGTCTCCTCCTCCCCACTTGAAGTAATTTACTCTGACGTGTGGACCTCTCCTGTTGCTTCCTTTGATGGTTTTAAATATTATGTAATTTTTGTTGACCACTTTACGCGCTATACGTGGTTTTATCCCATGCAACGGAAGTCCCATGTCCTTGACATATTCCCCCGGTTTCTAGCTCTTGTTGAAAATCGATTTTCTACGCGTATCAAATCTCTTTACTCGGATAACGGTGGCGAATACATTGCCTTACAAAAGTTTTTAGCTGTCCATGGCATTTCCCACTTCACAGCGCCACCACACACTCCGGAACACAATGGCATTTCCGAACGCAAGCATCGTCATATAGTCGAAACCGGACTCGCCCTTTTAACTCATGCATCCATTCCTCTTGAATATTGGACATTTGCATTTCCTATGGCTGTTTTTCTTATCAATCGACTTCCTTCTTCTGTTCTTGGTTTTCACTCTCCATTTCACCGTCTCGTTGCTTCTCCTCCAAACTATTTGAAGCTTCGCACCTTTGGCTGCCTTTGCTACCCATGGTTGCGTCCATATACGCATCATAAACTCGAGTCTCGGTCCTTGCCTTGTGTTTTCGTTGGTTACTCCCTCACTCAAAGCGCGTTCTTATGTCTTCATGTTCCCACTTCTCGTGTCTTTGTTTCTCGCCACGTCAAATTTGTGGAACATGACTTTCCGTTCTCTCACCCCTCCGTCTCACCTTCAACCTCTCTCGTCGTCGAGCCTCCCTTAGTGTCGTCTTCCCCTGCCTTTACTCTCGTTCCCAGCTCGCCACTTCGTCCGCCGTCTTCCATAGTGCCCTCACGTTCAGATCCTTCTCCGACGGCCTCGCTTTCCCCGCCAGCCACTTCCTCTTTCCCTTTGGCTGCTGCACCCCTTCCTTCATCCCCATCTCCCCCTCGCAATAATCACCCCATGATTACCCGCGACAAAAACAACATTTCGCAACCCCTTACCAAACTCTCCCTCAACACTTCTCTCTCCTCTTCTATGGATATTGAACCTACGTGCGTGTCTCAAGCCCTTAAAGATCCAAAGTGGCGGTCCGCCATGAATGAAGAGTTTGATGCCTTAGTTCGTAATGGAACTTGGCATTTAGTGCCTCCACATCCGTCTCTTAATATTGTGGGATGCAAGTGGGTGTTTAAGATTAAACGTCTTTCTGATGGCTCTATTGACAGGTACAAAGCTCGTCTCGTCGCTAAGGGTTTCCATCAACGCCCGAGGGTTGACTACAATGATACCTTCAGCCTAGTGGTCAAACCGGCGACGATCCGTCTTATTCTTAGTCTTGCAGTGAATCGCGGTTGGCCGTTGCGTCAACTCGATGTGAACAACGCCTTCCTTCAAGGGTCTCTCTCCGAAGATGTGTATATGATGCAACCCCTGGCTTTGTTGATCGTGATAATCCATCCTATGTTTGCAAGCTTCACAAAGCTCTCTACGGACTCAAACAAGCCCCTAGCGCATGGTACACTGAACTGTGTGGGTTTCTACTCCACTCAGGTTTTACTAACTCCTTGGCGGACACCTCCTTGTTTATATATCGCCATGAAGCTGTCACCATCTATCTTCTCGTCTATGTCGACGACATTATCATTACAGGCAGCCACTTGACGCATCTTCAGCGGTTTATCTCTCTTCCTTCGGCTCGCTTCTCCCTCAAGGACTTAGGTGATCTTTCCTATTTTCTTGGGGTTGAAGTGAAACGTAGCTCACGGGGCCTTCTCCTCACACAACAACGATATATTACGGACATTCTTCAACGTACCAACATGCTCCATGCAAATCCGGTTCCCACGCCAATGGCTTCGACTACTCGCCTCTCCAGCTCCTCGGGCTCTCCCTTGGATGATCCCACTGAGTTTCGTAATGTCATAGGCAGTCTTCAGTACCTCCTTTTTATGCGCCCGGACATTGCCTTCGCTGTTAACAAACTATCTCAGTTCATGCATCGACCCACCACGGATCATTGGCAAGCTGCCAAGCGGATTCTTCGCTATCTTGGAGGTACTCGGTCCCTTGGTGTTTTCTTTTTCCGTAACAGTCCTCTCACACTTCATGCCTTTTCTGATGCTGATTGGGGAGGTGATCGTGATGATTTTTGTTCCACCAGCGCTCATGTTGTCTATCTTGGCTGCAATCCCATCTCTTGGTCATCCAAGAAGCAACGATCTCCGGCTAAATCGTCCACTGAAGCAGAGTATAAATCTGTATCCTCCACTGCTTCAGAGGTCCGGTGGCTTTCCTCTCTCTTGTCCGAACTCGTTGTCTCGTTGTCCTCTTCGCCGGTGAATTAATGTGACAATGTTGGGGCCACGTATCTCTGTGCCAATCCTGTTTTTCACTTGCGCATGAAACATGTTGCGATTGATTATCATTTCATTCGCAGCCTCATCAGCTCCGGGCACCTTCGTGTTCTGCATGTTTCTTCCGCCGATCAGCTTGCTGATGCTCTCACGAAGCCGCTACCCCATGCACGGTTCGAACTCTTACGTCTCAAGCTTGGTCTCTCCTCCGAGACACATCTTGCGGGGGCGTAATAAAAGAGACCGACCTACTTCTTGATGTATATCTGTAAAGTTCCATATTTGTAGGAACTAACCACAGGATATAAGGCTGCTGTACATACGTCATTAGTTAATGAAAACCATATCTATCGTAAGCTTATAGAAAAGGAGAAAAAAGGAGAGGAAGGAAAATAATTGTAGTAATTGTGGTGGTGGTGGTGGTGGAAGCGGTGTTAGTAATGGCGGTGGAAGGGATGGTAGCAATGGTGGTTGAGACGGTGATAGTAAAGGTCAAGATAGACTTGTTTGTATATATACTAACCCACGCTAACCCATGGTTAACCCGTATAACCCATAAGTTATGATGGGTTGGATTAAAAATTATTAATTATTTTCTACAACCCATTGTGGGTTAGACCATGGGTTATATAAATTATATGGGTTAAAATACTATGGGTTGGGTTAAATCATGGCCATCCCATTTGAACACCCCTATCTCTAATTATAAGAGTATGGTTGATCTCTTCCAAAACCCACATTCCACACCTTCCTGGTGCCTACAAAGCATTATAAAAGATTGTAAGTGTATACTACATCAGTTTTTATGATTCTTCATTTGCCATGTACCTAGATATGTAAACATGGCAACTCATACTTTGTCCAAGTTTTTTTATCTATAATTGTATCTTCCTCTTGGAATCACTTTTTTCCAAGTTGTTTAGCAAACCTTTTTATACCTTAACTCGTGATTTGGTTTATATATTTTAGCTATTGTGCTCTAAAAAAACTAAGTTTCCACTCTGTGCGATGCAAGGAAGAGATATTTAAAATTATTTATAATGTATTAATTGTGATTACTATAATAATTAGTCATTAAGGAACTTAGTTTGCCACTCATGCACTACACTACTTTTTGTGATTACCATATTAATTAGTCATAAATACACTCGGTTTATCTCCTAAGTAATGCACCAAATTGAATTTTTATTGTGTTATATTGAAATAACGAATATTAGTATAGAAAATTAAGTTAAATGCGAGGAACATTTTTTTTCTTCATAAATTTAAAATAAAGCCTTCATATAAAATGGGTCGTTTATTTATATTCAAGATAGAAAATCATTACATGATTATATTACTATTAAATATTTTTTGAATGATTTCTTTGTTTATAATATTTATTATTGAATTCTAATGGGAATAATCGTTGTCAAATAGCAAAATAATTAGTTTGATATTCAACTTAATTGATCGTGTTGGCTTTTATCAAAAAAAATTTCTCTCTGTGACTTTTCTAGCATGTCTATTTTGTTTATATATATTTTTTTTCAATGATGTAATATTTTTAGGTGAATTTTTTTTTCTCTCTCCCTTAATTGTGTGTTAGATGTTTTTCCCTTAAAACTGACAATTTTGAACACAAAAAACCGATACATGTACTATGCTTTTATATATAGTAAGATAAGATGTCTAAAAAAAATATTAGATACGGAATACTAGAATTTATCCAAAAAAGAGACAAAAAGCCTTGTTTGGTAATTAGCAAATAACTTATAAGTATTAGCTAATTATATTAGCAGTTAGCATATAACATATTATATTAGTTTGTTTGACTATGAGATAGCATTAGCTACTTATAACATATTATGAGATAGTAATATTTGATTATTTTTTGTAGTTAGCTTTGGATTAAAAATATAAATGATTTTAAAAAGTTAATTTTAAATAAATTTATCTAAAATGTTCCTATTTTGAGTTTATGTCAAAATGAGTATTTTTTTATCCCAAACAGCTAATCCAGAAACCTATTTGTCATTGTTTGGTAATTAGCAGATAGATTATAGTAATTCATTGATTATATTAGCAATTAGCTCATAGCATATTATATCAAATGGTTTGACTATAAGATAATATTATATATGTATATAAAAGTGATTGATAATATTTGATAATTGTGATAATTATTAGTGGATTGAAAATATAATGATTTAAAAAAAATTAAACTTAATTAAAAAAACGTTTCTATTTTTTTAAAAAAAAATTAAAGGAAATTTTTTTATTCTAAATTATTTATCCCAAAGTCCTTTTAACAAAATCGCGGAAAACTTTTAAAACCGCCCTTTACCTTTATGGTCTGTTTGTTTTGGGGTGGAAGGGGGTTAATGGAGTTGATTCACCCCGTTTGGGTATCAGGTTAATAATTTTACCTAGGTGAATTGAGGTTAATATTTCACTTCCATTCACCTCGATTAACCTCGTTTTTATTAACCTCCGATTTCGGGGGTAACGGAGGTGATGGTGAAAGAATAGGTAAATTTTTGACTTGATAGGACCAAAATACCTCTCAATATGATTTATTTATTTAATATAAGGGTATAAATATCATTTATTTTATTATTATAAGCTTCATTCACCTCAATTTAAACGAAAATTTTAAAACATTCACCCCGATTCATCCAGGTTAGATTAATATCATCCAAACAGAATTTTAAAATATTCACCTCGATTCACCTCCATTCCTTTTATCTAGATTAATTTTTAATGTTTACCCCTACCTCGATTCATTCCGATCCAAAGGGAGCCTTACCGAACAGGTCAAGTTGCAAATCAAATCCCAACCGATATCAATATCATCTCCATTTCTTTATTTCTCGAGAGGGAACTGTGAAGTGCTCTCCATGTCCGCTGGTAACTTCTCCTATTTTCGCTCCGAAATGCTCTCATGGGATCTCGTCTTCATGGTCATCATCTCTGGTTTTGCGTTTTCTCTGACTTGTCGATTCTCCTCGCCCGAACGGGCCCCTTCATCGTCTCAGAGGGGCCTCCGCTTCGTCTCGCTTCTTCCTTTTCTCTCTTTCTTCCTTGGACGCGCCTTTACCCGTGGGAAATTATTTTGCTTACTGGAAAATTGTGAAGCCTTCAAAAATTCATGTACAATTCGACCGCCTTAATTCATGAAGCTTTGTCTTCTCCGAGCTCTTGAGTCCTGGTTAGCTTTTCCTTTTTCAACGGGCATCGTTCTGAATGCGATTAATCTTGCCATTGCTGTTCGTCAAGGAATTTGTGGGATTGCTGAGGAGAATTCCAATTAGGCAGTTTCCGAAACAGTCCTTGCCTCTACTTTTCGAATCGGGTAGACATGAATTGCCTACCGTGTTTCAGGAGGGAGGAGAAGACAACAGAAAGAGCAGTGAGCACGAAGGCGCCGTCCCCTGTGAATAATGCTGAAGAAAACACCTCATCATCAAACGGTATCTCTCCATTTTATTTTCTTCCTTTTTTCATGATCTAGTCAGGCAAAAATTGGCGACATTCTGCTGATATTTCAGGCATCTTTTTTCATTTGTTTACAAATGGTTATTTTGTATTTCATGTTGTGTGTGCTTAGAAAATCCATAAAGCGTGGGGTTCTTGTCGTCAGCCTCCCGTAGATGAAGTACTAATGCGTGACGAATTCGTATTTATTTAGGGATAACGCCACATATTAAATTTATTGCTAAGGTTGTACTTTGGTTATTATTGCAGCTTTCAATGAATCAATATGACTGTTGGCAAGTTTAGCAGAGTATCTTGATTAAGTTTAGATAGAGATGGCGAAACTCTCCTCTTGATTTCTGATCTGATTCTGAACTACTCTTGTCAATAGTCAAATAGTGAATTCGTTTCCAATGAACAAAATCATGGCTAACCGCCGCTGAGTGGTCGATCAATTTATGTAATGGTGGCCTCAAGTCGCACCCTTTCAACTTTCCTAGACCTCTGTGAACACTTAAGTTGCTAGCACTGTGATTTGATACGGACCCAAAGGGGGTACTCTCCCAGTGGGCCCCAGGGGTACTCCCTCGGGAAGAGCCCTAACTCCATCCAAAAGCTAGTTCAAGGGATGGAGGACTGACGCCCCCATATAACCTGCCCAAGGATTCCCTCAGTAACCGATGTGGGAATCCCACATCATGATCTCAAATGCATTGAGCTACACCATTTACCCTTCTGGAGGGTGTGGTTCCATCTCACACTACAAAATATACATTCTTAGTTTCTGAAAAGTCCAATATGTTTGAGTTGATATCAATGCGGAGAGCACTAGCTGCTTGCTAGGTTAACTAGACCTATTCAAGTCAATTGAGGTGTTTTTAGCCATACTATTATCAATTGACGAATCCGATAGAAATACACCCTTTTAATCATCTTGCACTTGTACCTCTAAACAGAAGTTGGTTGCAGAAATTCACCTTTTCTTTGCATCGGCACCTGACATGGTAAAATGGCAATGATGCAGCACAAACTTTTACTTTCCGTGAGCTGGCAATGGCAACGAAGAATTTTAGGCAGGAATGTCTACTGGGTGAAGGTGGGTTTGGAAGAGTGTTTAAAGGCAAGCTCCATTCCGGTGGCCAGGTTAGTTTCAACTTCTGTCTATTCCATTTATATTTTTCTTTAGCATTCTGGATTTTGTGTGAATATCAGTCTTGACTGTTACTGGTGAAGGTTGTGGCTGTAAAGCAACTGGACAGGAATGGTATACAAGAAAGCAAAGAATTTCTTGTGGAGGTTTCCATGCTAAGTCTTCTCCACCATCCAAATCTGGTCAATCTCATTGGTTACTGTGCTGATGGAGACCAGAGGCTTTTGGTGTATGAATTTATGCCGATGGGATCTCTTGAACACCATCTATTTGGTATATTTATTTTTCATCATTCTCCTTTACATAATCACGAGTAAAAGTATAATTGGTTCTTATTATTCCCTATGTAAGTGCATTTGATCAGTTCATAGTCAAATGTTATGCTTGTTTAAGTGCATCTGGTTGCCAATTTGTATGAAATTCCCCGATTTTGTAAAACCTATATATCTTCTAGAAGAAGAAGTAGACCAAGAGGGAACCAACTGGTTTTATCTGTCTCACACGTGAACTCTGAAGATAGAAGTCATAGAACCATCCATTTTGCAGGTGATTGCCCGGACATGAAGTCACTAGACTGGGTTGCCAGGATGAAAATAGCTGCAGGTGCTGCAGAAGGTCTGGAGTACTTGCATGAAAAGGTCAATCCTCCAATAATATACCGTGACCTGAAGCCCTCTAATGTCTTATTGAATGAAAATTTTGAACCAAAACTTTCTGATTTTGGACTTGCCAAGCTTGGACCTGCTGGAGGTAAGACGCAGCTGGCCTCAAGGGTGATGGGGACTTATGGTTACTCTGCTCCTGAATACTCCAGATGCGGCGAGCTCACTCTCAAATCAGACATATACAATTTTGGTGTTGTGTTATTAGAGCTCATCACAGGCAGAAGAGTCATCGACACAACTAGACCGAATGATGAGCAAAATCTCGTCACATGGGTAATTGTTCTGTCTTAAGCTGATTATATTGCTTTAATTACAAGGATCACCTGATTTTTTATAGCTTGTATTTCTTATTTTTTATGACCACTCTAGCTAATGCTGTCATCACAACTTTCCTGGTTTTGTGATGGTGTCATCAGGCACAACCGATTTTCAGGAACCCTAAAAGATTTCCTGAGCTTGCCGACTCACGTTTGAATAAGAATTTTCCAGTGACAAGTCTAAATCAAGCAGTTGGAGTTGCGGCCATGTGCCTCCAGGAAGAACCGTCTGTCCGCCCCTTAATTGGTGATGTTGTTGCTGCCCTAAGTTTTATCACAATCGTTCCTAATGATAGCATTCCGCCTTCAGTTTCCACAGGAGATGTGCCATCCATGGAACAGCCAAATGTATATACCCCACCCCAGCAGCAGAAAATGGAATATGGAAATGATGTGCGATGGAGCTCTTCCACCAAACCAGACAAAGATGGTTCAGATCATTCTGATGGAAGCAGTTTATACAGTGAAGATGAAAACAGTGATAGAGGAAGTGATCATGGTACACCAAGTCGTCATGCTTCAGACCAAGATGTTGCTCATTTCAAGATTGGCCAGCATTCCGATGGAGAAAGTAATAGTCACTCGTATAGTTCTGATGATTCAGATGGAGAAAGCATTTACCATTCAGATGGTTCAGAGAAAGACTTCATGGATCATGATGATTGGGTCTCGAGTCAGGGCAGCGGCGGAAAAACAAATGAAGATGATATTTCTTTGAATCAAGGTGGTGCCAGAATTTTATCAGCTGATGAGCTTGATGTGAGCTCAGTGCGTGGAAGCAGCAGGAAAACCGAGGGTGGGAATATTTTTTCAGATCATTGGAGTGGCAGAGATTCATCGGTCACTTCAAGCCCAGAGCATGACATGGGCAGAAAGTCCCTAACCAATGAACTTGCTTCAAGTTCAAAGCATTGCACCAACAAGAAGCTTGAGAAAAGAGTCAGCAATGGAAGTGGCAAAAGATCTAAATCCAATCGCAAATCTTCAATACATCGAACAATTGTAACATTTAAGGAACCAAGTATGTACTCAGAAGCCCTAGAGAATGGGTCAAGCACTTTAGTAGACGTGCAGGACATGCAAACAAATGCATTATCTAGTGAAGACAACAGCAGCTGCAGCGGCAATGATGAAAAGGAAGCTCAGGATGATTTACACAATCATCGAGTCTTTGACAACAATAAAGGAAATATGCACCCAAAATTAAGGCATGTAAGAACAAGATGAGCCAATTGAGGAATGCTCCATGCTTCTGTTAATATGCCTATTCTGATTAATGTAAACTGTCAGTTTGGTGCAGCATTTTGTTTATTGTGAATCATTTGTTCTGGAAATGTACTTATCGAACAAGCTATTTCTCCTTAAGGATAACACATCAGGGTTGGAGGCATGGCATTACTTTAAGAAGACCGAAAGAAGGCCTAAGATGAAAGAGCAGGTACAAGTTCCGTAATATGTTGATATCAGTACTTGTTACCTTGATTTTGTCATGTGAGCGAGGTAAGTTGAGAAAGGAAAAAGAAAAAAGGAAAGGGGATTCTTTGCGTTTGATCTGGCCAAACAGTCATAGAATAGTATAAGAGATTTCAAAAGCAACCTGTGGTACTAAAAATTAAGCCTGTAGAGTAATAATAATAATAATAACGTTTGACGCAATAATTTATGGGTATAAATCTCATAGGTATATTTTTGGATTTTAATTTGTTTTTTGTTTGAGTAGCCACTTTTGATACGATTCAGTATAGCTTTTATTTTTTGCAATCTTTTTCTTATGTTATATTATAGTCGATTACCTTTTTCTGCAATTTTTCCTAAGAATCACATTTCGTACTTTGTATATGCTTATTATTATTTATTTATTTAAAAAAAAGCCTATTAATATAAGATGAGGATTATTCTAAAAAAAATTAAGTTTTTAATCAAATAATTAAAATTAAGAAAATAATAATAATAATCTTTTGGGCTTCAAAAAAACTGAAAAATCCATCAATTAAAAATGCTATAAAATATCACTAATTTCTAAGGAAATTCTAAAAAAATAGTAACAATATTCTTTGAAATCTCAACAGATTCTTGACAAAAATTATAAACAGGGATTTTGGAATTTTTTAAGGAATTGTTGACAATTTTAAAAGTCTGTACTATTACGAGTTTTCATTTGAATTTGAAATGTTTAATTTTTTTTAATGCTTGACAAATGAATAAATAAGATTCTAATATTTTATGTTGATAATTATATGTTTTGTGCATAATTATATATTTACCATAAAATCTTCTAAACATACTAATCATATTAATATCAAGATTATTAGAATCAAGATTTTTATCTACGATCGATTTAGATATTCAAGATTGGCTCGTAAAATCCTACAAAACCTATAAAAAAATATAAAACTTGTATACTTGCAGATTTGGTAAAATCGACCTCACCTGACCCAAATAATCCAATTTAGACCCCAAAAATTAAACCCGATCTCGATTTAAAAATCTGAAACAACCCAAATCAATTCGAACCCAAGTCAAATTTAACTAATTTGATAGTCACACGTATTTAAAATAAACAGAACCAAAATAACTCAAAATGACCTGAACTCGACCCACCTGGAAAACAATTAAATAACTATCAACCCGAACTTATCCAACCCAAAATGATCTAACTCTAACTCAATTCATACCCAAACATAATTTCAAATTTGATGTAACTTAAAATTAAATTTAATCCAAAAATATAATATTTTATATCATATAAATTGATACATAAATACCAATAAATTATCTTATTAACAAATTTTTATGTAAACAAAAATATATAAGCCATGTAACAATAAATAGTAAGACCATATCTCATCACTTTATTTTAATATTATATTAGCATCAATTAATTTAGATCATAAAATTTCTATTATTATTATTATTATTATTATTATTATTATTATTATAAACATAAATTTTGTTATTGGAAATATAATAATTATAATATATATTATTATAATAACAATAATAAAATTTATTTTTATATTTCTAGACATAATTATTATTATATTTCTAAATGATGATGATGATGATGATGATAGTAATAATCATAAATACCATGATAATTATAAATATTATAACAATCATAATTATATAATAATATTTATAATTTTATATATAACAATAAGTATAGTAGTAGTAGTAGTAGTAATAATAATAATAATTTATTATTATTATTATTACATATTTTTTTATAATAATTTGTTATATCATTACATATATTATGATAAAAATTACTATGATAATCATAGCCATAATAATAAATCACATAATTTAATGTATTAATTATATTAAATTGATATAATTAATGTCAACATAATTTCTAAATTAAATTAAGGACCAAATCCAATAGACTTGTAATTTGTAGAACCAAATTTATCTGACCCAATTTTAATCTGACCTAGAGTCTACAGAACCAAATTTGAACTTGAAGAAACTTGATGGGCTAGACCCGAACCCAATTCGATATTCCTATGACTTAAAATGACTCAATTGAATGCAAACTTAATATAAATTACCATTATTTGAATTAGACCCAACCCAGTTGCATAGCAACCCAGTTTTAAACCAACCCAAACCCAACCCGTATGACATGTTTGCCACCTCTACATATTTATATGCTATAACATAACATGCTTTAAGTTAAAATAATTCAAAATTCACTATTAAGTTCTCATATAATCACTGATTGAGTTCTACTAAAGTACAAGTAGTATAAATTGTTGAAGTCATTTTACATATTATGAACCATATTAAGTCAACAATATAAAAACATAAATGTCAAATGAAAAGTGAAATTACAATGAGATTATGGGTTAAGAAAACATACAAATCATTGTGCACAAAATAGATAATATTGTTAGCCTTATTAAAAACACCTAAAGAATGAAGAAAGGAGATGATAATGAAGGCACCAATGAAAGAACTTTCTATTATTTAAGAGATTAAGAAAAAAAAGTATTTTAGGTTTTAAAATTTTGATGAATTGAGATAAAAAAAAGGGATAAAAAAAGAAGTTTTAGTTAAATGCACATATGTTAAATTATTATATGAACCATATGTACATCATAAACTAAATATTATTTGTATTATAAAGATAATGTGTCCATAAAAAAATATTAATATTGAATTGAATAGAATTTAATAATTAATAATACTATAAAATTTAATATATTCATTTTACTATTTAGATGGATATTATATTCTTTTGTTAATATTTTACATCAATAATCAACTTCATTATTTTTGTGTTATCTTGGGCATACGTTATTTGCGTTGGCTCATTTTTAAGACATATTGCAAACTAATATAATGTTGAAAATCAGAGGATTAATGAAGACATATAGTTGGAATAAGATGGGAAATAGATTTGGAGATAAATTGATAAAATTATTGTTATCATATAAAATTGTAGAATTTTACCTAGAATTGTAACATTTTACTATAAAATCATAAGATTCTATACCTATTTGACTACTTTAAGATTCTATCTAGAATCATGGATCATTTTTGTCATCTTTGAATGATAAGATATTAGAACTGTAGGATTGAATCAAGATTTTCATAACTATGGTTAATGTCATAAAATACATTTGCATTAGTTCCTAATCTAATAAAAAGAGAAGGTAAATACAACTTTAATTTGATCCAAGTGTATAAATTTAACCTAAATAAAAAAAGAGCAATACCAATGTCATTAAGAGATAACGTATTACAATAATCAACTCATTTATTATAACAAATTAACAACCAATGATATATGAGTTCAAAGAGGATTTCACTTGGCACATTAGACTTGACAAAACTTATCTGAGCCAAATGACCCGATCTAAATAACACAAATTCATACCTAATGTTACTCTATAACAAGGAACTGATATTGATCTAAAATCCGAAACAATTCGACCCAAATCCAAACTGACATAAAATTAATCTAATTCAATAACAATCTGTATTCAAATTGATCCAAACCAGAGCAACCATAACCAATAATAACTCAAACCAAGCACATACCAAACCTAATAGACCCAACTCAAACCCAAACCTAAAGCGAACCAAACTCCAAATCGAACCTAACCTGACTCAATCTCTCCCCAACCCCTTCTTAACTTATACTCAAACCTAAAGAGATCCCAACTCAAACCTAATATAGTATTGAGGACGTATGATGACATTTTTGAAAGAGTAAAGTGTATTACTTTATAGTTTGAATATGTGATTTCATCTATTTAATTATGAATCATTGTTTTTTTTTATCTTTTTTTATTATTATCCTAATTAAAACATAAAAAACAAACCTAATAAAAGTAAGCCTTTAAAGCTTGTAAGAATATTTATGATATGGTCAGAAGTTATTTTTTTCTCCTTAGAAAATTAAAATAAAATTTCATTAAAAAATATAAATATTAATTACCATCATTACCATATATCTTAACCATAACAATAATTTCTACAAAAAATATGCAAAAAATATATAATTGTTGCAGCTATATTAGATAATTATGAAAAAAAATAACAAGTTTAAAAGTCTTACACAACAACATAGCCAAGTTAAGCAAGCCCAAGCTAAAAGTTAACATTTATGAGGTTACCAACTACTTAGCTAATGACGAACTCAGGTTTTACATTAGTACACAAAAAAAAAATCATATGCTAATACTATTTTCATAATCCTAGCAACACTATTAATAATATATTGTCAACAAAAAAAATTATAAAGTGATAGACACCCCTCCCTTAGTGAGTGTCTTATCACCAACCACCTACTCTATAGTGTGGTTTATAGTAGTCAAGCAATAAGCTCTATTAGTCTCTATCACAGTTACTTAGTAGTGAAGCAATATCAGTATCAACATCAATAACCCCAACACAAGCCTCCCAAGGGAGTAATAGTGTCTAGATTGTCTTCAATACAATAATAATGAAACTCTAGAGTAAGTAACCAAAAAAAAGATTTTATCTACAAAGTTAGAAATTTACAATCAAGTGTCAACCTAATGTTCTCTAGGCCAAAAGATGCCTAATGGAGGGTCATAATATCAAGAGAAAGACCTATCCTAACTAGCATCATATGTTATGTTACACAAACATTTAAACATGAGGTCACACACCATAATATGAGATTTATATAAAAATCATATTAAAAACAAAAGGCAACATCACCCCATTGTTGCTAACACTCCAAAATAGGCCCAAACCCTTCTAGTCGAGACAACAACAACAACCAACATATCTTGCAATAATTCATCCAATAGAAGATCAATTATAGAGTATTCACATCAAAAATCATAAAAAAAATTAGAGGCTTATTTTTATGAAATATGCAACACTAAAACCATTCTCAAAGTAGCATATAAAGAAATAAAATTTGACCTATAAACCTTACTAAAAGTAACATACAAAACCTAAGGTGCTAAAAACTCCAACAAGTTGATAAAAAAATATTAGTACAATCCTCCCTACAATGAGAGAGAAAATAGTCAAATACACTATCTTTGGATACAAGCTACATCCTTAACAAGCAATCATATAAATAAATAAAATGTCACCTATCCCAGTTAATCGGGGTGTCTACTAGAGGGGTTAGTTCCATCTAACCCCACATGGCAACCAATAAATTCATCTTCTTTTGATGTTAGACAAACAATAACAACAAATAAGAAATTTACGATCATGTAGAAACAAAGAAGTTAATAAAAGCCTTAAAAACACTACCTTCAAAACTATATGACCAACTACGACTTGTTAATGCCTCTACATTTTGTGGCAAGTACGAGATTCTCCATATATTCAAAACCCTACCTTTAATGCTAAAGGCTGATTCTATAGCAATAGTTGTGAGGGAAACAATTAAGATATCCCTATGCGAAGCTCTCCATATTGAAACTCATTTTCTTTTCAAAAGTTAAGAATGTCCAGCTTCATTTTTTGCTCCACTCTAGGATCATATTAGATATTTATCCAATTTTGACTTTTCATTATAAGTATGTAAAACCATATCTTCATCAAAACCCTAATAAATTACAAAAACAAATGAATATATATATATATAACAAAGAAAAAATGATAAAAATGACACATAATTCTCAAGTGAATATAGAGACTATTAACAAAATAAGAAAAAAATAACACACCAAAAGTGAAAGGATGGCAAGAAATTCAAACTTACAGCAGAAAAGTCAAATTTGTGCTTTTGAGTAGAGCTAATGTTTGATGTTGATGCTATTCCAACAAACTTATTGCATGTAACATTTCCAGTGATCAAAGGATCCTCTAGTAGGAGCATCCTTAACTTGAATTGCACATCATTAAACTTCAAAGAGACCTTTCCTTCATCCTCAAACAAACTTATAATAGCAATACCTTAAAAAATCCAACTTACAACAAGGATCAAGAATCACAACAAAAGTAAATAATGTACCATAGTCATTCCTATCTTAGTGGACCCAATACTTATCAAACTTAATTTTCATTCCTACAACCATTTTCTTTAACACTTCATCATCAATATATGTCAACTCATTTAAAATCATTTCAATCTTCCACACATTCTCAAAATAAAATTTTTTTGTAGGATACTTACTAGCTGAGAACAAAAAAATAATATCATAAAAGGCTCCAATATATCATGAATTTTATCAAGCATGCCTTGATCCTGAGGTTTTGGAAAACTCTTGTACAAAGGGTCAACACCACCCACCTAAGTAAATCCATCATGATATAAGTTAGCTCTATCAATCATTAGATAAATTGACTTCAATCTTATAGGAATATCAAGCCATAGTACTTTAGTATATGATATTCAAGCTAATTTTATATAATTTTAAAATGAAGTCTTCCTTGATTCTAAACACTTGATGTAATTTACACCATCTCTAATATTAACAACTATATACTCTATCACTGTAAGACCCTCCTTAATAATTAGATTCAAAACATGATCATCACATCAAACATGTAAATAAAAGTCACCATGCAATAGAACTTGTTGATCATTAAGTGTATTCCACAATTGATCTTGCATCCTATCATTACTGGAAGCCTTGTCTAATGTGATATAGTTTTTTTCCTTCAATACCCTAATCTTAAAGTAATCTTAACCTAAAATTATGCAAGATCTGTCTCATATATGGTGTTTCTATGTGACAAAGATTCAATACTATAGTATTTTGCCTTCATTATACATCCACATGGTGCGCAGTCTAACACATATATCCATAGGTTTGATAAGAAGTCCATGTACCAAAATTTATACAAATACGACTAGGGACATTATGAAGATAATTCTTAAGTTCAAATTTCAAATTGGTATGCAATTTTAGTACATCTAATTATGTATTATTTTGGCATATGCTTCTAACATGATTGTTTAGATATGCTTGAATTGCACTATTACCTTTATGTTCTACCCAAGAGAAGGCATATACATGTTTTATGATGGCATTTGCTAATAAATCTCTATAAATATTTAGGTTATAAACATTAGTTTCTCCCTTCACACGCTACTGAAATACTAAACATTTTTTAAGATGATTTTTCAAATTTTTTGTTCCATAATGTGAATCAACAATGAAACAAGCCACCTTACAATAACAACATAATGCTCTCTTTTTTCCATCATTGGTCTCACTTGTTTTTAGTATCAAAAATTCATTACAAAATAAGTTTCTTCTCTTAACTAGATTTTTTTATTCTTGTAATTTACACTTAGGAACATGATTCTCCCCTTCCATACCTATCATATAAAATAAATGAAAAACAAACCAACTCAATTTTATCTAAGACTTAAAGAATTACCTAAAAAGTTGAATACGAATGTTGTAACAAATAATGTAATTGATGTTAGCATAATAAATTAACAAAGTTTAGAAAGCTAAAGAATGAAGAAGAAGAAAGGGTAAGAATATAAGGGAAG
Organism: Tamarix chinensis; assembly: GCA_030549775.1. Taxonomy (NCBI): domain Eukaryota; kingdom Viridiplantae; phylum Streptophyta; class Magnoliopsida; order Caryophyllales; family Tamaricaceae; genus Tamarix; species Tamarix chinensis. Next base: position 62,901,478 of record CM060172.1, read on the forward strand.
AATATATATATATATATATATATATATCACGAACATAAATTTCTTACTGAATCAAACCAATCACCAAGCTTGGAGGAGATGAGCTCCTGGCAAATGACTCCAATTGAAGACTAAGCACTTCGAAGGAAATCAAACAATGCCCACAATGATGGTAGGGGCGATGTGTGATGAAGGGACCGATGATAAAACAAAATGAAGCTTTAATAAAATGGTTCCACTTATCAAGCAATCAATGCATCAGAGGAAATCAAACATTGCCCACTTGATGAAATGGAATGGTTCTTCCATCGTATGGCTCCAGTCGATGAGAAACCACCATGCTAGAGGAAATCAAACAACTCCCACAATAGTTATTGCCAGTGCTATAGGTGCCACAATGGCTAACAATAGAACATAATGGAAGAGGGAAGAAGATGAAACACAATTAAATGGATAAGAAACTTTGGTTCTACATTATAGTATGGGTCATCTTGTCTAGCACTTACTGCCACAATTATTGTTGCCAGTGTGATGCATGATGCAATGGCTAACTAGATAATGGAATGGAACAGGGAAGAAGATGGAGCACAGTTGAATGAAAAAAAAAACTCTAGCATGCGTTCTAGATCTAGTATGGTCGTATGGGTAGTCTCATGTAGTAGTAATATGTTTTTGGATTATCGCCTACAATTTGAAATAGTGAAGATCTTGGAAAATTGGAAAACATGGCACTGAATTGAAAAACAAAAGAGTGGCTCACTGGGTTAGTGGCTTGTTGTCAATGTGACTTGTGAGTTGTTATGTGAGTAACATATTACTGAAATATGAAGAGTAAATACAGAAATCACTAAAATAAAAATGTTGAGAAGATAAAAGAATGGGAAAAAAGTGCAGATTGAATTGAAGAGGGAAAGAGAAAATTACATGGTTAAATTTTAACAAAAATAGTTCTTAGTTTTATAAAGTATAAATTTAATTTTTTTTATGAATTTTAATTGAGACTTCTTTAGGTTTAAAAATAATAATTAAAAAAATATAAAATTTAATTTAATTGGTATTAAAATGAATAGAATTTAGTTAATGTGAAATTTAAAATTTATTTTCTCATAGAATTTGAATTAAAATATAATATATGTAAAATTTTATTATTAATTAAACATAAAGATAGTTTGTACCTTTAAGTTACATGATATTTAATTAACAATAATAATAATTTATATGTTATATTTGAATTTAAATAATATGTTCTTAAACATGTATGTAATTTATTTTATCATTTGAAACATATTCTTAAACATGTATGGATATTTTAATTTAAATTCTATACAAAAATAATATTTTAATAAATTTTAAGCATATCTAAAACATATATGTAATATATTAAGAATATGTTTAAAATTTATGACGATGGGAAAAATGAAGTATAAAAAAATCATTTATGATCAATAAATTATATAAGCATTTTATAATTAAATTAATTTCAAGTGATTTATATAATAATTATGACCAACTAAAATTAAGATAACTTGTTAACTAAATTATATTTCTAATATTTTTAGGATGTTGATTTCATTTATATATGTATGTTTTTATATTTTACCTATGAATTTTCCTAATATCTAGTATGTTAGTATCTCATAGAAACCATGACAATGTTATGATATTAAGAAAATGAGAAGATGAGTGTAATACCCTGAAAATTTGTTTAGCCTAATCTTGCATTATTAAAGCCTTAATTTGATTATCATCTCAAGAAATCTTATTTTAGCCTTAACCTAATTTCTTAATCCTGAAACTTTAACCAAAACTGAAACATTGACTCGGATAAATCAAATTTTGTTAAACTAGAATTAAAACTCGCTAAAATGTTTACTAATTATAACCATATTAACTAATCCAAAATCATATAAACTAATCTCCCAACCCTTCTCTTTTTTTCCTTTTCCTTTTCCTTCTCCTTTTCTTTTCTTTCTTTCTTCTCCTCCTTCCATCAATCTTAAGCTATAACAATTAAAATTGTTGCAACTTGCACCCTCCCCACTTGATTCATCACCAATCACATTTATGTACCCTCATCCATTATCCATTACCTTTCTCCTTCTTCTTCTCCTTCTCCTATCTCTGCAGACCTACACACCCTATGCGCACACCTTGCGCACTCCATTTTCCCCTGCCACTCTACTTCTCATGCAACACTTACATAAAACCATCACCACCCTCACTTTGTAGCTACTAACCTACTCCTCACCATCCTCAGCAACCATCATCATCATCATCATCATCATAATCATCACCTTGCAGCTGCACCATCATGATCATCATTATTGCACACCCCCTGTTCTTTTTCTTTCTTCCCCAATTCACACCACACATCTGTGTGGGGTGTGTGTGTGTGTGTATGTATACTATACACTCTTCTTCCCTTCTCTTTGGTTTTCTTCCATTGTGCCCATCTTTGTGTCCAAAAAACTACTTGAGAACTCTCTCTTCCTTCCCCTTTCTTCCTTCTCTTCTTCTTCTTCTTCTTCTTCTTCTTCTTCTTCTTCTTCTTCTTCTTCTTCTTCTTCTTCTTCTTCTTCTTCTTCTTCTTCTTCTTCTTCTTCTTCTTCTTCTTCTTCTTCTTCTTCTTCTTCTTCTTCTTCTTCTTCTTCTTCTTCTTCTTCTTCTTCTTCTTCTTCTTCTTCTTCTTCTTCTTCTTCTTCTTCTTCTTCTTCTTCTTCTTCTTCTTCTTCTTCTTCTTCTTCTTCTTCTTCTTCTTCTTCTTCTTCTTCTTCTTCTTCTTCTTCTTCTTCTTCTTCTTCTTCTTCTTCTTCTTCTTCTTCTTCTTCTTCTTCTTCTTCTTCTTCTCCTCCTCCTTCTTTCCTTCTTTTTGGCCTACACACCACCCATTCCACCACTGTGCACCACCTCAACCACCACTCACTGCCCATTAGCCGATGGACCAACCACTAAGGTCACCCCAACCTTCCCCAACACCGTCGTCAGCCATCACTGCCGACCACCGCCTCTTTTTCCCTCTTCTTTCTTTTTTCTGTTGTACTTTTGCAAAGTGCATGGCCTATGCATGGCCTCAACACGGTCGTGCAATACTAAAAATTTCCTATTGCATAGCCGTGAAACCTTTACATCGCCTGGCCATACGAGATCTTTTCTCTCAGCTTAGGTGTGCACCGTTGCAACATAGTCGTGCAACCTTTGCACCACCTAGCAGTGTGTGATCTTTTCTCTCAACCAGGGCTGTACCGCCTGCAGCATAGCCATGCAACTTCCCATTTTCAACTGTACACCCCGATTTTCACCCTAAATCTTGTCTAAACACCACCAAAATTTTACCATAGCTCCTCCACACATTTCTCTACACATCCACACATCTCAAGCTCCCATTTAACTATGGTTATTTCTATTTTACCCTCTTTACCTTGATTTCTCCTTCAATTTAACTCTTTGAGCAACCATGAATTTTATTATTTTTTGTTGGTGGTACTCTAGTAGCTTCGGAGGAGGAAGTCTAGGATTTGAGTGCTTAGAGCCCAGTGTCCTAGTTGGTAAAGATACTATTTGATGTTTAGTATTTTTTGTGTTATTTGCATGTATGGCTATATGTGTTTTATATGATATTGTTGATACATAATGTAGCATGGGTTGATCATGATATTTTGTGATGATATGAATGTTATGTTGAAAGGGAGTAAGAGTGGATGAGAGGTACCATTATATTATGGTTTTTGTTGTGATAATGTCATATTATGGAAACATATCTTATGGTATGAAATAAGGGCTTAATGATATTATGTTATTGAAATAAAGTAAGAATGGATAAGAGGTAGCATTATTTTTTTTTGTGATAATATCATATTTATGGAAATATATCTTATGGTATGAAATAAGGGCTTAAGGACATTATGTTATTGAAAGGGAGTAAGAATGGGTAAGAGGTACCATTATTATTTTGCTGTGATAATGTCATAATTGTGGAAATATATTTTATGGTATGAAATATGGGTTAAATGAGTTTTGATAAATAGAAGTAAGAATGTTTATGAGGTATGATGATAAATTGTGGACTTGAAAAAATAATATGTGTGGAAGGTATAAGATTTTATAAAATAAATATTATTATTTGTGCTTAAGGGTAATTTGGTAATTATGGGGTAATAATAAAATTTTGGTATTTTATGTGTTTGGTGGATTAAAATATGATAATAATAGTATGAGGAATTCTTGGAAGTATTATCGTTGTTTGGGGTCCTAAATAATTTAATGGATAAATTGGGACAAAATATCTTATAATGATAACATCATTATTCCATGTGTAAGATCTAGAGGTTATACGAATTTCTAAATATGTTGTTAATATTTTACCTTATGAGGTTATCTATCAAAATTGGTAATCATATAAATTTCATGGGAGGTATTATGACAATCTGTGGAATTTGGGTCTTGGATGTTTCTGAGTAATATATCAGGAAGAGATTATTAATGTATGTATATGAAAATTAGATCATGCATTTTGGGTATGATAATAATGATGGGATTTGGAGATGATATAATATAAGTTGTGTAGAATAATTAATATGAGAGAATGAATACCAAAGTGTGTGTGATTAGGGTTTGAAAACTTGGACTTATAATATATGTATATCTGTTTTAATGTATTCTATGCCTGAGAATCAATCTTGAATAAGATACTAATCACTTAAAGTGAAAGAACATATGAGTAGGGATAAGGTGATCTATTTTTCGATACATACATACATACATACATACATACATATATATATATATATATATATATGTATGTATGTATGTATGTATGTATGTATGTATGTATGTATGTATGTACGTATATGTATATGTATATATATGTATGTATGTATGTATGTATGTATATGTATATATATATGTATGTATGTATTCCTGTTCTACCGGGAAGAATAGTGGCTTGGGAGCATTTTACCTCGAGAAGGTGCTTCAGTCAGTTCTACCGAATTAAGAATAGTGGGCCCCTACTCATCGTAAAATGAAAATTGATCATTATAACCTATGGAAAAGATACTAATGATCTAAAGTGTAAGAATACATGAATTAGGACGAAAGTGATCTACAAACATACATACATACATACATACATGTATGTATGTATGTATGTATGTATTCCAATTCCACCAGGAAAAATAGTGGCTCAATAGCATTTTTCCTTGAGAAGATGTTTTTAATCTCCATTTCATCTGAAATAATAGTAGCTGAGGTGTGTTGTCCCTGAGATGGTGTTTTAGATCGTTCTACTGGTTTAGGAATAGTAGGATTCCTACACTCAACGTATATGAAAGAATGAAAATGGACTATACTTAATAAAGGAATCTGGATCATATTCTATCTTATGAGATGTTTCATTTATTTGGTTATTTCCTTATTATCTAATATGAAATCATATGCTATTTTAATCCCTATTTTGATAGTATTGTTCCTTACTCAGCACGTAGCATACTGACCACTAGTTTTATGGGTGCTGCTCATTCCCACAAGTAGGAGGCTTTGAATCTTATGTGCAGGTCTCAGAATATCTGGTAAATGATTATGCTGCCTATGATGCCCTATGTGGGGATGAGTGACTTCATCTATATTAGGGGTTGGGTGAAGAGTAATTGTTATCTGGTCGATGTATTTAACTGGATACCATTTTTGGACTCTTGATCCATGGCTCTAAACTCATTATTGTACTATAAATGTTCTTTTGTTTCTAATTTTTCTTGTGTTACTTTAAATTTTTTTAGCCTTGTGATTGCTGTAAGGATGGCTGCATATGCCAGAATTATATCAATCACAGCGGTAACCCCCAATATTTTACTTAATTACTTCCGCTGCAAAATAAAATTTTTCAGTAGTAAAAATTGGGATGTTATAATAAGGTAAAGAGAATAGAGAAGAATATGAGGGGTTCTCTTATTTTATTGATCTTCATCTCACGTATACAATTCATCACTTCTTACATACATATTACCCATAATTATTACATCTATTGAACATAAAACATATACTTAACTAAATATAAGACTACATCACATGAGAATATTAATTAATCAATTAGTATGTATCATACTATTTTGATTTTACTCTATATTAAAATGTATATCCAATCACATAAAGTCTTTCGTTAATCAACTATTGATCTTCTTACTAGTAATAATAATGAATTATCGAACTCATCCTGAAATTAGTGATGCCATTGAAAATGAGTACACTACTTATGCTAAGTATAGAATAATTACTAATCAATAAAGTAATATAGTATTAGAAAAAAATTTATATTGATATCGTGTTATGATATTAAGAAAGTCAAAAAAAGGAAGAGGCAAGATAAAGAGAAGAATTATGTCTCTTATTTTATTGATCTTCATCTCACACATGTAATATAATTTACCATATCTCATAAATATAGTATCAATATGTATTACATCCATTATGTGAAAGAGTTAAGGGAAATGAAGAGATGGGAAGGAAATGAAGAATTAGAGAGGGGGAGTTGCACACATAAGAGTATAGAGGAAATTTAGAATCCAATATATAAAATTAAAATAGGCTATTTATGACAAACAACACATTACTTGCAAGTTTCTTAATCCATGTTATTTAACTCCACATCAATTATTGACCTTATACATATAAAGTATAAATCCATTTGTAGATATAAACCAATCGATCCATTTCTATATATTTAGTCATATTTTAACAAGGAATAAATGCCTTCAAAAGATTATAAAACTCATCATTGAATTATCATAAATTAGTAATTGTTATCAATATTATAAATTAGCACTTTCATAAGCTCTAAATATATCATAATAAATCTCAAAAGATTCCCTACTTTCCTAAGTGATTTAATTTCACTCATCAGTTACAATCAGCGGTGAAGTTGTACATGATGAGAAGGTAATCGATTCAAATGGGTGTTCATAATCCAACAAATTGATGAAAAGATGTTAGAAACGATGTGTATATACACTAATATGGACTATATAGACAAATAAAAATAGGAGGAAATAGGAAGGATTAATTTAGATATTGAAGGAAATTGTTCATGATATTATGCACTTGCTCTTGGAATATCATGCCACAATATACATAAATAAATTAATTAACAAGGTAATAACATGGTCCATCGCATAAGTAATCGGGGAAAACAATGGACAAATTTGAATGCATAATGGTGTAAATTGAACATGAATGCCACGGGGGAAACACTATAGAAAATCATGGGAATTGATTTGGGGTAGAAAAAGGTGAGGCATTGCCATACCCGTATTAAAAACTATGATGTGGCGATATGTTAAAACATATGTATAATAAAGATAATTACCTTAAGACATGCAATATAGTGGTCTATAGAGTATTGTTTTACTAAGATAGAGATTGAGACAGAGTCCTTGGAAGTGGTGTAAGCATTATGGTAACAAGACAAGTTTGATCTTTTATTTTTTTGTAAAGTTATTTATGATTATAATTTTATTTTATTGCATTTTATTTAATTCATATTAAACATTATTATTAGAAACAAAATGTACACATTAAAAAATTTTAAATACCCTATAAAAATAGGATAAAAATCAACATAACAGAGTCATATGGCTCAAGGAATGAATACCCTCTTATTTTAATGGCGTTGTACTCAAAGTATTAATTGGTGACTAAAACATTCAAAGGTAATTTTATAAATAAAATAATCTAATCTAATTTTACCCAACTCATATGTCATACGAAACCTAAATCGAAGTCCATAAACTCCATTATAGATCCGAAATTGACCCAAACTTGAATAATCTGATGGGTATGGCATTGACCTAACTTGATTTACACTTGACCTATCAGTTAACTCAAATCCTACACAAAGTCTATAGACCCAATTAAAACCCAATTCATACCCGAATATGAGAAACCATACAAGTGTCACATCAACCTAATTTGATTAATGCCCAACCCATCAATTCACTCAAATCAAACCCAACCTCCACCCAAAGTATCGCAACCCAAAACACACCCAACCAAAAGCAAACCCAGACCCAACCCGATTTCATAACAATCCGATTTTAATCCGATCCAAAATGATCTGACCTATACCTGACACAAATGACTTGTTTTCCACCTCTAAGCACATACCTAGAGTTGCTAAAGCGTAAAGTGGCTCACAAAAACCAACAAAAATCTACCAATTAGCATGAACACTGGCATATTTTTAATCTAGAACTTAGAAAACCAAAATCTATCTAGTACTATCTGATGCTTATCTGAAATTCAATATGACCCAAAAGCTATATACTAAAACCTATTTTACTTAACTTGATACTTACCTGAGATCTTATATAAACTAACATAATACAAATTCAAAACATATTTGGCCCAACTTTAAGACTATATGAGACATGATACTTACCCAAAATATGATATTATTATTAGTTGTAGAAGTATAATAATTACTATAAATATAATTTTATTATAATTATTGTTATTACAAACATTATAAGTAATATTACAAGTATTTTTTATTATAATAATTACTATAATCTATGTAGCACATTATAATCAACATCATCATGATTTCTGACTTAGGTCATATCTCAATTGATAAATGAGCAAGGGTACACCCTTGATGGAGGAAGTTGTGTGACAGTAGTATAATGGAGATTCAACTCATGTTGGAGACATGGCTAGATATAAATCTTTGTGAGCACTACCATATGTAGCCCTTGCTTCCTACATCATTAAGACATTTAATGTGATTTGCCTCTTCCTCTAAATTTTAGGAAAAGAACAGTGGAGACCCTTAGGGTGAGGAATATCACTTTCAATCATCAATGTTATTAATCTAAAAGCATATGAGAATGCTTTTTTCTTTTGTTTTTTTCTTTCTTTGATTTGAATAATAGTTTCATAATATAAATAAAGAACATCATTCTCAATTTTCAAGAAGAAATTCATAAAAAACTAGAGATGATGATGATAAGTTTTACAAAAGTAAATCCGCATATAGATATGATTCTAATGTATTTTTTTATAATTATTATAATAATTACTAATATTTAAGATATAATTTTATTTTTATTAAACTTATTTGATTTGATTTGGTTTGTTTTATCTTATAAATCCAAAAGAAAAGATGAAGGAAATATAACCCTAATTATTTATTTCCATTTTCTTCTATTTTCTATATATTTATTTTTCTAAAAGTATGCCTTAGAATGAATGTTCCCAAGCGGTCTTGACAGATGCCACCAATATTTATGCATTAAAATCAAAGAGTGGGTAGCACTATGTTCATTGGCATGTTTTTGTTGTTGTGATTAAAATATTAATAAATATATTTATCTTTTACTATCATTTATTATAAATTTAAATAAATAAAAATGTGTTATAATACGTATCTAAAACTATGAAAACAAATCATTTGATTTTAGCATAGACTTTAGTATGAAAATAGGTAAATAGACACTTATAAGTAAATAAACAAAAAAGAGAGAGTAGTATTTTAGTTTTATTATATTCTTTTTTACTCATTTATGCCACTCAATCACTATAGTTTTCACTTTTTATTTTCTATTTTATTGTATATAAAACTATAACCAATTCATGGTTTAGGTACAATTATTTCAATTTTTTATTTTTAAATGTGTTTTCATTTAAGCAACAACAACAATACTAATATCATCATTATTATTATCAATAGAAAATAATAATAAAATAATAATAATAATAATAATAATAATAATAATAATAATAATAATAATAATAATAATAATAATAATAATGGACATCAGTAGTATAGGAAGCGGCGATAGTATTTAGGACTTTTCATCCATTCAAAATTAGACCACCCATATATATATATAAATTAGGACCAATAGCCAAATTGAAATTTCAATTTTAGAATAACCCACGTTGATGTGGTATGAATATTATTTTTTAAAATATTAAGAAATATCAAATTCAAACCAAAATAGTTTTGGACTATTTTTTTATTTTTTATTTTAACTTATGGACCAGATATCAGACTCACAAAATAATCAAAATATAAGGCCAAAAACTATAAAATGATTTTCAAATTCAGATCCGTTCATGAATGCATCTAACAGTGTCGATGGCGACAGTCCTAGCAATAGTAGCAATGGTGAAGACCTCACTTGAGACAACAATCTACTTGCACGCAAGCGCAGAGCATTCCAAGTCCGCTGACAGCTGTGTTGTCAAACAACAAGAGCTGCTGCTTGCAAACCAACCAAACATCGAGAACTTAACAAACTCCTCCGAAACATTGCACCTTGTTCACAGTCTTAGTAAAAAGAAGCAAGACCGCAAACGAAGCCTTTAGATCGTACAATGATTTATCATGTCAATTACCCAACAAAAACCAAATTACCATCAAACGAGGATACAGGAAATGAAGGGTCACAAGACTTGTGTCTCACATCACAACCTGACAGCGTCAGCTCTCATTCATTCAAACAGACACAGAAACAAGGCGGGACAAAATCAACATGACACAAGGATTTGGTCATCTGCATTTATACATAATCAGTGACTAAAGCCGTTTTCATATTCTACTCGGATCTTTCTTCTTCCATGATTCCTTAAATACACCCTCCCCACAAATCCAGCTCTACCAATTTTCTGCCGCAGGTTTGGTAATCTTGTTCACACTTCAACAACGTATGCTGAAGCATCTATGCCAAATTGTAGCCCACGCCACAATTGTTGAAGGTAAAATAAGCTTCTTCTCTCGCCACAAGTATCTACGCTTCCCAACTCTGGCAACCTAACCCAGTAGTAGTTGTCAACAATCAGCCTTGAGAACTGAAGTATGTTTTCACCCTTTTGAAGTTTACTGGAAAAATGAAACCAAATAATGGTCAGTCACACTTGTGATCATAGTTTTATACAAACAAAACCAACTGTAGGACTTCGTTTCACCGCCAATTGACTGATTGTGTAGTGAGACTAGTGATTTCAATAACTAGCCAGACGATTATTTCAGTAAATATAAAACTATAAATAATGCATCATTTAACTTTTTCTTTATTTAGCTGGTTCGTCGTTGGTTATTTCCACATGTCCATTTCCATACATTATGTAAAATGATTAAATTAAATTAGCAATCTGATCGATTCGATTGAAATCCGATGAAGTAATCAGAGTGACCAAATCCAATCTGGTCCCTTTTTCCCTCCTCTTTCTTTTAATACCGCTGTGATAACAATTGCCATGAGGAGAGTTGGTGAAGGATAACTTTACACGAGCAACATAAACAACCAACTTAAACCAGTTCTACAGTTGGTAAAATCACCCTGACCCGGACAGTTCGATTCCCACCGTCCATGTACATGTGATTTTCCCCTCCCCTTCTCCCATCCCCACCACGTGTGTATCGACCTTAAAAATAATAATCCTATTTTAGCTTGAAAAATTACACAGCTATAAACTAACCCTAACTAAAGTTGTCATCACCCGAACCAATACTACTCAAGTTCTCATGATAAGCCATGAACACACACTAACTGTTTGACCCGACCTCAATAGGATTCAACCTGGCACATACTTGATAAAATCTAACATAACACTAATCCAAATCAATAAAACTCAATCTGATACCAACTCAAATCCAATGAGAATACCAAAACTCGACTCACCTCAAACAATCGGACCCTATTTTCACCCTTTATTCATTGCAACCTACATGAAGGCTTGCATTGAATCTTATTATTGTTCCAACGATTTCAAGCCATGTAAATGAATCTAAATGATCTGGGCCTAAGAGCAACTAAAATGTGATTGAATCCAAATCGACAAGAACTAGATACCAAAATTACAACCTAATCAAGCACAAGCTCGATTGAACTCAACTGCAGCATTGATTTGAAACCAATGCAGCTCGAACCCCAATCCAATCCAACCCATATGAATCTTGCTCGAAAGCACCCTGATACCAAAATGAAAGAGACCCAAGTTGGACCTAAGCTAAAGAAAGTCACCCAAACTAAGCATGACCTTTTGAGTGCCTCTCCAACAATGCCAGATGCTAAAAAATAATGAAAATCCCTATATAAGCTTCTGTAAAAAATGAAATTAAAAAATTGAAACAGGCTAATTCTTTGCTTGATTAGAAATAAAAAAAAAATGTTTTAGCAAGTTTTCGCTGGTTGCAAAAGAAATAACAGTTAGAAGATATTTATTCTTTCATTTGTTACATATTTTCTCTCTTGAAGTCATCCTTTGGATTATATTTTTGGCTTGTTTGGTATAGGGATGATAAGAAGAAAAAAAAATATTATAGTTTAATTGAAATGGAGTTTCTTTTTTTTTTTTTTGGAGAAATACCAATTTTAGGTCTTTATTTGGATTAAAATGGATATATCCTTAAAAATGTTTTCGTAATTTCCATATACACTACTCGTTTGATATGGAGGTTATAGGGTGAAAAAAAATTCCCTTGTTTGGAGTCATTTATGTCAAGTATTTAGGAATAAGAAAAATAATTTTAATAAAATAACAATTTTAGGGAAAATTAAGATCTAAAATAAGTATTTGACCAAAAAAAGCTTGAAAAAATTGTATAAGAGATATAAAATACGGTCGTAATTTTTCTACTCCTATTACCCGCATACCAAATGAACACTTGAACACTTAAGAGATGTAAAATTTTATGGTGTCTTTTTTTAACTCTATCACCACCATGCCAAACAAACACTTAGGGTCAAATATTTCAGAAGGAGAATGGCATAATAATAATTCTATAAACAACGCCGGTGCCCATTACATCAAGAAAGTGGGTTATTCATTATGTAAACTTGGTAGCCTTCACCGTTGTGATTCAAAAGAGTGGGTCGGGTAAAGCAATGTGCAGCATAACCGCAGGTTAGTTTCCTATAAAATAACGAGATTTTATAATGTAAATTCCGTTGTTAGTTTCTTGGACCGTGAATACAGACCATCTGGCTCACTTTTTCCTTAACAAAGACGGTCATTGATTTAATTTGTCATTATCACCTAAGCCAAAAAATGGAATTATCCTTCTCTAAGCTGAGCCAAGCAACAGTACATACGACCTGGCTCAGAATGTAGACAGACTAATTTATTAGGCACCAATTCCATCTCTGCGGCCTAACTTTCTTCATTGTGTATATAAATGAGCTTAACATAAGAATCAAACCAAGTCCTTCTGTTTCCAACTTCTTCGGCATTAGAAAGAACATATCAACAGAAGGAACTTCAACAAGGAAATGCATGCCATAACCCATCATGAACTGGCAGTCATCTTCGGCATCCTAGGTAAGTGCATGTTTTCTAACTTCTTAAATCTTTCCGCCTTCTATCAAAGACCCGTCTACAGAAGTTTTCTCACCAACGAAATTTCTCCTTCATGATTCAGGAAATGTGATCTCATTCATGGTGTTCTTGGCGCCAATGTAAGCTGCTTTCCACTTAGCAGACTTCAACTTTGCATATATACATCATTCATCCACACAGCTCATGATCACTTCTAGCTACACATTACATAGACTAACTTCTATTGTCTGAACTCAAAATTTCATTTAAGCTTTGCTTGCGTTGCTAATATCTGACAACTGTGTGCCCTCATTTTCTCTTCTTCAGACCAACATTCTATCACATTATCAGACGAAAGCGTTCTGATGGGTACCATGCAATACCATATTCAGTGGCACTTTTCAGTGCTTTGCTTTTATTGTACTATGGTTCTCTCAAGAGCAATGGAATCTTGATCATCACCATTAACAGCTTTGGATGTGCAATAGAAGTTATTTACCTTCTCATATTCTTAGTATACGCATCACGCAAAGATAAGGTCTCCCTTTCACCCTCTCTCCCTCCACTCATTTCAGCCCCTCCCTTATCTCTCCTCATGGTTGTGCATCTGATTGACCATGGCATATGAATGCACTTGAAGCAATAAGAAATGCATTTCAGTTCACAATAAGACAAATTCACTTAAAGCATGTAAAGCAAAGAGCTTTCATGATCATTTTTTGCTCCAGAATACACACACGCATACCCATAGATAATAGATGGAGAGACCTGCCACCTTCCATTGAAATGAATCCAGATACACAAATATCAATAGATTAGAAGAATGGAAACATAAAAAACATTTAGATAGAGAAGAAACAGATGAATTAATATAGATTTCATCTTGATGAAGCATTTATTGAGCAAATCCGAAGATCAACCTCAACATGCAGAAAAACTTATTCAAAGAATAGATGAAATTTATTTTAAACTGATATTCATCTTTGGATGATTTGCAGAGCTCTACATTGAAACTATTGTTTCTCTTTAACCTGGGGGGAAGCAGTCTGGTTGCGCTAGTTACAATCTTTCTAGTGAAAGGGTCCGAAAGAGAAGCTGTTGTGGGATGGATATGCGCTGTCATTAACATTTGTGTATTTGCTGCCCCTCTAAGCATTATGGTATGTTCTGAAACCAAATCCATAATCCACCTGATGTTCAAGTCATTGCATTAGATAAATGAGACTTCATTGTGTTTCAGGGCCAAGTAATAAAAACAAAATGTGTGAAGTATATGCCATTATCGTTATCCATCTTCCTCACTTTAAATGCCATCATGTGGTTCTTCTATGGATATTTCATAGAAGATTACTATATTGCTGTAAGTTATCTCTATCAACTATTTTAATCTTTCAACTCATTTCTGGCCTGTGGTTTGCTTTCTGAGCACAACACTAACAACATAATGGATGGATGATTCAGGTGCCAAACATTTTAGGGTTTCTACTAGGCGTGGCTCAATTTATCCTATATATTATCTACAGGGGCAACAAGAATGAGAATGACTTAATAAAATGCCATCAAGAGCCAAGAATGGATATGACATCCAGGTTGCCAGATAGTGTTCCATATCAGAATGGACAAGTAGAATTAAAGATTGAAAGGAATGGGAAGCAAGATGACTCCTTGAAATCAGAATCACTTCCGCGATCAGCTGGAGATGGCAGAACAAGGCATTAATTAGAGGAAATTCACAGATAGAGGACACCCTAGAATGAGAGTTAAATATATCTAGCCTTCTCTATAGAGAGGATGCCAAATAGAATGTAATAATTTATAGCCCTCTACCCGAGGTTTGGGGAGATGTTATGCCAGTTGAGTCTCAATTCCAATAAGAGAAGGGGCCACAATTATCACTCCTGCTTGCAGTGTAATTGTGAGAGGAGATTCATGTGTTGGAGTACAAACAGGATTCAAAAATCAAATGTTACGTATGTTAAGCTTTCATGACTACCTCTTTTGCTGTCAACCATGCAATTTCATAAAAACTAGAGGCATGTCCTTCTGGTAAAAGGCTTTTCCTATAAGAAAAAGGGCCACAATTATCACTTCTCCTTGCAGCGTAATCCTGAGAGGAGATTCAAGTGTTGGAGTTAAAACAGGATTCAAAAATCCAATATTACATATGTTAAGCTTTCATGGTTACCTCATTTTCCGTTAACTAAGCAATTTTATAAAAACTAGAGGCATGTCCTTCTTGTGAAAGGCTAGTCTTCCATCAAGCCATTGATAACTCAAATCCAGAAGACCAGAGGTTTGTTCCCAGACTCTTCTTCCACAAAAAGGTGCAAGACCCCAAAAAAGTCACTCAGTCTTTCTTACAACAAGACATTAGCACGTCATGATGGAAGTCTAAGAAGTAGTAATGACATGCCAGATCCAGAAAACGTGATATCCAATAACTAGATAGAAGTGGTAGTCATATATCATGAGCAGTAAATGAGACAAAATTAATTATCAGATATGTAAATGTCTAGACAAGCGAGAAAAAAATAATATTTTATGTCACAACTCTTCTTAAAATTTCATTAGTGCTAGTCAATAGTCAAGGGGTATCAAGCTCAAGAGGCCAATACCAAACATAACATATTTTTACCTGAGATCCTAAATAGATAACTAAAGAATACAGCATAATTTGTAGGTATTAAGTAATTTGAGTTAGCTACAATATTTACAATTAGTTACCGGCATAAGATTGAGAATCTGCAAATTCTTCAGTACTCCATCCCATCTTCTTCACTCCCATCTTCATCCTCTGAGCCAATATCCTCACGGGATATGAAATTCATTAAGCTCCTTGTAGCCTGACCTACAGCACGAGATGTCTTCTTTGCAGCTCCAAATATAAATGGCTGCAGAGAAATGTCGGGAAGGCTTGCCCTCTCCTGAATCATTGCTGCATCATATTGAGATACAACATCACTCAGGAAAAAGGCTTATGGATGCAAGCTCAAGGGCCAAATTGAACAGCCAAACAACGCAAGGGATGACATACACACAGTATGTTCACGAGCAATAGTCCCAATCTGGCGAACACCAGTTTCAGCTGCTTGAACAATTTGAGTGGACTTAGTCACCCCATCTGATATTTCTTGGCTGAGAAAAGCACGGAAAAAGATTTCTTAACATACCATTAAAAACTGATAGAAAAAAATAAAGCATAGAAAACTGCAGGCACCAATGCACTTATACAATACACCTCATCTCAACACCCGCTGGAGGCGAGTTGAATAGACCTTTTACACCATACATATGCCATAACAATGTAAGAGCAAAAGCCCAATCATTTCACAATTTCTTTAGCAAAATAAAGCATTGCAATGCCAATGACATCAAGGATGTTCACCTCAAGTCACTCAATTCTAAGGTAAGATCGCTAATTTCCATGCCTGAAAGCCTAATAGCAGCCATTGTACCAGGGAGCTCTTCACGAGCAGTGTCAGCAAGCTTGGCAAGCGATGTAGCAGCTTTCGTCATTGCCTGAAAATGAGAAGCGGACACAAAAAGTTCGCTACATGTGGGCAGGAAAAGAAACACAGACTATCCAAATGCCAAGCAAATACGTTATCAGCCGAATTTTCAAGCGCGTTATACATAATAAGATTATACGATGATAAGTTAATTGGATAAACAGTAAAGGGTTCAACGGACAGTGAAAGGAATCATACCGACAGTGTTGGAACAGCAGCAGCGACAAAACCAGCAAATGCAACAGAAGTCTGCATCCAATCAAGCATAAGCTCCGATTATCATTCGTCCGAAGATGTTAAAATAGGAAGAAAAATTATAATTCATCAACACTGTTTAAAAGGAAGCGACGTTTCCAAGAAAAGATTGCGATTTTCCAAACTTAAAAAAGGAAATAACTAGAACTACAAAATATGAAATAAAGAGTAAGGTACCGTGCAAGCGATGAAAGCCAAGAGAAAGAAAGCTTGATCGCTCAAGCTATATTTTGAGCCAGACAACCGTACAATATACGAAGAAACATTGGGATTCACGACTTCGACATTCCACCGACTGTCCAATTCGTTAGAATAAACCCGTTCGTCAACGGAATTGGTGACCGCCGTATGATCAGAATTAACGGAGGCGTTTCGAGTATTATTGGAACAGCAAAGAATCGATAACCGGAGGCTTTTAGTGAACTGGGGACCGACGGAAAGAGTTATGGGTTTCAGGAGTGGAAAAGGAGAGCAATTGGAACTGGAATCGAAATGCGAAATGTGATGGATTCTTCTTTTCAGAGGAATGAAGCGTGTGACGGGGAGAGAAGGGATAGGAGTGATGCTGCTGCAGCCGGTGGGAGCCGCAAATAATTGCAGTAGAGCGTTCATGGCGGCGCCAGCGAGTGTGCGTTTAAACGAAAGCAGAGGAATGGAAAGATCTGTTTACTTGTTTAGAGGTGGTCGACCGTCTGGCCTCCCGTTCTCTTGCGCTCAACATCGTTTGGGGGGCGACCTCCTATGCTCGAATTATAACGGGGGTGGCACAAAAGGCTTTTAACGACTCAAGCTGGCTAGCAAATCTATTTGATTCAGATTGATAAAAGCTGACCCATCCTATAAACAATTTAAATAATTTTTTAGATATTTCTTTCTAAGTAGTTATGATTAAATCAATTTCAACTACTCAATCTATTTTTATTACTAGAATTGTTACTAAAATTATGTATAATTAAGTGCAGTACATATTATAATAAACACACTTTAGATATAAATTCGACATGTTGATTGCTATATTGCTAAAATTATATATCATAATATTATTTACTCAATCTCTCAATGAGAATACAAATAATACAAAGATTAATACATGTTCAAATGATCAAAATAGCCAAATGATGAAAAGCTTTAAATTATATAATAATTAAGTTTGCATCAAAATACGTTGCAAAGGTTAATATTTACTTGTACTTAAAACTCTTATGAGACTTATTCACGCACCACTATTTGAATACTGATCTTTTTATATTTTATGAAATAAAATCATCAATTTAATGTAAGGAGAATTATAACGTAGAGATAACTTAATGCATAGGATGAAGAAAAAATTGAATGAAACATAAGAAGAAGAAGAAAATGAAACAAAATGGTCTATATCAAAACTTGATGACATCGATAAAAAAAAATAAAAATATATATATATATATATATATTTGTATAAAGCTCAACTAATTCAACTATATCTTCAACTACATCTTCAACTACTACCTACAAGTTTTTCATTTACCTAATAGCCAACCGATATACAATCAATTTGGAGGGCCCTAAAAATCAGGGTGGTGGCCCCGCTTGTACGCACCTAGGGCCATCGCCGGTAGTAATTGGCCTCAAACACAAACTATTTAATTTATGTAGATTTATTTGTTGAATTATGAAATTATTTTAACTTTTTTAATTATATAATAGGTTAAAGTTAGTTAAGTTTGGCCTTGAGAAATCTTGGGACTCTATATATTATTTAAAATGTAAAAATAAAATTAATTATAGCATTATTTAAAATTACCAACAATGAAAATTAAACTCATCATCTCTAGCTTAATAATTCAATGCTTTATCAACTATTGTGTCCTCGTTAATTGTTCATATATATATATATATATGGCCAATCAGGGTCGATTTTGCATTAGAAGTCTTCATATATATATTTTTTTCCTTTTATAGTCTTAGAACATGTTCGGCACGCGAACACTAGCATTCTACTTATATGTATAAGCGACTAAAATGGCAAAAAGGTAGCTTAATGCTCCATTTGGTTCATGGAAAGTTTTAAAGAAAAGAAAAAAAATGATAAGAAAAATAAATTTTTGTGTTTGGTTTACATGAGATAATAAAATAAAATAAAAAAGATAGTATAAAATTGCTAAAGATTAACTATATAATTTTCTTTGAAGAAAATTTTAAGGAAAGTATTTTGATTTTGATTTTAATTTTCTTTCCCTATAACTTTCTTAGAACCAAATAGCGCCTAAGTGTATATTTGGTAAGACAAAAGGTAGGTTATAAGCGTAAAACTAGTTACTAGTTCGTAAGCTAGTTTTTTAAAAGCTACTCTAAATAATTCATAACTTATAAGTTTTTGGTTGACTTTTAAACTTTTAAGCTAGTTTTGGTAAACATACTCTAAAGCTTTAAAGTTAGTTTAAAGCTTATAATCTATAAGATTCTTGAAGTAGTTTTTTTAAATAAATAAATAAATAAAACAGGTTTATAAACGAAAATGTTATTTACCGTACATAATTTACCTTCTTAAAGAAGTTGGTTTTAGGAAACTAAAAGTTAACTTATAAGCTATTTTTTCTTTGTGAAATAAATTGTGTGTATAATTACCTCCCACCATGCCTTATGCATTTGAGTGAATGGGACAATGCTTGGCTAAAACTAGGCACACACATTCCAAATTCATACCAATAATATAGTAAAATAATTTTTAAATCCCATTTATCAAACATTAAGAGTACATGTATATGTGAGTTTGTGGTTGGCAAGTTCATTATTGTTTGTATTATTATTTCATATAGGTTTCAGATCATTTGTTTTGCATCTTAATTTAAGGACGTTACTATCTATATTATTTATTACTTATTATTACTTTATATGTATATTCCACTAACTTTTAATAAATGTCTAAAATATCTCTCATCATTCTTTTTTTTTACCATTATATCCCTCATTAACATATTATTAATCATAATTATAATTAATTAATGTAAATAATATTAATTTTAATGCTAAATAAATAATTTATAAGAATAATATTAATCCTATTTATCATAAATATTGTTATTTATAATTATAAAGAAATTATTACCAAGATTAATATTAGTTATAACTATTAAAAATATCAATAATATTAATTATAAATAATCAAAATAAATAATATTCATTATAATTATAAATAATATTCATTATAATTATAAAATAATAATAACATTACTTGTGATGATAAATCAATAATTAATAAAAATGATATTAATATGAATTATATATAACTAATCAATATGAAAAATATCATTTATAAATATAAATAGCATATTAATAAAAATAACATTTATTATAGTTATAAAATAATAATATTATTATTATTATTTATTATAATTAATTAATAAAAATATTTTAAATTATATTGATTAATAAGTTATTCATAAGAATAATATTATTTATAACTATTATAAATAATTAAGGTTGTTAGAACTAGAATTCTACCAAATATTAATTAAGGCTATTAGAGTTAGATTGTAAGATCTTACAAAAAAAAAATATGAATTTAGTATACTTGGATGATCTAAAATACCATACATGGCATTCCCATTTTCATAACTAGAAAACTTTATTTTACAAAAAAAAATTACGAGAACTAAATAGGAAATAAAAAGTGATATTGTCACATCCAACATAGGAGAGATACAATCATTGCCTAATATATGTCAGGTACAGAGCTAAAAATTAAACTCATATCCAAAAGTTAGGTGCGATTGTGACCTAACCCTAATCCAATACAAGGTTTACAAAATTATACAACAATAGATACAAGATCAATAAGATCTAATAGAGTTAAGCAAGAGCATAATGAGATAGAATGTGTGATCCCACGGACCCAAACCAAAATTGTAACGCCCCCAAATTTCACTCTTGAAAAATTTCTCGTTTAAAAGAATAATGTGGAAGCTAAAACATAATTTGGAGAATGTTACTGCCATACCTAACACAAGATAAATGTCTACCATCTATCTCATGCTAGATGCAAGGCTAAAACCTATCCAATAAAAATTCAAACAACGTTTATGTCATGAGGATAACCTCCTACAAGGAGATATCCACAGGCAAATGTCAAGTGAACAATTTTATTGAATAAAATCATCATTGAATAAATCAGTGGAACCTATGAAATAAACCTGGATTTTAAAAGCTTATCAGAGTATGAGAAATTAAAATTCGATTAAAATCCCCTTAAAATTTTAAATACAACACTTGAAAACTTCCAAAATAAATATAAGTAAACAAAGACAAATTCCGGTTGATCAGACACCGAATTGCCTACTCTCTCACAGTGTTGCACGGGGACGGGGACGGGGACGGGGAAACGGGGACGGGACGAAACGCGGAAACGGCATTTTTAAAAAATCTAGGAAACGGGGACGGCAGGAAACGTCAAAAAAATATTAATTAAATAATATTTTTTAATAAAAATATTGATTAAATAATATTTTTTTAATAAAATATTAATTAAATAATATTTTTTTAATAAAAATATTAATTAAATAATTTTAATATAATTTTTAATTAGGAAACGTTTCCGAGGAGTTTCCGGGACGGGGACGTTTCCGGGACGGGGGGACGGCACCTGACTGCCGTCCCCGTGCATCACAGCTCTCTCAAGCTAAGATGTAACACCCCCAAATTCACTACTGAAAAATTTCGTTAATTAAAGGAAATTAGCAAGGAAATTAGCGGAAGTAAATTAAGTAAAACGTGAACTTTGGGAGTATTACTGCCACACTTAATACCAGACCGGTTCTGTAACACCCCCAAAATTCACTACTGAAAAATTTCGTTAATTAAAAGAAATTTAGCGGAAGCAATTTAACAAACCGTGAATTTTGGGAGTATTACCGCCACACTTAGTACCAGACCGGTTCACTCATACCGTTCCAGTACTAAGTGCTAAGGCTAAAGAAGTGAAATAAAATTTTACGAGAACTTAAGCATTCGAAGATCAGAGTAGCACAGTAAATACTTTACAAGAGAAACATTCAACCACGGTGATTACAGAAAGACAAATACGTTGAATTTAAAGGAGATAAATTAAAACCCTAAAAATTTCCGGACAGTACCTTACGCTCTCCCCAAGGGCCCACTTGAATAGCACCTGAATACAACCTGCAAGGGGTACTGCCCATTGAATAGGCAGGGGCCCCATGAAGGGAACCCTTCAGTACTACGGTACTGAGTAACCCTTTAAAAACGCACTTAAAATACAGGCACACATATTACACATGATACTACTACATTCAGATATGACCATAGGTATAAACATGGTATTCAGATCCAATTATTTGTACATCCAATAACTCAATCATACATTAATGGCGTATACGTAAAATTCACTTTCATATATTCAATAATCAATCAACCAATATCAAATAGGCCATGATCAGTAATCGAGATATTTTTCGGGCCTTGAGGCTATTAATCAATCGTCTCAATGACTAGTATTTTTCCATAACTCATTCACATCCACAATAAATTTTTATTGAGCTCGGGACCTCCACTATTATTGCCGGTGGGCCGGAACATATAAAATCATCATCCAGGGCACAACGCTCCTGGCCACTATTATAACCGGTGGACCGGGATATATAAAGAATCATCATCCAGGGCACAACGCTCCTAGCCACTATTATAACCGGTGGACCGGGATATATAAAGAATCATCACCCAGGGCACAACGCTCCTGGCCACTATTATGACCGGTGGATCGGTACTCATCATATAAATCAACTGGTCCCAGCTCGTTAATCTTTCACTTTAACAATTTGTATTTTCCCTTTTTATTCAGCACAACAATTCCATTTTATTTGCCTCGATAGGGAGATCAAGAACCCGGGACACAAAGGTACACCGGTAGCACTGGTGCGTAAAAGCAACTCAGTACCCTTCAACTAGTAACCCAGGGACGCAAAGGTACCCTGGTCGTACTGGTGCATAAAGCTAACTCAGTACCCTACCGATAAGGACACCTAATCCTTAAGTATGCATACCCCCTAACTAGGTCCGTAGAGCTAGATAGAGTAGATATAGGGCCTGGCTGGGGCACAAAGGCACACCAGCAAATACCATAATAATCGTGGACTAAACCACGTCCTTAGGGTAGCGACCCCTAAGGAGTCACCATTCCCGATCTCGAGGTCTTTCACTTTAAGTATTAGTGTCTTAATTAAGGGTGATCAGAAAGGCACAACAGTAAGATAATTATCCTCTTTTAATCGTTCAGATATCATCAGAAATTTCTTATTCAGATGGTCATCCAAAGTAACATAGGAGAATCATTAAGGCCATCCTAAACTCATCTAATTCCGAATTAAAACTCATTCTCGTGATACTTATTAATCATCAAATATTCTTACCCCGTTAATCAACACTATTAGAGCCATGTTACGAATTCCACAATCATAATGATATACTAGATACAAACTACTTATTTACCCCTTTACTTATAAAATCACTACGTCACCCTTCCTTATTTGATAAATTACCACGTTACCCTCCTTGTTACAAAATCACCAAGTTATCCCTTATTCGATTTAGGTTACTAAATTATTTATCATACTTATTAGGACATTAATTCCCCCTTAATAATTATTACACTTAATATACTTTACATTTAATTGGTTAGATTACCACTTTGCCCCTTTCTCCTTTATTATAATTAATAAATTATCCTTGAGTTGGTCAAATTACCAAACTACCCTTCCTCATTGTCAAAATTACCAAATTGCCCTTTGGTTGGTTAAATTACCAAATTACCCTTGCATATGATCATAATTACAACTTTGCCCTTCTCCGTTATTAAATTTACCAAGTTACCCTTTTGTTATTTAAGTTACCGAATTGCCCTTCTTAATTGTCATAATTACCAAACTACCCTACTCCATTATCCAAAATTACGAAAATACCCTCCCGTCGGTTAAATTCCCAACTTACCCCTCACATTTATCATATTTACCATTTTACCCTCCTCTACTATTAAATTATCAAATTACCCTTTAGTTATTTAACTTATTATCTTACCCTTCTCAATAATTATTATTTCCAATTTACTCCTTTCCAATGTTCACTTTTACCCCTTTGATTTACACAATTACCGTTTTACCCCTTTACCTTCAAATTTACCATTTTACCCCCTTAACTCCCAAAATGACCATATCACCCTTTTACTTGTAACTTTTCCATTTATCCTTAATTATAAAATTACTATCTTACCTCCTTTAATTTCCAAATTACCATTCCGCCCTTAGATTGTAAAATTATCATTTCGTCCTTTAATCATAAAATTACTATTTTCCCTTTAATTACAAAATTACAATTTTACCCTTTTATTATAACATTACCAAATTGTCCTTTTATTACAATTTACCAAATTGTCATTCTTTTTAACAAGATTACCAAATTGCCCCTTTTATTTACAAAAATTACTCTTTCATCCTTTATTCACAAAATTACAATTTTACCCCATACTTCCAAAATTACTATTTTCTCCTTTTATTAACAAATTCACCACTTTACTCTTTACACACCCTTATTATTAAATTATTATTAATACTACATGAAGTATTAACCTTAAAGTCTCACCCATGCCTCTTATAATTAATGTAATGCTTATTAGCACATATCCATGTATTAGGCCATACTCATATACAATATACATTTTTAAAATCTCCCCCTAATGCTAACAAAATGTTACACATGTAATAAGGATCACCATAGCATATAACAACATGGATAATAATTTATATTTTCCCTAACCACCAAATTATTACCCTAAATATTATCCCCATACACATCATCAATCTATCATGCTTCCTTTTCATCAACAACCACATTAACCACATATAATATGCCAAGCAACACATATCAAGCATGATACACACTAATAATGCCTAATGTGATAATATGCGTTAATCCATGCATTTAACCGGGATTTAACGGTTACCTTAATCTCGCAAAATTATCAAACCTTACCAAGCACAATTAGCAATTCAACACCTAAAAATAATATCCATCATATACATGTTAGAAATAAAATCCAAGTATAAAACTTTATAAAATTTAATTAGTAAAACACTTAATATAAAACCCCATTATACCTTAAGAAGATTAGCCAAATAACTTCTTTTTTTTTTACATAAAGGAGAGCTCACGCTGCATGAGCAGCGTGAGTTTCATGCAGAAAAGAGAGGGGGAAGGCTCGAAGAGGGGTGAAATGGGAGGGAGGAAGGGTGGCTCGGTTTAGGGACTTTAGGCTAGAAAAGGAGGTAGTTAGGGGAGGTTCTAAGGCAAGTGGATGGTTCAGAAGTGGAGAGGGGGTGTAAGAGGTGGTCGGGGATGTGTTGTTGGTGGCTAATGGTGGCGGAGGCGGCGGCAGCAGGGATGCGAAGGTGGCGGCCGAGAAGGGTCGAGGTGTAGGAGTTGTGAAGGAAGGAAAAGGAGAAGGAAAAATGGAAGGTTTCAAGGGCTGTTTTCGGCCAAATAATGCATGACGGTTATAGAGGGGGTTGCAGGGAGAAGATTAGTGGTCTGGGTGGCGGCAGAAGTGGCCGGACGGTGGCGGAAGAGGCGGTTGCAGGTGGCTCGGTGAGAAGGGTGAAAACAGGGAGAAGAATAGAAGAAGGGGAGAAAGAGGGCTGCGGGATGGATATTGGGGTGGTGCAGGGTGGTAGAAGAAGGGTGCAGGAGGTGGTTTAGGGGCTGGGTGCGGCGGTCGGAGCGGCGGAGGGCGGCGGCGCACGAAACGGAGGGGAGAAGATGGAGGGGAGAAAATTGAGGGAAGAGGGAGCTCGGGGGAAGGAGAAGCTCGAAAAAAATGAGAAGAATGGAGGGCTGGGGAGATGGAGAAAAAGGAGAGGGAGAAGAGAGAGGGAGAGGCAGGGTGGCAGGGCGGCAGCTGCAGGCGGTCGGGCAAAAATGAGCAGGTCGGCGGCTGTCGCCGCCTGAGAAGAAGAAGAAAGAAGGGGGCTGCGGGCGGCCGGTCGGGGAAAGGAGGGGAAAAAGCTGGCCGGTCGGCCCAGGGGGAAAAGAAAAAAAAGAAAGGGGAGCCGGCCGGTTCCAGCACGCGGGAGAGAGGGACGGCGTGCGAGGAAGGAAAGGAGGGCAGAAGCGGGCCGAAGGCCCAATCGGGCGGGGAAGGGCTGGCCTGGCGAGGCAGCCCAAGGGAAAAGGAAGAAGAAAAAGGAAAAGGAAAGGAAGAAAGGGGGAAAAAGAAAAATGAGAATGGAAAAAAAATAGGAAAATTAGTTTAATTAAATTTATAAAATCATAAAATATAATATCCCTGGTAAATTATTTAATTTAACAATTTAATTTATTATAACCTAATATTTTAGTTTAAAAAGGGTAAATTTGGTAAAATATTAGTTTGGGAAAATTATTTAAATAAAACAATATGATAAATAGAAAAATATTTATTTTTAATTTATTAAACACTTTTATCCAAATTTACATACTCTAAAAATCCATAAAATAATTAAAACAATAATTTTACAAGCTAATTTTTATTTCAAATAAAGTTATTTATTAAAATATGGGTTTTCGAAATTTTTGGGGGATTACAGGTTCACTCATATCGTTCTAGTACCAAGTGCTAAGGCTAAGAAAAATGAAATACAATTTGATAGACATTCAACATGCATAAATCAGAGTAAATTGCAAGAAATTCAACATACTTAAATCAGAGTAGCTCATCAAATCGTTTACAGGAATAAAACCAACCAAGGGTGGTTAAAGTAACAACATAACATCAAAAACCAAGAAATTAAATGAAGAAGGAGGAAAACCTAACGATACCGAATCACTCCTTACTCTCTTTCCCGTAGCCCACTTGAGTAGCACCTGAAAAGACTTGCAAGGGACACTACCCATTGAATAGGCAAGGCCCCACGAATGGAACCCTTCAGTACTACGGTACTGAGTAACCCTTTAAAGTCCCACTTAAAAGCAAGCCCGCGATGTACACATGAAACAAGCTACATACATATATATAAAATTCACGCCATCAACATTCACATAGCATATCAATGTATCGTTACTAACAATCGGTACTTACGGTCTTAAGCCAAGTCATAACGCAAACTCAAACAATCAGGCCTTAAGCCATTGCTCCACTATAAGTGATTAGTACTTGCCCATAATTTTATTCACATACATAACTTGAAATACCCCAAAACCCTAAATTAGGAAATCATGGCCGAGTAGGGAATTATTAGAAATTATTTAAGATAAACTACTTTTATTGGAAAGAAAAGGGGAATTAATTAGGATAAATCAAGAAGGAATTTATAAGTGTGTAAATAGGAGGAATTGTGGTATTTTAAGTTAATTAAGGTTTTTATTTTAGAAATTTATTAAATACATTAATTTATTTAAAATAGGAAGGATAAAATAGTTTCAAATTAATATAAAAATTTATAAATAATTTAATTAGATAAAATTAAAGTGTTTTGTTAATTAAAATGGAATTTAAGAAAACTTTTCCAAAAATCCCAAAATTTACCTAAAAATAGAATTTAATTAGTGTTTTGATAATTAAATTAAATACCCTAAATTACCCAAATTATACTAATTAAGGCAACCACTAATTTTCCTTATTTTTCCTTTTTCCCTTTTTCCTTTTTCTCCCTCCTTTTTCCTTTTTCTTTCTTCCCCCTCCTTTTCCTTATTTCTTCCCCGACTGGGCCGGCCTGCTAGGCCCTGCGCCCTGCGCAGCCCAGCTCCTTTTTTTCCCCCGCCGAAGTTGGGCCTCGACCGGCCCAACTCCTTCCTTCATTTCCTTCTTCTCGCCCGCAGCCCAGTGAGCCCAACCGTCCGTAAGTCAAAACTCCGCGTTTTGACGCTTAAGTCTCTGAAACGTCGCATCGCGATAAGGGAGATTATAACCGTTGCCAGACCGACGAAAACTCCGTGTCTTGCCCAAACATCACCAAAAACGCCGCGTTTCATTAATAGGGGAAATAACCGCCGCCGCCCGGCCGGTTCCCCCCTCCCTTTTTCCCTTTTCCTGGACCGCCGGTCCAGCTCTTCTCCTTCTTCTTCCTCGCGCAGCCGCCGCCGTCGCCTGCAACACGTTTTCCCGCCGGAGCAAGAAAAGCTTGCCATGACAGCTCCAGCTCCGGTCGTGTCGCTTCTTTCTCCCGTTGAATTTTCCATGGATGTGACCGAACGGCACATCCCTTCTCCCGCACGGAATTTCTCTTCCTTTTCAGGTAATTATGGCCTGAAAATTTTCAGACCATGCGCCGGCCAACTGCGCCGGACGACCTACCCCTACCCTAACCCCTAACCTCCCCCTCGAAGCTTGTCGTTTTCCACTCAAATTGGCCTATAAATAGACCGCGCCACCGCCTTAATCGGGTTCGCAAAACCTGAAACCGAGAGGAGCTCCAACGCACGCCGCCCCACCTTCAGCTGCCCTTTCCTCCGCCTCCGGCCACCATTGCCGCCTGCCCGCGCCACCAAAATCTTCCCTGCATCCCCCTCTACACGGCCACCCCCCTTAACCTTCCTGCCTCGCGTCGCACGTGCCGCCCTGGCCGTGCGAAAACCTCTCCCCAATCGACCCCCTTCCAGCCCTACGCCACCTTCGCGCCGCCGCCGCCGGCTGTGCCGACGCTTGCAGCACCCTCACCACCCCCCAAAACCACCAAGAGATCCTACCCTACCATTCTACACCCCCATTTTCCCCTACTTCTCTCTCTCCTAGCCTCCACAACCACCTCTCCCATTTTTCCTTCCTTCCACCGCCGCCGCCGCCGCCACCGCGCCGCCGCCGGCACCACCACACCACCAGGTTGTCTTCCACCTCCTTGGACCCTAAATCTTGACTAATGGAGGTTTAATAATTTTAATATTGATAATTATTACTATTAGTATTATTATTATTATCATTATTATGGTTGTTTTATTATTATTATTATTATTATCATTATTATTATTATTATTATTACTATTATTATTATTATTATCATTATTATTATTATTATTATTATTATGTTTATGTTTATTATTCTAATCATTATTATCATTATTAATATTACTATTATCATTATCATTATTATTTCTATTGTTATTGTCGTCGTTACTATTATTACTATTATTACTATGACTATTGCCTCTATTGTTATGATTATTATTATTACCCTTAACACTATTATTACTATCATTATCACTTTCATTATCCTTACCATTATTATTATTGCTATTGTTATTATTATAAATTTTTGGAATTAACATTACTAAGTCTACTACTCTAACTATTATTATCATTGTTATTATCTCTATTATTAGTACCATTATTATTATTATTATTATTATTATTATTATTATTATTATCATTATTATTATTATTATCACTATTATTATTGTTATTATTATCACTATTATTATTATTATTATTATTATTATTATTATTAGAACTAACACCCTTACGTTAATACTATAAGTATTATTAAAACTTACTTTGATTAGTGGGGAGTCGAGTAACTATCTTAAGATCAATAATAACCCTAAATTTTTATCTATAAACTACTAGATATTATGTTAGCCTTAGTATTAAGCCATGATAGGGGTAAGATAGGAATTTCGGTAACTCTGATAGAGGGAGATTAACTTATAGTGTAACACCCCCAAATTTACTACTGAAAAATTTCGTTTAAATCAAAAGTTTTAGCGGAAGCAAAAGAATTAAAAACCGTAAACTCGGGGGTATTACCGCCACACTTAGTACCAGATCGATCCATAACTACCGACCCGATACTAAGTGCTAAGGCTAGAAAGAATAAAACCAGAACAAATCATTCATAGAACACAAGCTTTACGAGATCAGAGTGCGAAGGTCAAAAATTACATTCCGAAATACAATTTAAAAGGTCCATACATCAGAATACTTAAAATAACGGAAAAGCAAGGTACAATAAAACCCTCAAAAAAATTAAATACAACATTTGTAACCTCTAAAGACAAATACGATTAAACCACACAAATTTTCGAAGGAGAATATCCGGACCGCTTACTCACTCAGATCAAGCCTTCCACCCCAAATTAGTAATAGATCAACCTGCATCAAAGGTCTGCTCCCCACCATTGGTGGATCATCACAGGACCCGGTCAATCAAGGTAGTATCAGTACGGGTCCAGTACTGAGTAAGGACGCAGGTGCGCTAAGGCCAAACATACAATCATACCACATAGCACACACATCACAAACATATAAGTCACATGCGATAACGCACAAGATAAGGCCTGAGTACTTTTCCGGTGACTTATTCTTTATTCTCATTAATGATAAGTCCATTTCACACATACTCTTTAATAACCCATGTGAGTGCGGGAACCCCACTATTATAGCCGGTGGACCGGAAATAAAAACACAGGGCAGGACGCCTCTGACCACTATTCTTACCGGTGGACCGGACTGGCCCCGCCTCACATGGTGTGCCACCGT
This sequence comes from Tamarix chinensis, assembly GCA_030549775.1. Taxonomy (NCBI): domain Eukaryota; kingdom Viridiplantae; phylum Streptophyta; class Magnoliopsida; order Caryophyllales; family Tamaricaceae; genus Tamarix; species Tamarix chinensis. The sequence continues at coordinate 62,932,024 of CM060172.1, forward strand.
AAGTACTTAGCATTTTTCCCGTGGATTAACTTATTTACTTTGGGTCTATCGAGCCGAGATCCCCCACTATTATAGCCGGTGGACCGGAAGTAAATACACAGGGCAGAACGCCTCTGACCACTATTATAGCCGGTGGACCGGAACGAGACGCACAGGGCAGAACGCCTCTGACCACTATTATAGCCGGTGGACCGGAACGAAACGCACAGGGCAGAACGCCTCTGACCACTATTATAGCGGTGGACCGGAACGACACGCACAGGGCAGAACGCCTCTGACCACTATTATAGCCGGTGGACCGGAACGACACGCACCGGGCTCGGCTCAACAGTCTTTCGCTTTACGTTATTAGTGTCTTATCCGTATCTTATTGAATCACACAACACCCCTGACATGCATGCGTTTGATACTCTACTTCCTCCCCTCCAGGGGTACCATCCCATATTTTGAGACTCATACCTCTTCTCACACCTGACGTCCATTCCCCCCCTCGTAGTCTTAGGTAAAGTAGCATATAGTAAGACACAAACCCCAAGGATATAGGCCATCCCAACACATATGATGTCGCCTCCGCATGTTCTCACCCCTCTAGGGTTCCCCCTCGGATACCCTAATCGGACCTATGTGGCCCAACTCTTTCTTACTTACCAAACGCTACGTTATTCTCTATCTCGCACCTCATTCTTTATTAGAAAATTTCCCAAGTGTATCTCTTTATCTCCCAAGTTCACATGTGACTAACCAAACCCTGGTTGGCCACTCAAACCCTAATCGACCACGCCAACCCTAGTTGGCTGCACCTAACCTTAACACCTTACTTCTTCAACAAGTAACCTCCCTCTTTCACCCCAAAATCTCCCCTCTCCTTTAGAAAACCCATACTCATCCTTTATCTAACTGAATTCTCACTCTCAACCCCATACTCCATCCTTCCTTGATCGTTTTTACCCTTGTACCCCTCAATCTCCTCATTTTCTCCCAAAACCCTAATGGGTCCCTTAAACACCAACTCACGTACTATCTTTCATAATAAGTCTCCCATCACTCTAAGACTCTCCACAACTCTCACTTACAACCCAATTCAGCTTTTCCCACGTAAGGATCATGCCCATGCAAGATCTAGTTCCCCCATGCAAGCTTTCCAAATGTCCACCTTCCCGTTATTCTTTTATTATCATTTCATGGTACCCAAAACCCTAGCATGCATGTCCTAAAGGGCTATAACAAGTCACATCATCAACATCAACGATAAACATGGAACATGGCATACACGTATAATATAAGGCACACAACATACCTCGTGATCCATGCTGCGCTACACCAACAGGTTATTCATAACACATGCATAAAACACATCAACATGACATGCTCATCATTCATCAACACATTGCAGCACATATAACGCAAGGCCATAGCTTCGTCCTTACCTAACACGACACCGGCCTTGGAGAACGCTCCTATGCCTCCTCCGGATGTCAACTTGATCCGCCTATAAATAAGGGAACACTAGAGGTTAAATAGTTATTTTATTTTATTATTATTATTTTTTTCTAACCAAGCTTTAGTCTTCTACCTTACTCTTATCTTTAATTTGCCGTTAGGGTTAAGGATGGTACTAGTTTTATTAATGGTGGCAAGGAACTAAGAAAATAGTGGTAGTAGTAATTATAATAATGAGGAAAATAAGAATAACTATAATAATAACCTTAATCATACTAATAACAAGGATAAGGGTAATAATAGTATCATTACTAATAATAATAAGGATAAAGACATTAATAGTACCATTAATATTAATGGTAATAATAATGAGGGTAAAAATACTAATAAAAATAATAACGTTAATAATAATAATAGTGATAATAATAATAATAATAATAATAATAATAATAACAATAATAACCATAATGATAATAATAATAATAATAATAATAATAATAATAAAAAATATAATAGTAATAATAATAATAATAATAATAATAATAATAATAATAATAATAATAAGGCTAAGTTAATAATAGTACATTAATATTAATAGTCATAATAAGAAGGATAAAATAATAATAGTGACATTAATAATATTAATACCAAAAATATAATTTACATTGTAAATCAAGGGTTTAGGGTTTGGGGAGTTTAGGGAGTCACCTAGGGTGTTGATGACACAGGTGGTGGTGCCCGGCGCACGGCGGCGGCGGCGGCGGCAGCGCTGGGGGAGAAGAGGGTGGAGGAGAGGTGGAAGGAGAAAGGAAGGGGAAATAGGAGAGGGGCAGGGGTAAAGGGTGGTCTAGGGAGGTCGGGGAAGCTCTCCAGGTGGTTTTGGGTGGTAGAGGGAGTGCTAGAAGTGGCGGCGCGGTGGCGGGCGGCGGCGAGAAGGTTGCGGGGTCTGGAGGCGCAGTTGGTCGGGAAGGTGACTTTGCACGTATGGGTCGGCGCGTGCAGAGAAACCAGAGGGGTGAGGGAGGGCTGGTTAGGTGGAGGGCGCTGCAGGGAGGAGTTTCTGGGGTGGTTAGGGCGGCGGAGATGGGCGGCGGCGACAGGGTGGTGATCTGAAGGGGAGGTGGCGAAAAGGGAGAATTCTGGCTGGGGGGTTTGTGCGTGGCCAACGCCGAGGGTTTCGGGGGTATTTATAGGCTGGGGATCGAGAGAATCGAGGGGGAGACAAGGGAGGACGGTCAGGCGGCGGATCAGGGCACGCCGGCCGGTGGTGGCGACCGACGCAGGTCTGCCATGGCAGACTTGCAGGTTTGTCGGGGAAAGAAGGGAAAAGGTGCGGCGGCCTAGGGGGAGGCTGGGGGTGTCGGCGGCCTAGGGGGAGGCTGGGGGTGTCGACTGGTCGAGGGAGGGTGGCCGGTAGTCAGAAAAAAGGGGGGCAGCACGCAGGCGGCGTGCAGGCGGCGCGCAGGTGGCGGTGTGCAGGTCGTGCGCGAGGGGAGGAAGAAGGTGACGGGTGGACCGGCGGTCCAGGGAAAAGAAAAGAGGAGGAAAAACCGGCCGGTTCGGCGACCGTTAAAACGCCTCGTCAAAACGCGGTGTTTTGAGTATCGTTCGGATAAAGCGCGGCGTCGAGAAGCTGGCAGGCAACGGTTACTTGCCTAATTCGGCGCGCAGCGTTTCAGCGACAGGACGGGCGAAACGCTGCGTTTCACCGTGCGAGGACGGGCCGCGCGGCGCTGGGCCGCGGGAAGGAGAAAGGAAAAGGGGAAAAGGGTCGGGGCTGGGGCAGCCCAAACGGGGAGAAGGGGGAGGAAAAAGAAAAGAAAAGAAGAAAGAAAAAGAGAGAAGAAAAGGAAAAAGAAGAAGGGGAAAAGGAAAAATAATAATATGGGATATTTAAATTATTTAAAATATTTGATGTATACAAAATAGTATTCAAATTCATTTTTAGGCCAAATTAAGATTTTTAAGGGATTTTTCATAAATCCCTTTTTAATTAGCAAACACCTTAATTTTTCTCCAATTAAATTACTTATAAAATTATTAAAATTTAGAAACTATTTTCTCCTTCTTATTTTAATTAAAATAATTTATTTAATTAACTTTTTCTTTAAATGCTTAATTAGCTAAAATACCCAAATTCCTCCTAATTAAAATACTTATAAATCTCTTCTTGATTTTCCTTAATTAAATACCCTTTTATTTTAATAAAATTAATTTATTTAAATAATTTTCTAATAAAACCTCTTTTAAATATAATTTATAAAATTAGAAATTTTCGGGGTATTTCATATAGTATTTCCCTCTTATAGGTGAATTGAGTGAGGATCTTCGGGAGGCGTAGGAGCGTTCTCCGAGCCGGCGCCAATCTAGGTAAGGGTTTAACTAAGGCCACTTGTGTGATATGTGAACTACTGGTTGTGGTTATCTTATATGCTCATGTGATGTACTTCTGTGTTATGTTTTAAATGTCACTATCTTATGTGCCTTACGTGTAGCGCAGCATGGATCCAGGTACGTCTGTGTGATTACATGTGTTATGTTAATGTGAATGTGCTTCAATTTATGGTGTGTTATGGCCTTAGGACATGCATGCTAGGGAGTTTGGTGTAGTGACATGGTTTGGGGACATGGAAGGAAATATTTGGAAAGAATTATCAAAAGGGGAAATAAGTCGGTCAGAGAAGGAATGGGAGATCTAGGGTTTGCATGGGGTAGCTACGGTCTGCATGGGGCAAAACCTTACGTGTAGAAAGGTGCCTCGGGGTGTGTGGAAGGTAAGAGAGGTGTTGTCTGGGTGTTTGGGGGGCTCCGAGTGAAAAATAGTACGTGGACCAAAATAAGAGTGCACAGGAGACTAGACTAGAGTCTAGAGGGTGACAGGAAGAAAAAGGGGGAGGGTTAAAATAATAAGTGAGGATGAGGGTGGCATGGAATGGGGGTTGAACCGAAGGGCCGTGAGGTGTAGGGGTGCTAGGACGGTTCCGGATGCACGAAGTAGAAGGGGAGTGGGCCCCATAGGCCCAAGTTGGGTTTTCTGGAGAAAACCCTAAGGGAAGGTAGTGAGTGGACTTTGGGGAAAAAGGTGGTGGGCCAGACCCACACACTTAGGAGACGGGTTCCGGAGTGAGTAAGCTAAGTAAGGGAGGGACGTTGGTCGAGTTAAGAGGCGTAGCGGTCTCAAGATATGAGCCGGGCCCTCTTGGGAGGATGGGTATAGCTGAAGTTAGCCATGCATGTCTCGGGTGGAAAACTTGTTGAATAAGATACCATAAAATACTAATCACTTAAAGAGAAAGATGCTGAGCCGGGGCCCAGACCGGTCCACCGGCGAATAATAGTGGCTAGGAGCCGGGGTGCCCTGGAGACCGTGCCACCGGCGAATAATAGTGGTCGGGAGCGTTTTGCCCTGTATGATTTCCGGTCCACCGGCTATAATAGTGAGGGTTACCTTGCTCAGCAACCAAATATAAAAGCAATAAGACACGGGAAAGAAACTAAATACTTACAGTGGAATACCATGTGAGTCGGGGCCAGACCGGTCCACCGGCGAATAATAGTGGCCAGGAGCGTTTTGCCCTGGAGACCGAGCCACCGGCAAATAATAGTGGCCAGGAGCGTTCTGCCCTGTACATATCTCCGGTCCACCGGCTATAATAGTGGGGCACCCGCACTTACATGGACTAATAAAGAGTATGTGGAATTGAGCATGGCATTAAATGATTTAAAGGATCAGTCTATTTGGAACATAATCGGCCTCACTATTTGTATCATCTTATGTGCCCATATGATCATGCTTGCATTGTGTAATTTGTCTGTTTGGCCTTAGTTATTCGGTTACCTTGCTCAGTACGAAGCGTACTGACCACCCGTTTCATGGGTGCTGCTCATTCCCACGAGCAGAAGGCCCCACTGATCTAGTGCAGGTAGGTGACTCTATATTTGATGCCTATGACGCTCATGAGGCGTTGGGCGGGACCGAGAGCTGAGTTCGGACCTAGCTTGGGGATCGAGAGTGGCGTGGCCGGAGTCCGTTATCACTTCGCCTTTCTTATGTTTTTATTTAAGTTTAATTGTCTCAAGTGTATGATGTTTCAACTTGCAAAAACCTTAAACCGTATCTTGAATTGTACTTTGAACTCCTGTACTCTGATTCTGTATTACTTAGGTTTTACCCATGAACGTGTTTTGCTAACAACTCGTATTTTTTGGTTAATATGTTTTAGCCTTAGCACTTAGTACCGGGACGGTAGGAGTGAACCGTCCCGGTATTAAGTGTGGCGGTAACGCCCCCGAATTTACAAGTGTTACCTCTTATTTTTGATAAACTTTTTAAAATTAAACGAAATTTTTCAGTAGTAAATTTGGGGGTGTTACATAACTGGTTTTATTGAGCTCGGGACCCCCACTATTATTGCCGGTGGACCGGAATACACATAAACTCATCATCCAGGGCACAACGCTCCTGGCCACTATTATAACCAGTGGACCGGGATTTATAAAGGATCATCACCTAGGGCACAACGCTCCTGGCCACTATTATAACCGGTGGACCGGGACATATAAAGGATCATCATCCAGGGCACAACGCTCCTGGCCACTATTATAACCGGTGGACCGGTACTCAATATCATAAATCACTGGGCCCGGCTCATTAATATTCCACTTTCAAATATAGTATCTTTCCTTTCTTTAATCAACACATCAATCATATTTATTTGCCTCGAACAGGAGATCAATAACCCGAGACACAAAGGTACACCGGTCGTACCGGTACACATCAGCTACACAGTACCCTTCAACCACGAACCCAAGGACGCAAAGGTACCCTGGTCGTACTGGTGCATAAAGCTAACTCAGTACCCTACCGACAAGGACACCTAATCCATAAGTATGCATACCCCCTAACTAGGTCTGTAGAGCTAGAAAGAGTAAGATATAGGGCCTGGCTGGGGCACAAAGGCACACCAGCAAATACCAGAATAATCGTGGACTAAACCACGTCCTTAGGGTAGCGACCCCTAAGGAGTCACCATTCCTGATCTCGAGGTCTTTCACTTTAAGTAATAGTGTCTTAATTAAGGTGATCACGAAAAGCACGATAATCCGATACTTATTCACTTTCGATCGTTTCGATATCATTAATCGTTTCTTATTTAGAGGATTATCAGGATGTCATAGAGAAATCATCAAGGTCATGACAGTTATCAAATACTCTTAATTAGCTAATCAGCCTTATTTAAATCACATTATCAGGTTCCACAATCACAACAAATTAGGTACAAATCACTTATTTACCCCCTTAATTATGTAATCGCCAAGTCATCCATTCCTCATTAACAAATTACCCTATTACCCTTTAGGTTACCTAATTCCCGAATTACCCCTTATCCGGTTTAGGTTATCAAATTACCTCCTACGCTTTTTAGATTACCATTCATTCCTCATAATTGCTACACTTATCATATTTCTCATTTGGTTGGTTAGATTACCAAATCGCCCTTCTCCTTTGTTATAATTACTATATTGCCCTTGAGTTGGATAAATTACTCACTTACCCCTCTTCCTTATCATGATTACTAATTTGTCCCTTCAGTTGGTTAAGTAATTATCACTTTATCCTTTAATTGGCTAAGTCACCAAGTTGTCCCTTTAGTTGGATAATTTACCGAATTGCCCTTCTCCTTTATTAAAATTACCATAATAACCTTTAATCGATTAATTTACCAAATTACCCTTCGCTAGCATCATACTTATCCCATTACCCTTCTACAATCATAATTTAATTACTAAATTATCTTTTGTCGTTATCATAATTACCAAGTTACCCCCTTACTCCCAAGTTTACCATAATATCCTTTTATTTACAAAATTACCCTTCTACCCCTTACTTTCAAATTACCATAATATCATTTTATTTATGAAAATTACCACCATACCCCCTTTACTTGTAAAATAACCATAACACCCCTTTTTCTTTCCAAATTACCATCTTACCCTTTTACATCCAAAGTTATCATTTTTATCTTTCTTTTACCAAATTACCATTTTGCCCTTCCTTTCCAAAATTACCATATTAACCTTTTACTCACAAAATTACCATAATACCCCTCACAAAATTACTGTGTCGCCATTCACTTATAAAATTTACCATATTACCACTTACTTATGAAATTACTATTTTGCCCCCTTTACTTTTAAAATTACCATATTGCCCTTTCCCTTGAAATATTACCATTCTTACCCTTTTCTCCAGAAATTACCATAATACCCTTCTTTCTCGCAACTTACAATTTTATCCTTTTACTTATGAATTATCCTTTAACCCCTTTCTTTTTAAATTACTAAATTACCCTTTTACTTATAAAATTACCAAAACGCCCCTTTCACTTATAAAATTTCCATTTAACCCTTTGTTGCACCATTTTTACGAATTTACCACCACTACATAAAATAATGATATTATTCTTATCATCTAAGTCCACCAACTTGTTATTAATCAACATAATACCCATTAGCAACTACATACATTAGATCACATACTTCATAACCATAATTACTAGAATACCCTTAGACAATAATATCATTCAAGTCTTAGCAACATAATACATCATAAACAAGCATTTAACATTTCCATCAATAATCAACCTTTTCCTTAATTATCATACCTACACATGGCACAAAGCTATCATGCATTTCCCTTTTTCTTTCAATAAATGTAACAACCATTTATATATCATGCTTGGCTCACAAAACATACATAAAATCATAATCAAATTCCTAATGTGCTAGCATACGTTTCCATGCATTTAAGGGAGGTTTAACGATTACCTTAATCCCGCAAAATATCAAACCTTACCCAGCAAAATTAGCAATTCAACACCTAAAATAACATCCATCACTATTGTGTTAGAGATAAGAAATAAAAAGGATAAGACTTTATAAAAGAAATTTATTTAATAAAACACTTTAAATAATTTTCATTATACCTCAAAAATTTTCCAAACAATTTCCAACACAAGGGGAAGGCTCACGCTGCATGAGCAGCGTGAGTGTCATGCATAAATGGGAGGGGAAAAGGCTCGAAGAGGGGTGAAGGAAGAAAAATGAGCCATGTTCGGGTTGAGGTCTTTGGGCTAGAAAAGAGGGTGGTTGGGGGAGGTTTGGAGGCAAGGTAAGGATGTAGGAGTGAAGAGGGGGTGTTGGTGGTGGCCAAGGATGGTTTCGTGGCGGCTGAAGGTGGCGGAGATGGCGGCGGCAAGGTGGCAAAGATGGCTGGCGATAAGGGGAAAAATGGGGAGAAAAGAAAGAAGGGGTGGAGAAGGGAGGAAGTGTAGGCTCAAGGCGGCGGCGTGGGGGTGCAGGGCAGTAGGGGGTGGTGGCAGGAGTCGGCGCAGGGGTTGTGTGCGGCGGTCGGAGCGGTGGACGGCGGCGGGGCAGAGAAAAATAGAAAAAAAAATGGAAAGAAGGAAGGAGAGAGGAGGGAGCTCGGGGGAAAGAAGGTGGCTCGAAAATGGGACAAGAAAATGGGCGAATGGGAGAAGAAAAGAAGAGGAAAGGTAAGGGGGCAGGTGGCAGGGCATAGGGCGGCAGGGAGGCGGTAGGGTGGCAGGGAGAGGGTGGCGACGGGAAGGGGGGGAGTTGCAGACATGGATAGGGGTGCAGGGGTAGCTCGACTCGAAGGAGGGGAGAAGAGGACAGGGTAGAGGGAGGGAGTAGCAGGGGTAGGTGCGACGGTAGGCGGCGGCAGTCGCAGGTGGTCGGGCGGCAGCTGCAGAGGGTCGGGCTGTTGTCGCCTGAGAAGAAGAAGAAAGAAGGAAAGGGCTGTGGCGGCCGGTCGGGGGAAAGGAAAGCAGGCAGCCGACCGGTCCAGGGGAAAAAGAAAGGGAGCCGGCCGGGCTGGCGTGCTGGGCGACGCGCGAGGGAGAGAAGGGTGAGGCGAGCCGAAGGCCCAATGCGCAAGGGAAGGCTGGCCTGGCGAGGCAGCCCGAGGGAAAAGGAAGAAGAAAAAAAAAAGAAAAAGGAAAGGAAGAAAGGGGGAAAAAGAAAAAGGGGAATGGAAAAAAATAGGAAAAGTAGTTTAATAAAATTTATAAAATCATAAAATATAATATTCCTGGTAAATTATTTAATTTAACAATTTAATTTATTATAACCTAATGTTTTAGTTTAAAAAGGATAAAGTTGGTAAAATATTAGTTTGGAAAATTATTTAAATAAAACATTATGATAAATAACAAAATATTTATTTTTAATTTACTTATCCAAATTTACATACTCTAAAATCCATAAAATAATTAAAATAATAATTTTACAAGCTAATTTTATTTCAAATAAAGTTATTTATTAAAATATAGGTTTTCGAAATTTTGGGGGTATTACATAAGACTTCAACCCAAAAACAATATTCGATATCAAACCTACACAAGAGGTCTACTCCCCACCATCAGTGGATCATCACAAGACCCATTCAACCAAGGTAGCATCAGTATGGGTCTAGTGCTGAGTAGATCACGACTACCTAACTCATGGAAGGAAACATGACACACATAAGATATGACAATCTTTAGCTTACAATACTCATGCTTAATTATACATTTGATACATATTCCATTCCACTCATACAATAATTCATGCTCAATTACATATGCAATACATACACCATTCTACTTGTATAATAACTCATGCGTGATTTATATATACGATACGTATACCATTTTACTCATATAATAACTCATGATTGATTATACATATGATACGTACAATAACACATGGGGTCACAGACTCATGCTCATAATACATGACTAGACACGAGAATACACAAGGTACAAGCGTACAAGAAATTTATGATCACATGCTAAGTAACACACACTACCCTAGAAGGTATCATTCTGCACATAAGGCCCACATGCAATTTTAAACATTAGATCATGTGATAAATAAATACGGACATGCGTCATATGGCAACACTATTGTAAGAGAGACAACCAAGAGATATGCATATGAAACATAAATATAAAGCCCATGAGTGAGCAAGAATAATTCATTATTATATTCCTTTATTGTGATCACAACCATTTGATTATATTATCTCGATGACGGAGACTCAAAGGGATCATAACAACTAATCTAGTACTCAAACGGTACTAGCCCTAGCTGGCCCGCCCAGAAACGTAACCAGACTACCAATAAATAGTATACCTAATCACTTAAGTATGCATACCCCCTATAGGGCCGAAATATATCGAGACACCTATAGAGTAGAAGAGGGTCTCTCTGAACCTCGTAAGGCACCCGGGATCACAAAACAGAAAAACATCGGAATGGTACCAAGTGAATACCAAACCTAATTCGGATAGCTACCCTGAGTGATACAAGTCCCAACTCAAGATCTTTCACTTTAAGTGATTAATATTTTATTTAAGTATTTAACCAATCATAAATCAGGCCCACATAACAACATTTAGCTCACATCCATCAACATAATAAATTTCCATTATTATATCAATTTCAAGTAGCGTTAAAGCAAAGTAGCATTAAAGCTAATAAATTTCAAGCGGCATTAAAGCCGATACGATCCAAGTGGCATTAAAGCTGAACCAATTCAAAGGACATTAAAGCCGAACCAATTCAAAGGGCATTAAAGCCGATCGATTTCAGAGGCATTAAAGCTGATCTAATTCATGTGGCATTAAAGCTGAATAATTTTTAGGACGCGTTAGAGTCAAGTAATTCCATGACATAAAGATAGAGCATAAAGTATCATATAACTCCAATCCCCACTCAACCCTTCACATACTCAAATACATACAATATTCAAGAGGAATACGAACATGCGTTTGCATTAAAGCTATAACTCATACATACATACAATTACCACACAAGAATACAACATATGCTTGACATGATTAAATAATCAATAAGCATACTCATCACCTTCCACTCTGAATAGAAACACATCCAGATTCCGCCATAAGTAAAGGTAATTAAAGACTTACCTAAGTCCGAAGCTAGCTAAGTAAATTGAGAAAGAGAGAGAGAGAGAGCTATCAAAAGCTCGACTATCCACGAGAAAGTTTTCCTAGATCATCGATGGAAATCAGAACTAGGTTAGAAACTATCTTATCGATTAAGAATTTAAATATTATAATAAAATCAACATAATGGGACATAAATGATATTTCTTGGAAAACGTGTCCAAAACCTATGACTTGCGAGCATCACTCTGTTAATATTTAAGATTAAATATCAATCAAATTGGGTTTAACACATATCACTTGGGATATTTCAAATTGATTTGGGAAGCCAGGGAAAGAATACTATATTATAAGTTAATTTTATCAAAAATGACCTACTTATTAGGTTTTACAACTAAAGAGGTAAACCAACCATTTTTAGAATACCAATTCAACCCGATAACATAAGAATACAATTCACATGATTTAAAATCAAACCCGAAAATCGATTAGGTGAAAGATGCATAGCTCAATCAATTTTATAAAACCATCTCCGAAAATTATGGTTTTTAATGCTCGGACTACAAACCACCCAATTCACTTCGATTACTCCAAATTGATAGCTTTAAAACACAATTAAACTAATTTTAGATAAATCTAGATAATCAATTTCAACAAAAACAATCTTTCGAGTAGCCAATTCAAGACAATCAGTTTCTAAAATTAGGGTTTCAAAGCCCAAGACACAAACTCGGATAATTCAAATCAATTAATTTCAATTGAAGATGTTATAATATAATTAAGACCATTTCAACTATTTCTATCAATTCAATTTTAGAAAAACAACTATACCAATGACTAATTTCATAATTTCACTTGAAATATAAGGTTTTAGGCCTGAAAATGCAATTCTGTTGAATTATATTAATTTATTTAAATTTAATATTTAGAAATGCAATTAGACATATTTTATGACTTATAACCTTATTTACAAGTTCAAATATCCCAAAAATAAGAAAAAAAATGCCAAAAATCATTATTCAGCGCTAAGGCTAAAATCAACAAAAAGTGTTGATATAAATAACTAAATCATGTCAAAATAAGACCCCATGTCAAATTTGAAAAATTTACAATTCATAAAATAGTTTATCAATGGTGCGACCGTAGCCGGCACGCAATTTAAACCCTCTTGTTGTCAATTGTAGCACTGGTAAATAAGGGTATCGTTCTAGCCGGGGATTGAGAGGGCTCACATCTAATTAACTAGCTTAAAAATAATTAAAACTAAAAACACTAAATAACACACAAAATAAATAAACAAGAGAAATACTAATGGGGGTTTATCAAAATAATAAAATAATAAAAGGAATAAATAAAATAAAATAAACTAATAATAAAGATAATGGGAAACAATGGGAAACTGCAGATATAAGAAATATGTTAGGGAAATAAAAATCCACCACTAGACTAGGTTGTAATATAATGTTTATTTCTAAGTCATCTTTTAATCGTGAGAATGAGATCGACCAAGTTACACACCAAACGCAGGTCCATACACCTTATATTACTTCCCTTAATTAATTAATACGACCACGTGCCTATATTAACCCTATTAAATACTAGTAGTATAGCAGCAACAAGCGGCTCCTATATTTAACTAGATTTAATGCATTAAGTGTAAGTGAAAGGCTGTCAATTTAAGTACCCAGACTAGTACAAAACGCATGTCTAGCTGTATTTCCTTTCCTTGACCCACACGTATCGAGACGTTTTACCACCTCGGTTAGAATCACAAAACGATTAGGTGAATTGCTATCTAACCTAGCTGCAATTTATACATATAAATTCTAGTATATTTAGATGGCCACCTAGCAAGCAATTAATCCTACATATTGTCACTTATGAGGTACCAGAACAAGGCATGCACCAAATAAACTATACTTGATAGAATTATACATATAAACGATAGCAATTAATATAGAGTCAAGAAACAATCTCACAAAATAAAGAAAATAAAATTATAATTCAAATCATAATCTAGGGTTTCAATTCATTCCCTAACAATAAATAATCAGCCACTCATAATTAAAGAATTAATTACACAGAAATATATATCTAAAATATAAATTAAAAATAAGAGAAAGAAATAACCGGAATAAATTTTGGATAAAAGATTAAGAATTTATTCAGATAAAAATTAATTTTATCTGAAATAAATTCCATCGGTATTAAATTCTTCCTCAAAATTTTCTTCCTTGTTTGCTTTGATTTCCGTGCAACAATTTCTTTTTCTTTTTCTTTTCCTTCGGCTGACACTGACGGCTGACGGAGGCTGCTCGTTCCGTGCGTCGCTGGCGTGGTTGCCTCGGACTCCGTGCGCTGAAGCTTCCGTCGTCGTCCTTTATGTTTCGTTCCAAAGAGCGTCGACCGCACGAGCCTGTGAAGGCTCGCGCCTTTCTCCTGACTCTGCCGACCCCTGTGCCTCGTTTCCTCTCTGCGTCTTCTCTCCCTGCCGCCCTCTATTTAATGCTGCGTCCTTTTTATTTCCGTTTCGTGCGACCGGTCCCTCGTCGCCCCATGCCACGGCAGCCCTATGCTTACTTTTCTTCCTCGTGCGGCGCTCCTGTTCTCTTCAGCGTTCGTTTCTTCTGCCGTCATTTTAATTCCTATTCAGCGTCGTTTTGTTTCAGGCCTTTGGGCCTTCGGCCTTTGGCCGTTGGTCCAAAGGTCAAATTTCTTTTTTTTATTTATTTTCTTTTATTTAAAAATAAAACCTGCAAAATAAAATTCAATAAATATTAATAAATAATATTTTATTCTAAATTTACTTAATTTATATCATTTTAGCTCAAATAATAAAATTTATGCAATTTTTACCACTTAAGCATAAAACAATAATTATTCCCCTATATTAGCCAAATAAACTACCAAAATCTAAGATTATAAGGGTATAAAATGTGTCAAAATATGAACTCGATCATCAATCAATCGATAGAAAATGTTATTTTATATTGAAAAGCTTAATTTAAAAACCAAAAATATTATATTATTGGAATTTACTATCCATACTCTATTATTATTTCAAGGGTCAATAGTCAATGGTCAACCTTTGACCCTAGAATATGTTAAAATAGTTTTTAGGGGTAAAAAGGTTAATTTTATGATTAATTATTCCATAAACAAGATTAAACTTGGATTAAACCCTACCTAGGGCAATTAAAGGTCATTAACTCAATATTACATTGAATAATACCAAGAACACACAAAATACCTAACACTTTTAAGATTTCATTAATAAATTTAAGCATCAAAACTTACATGAATCGTAACATGCTATATATGAAGTATCATCTACATAATACAATATATAACCTAGTATAATCAAAGAGCAAAACATACCCAAGGGGGTTAAAAATCCCAAACATTTCATACTTAATATATTAACACAAAGAAGCATGCTAAATAACAAAATTATATCTACTCATAACAAATATGTATTTACCTAAGCCTAATGCTCCAAAAAAAAAAGAAGAAAATACAAGCCAAGATTGTTAGAATCAATATTCTATCTACGATCAATTTGAATGCTTATGATCAAATCATAGGATTATAAGATCCTAAAAAAATTGTAAAAATATAAAACTTGTATACTTATATATTAAAAAAAATAACATATTGTAAGTCAAAAGAATACAACATTACATTCTTAAGCTCTCATATAGTCAATGATTGAATTTTAGAAACTTACAAGTAATATAAATTATTGAAGTATTTTACACATTCAGAAATATATTTAGTCATCAACATCATAAATGAATTATCAAATATAATGTGAAAATTATAATAAGATTATGGGTAGAGGAAATATACAAACAATTGTGTTCAAAATATATAATATTGTTAGTCTTAAGAAAAGACACTTAAATAATGAAGAAAATAATGAGAGAACAATATTTTCTATCATTTAAGAGAATAAGAGCCAAAAAAAATTTAAGTTGAATTTAAATATTTTGATGAATCAGGATTATAAAATAAAAAAAGGAAAAAAATTGGCTATACATACGCACGCTAAGTTACTACGTGAACCATATGATCACCATAAACAAATACTTGTTTGCATTAGAAAGCTAACATAACCATACAAAAATATTAATTTTGAATTAAATAGAACTTAATAGTTAATAGTTTTGTAAAGTTTAATATATTCGTTTCACTATTTAGATGGATATTATGTTGTTTTGTCAACATTTTACATCAACAACCAACGTTATTATTTTAGTAGTAACTCATTCATACTTTCTTTTTACTAGCTCATTTTTAAGATATGTTGCAAAATAATATAGAGTAATAAATAAGAGGATTAAGGAAGAAATATAGATGGAATAATATGGGAAATAGACTGGTGATAAATTGAAAAAAAAATATAGTTATTCTATAGAGTCATAGAATTTTACCTAGGATCATAAGATTATATTGTAGGATCATAAAATTCTATTGTATGATCTTAAGATCCTATAACTATTTAACTACTTTAATGTTTTACCTAGGATCGTTGATCATTTTGTGATTTTTGAATTATAGGATCGTATAATCATATAATCGAATCATGATTTTAATGACTATGATTCAAGCTTGAAAAAATATGAAGGTTTTCTCATAGTTACCAAGTATTTATTTATTTATTTTTAATTAAAACTGCTAACAAATTAATCCTTGGTTCAATTGAGAAGAAGAAAAACAAGAAAAAATGATTGGTTGTGGTGGTAGCACAAGATGGAGGGTGTGGTAATGATGGTGCAATGGCCTGGGGGAGAAGAAGGAAATGTTTAAAGGTAGAAAATGGATAAGATCAAGTGTGTAGGATTAAGTTAGATATTTTGAAGTTGCTTAATGAAGTGTAAACATTGTAGATATTTTGTTGTTGAGGAGGGGTGATGATAGCCAAGGTTGATCATGGTCATTGATTTTCCTTGGTTTTGACACATGGAAGGCTAGGATAGAGTTTCACAAGAGTTAGAATAGTTACAAACACCAAAATAAGGGTTTCAATAGTAATTTATGCCCGAAAATGATGAAGTAAATTCTAACAATCATAAAAATAATAATTTAATACTTCTTTATCCTTTTTGCTAAAATATAGTAATCTCCTAGGATTCATAAATTTTAGATGGTTAAAAGAGTTGTTTCAAGGCTTAAAAAAATAAAAAGAGGTGAACAAAATTGATGCAATAACATCCCCATTACAAGACTCCATATTAGCCACTTATCATCCTAAAATGAAGGGCCAAAAATCCTTCTAATCTGGGAAGGATTTTTCCACGTCTAAAACCAACCCACAAACACATGCATGGCAACCATATAATGTGACATCCAGTCACCCTCCACCTCATGGCTTCCTCTTTAATCCCAAACACAAGACAATCACCTGCAGCCACAACCACACGGGGCTTCCCTTTTTTGAGCCAAAAATGCAACCACCAGTTTGCCATCCCCGGCCACTTGCGCACAGCTTAGTGGGGACCAGTTCTAGGCTTCTTTTTTGAGCTAAAACATAGCCAACAACCTGCCATCCCCAGCCACCTGTGCACAACTCCAGTGGAGACCATTTCCAACATCAACCTACAAGGAAAAGAACAAAAGAATAGGGTGGTGGAAGGGAAGACATGGTATGTAGAATATGGAAGCACTTTTGTTTATTAATACTTCACTTCATGTACTTTTTGGATAACCCAAGATGTAGTTTATAATTGTTAGCTTAGCTTTTGTTGAAATCAATGATGTAATAGCTAGCTAAGTAACTGATTTCATGCACCCCATCTCAAAATCAGCAAAGGTATGGGAGGGGTTATGTAGAACACGATTGAGGGCATGGAGTTGACCTTTTAGGTAGTTAGAATTAAACTAGAATAGTTAGCTTTATTAGATAACTACATAGTTTACATTCTAACCAGCTATATCCACTTAGTTAGGATTTAGTTGCCTTGTAACTAAAGTTTTTCCACATCTTTAAAAGTGTGAGGCATAGCTGAATGCAATGGACTTTTGGCCTGCTTATTTCCTCCCTTTTGTCGAGTGAAATCCTACCTCCAAAGCTAGTGCATGCTTTGAGTTGTTTGAAAATCCTTGTTTCTTTTATCCTAAGTGTTACAAGACTTAGGTGAAAGAATCAAGTATATGAACTAAAGGTTACTTAGTTCATATCCTCGCTTCTTCCATTCCTCTTTAACCCTTTTAATTTTGGTGGTCATCCTAGCCATCATTTTTATGCGTAGCTTAACCCTAGTATCCACCATGCATCAGAAATATAAATAGTATTTTTTCATAGAGATCTCTTATTAGAATTTTGAAACTTCTTGGGAGACTTAGAAAATTTTTAAAAATTAAAAAATAAATGAATTAAAATGATCTAAAAAAAATTGATAGCCAAAAGTAGCTTAGATGATATCACATAAACAAACTTATGAGAAAGGTTTATAAAATAGAAATAAAATGTTTCAAAAATGAAATAAGGGTTTCTATCTCATCAAAAGGTTTAATAAATGTAAAAAAATAATATATTTTTATTATAAGTAAAAAAATTTATGAATAGTTAAAATTTTCAAGAAACAGGATGTTTCATCATATTTGAAATTGAATAACACTAGAACACATTATCAAGCTTTCATTTAGCCACTAATTATGTTAGAGCAATGGATACCAATTATAAACTATATTACGTAAAAAAACATAAAAAAATAAAATAAAAAATAAAAAGTGAAAATTACAATAAAATGATTAAAATTAACAACATTAATGATTTATCATGAATTTATAGCCAAAATTATGGTTATAAAGGGAAAATCTCACTATTGTGCTCTAAATGTTGAAGTTAATTGTCATAAAAAAGATTTTACTACAGTCTCAAATAATACCTTATGATATTAGACAGGGGCCAAACCATTAGAGAAGCATGAATAAATATAGTTAAAATACAAGTGAAAAAAGATTTAAAACACAATAGACAAAAGTCGTAGTCATTCTATATAATCATAAGATTCTACTCAGAATTGTAAAAGTCTACAAATCTTAGATTGAATCGTAAGATTTTACCATGATTATAATAATTTAAAATTCTACCCATAAGTGAAGATTGTTTTGTAACTTTTGGATCATAGAATTGTAGAATCATAAGATCTAGATTGAAATTTTAACCATTGTACAAATAGTGATAATTATAATTATAAATAAATAAACAATAAGAATATTATTAGTTACAATTATTAGTTATGATTAATATAAATATTATCAGTCTTAATTATAAATAAATGATCAATGCAAATAATGTAAGTTCTAATTAAAAATAATTAAAAATTATTTAAGTCCATAATATCTAATATTTTTATATTCTTATTATTGTAAATTTTAATATTAAATTATTTAAGGCCATTAATATGTTATTATTTTAATGTTTTATTATCTTATCATACCACATAATCATTTAATCATAAATTTTTTTAGTATTTAATAATAATTTATTAAGTTATATTTTTATTATCTTATTATTCCACTCGATTAATAATACTTAATCTAAAGTTAGAAATAATTTATTATCAAATAATTTTATATTCTTATTGTCTTAAATTTTAATAATCAATTATTTATTGTTAACAATATCTTATTATTCCACATAATTATTTAATCATAAATTTTCAAAGTCCAATAATATTTTATTAATTCTCATTTTTATTATCTTATTATTCTGGTCTTTTAATTATACTTTATCTAAGTACAATAATACTTTAACAATCACAATATATGCATCACAATTATCACCATATATATCAATCACAATATGTGTGTGTGTGTGTATCCATCTATCAATTACCACCAACACATACACACACACACACACACACACACACACACACACACATACACACACACACATATATATATATATATATATATATATATATATAGAGTCACATATAAACCCTTACTAATATATAAATACAGAAACCAATCTTAACCATTAGATTAATATTTGAACAACAATCAAGATTTAATAAATACCTAACCAAAAAACTAATCAAAACCTATATCCAAGCCTAAACCCACCCTAAACCTTAAACCTAAACCCTAAAACCTAAAGTAAAACCCTAAACCCTAAAACAAAACCCAAAACCTTAACCCATTAACACTTAACCCTTAACCCTTAATGTGAACCCTAAACCCTAACTATAAACCCTAAACACTAAACCCTAAACCCTAACCCCCAAAACCCAAAATCTAAACCATATTCCCTTAACATAAACCCTAAACCCTAGTTTCCATCCAAAGGCATGAATGTTCCAACAAAAATAAAACATACTCATGAAATATACTTTCATTTGATTATACATTGTGATGAAAAAAAGGCTCCATGATCCAAAAGTGTCATGAATCCTTGAGTTTCCCTTATACAACTCCAAAAAGTAACTTTCCACAATCATCTAAACTATAATGAAATGCATCAAGGACCAATGCCCTTCATGAGATTGAAAAAACTAGAAATCCAACTCTCGTATTTCATTCCAAAATTTGTCATTGACACATAAAAAACTAACATTAGTTGAAATTTGAATTGAGTAATTAAAAAAATATTACAATTTGAGATCGAGAAGTAGAATGATATGTTTTACTTTTGATTTTAAATTTGATTTTGTGGACAATTCTGACTATCATGGCCTGCATACTCTCCACATGCCTTGCATTTTCTTGTCATCATATTTTGTTTCACAATGGCCTTTCTTTCTCCCCTTTAATCCTCTTTCTGTTTCCTTTGTTTTTGGATTGACGTAGAACTTGAATGGCAACTTCACTCGGAGTACTTATCCCAATTAAAGATTTAATGATATATGATTTTCTTGGAGGTTTATCACTACTATTCTTGTCACTCCATTCTTGATTAAAATCTTCAAGAACTCTTATAAATTCATGGATACCTTCTTCTTTTCCTTCAACTAGGCTCACACATTCAAACATTTGAGACTATAACCTACTCAAGGTAGTCTTCATATCATCAGCTTTGGAACATTGCTCCGATGGGTTCAATGATAAGTCATAGATTGGGTTTTTTAGGGCATTTTTAGTCCACTAATTCACTACCAACTGAGTAGGAATATGGTTTATGCCTTTTCCTTTCAAAACCCAAAGTATATACCTATAAGGAATTCCACATCTCTAAAGCAACTTAGAATAGCACTTAATATCTTGCTTTATTATATTATATACCACCCAAAAAGTACTCTTACAATTTGACATACCAAATTCACCGACTACAAAAATCTCTAAATCACCTTCCCTCATAAAATCATCAAGTCCACATGAAAATATAGCAGCCAAAATCTCAATTTGGAACTTGAAAAATATAGTATGAGTATAGACCTCAGATATATACTTCTCCAATTTAAGGTGAGTCTTGAGTTTGGGATATGTCAAGTTTGATACCTTATTTATCTCCAATTGTTTATACCTTTGTCTATCCAATGCACTATTATAGTGCATACAAAACTTAACCAAAGTATAGTGACTATTAGTGAAATTCCCAAAAAAACTATTCTCATTCTCCGATCTTGAATTTGTTCTTATAATCCCTCCCATAAACAAGTATCTAAAATATGTAGATATCCATAAGTTTCTTATATCAAACATATGAGCAAGCCATTCATGTTCCTCCAAACCAAACTTAACAATTATCCCCATCCACTTACACTTGAACTCCTCAAGTTCAAGTATTAGACTCCACACACATACATATAACTTATTTATGAAATCATAGTCCTGAATTAAAGGACCAACTTTTTTTGGGCAATTTATTCATAATGTGTCACATGTAGAATATGTGTTGAGTTTTCTTAAAAACCCTTTCTATGGAAATTTTGATTGGTGGATCTTGGTAAGTTATTATACAATATGGCTAAATATTCCCCATATCCCTCAAGAATGTCTCAAATGACCACTGAAATGACCCAATATTTTCACGAGTTATTAATCTTACTCCAAAGGTGACACACTTTTTGTGGTGATCAACCTTAGTAAATGGTGCAAAAATCAAATTGCACTTATTTGTGTCATAAGTAAAATGAAATGAAATCATATCACCAAATAGAGATTAAGTCTTCCTAGAGATAGGATCGATCCAAAAAGCACATACAAGGACTCTACTATCATCAACCATATAATCAAAATAATATCCACTCCAATTCTCCCTCATCTTACAAAAGATTTCCACAAACATATCATAATTAAAATAACACTTCATATCCCTAGAATGATTCTTAAAATCTTGTAATAAAGCACCTACATTCTCATACCCTCCCACTTGTTCTTTGAATAACCAAAATGATTTGGATATCCTAATGTTCATCCTAGCATTATCTATAATGAACTTCTTATGCATGATAGTCAAATTTCTCCCTTCCTTTAGAAATTGTCTAATACTAGGGGTAGCTAGAAGGTGATTAGATCATTCATAAAAATTTAAAACCACATAAAACCCTTCAATCTTGCGCTTAAGACACGTTCTAGCTCTACATCCCACTCTCCTTCTAGCACCACCTTCACCACTACCTAGGGCACGACAAATATTTGTCGATAGCTTAAACCCTTCCCTAATACAAATAAAATATTTTAGTGTGACAATATTACTTACAGTTCTCTTTTCACCAAACAAATAAATACTAAAACCATAAGTATAGGCATAATTCTTGTAGAACTTAATCCCATCATCTAATGATTCAAATCTTATTCCTACAAAAGGGGTTATTTTTTGGTGAACAATAGGGTATCCATTCATTTTTTCCACTAGGAGATGTGTAGGGTATTGACTTGGGAGTGACCAACCTACTATCAATATCATTCAATTTTGAGGGAGGAGAAAAATCTTATTTTTCACTCATAACACTTATACAATAAAATAAATGAATCTATCACAAACAAGGAAATTAAGATGGAAATAAGTACAGGTATTATAAATCAAATTAGTAAAATCATAGTAATAACGCTAAATTATAAATTAGATTAACAAGCTAAATCAAAGTAATCAGAGTAGCAAGCTAAATTGTATATTATAAATCAAAGTAACAAGCTAAATTAGAGTAATTGGAGTAATATTATTCCATGACTAATCAGAGTAATTTTTTCTACTTCCTCCCCATATCCATCATTACCCGTGTCCAACTGGATGACTATTCACCATTTCATTCCTTAAACACACTCACTTCACACGATCCATCAACAATAGAAGAAACATGGATGAAGCGTTCCCATCTCTCATTTTGGATAATTTCCTAAAGCAATTAGAGTATCCTATTTTTAACCTTATTCCATGACTAATTAGAGTATTTTTTTTAAAGAACTTAAAACAAGCTAAATTAAGAGCAATCAGATTAATATTATTCGATGACTAATCAAAATAATTTTTTAAAAAGAACTTCAATATTCGACAGTTATCAGAGTAATAATACTATGATTACTAATCAGAGTAATCATATTAACAAGCTAAATCAGAGTAACATATAGCCAAAAATCATAGGCATTGCCAACTAATCGACACAAACATCACTGCTATCAGAACAAAATGAAACATACACAAACCTCAAGTTTCAATCTCATTACAAGATCTACTATGTTGAAGGTATTTGATGCCCTTTTTTGTTCAATATTGGCACAAGTATTAGGAATTGAAATAATAGAACAAAACAAACATTCACAAACCTCAAGTTTTAGTCTTGTTGCTATATATAGTATGTTGAAGGTCTTTGGCGCCATTTTTTGTTGAATCAGTATAGAAGTAATAGGGGTGAAATCAAAAGAACGAGGATATAGAGGAACATTAGAATGTTAGAGGACAATGAATTGAGGTCTGATGGAGGAGGTTTCAAATGGGCGGAGTGTGACAAAGAAGATTCTTCAATGGTCGACGTTCAACATTCAGCGATCGACAGAGAGGGAGAAATGGTTAGGCAAATAGGGAGAGGGAAGGAAGACAATAGTAAGAGAGGGATGGTAAGGCAGAGAGGGAGAGGGAGAGATGGTGACTGAGAGAGTGGCATGGTAAGGCGGGGAGGGAGAGGGAGGGATGGTAAGGCAGAGAGGGAGAGAAAGGGAATTTGACTGAGAGGGAGAGAGATAAGGAAAATTTGTTGTGGGTTGTTCGGGATTTTGAACGAAGATGGGTATTAATTTTTACCCATATAAATTTTATTTAATAAAAATTTTTCCACCTCATCTATTCTTATCTATTTTATAGGTTTTAATCTCAACCCTTAAATTTTCTAAATTTAATGGTGAGTAAAGGTTCCTATGTTTGTATATTAATTAGAGATTATATACGACCCTAAATCTATATATATATATATATATATATATATATATATATATCCATCCATCCATCCATCCATCCATCTATATATATCATAACAAATATAGGGGAAGGAGAGGGTTTTCTAGTAGAAGGGGAGTCGGGGTCCGAAAAAACAAAGTTAGCGGGAGTGGACCATGACTTTGAAGGAGAAGTAAGTTTGATAAATAGTTGGAGGAGGAACGCGGAGGGTAGTACACAATTTGATTGTTTATTGGGAGACTTAGGCTTGGAACAACAAAATAAAGAGAAGGAGGATGGAGAGGCTTCACGGGACTCTTCAAAAGCATTGCCACCGGGGTTTGAAAATGTTTCCCCGAGGGTAATCAGGGAAGCGGGCGGGTTGGAACAGGAGAATATGGATTATGCGACGGAGTTTGAGATGGGAGATGATTGGGCCGAGGTAGAAGAAACCTGGAAGTTTGGTAAAGGTATTGGGCTTCGCTCTAAGGAGGAAAGTTTGTGTAAAGAGAGATTGTATAGTTTAAGAAGGAGTCAGAGGAAGATTAAGAGTAGAAAGATCTGACGAGGCTCGTAGTGGGTAATAGGAGAGGCCAATTTGATGATAATTGTTAGCTGGAACGTGAGGGGGATTGGAGCTTGGGGTAAAATCTCGAGTATAAATGGAGTGTTAGATAGGGTAAGACCGTGGGTATGTGGCCTAGTCGAAACAAAACACCAGGCATTGTAGGAGGCTTGGAAGAAGAAGGTCTGGAGAAATCACGCAATTGAATGGAGAGACTCGGTGGCTCAAGGCAGAAGCGGAGGGCTGATTATCGGCTGGGATACACAGTTTTTTTCGATGGTCAACTTTAGAAATGGGAACAGATGGATCCTGCTCGAAGGTTTCCTGGGGCCGCAGGCTTTTGAGTGTGGGGTGTTGCTTGTATATGGGCCTTCGAATACTAGAGAAAGGAAGGTTTTATGGGAGGAGCTATGGGAGGTTGGCCAACTATGTGATAGACCATTACTTGTTATGGGGGACTTCAACGAGGTTAGGGGCCCGAACGAGAGAAAAGGGGGTTGGATTGACCACAACAGCGTTGACGCTTTCAATGGGTGGATTAACATGATGGGCCTTATCGATTTTAAGCCGAATAACATGAAGTATTCTTGGCAGAGGGCAGACTCGGCTAGTTTACTAGACATATTTCTTGTTAGTCCGGCGTGGTTAGATATGTTCCCAAGGATCTCTTGTCAGGGGCTAGGGAGATCTCTGTCGGACCATAATCCAATCAGCCTCAAAGAAGAGCCTAAAGGAGGGGGGAAGAAGCCGTTTCGGTCCTGGGATATGTGGTTCTCTCATCCTAAGTTTCGAGGTTTTGCGGTAGAGTGTTGGAACAAGATGGAAGGGGCTTCCTGTCAAAGCAAGTTAAAGGAGATAAAGGGGTCGCTGCGGAAATGGAATAAAGAGGTGTTCGGGGATGTCGAGTCAAGAATTAAGTCCTTTGAAAAGGAATTAGAGACGGTGGATAGGATAGTGAATGAAGACGCCCATCAAGATGTTGATCTAGCTAGAAGGGCCGCCTTGCAGGTGCAACTCTGGAAATGGCATAGGAGAAAATAAGAGTATTGGAGGCAGGTGTCCAGGATCAGAGGTTTTAAAGACGGAGACAGAAACACGAGATTCTTTCACACAACTGCTGCGGTCAGGAAGAAGAGAGCTACCATCAGTAGGTTGGTAGTAGAGGGCCACGAGGTATCGGACCCGGGAGGAATAAAAGATGGTATTGTGTCCTTCTTCAAAAAGTTGTATGAGAGACCTGATCTTCCACAGGTGAGCATTTCTTCCGACGGGTTCCAGAGACTATCAACAGAGCAGAGCAGGGGGATGGATAGAATACCTAGCAGGGAAGAGATACAGAAGGCGGTATGGTCGTGCGATCCAGACAAAGCACCAGGGTATGATGGTTATCACATGGGATTTATCAGGAAAATGTGGGCCGTTATAGGGAGGGACTTCACCGATTCTGTTTTACAATTCTTCAGGACAAGCAGGCTACCCCGGGCACTCAACACTACGCTGATTTCGTTGATCCCTAAGGTTGAGGAAGCGGAAGAAGTTCATCAGTTCAGGCCCATCAGCTTAGTGGGATGCATATATAAGGTGATCTCAAAAATCATAGCTCAAAAATTGAAGCAGGTGGTCAGGATACTGGTTAGTGACTCTCAAGCAGCTTTTATAGAAGGAAGAAGCATTCTAGATGGGGCTTTGGTAGCCAATGAGATAGTTCAGTGGACGAAGAAGAGGAAAGGAGCGAAAGGAGTGATGATAAAGCTGGACTTTCAGAAGGCATATGACAGCATCAGGTGGGATTTTGTGGATAACATCCTCAGCATTATGGGGTTCGGGAAGATCTTCAGAGGATGGATTCAGGAGAGTATTACGACACCAAGGATCTCCATTCTTATTAATGGAGTTCCTTCGGAACCGTTTGAGATGGGTAGGGGGCTGAGGTAGGGGGATCCTATCTCTCCTTTTCTGTTTGTATTAGCTGTGGAGGCATTCACTCAGCTCATTAGAAGAGGCGTGGAAAAAGAATCTCTCCAGGGGCTTACAGTGGGCAGGGATAGATGTGTGGTCACTCATCTACAGTTTGCGGACGACACGATGGTATTCTGTGGGGAGTCTTTGGAGAGCGTAAGAAACTGGAGAAGGCTTATGGACTGTTTCTTCTTATTGTTAGGCTTGCGGGTCAATTTCGAAAAATCAGAATTGATCGGTCTAGGCGTGGACACATGTTTTCAGCAGGAGGCGGCAGGAATTATAGGGTGCAAGGTTGGAATGCTACCTATGAGTTACCTTGGCCTTCCTCTGGGGGCAAATGCAAGCAGGAAGGAAGTGTGGAAGTCGGTAGTGGAAAAGATTAAGAGGAGACTAGCGGGATGGAAGGCGAGAGTTCTGTCAAGAGTAGGGAGGCTGATTCTGATCAAGAGCGTGCTCAACAATCTACCATTGTACTACATGAGCTTGTTTAAAATCCCTAAGGGAGTGGTCAAGGAGATCATTGGTATTCAGAGGAACTTCTTCTGGAGTAGTACAGGAGGAAGAAAAGCTTTGCCACTGGTCAAATGGGAGGTGATTCAGAAACCCAAAGCCTTAGGGGGGTTGGGAGTTGGGGACTTGATGATGAGAAACAGTGCTTTACTCTTTAAATGGTGGTGGCGGTACTACACAGTCGAGGGAGCGACATGGAAGAGCATTATTTCCTTGATCTATCCGAACGATCACTTTGGATACATAGAGACTCCATAGGAAAACAATGGATGGGCACCATGGAGAGACATTACCAACACAGGTTGCGAACTTCAGAACTCTAATCTAGGGCTGAAGGTCGAGGTGGGAGACGGGAAAAGGGTTAGCTTCTGGCGCGATGACTGGACAGGGCAGGGAGTTTTGAGGATCTGTTTCCCCAGGCTTTACTCGGTATCGAATCAACAAGATGAAAAAGTGGCGGACATGGGAAAATGGGAAGGTGCACGATGGACGTGGGACCTGAAATGGAGAAGAGCCCTCTTCGTATGGGAAGTGGACCAAGCAGAGCATCTGAGGATAATCATTCAGCGGTGTCAGCTTAGCATAAGTAGACAGGATATGATCAGGTGGGAGGGCGACAATACCGATACCTTTTCTGTGAGATCGCTCTGTCAGGTTAGGTACCAAAGGATAGGGGAGGTGTGCCGGAGCACTACTAGCTCAAGCTTAATGTGGAGCAGTGTGGCCCCACCACGGACGGCGCTCTTGTCCTGGCTCGCGGTGTACAACAGGCTCAATACCAAAGACAGACTGGTCCGGATGAGCATTATTGGAGAATCGGAGGCAAGGTGTCCATTTTGTCAGGTAGAGAAGGAAACGAGCGACCACATCTTTATACACTGTACAGTGACGGGGAGACTGTGGTATGATATCTGCAAATGGATCGGGCGCGAATGGGTAATGCCAGATACAATGAACAAGAATGCTTTGGCTTGGCTAGGGGTCCGGAACAGAGGGAAGGAAAAGGTCATTTGGCAGGCTGCCTTTTTTGCTATCACTGGCTCCATTTGGGAATCCAGGAATAAGGTGGTCTTTGACAATCAAGAGTTCTGCGTCAACTGGATGCTCTTGTCCATTAAGTTGAGAGTTGGCTTTTGGTTGAAGTACAGCAGTAAGGAGTTTCCCTATAGTATAGAGGAGTTAGTGCATAACGTTTATGTTTTCTTAGATTAGGTGTCCTCTATCCTTGGCCTTTTTGGGCCCTCGAAGGAGTCTTGGCACCTTTCAATTCCTGTTATGAATTATCAAAAAAAAATATCATAACAAATATATCAACATATAATTACCACTACGAATGCCTATATAATATTTAACAATGGTTGGAGTAGGGTTGGTGGTAGATCTAGAGGCATCGACAATGAGAACTTTTTTGTCTGTTTTGCATTCAAAAGTACCTTGCAAAGTCTATCTAGGTAAATTACCTCTAATTCATAATAAATGTCACTTTACCAAATTCATTTTTACCTAAAATAAATGTTATTTTATCATTTCAATGGAAAATATTGATTGATTTTCCTAATTTAACCTATATCTTTATTAAAAATTTCTCTCTAATTTTTTTTTATATTCCTCAAAACTTTTCATTAAATATTTAACGACTAATAAGGTCATATTAGTTATTCGGTTTCGGTAAATATTATTTACGTACGGAGATAGAGATCAATGTATGTATTTTATTTATAGAGATAGATATCAATATTTAATTATTTAATCATAAATTTTTAAACTCTAATAATATGTTATTAATTCTCATTTTTAATTAAGGAGATAAAATTTTAAACTACAACAATGTGTGTGTGTGTATCCGTCTTTCAATTATCACCACACACACAAACACACACATCGACGACTAGTTGTTGATTAATTATACTGCAGCGATACTATACTCTATAACGTCGACTAGTTATTGTAATATACCTTCGTAAAAAAAAATTCTGCAATAATTTTTAGGAGGGAAAAAATTCCCGCCTCACCTTACAATGACGACTCCCTCCCTACAGTAACAACGCATCGCTATTACAGAGTTTTTATTTTTACCACTAGGAAAGGTGGGAGGAAAATAATTTTGGGATACTTCAATGATCCCATTGTTGCTCTACCTTAATTTTTTTTTATAAATAATTTCAAATATTATGATGGTAAAATAAATTTAATTACTAATTGTGACAATAACCATACAAGGATAACCAGAGTCCTCATTGTAGCATCATTTTTTTCTCTCGTCAAATCGGTCATTCATTGACGATTTGTTGTTACAGTAGATGTATTTATTGTGACGACTTTGGATAGATTAATATTGTTTTAGCGTACCTATACTTCCCCATGAGAATATTTTGAAAGGCTAATATATATATGAAATGGTAACCCAACCAATTAAGCGCGAAAGATACGGAAACTCAATAGAAATATACAACCACTTTTACATGGCCTACTCAAATCTTTACAATTTATTCTTCATCAAAAGCATAAGAATGACAGATATGATCCCAATTAATAACTATCAACAATTTGAACTACAATCATACATAAACATAGGGATCACCACAATTCACGACGACTGACTTCACAAATCCATGTCCATTATCAAGTCATCCAGATCCCATTGATTTGGATGCTCGCCCATCATTGGAATCTCTTCCAACTCATATTCCCCAGGTAAGTCCTCCACCATTATACCGCCTTCGCTGCTACTCCCAAAAAACCCATTGTTGTTTAGAAGCGGTATCATTTGATCAAATCCTGCAGGTGCATCTCCAACAGCAGTTGCACCAGAATGTAATGGGAGTGTAAACCCTTGCTTCGATGTAGCAGCCACGTCTTGTGGTTGTATTTCATGGTTAGGAGGAGGCTTATAATATAAGTTACTCAGCTGCAGCGAGCTAGTGTCCAAATTATGCTGCCGTGGCGTCAGTTCTTCGGTGGCCTTCAGCGTTTGCTCGGAAACTCCGACATAGTTATCCGCATTGAGCTTTTTGCACAAGTGACAGTTCCAGAAGTTCTTCACATCATTCGCTGTTCTTCCGGGAAGTCTCCCCGCTATCAGCGACCACCTAATTGAATCAAAGCAGATCAGAATAATTTGTTTTCGTTGGCGTCCTCCTCTCTTTGGCTCCAGGACATTCATGTCTTGTTATTTATTTTCTAAGAGATTTGGTTTTGGTCTTTCATCATGGTGTGGGGGGGGGGGGGTTTGGCACTGCAGTAGCTAGCTAGGGAGGTGTACTCTCAGGTCGGTTGCTTTCTGTTGCGTTGTCCCCTAGCTAGGCACCTCTTTTGGTGTCCAGGTATTGGTGTTTGGAATTTGGATCGTATTGCCTTTTAATTGACTAATACAGTCCCTGGCATATAAGTATAAACTTCCCAAGTTCTTTCTAATAAGGTAAGGAAAACAGTTTATTATTATTATTACGAGAGATAACTAGGCATTCAAATTTTTTTTTTTGGGCCAGAAGAACGCTTTTGGAGTCTAACATTCATTACATATGGCTTCATATGAGGACCGTCGGCATGAGCGTGGTAATATGTATTGAAGTGTAAAATGCGATTTAAGATAGTTGTTTGCTGCTAAAATTATTTGTTTTTTTTTATATAATAAAATAAAAATGAAAATACTAAAATTGGTACAAAATATCTCCTAGAGGTTTTGGTATAAGGGTGATGAGAGGAGAAAAAGATACTCTCATGCTTATTACACCTCTCGTTTGAGGATGTTTAGATATGATTCGATCATTTCATTTGCGAGAAAACATTACGTCTTGTAAGGAACAACTACTATAAAAGGGCAATATTTTTTGCTATTAAAAAAAAAGTGCGTTAATTAGAAATGTTTTGTGAAAAGTATAATATTTTGGACATATAATTAATATTTTAAGCATGCAGTTCCGACAAAATCCTAAGTCAAAGAAGATTAAGGTGTAATTAATTAATTAATTAATTTTCTAATTAACGGCTGATGCCTGAAGCGAGGGGTAGGTAATAATTAATGGTACGTATGAAATGACAGCTTGCCTGTTTCCAAGTAACTTGTGGAGTTTAACGATGAGTTCTTGCTCTTCCTCCGTGAACCTTCCCCTGTTGATGTTCGGACGTAGGTAGTTCAACCACCTGAGTCTGCAACTCTTACGACACCTGTTAATCCCTGTATTTCGCAAAGATAAGACCGACGGCAATCGGAGCCACAAGGCTCACTATATATATACCAGTGTCAGTTTAGTGAATATATTTTACCGGCGAGAAGGGGGACGCGATGCCACTTGCCTTCGCCGTACTGCTCTACGCATTTCCTCAGCAAATTATCCTCTTCTTCTGTCCATGCAACGCCACCCATCCTACTCTCTCTAATTCTCTATCTTTCGGCAACGGAAGAAACGATATATATACATGCACACAGCCATACACGGCATGTGTGTTTGTTCTATCATCACCGAATTATTATTATTATTTTTTTGCTGTCACATGCCGCACGAGACGTCAAAATCATCGGTCCTTCGTCCATGCGAACCGATATTATGTCGAACCTCTGCGGTCCTCGAATTATTTTCTCCCTTCCTTTTGTCCTATGCGCGCGCGCGCGTGTTTGGAGCTGATTATTAAAAATAATTAATTTTAATGTGTAGTACTAAATGGGAGTTTAATTTAATCATTTTCTTTCTCCGTCTCATTTCTTCCCTGTCCGGTGCTGTGTTTGTCTTAGTTCCACGTACTTGCTGCGCTTTGAGTTTTCTATGGCTTAATTGTAACTCTTTCTTTCCTTCCATCTCAATCAGAAAAGCGAGGATATCGAATGTGAAGTCTACGACGCTATAAGATTATTTGAGGGAGCGTTTCGGCCTTTTTTATGATAATAACTTCTTGATTAGTACAATTTAAAATGCAAAATTTCGATTCATGTGTTGCTAATTTGGTTGGCTTTTGGTTCGTTCGAGTCCTGCTCCTACAATTGTAAGTCGTTGAAGATCCACGTGAATAAAAAAAGGGTCCACATATGAGGAGACGTGTTAAAAAATAACCTACCCATAGATCGTATCGAAGACACAAAATGCGGATATATGGAATGTTTTTCTACCCACATCACTACTTTACAAAATCATACCAACACAAGCATTAAATTATATCAGCCCTAGGATTCTTGCCGGAACTCCATGCACCAACGCCGAAACTATGTACACTCAAGAATTCATATCGTAAATATCATATTTCCATATTTTAGAGGTATAAGTTATGAACATATATTATACGAAATCATAGGCTTAATACTTTTATTATTATCATAAGTTACGGTGGATTTTTCTATTATAATTGTAACCTCCTAACACTTGTCTCCTCCACTACCTTCCATAATTCTTAACTTCCTTTTATAATATGTATATAATAAATATGGATATTATATATGTATACATAAAATAATAATATATTATGTTGATATAAATAATCATATCAATAATTATAATACTCTAGCTAATTTGAGGGTATTACATCATTTGATGATTGAAACCTAGAGCTTCCTATTTAATAGTTGAAGCTTGAAGCTTCCCATCCAGTTATTAATTTAGTGGTTGAAATGTGAAGTTTTGTTTTTTTATTTGATATAAGTAATTTAATAGCATAGGCTAAAAATTTCTCATATCATAGACCTAAATACGATCTGAAAGATCAATCTATTTGATTGAAATGCCATTATACATTCTATTTTAAAGATGAAGTATGCTATGAGCTTATAATTAGCAATAATGTATGTATGTACGTGGCATAATAAACCTATTAAAATGTTTCATGAAGAAATAATCGGATAGAAACACTAAACATAGCATTATAGTTGAATTCCTTGAAACTTACTATGGTCTATGAGTATTTAATATTATTGCTACTGTTAAGATTGATTAGAAGTAAGTTCAAGATAAATGTATAATGTGTGCATTTATTATATGTAAAAATTCAAAAGTAGTAACTAACCAGAAGTTAGTAGATCACAAAATATTATCTGTGTCGTATGAGAAAAGAGATCGTGTTAGTGCAATAATGATATCCAATATCATTGAAACTTGAACAAACATCCACTTAGAATCTTAAAAATATTTTTTAAATGGTAATCTTATATGAATGATATATTATTATTGGAAAATTTACTATTAAATCATTACAGTACAAGAAAACATAAAATCTTTTATGTCTTTGATAGCATTCAAGTGGACACATGATAAATATACCATGATATATATGACGTATCAAAGTAAAGTCACATGTTACATTTTGCAACTGATATTGTTGGATTGGCAGAAAAGTAAATAGCCATCCAATTGGGATAAAAATGTAATCAACTCTTCATATTGGAAGAAAGATGACTTGGTATAGTCGTTAATTATGCATTTTATTCATAAATTGTTGTTAGTAAGGTCTAGAAGTAATATACTAATATGCATGCAAATTTTTTTATATCACATTATCCCTTAAGTTAGGTCAATTGGAATGAACTATATGCTTCTTTTAAAAATTGGATGAGTCTTATATATGACTGCACTCCCCCATAGGTATGAAAGTAAGCCATAAAGAAGGTTGAGAATGTTAGTTTCCTTTGTCTCAAAGGGAGAGAAAAGGTGATTGATATTATAAAGCTAGCAAGAACTTAGAAGGCGCCTTCCATGAGATATGGACACAAAGAAAAATCAAAGTGCACTTGATGATACTTATGCTTACTTGATGTAGTATAGCTATAACTTGCATTTATTATGGTTAAGAAATTATAAAAGTCATATGTGTTTTAACTAAAGTTTCAACTCATAGAAGTCATTATAGGGACTTTTAATAAGTTAATGACAAGTATGACACAACACACTAGAAGCGTGTGATATGGATCCAAATGGTTGAATCCTTTATAAAGGAGTTATAATCCTTAAAAAGGATAGAAAACTTGTTACAATGAATCGACGTGTCTATGTGGATATAATTCAAGAATAAATTCTGTTAACAAATGAAATATCCATGAATTATCCTTATACTGGTGTAAGATGGTATAAGGTAGACATTCGTGATGTATTTACCTAAATAATTGTAATTGGTAATGGATAAAAGTGAAAATTTTATTCTTGGTTTATTATGGAAGGTTGTTGGATAAATGATTGATGAATTATAATAGTCAAATGTATCTACTTAATTAGTCTGATTTATATGGATAAGAAGTCCAAAATTTGGAAGTGTCATACCACTTTATGATTGAGGTAAATTTTAGACAATTAATCATTATCTTGTATCCTTATATATTAGTCGATAATATAAATAAATAAATATTTTTTTTATGAAAATGGTCAAAGTTAGCATAGTTTAACTTTAAAGTAATTAGGATGATTAGTAAAAATTCAAAAAGAAAAAGAAAAAGAAAATGGAAATACATAGGATGAGGAGAGTACATCAATTATTAGATCACTTTTAATCATAACAATCATGATTCAGTTCAAAAATAACTAAGATAAAATAAAAAAAGAATCTATAATAAATGTTTGTTCATTGTAGATTACTTGTAGATGAATGATGTTAGATCAATTGTCTCAATAATTAATTCACTTCTAAAGTTAAAGAAATAATGTACTTTGATTAGATTTGGCAAAAATGACCCGATGACTTGAACTGAATAATAAAATCTATGCTCAAATTTGAACCAAAAAAATTAATTAATTTTATATGAAACTCAAAACAATCCGAACTTTCTCAAAAGTCGATCCAATTTGATATGAATACTATCTGTAACTAAACTAACCCAAACCAATATAATTCAAGCCAATGGGAATCCTAACCAAAGAACACCTATATCCAAAAATTGAGATTGATCCACACATTAAGACATTATTTTACTTCAAAACAAATTTATACCTAAACAACCATAGACTATTTCATTAACAATTTTTTTTTACATAAGATTGATACCCAGCCCGTATAAAAAAAAAACTTAAAATAACAATAGTTCAATTTTGAGGTTTTAATGGTGTTTTAACTTCCTTACAGGAATATCACTAGAATCAAAATCTAAAATATAAGAAATGATCTAGCACTATAAATCAAAAACCATTTAAGTTTAATCAAACACATATATAACATTCATTTTATTCAATAATTAGATTAATGAACAAATAATGTATGATGATAAGTACTAAGTCTACTATCAAATAACATCAATTTCTACAAAAATAAAGACTCTCGTATTTTATTTTGGTAATAATATGTTTTATGCTTAAGTTCATATTTACCTTAAAATCTTTTGAACTAGATTGCATCTTAATGTTAATATCTTATGAAATCATAACAACACATTAAATATTTCCTCATAATCATATAGTTATCAATCTTGTTAAAATGGAAAGTAATTTATATTTACCTATAAATAATTTGATCTAATTGTAAGCATTTTGCCTAACATAATTAAAGGAAAGAAATGTCATAAATAGATATTGAATAGTAAAATTGACCTTATTTGTCATTATAAGTTAAAGGTTAGTGTAGAAAGGAACTCTAAACTTATGTCGTCCCATCGAAACCTAATTGAACCTATAATTCGTAGACTCGAATACCTGAACCAAAAAGAATCGGTGGATAGATATCGATCCAATTTGATATATAATCGAGTCAACATCTGACCCAAACCATAACAAAAACCGAACCAACACAATCCAAAATGAATATGAAGCAACTCATGCCTAAAATGATTGTATATAATTTAAAGTTGATTTAAAAACAACCCAAATCGAAACCAACTTGTTTTCCACCTCTTATTGTGACATTGCTAGATATATTTGAAATCATTTTCAATTAAAATAATAACAAATTTCAATAAAATATAAATGTAGTTTTTTTAAAAAAAAAATAGTAGAAAAAATTGCCAAGATGATAATTGTAGTTTTTCAATTACCAAAATAAAACTTTCATCACTAAAATTCTTATAGTAGCACTTTTTTCAACATTTTTGAAACTATATGTAAAAATTTTAATGTACAACTATATACACCTAAATGTACAATGTATACTAGATCTATAGTTAATATATATTGGATGTACAACATAATTTTTTTACATTTTTTGATGTATAACTATATATTCATTTATATACGACTTATTTATGTTAAACATATAAGTAATTTGTACTAAATGTAAAAAAGAATGATACAAACCAAAGGACATATGGAATTGGAGAGTGCTATCATGGAGCATTTTGTAACCGAAGTGTTATTTTGATAATTAAGAAACTCAAGAGTGTTATATATTTTGGTAATTTACCCATTTAATGGATATGATGAGATTGTAGATTAATAGTGATGGCAATAATCTGGAGTTACAAATTAAGCTAAGTATGAAACGGACCAATAATCTAAATAAGAAATTTGCTGATTTTTTATTCTTGTTCTCTACCCTCATTCATGGCAAAGCTTCAAGAATACAGCACGCGCCATGGATTTTATGAGCCTGATGTGGTCCAGGTACCGGCTTGCTGTATCTCCAACCAGAGCATCATTGACATTCATGTGAGCCTATACAAGTCTAATCAAGTACTGTTCCTATTTTGGGAACGAGTTTAAAATTTAACATGCAATGTTGGTTTGGTTGCTTGGGCCGATTATATTCGGCGGTCCAAAGATTCTTCATGACTGTTAGTGATCAATAGTCCTGGACCAGTTTAATTATGTACTTGAAAAAAAGTAGCCCCAATTTGATCGATGAAAGGTCAGGATTCTCATCCAAATCGATGCTCAAAGCTAAGGTCAGAATTCTCATATTTAGGTTCAAGTGATGGAAGTATGGGAATGCCAGTGACTTTTTCAGTTTTCATTAATTTTTCCCTCCCATGCATTCCATGATTCGTGATTATATGTGCTTCTATGCATCTATACGCAGGGCAGACCTGCAGTTCACAACTTCACATGGCCACGTCATTGTTCCAACCAAGTGTGCCAACCTGAGTTGTTTTGTGTACTACAAGAAATGAAAGACCCGCAGGTAGTCTTGGTTTGAGTGCACAATTGTAACACTTACATTTTCGTAATAAAAAAGTTTTGCTTTAAAAGGCTAAATGCAGAAGCTAAAATATTAAAATATAAAGTATTATTATCACACTTAATATAAATTAGATTTTCTTTACTAAATACTAAGACTTAAAGGTTACTCCACTTAATTAAGAAATAGCTAAAATATTACATTACATTAATTGCTAATTTTTGATAGCAAGCAAAAGAATTAGACAAAAGGTACAAGGTACAAATAAAAGAAAAGTACAATGGAGGGACTTACGAGTTCAAAAAAATATTTAGATTAAAAGAGGTTGATAACAAATACTAGATAATCTTGACTCTTATCTCTTGTAACACCCCCAAATTTACTACTGAAAAATTTCGTTTAAATCAAAAGGTTTAGCGGAAGCGAAAGAATTAAAACCGTAAACTTGGGGGTATTACCGCCACACTTAGTACCAGACCGGTTCATTTCTACCGTTCCGGCACTAAGTGCTAAGGCTAAAACCGATCATCAATAAGTACGAAGTATCATAAAATGCAAGACGACATTTAGCATAAATCATTAATAAGATATAAGTCAAACAGAAGTTTGAATACGATTCAGGATTACAACCCCATAATACTTTTTTTTTCTTTAAAAACGGAAAACGTAATACAAAATATAGCTAACAAAACAATCCCAAAAAAGGATCAGTATCCGGATCGCCTACTCACTCAAGTCAAGCCTTCCACCCCAAAATAGTAATCGATCAAACCTGCATAGGGGGTCTGCTCCCCACCATTGGTGGATCATCACAGGACCCATTCAATCAAGGTAGTATCAGTACGGGTCCAATACTGAGTAAGGGCGCTGGTGCGCTAAGGCCAAGCATACCATCATACCACATTGCACGATCATATAGACAACAAGCGATAACACACAAGATAAGGCTTGAGTACTTTCCGGTGACTTATTCTTTATCCTTGTTAATAATATGACCATTTCACACATATTCTTTAATAGTCCGTGTGAGTGCGGGAACCCCACTATTATAGCCGGTGGAACGGTCATGAGGGCCATGCCCTGCCACTATTATAGCCGGTGGACCGGTCACGAGGGTAACATACCCTGCCACTATTATTTGCCGGTGGACCGGTCTGGCCCCGACTCACAAGGTGTTCCACTGTAAGTATTCGTATCTTTCCCAGGTCTTATCATCATTCTGATTAGTTTGTTGAGCACGGAATCCCCCACTATTATAGCCGGTGGAACGGTCACGAGGGCCATGCCCTGCCACTAATATAGCCGGTGGACCGGTCACGAGGGTAACATACCCTGCCACTATTATTTGCCGGTGGACCGGTCTGGGTCCGGCTCAACATCTTTCTCTGTAAGTAGTTAATGTCTTAACATATCTTATTCAAAAGGTTTTCACCAAGGATACGCATAAATCATTCTCTTTATGCTTTACACATCGCAACCAATAAAATTCCGCATTCATAACTACCCTTTAATCGATAATACACATGATAACGCCAAACAACTCTAAGCAGTCATAACCAACCCTAATTGTCCACACCAACCCGTGGTTAACCACTCTCACCCCTATTTTACCATAACCACCGTACTTAGCCATCCCAACCCTTAATTATCCTCAATAGTCACAATTGGTTACTCCATCCCTACTTAATCACAACGCCCCAGAGTTAATCACTCCAAACCCTGATTCCATACGATCATTAACTCCCATGCAAAACCCTAATACCTCCATACCAACATTAATACCACCATACAACCCATAACACCACCATGTAAACCCTAATACCACCATAAGTCATTAATACCACTATACAATCATTAATACCTCCATACGAATATTAATACCACCATACAAACCCTAATACCACCATAAAACATCATTACCTCCATAAAATCACAAATACCACCATACAACATTAATACCTCCATAAAATCACAAATACCACCATACAACATTAATACCTCCATAAAATCACAATACCACCATACGAACCCGAATACCACCATAAGCCATTAATACCACTATGAAATCATTAGTACCACCATGCGAACATTTATGCCACCATAAAAACCCTAATACCATCATGCAAACCCTAATCCCACCATACAACCCTAATACCACCATACAACATTAATACCTCCATAAATCACAAATACCACCATACAACAGTAATACCTCCATAAAAACACAAATACCACCATACAACATTAATGCCTCCATAAAATCACAATACCACCATACGAACCCGAATACCACCATAAGCCATTTATACCACTATGAAATCATTAGTACCACCATACGAACATTTATGCCACCATACAAACCCTAATCCCACCATACAAACTTCAAGACTCCCATGATGGTTCCCAACTCATATTGCCATTTTATCCTAACATGCATGTCCTAGTGGGCCATAACATAATACATTATAAACATCATACATATACATGTCATGCTCATATCATGGGAGCACATACAACATACCTCAATCTCCAAGCTGCACTACACATAAGGCAAGTTATACACAAATCATATAATACATGGCATAACATGGCATACACAACATTCAACACATCCACGTCACACATAGCACAAGGCCATTAGCTTCGTCCTTACCTAAGGCGACGCCGGGCTTGGAGCACGCTCCTCTAACTCCTTAGGGCTTTGGTCGGGGTTACCTATAAAAGGGGAAAATGCTAAGTATTAGTTTCCCTTATAATTACTATCAATCCTCATTCTAGTTTAAGGTTAGGGTTTTTATTACTAAAAAGGGTTTTATACAAAAACTAGGGTTTTTACCTTAGAATTAGTATACTAAATATTAGTAGTCAAAATATAGTTATTTATGATACTTATTGTTACACTTATTTTATTAAGCCCATTAGTTCCATTCTTATAATACTAGTGTTCACTAGTCATAGTAAAATAGTGATAATAATAATAATAATAATAATAATAATAATAATAATAATAATAAGACTACTAATAGTGATACTTATGTTTCAAGTAATAGAACTCTAGCGTTTTTAAGATTAAGTCCAACAATGGTGTTAGGTTTGAAATAATAATATTATAAGGTCACAATATTACAAGTAAACTATTCTTAAGGGTGATAATGATAATAGTAATAATACTAATAATAACGATAATAATAATAATAATAAGTATATTAGTATCAATATTAGTAGAAAATAGTAGCAATTATATAAAAGGGGTATTAGGGTTCGGATGAGTGGAGAACCACCTAGGGTCGGTGGTGGTCCGGCGGCGGCGCGTGGCGGCGACGGCGGCGGCGGTGGAGGAGGAAGGGAAGGGAAAAGATCAAGGTGGGGGCTGGATGGCAGGAGGAAAAGAGAAGTTTGAGGTGGGGGGGAGAAGCAGCAGGTGAAGGGGAGTGGAGTGAGGGTGGTGGCGTGGCAAGGGGCGGCGGCGCGCGGCGGCGACGACGGCGGTCGAGGGTGGTGGAGAGAGGTGGAAGATGAGGGAGGAAGGAGGAGAGGGAGGCAGGGGAAGTTGAAGGCAGGGAAAGGTAGAGGGAGGTCTGCAGGGCATTTTGGAGGGTGGAAGAGGCTCTGGTGGCGGCTGGGCTGGCGGTGGGAGGCGGCGCAAGGGCGGCGAAGGCTGGAAGAGGTGGTTTCGGGCAGTGGACTTTGCACGGCTAGGGCGGCACGTGCAGGGCAAGGAGGAGGGTGGTGGCGGCTTGGTTTTGTTGAGGGAGGTGCAAGGATGATAACGGTGGGAAGCGGTGGTTTCGGCGGTGGCTGGAGGCGGCAGGAATGGCGTATGTTCTGGCGGCGGCGGAACAGAGTTTCAGCAAGGTCCAAAGGGAGGGACTTGCTGTGGCCGTTCGGGAGGGGGTATTTATAGGCCAAGGGGGGAGGAAAACGACGAAGGGAGAAGGAGGCGTGCGAGGCAGGTGTGCAGGTGGCCGGCCGGTGGCAGGCGGTGCAGGTCCTGCCATGGCAGGTTGGGTCGGGGAAGGGGAGAGGAAAAGGGAAGGAGATGGCACGCGGAAAAGGGAGAGAGGGACTTGGTCGGGGTCGAAAAGAGAAAGAAAACGACAGGAGAGAGGCAGGGAAGTACGGTCGACGCTGGTGGCTGCCGGCAAAATCGAGTTGCAGGTCGATTTGCAGGTCGGGGTGCAGGTCGGGGAAGAAGACAGGCAGGGTGGACCGGTCGGTCCAGGGGAAAGAAAGAAAAGAAGGAGGGGGGCGGTTCGGCCGGCTGGGCAACGGGCGACGAAGGCTGGC
The DNA here is from genome assembly GCA_030549775.1 of Tamarix chinensis. NCBI lineage: Eukaryota > Viridiplantae > Streptophyta > Magnoliopsida > Caryophyllales > Tamaricaceae > Tamarix > Tamarix chinensis. Next base: position 62,973,098 of record CM060172.1, read on the forward strand.
AGGCCTGGTATGCGAGACGGGGTAGGCCAGGGAGGAAGGGAGATTTGGGCGACGGGCTGGCCCAAACCGGGGGGTGAGAAGAAAAAGAAATAAAGAAGGAAGAAAGAAAAAAAGAAAAGAAAGGATAAAAAGGAAAAAGGAAAAATGGAAAATGATAAAGTGGTTGGGTTGGGGGTATTTGGTCTTTATTTATTTATATAATTAATTTAGATATTTAATTTTAATAATAATTATTTTAATTATAATAATTAAATCCATTTTTAAATTAGTTAGGCTATTTTGGATAAATTGTCCTTAACTTCCATTTTAATTCGTAAAATGTCCAAAATTTTCTAAATAACTTATTTATTATTTTCTCCTTATTTTCCTCAATTAATTTCCTCTTTATTTAATAAAGTAACCTATTTTCTTAATTTTCTCTAATAAATCATTATTTTGCCATAATTTCTAAATTAGGATTTTTGGGGTATTTCACCTCTACCCTAGTAGTCTCAATTGAGACCCTCATATTACTCCTACAAAGCCATAATTACTCGTTGAATAAGTAGTTAACTATAAAATAGAACATGTTAGTACGTCGTTACTGAGTAAACTAATACTACCATAAACAAGCAAATGTTAATACAAGAAGATCATAACATATTATACACTCATGAATGCATATGATAATCAAATGTAATTTTAATATCCTGAATTTTCTAACCTTGATTTCCGGGCGATTAATCTCCTAGTCCCCTTTTTAATCCTTAAACATTGTGAGGACACTTCATCCACATCTTTCAAACCCTTATTTTTAACTTTCTACTCTTTAAAACCCTAGTTTTCATTTCAACTAATAACGGTTGATCAGATAGCATCACCAGAAAATAGGAATGGTAACTAGGCGGGTCGAAGATGGGGACCCCATCCCCAAATCTGATAAGTAAAATTATCACCGAACCTGCCCCGATTCCTAATTTTTTCTTATCGGGGAATCCCCGATCCAATCTCCACTGGGATCAAATCCCTATACTCATCTCGATCCCCCATCTCCGTTACCCGTCCTAGTCCTTGATCCTCGTTACCCATTCCCATTCCCATTCCCCGTCCCCAATCCGCATCCCCTTTACCTAATCCTCGCCCCATTACCTAATCCTAGATACTCTATTATGTTTATAAAATTAAAATTCTGATCTAATAACTTATACAAAAAAATCCCCACAATGGTGATTTCCTATGCAGAGGAAAACAATCATGATCTTGAACCAGAAGGGTGCTCTAATGACATGCTTCTATAACTTGAAACATAAATCAATAAACCTGATTAATAGATAAAAACAAGAAATAACATAATGATCTTGGCTTATACAATCCATGGACCATTCTAAAACCATAACGTGTCTATGGAGATTACAATGGATAACTCACAAACTACAATGATATATAAAATAAACATACAAGTTCTGTGTGCCAAAATTTTGAGTAATGCCAAAAACAAATTAGGTTGAGGCATATTCTATTATAAGTAATCCACAATCCACACTGTATGCAATAGTCTTTAACAATCAATACATCTTACACATGTTATATTCACAATCATTAAATGCATACAAAAATATCTAGTATTGTATAGTTTTAACAATATAATTAGTTCATAATTTAGTAGACTTACTCATTTAGGAATCCGCAATTCACCTCAGATTGCTCCCTATAGTGTTTTTCTCATGAGTACGTACCTTTGTTGCCTACAAAGTAGTGGAGGCTGGCATCAAGCATATATATAGAGATATTATATAAATATAAATTATATAATTTACATAACACAACCCCTGTATTTTTTAGAAATATACTATAATTTATGCGATAAAAAGTCTACACACAACAAGAGCAAGATACATAATTAATTACCTCTATATTAGCATCATCATCATCATCATTAAAATTTTGACCTTTGATATCTATGTATTGATATTTTTCAATAATAAAATGCTTATATTAACTTATTAAATGACTTATCCATTTTTTTGAGTCAAAGGTTCATAAAAATAATTAGATCAAATTTTAAAGATTGATTTTTTTTTCAGATAAAAAAGGTTAAATATTTGGGGGTATTATAATAGGATATGGAACAAATAGAAGAGAATGTGTATAATGAAAAAAGAGGACATAAAATTCTAAAGAGAGAGATTTCGGATAACAATACTCTAGAACAAATCTGATATCACCCACCGCAAGCAACATAATGAAAGTATTGAATGAATTAGTACCATTAAAATACTCCTACAAAGTCACAACGGTCTATTGAAGAAGTATATGACAATGAAATGGAATCCAATGGTACAATGGTACTGAGTAAACTTCTATATAAAACTCAACATGAAAAGGTCTCATGTACAACATAGAAGATATCACAAGAGGAACATGTCATAAACACATTAAATAACACATGCGATAGAGAAAATGATAATAAATTCCATATCATAACCCTCACCAAGACTATGTTCTCAACATACCATTATTTTTAATAGCATACAAATTAAATTAGTGATTATGATCATTTGAATTATTTAGGTATGTTAAGTCAAGGATCCTATTATTCCTTTTTAGTGGAACATACAGGTATAATCTCTATGGAAAAAAGATCCTAGCTATTATTCTTATATGGTGGAATGGACAAGTACAACTTCTACTGCATAATCGTTCTAGCCATTAATCTCATATAGTGGAACAAACACGTAAAACTCAATCTCAACTCATGTGATCTTTCATTTTAAAAGTTAATGTTTTATTAAGCATCTTAACCAACATATTTCATATCAATATAACTAAGAGTAGTGCACAAATGAGACTATTAAACCATAAATCAAAACCCATCAATAACAAATCACTATTTACTTTCATTTGAACTACTCAAGGGGATACAAGACACAACTATATGACGTATAATATTTATTAGGCATACTAGCGCATTAAGAAAACACAATGCCCTCCAACTATATAACTCAGAGATGTATAAAATACACCATTCATACTGGCAAACTAAAACAAAGCAATATACTCCAAAATAGGCCACATAATCCTTAAGTATCTATAGGTCATGTATGTAACACCCAAAAATTACTAAGTAAAATTTTCATTTTAGTAGAAGAAAAATATCAAGATAATAGGGTGTTACCATCATATTCAATATAAGTCTGGCTTATCATACCATCCTTACATAAAATATAAGGCAAAATATTTAGAACTTAAAATATGATAAAATAGAGAATGAGAGAAATTTTCATAAACTGAGATAAGGGTTAGAGAATAAACTTAGAGTGCAAAACAAAAAAGTATAACAAAAAAAGGATATAATGAAATTAAGAGTCCAAAAGGTATCGAGATAAAAACTAGCTATTACATAACATTAACTCTACATCCACCCTAATAGATAAAAAAACACCCCTCTACAAGTAGTGTATCATAAGTAGTGAAATCATCAAGATAGTCTTCAGTGACCTACACAATAAAAACTAGGTCATTTATTTGTGGGAATGAGCGACACACATGAAAAGGACAATTAGTACACCATGTATTAATTAAGGTAACAATGGAGTCATAAGAAATGACATACATATAAATAAGGCCACATTGAAAAACTAACTAAGCACATCAATTAAGATATGAGAGATTTCTGAGAGGAAACAAAAGATTCTAAGATATATGACTATATGTTTCCATTTATTAAATCTCATGAGTTTAGAAACCCCACTATTTATAACTAGTGGAACAATATCAAATAATATAACAATCCCCAAGCACACTAGTTCTAGCCATTATTCTCTTTTGGTGGAATGGAGTAGTACAACCCTAGGATACGATGATCTTAGCAACTATTCTCATATGGTGAAACAAACTGGTACAAATCTAGGGCACAATGCTCCTAACCAATATTCTCATCTGGTGGAACATAATGGTATAACCGATCTTGAGTTATGTAATATTTTACTTTAAATATTAATTTCTTATCAACATATTAGTTATTTTGAAATTTTCATGCAAGATTAACATGGTAATACAAGGCACATTAATTTCTAACCTCTAACATATATCATTATGATAAAACTTAACCATATTTACAGGTCATTCTTCATAACACAATTAAGACAATAAAATCATGCCAACATGCTAGGGTTACAAGACAAAGCTTGATGAGCCAAAACACACAAACATATACTTTCATATAACACTCATGTTTCCATAACACAATACACCAATATCATAATATGGCATCCCAACATGAATTATGAAATGTAACGATACTAAGCATGAGATTACATGCAACTTACACATTAAATCAAACCTCTATTCTAAAATATATATATCCTTACCCAAGCACTGTTGGCCTCTAAGCAAGATTAACCCTAAGGTTCCTCCTCCAAGACCACCAAATATTACCTAAAAACTAATAAGAACTCAAGGTTAGAATGTAGGAAAATAAATAAGGGTTGTTAAGGCAATAGAATAAAGAGGCCAAAAAGTTAACTGAGAAAGGAAAATAATAGATAGTGCACTCAATAAGGGGTAGTGACTGGCCAAGATCAAGGGAAAAGGAATTAGTCAGGTCGAGGGCTAAGGAGAGAGAAAAGGTTAGGGTAATAAACAAGCTTAACCACATAAACCAAGAATAGGGGGAAATCACCAACTTAGTAAGTTTAACCTACTCAAAATACTAGTCAAGAATGAGGGAAACAACAAAACTTGGATGAAAAGGGAGAAAAGCGCATAACAGATGAGGGAAAATGAGTTAAAATTGGTGGTAGAGGTTGCGAAAGATGAACAAAAAATAATAATGTGGAGATGGAGGAGGTTGTGTGGTGTTTAGATGGGTGAGTTATGAAGGGAGATGACGGTAACAGCGATGATGATGTCGATAATAACGCTGATAAATTTGACTGACAAGAAATGATAGAGAAGATGGTTGAAGAATGGGAAATTTTTAGAGGATAAAGAAAAGAGTTTTAGTTAGCTTACAAAAAATGATCATAAGAGAGAGGGGAAGGGAGGGAGAGAGGGGGTTATAAAGATGGTTGTGTGAGGGAAGAAAGGGGTGGTAAGAATCAAGGAGTAAGGTTGAGAAATGGAGTTAGGTACATAAATCAAGGAGAATAGAGATGGGGATGGGTCTTACTTGGAAGATCATCACCCATCCATCTCTCTTAGCCTCAGCCACCATTTGCAGCCCAGGCCCACTGCTCTATTGTCACCATCCAACATCACACCCAACACCTCGCCACCCTTTCTCCTTTTTCCCTATGCTGCCCCATTGAGCTTTACCATCCTATCCAACCCCTACCCTCGTGCATGGGCTCACACTACTCATGCAGTGTGAGTTTGGCTTTTCCCCTTTTGCAACCTAAGGGTATTTTGGTAATTTTATTTAATAAACAGTTTTAATAAAAAATTATTCTTGTGTTGGTTGAATATTAATGTGGTTAATTTTATATCATTTTTATTTACAAGAGATTTAATAGTGGAACTTATTAATCTTATATAGGTTGCCTATATTTTGTGTTTTGATTGAAAATCGGGTAAATCTTATACTTTACTAAAATTTCATACATTGCATGATAACATATTAGGGATTTAAAGTATGAACTATGTTGATTATTTTTTCTATATGATAACTCTTATACTTTACTAAAATATTAAACATCACATAACAACATATTAGAATTTTAATGTATAATTTGTGTAAAGAATATGAAAATGGTTTTAATATTGGGATTAAGTTATGCATGATATGTATGTGTAATATGATAACTTAATCATTCTTAGATATATGTTGGTATGATTATTATCAGTATATGCCCTAAGGATAATTTGGTCTTTTAAGTATACTAGGTCAGTTATTTTAGTAATTATGCCTAATTTGTATTATCTATTATTGAGTATGGGAATATGTGATTTTAAATGAATAAGATATTTATGTTAGGGATTTATGTGTTATATCATGTGCAAGGGTAAAATGGTCATTTGATGTATCTGGTAATTTAATTATATGTTGAATAATTTAATTATGTCATTTTAGCCTTTTTTATCACAAATTAATGCATAAATTGAATGTGGCAATTATGATTTCAATAGCATTTTTGTCATTTTTGACCTAATGTGCCTGATATGAATAATTGAACTTAGGTGGCCTTAGTAGATTTTTAATGCTGACCTTGGTATCTTATCATATTGTCCTTATTTATAATTATCCTAAATAAATAAAAATGAGAAAAAATGGTTAAGTATGGAATTTTGAATTCTCATTGTTTTATGTGATATCTATGATCAACATAATAAAATACTAATATTGAAGTGATAGACCTCGAGATTGGGAATGGTAGCTCTTTATGGGTGCTACCCTAAAGACATAGTTTAGCCTACAATTTATTATGGATTTTTGTAGGTTTCCTTAGTTTCCTAGCCACATCTTATATCTTACACTATTTAGCTATTTATACTTATAAATGGAATGGATTAGGTGTATTTGTTGGTAGACTACTGTGCTATCTTTGTGTACTAATTCAACTAGGGTACCTTAGTATCATTGGGTTGACAGTTGATAGGATATTATGTTGATTTGGTGTGCTGGTATGACCGGAATACCTTAGTTCCTTTGGGTTGATATGAACTCCCCTCGAGTAAATAAAAATAGAAATGATTATTGTTGAATTGAAATTATTATTGTAATGGTTCACCAGTAGCCTTTGTACCTACTTATGTTTGATAGTGGCCTTCATGTGTACCTGTGATTTGATAGTAACATTTGTGCCTACCTATGGTTTGGTAGTAACCTTTATGCATACACATGCTCGATATTGTGCCTTTGAGCCCTACCTATGATATTATAGATTTTTATTAGTATTGTGCCTTTGAGCTCTGCCTGTGATATTATAGACATTATTAGCTTTAACATTGAGACATGTGATATATGGTGAATGAAATGGTTATTATTTTGAGATTGTATCTTTACATTACTTCATAGAGCATCCCTTAGATGTTTGATTGGTAAGTTTTAGTATGTTAATGAATGGGTATGAGAAGTTGTGGCTTAGTGATGTTTGGTTATTTGATCTAATTATCATAGCTTGATCATCTTGTGTATCTTTCAACATTTTATATCATGTATTTTCGTGATGCCTTATATGTGTTTCAAGCAAGATTTTTATTTTAGTATTGTATAATGGGTTACTCAATACCATTGCACGGAAGGGTTTGTTTTGTAGGTCCCTACTTATTCAATGGATAATGGTATTTATTGGTTAATTTGTGAGATCAATGGAAGGATAGTAGTCTGGGATAAGAGTTAGGATGATCCAGTGTCCTTTTTGGTATTGTTAACCTCATAGGTCAATCAATACTTGTTTTGATGATAATAAATTCAATTATGGATTTTACTTATCTTGTTAAGTGTGCATGTATATCATAACAAAAACTAAAGTATTTAATAAGCTAAGTCAAGGAGTGCTAAGGATATCATATTTACAAATCATATCTCAAGTACAAGAATCAAAAAGGAAAAAAAAAGACTACTATAGCTTCAATAACTTCAATTTTGTATGTGGAATACACAAAAAATGAAAGGATAAGCAAGTGTGCTAAAAAAAAAAGACTTAAGCTATGTTATAGTCTTAGGTTTATGTATATATAATTTACATATTAAGCACTTATCCTTTTTATTGATTTGATATAAATCATATTCCAAAATATTTTTGAAAGGTCATAACATCATTTGATTCTTAAAAAATGTCTACAAGTATTTATGTAAAAGGATGTTCAAAATCAGTCATTTCTGTAGCCCATTTCCATATGTGCTGACATGAAAAATTCACCATAAATTTTATAGACATTATTTTTGGATGAATAATATTTCTTTGTAAAAACTAAGATGTTTAATTTATATATATATAAAAAAGATGGCATACAATTTCTATCTTTATAGTTGAAGTTATAGTTTTTTTTTGTAAAGGTAAATAATGCTAAAAACTGATTCCATCGATCAACTGGTTTCTCAAAACTGATCGAATGGTTTACTCTCCAAAAAAATGTACTTTAGCCTCTGCTTAAACACGTCAAATGATTATTCAAACTAGTAGACTACTTAATCAAATTAGTCATCTGGTCTGTCAAAACCAGTGGACTAGTTTGAATACCTATTAACTAGTCTAGACATTTATAAAATTTTATGCCCATTGTAATTCAATCGTTGGAATAATTTTTATACTCAATGACTAGTGCCAAATTTTATCATCTTGTAGAACTATAAATAAAATTTGTTAGACTTTAATAAACATTAATTATGATAGCACAACTCTTCTAAAATCATCATTTTCACATCTTACAAAGAATCAAAGAGAGTTTTGATTTTACATTTTTCACATCTAAATCAAACTTCTCTAGTGCTCAATTTATTTTTATATTTAGCTAGATTGTTCTTATACTTGTAATACTTTTTCATATAGCTTTTTTACTTCCCTTACATTTTATTACACACTTTCATTTCTATATTTTGTGGGTAATCAATTGTAATCACAACAACACTATTCAAAATTCATTATCAAGAAGTTGTGTGTGTTTATAATTCCTATATAGGTCACCGGATTTGTATATCCATAAACCTAGAAACTTTGACTAGGAAAAGGTGTAAATCATCTCTTAAAGTGGTGGTAATTGAGATTGTAGGCTCATAATCTAGAAGAGTAATTATCATCAACACACTATAAAGGAAGATTTTAAAATCTAAAATGAAAGGCATTCTGATAGTGGATGTAGAGGTGAATTAGGCCCTTCAACCACTATAAACCATTTTTATAAAATTTTAATTTCTTATTATATTTAATTCTACCCTATTCACTCCTTTTAGGGTGTTTTTAGGTATCTCTGAACCAGTCATTCCTGGATTCTTATGTCATCCTGCATTTTCTCTCCTTTTTTTTTTTGAGTTTTGTAACAGCTAATGTTTGTTTATATTCAGAATGATAATAATATGATTGTTCTCTCTATTCTAGCTCTTGTATTTGTATTATTAATTTAAGTAGAGAAATAATTTTATCCTTTGTAGTTGGTATGAGAATAGTAAAGCAAACTGGACGTGTACTAATATGAGTTGATTTATTTAGAGTAAAGGACCCTATGGGTGTCATTATATGTATAATTTTTGCCACATGAGGAAGTAGTAGGGTGTGTTTCTTAACAAGTTTTCCACCCCTTTAAATCTCGCATGACTCTCTTGAAATTAATTTGAAAAGATCCTTAATATCCTATGAAGTGAAAGTACTTACACTCTTATGACAACTCACAGACTTAATGCCTTTACTCACTTGATTGCAAATGAGTTGAGCCAGTTCATTATTCGGCTCGGCTTGACTCGACTTGATAAAATATCAATTAGGCTCGTTCATTTAGTTAAATAAGTCAAGACTAATTCTTATGTAACATCCCCAAAATTTACAGTTGAAATTTTTTGTTTATATTAGAAAATCATACACCAAATGGGGGGAGGTGCTACCACTGTGATTAATACAAGTCTAATCCTTAACCAGCCTCATACTAACCACAAGGCTAAAATATAAAAGGAACATAGGCTCGTTCATTTCAACATTAAATACAAAAACCAGAGTGCGCAAAAGACAAGGTTAATACGTGAGTGAAATGAAATACAAGATAACGTCCCTCTACGGAAAAATAAAAACAACAAAAACGCAAAAAGGTAAATAGTCTGGAGAACACCCTCTTTGGCCCCATTACTGGGACATCAGAATTTCACTCTACCCCGACCAACTCATCATAGGCATTAAAATCCTTAAGGGTCTCATCACCTACCTGCATAGACTCAGGATGGGCCACTACTAATGGGTGAGAAGTACCTATGATAGGGGTAATCAGTATGCTACATATTGAGTAAGGTAATCATATAAATATGATAAGGCACAACACATAAAATATAGATAATGCAAGTAGTAGGTTTATTAGATTAATTACCATTATCAGAGTTTAATCCATTAGTACCATCGTTACACATCTTTCGAATTATATCCACGTGAGTATAGAGACTCCACTATTATGGCCGGCGAAACAAAAATAACTACTCCAGGATAGAACATGCTTAGCCACTATTATAGCTGGTATAAGGGTAACCATGAATATCTCCAGGGCAAGATGCTCGTGGCCACTATTATAACCAATGGAACAGTAACAACCTAAGTTTGGTCCCGATCTACATGGTGTTCCACCGTAAATAATTAGTATCTTTTACATGAGTTATGATCATCCAAGGTTTAACTTATTGAGCTCGGAACCCCCACTATTATAGTTAGTGAAACGGATATACTACTCTAGGGTGTGCCTGGTCACTATTATAGCCAGTGGAACAGTTTCTAGGGTAAAACGCTCCTAACCACTATTATAGCCTGTGGAACGACAGTAAACATCCTAAGTCTTGGCCAGGCTGAATGATTTTCAAATTTAAGTGATTATTATTTTATTCATGTCTTATTCAATAAGTAACCCCCATGTAGACATGCACAACCCAACAGCCACTCCCAACTCACTACCACTCTGCTAACTTGGACTCCCAGAAACACCCTATCCCTTAACCTAGGACATCTACATCCCCAAGACTCTAGGACCCCCATACATCTTCCACCATACTCACAAAAGAATTTAGAACCCTCACATATATAGTTTAAGGCCCACTTCCCCATTTCTCCACCTATGCTCATCATCGCCCACTGGAGTTTTCCCTTGAAACCCTAATTTGGCCTATATGACCTTAGCACCTCCTCTTCTTGCTCAGGCCACATTCTCCCTTGATTCTAACACCATCACCATAATCAACCCACTCCACACCTCACAGCCCAACTCCTCAACTCCCACATTTGATAATGATATCTTAGTTGGTCACCCCTAAAAACCCTAATATTTCCTTTTTTTTCCTCCACACCCTCTACTCCTACACAATTCTACCCTCCATTTGACTTGACTCACACCCTCCATATGGCACACCACTCATCACAAAACCAATGTCCAACCAACCTCCTCAACCTTTCCCACATTTACCCCTATCATTAGGGTTTTCCCCAAAAACCCTAGTTTATGTTTCCATGCATATTTTCATCAAGCCATGTACTAACTCTTTCTCAAGTACCCCAATTAGCCAAAATACACTTTCCTCCCAATGGTAAACCCTCAAACTAGATATTTCCATGTAAATATTTCCCTATGTAATGTACATACACCCCATCCAAGGCTCACACTCCCCATGTAAGATTTTACCCTAACCCTCCATTCTATTATTTTCTCCTTTTGTATTCTCTACTATATTTCATGAGACACTTAGGACATTCTCCACAAATCACTTCACTCACTCTACTCTCTTTATTTTCTTCAATCTCCCATAACCACTCAACCCACCTAAGCCATCTAGTCATACATACCATAATATTTCAACCATTCATAAGACATATCCATACATAACAAGTCAAAACCAAATTTACAACACATAATAAAAACCATGCTCACTATACCTTAGCTCCTTGCAAACCAAGCTACACCACACACATCTTAGTTCACATACTTATATATTTACATATAGTATACAAATACATCCGTACACATAAGTTTTATAACATAACTCAAAACCTTAACCATATCTTTACCTAGTTGGACTCCGGGATTGAAGCACAAATCCTATGCCTCCTCACGGGGAAGGGTTTGCTCAAACCTTATAAAGAGAGAATCACTAGGTCATTTCACCTTATTCATACTTCTTTTTTCTTTTTCTTTATTTACTTAACAAATAATAATAATAATAATAATAATAATAATAATGTTAACAATAAAAAATTCTTAAAATAAAATATACTAAGTAAGTAGGAGGGAGAATAACACAACTAGAAGGAACAATAGGTGAGGGGGCGGCAGCAGTGGCATGTGGTGGTGGTGGAGGATGGTGTAAAGGAGGGGTTTTGGGTTGGAAAAAGGGAGGGGAGGTAGGTTTTCCTAGGTGGTAGGGTTCCTTGAGTGAGGAGGTTTATGGTGATAGTGGTGGCCTTACGGTGGCAGTAGTGGCAGTGGCAGCGATGACGGTCAAAAGGGAGGGAAATAGAAAGGGGAAGAAATGAGATGGGATAAAGGAAGGGATGGAGGTATGGTAAGGTAGGGAGTTTTTTCTAAGTAAGAAGGGAGGCAAGGAGGGTGGTGGTAACTGTGGTGGTGGAAGCATAAGGTAGTGCTAGTGGTGGTGGGAGGTGCAAAAGGGCGCTAGAGCTGCCCACTTTGCACAAGTTAAGAGAGAAGGGGAAGGGGAAGAAAGGGTAGGAGTGGTTTGTTAGGTGTAGGGTGATGCAGGGAAGAGGAAGGGAGGGTGTGGTGACGGTGGTGTAGCCGGGTGGCGGTGGTAACGGTGACTGTTTGGGTGGTATGGGTAAGGGGTTGGGGAGTGTATCAATAAAGAGAAAGAGAGGAAAGGAGGGAGTGGGAAGGGGTATTTATAGGTGTAGGGGTTAAGGGAAATGGACAAGAGGGGGAAGAAGATAATGGGAGGGGGTTGGTAGCTGCCGGCTGGCACACAAGCCGGCGTAATAAGGAGGACAGGGGTAGGTTCTACAAGGGACCAGGGGGTAGGTGTGGGGCTAAAGGTTTGTATGAGGGAGGGGAGCATGCCAGCTCATGCTTGCTATATGCCTTGTAGGGCCAAATAGGGAAAGGAGGAGGGAGAGAGGGGAGGGGGAGCAGCAAAGGCAGCCATGCACAAGCAACACATATAAAGGAAGAAGAAGGAGGCTAGAGTAGAAGGGGAAAGAAGAGAAGAAGTGGAAAAGATGGGTGTATTGTGCGCAGGCTTGGGCCGTTGGGGGGGAAGGAAAAGCAAAAAAGAAGAAGATTGGGTCGGGGAAGGAGAAAGGAAAGAAAAGAGGGGGGAGGGGTGTTAGGTTGCCGTTGGGCATAGCCTAGCCAACCAAAGGAGGGGGAAAAGAAAATAAAAAGGAAAAGGAAGAAAAGAAGGAAAAGAAAGAAAAAAGGAAGGAATAAAAGGGAAAAAGAAAAAAAATGGTGTGGTAGGGTGTTTTAGTTTTTTTTAAGTTTTAGAAATAATAAAAATTTATAATAATATTAATAAAATATTTTTTATTAACTTAGAAAGTATTATGATTCATTTATAATTTTTCTTAGGTTAGTAAATAAATTTAACCTCTATTAATTATGTCTCTACATCATTTTTCTTTTTTTTATTACCATAATTATTATTATTATATTATTATTTTTATAAGGAATGGTACATATAATTAAATCTTATCCAATAACTTTTTATTTTATTCTTAAATCCTAAAACAAAGTTTTGGGGTATTACACCTCACTTTTGTGCTAGTTTATTAAACATATAACATCCCAAAATTTACTACTGAAAAATTTTATTTTATTTTATTTAAGATTTAGCGAAAGTAATTAAATTAAAACTTGTGAATTTTGGGAATGTTACCGTTATGATCAGTACAAGCTCGGCCCTCAGTTGTTCCTGTACTAACCACAAGGCTAAAAGAAATTTAACAACCATCATAAAGCAAACTCAAAGCAAGAATTCAATAAAGCATTAAACAATTATAAGGTAGAAATCAAAGTATGTGAAAAAGAGTTACAATCCAGAGTACATAGTCAGAGCTCCTTAAAAAGAATAAAGTCTACAAAACGATAAAAGTTAAGTCTAGAAAATCCAATACAAAATGGATGAACATAAAGAAATAGAAGAACACAAAGAAGAAATTTGGCCACAATACTCTCGATCTCTGAGCCAAGTCCATACTCAACTCATAGCCCCACCCGATGCCTCATAAGCATCGAAAGCATCAAAGATAGTATCACCGACGTGCACAAAGTCAGAGGGGCCTTCTACTTGTGGGAATGAACAACACCCATAAAAAGGATGGTTAGTACGCTATGTACTGAATAAGGTAACCATGCACGAAGGCCAACATACAAAGGCACATAATTCAAGTATGGTAACATAACAACATACAATCATTTTAGATAACTAAAGGCCAAATTAATTATTTAATCTCTGATCGATACTCATTTCAACCATGCTTTTTATCAATCCATGAGAGTACAAGAACCCCACTATTATAGTCGGTGGATCGTTCACTTGCAAGGTAAAATACAACTGACCACTATTATATGCTGGTGGATTGGTCTCCAAGGAAAAATGCTCCTGGCCACTATTATTCACCGGTGGACCGGTCTGGCCCCGACTCTCATGGTGTTCCACTATAAGTACTTAGTGTCTTTTTTATGTCTTATCAAACTTAGGGTTTGGTTTATTGAGCTCGGGATCCCCCACTATTATAATCGATGGAGCGGTCACTTATAGGACAGAACACACCTAACCACTATTATACGCTTGTGGATCGGTCTCTATGGCACCCCGACACCTGGCCACTATTACGCCGGTGGATTGGTTTGGGTCCGGTTAAAAAATCTTTCACTTTACATGATTAATGTTTTATCGTATCTTATTTAATAATTTTCACCCTAGACATGCATGATAAACTCCATCTACGCTTATCCTCCCAAGAGGGCTCGTCCTATATCTTGAGACCTCTGCACCTCCTAACTTGCCCCAACATCCTTTCCTTATTCCACTACTTACACTAGAGGCCCAACTCCTAAGTGTGTGGGTTAAGGCCCACTACCTAACACCACTAAGCCTATTCACAGTCTTTCCTAGGGTTTTCTCTAGAAAAACCTAATTTAAGCTTATGTGGCCCATCCTCCTTTACCTCACGTAACCCATATTGTTTTAACACCCCACACATCACAACCCTTAGATTCAACCTTCATCATCTCACTTTACTTCCCCAAATACAACCGCACCAAACCCAAGCTAGCCATGCCAACCCTAGCATCATCCTTTCCACATGTCACCCCTCCATTTCTCACCTTCCACTCTTACTTCCCATGATACCCATGCTCGCCCCACTCATGACAGTTCCTCCATTCTCATCTCATACTCCACTCGCCCTCATTTATTTCCCCCTTTTTCTACCTTCTCAAATTAGAGTTTCCTCCCAAACCCTAACTCAGTCTCCTATGCACTCTTATACTGTCCCATATACTATTTTTCACCCAAAGCCTCCAATCACCCAATCAACTCTTCCCTTACCTTACATCCCAATACAACTTTTCACAAGTAAAATCCATCCCCATGCACTCCATGTAAACCCTTGAAGTTCTCATATAAAACCCTAGATTCTCCTATGCAAACCCTAGATTCTCCCCTACAAAGTTCACCCACTCTTTTATTTTATTTGAAGACCTATTTTATTCTTCCACTCACGGATCATGGAATATTTAGGTCAATCCCACACTCCTTGGTTAACTCACTTACCCCTGGTCAACTTATTTTGCCATCTTTCTTTTTCATCTTTCCACCCCATATTACCATATTAAATATCCTAGCATGCATGTCCTAAAGGGCCATATCACATCATATTACAATTCACAGCATAAACATATTAAACACATGACATAAGAAAGCACATGAGCATACCTCAACTCCAAACTACGCTACACACAAAATAGTCATTATAATAGCACGGGGTACACAACAGATTATTATACATGGCATCCAAGGCATAGAAGACACATAACACACATAAAGCCTTAGCTACACCCTTACCTAGAATATCACCGGTCTTGGAGCACGCTCTCACGCCTTCTTAGGGTTTTGACTGGTTTCACCTATAAAAGGGAAAAACTAAGGATTAGTTTCCCTCCTACCAAAAATACTATTATTTCCTATTTTATTCAAGATTAGGGTTACTATTATTAAAGGAAACTTTATAAGTGAAAATAGGGTTTTTAATAATATTTATTGCCATATTTATATTATTAAATCTAATAGCTTATTTCTAATAATAGTAATAACACTAGTTATAGCAAAATAGCGATATTAATAATAGTGATACTAATACTACTAGTGATAGAAACCCTAGTATTTTTAATGCTAAGGCTAATAATAAGGTTAGGGATAAAATAATAATATAATAATAGTAACACTAACAAAATACTAATATTGCTAAGGATAATAATAATAATAATAATAATAATAATAATAATAATAATAATAATAATAATAATAAAATAATTTGAGAAAATGATAATATAAGGGTTTGAATATTTTTACCATAACAACAACAACAATTATAATAATAATAATAATAATAGTAACAATGATAATAATGATAATAATCAAAATAATAGTAAAATAGGGTTTTGACCCCTTAATAGTAATAATAACAACAACAAAAAAAAATAATAGAAATAATGGTAAAATAGGGTTTTGGCCCTTCATAGTAGTAACAACAACAACAAAAATAATAGGAATAATAATAATACATAATAAAAATATAAATACAAGTAAAAAAGGATAAAGCTTGCGTAATTAAGGTTTAAGGGTTGAGAGGGTTTAGGGTACACCTAAGTTTGGTGGTGACTGGCGGCATCGGCAGCGGCGCATGGTGGCGGCAGGAAAAGAGGGAGAAAAGGAGGATAGTTGAGTGGTGGGAATAGGAGAGGAGGAATGAGGGTGGTGGTGAGGCCAAAGGCGGCGGTGTTGTGGTGGTCGAGAGTGGTGGAAAGGGAGAAAGGGAGGAGGAGAGGAGGAGAGGGAGGAAAGGGAAAAGGAGGGTAGGGGGAGGTAAAAGAAGGTATATAGGGAATTTTGGGAGGTGGAAAAGGTGGTCGTTGTGGTGGGAGTGGTGGAAAACAGTGGTGTGAAGGGTGGCGGGGGTGTAAGTGTGGTTGCTCGGGAAGGAAACATTGCACGACCGGGGTGGCTTGTGCAAGGCAAATCAAGGGTGGAGGGTGGCATAGTTTAGTAGAGGGTGATGTGGGGAGTGGTACTATTGGTTGCTCGAGTGGCGGCGTTGGGCGACGACGACAACAAGGGCATCTAATCGGGAGATAGTGCAAGGGACAGGAATTAATGGGTGTGGAAAAGAGTTCAAGTCCGAGGCTAGTTATGGGATATTTATAGGGCAAAAGGAGGGGGATAAGATCAGAGGAAAATGGGAGAATAGGGGGAAGATGGGATAGGGCACGCCGGTTAGCAATGGCAGGCCAGTGCAGGTCTGCCATGGTAGGATGTGATTGGCCAGGGAAGACGAATGGTGCACAAGAATGGAGGAGGTTTGGTTGGGTCAAAAAGGTAGGCGGATCAACGAGGAAGAGAAGGAAGAGATGGCCGGTTAGCAGGCATGGTCGACGTTGAGAATCTCGGCGTAGGTTAGGGGAAGTTGCAGGTCACGATGGGAGAGGAATAAGAAGGAAGAAGAAGGAGGGGAGTAGACCGGGCAGTTTGGGAAAAGAAAAGAAAGAAAAGAAGGGGGAACCAGGCGGTTAGGGGAAAAGAGTGAGGTGTAGGCCTGGGTTGTGAGGAAGGAAGGAAAAGGGGAGAGGGCTTTGGGCCACTAGGCTGGCCCAGGTTAAGAAAGAAGAGAAAGAAAAGGAAAAAGAGAGAAAAAAGAAAAAGGGAAAAGAAGGAGAAAAAGAAAAAGAAAAGAAAAGGAAAAAGGAAAAATAGATTGGTTAGGGTAATTGGAATATTTTAGTATTTTGGGATATTTAAAAATAATAATATTTTAATAAAATAATAATTAAATTCTCTTTTTAGGTTAATTTAGAATTTTTAAAAGATTTTTCCTAATTTTTTTCAATAAATTATTTATTAATATCCTCTTGATTTTGCCCTATTTACTCCTTCTTATTTTAATAAAATAATTTATTTAATTAATTTTCATAATAAATCTTTAATTAGTTATAATTCTTAAATTTGGATTTTGGAGTATTTCAAAATGAGTCGAGCCTAAGCTTGAAAAAGTAAGGCTTGTTCATTGTTTTACTTGGGCTCATGAGCTCAACTTGGTTTGGCTCATTAAAAGCTTGGCCTGGCTCCTTCATTTAGTTAAATAAACTGAGCCTAAGCCTAGGGATATTCAGCTCCGCTCAACTGATTTGTAGCCTTAATTACAAAGCATGTGTAGGGGCAGTTGTAACTCAGCAGGGTTGAACAACATTCTTACCCTTCAAAGAATGCAAAATTCACTATCTAGGTCACCATCAAGGTTCTATAGTTCCTAAAAAAAAGAAGAATACCCAAATCTCCAAATTTGTCAGTATTCACCAGGGGACCACTTTAGGGTACAACCACCTGATGTAGCATCAAATGACACCTATCCCAACCTGTACATTTTTCACTCTATAAATACCCTTTGGATCAATAACAACAGAGACATGAAAAAGGAGGATGAGAGAAAATAGCAATGAGAGATTAGAAGAAAAAGGAAGAAGGTGAGGAGTACCAGCAATCTATCTTGAGGGAGGAAAAAGAAGGAGAGATTAAGTTAGATATCCATGATCTACCCAGTCCCTTCCCTTCTTTCTTTTCACTAATTTCTTATTTGGCTGGAGGAGATTTAGCATTAGCTAAGCTCCGTGGTTAGATAAAATATTGATTAACCCTCTTTCTTGTAATCTGTGACATTGTATTCATGTTTGGTTTAAATGAAATTTCATTTCATTGATATTTCATTTTTTGATGCATTGAATGTTGGCCGCATTAGGCATCATATGATTTTTATATCAACTGTGATAGTGAATAGAATTTAAGATGACGAATGGTGGCAGAGTTAGCACCGAAAGGTGAAGGAGACATTGCCTTAGCCCATACACCATGATGGAGACGACGTTAGAGTATATTTCATCATTGAGTTAAATCCAATGAGTCTAAAAGGATTAATATCTCCTGAGCTTGACTTACTATGAATTGTCAAAGGGTGCATGCATTCGTTGTTAAGCAATTGATTTCCTTTTTATCTATCTTGTGTTGATATTGGTGAACTCCTAAGTGTACATATATGTTATTGCATTTTCATCGTCTCCCTACCAATATTTTTTCATATAGTTAATTCTATAGAACAGTTGACTTAAGTAAAGCATATTTCATTCAATTCCCCATGGGAATGATACTTACTCATCACACTATTACTTGGATCGACTGTGTATACTTACACTATTGTGTTGTGCTATATTTATTTTATTACCCTATTAAGCATTGTTGAACCAAGCACACACCAAGTTTTTGGTGTCGTTGTCGGGGATCAAATTTTGAAAATTGTTATACACTAAAGGATAGAGTACTATGGAAGTCTGACTACATAGCTAACATTAGATTTTTGTAATTTTTAGTTTCTTTTGTTTTTAAAGGACTAACACTTGTATAAAAAAACTAACCAAAGTGCCTTATTACCAATCAATCTAAAAATTGAGAGGAGGAATTGGGTGGCCCTACATCAACAACAATATTAAGAAGAAGGATCAACTTAAAAAAATTCTAGCAACATGAGTCATTTAGGCCAACAACAACATAAAAATAGCAACAACAGACTGCTTGTGCCATAGCCAAATTACAGGGAAGGACTACTAATGATCTTACCCCTTACATTAACATAAAACCTATTGGAATGCAAGCTCAAACGATAGGTGATGATCAAAACCGAGCCATCAAAGATTATGTTGTGTCAGTCCCAGACCACCTTTACCTTGCCATAGCCCATTCGGAAATCCAAGCCCTTCATTTTGAACTCAAACCTTTCATGCTCCACATGCTACAGACCATAGGGAAATTTAGTGGCCAACCAACCGAAGACCCTCACCTTCATCTTAAATATTTTATGGAAGTCAGTGACACCTTCAAAATTCAAGGAGTTCTAGAAACCTCCCTACGACTTAAGCTGTTCCCTTAGTCCCTAAAAGACCGTGCTAGGGAGTAGTTGGCTATGCTACTAACTAGTTCAATCACCTCATGGGATGACTTAGTTCAAAAATTCCTCATGCGTTATTTCCGTCCCAAAAAATGCTAAACTTAGGCATAACATTACAACATTTTTGCAAGAAGAAGATGAAACACTTCACAATGCATAGGAGAGGTGCAAGGAATTATTCAGGAAATGTCCAAACCACGGAATCCCTAATTGGTTGCAAATAGAAACATTCTACCACAGACTAAACCCTCATACATGAAACTTAGTAGATGCCTCAGCTAATGGCGCTCTACTGAGAAAAACCTATGACCAAGCCTATGAGATCATTGAGACCATAGATTGTAACAACCAACAGTGGGGTAGTGTAAAACCCCCAAAATCATAATTGAAATTTTTTGTTTAATCCAAAAACATACACAAGCATGGGGGTGCTACCACTGTGATTGGCACAAGCCTGGCCTCAGGCCAGTCTCTCACCGACTACAAGGCTAAGAATAATTTTACAAAACATTAAAACATAATTAAGACCGAGAACCGTAGAAATTAGAAAACATATATAAAAAGGAAATCAGAATGTGTGATTAAAAGTCATTAAATGGGAAACAGTTGCTTAGTCAAAGCACCCAAGGGGATAGAATAGTACAACACTATAAACTAAAAATAGAAATAAGAAGAGGCTAGTCTACATTGCTCTTAGGCCCCATTCTAAGTTCCAAAAGTTCAACACTTAGCCCCACCTGATGTGTCAAATGAGTTATAAGCATCAAATACGACGTCTCCTACCTACACAAACTCAAAAGGGACCTCTACTTGTGGGAATGAACAAAACCCATGAAATGGGTGATTAGTATGCTATGTATGGAGCAAGTTAACCATGAAACTAAGGCCATACACAAAGTACAAATAACACAAGTACGTAACTATGCAAATAAACCATATATGAAAAATAGATAATGCAAGCCATGATTTAGTCCGGTTAAACTTAATCATTAGATCTCTGGTCAATATTTCCATTTCACACCATGCTCTTTATAATTCCATGGAGTAAGGGAATCCCACTATTATAGCCAGTGGATCGAAAACATATAGGGCAAAACGCTCCTGACCACTATTATTTGCTGGTGGATCGGTCTCCAAGGCAAAGTGCTCCTGGCCACTATTATGCCGGTGGATCGGTCTGGCCCTGATGTTCTACTATAAGTAATTAGTATCTTTCCCATGTCTTATCATAACTTGAGGTTTGGTTTATTGGGCTTAGGATCCCCCACTATTATAGCCGGTAGATTGGAAACATACAGAGCAGAACGCTCCTAACCACTATTATTTGCCAGTAGATCGATCTCTAGGGCACCCTGCACCTAGCTTCTATTATGCCGGTCGATCGGTTTGGGCTCGGCTCAATAATCTTCTTCTTTAAATGGTTAGTGTCTTATCCATGTCTTATTCAATAGATACTTTCACCCTATACATGCATGTCCTTTGGACTACCCACTCACACAACCCATCTACTCTTAGCCTCCTTAAAACGCCCGTCCCTTATCTTAGGACCTCTACGCCTCCTAGTACATCCAGGCATCCTTTCCCTCTTTTTCTTACTTACAATGAATACCCAACTCCTATGTGTGTGGATCGAGGACCATTTTTCTATATCTCTGAGTCAACTCACTATCGCCCTCTAGAGTTTTCCTCGAGAAACCCTAATTTGGCATATATGGCCCAACCTTCCTCTATCTCACCCAACCCCTGTTTTCTTTGCCCCCAACACATTACCTCCCTCACTCAGTCCTCAAGCATCCCACTATAATTTCTATTTTGCACATGTAGCCATGAAACCCTAGTTAGCTATTCTCAAAACCTTAGCACCTCTCTTTCCTCATATGATGTCCCTCTATCACTCTCACTCACCACTCCGTCTTCCACATGACACACATTCACCCTCGATGTGACATTATTCTACTTTCATCCCATACTCCAATCCTCTGCATTATTTCTCCCTTCCACAATCTCCTCCACTAGGGTTTTCCTCCCAAACCCTAGCCAAGTTTCCCATGCACCCTTATACTAACCTATGTACTTTTTTCCACATACGGCCTCTAATCACCGCAACAACTCTTACCTCACCTTACTTAACCCTCAAGTCAACTTTTTTCACGTAAGGATCATCCCCATACAAAGACCATCCATCCCATGTAAACCCTAGACTCCCCACACAAGATTCATTTCACTCTCTTATTTTATTCACATTATCCTTTTATTTGTCCACCCATAAGTCATGAGATACTTAGGTCATTCTTACTTCCCTCTAATCAACCCATTTCCTTTACGCCTTTCATCTTTTCACACCCACACCATATCTTATAAAACCTCCTAGCATGCATGTCCTAAAGGGCCATATCACATAAGCATCTCAAAGGACAAGATACATTATAATTTTATACAGGCCATAACGAGAACACATACACTTACCTTAGCTCCAATCTACGCTACACGTAAGTAGTCGTAATCACATAGGGTATACAAATATATCATCACACATAACATGCAAAGCACATAATATACATATTAGGCCTTAACCACATCCTTACCTAAAATGACATCGGGTTTGGAGCACACACCTATGCCTCCTTAGGGGTCAGAATTTGTTCACCTATAAGAGGAAAATTACTAGGGTTAACTTCCCTATTATTAACATTTTCATTATTTTATACTCACCTCCATTATAACTTAGTATTATGGATAATAATAGTAGTAGTAGCTTTAGTAGTAAAAATAAGGATATTACCCTTAAAATGGTTAATCATGCTATTATTAGCCAAAATAGGTTTAGGTAGTTATCTTAGTCAATGACAATATATTATTAACAATATTAGCAATAATAATGGTAATAAATTTAATAATAATAATAATAATAACAATAATAATAATAATAATAATAATAATAATAATAATAATAATGATGATGATGATGATGATGATGATAATGATAATAATAATGGTAATGATAATAATAATAATAATAATAATAATAATAATAATAATAAGGTTAGAATAATAGTTACACTAAATAAATTATACTTAAGGGCTAGGAAGGGTTAGGGCACAACCTAGTGAGGTTGGTAGCTAGGCGGCGGCGGCTCACGACGATGGTGGTGGTGGAAGTGGTGGTTTGGATAAGGTGGGTCTTTTAGGGCTAGAAGAGAGAGGGTGAGATGGTGGTTGCAGTGGTGGTGGACTATGTGGGTTGAGAGGGTTGGAGTGGTGGTGGTGGCACATCAAGGGTGGCAGTGTAGGTGGTGGTGGTGGCCAAGGGTGATGGAGAAGGAGGGAGGAGAAAGGAGAGGGAGGAAGGAAGGAAGAAATTTAGGGGAAGGTAGAGGAGGTTCTGCTAGATTGAATGGATGGTAGGGGAGATGGTGATTGTGGCAAAGGAGGTGGTGCATGGTGGTGAGAGGAGCGGTAATGGGGTGCAAAGGGCAAGTTGAGTTGCTAAATTTGCACACTCGGGGTGGTTTATGTAGGGGGATTCAGGGGTGGTGAGTGGCTCAGTTTGGTGGAAGGTAATGCAGGGAAAGGTTTGAGTGGTGTTTCGAGGGGCGGCGTTGCACGACGTCACTTGGGGAGGTGGCAAAAATGGTGGAAATTTCTAGGCAGAGTAAAGGAGGGAAAATGGTGGTCCGTATAGGGTGTTTATAGGCCAAGGGAGGGAGAAGGAGACATAGGGGGAAGACGACAAGGGAGTAGAGGGCTAGGGGGCTACCGGCCGGCGTGATAGGATGACGTAGGCCTTGTGAATTTCAGGGTTGCAGGCAGGGGATGGGAAAGGGAGGAGGAAGGGAGCACATGGGAAAGGTAGGGCAAGGGTAGGATAGGCTTGAAATAGGAAGGAGAGGGACAGGGAGAGTAGAGGAGGCAGGTTGGTGTGCACTGGTTGGGAGAAGGACGGTGGCAGGTCATAGGTGTGACCTGCAGCAAGAGGATGGAGGAAGGGAGAAGGAAGAAGAAAGGGGTTGGGTCGGCAAGTTGGAGGAAACGGAAAGAAGGGAAAAAAAGGGAGACCGGGCGGGCAAGGGAGAAAGGGAAAAAAAGTAAGCTTAACCGTGCGGGAGAGAGAAGAGATCGAGGGGGAGTTGGGTCGAGCATGGCTCAATCGAGGGAGGAAGGGGAGAAAAAAAAGGAGAAAAAGAAGAAAGAAAAAGGAAAAGAAAAAGAAAAATAGGTTGGTTGGAGTTTTTAGGATATTTTGGTATTTTTGAATATTTAAAAATAATAAAAATTAGTAAAATAATAATTAAATTCCTTTTTATGTTAATTTAGAAAATTTAGGGTAAATGTTCCTAAATTCTATTTTAATTAGCAAAATACCCTAATCTTTCCTAATTAAATTCTTTATTATTTTCCTCCTTTTTGTCTTAATTACTCCCATTATTTATTAAAATAATATATTTAATCAATTTCACTAATAAATCCCTATTTTATCATAATTTTATAAATTAGGGTTTTGGGGTATTATAGATTGTGCCAGGAGTGTTGTAATACCCCAAAATCCTATTTTAATAATTAAAAATAAAATAAGGTTTATCGAGTAAATTTTAATTAAATATACCATTTTTAATGAAATAATGATATAATAATAATAATAATAATAATAATAATAATTATTATTATTATTATTATTATTATTATTATTATTATTATGGCCATAAAATGAGGAAAATAATGTAGTGATATATTTAGTGGAGGCTAGAATTATTTACTACACTAAAATAAATTTTAATTAAATAATAATGATAATTTATAAATTAATAAAAAAATTATTTTATTATTATTACTTGTTTTTATTAGTCCTAAAGTTTTTTTTAAGATCCTAAAAAATCCTCTTCTTTTTCCTTTTTCTTTCCCTTTTTTCTTCATTTTCTTTCTCTTTTTCCTCCTTTTCTTTTTTTTTTCTTTTTTTCCTCACCCTTACCTAACTAGGCCACAACCAGCACAGGCCCAATCCTTTCCCCCTCCTCTCATTTCCTTTCCTTCCATCGACCCTCTCTCCCTTCCTTTTTCTTTTCCTCCACGCAACCTAGCACGAGAGCCCACGACCATCCTCTTTCTCTTTCCCCCTTTTCTACCATCTTTCTTTCCCTTCTTCCCTTTCTGCCTCTATCTTTAACCTTCCTCCCCCTCGATTGGAGTTGCAGGCATAGCTACTTCACAGCTTCGTCCCTCTCTCTCCCCTCACCCTCTCCTCATCAGGACCTATAAGGCATGTAGACAGCATTGCCCTACACTAGTCCCCTCCCTCCTATGACCCCAACACCCCACCTAACCCCTGGACCCCATGTGATCTCCCTACATTATCCCCCTATCATACAGCTGTGCCAGCCTACATGCTGGGCAGTAGCCAACCACCCCATCCCCTTATCTTCTTCCCTCATTTTTTCATTTCCCCAGCCCTCTTTCCCTATAAAAATACCCCTCTACGACCTCAATTACCTCTTTTTCTACCATTCAAAAACCACCCCAGCCTTACTCACATAGCCTCTTTAGTCACTGCTACCACCACCATTGCACTGCGCCACCATCACCACACCCTCCCTTCCTCTTCCCTGCAACATCCTCCACCTAATGAGACATTCCCCTACCCCTAACTCCCCATCCTCTTCTCTCCCCACTTATGCAAAGTGGGCAGCTCAAGCTTCCTTTTTGCACCCATCTTTGCCGCCCTATGCCGCTACCCCCACAGCAACCAAAACCCTCATTACCTCCCTTCCTACCTAGAAAAACTTCCCCTACCTTTCTACACCACCATTTCCCCTTTCCTTCCCTCATTCCTCCTCTTTTTCTCTCCTTTCCTCTCAGCCACCACTATAGTTGCCACCTACACCGTTGTCGTGAGACACCACCACCACCACCACCCCCCCCTCTAACCCAAAAACCCTATCACCCAAGAAAAGCCTAGCTCCTATCCTTTTTTCCAACCCCAAATCCTCTTCTTTTCCATCACCACTATTGTCGCCACTGTACGCCGTTGCCACCCCCTTTCCAGTTGTCCCTTCCCTTTTGGTTGTGCTCTTATCCCTTTTACTTATTTAGTATACTTCATTTTAAATATATTACTACTAATACTACTACTACTAATAATAATAATAATAATACTACTACTAATAATAATAATTAATTAGGGAAATAAAGAAAAAAAGGAAAAAAGAGTAGGAAGAAGGTTAAATGACTAGTATGCCATTTTTATAGGTTGTGAGCAAAACCCTTCCTGTGAAGAGGTGTAGGATTCGTGCTCTAAGCTCAGTGTCCTACTAGATAAGGATATAGTTAAGGCTTGGATTTGTTATGATTTATGTTCTTATGGGTGTGATGGTGTATATTGTGTACTTATATGTGAATGTGAACTAAATATTTGTGTAGTGCAATTTAGCTTGCAAGGAGCTAAGATATATTGTGTGTGATTCATATTATGTGTAATATGGGTGATATGACTTATTATGTATGGCATGCTCTTATATATGGTTGTTATGGTATGACATGTATGCTTAGGGGCCTTAGGTGGATTTGAGTGGTTGTAGAGATCTAAAAGAAATAAAAAGAGTGGAGTGAGTAAGAAGAAGCGGGGAAAAGTCTAAGTGTATTGTGACATACGGGTGATAAAATAATGGAAGAAAGCAATAAAATGAAGGGTTATGGTAGAATCTTGCACAGGGAGTGTGAGGCTTTAATGGGGTGTTTAGTCTTTGCATGGGGAAAAATTATATGGGACTAGTTAGTTTGAGGGTTAAACATGGAGAGGAAAGAGTATTTTAGGTGATTGGAGTGCTTGGGGAAGAGATAGTATATGGGTTAGTGGAAGTATGCATGGGAGCCTAACTAGGGTTTTTGGGGGAAAACCCTAATTATAAGGGTACTATGAGAGAGTTTGAAGAGATTGGTTGGATTTTGGGTTGTGAGTATGAAGGTGTTAAATGAAGGGTGTAAGTCAAGTGACAAGGAGGGTGGAGTTGTATATGAAGGGGAGGTGTGAAAGAAAAGAGGCGTGTTAGGGTTTTAGAATGACCAAATAGGGTTCTTTATCATATGTGAAAGTTAGAGTGGGTTGAGTGGATTTATGGTGTTGGAATAAAGGGGTAGTATAAGTTGTATAGGAAAAGGAGAGGCTACAACAACATGGGCTAGATTAAGGTTTCAAGGGGAAACCCTAGTAGGCGATGGTGAGCCTAAGTAGAGAAATGGGAAAGTGGGCATTTACCCACAAGTTTAGGGGATTTTGGATTCATGATGGGTAGGGTGGAAAGATAAAAAGGGGTTCTGGAGTCTTGGGGAGTGTAGAGGTCCCAAGCTATAGGATAAGGTCATTCAGGAAGTCTGGGGTGAAAGAGTGATAATGAGTCAGGAAAGTCCATTGGAGGCATGCATGTCTAATTAGGGGTTACTTGTGGAATAAAATATGAATAAAACACTAATTACTTAAAGTGGAAGATTATTGAGCTGGGCCTAGGCTTAGGATGGTTTTAGTTCCACTAGTTATAATAGTAGCCAGGAGCCTTCTTGCCTTGGAGATCGGTCCACCAGCCATAATATTGGCCAGGTGCATTCCGACATAGAGTAGTATTTCCGTTCCACTAACTATAATAGTGGGGTTTATGAACTCAATAAACCAAACCTTGGATGGTAATAAAATATGGAAAATACACTAATTACTTACAGTGGAATACCACATGGGTTAAGGCTAGGTTAAGATGATTTCTGGTCCACCGGCTATAATAGTGGCTAAGAGTGTTTTGCCTTGGAGATCATCCCACTAGCTATAATAGTGGCCAAGTGTGTTATGTCTTGTGGTAATTATTTTCATTCCACCGGCCATAATAGTGGATTTCCCATACTTACATGGATATAATTCGAGAGATGTATAAAGATGGAATTAATGGCCTAAGTTCTAATAATGGTGATTAATTTGATTGACTTAATGCTTACATCATTTTCCTTTTATATTTTATGCCTTGTCTTAGCTATATGGTTACTTTAATCAGTAAGTAGCGTACTGATCATCCCTTTTATGAGTGTTTCTCATTCCCAAGATCAGTGACCCCTCCTGATTATGTGCAGGAAGGAGATGATGCCCTTGCTAATTTTGTTGCGTATGATGCCTTGGGTGGGACAGAGTAACGATCTGATGAACATGGTGTGCGGTCAGAGAGGGTGTTCTACAGACTTGTTGTTTTCTATTATTTCTACCCTTTTTATTTCCCTATAGCGAGAGTTGTTTTGTATCTTATTTCAGTTATGTATTAACCCTAACATTTGCATACTCTTGTTTTATTGATGAACGTTGAACTATTATGTTTTTTATTGATTATTCATGTTAAGAATTTTGATACCTTTAACCTTATGGTTAGTATAAGATTGGCTAGAGGTCAATCTTGTACTGATCATGGGAGTAGCATTCCTTATTTTTAGTACATAGTTTTCCATAAAAAAGAAATTTTTGGGGGTGTTACAAGTGTCCACAAGGTAAGAGCAGCAGAAGCATCCAAAGTAGACGCTATCACAGCCTTAAGAGTAGAGGTATTATCTATGTCTAAGTTACTAAAAAATACTACTCCCACTAACTATTAGGCACAAAGAATAGATGAATATCCTACTACTTCAGCACCCATAGTATCCTAAGTGTATTGTGGAGAAGGTCATCTATTTGAGCAATGTCAAGTAAATCTAGTGTCGGTAAATTCCATGAAAAAACAAACCAGAAACTCACAACAGTCGTATGGCAATCACTACAACCCAGCCTAGAGATAGCATCCTAACTTTTCGTGGTCTAACCAAGGAAATGTGAAAAACCCAACCAATTAATACAACCAATAGAGTTACTACCAACCTCAACTCCATCACCCTTAACAACCACAATCTCACCAACCTCCTTCTCAACATAATAACTCCAACTCTCTAGAAAATCTTCTCAAGGAATACATGGTAAAAATCAATGTAACAATCTAGAGCAATACGAACACTAGAAACTCAAATGGGGTAGCTAGCTAGAGCCTTGAGTAGCAAACCCCATGGCACCTTTTCCAGTGACACTGAGAACCTAAGAAGAGACGGTAAGGAGTAGTGTAATGCCATCACCCTCAGATCTGGTAAGGAAATTGCATCCTCCTTTCAAAGAACAAGAATAAGGAAAAACACCACCCTAACAAGCATGTAGACCTAGGAACCACAAACAAATTGTCAATATATGCACTATCACAACAACATACTAGTTCCACTAGAAATACAAAAGTAGACACCACTTCATCACTTGAACACAAAAGAGCATTAAGCCATCATCGACCAACATTCCCAAATCCTTTATCCCATCACCACATTTCCCTTAGCCCCTTAAACAATAGCAACAAGATAACTAGTTTGATAAGTCCCTTAAGATTCTCTGACAATTGCATATTAAAATCCCGTTGGTTGAAGCACTCTAACAAATGCCTA
Organism: Tamarix chinensis; assembly: GCA_030549775.1. Taxonomy (NCBI): domain Eukaryota; kingdom Viridiplantae; phylum Streptophyta; class Magnoliopsida; order Caryophyllales; family Tamaricaceae; genus Tamarix; species Tamarix chinensis. The sequence continues at coordinate 63,002,398 of CM060172.1, forward strand.
ATTATGCAAAGTTTCTAAAGGACATCTTGACACGAAAGAGAAGACTGTGTGAATATGAGATGGTAGCAATGACATAGGGATGTAGTTTGATTTTTCAATATAAATTACCTATAAAATTACAAGACCCTAGTAGTTTCACCATCCCATGTTCCATCAAAGATAAGTATTGTGGTAAGGCCCTTTGTGAACTTAGTGCTAGTATAAATCTTATGTCTATACCCATTTTCAGGAAGATAGGTATCGAGGAAGCAAGGCCTACCATGTTCACTGTACAATTAGCTAATCGATCATATGTTCACCCTAAAGGAAAGATTGAAGATGTGCTAGTAAAGGTAAACCGGTTCATTTTTCCAGTAGATTTCATAATCCTTGACCATAAAGTATACAAGGAGGCTCCTATCATTTTGGGTAGGCCTTTCTTAGATACTGGTAAGACCTTAATATATGTGCAAAAGGGAGAACTGGCAATGAGGGTCAACGAGGAGTGGGTAACTTTTAACTTTTTCAACTCAATGAAACTACTAAAAGAGCATCTTGATGAATGTTAACGAATTGACATTGTTGATTTGGCTATCTTTGATGAGTTTTGTGTAAGTACACTTAATGAGGAATCTAGGTTGTTTGATACAAATCATTTAACTACTTGTTAATCTAGTGAACATAATGATAAATACATGGTAGGGTGTAGCTACATCAAATATTCAACACCTCCAAAGCCTCTTGGTCTAAGAAATACAGCCAGTCAAACCATCAATTGCAGAGCCTCCTAAGCTGGAACTTAATCCATTACCAAACCACTTAAAATATTCATATTTAGGTAAGGAAGACACCCTACCAATTATTATATCGTCTACCTTACTTGAATTTCAACAGGGCCAGCTGGTCAGCTTGCTCTAGAAACACAAGAAGGTAGTAGGATGGACTATGGCATATATCTGGGGAATCAGCCCAACATTGTGCATGCACAAAGTTTCACTAGAGGACCTCTCAAGTTCATCTATCAAGCTGTAAAGAAGGCTCAACCCAGCAATGAAGGAGGTAGTGAGAAAAGAAATCATTAAATGGCTTGATGTAGATATCATCTATCCCCTATCTGACAACAATTAGGTAAGCCTTGTCCAATGTGTCCCTAAAAAAGGAGGTATGATTTTTATACAAAACTCTGAGAATAAATTAATCACAGCACGAACAATCACAGGGTGGAAAATTTGCATGGATTATAGGAAGCTCAATAAAGCCACTTGAAAATACCCTTTCCCCCTCCCATTTATTAGTCAAATGCTTGACAAATTGGTAGGAAGATCTTTGTGTTACTTCTTAGGTGGATACTTTAGTTATAACCAAATAGCCATTACACCCGAATATCAACATAAAACCACATTCACATGCCTCTATGGCACATTCGCCTTTTGACGAATGCCCTTTGGCTTGTGCAATGCACCCACAACTTTTCAACGGTGCATGATGACCATACTCATAGACATGGTAGCAGACATTATGAAAATTGTTATGGATGATTTTTCTATTTTTAGTAATAGTTTTGAGGATTTCCTGAAAAACTTAAAGACATTATTGATAAGGTTTGAAGAGACCAACTTATTCCTCAACAGGAAAAAATGTCATTTTATCATTTAGAAGGAGGTATTTTAGGACATAGGGTCTATCCCAAAGGACTGGAGGTTAACAGACCAAAAATTGAAGTTATCAAAAAAAATTACTGAAGATTTATCAAATATTTCTTAAAAATTGCCAAACCCCTTTGTCAATTGTTGAAATAGGATAGAAAATTTGACTTTGATAAGTTTTGTAAGGGAGCTTTTGATTGAATAAAGTTAGCACTCGCTAAAGCCCCTGTTATCATAGGACCTAACTAGACCTTACCCTTTGAACTGATGGGTGATACAAGTGATTGCACAATAGGAGCAATTTTAGGACAACGGAAGAACAAGTTCTTCCACAATATCTATTATGCTAGTAAGACACTCAATGAAGCTCAATTGAACTACACTGTTATTAAAAAAGAATTACTGGTAGTAGTTTTGTGTTTGATAAATTTCAATCTTATCTCCTAGGAACTAAAGTGATTGTATATACTGACCATGCTCCTATTCTCTTCTTGCTTGCTAAAAAAAGCTTTCAAACCTCATTTCTTAAGATGGATCTTACTTTTTTAGAAGTTTGATGTTGAAACCAAAGATCATTAGGGTAAAGATATTCAAACTAAATACCATCTCTCCAGATTGGAAGGATACTCTGAAGAGCACAAACAAGTATGGATTATAGAGATCTTCCCTAATGAATAAATCATAATAGTCAAGCAGGGTTAACCACCCTAGTATGTAGACATTTCTAAATATTTGGCGTGTAAAATACAAATCCCTAACAAATCTTGACAACAGCTGAAGAAATTCTTCTATGACCTCAAATATTACTATTGGGACAAACCAATTCGGTTTTGGTAATGCTCTGATGGATTGATGAGAAGATGTGTGAGTGAAGAGGAGGCTAAGGAATTTTTTGGCTGCCCATCATCATGTACCCTACAGAGGTCATTTTGGAGGTGTGCGCACTGCAACAAAGGTTCTCCAAAGTGGATTTTTACTTGCCCGCCATATTCAAGGATGCTAGAGTAAAGGTCTAAAATTGTGAACAATGACAACAAACTGCAAACTTCTTGCAGAAGAATGAAATGCCTCATATGGACATATTAGAGGTTCAAATATTTGATGTTTGGGGTATTGATTTCATGGGCCCATTCCCATCATCCTTTGGTAACAAATACATTCTAGTAGCAGTGGATTACATATCCAAATGGATAGAGGTCGCTACATAGACAAGAAACAATTACAGGGTAGTGATCTACTTCCTCTATCAAAATATTATCACAAGATTCGGGACTCCAAGGCTATCATTAGTGATGGCAACACACATTTTTGTAATAAGTTGTTCCAACAACTTATGCACAAATATGGGATTCATCACAGATTAGCCACCGCCTATCGCCCGTAGTCAAATGGTTAAGCTAAACTCTTTAATAAGGAAATTAAGAGGATTTTAGAGAAAGAGGTGAACCAGACCCTACTAGAAAGGACTGGTCGGCCAGGTTAAATGGCACATTTTGGGAGTATAGGATAGCATCTAAAACACCCTTAGGAATGTCACCTTTCTAGATTATATTTAGAAGATCTTGTCACCTACCTATTGAATTAGAGCATAAATCCTATTGGGCACTTAAAAATAATCAACTTTGATCTAGCTACTACGCGAGAGGCACAGAAGTTACAGATGAATGAGCTCGAAGAGCAACAAAATGTTTCATACAATAGTATTGGTCATATAAGGAGAGGAACAAAAAGTTTCATGACCAGCATCTCAAACCAAAAGAGCTATATCTTGGGCAGTTGGTGTTGCTCTACAATTCATGATTAAAGTTGTTCCTTTAGGAATTGAAATCAAGATGGACTAGACCCTATGAAATTGTCAAGGTGTGTCCCTATGGAGCTGTGGATCTCAAGAATCAGAAAATTGAAGGGTCTTTAAATTTAATGGCCATCGAGTAAAACCTTATCTAGCTAAAAATTTCAATATGGAATTTCAAACACTTTCCTTACAAAACTCATAAGGCTGCAACAAGTTATCAAGTCGAGGACATTAAACCAAGCGCTAATAGGAGGCAACCTAAATTTTTTTCCACTATCATTTTAACTCTTGTTCTTTACAACTCCCGTAGGAATTCTCTCTTGTACCGATAAAATCCACCGTATCATCCATACCCTAACAACGCTTTTATTACCAAGAAGTGAAGTAAATGAAAAGTGGGTAGAGCACATACACCACATGCCATGTGATGGAATACACTAACATTCCTAATCTTGCAAGATTATTTGTTTGTGTCTAATGTCAGACGGTCGGTCTAAATACAAGTACAACCCTCTCACTCTCTCTCCAATATGTCACGGGCTGTCTAGCACTGCTTTTTAAAATGGCACCCCCTTTTTAGTCTTGTCTCATCTGTTCCACACTCGCCACTCCACTTCCATCTTTTCCTCTTCTAATGTGGAAAAAAGTCATGCGTATCCTATCATTGCAAGAATATCATGTTTTGGACGATTACCTTATAGAGCCCCTTACGCAACCCATGAAAATTTCACCCATTTCACCTAAACACGCTGACACCACCCTTATCACCACCTCAAGATAGAACAGTCATCTATGTATGTTCATTCCCATTTCCACCTAATTATACACCTCTAATCCGACCATGCTAAGACATACTACTCATTCTGCCACCAAAGTCACAACGAAAAGCCTTCAGCGACAAAAGAAACCTACTTCTTTGAAAAAACGATCACTCTCTTTAGTATCATCTGATGAATTCTCATCCACTAGAGATGATGATGAAACCCATTCCTCTGCTCCCACACTAAATACCTGGAAAGAACCTCCAACTCTCTCACCGTTTTCCAGTCTAATAATGCCCATGAACATTTTAACGCTCTGGCTAACCGAGAGTTTTACTTTAAAAGAGGTTTTGCTCTCCTGAACCTGCCCTAATATCTTGTTGGACCCATCACCACCACCATTGGGCCACTTTCTATCAACATCCCCTTGAGTTTTCCCTTTTAGTTGTCCTGTAGTTTTACCAAATGAAAAACAAAACTATGTTTATCCACGGAAAGTCAATATCCTATGTCTCCACCATAATTAACAACCTCTAAGACCTCCCCTCTTTCAACATCGATGAGTACTCAGAATTAATAAAAAAAAAACTACCAAATACTTAGCAGTAGACATACTCTCCACCCTCATAAAGCCCAGAACAAAGTGGCAAGTCACCACAAATGGTGCTTGTCATTGCAACATCCCACAACACCTACCCCAAGTTAAAGTTTGGTACCACTTCCTCATAATTCACTTGCTACCCACCACTCGTGATCATTCCATATTTTTTGAGTGCATGATTTTTCTTTATTGCATGCTCACCAAAAGGACCATTGATGTCAGTCGAATCATTCGGGACAAACTGAAGCTGGTAGCGACAAAGCCTTAGGGTCCTATTTTTTACCTTTCCCTAATTGCTAGCCTATGTGTTGGGGTAGAGGTCCCCCTCGCACCAAATGAAAAAAAAAAGTTACCAACCCTCACTCTATCGTCCAAGTTGTCATAAACTGATTCTTCGACTAATCTGGGGCATCCCCTAAGGCCAAGACACCATCTCCAATTCCAAAACAAAACCCAATAGGTTTGGAGTCACTGATGCACGTAGTGAAGCAGGACATGTGGATCCTTATGAGAGGAAAGGAGGAGATCATCACTACAGTAACTAAGCTCATGAAAATGTTGGAATATGTTGGGTTGTTGGATTCAAAAACTGGGAATGTCAAACTAGGGATTTCGGTATCAATTGTTCCTTCTATGGAGGAAAGAAAGGTTAGCTTAGAAGAGCAGGTGAAGGATAAGACTTTAGGTAAGTTTACACGGACCGAACAAAGTGATAGGGTAATGCCAGTCCGTAATATTAAGAAGGAAGGGATGATTGATCCCTAGGTTCACACCCCTACAATAGACACACTATTAGTAATTTCTTAGAAAGAAAAAGGATTCACAAGATGCCTTACCACCACTATTGTTCCCACCGCAGCGTTGGCCCTTAAGCCATCCCCATCTAAGTCTATTTGATTATTGTTATGGTAATAGCAAAGCTAGTTGTTCATGGCTCATTTTTCTTTTCTTTTCTTCCTTAGGATCCTGGCTTCCTACCCCTTTTATTTTTGTTTTCCCAACCTACTTGCCCTGACAGTGAGGACACAATCACATTTTATCTAGGAGAGGGTATATCGTAGTTAGTATATCGTAGTATCTTTGTTTATTTATCCTTGTTATCCAATAACTTTATCATTAATGCAGTAGTATTTCTTTTCTCCTAATGATTTTTTTTTACATAGCTCTTTTCATTTTTAAATTTCTAGGATGACTACTATGATCAACGCAACAAACTAGGTAGCCCTACTAATCACCTTATCGAATTAATTTTTGAACTGATTAACTATCCTCATAATGTTACATGTGTATATCATTAAAAAGTAGTAGTGACATGATGTGAACCCAATACCCTAATTGTGAAATGATCAAGCTAATTTGATGAGGCCTTATGAGATATGTTGACCTTATAGGCAAAATAGTCTTTATATATAACTATTTTAATTGTTGCCTTACATATATCAACTTTGTTAAAACTATCAGCATTTAGATATCTAAAGCATAAGAAAATTAAGACTATCTTCATGAAGCTTCCATTAGACCTTGCACATAGGTGAGAAATCAAGTAACTAAGACATTCTTAACATAAAGTATTAAGAAGCCTACAATAACTATCCTGCAATAACTAATCACCTTGTCGAATTAAGTTTTGAATTGATTAACTATCCTCACAATGTTACATGTGTATATCATTAAAAAGTAGTAGTGACATATTGTAAACCCAATACCCTAACTGTGAAATGATCAAGCTAATTCGATGAGGCCTTATGAGATATGTTGACCTTATGGGAAAAATAATCTTTATATATAACAGTTTTTTTTGTTGCCTTACATATATCAACTTTGTTAAAACTATCAGCATTTAGATATCTCAAGCACAAGGAAATTAGGATTATCTTTATGAAGCTTCCATTAGACCTCGCACATAGGTGAGAGAGCAGGTAACTAAGACATTCTTAACATAAATTATTAGGAAGCCTGCAATAACTATCCTACATAAGTGGTTATTGAATAACTTTGAGGGAATTAACCATAAAAAACAAGAGTCTATCTAGGCATATTAATGATAGTAGAAAAGGGAGCTTCAATGCCCGAAATACCTAGTAACCAGGGGGACCTGCATGAGAACCATGTGCGCAATTACGTTAAACCATATAGTAGGTTAACAAGCTTGCTCGAACACTTTTCAAATACGTGTTAGAGTAGAGTAACCAAGGGTACTTGTTTGAGACCCAGATGCACACTCGTGTCAAAAGACCTTGAAAAATCTAAGGAATCCCTATTTCTTTATCATTTATTCAAAAAAAAAATTGCAAGATGAGCAGGCCGACCAATATAATCTAGAGAAGGATGTTCATTTTTACAACTACCTTGAGGATCATCTAAGGTCTAGTAGGGAGGTATGAATAGAAACCCTAAAAATTTCCTTCCATACACACACAATGCTGACCCTTTTAATATATCTCATATATATGAAGGTAATTTTCAAAGTCTGTAGGTCAACATGATTGAAGGTTAAGAATTGCTTTATTATTGTAATTCTTATGGGTAACCATTTATGATGTCATATCGTTGCTCGGGACAAGAAACAACATAAGTTTCAGGGAAGTGATATGAGTTGATTTGTGCAGATTAAAGGACCCTACGAGTATCATTATATGTGTAATTTTTACCACATGAGAAAGTCGTAAAGTATGTTTCTTAATAATTTTTCTATCCTTTGAGCTCTTGCATGAATCGCTTGAATTTAATCTAAAAAGATCCTTAATACCATATGAACTGACAATAATTATACTCTTATGACAACTCACAGACTTAATGCCTTTACTTACGCAATTGCAAAGCATGTATAGGGGTTGTTGCAAATCATCAGGGTCTAATAACATTCTTACCCAACCAAGACTTCAGAATTCGCTACTCAGGTCACCATCAAGGTTTTGCAGCGCTGATAAAAAGAAGAATACCTAAATAGCCGAATTTGGTAGTATTCACCAGGGGACCACTGTAGGGTAAAACCACCTAACGTAGGGTAAAATCACATGATGTAGCAACTGATGACACCTATCCTAACCTACACATTTTACACTCTATAAATACCCTCTGGATCAAGAAGAAAAAAGACATAAAAAAGGAGGATGAGAGAAAATAGCAACAAAAGATTAGAAGAAAAAGGCAGAAGGTGAAGAGTACTAATAGGTTATCTTAAGGGAGGAAAAAGAAGAAGGCGAGATTAGGCTAGATAGGGGTTGGATTACCATGATCTAACTAATACCTTTCCTTCTTTCTCTTCACTACTTTCTTGTTTGGCTGGAAGAGATTTAGCATTGGCTAGCCTCCTTGGTTAGAGAAAATATTGAGTAACCCTCTTTGCTATAAATGAATAGAATTATAATGACGAATGGTGACAGGGTTAGCACCGAAAGGTGAAATGAACTTGTCATTAATCCTCTAAAACTGACTGTGTGACATTGCCTTAGCCCATGGACCATGATGAAGACAACATTAGAGTATATTTCACAATTGAGTTAAATATAGTGAGTCTAGAAGTAATAATATCTCTTGAGCTTGCCATGTTATGAATTGTCATAAGGTATATGCATTCGGTGTTAAGCAATCTCCCTTTTACAACTCTACCTTCCAATTTCCTTTTTATATATCTTATGTTGATATTAGTGAACTCCTAAGTGCACATTTTCTTTATTACATTTTCATTTTCTTGCTAATAATATTTTGTTGCATAGTTAATTCAGTAGAACACTTGACCTTAGTAAAGCATATTTCATTCAATTCCCTTTGGGAACATGTAACACCCTAAACTTTACTGCTGAATTTTTTTTAATTTAGCGTATAATCAAATAGTTGGGTGTAACCTCCGTAATTGACATAAATCTAGCTTACCCCACCATCCTTGCGTCAATTACAATGCAAAATGATTAGAAAATTTAAAACATGATAGTAAGGAACGATACAACTTTTAATAACAACAAATAAGCATTTGGAGATCAACTCCGATTACAATATCAAAATACAACAAAAGTGATCCCATCGAATTAAGAGTCCAAAAAGGTATTTGGATAAAACTATCATCCAAATAACATAATTCTACACTCAAAACCCTAATATGAAAGAAATCAATCCTCCACATATATAGCATCAAAGGATATGAATTCGTCCACCTGGTCCTCATCAACCTGCACATACACATATGGGTCATCTGCTCGTTAGATTGAGTAGTACCCATGAAATGGATGATCAGTATGCTATGTACTGAGTAAGGTAATGGTATAGTCAAGTAGAGTTACAAGAATTCTCATAAGAAAATCATAAATGCGCAAATCAAGGAATGCCATATAATTACTAATTCCAGGTCTTTCATTAGATATATCATGCTCCAATCTTTTATTTACACTGAGTTCAAAAACTTCACTACTCTTAAACCAGTGGAACAATCTAAAACACTTCTCAGGGATACCACATCCAAGCCACTATTATTATTATCCAGTGGAATGGATCCAAAGCCTCTTAGAGTAAAATACTCCTGAGTGAATATTATTAAATCGGTGGAACAGTTTGAAGCACCTCTCGGAGATAACACACCTGATCCACTATTATTATCCAGTGGAACAGATCCAACACCTCTTAGAGTAAAATACTCCTGAGCGACTATTATTAAACCGGTGGAACGGTCTGAAGCACCTTTTGGGGACAAGACACCCAAGCCACTATTATTATCCAATGGAACAGACTCAACACTTCAGTCCTGACTCATATAGTCTTTTACTTTACATAATTAATATCTTTTTATTTATACTTTATTTTTTAGTCATATTTTCATTCACGTTGAGTATGGGGCCCCAATATTCTTAATCCAATGGAATAGACCGATAAACCTCTTAGGGACAATACACCCGAGCCACTATTATTCTCTGGTAAAATGAACCCATATAAACACATTGGCCCGACTCACGTGATCTTTCGCTTTAAATAATTAATACCTTATTCAGAGTTGATTGTATATTATCATACTGAACTCATATAAATGCACAAGACATAAAACTTAACAACATAAGTATGATCATGTAATTATACTCAAATGATCATAATACCCTCAGCGTAGTCAACACAATTGTATTCTCCCAAAGTCCTTGTGAAACCCAATACTAATACATATAAATTTCCAATCATTATCCGAAGTACATATCCTCAGTTTCCTATAGATATCCTGTATCCGACATTATACCCAAATATGTACTCACATAATTTCATTAGTATCAATAATATCATTTCATAGCATTTCCATAAATAAATTATTCAATACAACATATTCAACACAAAAGCACATACAAAAATACAATTATCACATAAATCCCTAGCCAAGACATGTATCCTTACCAACAAAGACTTTGGGCTCTATGCACGTAAATCCTAGACCTCCTCCGAGATCACCAAAAGATCACCTACAAAAATAAGATAAAAATACAATTAGGATTGAAAATTAAAATTGAGGGAAAAGTTAAGGTAGAGGAGGGTAAAAATAGAATTAACTTGAGTCAAATAGAATCTTGAATTGCATGGAAGTGTAAAAGAATGTGTGGTAGAGATATGGTTAAATTTTGGTGGTGTTCAAACAAGGTTTGGGGGTGAAAATAGGGGTGCATGGAAAAAAATGGGAAGTTGCACGGTTTTGCAACAGGCAATGCTGCTCCTAGTTGAGAGAAAATATGATGCACGGCTAGGCGGTGCAACAATTGCACGGCTGTGCTACAGCGGTACATAGCAGCCCGAGAGAAAAAAAGATGCACAATCATGTAGTGCACAGGCCATGCACTCTGTAAAGCTGCAACACACGAGAGGAAGAAGAAGGAAAAATAGGCAGTGGTTGGCGGCGATGGCCGACAACAATGAGAGGAAAGGTTGGGTGACCTTGGTGGTTGGTCCACAGGCTAAAGGGTGGTAAGTGGTGGCTGAGGTGGTGCTTGGTGGTGGATTGGGTGGTGCAAAGGCCAAAAATAGGGAAAGAAGGGAGAACAAGAAGAAGAAAAGAGAAGGAAGAAATGAGAGGGAAGAAAGAGCTCGGAAAATTGATTTTTGACACAGAAAGGATAGAGTGGAGGCCAAATAAAGAGAAAAGAAGGAGAGTGTGGTATGAATATATATATATATATGGTCATGGGTGTGTGTGTGTATGGTGTGAATCAGGAAAAAAGAAACATAGGGGAAATGAGAAGTGTGATGGGTGTGCAGGGCTAGAAATGGTGACAATGGAAGTGATGGTTGAGTGCTGTGACAAAAACGGAAAGTGATGGCAATGGTTATGAGTGTGGGTTGTGTAAGGATGAGAAGAAGAAGAAGAAGAAGAAGAGTGGTAGGGGAGCTGATGGTGGTACAGATTGGTAGAGATAGAATGTAACATCCCCCAAAATTCACTACTAAAAAATTTTGATTAATTAAAAGAAAATTAGCGAAAGAAAAATAATAAAACTGTGGGGATATTACCGTCACACTTAGTACCAGACCGGTTCACTCATACCATTCCAGCACCAAGTGCTAAGGCTAAAAGAATAAAATACAATTTGCGAGAAACTCAAGCATATTTAAATTAGAGTAGCGCAAGTAAATATTTTCTAAGAATATAATCCACCAATGGTGGTTACAAGAACAAATATTACATTTACACTAGACATTAGAAGAGGAAGGATGAAATCCTAAAAGCCCGGATAATCCTTACGCTCTTTCCCGAGAGCCCACTTGAATAGCACCTCGAAATGACCTGCAAGGGACATTGCCCATTGAATAGGCAGGGGCCCCACGAATGGAACCCTTCAGTACTACGGTACTGAGTAACCCTTTAAAACACACTTAAAGGTAGGCACGCAATGTAACACATGATATACTACTATACCCATACATAACGACAGGTTTGAACATAATATTCAGATCCATAGATTCACATAATTAACAAGTCACTCAGATATCAATGGTGCATATATAATACTCACTTTCGTACATTCGCATACTTAACATGTCAATCAAATATTAATAGGCCATAATGAATAATCGATAATTTTAGGGCCTTAAGGTCATTAGTCCATCATTAATCAATCATCTCGAATTATAAAGATCCATGTGAGTGCGGGAACCCCACTATTATTCGCCGGTGGACCAGTCAATCAGGACAAAATACTCCTGGCCACTATTATTCTCCGGTGGACCAGTCATGCAGGGCAAAACGCTCTTGGCTACTATTATTCGCCGGTGGACCGGTTTGGCACCAACTCACATGGTATTCCGCTATAAGTACTTAGTGTCTTCCCCATGTCTTATAGTTATTACATTTGGTTTGTTGAGCATGGAATCCCCCACTATTATAGCCGGTGGATCGGCCATGTAGGGAAAAATGCTCCTGGCCACTATTATTCGCCGATGGACCGGTCATGCAGGGCACCCGGGCTCTTGGCCACTATTATTCGCCGGTGGACCGGTTTGGGTCCAGCTCAATAATCTTTCTCTTTAAGTGATTAGTGTCTTAATCATATCTTATTCAAAAGTATTTCACCCTTGACATACATGGCTAACTATATCCACACTTATCCTCCCAAGACGGCCTGTCCCATATCTTGAGACTTTTACACCTCCTAACTCGCCCCGACATCCTTCCCTTAATCCACTTTCTCACACCGGGAACCCAAGTCCTAAGTGTGTGGGCCAAGCCCACTCACTGCCTTACTCTAGGGTTTTCTCCAAAAACTCTAATCTGGGCCTATGTGGCCCATCCTTCTCTACCTTACACATCCTAAACTATTTCAACACCTTACACATCACGACCCTTAGATCTAACCCTCACTTTTTACCCCACTCATTCTCATTTATTTTTATTATTTTCTTTTTCTTTTTCCACCTTCTCAAATTAGGGTTTCCTCCCATACCCTAGTTCCTCCCATTCAACCCTACTTTCTCCCACTCTTTCATTTTACTTATGTCCCCCCTCTTTTTCACCACTCATGGATCATGGATTATTTAGGTCATTCTTACCTACGTTACCCAACTTACTTCCCCTTTGTTATCTTATTATTTCATTTTTCTTTTTCATGCCTTTCACCCCATATCATGTTATTAAACATCCTAGCATGCATGTCCTAGAGGGTCACATCATATGAAATCATACATACAATACATGTAATCATCATCCACAGGCCATAAAGAAGTTACATGAGCATACATCCACTTTATGTTGCACTATAAACGATTAATCATTAAACGTAAAGTACTCAACATGGCATAACACATGGCACGTAACCCACACATAGTTGATCTTAGCCACATCCCTACTCGGTTTGGATTATCAAGTTATCTCTCACATTTATTAGGCCACTAGATGCCCTTCATAATTGTTATATTTAATATATTTCCCATTTGGTTGGTTAGATTACCAATTTGCCCTTTCCTTTATTATAATTAACAAATTGCCCTTTAGTTGGTCAAATTACAAAATTACCTCTGTTCATTATCCTAATTACCAAATTACCCCTTTAGTTGGTTAAATTACCAAATTGCCCTTCACATTTATCATATTTACCATTTTACCCTTTAATTACAAATTTACCATTTTACCCTTTAATCACAAAATTACCATTTTATCCTTTAATTATAAAATTACCATTTTACCCTTTAATCACAAATTTATCATTTTACCCTTTAATTACAAAATTACAATTTTACCCTTTAATCACAAAATTACTATTTTTACCCTTTAATCACAAATTTACCATTTTACCCTTTAATTACAAAATTACCATTTGACCCCTTCACTTCCAAAATTACCATATTACCCCTTAATTACATAATTACCAATTTACCCTTTTTTACTTACAATTTACCACTTTTCCCTTGCCTCCAAAATTACCATAATACCCATTTTAATTAAAAATTACCATTTTACCCCTTATTACACCACTTATATTAAATTATCATCACTACCTAAAATATTAATATTAATACCTCATCCACAACTATTATATTTAATATAATACTTATTAGCACCCACATATATTAGGCCATATTCTTATACAAGATATATTACTAAAATACACTTAAGGCTCACAAAAATATTAACCATGCATTAAAGATCACAATAGCATAATACAACATGGATAATACTTTTATTAATAACCAACTCTTACCTTAAACAATATTTCCACACATAGCATATAATCTATCATGCTTCCTTTTTATCAATCAATACAAGACACTACATATATCATATTAAACAACATATATCAAGCATAATAATATATTAAAAATCCTAATGTGCTAACATACATTAATCCATGTGTTTAAGTGGAATTTAACGGTTACCTTAATTCCCACAAAAACAAACCTTACCGGTATTCCGGTTAAAGGTTCAAGCTTTGATTATCAAAACCAATACCTAAAAATAATATCAAGATTTATTGTATTAGAAATAATAAAAATTAAAGTATAAGACTTTATAACACTTAATTAATCAAATACTTGAATTAAAATATTATTATACCTTAGTATTATTACCCAACTAAATCACTAAATGAAGTAACTCATGCTGATCATGCAGCATGAGCTGCATGCAAAACAATAGGGTAGAGGTTCACAAATGGCATAAGGAGGAGGAGAGAAAATCAATTTTGGGTTAGGGTTTTTAGGCTAAGAAAAAGGATAGATGGGGGAGGATTTGGGGCAAGGGAAGGTTGCAGGAGTGGATAGGGGGTGTAGGTGATGGTCAGGGATAGGTTGTTGCTGGCCAAGGGTGGCAGAGGCGATGGTAGCGAGGCCGCGAAAGGAGGTTGCCGAGGTGGGTCGAGATGGAGGGGCTGAGGAGGAAGGAAAAGGGAGAGGGAAAATGAAGGCCTGCAGGTGGTGGTTTCGGCCAAATGAGGTTTGGGGGTGGTAGAGGGGGTTGTAGGGATTAGTTTGGTGGCTTAGGTGGCAGCCGAGGCAGCTGAACGACGGCGGATCAAGGTGGTGTAGGGTGGCTACCAAGAAGGGAGGGAAAGAAGAGGAAAAGAAGAGAGGAGGAAGAAGGAGGCTGCATGGTGGCTCGAGGGGTACTGTGATGGTTCGGGGGTGAGGTAGAGGGTGGTAGGGGTGGTGTAGGTGGCTGTTGAGGCAGCGGCAATAGCGGAATGGTGGCGGCGAAGCAAAACAGGGAGGATGAGGGAAGGAGAATAAAGGGAGAGAAAAGAAGGTTGGGGTAGCATGTGATGCTCGAAAAATGGCCGAATGGAACAGGAAGGGAAGAAGAAAACGTGTAAGGAGAGGAAGGACGGGATAGGGTGGCTTGGTAGGGCAGCGGCAGGGTGGTAGGGGAATGGCAATGGCAGGGAGAGGGAGGAGAAGAGAGGGGTATGGGCAAGGAGCGGGAGAGGTGGTGGGGCCGGGATAAGGCAGGAAAATGACGAGAGAGAGAGAGAGAGAGAGAGAGAGATGGGGGAAGCAATAGGGGGAGAGGGTTGCAGGTTGGGCGGCAGAGATGGCAGGGTGGTCGGGTTTTTTACTGGTGAAAAAGGAAGAAGAAGAATGAAAGAAGAAGGGGAGGGGGCTGGTGCGAGCAGGTAGCCGAAGGGAAAGAAGAACACGGGCCCACCCAGTCGGGGAAGAAAGGAAATAAAAGAAAGAGGGAGGCGGACCGGGCGACGAGCGAGGGAGAAGGAGAGGGAGGAGAGGAAAATGGGCCAACGGCCCAGGCGTAGGGGGAAAAGGGCAGGCAGGCCGGCGGCCCAAGGAAAGTAAAGGAAAAAGAAAGAAAAGATAAAAGGAGAAAAAGGAGAAGGAAAAAAGGGAAAAAATAAAAATAAAAGGGAAAATGGGATAAAATAAAATAATTTAATTTCTAAAATAATAAAATACACTATTTTGGGTAATAAATTTATTTAATAATTTAATCTAATATAATTAAAATATAAGGGTTTAAAAAGGATAATTTTAGTAAAATAATGGTTTGAAAAATTATTTAAATAATAAGAGTATCATAAACTAACAAAATATTTATTTTAATTTAATTTAATATTTATATCCAATTTTATATACTCAAAAATCCATAAAATAATTAAATTAAATAAATTTAAAGATAAGTTATTCCAAATAAAAGTTATTGATTAAATTATAGGCTTTTAAAATTTTGAGGGATTACATAGAATGAGAAGAAGGAAGAAGATATACAAGAGAGATGATGATGATGGTTAGTGAGAGTGGTAGGGTGATGGTGAGAGGATGCATGTGGGAGGTAGGGTGATGGTGTCGTGGTGTAGAGGTAGAAAATTCCTTCACGCCATAAGGAAAAATGGTGCAAGAGAAGAAGGAAAAGAAAAGAAAAAGAAAAAGGAAGAAGAGATAAAGGGTTAGGATTAGATTAGGTGATTTTGGATTAGTCAAGATAGTTAGGATTAGCAAAAATTTTAGCGGGTTTTGATTTTGGTTTACAAATTAAGGTTTATCCAAGTTAAGGTTTCAGTTTCGGTTAATGTTTCAGGATTAAGAAATTAGGTTAAGGATAAAATAAGATTTCTTGAGGTTAGAATCAAATTAGGGCAATAATAATGTAGGATGAAGCTAAACAAATTTTTGGGATATTACATAATGATACTCACTCATTACACTATTACTTGAATTGACCGTGTATACTTGCACAATTGTGTTGTGATATATTTACTTTATTACCATATCACGCAATGTTGAGCCAAGAACACATCATATACTAAGTGTGGCAGTAACACCTTGCATTTTTATTGTTTTAGCTTCTGCAATTAATGATTGACAAATTAATCTTACCCTAATTTTTGGACCTCAAATTTAAACCTAATTCCAATCCTAACCCTAAAATTAATGATTCCCTTTCCCTTTTTCTTTCTCTCTTTTTATCTTTTCCTTCCCTTTTTTCTTTTTCCCTTTTCCTTCTCTTAATCCTAATCTCCCTTTCTCCTTATTCCCCTTCTGTCCATGTAACCCCCTCCTATGGTTCCCTTTATTTTTATCTTCCTAGCCCCTACACATACCCTTTACCTTGCAGCTACCCCTGCAACCCAGTCTACGCCACCAACGACGCCTTATCTCCATCCTTCCCTAGGATTTTGTTAAGGGAAACCCATGTCCTAGCCTTACACATTTGTTTTTTTCTCTACATTTTTATGCCTCACCTCATCCCCTTGTAAATATCCTTCCTTTTCACTCCTTACTCTATTCTACAACTCCCACAAACTCTCTTTGACTCCCTCCTACATTATGAGCATCATCCTTATCAAGCTTTACCATTTTCTTATAGCAAACTCTGCTTAGTTTACATTGACTCATGCAACTCAACTTTGATGTGTCAAAAACACACGCAGATCACCCCTTAGTTGTGCCAACTTCTCATGCAAACCCAACCCCAACTGCAACATCACCTCATGAAACAACCCCCACCTCACTTAAACTACCTTAGCTGCATCAACCTTCCATGTTGCACCACCCCTAGCAGTATCACTTCTCCACTCCAACAACACCCTAGTTGCATCACTCCTTGAAGCAGAAATGCCTATAGATGAGTCAGACTCTAATGCTGCACTCCCTAGAGCTACACCAAGTTCTGTTGTAGCTAGTTCAAGCTTTCTCATGACTTGGTTTACTTTAATTTTAATTCATTTTATACCCTCCTTGACCTTACATTTTACTTGGTTATTTTATTTAGTTTTGATGATGTATTATCATTGATTATTAGGTGATTTTATGGTGTTCTCAGAGGAGGCACCTGAGATTTATATATGTTAAGAGACCAGAGATGCTTTTGGTTAGATTACAAATCATAACTAGGGTTTTTTGTGCAATGTGTATATTTGTATGAAACCTCATGTTTGATATTATTATATGGATAATGTAATTATGATAATGTTGTTGTATGACATGTGTATTATGATGAAAAATTGGGAAAAATATGAAATCATGTGATTGTGTATATTGTTGGTTAAGTTTGGTTTTGGAAGTCAAGAAGGTTGGCATGAATCGTTATCTAAATTAGGCTATGATTTTTGACTCATATATATATATATATATATACATATATATATGTATGTATGTATGTATGCATGTATGTATGTATGTATGTATGTATGTATGTATGTATGTATGTATGTATGTATGTGTGTGTGTGTGTATGTATGTATGTATATATGTATGTGTATATACATATATATAAGTATTATATTTGTGGTAGTAATTTGATCAGTGTGGAATAAATAGAGAATCATTGGTATTTTATTTTGTTAATTAGTTCAAAATATGCTATATATATTGTGTAGAATAACTGCAGTAATTATGAATGGCCTAAGTCTAATAAAATGTGAAAATAGCTTAAATTGGAAATAATAACCCTAGAGGTGGGGTTATTATCACATGTGTTAGTATGTTTTGTTAATATTTATATTTTTAAAATTTTTATTATGCAAAAAGATAGGCCTAATTTGTGAAATTAGGATTTCATATATATATTTGTGAATAGTAATCTTAGAGGTAGACTATTATCACATGTGTAATATGTTGAAGTTATATCTTGATTTTTGAATATGTTGTCAATAATAACATTTTAGGAAGGTGTAATAAATTTGAATGTTAAGTGAGTATTATGGAAAAAGTTATGCTCACCTTGTGAAACTGTAATTTTTCTTAAGGGATGTATGGCCCTTTTCCTTAGGGGATATGTTGATATTCACGTGGTTGTGTTTTAATATGTTTTTTGACCTCGTAGGTCAATAAACCTTTATTTTGATGATAACAAACTCAATTATGAATTTGAATTATCTTGTTAAGTATGCAAGTGTATCAGAGAAAAAGGTGAAGTATTCAATACTTAACTAAGTGAAGGATTGCTAAGGAGATTAAGTTTACTAATCATATCCCAAGAACAAGCCAAAGATCAAAAATGAGGGAAAAATAAGACTCTAACTTCGAGTACTTCTATTTCATGTGTAATACACAAACGATGAAGGGATAAGTAAGTGTCTCAAGATACCAAGACTCAAGTTTCAAATAGTATGTTGCAGTCTTATGTTTTATGCACATATAATTTACACATTGAGAACTTTGATTTTACAATGATTTCATATTTATAATCCTATTTAAAAAGAATTTTGAAAGATTTCAAAGTGATTTCATGTATTAAAAATATTTCCAAATATTTGTTCAAAATGTTGTCTTAAATTGATTTTATTTTAAGCATTTTTGCATATGATCTAACTTGTAAAATTCACCATAAATTACATAAACATTATTTTTTTGGTGAATAATATTTCTTTGCAAAGCATATGATGTTAGCAAAAAAAACATCATATAATTTCAAGCTCTTTATCTCAAGTTATGGTATTTTCTATAAAGGCGTGCATTGCTAAAAATTGTTCCACTAATTGACTGGTTTAGGTATTTCTAAGATTTTCTGCCTATTGTAATTTGACTTTTGGAGTACTTTTTACACCTAACTGCTAGTGCCATTTTTTCCCCATCTTTTAGCACTATTAATAATATTTATTAGACTTTAATAAACATTAATCAAGCTGGCACAACTCTTCAAAAATTATCATTTTCACATCTTAAAAGGAATCAAATAGAGTTTTGATTTTACACTTTCAAATCCAAATCAAACATCTCTAGTCCTCAATTTATTCTTCATATTTATCTAGAGTACTCATATACTTGTTATTGTTATTTCTCTAGCTAGATAAAAATCTTCAGAAGTGATTACCCATTTTCATATATTATCTAGTGAAGATTCGTATTATATTCATTCAAACTCAAAGTGTAAATCATCTCATAAATGGTTATTGAGATTGTAGGCTTATAACCCAAGAGAGGAGTGATAATCATCAAACACACACTATAAATAAAGAGAGATTCATATCCAAAAGATAAAACCTTTTGGTAGTGGGTGTAGAGAAACTTTATAGAGTTTCTTAAACCAATATAGATTGCTTGTTTATTATTTGTCATCCTTCTACTTATTTCTCACAAATTTTTAATTTGGCATTATTGCTACAAAATACTCTATTCACCCCCTCTAAAGTATCCATACAATCTTTTAGTTTTGCCTTAGGAGTTGTTGAATTTGTGGCTAGGTGCATTATATCCTAAAAGGTGCTTCAAACCATTTTAAATGTTTAAGAATAGTGGCTAAGAGCGTATTGCCTTGGGAGGTATTGAATCCGTTCCACCAGCTTAACAATAGTGATTATACGAGTTTTACCCTAGAAAGTATTTCAATATGTTTCACCGGGTTAAGAATAATGGGGTTTGAACTTAATGTAAATAAGAAATGGATTGTGACTATACCTACTAATAGAATTCTAATTCAGTTCTCCTCCTGCATTGCATCATGTTTAATCATTTGGCATGCTTATTCTTCTTTATAACCTTATATCCTTTACGCAACACTGTTATAACTCTATTATTACTTTACTCAGTATGTAACATATTAATCATCCTTTTCATAGGCGCTACTCATTCGTACGAGCAAATGACCTACAAGTCTATCAAGATCCCTTGAATGATTTTAATACTTATGATCTTTTGCCTAAGGAAGAGTGATGATACTATCCTTAGGGTTTGGGATGTATTCAATGTAAGGATCTTAGCTTTGACGCGAATATCTTTTAGGACTCTTAGTTCCAATATATCCCTTTTTATGTATTTTAAATATTATACTCGAAGGTATCCTACTAACTCTTGTCTATGCTTATGAATCCATTTCATTTTATGTTTTATCATGTTTTAAGTGTTAATTGTTTTGCATTATATTTGATATAATGATGGTTTGGTAAGTCAAAATTATGTTGAGTATAGTTATAACGCCCACTATATTGTTATTAAACTTCTGCTACTATTAATAATAAATTAATAGTAAATTTTAGGGTGTTACAATATATGTATATATAGGCTTAAAATCAATTGGTCTAGCTTCATCTACTACCCAACTTTCAGCATTTACATGTGTAATGTTTGGCACTTAGACTCTATTTAATTCTAAAAAATTTTAAAGGAGAGAAAATTAAAATTAAAATAATTTCTTTTAAACTTTCTTTAAAGAAAATTAAATGATTAATCTTTAATAATTTTATTCTTTATTCTTTATTTATTTTATTATCTCATATAAATTAAATATAAAAAATTATTTTTTTATTTCTTTTTTTATTTAAAATTTTTTATGAACCAAACAAAGTATTAGAGTTCGATTGAGTGAGGAACAATTGTCAATGATGGACTTTAATTCTCACGATGGCATTATCAAAAAAAAATGCTCAAGCTTCGACGGTCTCTCGAAGTTCGTTAGGAGAGATATCTAGAAATGGTGCTTTTAATGATGATGGTGAGGAAAGCCAAGAAGGGTCGATTAAAGCGGTACTTTTTTTTAAAAACATCCTCCAAGAGTGGCCGATAGAATTCAATATGGAAACAATATTACCTTATTAATTGATATTATTGTTTTTTATAGTGATTTGTTTTGGTATTAGAATTGGTGCAAAAAAATAGACATATTCATAATAGTTAAATCCTAAAATTAATTTTTTTTAAATAAAAGAATTATTTTTATTTATTTAGCACGTAAAGTAAATTTTCTCCAACTAGTATATTACATAATAATAGATATAATAGTATGGATATGTTTATAATTTTTATAATACCATATTCATACAAAAATAATATTATTTCAATAGATAGTTATCTTAATTAAAATAAACTTTAAATATTTATTTTTTATTATAAACTTAAAAATAATTTTTTTCAAATTGAAATAAATTCCAAGTATTTTTTTCATAATTTATAATTATCTTTTTTATGAACATATGATAGTATTTCTGAAATTAAATGACTTGGGTAAAAGTACATAGTAGCCAAATGTTGAATAAAAGCCTTTAGTGACCTAATTTTGGCTATAATTTATGTGACTGATATAATAATTGGCCCTAATTAGTCCCGATAGTAGAAGACCAGAGATGCTCTCGATAAGTTGTCTATCGAATACAAATTCCATCCTAATATCAGCAAAAGGAAAAATGAAATATGCGGTCGGCAATTATCTTGTTCAATTGAGCTTTTCTATCAACCTTGTCATAATCATACGTCATTTTCAGATAATTACCGACCTGGTATCTATCAAACCTCCTGCCCCCACACCCAGACGAACAAGAGGAATATTGCACCGATACTACCCACTCCCCTTGAAAGAAATACTGCATGGTCCTGATAGCTACAGCTTGGCTGAAATAAAGATACAGTGATAATTTTCAATTTCGTAGAATAGTTATTAATCTTACTATTTAAATATAACCATTTTACTATTAAAAATCACTACACGATATATAATTTTAGATAAAATATTAAAGTAGTAGAATTATAATTTATTATTTATTCATTTTAAAAAATATTTTTTCTCTTATTATAATTATATTTCCTCCCTAACACTAAACCTTAATCCTATCATTTTATACATATTATATATTAAACACCAACCAATACAAAGAAAGAATGAGCAAGATATTAGCAAAATCGATTGTTGGAATGAAAAATACTTTTATGGCTATGGATGAAGTAAAATAAATATATTGACTTTGTGATGTTAATTAATAATTTATTTATTTATTTCTAAGTAGGGATTACAGCAGAATATGTATCAATATTACCCTGTCCAGGATTGAACTCATCACATGGTTTGTCATCCAACAGATATTAAACACTAACTGGTTAGGCTTTAACCCATTGATATTAGTGACTAAGACTAGCCCTTTTGTAAGGTTGAATAAGAGACCGTCAACTACATATTTTTACATCGTAAAATAACAAGAAGGATTTGGTATGAAGTATGTGACCGAGTATGTTACATTTGGATAATATCGATATCTATTATAGATAATACTCTTGATTGCTTTAGAGGTCGAAAGAGGGGTCTGAGGGAATAAATATGGAATGTTGCATTTTTTGCAATAACTAGAGTAATATAGGAATATAGAATGAAGATATTGTTCGAGAACTAACAAATATGCATTAGATGAATGGCATTGTTAGTCAAAATGAGGATTGATTTTTGGATCAAAAATCGTCGGAAAAATTTTGTTTATAGAATTGATGACGTGGTTCATAATATGCAGACACTACTTTAAGAGGGAAATGTTCTGTTAACTCTAATTTTCGTGTTTACCATGAATTTTGTTGTTTGTTTTGTTTGACAATACCACAACTATAAAAAAATTACTAATTTCTAAGTAATTTATAATTTTTTTTTACGGTGTTATTAGTTTTATTGTGTGCATAGTTCATATAACAATAATTTTGTATATGCTTGTGATCAAAAATTTATATTCTTTAATGCTACAACTTAATTAGTGATTGAATAAGTATTTAGGGATGTTTTTTTAGTATTTTCCAACTTTAATTATGGAATTTGGTTGCTTAAAAGTATATTTAGATTATATTTGTGTGTTATTCGGAGAATTTTAATAAATTTTATGTGGCATAAAATTCTGATTCTAACAACCTTGTTTGACGCTACATAGTATAGCCTACGTCAAGTATTCATTCCTCGAATATATGAGCATCAATGAGCAAAATGGGAGGAATTTGTTCTCATGAACTTGCCACCCAAAATATGAAAATAAGGTCTCAGTGTACATATCAACGTGTTACCAGTTACCACCGAAATTGAAACACGGCCTCTAAGTTGTATAAGACTATTCTTTTTTCTTCGTCACACGTAAACTGTGGCAGATTATGTACAGAAAGAATCGATCGGAGAAGAGTTTAGTTTCCTTTACATTGCACCTAAAATATTTCCTTCCTTTTGTCCTCTTTCAAGCAGTGTGGTGGAGACTGAAGGATCTATCCAACCTATTAAGAATACTCTTTGCCTTCCTCTTTGCTCTCTCCTTTCCATTCTGTTCCAGCAACGAGAGTGTTCGATTAGCTGTCTCCTCTGCCCTGACCTCCTTAAGAGAAGCCCTGTGTCGTTTTACTATCGAGGACAAAGTGACTACACTGTTCTCCTTGGTTTCATCTAATCTACTTTCCCTCATAATCCTCAGCAAGCAAGCCACAGTCCCATGCTCCACCATTTCCATAACCGCCCCATCCTCGGTGGATAACAAAGCAAGAACGACCAAGAGCTCGTCCACCAGTACACCATTCTTTATCTTCTTCATTATAACCTCAACTGCCCCCTCTTGAATTACTTTCTCTCTGATCTCAGTGCTAGTGCACAGCTTGAATAAAGCAGATGCGGCATCCTTCACTGCTTCTGTATGATCTTCTCCAAGCAAGTCTAGGAGAGGTCTGATAGCGCCCGCTTCTGCTTCTACGACCTGGTTGGATTCTAAGACAGCTAGTGAGAAAAGAGCAGCTGCGGCATTTCTTCTTGTGCCAATTGTTCCATGGCTCCGCAGGGACTCGATGAGCAGGCGAATGACTTGGGGGTGCTCTCCCACAATCTTCTTGTTCCTTTCTGTTATAGAGATATTGAATATTGTTGTTACAATGTCTTCCTGTAGACCGTGGTCGACAACTCCAGGTGGCTCATATCGCAAAGGACCTAGCAGCTGAGTAAGGGTATCCGGGGACTCCCCAAACAAGGACTTAAAGGATGGCAGTTTCTTGGTCAATGCACGAAGCTCCTTAGCTGCCTCTTTATTATCTTCAAGAGAAGAAAAGGAGAGCTTTGCTAGCAATTCCTTCAAACGGCTTCTGTCAGAGTCTGTGATCGCTCCATCATCCGGAGGTGGTAGCTCAATCCCATGATCCTTACACCATCGTGCTATTAGTTCTCTCACCAAGTGGTTATAAGTGAGCACAGTATGGGAAAGGACTTGCTGGGTCTGAGGACATGTCCTGTTCCCGCCTTCCAACCATCCTTGGATGAAAACGCGATCATAGGTCTAAGACATTGAGAGAAATGATTCCCCCCTTTAATTATGCATACAGTCATTTCAATTTATTTAACTCCAATCCACAATTCCAACAAGAAATGATTTAAAGCGTTTTAGGATATATCATCAAAAACGTGATTATCCAATCCTTGATCACTGTGTTCACACGGGTTGTCAAAACAAATGAAAGAACACAAACAACTACAACAATTCCAGTTCTAGTATAGCATTCATTCATGATTACAAGAAAATGAAATACATTCTCGAAAAAGGAAATTAACAGATTTGGTTCAATCAATTTAATAAAATACCAATTACCAGATTTAGATCATGCAATTAAACAACATACCTCGTAATAATAAAGTGATTTTAAGATAATGGAAGACATTTTAGAAAAGGAAATTAACAGAGGATTATGCAATTTAACCTAATACCCCATAAAAATAAAACAAATAACAATTCATGACAAACTACTGCACTGTCCCTGTCAAAGAATTCTAGAAATACAAACGATAGGCTAAGAAGAAAGGAATTGAGAACAGACCTGTCCAGTATCCAAGATGACAGGGTCCCTTATCAGTTCTTTAGAAATTGGGCAACGAAACTCATCAGGAACAACAACCAAATCATCAAGTTGCGAAGCCGCGAGTTCTCGTCGTTGTTGATTCAACTTCAATTCATGTCTTAAGCTGTACAGGATCTGAATCGCCTCATCAACTATCTCAACTTTAAATTCCTCACAACCTTCGGCTTCATCGTCGATGATATCACCGTCCTCACTGTCGCCGATTA
Source organism: Tamarix chinensis (assembly GCA_030549775.1). Lineage (NCBI taxonomy): Eukaryota > Viridiplantae > Streptophyta > Magnoliopsida > Caryophyllales > Tamaricaceae > Tamarix > Tamarix chinensis. The sequence continues at coordinate 63,027,855 of CM060172.1, forward strand.
TTTCCTTGACTAATCTCTGCAATTCTCCCTTAAGTTCTCTTGACTTCCGCGATGTTTTTTCCATTACTCATACATCTGTATCGCTCATTCCAGCAATTTCCTTTGCGACATTTTATTAGAGTTCGGAAAGATTCTCATCAGACGTCAATATTCTGAGTTTGTATGTCTGCCTGCCTGCCTGGAATGGAATTGGGAATATGATATCGTCAGGGTTTGTGGGCCTTTCTTGTTCTTGTTATGGAGCTGTTTGTTGGGAACCGAAGGAAGAAATATAATGGCGGAGAGACAAGGGATGAAGGCATGAAGCATAGCGATATACTCCGACGTTTGTTTGGTAAGAAAGGCTAATTTGGGAACGGAACTCTGAGGTTAGTACTATGCTGCTTGCTGCAGCAGCCTTATGGAAAAACCGTAGCAACACGGGACACGGGATGAGTGTCGTACAAGAAATTCGAAGTCTAAACATTTAATCCGATATATAAAATATTATTTTTTTAAAAAAAATTATTTGGTTTTAAGGATATATGATTTTTGATTAAATTATTCAATTAAAAAAATATTTAATCTTTTGCTGAATATTTTAAATTCAATGAAAGATTTATAATAAAAAAAAATCTTTAGATGAGAATGTTAGAAATGACATTGTACCATCAGCATTGTATATCATACTAACTTCATTATGATGTCTCCGATGCTTTCAAAATTGAAATATCTCTTAATATGATTATAAGAAAAAAAAATTATATCATAATATTTATAAACCTTTTCTCTATAAATATATATATGCATATTTATATACTTTTAATATATATATCCATATTTATATACTTTTAATAAAAAAAGTTACAAAAAGCAATCTAAAATATATTTTAATCACTGTCATTTAATCTTAGGTGAATGTTAGTAGGATCCATTTTCATTTTTTATATATAGAATTAAAATATTTATATTACTTTAAGCATTTTTTTATTATTATGTAGATTTGAAATGTATTTTAGTAGGTTCCATTTTAAAGGGGGTGCCATAGGGGATAAAAGACCAAAGTCAGTTAGAAAGGGTATTATAACTTGATAGATCTATTCATACAGCCACCTACTAAATAAAAAAGGAGATGATCCATAACATTGAGTGGGGTCACTAATAATTATTTTGGATTAGGATAAATTGGAGTGAAGCTAAACACTAAAAATAAACCTAGGTGAAGGGAATGAAGATGAATCGGAATGAATATTTTAAAATATTGTTTGGATGATATTAAACTAACCTGAGTGAAGCTATGTGAATGTTTTAAAAATCCTGTTTTGATTGACATGAATGAAGGTTATTTTTCTTATGTTTTTACATTCACATTTGTTACCTTTAAAATTATATATTAACAAAAATGAGGTTAACAGGAATGCATGGATGTGAAACTTTAACCCAATTCACCTAGTTGGGGTTAACAAAATTCGTCCCCAAACTGGATGAATCTATTAATACACCTCCATTAATCCTCATTCACTCCAAACCAAATAGAGCATAAAAAAAAATAGAGACCAAAGGATAAGGTGTGACCCAAATTAGTCATGACATCTACTTAATCCAACACTGGGAGAAATTCTTCATAAGCACCTAAATTGCTTCAACAATACTAGTTAAGAAATGGTGTGTAAGCCTTGGTCCATTGATGAGCTTCATAACAACCTATGAATCACAATGAACCATTAGCTGAGTGTAACCTCCATGGAATCCTCCCTTTATAAAATAACCAAAAGTTCCACTAAGGGAATATAAATCGACTCCTAAATTTGCTGTAAAGCACTTTCCATCTCCATGTGTTATCACGAGCAACACCATCTACTACAATTTTTCTAGGATTCCCCCAATATCTACCGTCAACATTGACCCCGAACACTCCAAGAGAAGGGTATTCCTATCCCACTGATAGCATAGATTTACCATACATGCACCGATTCACCCTATAAATCGTGGACCAAGCCAAACGCTTATCCTTGGCCAAATCTGTAATCCATCTCATAGCATAGGTAGGAAAAATTCTTAGTTACGCAAGATCTTAGGATTATTCAAAACCACAAGCAATAATATCATATAATGAAAATGGACAACCAAGGAGGGTATAGAAAGCTAGTATCCCTAAGGTAAAGGATGTTACATCAAAGCCACACATGGAAGTTACCCTCCAGGAAATGATCAACCATATCTAGAGGTGTAAGGTGTGACCATACCTCTTTACTAATAGGGCTACCTTACAACACATGGTTAAAGTCTTCTAGTACATGCCCACCCAAACCTCACGCTAGATCCATCATTCCTCAACCCTTTTTGTACACACTGGCTATAAAGTTTTCATCCTTTCATGCACTTTCAGTCTCCAAAGAGACCTTTAGTGTGGTGAAGAAGAGGTATTGTCTCAAGAAATCAGTTCATAGGATGATTTCACCTTGAAGTCCCGATTTGAGGTAAGACCCCAGCACTTGATGTCTTTAGTTTTAGATATCAGAAGCATAAAGGTGGGGGAAATTTTAGTAAGAGATCATGATGACAAAAAATGCTAGAAAAAACTTAATTTCCAAGTTCCTCCTAAATTGATAAACCCCTTCACCTTATTGTTTAATTGTCCCAATAGGATAGGGCCCGTCACCCATGAGCCGAAGTTTAAGATCCTACCCACCAATCCTCTTAGAAATGGGTAGTAATGCCAGAGTGAATGATCCATTAGATGCCTCTTGCCAACTGTAATATAGCTTTATTGATGGTTCTCTATAGGCTAGAACAACATAGATTAAGAAAATCATACAAACAGGTATCAACAAGGGTATAATTTTCCCTTATAAGTTTTACCCAAAGCAAGTCTTGATAAAAAAAATATCACCCACACTAGTTTCATAATAAGAGCCTGATTAGAGAGATCCATTGATTAATGAACAAGACCTCCCTTCTCTTGAGGTTCACAAATTGAATCCAGGATAGCTAAATAAATCCTTTTATGAGTACTTGAACCACAGCAAAAAAAAGTAGCCATTATTCAGCTACTTAGGGAGCTTAAAGGATGGAAAAGAGTAATCCAGAATACCGCTAGTAACAACTCTAGCTAACATGTCTCTCCCCATAGAGGATTTACTAGCATTAACCTTTTGGTAGGAAAACACCTTATAGTGATTAAAATAATCCATAATTACCCATATTTGAGTAGTATATATAGCAACAAAGAGAAGAAGGTCATCTACAAAGACCAAATTAGATAACTTCATACCGGCCATAACAAGAGTAATAAGTTTCCATTGATGATCTTCAACTTATTTATTAATAATGTGTGCCAATCACTCCATGCATAACATTAATATATACGAGGAAATTAAGTCTTCTTGACAAAAACTCTTAGATGTCTTAAAAGCCTCTGAGATTTCACCATTCTAATGAACACAGATCACCAAAGTGTGAATATAAGCTACAGGAGAACTAGGAACAGAGAGCAACTCCCCTTGGGTTTTAAGCCCGACTCTTTGGTATCCATAATGTTGGGTTTAAGAATGAGTGATTTTCCTTCGTCAACCTTTATTACCAGTACATGATGAGCTAGATAATAAAATCTAAAAGGCCCACAAATAATAGTGTTTCTTCAATAAATTTATATGAAATCCGGTAATACACTTTCTCTCAGTCAATCTTTATGGTTGTCATTCCTATCCGCCCTTATTTTCATCTCATGGTACGGAGAATCTCTTATGGAATAATAGTGTTTTCATTAGAAGAAAACTGCTTTATTTTTCCTTATATTTCAGTGAAGGATAGGTTTCCAATGGATCAAGAATACCTTTGAAATTATCTTGGAGGAGATATTTCAAAGGCCAATGGGTCTGAAATTGTAACACCCCCAAAAATCACGGCTGAAATTTTTGTTTGTCTCCAAAAATCATACACCACAAAGAGGGGTGTTATTGTCGTGATCGGTATAAGTTTGGTCTTTGACCAGCCTCATACTAATCACAAGGCTAATAGAATAAACTCAACTGAAATACCATAAAAGAAATGTTTTATGACATGAAAGTGTTAAAAGTTGACATATGGAAATACTATAAGAGAGTCAAGTGTCAATACAGGGAAGTAATGGAAATACATAATATATTTTTGCTATTGGAAACATAAAATAATACTGGTAGGAAAATAAGTCCAGAATGCACTCTTTCTAGCCCCAACCCCAATATACCATGGCATCACTCTAACCAAACCAAGTTATCATATATAACAAAGTCCTCTATAGCATCATCACATACGTGTACAGACTCAAGAGGGGCCACTGCTCATAGAAATGAGCAACACCCATTAAAAGGGTGGTCAGTACACTACGTACTAAGTAAAGTAACAATAAACTTAAGTTATAGCATAAAAATGCATGATACAGATACAATGCACACAGTAAGCTATAATATATTGTTTGCCCCTATCGATGCTTAAAGTCATTAGTGTAGCATTTAAACATCTCTTGAATTATATCCATATAGGTTCAGGGACCCCACTATTCTCATTAGTGGACCGATCACTATGTAATCCAAGCCAACACACTTTTGACTACAATTATGATCGGTGAACCGGTAAAGGTAATATAATCCAAGGTAGAACATTCCTAAGTACTATTATAACCGATGGACCGATGTATATTCTATGCATGATCTCGACCCATATGGTGTTCCACTGTAAATAATTAGTGTCTTTCTCGTAGATTATCATCATACAAGGGTATTATTATCTTAGCATAGGACTATCACTATTCTCACCAGTAGACCGGTAACTAGGAAATCTAGGACAAAATGCTCCTAACTACTATTATAATCGGTGTACTAGTGAATATAGTACAATCAAGGGCAAAACTCTCCTGACCACAATTATAACTGATGAACTAGTAAATATCATACACATGGGCCCAACTCAATGATCTTTTACTTTAAGTGATTAGTGTCTTATTTGTTTAGATTCCACGCACACATCCATGCACAAACCATGTGAGACTTCAGGCCTACTACCACCCCGTGCCAACCCTGACCTTGTGGAAACCCTAAATCCCAAACCGAAGTATCCACACTCCCCAATGATCCCTAGAGTCCCCAATATTATCCACCAACCCAAACATGCCCTTAGAACCCTTATCCACTTTTCCCCACTTATGATAACCATAGCCCTCTAGGGTTTCCCCCTCAAAACCTTAATTTTGGCCTATGTGGTTCTAGCCTCTCCTCCTCTTCTTATTTAGCCCTAAGCTCCCATGATCAAGTACTAGTTACCATGCTCATCCCTACTCCAAATTATTGCAGGCCAACTCCCTCAACCCCCACATGTGATAACAACCTCCTAAATGGTTACCCTCAAAAGACCTAATCTCCCCTTTTTGTATGTACCCTTTCTTACACAACTCCACCCTCCATTTCGCTGTACCCAAGTCCTCCCTGTGGTATACCCCTCATTACAGCCCTAGGGTTCAACCCAACTCCCTTGACTCCTTCCCACAATAATAACCTATCCTTAGGGTTGACCCCTGAAACCCTAATTTGTGCCCCCACCCACTTTCTCATCTTTTCACGTACCAAAACTCCCCTATGTCCACCAACTACCCATAATACCCTAATCATACACCCTAACCCTTCTCTCCACACTCTCCTTCCATTGGTCACCTCAAACAAGGTTTTACTAGGTTATTTTTTCCCCCATGAAAGGTCTACTCTCCCCATGTAAATTTTTACCCAACCCCCTTTTTATCAATATCCCTTTTCATTACTCCACATTTTCCCTAAGGAATAGTTAGAATATTTCGCTCTTAAAGTTTTTCTTATAGTATCCCTCACTGTTTTGTTCCATTCGCCCTAGCCACCCAAGCCCCACCTAAGACTCCTTGGCTTAACTTTACCATGTTTCAGACAACACATAAGACATACATCATCACATAATAAAACTTTGCAACCACATATAAAGTCAAGCAGTTAGGGTGACACATACTATTACCTTAGGTCCTTACAAGCCAAGCTGCACAACAAACTTAGATCACATATACATATGTACACATTTCATACAAGTATACACTTATTCTACAACCAAAGCACATGAGCACAACCTTAACTATAAATGTATCCTTACCTATATGAATTTGATCTTGAAGTAATGAGATCCTACGCCTCCTTACTTGTGATTACCGATTTGGTACCTAAAATGAGAACACCAACTTGGCTAATTTACTCCTTTTCTACTCTTTTCCTTCTTCTTTTTTTCTAATTCCTTAATCAAAATAACAATGATAATGGTAATAATAGTAAATAATAAGGTAAAAGATTAAAAATAAGTAAGGAGGGGGAGAAATGTCACTAGGATAGACAAGAAAATGTGAGAGTGGTGTAGCAGCGATCGCGGTGACATCAACAACGGTGATGCAAGGAGAGTGATTTTTAGGGTTAGGAGAAGGAGTGGGGTAGGGTTTCTTATGGTGGTGGAGGTGCTAGCATGGGTGGCTAGTGGAAGAGGTGGCGGTTTCATAGTAGTGACTGTGGTGGTGCTCATAGCTACGCTCCCGAGAGGAAGGGAGGAGGAGGGAGAAAAATGGAGGGGGAAAGGGTGGTGGAGAAGGATTTTTGCATAGGGGAAACAAGCCCATGCAGGAAGGGGACAGGGAGGAAGGAATGGTCGGTGGTGGCAGCAACACGAGGTTGTGTTGGTGGCGCGAGGTGGTGCAAATGGCAACTTAAGCTTCCTACTTTGCACACTTGACGAGAGGAAGGGAAAGGAAATGAGGGGGAGGTGAGGGACTCAGTGGTCGTAGGGAGGTGTAGGGAAAGGGAAGGAGTGGTGTTGGAGTGGTGGTGTGGCCTGGTGGCGGCGGTGGTGGCGTCTAAAGGTAGGGTGGAGGAAAGGTTGGTAGGGGTTCTTAAGGAAGAAAAGAGAGGAGAAGGAGAGTGTGTGTGGTTTATAAGCAATGGGAGGGAGATAAGGATAAGTAATGGAATAGGACAAAGGGGCAGGTAGTTAGCAGCTAGTGGAGGCAGGGGAGCACGGTACAGGAAGATAGGGGGAGTTGCGGGCGATAAAGTATAGGGGCAGGGAAAAAGGGCATGCAGGGACATGCCAGCGTACATGCCCTACATGGAAAAAAAAGGAAAGGGAGAGGAGGAGTGGTTGGGAGGCTATGAAAATGGTAATGAGGAGGGGTGCAGGCGTGAGGTAGGGGATGGGGTAGAAAGGGAAGAAGAGGAAAAAGAGAGGGAGAGAAAAGGGAAAGAGGGGGCAGCTTCACAGGGCCATAGCCCACCGGGGAAAAGAAGGCCCTGGGCCAGTTGAGGAGGGAGAAGAAGAATATAGGGGACATGTATTGCTAGGCCTTCTAGGTCACAGCCTAGACGATAGAGGAGGGAGAAGGAAAATAAAGAAAGAAAAAGGAAAAAAAAGAGAGAAAAAAGGAAAAAGGAAATAGGGATGGTAAGGTGTTTTGTTTTTTTTTTTTTGAAATTTATAGGTAATAAAAAAAATAATTAAAATAATTAACATTAATTTAAAAATTGCCATAATTTATCTATAATTCATTTTCGGTTAGCTAATTAAAATATCTTCCAAATAATAATTTTTGTGTCATTTTTGTTATCATAATTGGAATTATTATTTGTATTAAAAGGTGCACATATATTTTAGATTTACTCCATATCTCATTATTTTATCCTTTATTCTTATAAAAGTTGAGGTATTATAGAATTCACAAACCCTAGAAGGATGATCAAACTTAGGAATGAGATTAAGAAGTGTTTCATTGAGCTATGGAGGAAAGAACCCTCTATCAAAATTCTTACTTACCAAGACATGCAACTCACTACCCACAATATGATAGAAACTTTGATAGAAGAGGGGGATGAAACCATCCATGCATATCTGGACTCTTAAGTGAACCCCATGGAAAACACTTTTTTCATAACCTTCATAAAGGTCACTAGACGTAGAAGCCCACCTATTTCATAGTATAGAAGTTGGGGAAAAGAGGGGGAAATGGGGAAAGAGCTATAGGGCTTGCCTGCCTCACTTCCTTTAAATATAATTCCTTTAAGAACTTGAGAACCGAATTCATCAAAGGTCCATGCCCATTGAACCAAACACCAACATCATTATTTGGACACTCCACCTTACTCCTATGTCACTAACTTAACACCGTGGCATGGACAAACTTAGTATTTCTATCCAACATGGTAGCATTATTAAAATTTTCCCATTGCAGCCAAAGGATATATTATTCTGTGATAAGTTCATTCAACTCTAACAATAAAAGTTTCTCTAGCTTTTCCCTATTACATGAATCGGTCTTGGAAAGGGTGTGTTAAACACCCTCCACCCTTGCCATTCATCTTTTTTTTTCAGACCTAAACGTTCCCAAAGCACCCTTACATCTAGTAGTAAGGTTACTTTAGCATGTAGCCAACTTTGTGTAGCAGTCATTACCTTTATTCCAACTATTCCTAACCACAACAACTAATTGCTCTTTTTTCATCTAGGCAGCTTCAAAGTGAAAATATAGAGGGAAATACTCTAAAGCCCGAGGTGTAAATAAATAAAGGAGAATAATGAGATGGTCAGTGTAAGTGTTTGTAACGTGGTGAACACCAGTATGGTGAAATTGCATGCACCACCTATTGTTTGTAAAAATGTAATCAATTCTGGAGCAAAATTTTATGCACTATAATCTTTCCTTTCCAAGTGAACTTTAAGTTAGAAAAAACTAAAACAAGAAAGCAACACTATCAGATATAATCTGAAACCATACACTAGTTAAGTATATTTGGACTACAACTCTTACATTCTGAAGGGGGCATGAGTCATTGAAATCCCCACCTGTAATGTAATACCCCAATTTAAAATCCTTCAAATTGTATTTAAAATTATTTTGATAAAAAAATAAATGATTTTTTCTAGAAATGGGCTTGAAATTCTAATAAAAATATGAATTTCAGGCATACTAATCGATTGGTGTGTAGGGGAACCAGTCGATTGGTTTGCCCAAATTTATCAATTTGTTTGCCTATGATTTCATATCTATTTCTAATTTTGATTTGAAATTTTCCCTGATGATTATGAAAACTTCTTATTTGAGTTCAATTATGCTAATAAGCATGTTTTAGTGCTTTGGGATTATTTTCATTGTAACTAGATCATTACATAATTTTAATTAGTAAGTTTTTTCCAAAAATCCACTTTTAGAGGTAAGCCTCCCCTTTTTCTTCTCCCTTACCTCCCCCTCTCTCTTCTGGCACATAGGGCTATGAGCTTGACTTTGTACACCCTTCCCTGACTTGCTAACCCACTACCATGCCCATCTCTGACTACACTCAACCCCCATCACTCCATCAAGTCAACCCTCACTTCTTAGCTTGCCCACACTCAACCTCACTAGTCTCATCCTCCTTTTTCATGAGAATGTCGACCAACCTTTCCCCTATACTTCTCATTTTTTGATCCATTATCATTCCTCACTTGTGTTCTTGATCTCTTATCCCTTTTCCTTATGGAAATTTCACTAAGAGTTGAGCACCCTTCCATTTTCCCCTCTTCTTCCTTCTACTTAGAAAAATAGATGTTCTCTTTATCTTTCTCCTTTAATATTTTAAACATTGTAATTCTTTCTCTTCTTCTAGCCTTATTTTTAGTTATCTCTTACTTTCCTTAAGCAAGGAATAATAAGGTTGATAAAAGTTGAAAATTTTAGCTTCTCTTTTAACACTCTATTTTTAAGCCAAAGGAGGTGTTTTATGTCTCTCTTCTTCTTCTAATTTTCTTTGTTTTAATGAAGTTTGGAAAGAGGATTTTAATGGTTGTTACTTTGATTATCCTAGGAATCGAATTTATGCTAGATAAGCCATCCAGTAAGAGTTTTGTGCTAAAAGAATTGCTTCAAGGTAACATATAATTATCTATAACATAATTACGTTATGTGGTATATTGAGGTTACATGAGTTATTGTTTATATGAGTTGGATATAATTGTTTTCCATGTCATGAGAATGGGTTATAATTCTCCTTAAGTAGGTGCTATTGAGATTCTCTGATTCTAAGCATAAAATGGGTTGTTTGAGCATGATTTGTTTAAGTATGTACATTACCATATATTCATGTGATTCTATGTGTGTAGAATATATTTTTATGTGTGTTTTGACATAGAAGAATGCTAGGATTAATATGGCAAAGTGTGGTAAAATTTAGTGTGTACTTTGCTAGTCTAGATAGCGTTTTATCCAGATCAGTCGATCAATTCCTCAAACCCATCAGCTGGTTTTGCGAGCAGTCAAATGGTTTAGAGTTTTAGATTAGTTGGTTGTGAGATCAGTTGATTGGTTTGGTAAACTAGTCAACTGATTTTGATGAATAACCAATCGGTTGGTCAAACCCATTGACCGGTATCCCTACAGACCAAAGTAGTTTGGTCTCTATTTAAACTCATTAACCAATTAGACCAAACCATTCGACTGGTAACTATGACTAGTTGATTGGTTGGTCAAACCCATTGATCGTTTTTTTGCAAGCCAAAATAAGCCGTTTTTACTTAGACCCATCAATCGGTTGAACCAAACCAGTCGACTGGTTCACATGAATAGTCGATTGGTGAGGCCAACTAGTCAACTAGTGCTCTGTTTTTTTTTTTAAGTTCAGGTGTGGTATGACTAGAGTAGTTGAATGGTTTGATGGACCGACTAACTAGTCTGGCTGGAAACTGATTGATTTGTTATAATTTGTTGTGTATATATTGGGCCTTTTTATGTTGATACTTTCATGTATCTATAATATTTTAATTACAACTTCAACTATGATTGACATACTTTAATATGAACCACTATGATGGTATTTGAGACTTAATTTTTTGTTAAGTTTGGTGTTATCTCTAAACACCCAATTGGTGGCTTTTATACCTTATGGATGAGTTCGATGTCATCTTTAAACACCTAAATGGTGGCTTTAATGCTTTGTGATATATTTGGTGTTATCACTTAGAAACACCCAATTTGGTTGAATAATGGATTTTAATTGTGTTTGGTATTATCACTTGAAAACACTCAATTTGGTTATGTGTGGACTTTGTTGTGATTTATGACATCACTTATACATAAATTAATGGTTTAACATTTCGTTTAATCCTTTTTCTCCATCTCTTAAGGTAGTTGCCAGGGGTTAGTGGATGGGTCACCCTTAGTCATATATCTTTCACTTAGTACCTATTTCCTTCTCTATTAGGTTACGGTTGGTAGGGGGTATGCACATATCTTTGAGGCATAGGATTATGTTGTGGTAGGCTGGTATGGCATTAGTGTCCAATACGGGTGGGTGAGGTATCCCAGTACAAGCCCCTTGGCACTTCATATTATTCATTGCTTAGGCAGATGTGGTATCCCAACTTTTTAGCCCTCGCAGTTGAGACATTTAAGGTGCAGTGGGTGAGGTATCCCTGTACAAACCCCCTTGGTGTACTTCGACCACGTGTGGTGGGTGTGGTATCCTAATTTGAGGCAGGTATAATTGATGTGTGGTGGGTGTGGTATCCACAAAGAAAGCCCCTTCGATGTATCTTAACCCTATGTGATGGGTGTGGTATCCTATTATAATTATCTTGTGTTGCCATGACCTTTGTTTATAATGGAAAACTGGGTATGGTCAAATGAACTATCTTACTAACCAGAACTTGTGTGGTCACTAAAGGAAGAATTCTAATATGGTTTACATTTTATGAATCACGTGTATTACTATATTTCTATACTTCTATAATTTCCATGCAAGCATGATATGTTGTACCTAAGTTGAATCGATATGATATCTCCATGTTATATGACTTTGATATAGTGCATGAGCCTTCCATGTTTTAGGTAGTATGTTTTACCAGTACTTCACTGTACTGATACTGTACTTGTGTGGTCACTGTAATGATCCGACTTCTGGTATGGGGAGTAGAGGATGATTTAAAGAGTTACGACTTTTAGTTAGAGTATGTTGAGGGTGATGATGTAGGCCATTAGTGGGCCATTACTTGGGGTTTGAGGTTTATGATTGTGCCTAAGAGTTAGGCTAACTGGTTATTAGTATTTTTTCCATCACATTGTGATGTTTTTGTAATTTTTGTTATTTAAACTCTTAGCTTAAATTATTGCATTTGATTTTATAAAACTATCAAGTTCATTCTATCTATAATATGGTTTTATTCTTCATTATCTTGCATTGTCACATTATTATTATGATCATGTATTATTTGTTCTTTGTTCCATTTTGTCTTGCATTAGGTATTAGTTAGGTGATGATCATACCTATCTCATGGTTGATGTGGTGGTAACATTTTCCGATTTTATTTTTCAATCGCTTCCAGATTGTCTTGAAAACAAAATTATTCGGTTCAAAAATCGAGGGTGTTACACATAACCTAAGGTAAAGTCATGCCCCTAGAAAAAGCTTTTAGACCAGTCCACATCTAACTCCTAAGAGACATATGTGAGGCATAAACACCAGTTAATAAAAATTCATGTCCTGTATATAAACGAACATGTGTGTGAATGAACTAGGCAAAATCACCTAAAAACTTAAGAGAAACACTATATATCCTCATCCCACAAGATCTAAATACCTCCTTTAAAGCTGTGAGCATCAACTCTAATGTTGCCACATAATTTCAATCTACGAAAAACATCGTCTACCTTAACTTTACTAATATTTGTCTCCATAAGCACCACACTATTGTGTTTGTAAGCATTAACAATACTTAAAACATGATTATGAAAATGGATTCTAATGCCCTTAGTATTCTATAATTGGGAACACATTTTAATCAATTGACCCCATGACGATCGGTTTGAGTGGGAAAGGTCTACAAGACCCCTAGTGTAATCTCTATTAACTAGTAGATCATCCTTCATTTTTCCTAGCTCTAGCAGTTTTTGCAGTATCACCCAAAGTCAGTCCACTATATGTAGTGTAGACCAAAAAGTTATAAGAATTTGTGCTATGACCCTTCAGCAACCCAAATCCCTTATTTTTGTTGGCTAAGTTTTCCAAAGGCTTCCTAATTAGGCCCTTAGACGACCCATCTTCATGAACACTGTCCTTAGAGTTCCTTTTTGGCTCGGCATTAAGTAATGCAACATTAGTGAAACTTAGTTTCATACTTAGGTGAAAATATGACGTAGAATGGGCATTAGAAGTAACAACTTCGATATGGGAGGAGTTATTATGCCCCCATCGAATTATCCTTTGGCATTAAATCATTTATGAGGGAATTAATTGTAACACCCCCAAAATTTACTACTGAAAAATTTTATTTTATTTAAAAATTAATGGAAGCAAAAATCATAAAATTTTGGGGATGTTACAGCCACACTTAGTACCAAACCGGTTTCCTTCTACCGTTCCAGTACCAAGTGCTAAGTCTAAAAAAGAAAATAACACGATTTACACACATTTAGACTTTCATTTAAATCAGATTAGCACATTAAATTCATTATAAGAGGTAAAACCCACTATTATTGGTTACAAGAGTAAAATCATTTAAAGAAGAAAATAGAAGGTTAAAAGAGAAACCCTAAAAAGTTTTTCAAACATTCCTTACACTCGTACCCGATACCAGCTTGAATAGCACTTGGAACTAACCTATAAGGGACACTATCTATTGAATAGATAGGGGTCCACAAACAAAATCCTTCAGCATTATAGTACTAGTAACCCTTTATACCAAACTGAAAGGTAGGGTCCACATGCAACACACCATGCATAAACGATGTAAAAATGATATATACATGAGCATAGAGATCATCATAATCAACATAAGAGCTAATATATAATGCAACACCACATACAATGAGAAATAAATAACACAAGGTCCATTTACTTAGCAATTCCATCACATACCAAGAGAAAGACAGGAACCAAACCCAAACTTATACTATATCAATGGATCATAAATTTGAAATCAATATTTTTGGTTTTAAGCTATTTATTAAACATTGTTCAACATCATCTCTCGAATTATATCCATGTGAGTGCGAGAATTCCGCTATTATAGCTAATGGATCGAAAACACCTAGGGAAGAATGCACCTGGACAATATTATTCATCAATTAATTGGTCTCCAAGGCACTCCGCACCTAGCCACTATTCTAGTCAGTGAACCGGTCTGGCCCTAACTCACATGGTGTTCTACTATAAGTGATTAGTGTCTTCCCATAATTTATTAATGTCCAAGGTTTAGTTTTTTGAGCACGGGATCCTACACTATTATAACTGGTGGACTGAAAACACTCAAGGCAGAACGCACCTAACCACTATTATTTACCGGTGGATCAATCTCTAGGGCATCTTGCACCTGGCCACTATTTTTATCAGTGGATCGATCTAGGCCCAACTCAATAATCTTTCACTTTATGTAATTAGTATTTTACATTTATTTAACACAATAGGTCCATTTATTTAACTCAAGGGGAAGGTCACGAACTAGGACACACAAAGGGATACCGGTCATAGAATCAAGTATTCTATATCAAGGATCATGGTACACATAAAAACCCTAATATGTACCTCTAACATATCCAACACACATTTCCATGCATAATTAACAAACCAGGCACCTCTTGCATGATTATGAAATAAATAGTATATCATACCCATAATTACCCATTCAACCCTATACCATACATTATCCCTATGATATTCACCGATTTACCAAAATACCCTTATTCTTATAATATACATGGTTATACTTAAACAAGTGTTACTAAGGCCATAAACCCTTATTTTATTATTTAACACCCCTTCTGTCTTATTATGGAGGCTTATTTAATCCATTGTCATGTTCTATACAATTTACTGATTTACCCCTTTATTAATACAAAATTACTGAAATACCCCTTGTTTGTAAAGTTACCAAGTTTCCCTTCTAATTGGTTAAATTATCAAATTGCCCTTCAGGTTAATTAAATTACCAAATTATCCCTCATACTTGTTACATTTACCAAATTGTCCTTTTGGTTTGCTAAGTTACCAAATTGCCCTTCATACTTATTAAAATTATAAAATTACCCTTTTGGTTAGATAAATTACCAAATTATCTTTCATACTTATTAAAATTACCAAATTACCCCTTATTGTTCCAAATTACCAAAATACCCCTCTTACCTACTAAATTACCATTTTACCCCTTTTACTCACCAAATTACCCTTTCTTTATGCCAAATTACCAAAATATTCTTCTTACTTATTATTTTACCATTTTACACCTTTAACTCGCAAAATTACCAAGTTGTCCTTCCTTCATGCCAAATTACCAAAATATCCTTTTGACTTATTACTCTACCATTTTACCTCATTTTACTCACAAAATTACCAAGTTATCCTTCCTTTATGCTAAATTACCAAAATACCCTTCTTACTTATTACTTTATCATTTCACCCATTTTACTCACAAAATTACTAAGTTATCTTTCCTTTATGCCAAATTACCAAAATACCCTTCTTACTTATTACTTTACCATTTTACCCCTTTTTCTCGCTAAATTACTAAGTTATCCCCTTTTTCATGTAAAATTACTAAAATTCCCTTCTTACTTATTAAATTACCATATTACCCCTTTTGTTCATATAAATTACCAATTTGTCCTTCTTATACCAATTTTACTAAAATACCCTTTCCACATCAAACATTGATATCCATGGTCCATATATATCATCTAACACCACCAACTATTATTATTTATTATTAATACTCACTATCACCTACCATATAAACTTGTTTAGGCCATACCTTTTGTGTAAGAAAATTTGCTAAAATGCCCTAGGGCTCATATTAACATTATATATGCAACAAATGGTCACATTAGCTTATCATATCATATACATGTATTTAACATTATTATTAACAATAAGGATCCTTCCTTAACTATCATTTCTACACATGACACATAAATTAACAAGCTTTTCATTTCAACAACCAACATATGCTACAAATTATATTATACTTAACATCATACAATATGTACATAAACCTATTAAAAACCCTAATGTGATAGTATACATATATCCACACATTTTTAGTAGGATATAATGGTTACTTTATTTCCAGCAATAATTAAACCTTACCGGTACCCCGATTAAAGGTTTTCTTTGATTAGTGCAAATTAATACCTAAAAATAATATAAAAAATTAGCATATTAGAAGAAGAAAATTAAAATAATAATTTTTTTATCAAAAGCTTAATTAATATATACTAATACTAACTATTTTATACCTCAAAAATTAACAACACTTGTTCAATGAGATGCACCAAACTCACGCTGCATGGCAGCGTGAGCTGCACACACAGAACAAAAGAAAAATAAGGGTTGAAGAGGGGGAGGGAAGAAAAGAGAGGGTTAGTTTGAGTAAGGGTTTGGGGGGTTTGGTTGAGGGCTTGTGGAGGGGAGTGAGGGTGGTGGCTGGGTGCAGGGAGGGAGTATGTGGTGGTTAGGGGTTGAAGGTTGGTGGCTAAGGGTGGCAGGGACACAGCTGTAGGGTTAGGAAGAGGGGGTGGAGGAAGGGAGAAGAATAAGAAGAAAAGGAAAAGAAGAGAAGAAGGGAGGAGGTTGTAGAGGATTTTTTGGCCAAGGTGAGGTAGGGTGGTGGTAGGGGAGGTGCTAAGGGTAGAGGGGTGGTTGTGGAGGTGGTGGAAGAGAGGGTACGGTGGCGCACGGTGGTGGTGTAGGGTGGAGGTAGAGAAGGGGAAAGAAAAGAGAAAGGAGGGGAAGGGTGGCTACAGGGGCGAGTGGTGGTTATTGGGTGGTGTAGGGAGGTAGTAGGGGGTGCTAGGAGGTTTTGGTGTGGTGATCAGTTAGGCTGCAGAAGCAGTGGTTGGAAGCGGCAAAGCAAAAATAGGGGAGAAGGAGAAGGAAAGAAAGAAAAAGAGAGGGGTCCTGTAGGGAATTGAGAGAGCTTGAGGGAGATAAAAAAAAATGGGTAGAGAAGGAGGAGATAAGGAGAAGAAAAGAAAGAGGGAAAGAAGGTAGGTGTGGCTTGAGTAGGTGGTGCAGGCTGCAGGGGTCGGGGTGCAGGGTGGCAAGGAAAACGAAGGGAGAAAAAAGAATTGAAAGGGCATGCAAGGGGTTGTGGTGTAGGGGTGTGTGTGGCCAAAAATGGAATGAAAGCTACGAGGGAGAGAGCAGAGTAGGCTTGCTGTAGGGGAGTTGGTTGGCAGGCGTGCAAGTTGCAGGTAGGGCTAGTAGCCCAACGGGGAGGGGAGGAGAAAAAGTTAGGTGGGGCGGCCCAAGGAAGAAAAAAAAAGAATAAAAGGAAAAGAAGGAAAAGAAAAAGGAGGGAAAGGGAGAAAGAAGAAAAAAAAGAAAAAGGAAAAGGAAAAAGGGAAAAATAAAATTAAAATAATTTTTGTAGAATAAGGGTATTTAATTATTTAGATAGATAATTTAATTTCATAAATTAATTTATTTAAAATTTAAGATATTAATTTAAGAGGGAAGTTTTTAATAAAATATGGGTTTAGAAAATTAATTAAATAAAATGAGTATGATAAACTAATAAAATATTTATTTTAATTTATTACATAATCATATCCATTTTTATACACCCAATGATCCACAAAATAATTAAATTAATTAATTTAAAATTTTAATTATCCTAAATGATGCTTAATTAGTAAATTCTGAGTTTGAAAATTTTGGGATATTATATTAACAACATCATCTGTGAAAGGACATGGGATATAATATCCATCATCTGTGGGATATAATTAATTATCCTGTCATTAGGCCATTTTTATACCTTGATCTATCTTTCTTAGATAGAATCATCCATTACAACATCTCACAAATCCATTGGTTCAATCTTAAGAGCTCGACAATGTTTAAGTTTTTTTGTGGATTGAATCAGGATCTAAAGGAGAAGAAAAGGAAATAGGGTGGTCATTAGGGATGAACAATACACTAGGTTTCCATGAAAGGACATGGGAGAGTGCATGAAGTGTGTACTCTTAGGTCATTTTTAATTTTTTATATTATTATGTTAATTAGTAGGTTTTGTTATACAATATGTTTCATTTCATTTTTTGTGTAAGTTTAAAATATATATTTTATGGTTGCATCTTTCATTTGCATTAGATTATTTGCTTACAATATGTTACTTCATTAATGGTAAAATAATTCCAAATAATAATTAGATTACATAAAAATTCAATATATTTATAGTACTGCATAAAAATATAATGCAAATAATTAAGGCATATTGATATTCTATTGTTTTATCTAGTGGGATGCAAAATATTTTTGTAACTATTTTCTTTTTATTTTATAACATATTTCACACATAACAAATTTTACATATTCAAGCAATTGGATTTGCTTTTATCACGTTTAGGGTGTAAGTGTAATGAGTAAAGCATAGAGACATTGAAATGGCATCATTTCATGTCCTTGGGATGTTTCACGAGATGGAATGCAAATTGGGACATCTCATTTGTAAGAAAAAATACCACTAAAACAATGCCATTTGAGGGCATTTTATTGGTAAAAAATTACCCTACTATGCTGGCCCTCCCTTTCATTTTCTCTTCTTCTCATCGCAAGCACAGCATTAGCACCAAAAAATCACCTTCTCCCTCCTTTAATTTTGAAATTCCATCATCCTTCATCTCCATCCATCGGTGACTCTTATTTCGGCATTTGCTTCTCATCGATCTATGTTAGAGACCAATGAATCTGATTTTGTATTGCCTTTGTTCATATTGAAGGGCAAGGTTGAAGCTCTACCACATCGCTCCGTCATTCCACCACTATTGTTGGATGTTGAAGTTCCAATCTATTTTGATGATAAAGTTCAACGACGTTGGAGTTGAAGTCTGAAGGTCGATGTTAATAATTTCCAGTTTCTTCCACTCTGTTCTAGTTGCTGGGGTTGTATTTTGTTTTGTTGCTGTGATTTATTACATATTAAATGATCTTCATTTTGTGTTATGATTGAATCTCAATCTATTCTAATACGTAAGAGGTTGAGTCATTGGCTACTTGGTTCAAGGCAGGCTTAAAAGGTAAGAAGTTTTTTCAATTTCTTTTAGTTCAAATCACAAACTATTTATTAGTGTTAAAGATTGGAAAGATTGGTGTTGTTAGGGCCATTGGTATTGTTGTGTAGTTTTTGTTATGATTTATGTCATAATTATTGATCATTTATTATGTATTACTTGAAGTGATTTCTATTATTAGTGTTGTATTGCATTGTGGTGTTGTTTCCTGTTGGATGTGATATTTTATTACTTGCTTCACTTAAATTGTGGTGTGATTATATTATGGTTTCTAGTGTCAGTAATATTAATATGAGTTCCATGAGTGATAGTGTATCTTCTACAAATGAAAATGATAATTCTCTTTGGAATTGTGTTTCTAAAGGAGACAAAAACTAGTAGAGGAGGAACTATTTTTTAGACTTGTAATTTTTGTAATCAAACAAAATAAGGAAGCTATACAAGGGTGAGAGATCATTTGTTGAATACTCCTGGTAAAGGTATTGCAACTTGTAAGAAATAAAAGGGTGGGGGATAAGATTGAGATGGTAACTACAGAAAGAAAAAAAAGAATCTTTGAAAAGAGATGAAGAGATGCTACCAAACGATGTGCCTTTATCTCATTTAAGCATGTTTAATTCGAGAAAGGATATGTCTTTTTCGAATAAGAGATGGGTGAGTGAGATAAATCCTATAGAGAAAGATTTTAGCAATCAAACACACTCTTAATTAGATGTATTGATTGCTAGAATGTTTTACATTGGTGGTGTTCTATTTATTTTGGCAAGAAATTCTTTTAAGATTTTGCTTTTAATACTAGCTACAGTTTACATGGTTATGGTATGTCGAGTTATAATCGTTTGAGAACAATATTACTTCAATAAGAACAATAAAACATAGAGAGATCATTAGAGCAAATCAAGAAGACATGGAGGGAAAAGGGTGTTAGTATTGTGTCTAATGGTTGGAGTGACACATAAAGAATATCATTAATAAATTTTATTGCAAAATGTGATGTGGGTCCTATGTTTTTAAAGGTCATTGATGCTTCAAGTGAGGTCAAAGACAAGAACTTTATTTATAAAATATTAAAATAAGTCATTGGTGGGGTGGATTATCAAAATATTGTACAAGTTATCACTAATAATACTTTAAATTGTAAAGCGGCTAGTAAGATTATTGAATGAATTTATCCACATATTTATTGGACTTCATGTATTGTTGATACTCTTAACCTTACTTTGAAAAATATTTCTACTGTGAGAAATGTGGACACTGATGTTGAAACATATGAGTGTCATTGGATAATTAATATTCATGGGTATGTTATTTAAATCAAGAATTTTATAATAACGCATTCCATGAGATTATCCATCTTCAATATGTTTTCTTTTCTAAAGTTGCTAGTACTTGTTCTTCTCAAGTTATTGTTACATTGAAAAGAATGAAGCTTATAAAAGATAGTCTTTAAGCTATGGTGATTGGTGAAGACTGGTTTTCTTATAAAGTAAATAATATTGGAAAAGCAAGCTTTGTGAAGAAAATCTTTCTTGATGATTTATGGTGGGAGAAGTTTGATTATATTATTGAGTTTACACAACCTATTTGCCATATGATTAGAGAGTATGGTGCCGATAAACCAACCCTTCACCTTATTTATGAAATGTGGGATACAATAAGTGATGAAGTGAGAAATGCCATTTATATGCATGACTATAAAGAGGATGGAGAAGTGTCTTCTTTATTTTAAGTTGATATATGCCATACACACGGCTCGATGGACCAAAATTAGTACACCCCTTCATTGTTTGGCATACTCATTGAACCTAATGTAACCATATTCTCTAACTCAATGATCTTATTATTCATTAAAGTTTTATGTTTTATTTCTTTAATTTAACAATTAATAATAGCATCTATAATTTTTTTGATTTCTTCCTTTGAGTGAAGGTATTATAGTGATGGTTGGTTAAAAGCTAAGCCATCTAGAGTTGCTCCTTCTAGAAATGAATAGATTTGCATTAAAAGGAACAAGTGTTTTAGAAGATTTTTCCCTAATCATGAAGAACACTCAAAAGTAAATATGGAACTTGCAAATTTCGCACTTAAAAATGATCCATTTGGAGAATTTGATTCTCTTTATGATAGATACACTATTGATCAAAAGGATTGGCGGGGAGTTCATGGCTCAAGTGCGACATTGCTTCAAAATATTTCCCTCAAATTGCTTAGTAAAGTATATTTTTCTTCATGTAGTGAATGAAATTAGAGTATATATGGTTTTATTCATTCTATGAAGATGAATAGATTTCTTTTCTAATCGTGATGAATACTTTTTGTTTTTTTCATAACAATCACTGTCTCCTAACAAGAAGACCTCTAGAATACAAGCAACACAAATCAATAATGTGGGACATCTATCGTAATATTTCTTCATTGTTTACTATTCCCATATTACATTGTACAGCATGTCGACTATTAAACAACAAAATTAATTTCTTTTTTTCCCTCTTTTGTATATGTGATGGATTTGGTTCTTTTTAATATATTATATTTCTTGATATTGATTCTCTTTCTCTTGATGAACCCAATTGAGAGGTGATGGTTTTTGCCTAAACAAGGCTTAATGATGATGAAGTAGAAGTAGTTGATGCCTTGAATGAAAATAAATATTGTATCTAATTCATTTGAGTTTATGGTTGTTAGTAATTTAGTATGAGCATGACTTGTTTTTTGGTTATGTGAATTTTGAATTCCTTTTTTATGACTGATTTATTTTAATTATGTAAACTTGTATTATGGTTATATATATATGTATGTATGTATGTATGTATGTATGCATATATAATTGCTTTTTACTCCCATCCCCATATTTAATTTTTTGAACGATGAAATTTCTGCATTTCTTTCAACCTTCATGTACCCTAAGTGTAACTATTACCTTTTCTTCCTTCATTAAAAAAAGTACAGTCTTTTTCCTAGTAATGTCGTAGTTTAACTTTTTACAGGAAGGATCACACATAAACCCACAAAGTGGGAAAAGCAGAATAGAACAATACATCAACTATATGAGAAGAGGGGAAATTATACTGTAATATCCCAAAATTTAGCTAAACCTAATCTCGACTAATTAAAGTCATAACCTAATTCTAATCTCATGAATATAATATTTTCACCCTCTCCTAACTCCATAACCATAAATCTTAGCCTAATTCTGGTTGATCGATAATTAAACTATCCTTATACCCTAACTTAAATTATATTTATCTAATTATAATCCTTAAACTAAGCCTATTATCTTTCCCTTTTTTTTTCCTTTTTCCTATCTTCCCTTTTCTTTTTCTTTCTTTTTTTCTTCTTTGGCTGACCCTTTTTTTCCTACTTTCTCCTCCTCTTCTTCCTATGTAAAACATTATCCTTAGATAATGTCTGCCACACTCCCATCACATGCCAATCTACTCCCTACCCCCATCAGTGTATCAAATCCCAACTCCTATGACTGTGGGTTCGGGTTGAAAATCTTGGTCGATCACACCCTTTTCCTTTCCCTCTGCGTGCATGTCTGTGTATATATATACCGCATAATAAATTATCTCAAACACCTTGTTCCTCCCTCTATTTTTTTTTTACAAAAATTCCACCACCAAGTGCAACATTCCTTCCTTCCTTCCTTTACCTCCTCCTTGTCATCGACAAAGCATCCCAAAAACACTCCCACTAGTGAGCCCAATTGAAGCACCTCCACCACCTTCAGTAGCTTGCACCAAAACAGTACCCTCACCACCATTGAATTTCATCAAAAATCCCCTATAACCATAAGCAAACCAGCTAAAACTCACCCTCTCATTTCGATAAGAAGCACAGTAATTTTGCCCCATCTTATTACCCCTCGGATGTAGCAACAACAACATCACCACACCCACCACCTTCGACACAAACCACCCCAACTTCCTCATTTTATTTCCACCCTTAGGATGTAGAAAAACCAACCAAACTCCCCCACCTAGCCGTGGCTTCCTTCACCGATCCTCTACCCTAATAACCGACATAAACCACCAAACTCCACCCTCCACATTTGGCTAAAACAACCAAACACCAACCCCTTTCCTTTGGCACCAACAATTGAGCCACACTCCACCTTTTCAACCAAGCCTACCAGTTCCACCTTCCTTGCTTCGATCTCCCTTGTTGTTTCACTGCTCCTAGAAATAGCATGTTGTGCCATTACTATCCCTTCCTCTTCAACAACCCCAACCTAACCCCCACCTTGTTACAAGAGTTTGGCTAAGACTTCCTTCAAGACTTGGTTCAATTTTTCTCCTATATTTCACTCCCATTTACCTTAGATTTACTTAAATATATCATTACATAATAATACACTTTTGCTAACTTTTTCTTTGGTGATTTACCGAAAGATCAAGAGGAGACGGGATAGGATTAACATGCACAGAGACCGGAGCCTTACTCTATAAGGATACTTGACGTAGTCTAGGATTATTGGTTCTAAGTGTTATGTATTATTTTTTTATGATACCATGTTATTGTTATTTTGTGATTAAATGTATGATTTTTAATGCTATGAGATGAGATTGTCATATTATGTGATGGAAAATAATTAAGTTGAGGATTATGTGATACAATGATAATAATATTTTATATGAAAAACCCTCGACATAATATATGGTTGTAATATGAGTTAATAAGGTATGATAAGTGGGTAATGGGTATAACAATGCATATGGTGGTAAATGGAGAAATTGGAAATAATGTTACCAAAGTATATAAGAGTTGCTTGGAATAAGGGTTTTGGTTCTTGGTAAGGGCATTTTAATCCATATGGTTTTAATATGGGAATCATGGTATCTTGATGTGTTATATTATTTAAATATTATAAGGAAATTAAATGAAGTTTTTAGAGTAGTTGTAAATGGCCTAAGCTTAAATAAGTTAGGGAATGGATTGGTTTGGAAATAGTAACCCTAAAATAAGAAGGTTATTCTCACATGTGTGAAATGGTAGAGTTAGACCACGAAATTAGGATATGTCATTGATATTAGTGTTTTTGGAAATATATATTGAATTTGGTAATCATATAAGCCTTACAAGAAAAGTTATGGTGCACTTGTAAAATTAGGGTTTTATAAGCCCTGAGAATAGTGACTCTTCAGATAGGGGTATTATCACATGTGCAAGACCTTAGAGCTAGGCATTTTAGGTATAATAATAATCATAATAGTAATAATGATGATGATGATGATGATGATGATAACAATTGAGGAAGAGGTACTAAGTTTGGTGGATAAATGAGTAGTAGAAGAGGAGTTATAACTAAACTGTGAAATTAGGGTTTTTGGAGAATAAGGGTCTCAACCTTAAAGAGCGACCTTATGGTCTTTGTGATGTGATTTACCTACTTTAAATGAATTTTTTTACATATCAAATCTATTATTAATAAAACATTAATCATTTTAAGTGAAATATCACATGAGTCGAGCCAAGGTGTTTTATGGTTTTGTTCCACCAGACAATAATAGTAGCTTGGGAGTGTTTTGTCCTGAGAGGTGCAAAGACCGTTCCATAGGTTTAAACATAGTGGGGGCCTAAAACTCAACATGAATGATAATATTATTTAAGTAACCTAATTGATATGATATTAATTATTTAAAGTGGAAGAGTACATGAGTCAGGACGGAGGTATTGGGTCTGTTTCACCGGACGATAATAGTAACTCAAGTGTGTTATTCCTAAGAGGTACTTTAAATTGTTCTACCGATTTAAGAATAGTATCTCAGGAGTGTGATACTCCAAAATTTAGCTAAACCTAATCCCGGGTGATTTACATTGTAACCTAATATTTATCTTAAAAAATTAATATTTTCACCTTATCCTAACTCTCTAACCCTAAAATTTTGGCTCAATTCCGATTGGTCGATAATTAAACTATCCTAATATCCTAACCTAAATTATATTAAACTTATCCTAATCTAAAACCCAAGCCTATTATTGTAACACCCCAAAATTCACTACTTTTTTTTAAGCGGAAGCAATTAAATTAGAAACACTAAAAACCTGTGAATTCTGGAAATGTTACCGCCACACTTAGTACCAGACCGGTTCTCTTCGACCGTTCCAGTACCAAGTGCTAAGGCTAAGAAAAGAAATAATTAATTATAAATCAATACAATCCAAATTCCAAATAAGCATTAAACGGTTGTAAACAAAATCAGAGTACGCATCAAGAATCACGAATTAAATAGAAATCAGAGTATAAAATTAAAATTCCTCGAAGGGAATACTCTTACAATCGATAAAAGCTTCATTTGAAATACTCAGTACAAGGTAGTAAATCAAATAGGATAAATATGATACAAGAAGAAATAATAGTAATAAATAAGATAACAAGAAGAGTAGATCCGGCCACACTACTCACGAATTTCGAGCCAAACACGCTCAACACTCAGCCCCGATTGATGTCTCGCCTACCTGCACAAGTCCAAAGGGCATACTACTCGTGGGAATGAGCAGCACCCATGAAAAGGGTGATCAGTACGCTACGTACTGAGTAAGGTAACTGAGCACTAAGGCCAACACATAAACACATAAATCATGCAGAACATAAAAGAGCATAATCATAAATGCATATGATCAACCAGGTAAAAGTACGTACAACGGCCCATGAATAATCTGGATTAATCACTTAATTAATCTCTTATCAGAATTCGATTCACACCATGCCTTTTATCAATCCATGCGAGCATAGGAACACCCCACTATTATAACCGGTGGGCCAGTCACAATAGAGCATCATGCCCTAACCACTATTATTACCGGTGGATCGGTCACAATAAAGCATCATGCCCTAACCACTAGGGATGGCAATGGGTCTCGGACCCGACCCAGACCCGCTAGACCCGCCTCATTTTTAGCGGGTCTGGGTCCATGATTTTTGGACCCGATGGGTCTGGATCGGGTCTGGGTCCACATATACCTTAACGGGTCTGGGTCTGGGTCCCGTTCTAGACCCATACCCGACCCGCCAGACCCGTTTAATATACATATGTGTGTGTGTGTGTGTGTGTGTGTGTGTGTATGTATACATATATAAATACATACTAATATTATGTTTGTCATTATTGTCTTAATCTTATATGAGCTCCTTATTCATTTTTTTTAATTTTATTTTTGTACACTTACTTTATAAACAATATGTATAACATTGTATTCTAAAAGTTAGGGATATAAACGGGGTTGATTTTACCCGAAACCCGACGGATTTTGTCCAACGGATATGGATAAACGAATACGGATACGGATATGGATGATGGAAAAAAAATACCCGTCGGGTTCGAGTACGGATACGGGTGTGGGATATCCATACCCGTACCCGTAACCATACTCGTATCCATATTCATACCCGTTTACCCGATATATAATTACCTTTTTACCCTTAATTTTAAAATAAGTATAGTATAAATTAAAGTTAGAATTATTATTTAGCTTAACTCTAAATGGGTTTATCTGTCGGGTGATGGATTTATCCATCGGATAATATCCATTAACAGGTAAACGGATAATCCGTCGAGTAACGGATATCCAACGGATACGGATATGGATATTTTAGCGGATATGGATTCGGGTATGGGTACGGATTTTCTTATTGGATACGAATATGGGTATACCCACCCCGAACCCGCCTCATTTACATCCCTACTAAAAGCATTAAAACACAATTTGAAAAGTTAATATAACTATTTTAATATATTTATTTTTTCACTTAGATGATTTTTTTTAACAAAAAAAATACATATTAAGTTATATAAAATATAAATGTATTTGTATTAGCATATATTATTAATTATTTTAAAAAAAAATAATCGGACCCATTTAGGACCCGTTTACCCGCTAGACCCGATGGATCTGGATCTGGGTCTTAACTTTTAAGACCCGACGGGTCTGGGTCAGGTCTGGATCTAGGTAATATAAACGGGTCTGGGTCTGGGTATGGCTGGACCCGGTCCAGACCCGACCCATTGCCATCCCTACTAACCACTATTATTACCGGTGGATCGGTCACATATAGGGTAGAAACCCTAACCACTATTCCTAACCGGTGGATCAGTTCGGTTCCTCCTCGCGTGGTGTTCCACTATAAGTAATTAGTGTCTTTTATTTGCCTTAGCAAAACTCTGGTTTATTTTCATTGAGATCGGGATCCCCTACTATTATAACCAGTGGGCCGGTCACATAAAGGACATCATGTCCTAACCACTATTATTACCGGTGGATCGGTCGCACATAGGGTAAAACCCTAACACTATTCCTGACCAGTGGATCGGCTGGTCCCGTCTCAATATCTTCCACCTTAAATGATTAGTGTCTTAAGTATCTTATTCAACAACTTTCACCCTGGACATGCATAAGTCATCACACATCACAAATCATAAAATTCCACCATCATAATTACACTTTAATTACCACATGTACATAATAACACAAAAACCCTAATCAGCCACCACAGACCTCAATTAAACACAACAAACCATAGTTAACCACTCCAAACCCTATTAACCATAACCACCATAATTAGCCACTCCACGCCTTAGTTAATCATAACAAACCACAATTATCCACTCCAACCCTAATTAATCACAACAACCCAGAGTTCATTACTCCAAACCCTAATTCAATCTCTTCCATACCCTCATAATGCTCCACGTACTATTTTTCATCCAAAATAGTTCAACACCCGAATAATACTTACATTACCTTCCTTACATCCCAAATTAACTTTCCACACGTAAATTTCATACCCATGCAGACATTAGTCTCCTCATGCAAACCTTCAAACCTTTTTCATGCAAACCCTAAAATTCCACGTGAAACCCTAAATTCAACCATGCAAACCCTAATACCACCATACAACCATCAATGCCACCATGTAAACCCTAATACCTCCATACAACTATAAATACCACCATACAAACCATGATTCAGTCATACAAAACCCTAAATTCAATCCACACAAAATCAAAGATTCACCCATACCAAACTTAAATTCAAACCATATAAAACCCAAAGATTTGTCCATACCAAACCCTACATTCAATCCATACCAACCAAATATTCATCCTTACCAAACCCTAGATTCAAATCACATAAAATCGAAGATTCATCCTTACCTTACAATTGATTAGATTCTCCCACATAAAATCATAAATTAGAATCTCCCAAACAACCAATAAATTCGATTCTCCCATATAACATCATAAATTACATTGTTCCAAATAAAACCATATATATTATATTCTCCGCATAAAAACATAAATTATATTCTTCCACATTAAACCATACATTAGATTCTTCCTTATAAATCCATAAAAGTAGGTCAACTCACTTCTCTTAGTCAAATTCTTTCCCCATCCTCCTTTTTCATCCTTTCTCCCACATAAACCACATCAACATCCTCACATACATGTCTTACAGGATCACAACACATATCATCATACATAAATAATACACATACCACACAAAAACATACTTAAACTTCGCATCATACCATATACGACATAATTAATAATCATAAACATAGAATATATAGCATATGAAGCATATAATGCATATAAGCACACAATGGCCTTAGTAAACCCTTACCTAAAACGACACCGGTCTTGGAGCACGTTCCTACGCCTCCTTAGGGCTTTGACCAAATAATAACATACTAATAAAATAACCTTAACAAAATTCTAACTTTGCTAAAGACATAAAAATAATAGAGATATTATAAACCTTGATAATATAGGGTTAAAGACTTTACCCTAATAATAATAATGATACTAATATAATAATATCAAAGATAATAAAACTAATCTCAATGAGAATATAAATAATAATAACAATAATAATAATAATAATAATAACAATAGTAATAACAATAATAACATTATTAACAATACTAATGGTAAAATATTTTCATTAATAATAATGGAATAAGAATAATAGAAATTCGAAATATAAAATAATAATAATTATTATACTTATAACATATTAATATTAATAATAGTAATAATAGAAATAATAAGGGGAATAATAATAAAATCGAATTAAAATACAATAGGGCTTCAGCCCTCCACATAAATAATAATAAAACAATAATACTACTAATAATAGTAATAAAACATATTAAGAATATAAATATTAAGAATAATAATAATGGTATTTATATGTAAATAATTGAAATAAATTAAATCAAGGCTTATAATAATATGGAAAATGGTTGAGAGGGTCTAGGGTTCAACCTTAAGCTGGTGGGGATAGGCGGCACCGGCGGT
The DNA here is from genome assembly GCA_030549775.1 of Tamarix chinensis. Taxonomy (NCBI): domain Eukaryota; kingdom Viridiplantae; phylum Streptophyta; class Magnoliopsida; order Caryophyllales; family Tamaricaceae; genus Tamarix; species Tamarix chinensis. Next base: position 63,057,204 of record CM060172.1, read on the forward strand.
GGTGCACGAAAGCGACGGCGGTGGCCGAAAAAAATAGAAGAAAAGCGGGAAAGATGGATGTTGGGAAAAAGATAGGGAGAATTGAGGTGAGATAAGAGGTGTTTATGGTTTCCCAGGAGGAGAGGAACAAAATGATGGTGGTGGTGCAGCCAAAGGTGGCGGCGCACGGCGGCGGACAGAGGTTTAAGGTTTCAGGGTAAAATTCTGGCAAGATGAGCAGCAAACTTTGCACGGTTATGGAGGCCCATGCAAGAAGAATCGAAGGTTGAAAATGGTTTAGTTAACTAGAGGGCGTTGCAAGGAAAAATTTGGAATGTGACGGTGGCGTTGAAGTTGGCTAACGGCGGCTGAATACGCGTCTGAAGTTGCGGTGGCCGACAACTCGGGCTTAGGGTCTCGGGGCAGAAAAACTCCTATAACAAGGCTATTTATAGATTGTAGATGGTATAATAGGGTTTTGGGGGTCGGCAGGAAGTTATGGGTGCGAGAATTTGGGCAGCCGGTGGCGGAAAACGGTCGGCCAACGTTTGGGTTGATTCGACAGTTCGCGAGGCTGGGGAGAGGAAACGGGCGAGATATAACGGACAAGATTTATGCCAATTTATTCCTTGAGTAAAGAGTAATACAATGAGCCAAGAAACGGCCGGTCAAAGGTCTCGTGGCCGGAGATGCCATTGACGGGTCGAAAGGTTGCAGCGCAGCAACGGAGGAGGACGGAGGAAGAAGGAAGAAGAAAGGGAGGTGGGCCGGTCGGCCGGAAAAGAAAAGAAAAGGGGAGAACCGGGCAGTTCGCACGCGGGTTAAAGGCGTTTAAATGGAACGACGCGTCTAGGGGCAAAACAAACATAAAACGTGGCGCTGGGGGAAGGGACGCAGGAGTCGGCCGCGCGGGCTGGGCCGCGCCGAAGTAAAGAGGAGAAAGGAGAAGTGGGCCGTGTGAGAGGCAGGCCAAACGGGGAAAAGAGGAGGAAAAAGAAAAAAAGAAAAAAAGAAAAGAAAGAAAGGGAAAGAAAAAGGAAGAAGAAAAGGAAAAAGAAGAAGGGAAAAAGGAAAAATAATAACATTGGGTATTTAAATTAATTAAAATATTTGATATATTTAAAAATAATAATATTTAAATAAAATAATATTTAAATCACTTTTTAGGCTAAATTAGGATTTTTGAAAGATTTTCCATAAATTCTATATTAATTATTAAAACACCCTAATTTTCTCCAATTAAATTATTTATAAACTCAATATTAATTTGGAAATATTTCCTCCTTCTTATTTTAAATAAAATAATTTATTTAGTTAATTTCTAAAATAAAATCCTTAATTTAGATAAAATACATAAATTTCTCCTAATTAAAATACTTATAGATTTATTCTTGATTTGCCCTAATTAATTTCCTTTTATTTTAAATAAATTAATATACTTAATTAACTTTTATAATAAAACCTCATTTAAATATAATATTTAAAATTAGAAATTTTTGGGGCATTTCAATTATCTTCTCCTTTTCTTTTCCTCTTTTCCCTTTTCTCTTCTTTCTCCTTTCTCTTCCTTCGACCGACCCATTTTTCCTATCCCCTTCCTTTTGCGTGAAACATTGTCGTTAGACAATGCCTGCCACACCCCCATCACCTGCCAAGCCACTCTCTACCCCCATCAACCCATCAACTCCCATCCCTTATGATTGTGGGTTGGGGTTGAATTTTTGGCCAATCATCCCTCCTTTCCTGCATGCATATATGTGTATATAAGGCACATTTGATTCCCTGAACCAATCTCCTTCCAATTTTTATGTAAAAAAAAAACCACAACAACTAAAGCCTTACTCCTTACCTTTCCCTCCTCCTTATCATCACTAATACAACTACAAAAACCCACACTGGCAAGCCTAACCGAAGCACTTTCACCACCTTCCCTCACCTTTACCTTTCCCTCACCAACCATCTATTCATACCCCACATCCATTGGCCAAAATCACTATATTTTTCCACCTTTATTTTTCTTTGATTGTAGCAACAACAACAACCGAACACTACCCCCACCATTTGGCCACACTAATCGCACCACACTCTCCACCTTCAACCACACCCACTAAAACCCACCCCTTGCTTCGACCATTTCCACTAGTGCACACCACCTAGAAATGGAAGCTTGTGTCGTTGCCACACCCCTTTGGCTCGGCACTTTATCATTCCTCCTCTCTTAGTTTTGTAAGTTCTCCCAAATTGGTTTGTTTCGATTTTACTCCATTCTTTCACCCTTTCATTCCCTTAACAATTCCTTAATTATTTTGTTTAATGCTAATGGTATTTCATTATGGTTTCTTAGGTGACATTCCAATAGTATTGGAAGAGGCAGGATATGATAAGCATGCTTAAGGACTGAAAATGTTTTTGTAAGGATACTTGTAGGAGTCTAGGATTTTTGGTTGTTAAGTGTTATGAATGTTTTTGTGTTATACCATGTTATTGTTATCATGCAGTTAAATTTATGATTGTTATTGCTTTGGTATGAGGTTGATATTATATTATAGAAAATAAGTAAGTGGAGATTATGCAATATCGTTATCCTATGTGAAAAACCCTCGGTGTGATATATGGTTGTAATATGGATTAATAAGGTATGATAAGTGGGAAATTTGTATTATAAGGTGTCTGGTGATAAATGGAGGAATTGAAAATAATGTTGTCAAGGCACATGAGATCTGTATGAAATAAGGTTATATGTTATCAGTAAAGGCATTTTGCTCAATCTGTATTTAATGTAGGAATCATGGTATTTTAATGTGTTATATTATTGAAAATATGCTAAGAAATTTATATGAAGTGTTTAGAGTAGTCATGAATGGGCTAAGTTTAATAAAGTATAAAAAATATTTGATTTGGGAATAGTAACCCTAAAATAGGAGGGTTATTATCACGTGTGAAATGGTAGAGTTAAACCTCAAATTTTGAATATGTTGTTAATATTATCTTTTTGGGAATGTATATTGAATCTAGTATATGTATGAGCCATACAGGAAAAGTTATGATGTACTTGTGAAATTAGGGTTTATAAACCTCGGAAATGGTAACTCTTGAGATAGGGTTATTATTGCATATGCAAAACCTTAGAGTTAGGCCTTAAAATTCCATATTAATAATAATAATGATATTTATGGAAAGTTGAGTAACAGAAGAAGAGTTATGACAAAAATGTTAAATTATGATTTTTGGGGAATATGAGGGTCTTAACTCTAGAGAACAACATTAGGATCTTTTTTTTATGAGTTCTTTCATGCTTTAATTGTGTTCTTCACTTTTTAAATCAAACATGAATAAGAAATTAATAATTTAAAGTGAAATATCAAGTGATTTGGGCTGAGGCATTTTATGGGTCCGTTCCATTGGACAATAATAGTGGCTTAGAAGCATTTTGTCTTAAGATGTGCATAAATATGTTCCACTAGATTAAGAATAGTGAGGCCCTAAACTCAACATGAAAGATAATATAACTTAAGATAATTAACCTAATAGATAAGATATTAATGACTTAAAATGGAAGAGTATGTGAGTCATGACCAATGTGTTGGGTCCGTTCTTCCAAACGGTAATAGTGGTCGAGGTGTGTTGTCATTGAGAAGTGATTTAGACCATTCCACCTAGTTAAGAACACTAGGGTCCCTGAACTCAATGTAAATAAAAGAATGAAAATGATTATATCTCATAAAGAGGTCTAGATCATTATCTACTTTGTGATATTTTATATGTTTCGCTTACACACTTATTATCTACTGTGAATGCCTATATTTAATCGTATCCCTGACTCAACACTATTGTCAGCTTGTTCAGTATGCAGCATACTAACCATCCTTTTTATGGGTGATTCTCATTCCTATGAGCAGACGACCCTGACGCTTTTGTGTAGTTCATTGAGGACAAGCTAGATGATTTTGCTGCCTATGATGCTCTATTTGGGGCAGAGTAATGTTTTTTATCAAGACATGGGAATAGAGCCATGTTATCCGAGGAATAGTTTTATTCTGATACATTTTTGGACTCTTAGCTCCATGATATCTCTTTTATTTTTATTTTATTGTACTCAGAGTTAAACTCCAAACTCATATTTAAATTTATAAAGCTACTCTCATTTTTATTTACTCTATTTTAATTCTAATGGTTTCAACCTTATGATTGATGTGATAATGGTGTATTAAACCAGACTCATATCGATTATGGTAGTAACACTAGGTATTTTGGTTATAAGTTTCCGTTGTAAAATAATAAAAAATTAATAGTAAAATTTAGGGTATTATAAGGAGCATTTTTTCCTAAGAGGTGTTGGGGTCCATTCCAAATGACGATAATAGTGTCTCAAGTATGTTGTCCTGAGAAGTGCTTCAGATCATTCCACCGGTTTAAGAATAGTGGGGAGGTTCCCTAAAATCAACGTAAATAAAAGAATGAAAGTTGTTATACCTAATAATGGTGTCTGTTTAAGTAGTTACCTTGTGGTATTTTATGTACTTTACATTTGTACTTATTCTCTATTGTGAATGTATTTATTTATCTGTATCTCTGACTTGATAGCATTATTGTGCTACTCAGTAAATAACGTACCAACCATTATTTTCATAGGTGTTGTTCATTCCTATGAGTAGGTGACCCACAAAATAATTTTACTACTTATGATGTTCTATATAGGGTAGAGTGATGTTATGTATCAGGGATTTGAGTGTAAAGTCATGTTATCTGGAAGATAGTTTTTACCCACATATATTTTTAGACTCTTAGCTCCATGGTATCTCATTTGTCTGCATTTTGATATTGTACTAAGAGTTAATCTCCAAATTTATATTTATGTTTTTAAAGCTGCTCTCATTTATATTTATTCTATTTTACTTCTAATAGTTTTTTCCTTGTGATTAATGCAGGATGGTATAGTAAGTCAAACTTAAGTTGATTACGATGGTAATACTTGGTATTTTATTTATAAGCTTCTGCTATAAGATAAAAAAAAATTCGCAGTTAATTTTGGGGTATTATATATATTGTGCAACCTGTTGCACAATTTAGCACCATATAATAGGAGTTAACATACCTTTTTTATTTATTGTTCTTTTAATTAATTTATTTTAACTTTTATTTATTAAAAAATATACCATAATATTTATAATTTTTTTCTTTATAAATATAGAATCACATTAATATATTTTTGATAAAAAAATATTAGTGAAAAATCAGTACATTAGTGGTGAAAGATTAGCTTTAACTAGAATAATGGTAAAAAAAAATCATCTCATTAGTGGAATAGTAATACATTTGTAACACCTTCAAATTTATTACTTAAAAAATTTGTTTTGCAAAAGCATTAATTACAAAAATAATTAGTGTTACTGCCACATTTAGTATAAGTTTGGCATTATCTTCCATCCTTATACTGAGTGTTAAGGCTAATATATTACTTTATTTAAATTAAAGTTTACACCGTAAGAATAAAATATTAATTTTATTACAAATTACTCCCTCCATATCGAAAATGAAGTCATTCTGTCGTTAAATTTTTGTATAAAAAAGAAAGTTATTTTAGAAAAGTAAAAGTCTATTTTTATTTTTACCCTTACTTTTTTTTAATTATATATGCATTAAATTCTTTGTTATTTTTCAATGAAGGGTGTTAGTATAATTTTAATGCTACTCTTATTACTATTTTAAAAAGCATATAAAATGATAAAATGAATTTCTTTTTTATACGGAGGGAGTAACATTTTAATTTAAATAAAATAACATTTTAGCTTTAGCATTCAGTATAAAGATGGAAGATGATTCCAAACTAAAATAGCAATTTTATGATAGCTTAAAATTTTATTCTGACAGATACAAAACGGTCAGGCAAAAGAGTTATAATGTAGTAAAGGGAGAAATAGTAGGGGACATAAGAGTCCAAGTAATATCTGGATCAAAAGATGTTGGGGCTAACACCAGATAATCCTAGCTCTCAACCCTTAATATAGTCCATCAAACCGAGCCTTCAAAATATTCCTACAAAGTAAACACTACCCATTGAATAGGTAGGGGACTAAGAACGAAACCCATCAGTACTACAATACAGAGTGAACCATTACACACCACTAACATGCAAGGCCACATGAAAAACATAGGTGATAACATGGCAATGATACATTAAGTTAATCATGCAATACTTAAATGACTAACCAACAAAATAAAATTAATTCTACATACCAAAGGTAGAGAATTGAGGCAACTACCAAAACAATAAATCTAAATTAGTCCATACACCAAGGTAGGGCACTACGGTAACTACCAAATCAAAACATTTTATTTAGTCCAAAAAACAAGGTAAGGCACCACAAAAACTACCAAATCAACACATCCAATTTAGCACAAAAATCAAGGTTGGGCATTACGAAAACTACCAATCCACATACCAAACTAAGTAGTGCAAAACTGCAACTACCACATCAATAACCTAGAACAAACCATTTACATTCTTACACAATAGGTACTTCCATTTTTAATTACTCAGGGGGATATAATAATTATTTAGAGTCGTAAAATTATATTGGTTATACCAGCACACAAAACATCACGGTACCCTCCCAGCCATCCAATCCAGAGGCATAACAACATTCTTGTCATATTGGTGCATAAGGTAACACAGTACCATCCACACCTAGGACACCAAATTCTTAAGTATCGATGCCCCTATAGGGCATGTAAATCACCTATAGAGTATATTAGGGCCTTATTAGGGTACAACAACACACTAGTGAACCAAATAAACCAAGGGATCTTACCTCGTCCCTAGGGTAGCTACCCCTAGAGAACAACCATCCCAAACTTGATTTTTTCCACTTTAAGTATTAGAATTTTTATAGGATAATCACAAATATCACATATTGTAAAATTATTTCCATTTCCATAATTATCTATTTTCCTTTATTTCCAAGTATCCCATTCAACACTAAATTCAATGGTTTAGGTCAAAGCTAAAGTCAGCACTAAGGTCAACCTACTAAAATCTAAGGTTATCCTATGTCCAATTATTAATAGTAGATGCATTAGATAAAAAATGACCAAAATGTCCTTAGAGCCCTAATTTCATTATTAATATCCACATTTCATACCAAATACTTTTATTATGAGAATTTGTCATGAAAAGGCTAAAGGACAATACTTAATAATATATTAGCAAGTAGGTAATCTTCATGATTTACCGATTGACTATACTTTCCACTTTTCATGCATTTAGTGAGTTACGTCCACAAACCCTAATCATGAATTTCTAACATGTCATATATTCCATGTAACACCTACGCAAATATTTATAGCATGATAAGACATTTACTAGGCAATTTACGTCATGGTTCATGTAAGGAAACATTTCTAACCCTAGAATATATGAATGATGATTATCGTATTCTAACCCTAATCATATGTACATACTTTTATGCAATTTGTGTTAATCCCCATCTACGATGCACAGATAATAATGGTACACTTATCATGCCATTTACATCATAGTCTTAACAAGATCAAAACCCTAACAAAACCTTAAACATGCATATGTTAACCATTTAACAAAATATACATGTGTATATCTTCTATTTAATAACACTTCAAATACATGCTAATTATTTAATATCATACTTTCATGTTTCACACCTATTAATAACACGTGCATACCTAATGTAAAACTTTGGCATATAACACATACATAGATCCTTTCAAAACTCATGTGTAAAGCATACCCTAAACACATAACAACTTTTATGTGTCACCACATGATTTCACATCTTAGTAGAACGATACGATTACCTCTTATCCAAGTAAAAATTAAGGTAAGATCCACCCAATCTAGTCTCCAAACAACCTCTTCAAAACCCATACATCAACACACACATATATTATCATTTAATACAATAAAACATTAACTAAAATTAATTAAGACCGAACAGAAGAAGATGGTTTAGAAAAATACCCAGACAAAGGTGCCACATGAGACAAAAATACTATGCCACAAGGAGAAGAAGAGCAATGGTGGAAGGAGCCAAAGAAAAGAGGTGAGCTTCGGAAATTAATGTCGTTTCTAGGGGTAGGGGATCAGCTAGAGGTGAAATGCCCTAAAAGTATTTATTTTAATAAGTGTGATTAAATAAGGATTTATTAGGGAATTAATTTAATTAATTATTTTTCTTGGAATAGGAAGAAATTATTTAGGGTAAATTAAGAGGAAATTTACAAATATTTTTATAAGGGAAAATTGGTTATTTTGCTAATTAAAAAATGAATTTAGGAAAAATCTTTTAAAAATCCTAAATTAGCCTAAAAAGAAAATTTAATATTATTTTATTTAAAATATTTTTATTTTAAATACCCAAAATAATCTAATTAATTTAATTTTCCCCAACCTACCTATTTTTCTTTTTCCCTTTTTCCTCTTTCTTTTTCTTTCTTCCTTTTTCTTTTCTTTTTCCTTCTTTTCTTTCTTTTCTCCCTTTTTTCTCTCCTTTTTCTCCCGATTGGGCCTGTTGAGGCCCGTTCCCATCGCCCTGTTCCTTCGATGCGGCCCAAGAGCAAAACGACGATCCTTTTTCCTCTTTCCCCCTAGAACGCCGCGTTTCATTTAAAGGTTTATAACCGTTGCCGACCAACCTAGTTCTCCCTCATTTTTTTTCTTTCTTTTCCCCCAGTTGGACAGTCCACCTCCTTCTTCTTCCTTCCTCCTCCATCATCGATTTGTAGCTTCGTCGCCTCCAAAAATGCCATCGCCGGCTACGCTTGACTTGACCGACCATTTCTCCTCTCTTTCTCTTCCCCCTGGATCGCAGTTCAACATGACCTAACCCACTTTCCTTTTCTTTCGTGCAAAATCCTCCTTCTCCTGCGCGAAAAGTCTACCACGATTTGAATTTTACACCGGCCAATTAGCGCGATCGGCTACCTAAACCCTACCTGCATTAACTTCCTATCGACTCTCAGAACCCTACCTTCTCCTCCAAACTCTATAAATACCTCCCTATTGATTGATCTTGAAACTTTTTTCCTGAAACCCTAAGAACCTACCTTACGCATCACCACAACTTTAGATACCCTTTCCTCCGCCGTCAGCCAACTACGCCGCCTGCTCTACCTACCTAAGTCTTCCCTGCACCGCCCTCTAACTAACTAAACCACCCATCTCCCTCGATTCTTCCTGTATGAGCCACCATAGCCGTGCAAAGTTTCCTGCCCAACCAGCCAAATTTTTACACCTGCCGCCCTTCGCACCACCGTCCACCACCACATCCGCCACTATCACTACCTCCTACACCACCCAAAAACTGCTACCAATCTTCCTCCACCTCGCCCAACCCTTCTTTTCTCGTTTCTCCTTCTCCTCCTCTCTTTTTCTTCTTCTTTTCATTTCGGCCGCCACCATTACCGTCGTGCGCCGCCGCCACTTGCTGCGCCACCACCCTCACTTTACTCCCCTTAGTCTGGACTACCACCAACACCTCAACCACCACCCTCATTTTCCATATCTTCTTCCCAAATCTCAACTTTTTCCTTTTCTTTTCCTTTTTCCGGCCACTGCTGCCACCGCTGTGCACCACCGCCAGTGCCACCTATCTCTACTGGCCCAAGGTGAAACCCTAAACCCTCTTAGCCCTTCTCCCCTATTTATTTAAGCTTATCCTATTTTATTTCAATTTTTAACCCTCATTCGATAATTACTATTATTATTATTAGGTTCAATATTAATTTTATCATTTTTTATCAGGGTCGAGAGTATATATAAATTATTTAGGTTATTAGTTTCAAATTATTAATATTGTTAGTATTATTATGAGTTTTATTATTACTATTACTATTATTATTATTATTATTATTATTATTATTATTATTATTACTACTACTACTATTACTATTACTATTATTTATTAGAGGGCTGAAGCCCTACTTTATTTAAATAGTGTGATTACTACTATTTTTACTATTAATACTACTACTACTACTACTACTACTACTACTAGTGTGAAATGACTTATTATTATTAATAATATCATTATAAGTAATATGTGTTGATATTATTATTATTACTACTAATGGTACTTTCAGTATTTTGAAGTAGGGTCGAAAACCCTACCTTATATTACTTTCGGTTTAAGTCATTTCATTATTATTATTATTATTATTATTATTATTATTATTTGGTAATTCCGATTATTATTTCATTACTATTATTATTATTATTATTATTTTATTTATAATGCCCTAATGATATTATTAGCATTATTTTGGTGAAGGGTTAAAGCCCTTATATCACCATCCGTTTTGAATCATATTAATATTATTATTAGCATTTTTGGTATTACTTTGTATAGTTATTATTAGTATAGTATTATTTTTTAAAACCCTAGTCTTAGAATAAGTTAGTAAATAATAGTATTTTTGGTAGGAGTGAACCTAATTTTAGTTTTCCCTCATATAGGTGAGACCACTCAAAGCCCTAAAGAGGCGTGGGAATGTGCTCTAAGACCGGTGGCGTTTTAGGTAATGGACAACTAATGTCGTTGTGTATTATGTATTTTATATGCCATGAATACCATGTGATATAAAATATAATGTATTTTATGTGAATTTGTGTGACTGTCCTATATACAACATGATGTGGAGTTGAGGTAAGTTCGTGTAATAAATTATGGCATGTGTATTATGTGTAAGAGTTGTGTTGTTATTGTAGTATGGTGTGGCCCATAAGACATGCATGATAGGTTTTATAATATGATGATAGGGAGTGTAATAAAGTGGGGTCGGTTTGTGTGTTATATGACCATGCATAGTGGCATTGAAAGATGAATGGTGGAGATTAGGGTTTGCATAGGAGTTTAGGGTTTGCATGGAATTTTAGGGTTTGCATGGGAATTTAGGGTTTCACGTGTGAGCGTAAGATTTTGCATGAAAAAGTTTGCACGTTTGCATGGGGGACATAAAGTGTGCATGAGAGAAAGATTTACGTGTGGAAAGTTGATATGGGGTGTAAGGAAGGTATTAGAAGTGTCATATGGGGTTTTGAAGACATTGGGTGAAAAATAGTACGTGGAATATTATAAGTGTATGGAGGAGACTGAGTTAGGGTTTGTTATGGTTAACTATGGTTTGTTGTGGGTAACTAGGGTTGGTGTGGTTAACTATGGCTAGTTGGGGATAACTAGGGTTGGTGTGAATAACTAGGGTTTGGTGTGGTTAACTAGGGTTTGATATGGCTAACTAGGGTTTGGTGGTAACATGTGTGTACTTGGTGAATAAAGTATGATAATGAATATAGAATCCATGGTCGTGGAAAATGGGGTATTGGAGTCTCATAATATGGATTGAGACTTTTGGAGGATAAGAATAGTAGAAGTCAGCCATGCATGTCTAGGGTTAAATTTTCTGAATAAAATATTTAAGACATTAATCATGTAAAGTGGAAGAGTATTAAGTTGGGTCCCACCGATCTACCGACTATAATAGTGGTTAGGGTATGTTATCCTATGTGTGTCCGATCCACCGGCTATAATAGTAGCGGATTCCGAGCTCAATAAACCAAACACCAAATTTTGCTAAGATACATAAAAGACACTAAGAACTTACAGTGGAACACCATACAAGCCAGGGCCAACTGATCCACCGATAAGAAATAGTGGTTAGGGTATGATACCCTATGTGTGACCAATCCATTGGTTAATAATAGTGGGCAGGTGCATTGTACCCTGTTTGTCTCCGCTCCACCGGCTATAATAGTGGGGCTTTCGTACTCTCATGGACTTGATAAATAGCATGGTGTGGAATGAGTATCCATAAGAGACTAATTAAGTATTACTCCAAACTTAAAAATGGACCTTTGTATATTTAGCTAATTGATCATATGCCTTTATGTTATTATGTTGGACTTTATGATACTTTATTTATCCTGTATGATTTTATGCATTATATGTGTGGGTTTTAATGTTTGTAAACTGTATAATATCCTACATGATTTCATGTATTTGGGTGTTGGCCTTAGTGTTCGGTTACCTTACTCAGTACGTAGCGTACTGATCACCCTTTCATGGGTGCTGCTCATTCCCACTAGTAGAAGGCCCATCTAATGTGTTACAGGTAGGAGATGCCGTCTTTGATGATATTGATGTCCATAGAACGTCAGCAGGGGCGAGTGTTGAATTAGGCTGGATCAAGCCTTGGAGTGGCGTGGCTGATTTTTCCTGAATGAGATTATTACCCCTTTTTCTCTTTTAGCTATGTTATGAATTCCAGAAATAATTTTAATGTCATAGACATCTTTCTACTTTAAGAAACTTTCTCTCATATTTCGATTATGTAATAATTCATGCGTACTCTGATTATTGTATTGCGAACCTTAATTTATGTATTGATATGAGTTGATGGAAATGTTTTCTCAGCCTTAGCACTTGGTACTAGAACGGTAGGAGTGAACCGGTATGGTACTAAGTGTGACGGTAACATCCCCAGAATTTACGATTTTTAAATTTAGAGGATTTTGTTTGAAAAAAAATAGTAAATTTTGGGGTGTTACAAAGGGAATGGCTACAATGAGGACTAGGGGAGGTTTCGTTGGAGGAAGACGTAACAAGGGGGAGGGGATCGATAGCCTTTGCTGAAGGAGAATGTGGTGGCTTTGGTTGGTTCAGTTGGTGTAGAAAGAAAGAGAAAAAGTGGAGAGTTGTGGAGAGTTTAGCCAATGGTAGGAGTGATATGTGGCAACTTTGATCGGTGGCTTGGCGGGGTGTTTGGGACTTTTGGCCAAAGCTAAAGGGGATGGAATGGATGGGAGTGTTGCAACTAGGGGAAGGGTAGCGGTGATGGTGGTATTGCTAAGTTATGTGGTGGTTTTATAGTATGTTTGACAATGATGAGAAGGAGGGAGAAGGAGGGAGAAGGAGGGGAGAAGGTTGCATTTGGTGGCGGTGAGTTTCAATATAAAAATAGAGGGAGGTAGGGAGTATCGATGCATTTAATGTGAAGTATATATATACACATATATGCAGATGGGCGAAGAAGAAGCGAGCTAAGGTCGGCAGGCTAACCCATACTTGAAGAAGGTGGGGGTTGATGGGGTAAGGTGAAGCTGATGGAGTATGGTAGGGACATGGTGGAAAGCGTGGAAAAGAGTTTATGTCGGGGTAGAGGGTGACCAATAAGGTTAGAAACTAGTATAAGGTAGGGTTGCTATTTTGAAAAAGTTGAACCAGAACATGAACATCCAATCTCGGTGACACAGATACGGATTAGGGTTCCTAATAGAGCTAAAATTAATAATCCCAATTCTATAAAATTTCAACCTAATTAAATTAATATCTAATATGTTATAATAATATACATAATAATAATACATTTAATATAAAACCTCCTAAAATAGCATAACTAATTATACATAATTATCATTTTATAATTAAGGTTTCTAAATATGGGATATTACAATATTAGTGGTGAAAGATTAGTTTTAAGTAGAAAATAGGAAAATGTCAAATCGTTGGTGAAAAATCATCACATTAATGGTGAAAGATTATGACGGTAGTTGTGAAAGATCATAATATTAGTGGTGAAAGATTAATTTTATGTAGAAGAATAGGAAAATATCAATTTACTGATAAAAATTCAGTATATTAGTGGTTAAAAATAATATATTGGTGATGAAAGGTTAATAATGGTGAAATATCAACTTGCTAGTGAAAAATTAGTTAATGATGGTAAAATATTAGTTTATTAGTTGTGAAAAATACTTAAATGTATGAAGAAATATCTACACACACACATACATATACATATATGTAGTAGTGGTGAAAATTTAGTACATTAGTGGTAAAATTTTAGTACATTAGTGATAAAAAAATCAATTTGCTTATGAAAAATTAGTACATTAGTTGTTAAATATTAATTTTAAATAAAAGAATAGGCAAATATCAACTCGTTAGTGAAAAATTAATACATTAGTATTGAAAATAAGTTTATTAGTAGTAAAAGATCAATTTTACATAGAATAATGGTAAAAGATCAACTCGCTAGTGATAAATTATTTTAGTGATGGTGAAAGATTGGTTTAAAAGCGGTGAAAGATATTTAAATATATAATGAAATATATACATTGTGAAAGATACTTAAATGTATGATGAAATATATACATACATACATACATACATGTATGTATGTATGTATATAGTTGTACTGAAAGTTCAATATATTAATAATGAAAAATTAATTTGCTAATAAAAAATTATGCATTAGTGGTAAAAAATTAGTACATTAGTAGTGAAATGTTAGTATATTAAAGGTGAAATATCAACTTACTAGCGAAAAATCAATTTCACTAGTAGCGGCAAAAGATCAATTTTTAATAGTAAAAGATCAAATTTTAAGTATACTAGTAATAGGTGTGAACGATAAATTTATAGGTGGAAAATTAGTACATTAGTAATGAAAAATCAACACATTAATGGTGAAATATTAGTATATTAGCTGTGAAAGATCATTTTAAATAGAATAAAAGTAAAATATCAACTCACAAGTAAAAAATTGGTTCAATAATACTGAAATATTAGTTTAATAGGGATAAAATATATTTAAATATATAATGAAATACATACATACATATGTGTGTGTGCATTATTTTTTAAAATTAAAATTATATCAATAGAGGTATCAATTTATAGAGAACAAATTTAAAAATATTATGGTATAATTTTTTTAATACTCCTAACGAGAGATATTTTAAAATTTTTAAAAAGAATACTGATATTATTATGTTATATGCACAGCTTATCTCATGGTATATAGGTACTCGAGAAGGGAGAAGGTAAGAACTTTTCCAGAGCTTTGAAAATATATCCATCAATTGATTGATACTGCAATTTAAATGTATTGAAGCAAGCAACAATGGCTACGCTGTTTCAAACGTCGTTATCATCTCCTGCTCTTCGACGTTCAACGCCTCTCATTTCCAGGTTATTCATTCATCGGCTATCTCTCGTCTATCAGTATGTGAATACCTTTTTGTTACCTCATTTAGTAATATCTCGTTCTGATCTCACTTTTCACGCTCGTGAACTTAATTGCTGTCGTGTTATTGCGTCCGTTTGATTTGCTCCTGTTGAATGTGGTAGTTTATTGCTCTTGTTTGCGGACATTATATCTTGAAGTTTCGGAATCATGTTTCAGATGCTTATGTGGTTGAGTTGGGTTCTCTCTCTCTCTCAAAATTTTTTTGGGACTATTATATGCTTCACATTTTGAATGGTGGAATTAGAACGTTGCCCAGTTATTTCTATACTTCAGATAGTGAAAACTGAGACGGCTGCATTCTAGTTAGGGTTTTGACCTGTGATTGTCTTCTTAATGGAATATAAATTGGTCCTATTTCAATCTTGAAGCTCAATTCAGTTCATATTACCTCTCACTGTCTTTAATTGTTCACACCTATTGATTTATGCCTTTTTTTATTGCCTGCCTGCCTGCACGAATATTATAGTCATAGATTGATTAATCCGGAGAGAGTAACAAATAGAAATACTAATAATAAAGAATGCTGAATTGCCTTTGATTAACATTTGAAGTCTGTCATTCTGTGGTATGGAAACTTTTCTTAATGGGTGTCAATTATCTGTCCATTGGATTATTCTGAACTGATTACCTTATAATTATATAGTTATTTATTCCCCCGTGTTCCTACGCATCAGGAAGAAGCTAAAAAGAGCAATACTGAATTGCTCAAATGAACACCTAATTTTGCGTAAAGATGTCATCATAAGACATTTGGTCTCGGGATTAGCTGCGTCATGTATATTCCTCTCTAATTCTCAGACTGACCTGGTTAGTTCCCTTCACTCATAATAGCCAACTTTCGTTTCATTATGCTGCAGTAACATATCTCTTTGCTTCTTCTTTTTTCCCCTTTTTTTCTTCGCGTTACCACCGATCTTGGTCTGTACGTTGCTTGTGCGGCAGAAAGCACAGCATTTATGGTCAGCCTGGCTTTACTCAATAAGGATCAAATTGTTTTTCTATCTTATCTACTTAGGTTTATGCTCAAGCCCCTGCTAATCCAAACAACCTCTGCCAGCTGGCTGCCATATCGAATAACAGCCCGCCATCTCTTCCACTTGATAGGACTCCCGAAGAAATTGATGGAGGGAGAATGATGTTGATGATGACAAGAGGCATGACGGCTCAAAATTTTGATCCAGTTAGATATGCTGGCAGATGGTTTGAAGTTGCCTCGCTTAAACGTGGATTCGCTGGACAAGGTCAAGAAGACTGTCACTGCACCCAGGTGATAAGACTAACAGTGCCTTGCTGTTGTGTTATTTTTTGTTCTTATCAAGTAGCACGACATTTACTAATGCCTTTTTTCTTTTGTAGTTTCAGAAATAAATGAACATCTATCTATGTTGCTTTATTTCCAGGGCTTATATACGTTCAATATGGAAAAGCCATCTATTCAGGTTGATACATTCTGTGTGCATGGTGGTCCTGAGGGTTACATAACTGGTATAAGAGGAAATGTTCAGTGTCTTACCGAAGAAGAGACCGAGAGAAAAGAAACGGATCTTGAAAGGCTAGAGATGATCAAAGAAAAATGTTACCTTCGGTTCCCTACTCTTCCATTCATACCTAAGGAGCCGTATGATGTCATTGCTACCGATTATGATAACTTTGCCCTCGTATCTGGCGCCAAAGACAGGAGTTTCATTCAGGTTACTGCATTGTGTTCTATTCTACGTGTCGATTTTCTTCCGTTCTTATCTTTTAGTTTTGGGTAGCATACATAACAATTCACAAACCATCCCTTGTGATTATGTACTAATAATGTATGCATGCATAGTACTTTTAATTTTTCTAATTGATTTGGCATTTTGGTTTTACAGATCTATTCAAGGACGCCAAATCCTGGTCCAGATTTCATAGGCAAGTACAGATCTTATTTATCAGATTTTGGATATGACGCGAATAAAATCAAGGATACACCACAAGATTGCCAGGTAATGTCAAACAGTCAACTGACTGCTATGATGTCTGCTACTGGAATGCAACAGGCTTTGAACAACCAATTCCCTGACCTTGAACTAAATGCTGCGGTCGAATTTGATCCGCTAACTAGTGTATTTGATACATTGAAGAAACTAGTTCAGCTTTACTTCAAGTAGTTTCTTGGTGTAAAGTACTCTCGGACTCTTTCCATTTGTTGCTGTATTCCAATATCATGTTTCCGTGTACATACATATCCTGTGTATGGCAGATCCACCATATATGTAACTCTTACGGCTGACCGATGGATGTAATTCTTGGCGAGTGTAGGAATATAAGCATTTTGAGCATCTTTTGTGTGATTTATAAGTTGGAACTTCCCTGGGCTTCGCTGCACTTCATATATATATTGATATGGATATTATATAATGATTAGATATTCATCACGGCAAACGGAGTTTCACCTGAAACTTAAAGGCGTGATCGTATGGGTGTATGTAATATGGACTCTAAAGAAGTAACTGTATAAGAGATTTTAGACATAATCAAGAAGAACTTTAACTTTATCTTAAAGTTAGTTTAATAATATAGAGTTGATTTTTCGTATAAAATATTTAAGTATCTTCTCAGTTTTTAATGTGGGATTACATCATATATAATTTGCGACGGTATTAAGATAAAGATACTATTTCCTTTCCCGTTGAAACCTTGGCATAAATTTAAGCCTTCTCGGAAAGATCCAAAGAAAGAAAAACACACAAAAGATTATTTTTGTTTTTTAACAATTTGGAGAATGGAAACAGATTTTCCTTTTGGTTCTCCCCGCAAAAAACATTCCTTTTTTAAACCCATTTTTAAAAAACTCGAAAAAAAAAATTATAAAATTTCAAAAGAAACAAACAAAATTTTACCAAAATTATAGGGTGAATTTAAGTGTATTATTATAAAAAACTCACCTTACCGTTGAAAAGACGAAAGAACCTGTGAATTTAAGTGTATTATTATCGGGCGAAGTACGGTTCCCGCTGCATTATGAAAGTTTGGATATTGCCTTCACATTGGGCATAGTTCCGGCACTCACGAGATGAACGGAAGACAAAGGAGTATGATGTGTGTCTTTGTTGAAGAAATTGGTGGTTAAACTCGCTTTCTCCTAGTTTGGAAAGGTATTATACTATTATGTTGGTTGTTCCACTTAACTGTTAATTTTTTATACAACAAAGACTTGCTAAAATAAAAATAAAAATTTGAAAAAGTTACCATAATAAAACTCCGTTTGAACCACACTAGATGATTTTCTATATTATACCTACGGTTAGTGATTGAAATAATTTTTTTTTTGGGTAAATAAACTACCAGTAAGATCATTTGTTGCTGGTAATTACGTTCATGGGTGTTTCTTTCTCCCCCAGTTCAAGTTCCCATTTCTTTCCGGCGTACGAGTGGTTAAACTGTTTACTTGTCAACACCAACGATTCTTTCAAACTTTCTAGATATAACAATAGTATCCCCATTCACACCTACGGGCAGGCAGATAGAGTCATAATTCACCCAAATAGGTGAGTTTTTGTGCATTTATTGTTAATTCGTTGTGACGTGGTGATTCTCATTTCGTCATAAATAATTAAAACATGCTACTAGTGTTGCATCAATGCATTGCTCTTGTCAAGATAGGTATAATGTATCCATCATCGTCCATTACAAACCCACAGATGAAGGTTTGGAATCCACCAAAGTTGATCTAATATGTAGCTTTACAAACATTCCAAATGAGGATTTGTTCTTCGTATCATATATAATTATCATATAGAATAGGGTATTTCCTTAAATATTATATAATTTTATTTTTCTCTAATAAATATTTAATAACACATGCAAAGATTGTTGTAACTGAAACCGAAAAATAAGATTCGTGCAAAATTGTTGATTTTTTTTTCTCTAAGCATTTTAATTTAAACTACATATTACAAATCACAGTTTTAGGCAATGCATCCAACTCTACAAATAACATTTTATTATTTTTTATGTTATTTTTTTGTTATCATTTATTTTTAATTGTGTGAAACTAATAATTTCATGATAAAAAAATGCTTTTGTTTTCACTTCTTTATTGAATTTGTTTTCTTTCTTTCACTTTCATTAAGGTTTTTTATTCCCTATCTTTTTGTGCATCAATGAAATAAATAAAAAGATAAAATGAAAAATAACATTCACCCTCATAAGAATTCTAAATAAATAAAAGTGGCCCACAAAAATTAAGGAAAATAAAGATAAGAAAAAGTAAATTATAATGTAAAAAAAGAGTTTTTCGTTTCTAAAAAAAATTGTCATCTAAATGAAGTTAAAATAGGTCAAACGAGTTTATGTTGGATTAGATAAGCTATGATTTATCTCAAATGAACATCCATATATATACTCAATCTTATAACCACTGGATAAGACAAAATACTATCACAAATGATAAATTAAGTGGGACTAGCTTAATAGAATTTACACAAAACTTCTTGTCAAAATAGTCGAAGCTAAGAATATAAATCTTGAGTTTTTTTTATTGGATAAATGTTTTTTTTTTCAAATATAAGAGTTTATTTTGATAAAGTTAAAAATGAGTTAATGATAATTAAAATAATGAATATTTACTGATTGTTTCATTAAAAATAAGCATTTTTAATTTTTCATAACATAATAAATATTTTTATTTCTCAAACTTTAAAAAATTCTAGCAAAACTATTGTCAAAGTTACCAAACTCGTTCAATGTTTTTATCCTAGATTTATATGCTATAGATTACCACATACATCAATTAACACATGAATAATATACTATACTACCTAATAACCATTTGAACTAAAATATTTACCAACTAAATAATTTTAAATTTTGATTTTATTTTGTTTCTTTATTTTTGTAGCATTTTTCTTAGTTTATGTACCTACTCTTTAGCGTTATTAGGGAAAAAAATGAAGTTTACTATTATATTTCATTTATGCCAAAATAATTTCTCTATATGTTGATGCATGAAAAAAAAAGTAATATTTTAATAAATTCCACTTATAGAAGTTGATGCATAAAAAGGGTAATATTTTAATGAATTCCATTGATAGAATGCTTTAAAATTTAAAAAATAAATTTTTTTTTAAACACTGAATATTAATGAAAAAGATTCTAAATATTTATTTCTTTACTTATATTTAATTAAGTGGGTGTTTGATAAGGGGATACTAGGGATAAAAAAGTATTCCTATATTTTATATAATTTATTTGAGATTAAATAATTTTTTAAACTTACACCTATTTTAGATATTAATTTAATCTAAAATATATATTTTATTTAAATATATTTTATTATTATTAAATACTTGATAGACACGAAATAAGTAGAATTTGTTTCCAATAGGTCGACTTTCATCGCGAAATCAAACGATGTCGTATTATAATCCGTTCAAGTACGACAACCCGCGTCATGCGAAAGGACTAACGGCGTCGCCAGACACCAAACGGTGGAAAATGACTGTGCAGGGGTTACGCTTACGCCTTCGAAAAACAGTAAAGTCGTGTGTGTTGTCATTTGTATCTGGTCCTTCCATTCTTTTCTTGTTTAAAAGGTCTTCAACTTCAGGCAGGAAGGAAAACCCCTCTTCCTGCTTCCCTTCCTTTTTCGATCTCCATCTCTTTCCTTCTTTGCTACCTTCAAATCTTCGATTTACTTCTCGGTTCGAAGGATCTAGAACTTGAAAAGAAAAATGGGGCAGCAAAATCTAATCTACAGCTTCGTTGCAAGAGGTTCTGTGATTCTTGCCGAATACACAGAGTTCACCGGAAATTTTACCAGTATAGCATCTCAATGCCTTCAAAAGCTACCGGCTACCAATAACAAGTTTACTTACAACTGCGATGGTCATACTTTCAATTTCCTCGTCGCCGATGGCTTCAGTATGTGTTCTTTTCTTGTCTTATGAATTTGATGGGATATGTAATTGCGCTTGATTTGTGAGTATAATTATAAATAGTCTTGTTGTGTTTTCTTGCGGGGTGTTTGGTGCTGATGTGTGTGTTGTGTGTGGGAATTATTTGTTTTTCTTCTTGCTGTTTTTCATTTGGGTTTTGATCTTCGGGATAGGTTGGTGTAGTGGTTTTTTGGTCGATTGAGTTCTCGATTAGTGCCTTTGCGGGGTTTTCGGTTCTGATTTGCGTTGCTGTGTTCCTGATTCGTGAAGTCAGGAGGGTAGATCAGGATCCGGTGCTTAGGTTTCTGAAGTTGTTGGTTGCAGCAGACTGGGATTACAAAAAATATAGGACTATACATTTTGTTGCTAGCTCAAGGACGGGTATAGTTGTGACGCATTTTCGGTTTCCTATTTTGTAATTGAGATACAGTTGACGCAATTTTGTTCAATCTAAACACTGCCCGTCCCTAAAGAGTATAATGGTGGGTTGAAATTTGAAAAGATGGCTGTATGTGATTGATGTTGACTGCCGAACTTGAAATGAATTGTTGGTGAATTGATTTTGGTGTCTATTTGGCCACCACTTTTCACAATTCATCTTCGTCATTTTTATTCTTTAGAGGTGGGGGTGGTTGGGGTAGGTGTTGTTTTGGAATTCTTGTGCCAGCATTTGGTTTTGTCCTTTCTGATCCTGAGGATGAAAATTGAGTTCATGATGGTGTTTTCGATGAGCAATGTAAGCAACATTTTGAAGATCCCTAAAGTGTTATCCATTGAGGAGAATATGATTGTATAAGTGAATTAATGAGTGGTTTTATATCTGATTTGGGAAGTTTGGTTTTAGTTCTCTTTTTTCTGATTTAGAAAACCGAGTTTCTGATCCAATTGCACATTACTGCAATGTTCTCATTATATCTACCTTGGAGGTTTTTATTTGATTAGGTATTTCAAAAGCTATGTTTTTAGTTCTGTTTTAGATGATGCAGGAAGGTTATTGTAAGATCTTTCCTTACATGTGGTTTTCAAATTCTTAAGTTTGGTTTTGATGGTTAGGAAGAAAGTTCTGGCACTAAGAAGGGATGGTTCTCTGATATGAACTTATTGCTAATTTGCAGAATAGAAAATGATGAATTTGGAAAAGTAGCTCAAGCTTCATTATGTTTGGGATTTGGCCCAGTGTTTGAAGAGGCTTAAGGCACACCTAGTTGATAGGGGTCCTAGAGTGCTAGGTGCAAAGTGAAGGCTAGCGCCTCAATATTGCATACAATGAAATATCGGTACCACAATTGCGTATCGGCCGCAATTTTGCGGTTTTTGGGTCAGCCGCGAAGCGAAATTCTGAAAATGCGGCCGTTTCAGAAAATCACATATTTACTGCCGCAATATCGGCGAAATTTCGGATATCGGCCGATATTTTACCGATATTTGTCGATATTAGCCGATATTTAGGGTCTGTTTGGTTTGAAGAAAATTAAGTGGAAAGGAAAATGTAGTGGAAAGAAAATTGAAGGAAAGAAAATGAAAGAATATAATTTTCTTTCCTTTGTTTGGTTGTTGGAGAAAATTTTGTGGAAAATTAAATTCTTGAAAAATATTTTTAGTATTTGGTATATAGAAAAAAAATTCTAATAAAAGTTAAATGTTATTATTTAAATATTATTATACATTTAATGTTATTAAAAATATTATATTGATATATAAAAAAGTACATAAAATTTTAAAAAAAATTATAAAAACTCCATAAAATCAATACTAATTCCAAATTTTTTTTATAGAACTATTATAAAATATTACATGAATAACTTGCAATAATTTTAAAAAAAAAATCTAAAAAAATCCGTATACAAATCCCGTGAATATTTTTTCCCTCTATATCTATAATTATGTCTATTTTTCCATATCCGTTTATATATCCATCGGATAAAACCCATTGGATTTTGATTAAAACCCATGAAATTTAAAATGAAATTTATTTAATGTTAGAATTATATGGTTAGATTATTAAAATTTAATTATGTATTCACTTTTAGCCTTAAAAAATATATGTCAAATTATATAAATAAGAATAAAAATATAATTTTATATCGGATAAATGAATCCGAGAACTAATACGGATATAAAAGCAGAAAAAAATTTAAGCCATCCTACTTTACTTACTAATGTATATATCAATATCTCAAAAAAAAAAAAATATCCCACTAATAATACAGTCCAAAGACTCTGAGTCCATCCAAACCCCTCTATTCCTTACTATTATTGCTACTGAAGTACTACTGATCCGAACACGATCGGGTGGGTTTTTTTTTTCCCTTTGGTTTGTTTGTTGAGAACCCATCCTTCTGTCCCGAAACATTTGTAATTTCTTCTCAGCTCCCGCACACCCCATCCTTCCTATTATCTGGTTCTAGCAAAGAAAATGAGCGGCATGAAAAAATGGAGGTGGAATGAAAAAATACCCTGTTTTTTTAATGGCTTTTGAATCTCGTTTTCTCAACGGACCACCATAAATCACATACTGTATGATTCACAGCAGAAATCAATCGGCGAAAATTGTGAGTGAACAAATTGAAAGAACTGATACATGGAAACAAATCGAAATAAAGAGAGATGCAGAATGATGTTGGATTCAGATCGATGATCGGAAAGGATTCAATTACAGCTTCTAATCGTTGCCTTGAGTTCGTTCCGAAAGTCACGAATAATAGCCGAAGAAGAAGCAAAGAGACGAAGACGAAAAATTGAAGCTATAGATTGCCAGAACAAAATCTGATATATTCATACATCAAAATCCGCCCAAATAGTTTAGTAATAATACAAGGGACCAATTCCAGAAATCGAAATCCGGAGATTATAGAAATTTAGAACTAAGAAAGAACTGGACATATTCGTATGAGAGCGCCAGCTATTCAGTTTGCCCATCACAGGAGCATACTTAAAACAAAGATGTATGCAATTAGATAGAGAACCACATAATCGACGAAGGAGAAGGAAGTAGAGGAGCATGGAGGTAAGACAGTCGAGTCGGGGGAGAGTTTTCCACTGTTCTTATTATTTTCTTCAGCTTTATCTTAGGAAAGTTATCAGGTATAACTTTCCCCAACCCTTTCCTCCTTATTTTCTTTCCTCATCTTTTTCCTAATAACCAAACAAGTAATAATCATTTTCCTTCTAATTTTTTTTCCTTTCCTCATTATTTTCCCTAAACCAAACAGACTCTTACCGATATTGGCCGATATTTACCAATATTTGTTGTGTAAAAAATTAAAAAATCACATCGCGACAACCGCGATATATAAAATATCATTCGTGATATCCCGATACCCTGACACCATGACCGCAATCGCGACCGTAACCTCGGTTTTATTGTATGATATTGCCTAGTCTAATACTGTTTTTATAATGGGATATTTTCTTTCCTTCGCTACAGTAAATATTTCCATTTCTTGTCAATATTATGTCTACTGGTTTCCCATAACCTTTTTACTCTCCATCTTTTTTGTGACGTCAGATTTAGTTACCATATTTATGAAAATTAAACCTAAGATCTATCCATTGTTTGGTATTACTTACAAAAATTTGACTATTTTACATAATTACTTTTTGGAAACTTTTTGTAAGTATTACCAAACAGGAGTATAATTACCATATTAAATGGAGAATTTTGTAAGGACAGTAAAACCTTAAATAAAGCTAATATTTGGTAAGGCACGCTCCTTAGTGCGTGTATTGTGCCTTAATAGCGCCTTTCCTATGTCACTTCACCTAGGGAAAAAAAGCCCTGAAGTCCCAGCATCTTGTGCCTCAGTGCACCTTTTTAAATACTGATTTGGCTGCAGACATTTGGAATGTGCACCTGTAATTGTAGGGATGAAGGGCCAAACCAGTTTGCGAGCATCTTAGTCTCAAGGATCATGCTATTTCAGTTGGGTGGGAGTGGACAGTTCAATTGAATTTATCAATAAAATCAATTAGAAGCTAGGACATAGTGTCAATTTTATGTTGTAGTGATGTTTACTATATACTGATTAAATACGGGTTAGAATTTTTCTGGAGTTGGATTTCATTATCGTCTTAGTGCATCCTGTATTGAATTCTACTAGGCATTGGTACTGAAAGTTTATCCATTGCTTGGTTTTTGATAATTTGTCATTGTGAAGTTAATATTCTGGGTTTCTGAATCTTTCATCTCTTGTGGATCATGACATATCATTATTTCCTTCAAGTTTCGGTTAGATTTGAATGATGTATACTGTATATGTCAATTTTTGAATTTTTTGGTTTGATTATACATTGGCTTGATGGAAAAAATGCTTAATGTTGGTGGACTTGGCCTTGGTAATGTTACACCTGGAGTTTTGATCAAGTGCCAAGGCCAACTTCAGAGCTGAACATACAGATTAAATTTTATCACTTTGTCTTATGTCATTTCCTCTGTTAATTTTATTCCATGGGTGGCAAACTAACAATTGTTAAAAATAGATATATCCATCAAAACACAACCCAGGTGTGTTCATTTTTTTATTTATTTTTTATTTTTTTTTTCACCTTTGAGCTTATTGATTGCTCAGTGAAAGAAGGATTTATTCAATGTGTTCCTGAACTAAGCATGAATGCATTTTAGTGGGACTACTGCTGATGTGGATGCGTTGACTTGTAAAGATCAATGCATATTCTTCTAGTGTTATCCCTGACCAGTGCCTTAGAAAGGAAATCAATTTCACTCTCTTTCTGTTGACCTTGCTAGTTGAGACTAAGAGTGATTTTGATTCGTGGTGAGATGTTATGCCTATCAGTGATCACCTTTAACACTGTATTTGTATCTGTAGAGGTGGAGAATTTCTGATTTTTCAGATTGTATCTGTTTTAAGAAGGTGCTGATGTAGATGTGTTGGTCATGGCCCAATATTTAAATGTGAGTGATTAACTGATGTTACAGCTTGTTTTTAGAAAAATAGGAACCTCACTCTTCTAGAACATGCAATTCAGAGCGGTACATTGTTTGTGAAGTTTGGGAGGTTTAAATAGTTTTCGATCATATTTTCCTTCACATTTATTGGTCAAGTTAGGTAGGCTTGGGTATCCTGATTTCGTGGTCATGTATCTATGGGACAATGTTGGCATGTGGCGTATATTTGTTTTAAACATGCATAATTGTAGGACTCATCTGAGCTCCATAAATCGTACAAATTATAACCACTATTTCTTGTATAACAACGGCTGTGATGCTAGATATACTTGTGTTTCTCCCTTTTTAATACACACACACACACACACATATAAATTAGCATTCATCCCAATTTACCAACTCTGGAGTTGGATGATTTATTATATCGTTGGCAGATTCTTTCGGGTTACCATCCATTATCGTTATGTATGGCTCTCTTATTGAGAGTATATTAAGAGGAAAGGATTTTGTTCATGTAGATCCATATGCAGGGATAGATAAATTAGGCCTATGATTTCACTTACTTCTGCCTTATTCATGGTGCTGATAAGAATAATTTACACCATTTCACTGTTAACATCTGATTTGGACAAAATTTGTTTGGAGTTTTGTAAGCTGTGCACTGGATTTTTCTGAGTCTGGAAATACTTGTTTAGTGTGTCTGTTTCAACTGTGTCTGATTGTAGGTTCGTTTCTGGCTAGTGATGGCAATGATTTTATGAATCATGGATTGGATGTATCAATTAATTTTACCAAATCATAATGTGGCTTACCTTATTGCATGACCCCTACAATTAATGATCAGTACTGTGCTTGTTCTCATTGATTGTACTCAGCTGCTGTTTCTCAGGTATTTATTTCTCTGAAATGTTTATCTGCTAACCTATTATCTTCTTTACAGCCTATTGTGTGGTGGCGGTCGAATCAGTTGGTAGACAACTTCCTATGGCCTTTTTGGAGCGAATCAAGGAAGATTTTAACAAGAGATATGGTGGTGGAAAAGCTGCAACAGCACAAGCTAAAAGCTTGAACAAAGAATTTGGGTAGTTTTCACCATTCAGTTGATTTTCTTCCTTCCCTCCACTTTTAATTACTATTTGCACATCCTGAAGGATTCTTATTATTCTCTCAGACCTAAACTGAAGGAGCACATGCAGTATTGTGTTGATCATCCAGATGAGATGAACAAACTTGTTAAGGTGCAAGCCCAAATTTCAGAAGTCAAAGGGGTGATGATGGAAAACATTGAGAAGGCAAGTGAGATCTGATAATGTAATTTTTTTTTCACATCTCATATTTGTTTTATCAGTGTGACTCCATTGCAAAATAAAACGTGCCTACTGACTTTGATTCTCCCCACCTGCTTTGTTCTTTGAGAGGTATATTTATTAAAAATCTGTTGCAAATGATGTCATTGTATGATATGCTCTTTTACATGTGTATCTTGATTCAGTGAAGCCAAGCTGAAACTTGGATTTTGTGTGGATTTTGGGTTGTAGGGCATTGTATTGAAATATTGATTTTGACCTTTTAAGGCTTTGAAAATAGCGAGATGCAACTATGGCTAATTACTATGCATTATTTGGTTGTTCCATTAGTCCATGACACCAGGAAACAAAGAATCTCTTGTGTCAATGTATGTTTTTGGTTTAATCAGTTTTGCATTTTGGTGTACAGGTTCTTGATCGAGGTGAGAAGATTGAGCTTTTAGTAGATAAAACAGACAATCTTCGCAACCAGGTGTGTGATAGTGGATTTATCAATTTTGTTTTGTACGTTGTCAACTATAGTTCTGGTGAAGGTGCGGTATAATGGGCGTGTTTGCCTTTGCATGTTTATTGAAGGTATTCTTGTACTGAAGATGCGGAGGTGATGGAATCAGAGATGTGGCAAATTGATAATTGCATTTTCATTCAATTTTTTTTTTGTGTAGGCTCAAGAGTTCAGGCAGCAAGGAACCAAGATGAGGAGAAAGATGTGGTTGCAAAACATGAAGATAAAGCTGATCGTGTTGGGTATCATCATTGCATTGATTCTCATTATAGTTTTGTCAGTCTGCCATGGTTTCAACTGTGGGAACTAGATCCTTGTTGCAGCAGATTCTTAAAGCATGCGGAAATATACCCCTGTTAATGTTTTGCACGGCGCCCTTGCCAGTTGTGTTTTTCGTTTCTTTTGTTATGATTCCAATCGGCTATTCAGAATAGAACTGCACACATCTCTGTTAGTGTTTCAGTTAGACGATGCATTTGTATTCAATCACTGTGGTGTGTATAGGTTACAAGGATGAGGATGCTTTGTTATGAAAATATCTTTTGTATTATATTGACCATGATTTCTGGTTGCTCTGAGCGGTATTAGTTATTTGTGAAAGGGCAGGTGGTTTGGATTTGCAGCGTTTTGCGTCCGAAGCGGAGGGAATCTGCATACGAATGCCTTTCAAGCTTTTTTCTTATGTTTTTTTGTGTTTTCGCATTCTTTTATCTTGTACGTGCCTTGTTCGACATGAACGCTCTAACGAAAAACTTTATAAATAGCTAGTGTAATCGTGTAATAAATGTGGGCTCTAGAATCTTTCACATCGTGGAGATGGAGTAAAAGATCTCACTTTTGTATGAAAGAGAGCAACTTATTTGCTTAGGGTTTTGTTATACAGAAAATAAATATTTATTATGTGAAAATTGGTTTTTTAAATTGCCCAACCACACCGTCCACTGTCCAGTGCTGTTGTCCACCATGTTCAATTATTGTCTCTGGTGACTTTTGCATGTAATTTTTAGCATGGAAACTTTGCCGATGACGTAGTGAGCTTAGGTTATTTGTAATAAATATTTGAGTTCTACTCAAGTATGTATAGTGATTAATGTTGAGTTTTGTTCAAGTATAGGTAGTAGTTTCGCTTAAATAGGGATAGTTTCGCTCAGGTATGGATAGTTGTTTTGTTACCATTATTCATGTGGTGAAAATATCTATTTAAACTAATTTTACTCATTCTAAGTCTAAGTCGTCCAACAATAGTCATGAATGAATTATTTTTAATTTAAAGTTTTCAAAAAACAATTTCATCTATTTTCAGATATCCAACAACATATTAACTTTTAATTTAAACTTTTGAAAAACTGACATATATTAAATAAGAGCATTCATAATAAATAATAAATTCGGAAGTCTTTTAAATTAAAATGAGTTTGGAATCCCAATAAACTACAATGATGTGTTTAGCAAGCTATAGATATGCAAAGAAAATACAAATGAATTTTCCTAATATTATTTACAACTTGGACGAAGAGGTAAAATAAGTATTTTATTGTAAACTACATCAAAAGTGGTTAAATTTGTTAGTAAAAAATATAATTGGTTAGATAAAATTAATACTTCTCCTTTTAATATTATTATTTTCAACCTTTTTTATTTATTTATAAGATATAAAACGTATTAATACATGCTTCATGATCTTAAATTATCAGATATTTTTTTATGATAGATCAAATATTCTTTGATTATGAAAAACTTGTAGCATGAGTTAAGCAAATGGGTAGAAGTCATATATTTGATCATAAAAGGTTTTAGAAAAGAAAATAGTATAGGAGTAGGTAAAGTTTTTATAAGATATGAAAGAGGTGGATTATACATGCGTACTAAACCTATGGATAGTGAAGGTGTATGTAATATAAGTTCTAAGAAGATTGGTTGTCCCTTTTTTTATTGTTGGAGTTGAAAACAATAATGGAGGATGATAAGTGGTAGTTAGAAATGTAATACACAATCACGAATAAACAAATTATGAGCAATGCCATATTGTTCTGGGTAAGTTGATATAAAATAAAATTAAATTTGTTGATGAACTTATCATAGGTAATTTGAAGCCATGGCAAATCATATTGCTTATTTAGAAATAGTTTGAAGGGAATTTAAGTATGAGATGTCATATTTATAATGCTTGATAATAGCATAGGTCCGAAGAAAGGGATAGTTAGATAATGTTACAGCATGTTATGAGTATTTTAGTTGAAAACCATTATTTTCAGTGGTATTTAAGTGAGATGGAATCAAATCTAATAAGCGAGCATCCATTTGCACATCCTGTATATGTTAATATTTTACATGCATTTTCTTTTGTTTTAAAAATAGATTATACGTATAAGATGAATATATATGGGATATCCTTACTTGAAATTGTTTGACTAACACCAACATAGTTGAATTTCAACATTGCATGTGCTTACATATTAACTCAAAAGGAAGTGAATTATTTGTGGGTACTTGAGAGTTTAAAGATATTAATGGATATGCTTCCAACAACCATTATTACCGACCGACAACTTACTCTCATTTTAGCTATGGAACATATTTTTTCCACTTCAAAATATTTATTATATAGGTTTCGTGTAAATAAAAATTTAGAGGATATGTATAAAAAAGTTTATGGTTATTCATCATTCGTACAAGGTTTTATGTCTCAATGGAAAAATCTGGGAGATGCTACCAACGAAAAAATATATGAGGAACAACTCTTGTCACTGGTGGAAGATTACATAAACATGTATAGCCTAATTTTGTATCTAAACACAAATTGACTACAACCATATAAAATAAAATGGTTTATGCTTTCTTCGATGACGTATTTTATATCCATCAATTAACAACGAATATGTATTATTTATAGTTTATCTCCTAGTATATTCTCTCTCTCTCTCTCTCTCTCTCTCTACTTCTTTTGGTTGATAAAATAATATATTGATTTTTGTCAACAGGATTGAAGGTACTCATGGATCTTTGAATAGATTTTTAGAGACACCACAAGACAACTTTAACACTGTATTAAAATAAATGTACACGTTACTACAATAACAACACGACGAGATCAATGCATCTCTAGAGAAGTCTCGGTTCAATATTCCTCATTTTTCTACCGGTGCACTTTAAGCTAATTTGAGAACTCGTGTCGCTTGATATGCAATAGGATCAATGTAATACCCTAAAAATTTTTAAAACTTATCATTTAATAAATAGCCTTTATTTGGAATAAATTAACTTTTTAATTTATTTAATTTAATTATTTTGTGGATTTTTGAGTATATAAAATTGGATATGAATATTTAATAAATTAAAATAAATATTTTGTTATTTTATCATACTCATTTTATTTAAATATTTTTTCAAACTAATATTTTACTAAAATAAACCTTTTTAAACCAATATATTAAATTATTAAATTAATTTATCTATCAAACATATTAAATTCTATTACCTAAAGAATTATTTTATTTGATTCCTCCCCATTTTCCATTTTTCTTTTCTCCTTTTTCCTTTTCTTTCTCCTCTTTCTTTCTTCCTTTTCCTTTCTTTTTCCTTTTCTTCTTTCTCCTTCGGGCCGCCCGGCCTGCTTCATCTTCTCCTCCTTGTGCTGGGCTGCTGCCTGACCCATTTCCTCCTTCCTTTCCTTCTCATTTCCCACATCGTCCGCCCCAGCCCTCTTTTCCCTTCTTTTTTTTTCTCTTCCTTTCCCCCTGACTGGGCCAACTCAGCTCCTTTCTTTTTCTCCCCCTCTCCCTCGCGCTTGGGTCATCCTTCTCCCTCTTCTTTCTCCCTCGCCCGGTCGGCTTGCCCCTCCTTTCCTTTTCTTCTTCTTTTCCCCTCCTACCCCGACCATTGAGCTTGCCACCTGTGCCATGGCAGCCTACACTGCCACCTCTACCACCTTCCCTCTGTAGCCTGCCACCCTACTTTCTCCCCTTATCCCTTTCCTACCATTTTTGGACCAAACATGACCTGCAACTCCTCCCCCACATGCCTTCCTTTTTTCCTTCCTTTCCTCTTCTTCCTACGACTGCATGCCATGTGCTTGCCCCTACACCTCCAACTAACCCACCCACACCTGCATCCTCTCCCTCTCATTTTCTCCTTCTTTTCTGCTTCATTTTCTCCCTACTTGAGCCCACTCCCTTCCCTCTCCCAACCCCTTCTTCTCCTCTCCTTTGTTCCCCTATTTTGCTCCGTCACCCTCGACTGCCACTTCCACTGCCCTACCAACCACTTGCACCACCTCCTGCTACCCCTTGCTACCACCCTACACCACCAAGCGACCCCCTCAAGCCCCTACAGCCCCCCTTCTTCCTCTTCTTTTCTTTTCCCCCTTCTCGGCCTCCATCCTGCTCCTCCACCGTCACCGATATGTTAATATGGCCATTGGTGCATAAGTAATGTTAATATGAGCCCTAGGGGCGTTTTGGTAATTTTTGCATGTGCAAAAGGTGTGGCCTAAAAATGTGTGTGGTAGGTGCTAATATGTGTTAATGATAATTAATAATAGTTGGCGGAGTTGAATGATGGGTATGGAGCATTAATATTGATATTTTATGTAGTAATGGTATTTTGGTAAATGAGGTATAATAGGGGCAAAATGGGAAATTATAAGAGTAAAGGGGGTAAAATGATAAATGGACAAAGAAAAGGGCATTTTAGTAATTTTACATGGAAAGGGGATAAGTTGGTAATTTTTGGGTGTAAAAAAGTATTTTGGTAAATTAAATATAATAAAAAAGGGTATTATGGTAATCTGGTACAAAGGAAGGGTAAAATTATAATTTAATAAAGTAGAAGGATAAAATGGTAAATTGGAAGGGCCTTTTGTCAATTTAATATAGAGAAGAGTAAAATGATAATTTGGTACAAAGGAAGGGTAAAATGGTCGTTAATATAGTAGAAGGATAAAATGGTAAATTGGTGTAAAGGAAGGGTGAAATGGTAATTTAATAAAGTAGAAGGGTAAAATTGCAACTTGGTATAAAGGAATGGTATTTTGGTAAATTGTAGAAAGAGGGGCAAAATGATAATTATAATAATAGAGAGGGGCAATATGGTAATTTAACCAATTAAAAGGGAAAAATGGTAATCATAATAATGGAAAAGAGTAATTTGATAATTTAACCAATTAAAAGGGTAATTTGGTAATTATAATAATAAAGAAGGGCGACTTGATAATTTAACCAACTAAAAGGGTAATTTGGTAATTATAATAATGAAAAAGGGCGATTCGGTAACTTAACCAACTAAAAGGGCAATTTGATAATTATAAAAATGAAGAAGGGCGATTTAGTAATTTAACCAACTAAAAGGGGCAATTTGGTAATTATAATAATGAAGAAGGACAATTTGGTAATCTAACCAACCAAATGAGAAATCTGACAAGTGTAATAAATATGAAGGGTGATTGGTGACTTAATGAGCCTAAGGGCAAGTTGGTAATTTAGATAAGTATAAAAGGTAATATGGTAGTTTAACTCAATGGAAGGGTAAATTGATAACTGAACAAGTAATAGAGGTAAAGTTGGTGATTTAATAAGTATGGAGGATAATTAGGTAACCTAACATGAGTAAGGGGCAATTTGGTAATTACGCAACATAGAGGGTAATATGGTAATTTGGCAAGTAAAGAGGGATGACTTAATAATTATACAAGCAAGGGGTATTTCGATAATTTTGTAGAGATAATAGTAGTAAATCGGTAACTCGTATCTAATATGTCAATGGGTTAGCAGAGTTTCATAATAAGACTCAAGTAACATTGAATAGTAAGATAAAGGTATTTGACAATTAGTAAGTATCACAAGACCATGATCTGACCTGGGATTGAATGGATAATTAAGGTTGTGGGATGGTGTTATCTTAATCATTAATCATTTATGGTATTGTGCGTTAAGCGTGAATTAAGGGCATGTTAGGGTTATGTGTGCCATGATCCTTCAATGTGAACTAACCAGACTCTAAAACCGTATTGTGATTATGATATGATAACTCCTATAGCATGTGAACAAATAGAAACGAATCTTGAGTTGGAATTGGATGAGATAATGATGGCCTTAATGATTCCTTTAGATTATCATGGATAATTGTATGAATAAGGATTACCTAATGATATCAGAAATAATTGGAAGTGAATAAGTATGTGGTTATTGTGCTTCTCGTGATCACCTTAGTTAAGACACTAATAATTAAAGTGGAAGACCTCGAGATCAGAAATGGTGGCTCTTTAGGGGTCGCTACCCTAAAGACGTAGTTTAACCCACGATTATTCTGGTATTTGTTAATGTGCCTTAGTGCCCCAACTAGACCCTACATATTACTCTATCTAGCTCTATGGACCTATTTAGGGAGTATGCATACTTATGAATTAGGTGTCCTTGTCGGTAGGGTATTGTGTAGCTTGTATGCACCAGTACGACTAGGGTACCTTTGCGTCCCTAGGTTGATAGTTGAAGGGTACTAAGTTGCTTGTATGCACCAGTATGACCGGTGTACCTTTGCGTCTCCGGGTTCTTGATCTCTCCCTTGAGGCAAATAGATGGAATTATTGTGCTAATTAAAAGGGAAAACACTAATCATGTAAAGTGAAAGACGATTGAGCCGGGCCTAGCTGGATTATATTATGTGTACCGGTCCACTGGTTATAATAGTGGCTCAAGAGCATTTTGCCCTGGAAGATGTATATGTGTACTGGTCCACCGGATATAATAGTGGCCCAGGAGTGTTTTGTCCTGGAAGATGTATATGCGTACCGGTCCACCGGATATAATAGTAACCTAGGAGCGCTTTTCCCTAGAAGATGTATATGTGTATTCTGGTCCACCGGCTATAATAGTGGGAGTCCCGAGGTCAATAAACTAAATCTTGGATGTGAATAAATAATGGAAAATACTAATCACTTTTAGTGGAACACCATGTGAGTCTGGGCCAGACCGATCTACCGGCTATAATAGTGGCCAGGAGCCTTCTGCCCTGGAGACCGATCCGCCGGCGAATAATAGTGGTCAAGTGTGTGTTGCCCTACATGTTTTCGGTCCACCCGCTATAATAGTGGGGTTCCCACACTCAGGGTATAAATCGAAAGATAATGATTGAATACTGATTAATTAATAGCTTAAGGCCCAAAAATATTGATTTCCCATTATGATCTATTGATATGACCTGAGTTGGCTTCAGTGCTTGTCCCTGCTTGGGCATGTGATGAATTTGTTAAGTATATGGATTTGTGTTATTCATTTCTTATTGTATGAGATGTGCCTTGTGTATTAGCCGTATGTTATCATTCTACATAGTTTTTGTATCATGTGTTGCATTGCGGGCCTACCTTTCAGTGTAGTTTAAAGGGTTACTCAGTACTATAGTACTAAAGGGTTCCCTTCGTGGGCCCTTGCCTATTCAATGGATAGTGTCCCTTACAGGTCCATTACAGGTGCTATTCAAGAGGGATTGGGTTCGAGCATAAAGATTATCCAGATATTCCTTAGGGTATCTCTTTCACCTTTTAATTCCTGGTTTAAATGTAATATCTATTCTTGTAACCACCATTCGTGGATTCTATTCTTGTAACGAAACCATTTGCGCTATTCTGATTTAAATATGGTTTGAGTTTCAAGCAAATTATATTTTATTCTTTTAGCCTTAGTACTTAGTACTGGAACGATGGGAGTAAACCGATCTGATAGTAAGTTCAGCAGTAATACCCCCAAACTTCATGGTTTTTGATTTTTGCTTCTACTATTTTCTTTAAACAAAACTAATTTTTTTGGTAGCGAATTTTGGGGGTGTTACAATCAGTCAACAAATAGTGTAAAATAAGTAATAAAGTAGATATCGATGGTGACTTATGTGGATGTTATATATGACGTACACACGAGATTAATACCTACATTCATAACTTCATGTCAATTCTTATATCAATTATTCACCCATTCTGGAAGAAACTTGACATATATTGGCCCATTAATCCACTGACACCGTAAGAACCAACAGAGGTTGCATTTTATTTACTCTGTATTTACATGAAAGCTGTTATGAGCCATCTACTGGTGATACATAATTAGTTAGTAAGATAAATGTTTAATATTGTTATTCCCTAGAGAACACTTCTCAAGGAGCCACTAGTACGCCAACATAAGGGTCATCCAAGGAAATCCACTAGAAAAGTACCATGTAGTTGGGAGCACTCATAACAACAATTTTTAAGTGGTTCAGGATTAACACAAGTTCGAGGTAGGTCATTTCCGAGTCAAGATTAAGGTCGAGCTAGGGCTTGAGGACAACAATCAACATTTATTTATCGGGCCAATTATAATTTTCATATATGAATCAAATGACTTGACATATAGTTCTGTATATTAGTAACTGATATAATGTGTCAGGAGATGGGAATTGTGGTTTTAGAGAGGGATGGCGCATTCAGATCCGTAGGGACTTATATCATAAGATACTGGCTAGATAACAGTTGTACAAGAATGTATTTGTATATGATACTGTTTATCGAGTTCTCAATACTATTGCTCACTGGGAAGGGCCAGCTCCGGTGGCACACTAAATGGAAATGCCATATATTGGTCTTGTCATTGCAACCCGTTACTGTGTACTATTTGCATAATACTCGTTGAATGTCTGCAATTCATTCCTACCTTTAGTGTCACAATATGGGATTTAAGGTCCTAAAAATGAAGTAACTACATGATTTTTGCAAGACACGAGTCATTACATATCGGTATATCGATGTTTTATGTGATTTTTTCCATATCAATATTATATCAATGGTAGTTCTCATAATATTTTTTTATAGGTATATCTCTTGCAAGAACTATCACTCCCACTACTGCATAAAAATTGGAAGAGATATTGTGATAGTAGCGTTTCAATATGGAATACACTATATTTTTTTGAAATTACAACAATGATGCTCTTTGGTACATGATGGCATGCAAGAACCATATCCTATATCTTCAGATTGAACTTTTATATAAAATTGTTATATTTTTTTTCTTAGCTTTTTTTTTGTTTGACCTTTGAAACATTTATTTGATGAATTTTCGTTGATTTGCGTTTATTTTCCTATTACCCTACCATGACATCTTAAGTATCTTTGTGTTTGATGTAGGTTGGTTGATATTTTTCTAGTCTTGAAATAAAATAAAAACTATATTATATAATTGTAACATACATATTTGAAATCAAATTACACAATAACAAACAATAAATCAAACACTATTTTGGCTATAGTAACTCCAAAATCATTCATAATATTTTTAATGTATGTAACTAGCTATTGGTAATTTGGAGCACCCCTTCAATAGAAATGACAAAGATTTTTACGTGTTTCGTTACTGTGTATTTCAACTGGAATTTTATGATCATCATTTGGATGTTCAACCAAATATTCCTCCATTTTTTCCAACACATACCCATAAGTTTTGGCAACACACTAATTCATATAGTGAAAAGACACATCTCATGGTTATTGAGCTAGTGGTCTGAAAATATATAGTCCTAGTATGTGTTCATGCCTCAAGAACAATTGGCTAAGCATGTATGTATAATGAACTTTGTGTTTCTTAACAGAATTACCTTTGTATGTGTTCTTCGTTGGCTTGATAGGCTCCTTAGAGATCACTTGCGCATATACAAACTAGCGTGTCACTTAATCTAACATATATAGTTCCACTTTTTCCAAACAGTGTAAATAATAGTGAAATAATATTATGGGGCAATGCCTATATGGATTATGATTACATATTTTTATATATTTTATATCCCTTTAATCTTAGTTTATGGTCTTTTATTTGAAAAATATATGAGGATAATTATAAATTCGTGTTTAAGTGATAATAATCCCATATATTTAATTATTTGAGTTAAAATGATATAAAATGAATGGGTTTAAAGTATAAGAGTATTTATTAATTCTTTTAATGTTATTTTGTAGGTAAAATAAGAGAAAAAAGGGTTTTGGGTCCTTTATATCAAAGGCCAAAGACAGAGAAACCAGGCAAATAAAGGCTCAATAACAGCGTATGAGTAAAACAAGAGAGATAGGTGTCATAGAAAAGAGGGAGAAAAGAGGTAGGACCTGATGAAAA
The DNA here is from genome assembly GCA_030549775.1 of Tamarix chinensis. Taxonomy (NCBI): domain Eukaryota; kingdom Viridiplantae; phylum Streptophyta; class Magnoliopsida; order Caryophyllales; family Tamaricaceae; genus Tamarix; species Tamarix chinensis. The sequence goes on from CM060172.1 coordinate 63,094,997, forward strand.
AAGAAAAAGAAAATATGTGCAGAGAAGAGAGGGCGGGGTCGAATGAAAAAAGAGGAAAAAAAAAAGAAGAAGCACAGGAGGGAATAAAGAAGAGAGAAGAAAAAAAGAGAGAAAGAGAAACAGACGATGCGGAGAAGAAAAAGAGAAGAGAGGTGATAGATGTAGTGATGAGATGGACGAGATAAGGGGGACAAGTAGAGAGAGGAGACAAACACACACAAAGGGAATAGGATTGATAGGCTGAGTTAGCGCATCACACAAAAGAAAAGAAAGAAAGAGTGAGAGAAGGGGAGAAGAAAAACAAATAATGAGCAACAACATAGAGGAAAGACAACTTAGGAGGGAGAGAGCATAGGAGAGAGAAGAGAGAGGGGATGAAGCATTAGAGAAGAAGATATGGGGTTATGGAAAGAGAGGAAACAGACGTAGTGCTGTGGAGAAAGAAAAAGAAAGAGAAAAAGAGACAGAAATAATTTATTTCAGAAGAAATTAATCAAATTTTTATCTGAATAAATTACTAAAATTTCATCCATATTTAATTTTGATTATTTCTTTCTCTATTTCTAATATATATTTTGTATAATTTATTTATTTATTATTACTAGCTAAATATTTATTGCTAAAAAATAGATTGAAACCCTATATTATGGTTTGAGATATAATATTAATTTTCTTTATTTCATGATATTGTTCTTTGACTCTACTTTAATTGCTATCATTTATATATGCGATTCTATCAAGTATGATTTATAAGGTGCATGCCTTGTTCTAAATTCCTCATAGTGATAGTATGTATGATTGTATGCTTGCTAAGTGGCTATAAGAATATGCTAGAATTTATATATATAAATTATAGCTAGGTTAGATAACAATTCACCTAATAGTTTTGTAATTCTAATTGGAGTAGTGGAATGATTAGATACGTGCAGATCAAAGGAGAGGAGTACAACTAGACATGCTTAAAGTACTAGTTTGGGTACTTAGATTGCATCCTTCTACTTATGCTTAATGCTTTAAATCTAGTTAAATATAGGAGCTACTTGTTGCAACTACACTACTAGAATTTAATAGGATTTAATGTTGACACATTGTCATATTAATTATTTTAGATAAGTAATATAAGGTGTATAGACCTACTTTTGCCTTGCAACTTGGTTAGTCTCTTTCTTTTGATTAAAATATGACTTAGAAATTATTATTATATTTTGACCCAATCTAGTGGTGGATTTTGATTTTCCTAACACATTTATCATATTTTCATTCATCTATTATATTTATAAATGTATTTTATTTATTCTTTTTATTATTTTCTATTTTTGAAATCCCCATTATTGTGTTTTTCTTATTATTTGTTTTTGTGATATTTAGAGTTTTTATTTTATTATTATTGGTGAGCTAGTTAAATAAAAGTGATCCTTCTCAATTTTTGGTATAGAATGATATCATTATTTACGAATATTACAATTGACAAAGAAAGGGTTTAAATTGTGTGTCGATTATAGCCACACCAATTTTTGACGTCATTGCCCAAGATTAGTAACTTTGCCATTATTTGGCTAGTATTTTTTTTAATATCTTGTGTGTTTTTCTTGAGTCATTATTATTATTATTATTATTATTATTATTATTATTTGTGTGTTTTCTTTATATCTAGTGTGGTTTACTCATTTAAGGTATTTTTATTATTGTAGGTACTCTTTGGTAAATGAATACAAGAGGAAATCCACAAGGAGAGCTTTTACCAGTGAATCTTGAATTAGAGAAATCCATTCAAGCCATTAGAAAGTTAAAGATTTCTAGTTCACCTTCATCACCAAGAGCTGAAGATGAGCTTTTTGGTTATTCATCATCATTGGACTTAGAAGAAGAGGCTTCAAATATTAACACATCACCACAGGAAGAGTCTATCTACTTCGCTCACATGATAGCCAATAAAAGTTTGTGAGAGTTGGTAGCCCACAATAAAGCAGAAGCGGGCCCTACATGTATTGGCTATTCTGAGCCTACTATTGGAAAGGAAAAATATTTTGAGCTCAAGTCTAGCCTACTTCACTGACTTCCCACTTTCCATGGGCTCTCTAGCGAATGTACCAACAAGTTCCTAAAGGAGTTTTAGTTCTTATGTGTCTCCATATACCCTAAGGAGGCGGATCTTCAAATCTTAAAGCTTAAGGTATTTTCATTTGCCTTGGTGGATGGTGCTAAGGATTGACTTTATGAGCTACCTACGGGACATATCCACTCTTAGGATACTTTGGCTAGTGCATTCTTGGATAAGTATTTTTCTGCTTCACATGTTACAGTGTTGAGGAAAAGGATCATTGGGATCCAGCAGGAGCCTAATGAAACATTTCATGCTTACTACAATAGGTACAAGGCCTTGTTATCACTGTGCCCACAACATAGGATGAAGGAAGTGAAATTGCTATAATATTTTTATGAGGGAATCAATCCACTCAAGAGAAACATATTAGATGTAGCTAGTGGTGGCTCCTTCATGGATAAGGATTCCAATTCAGCTCAAGCTTTATTGAAAAATTGAGCCTCTACAGTGCAACAATACGATGGCCTCTACACCGTGCAAGAGTAAATAAGGTAAGTGTAAGTCAATTTGATGATAGACTTAACCAAATTACTAACATTGTTTCATAGATTGCCATATCTATCGGAGCTATTACTATATGTGGAGTATGTTTAGAGATAGGACATCCTAGTGTTAATGCCCACAAATGATTGGAGGAGAGGATCATGAGCAAGTAAATACCATCGGATTTTCAAAAACTTACCATCCAGGTATGTGCAACCATCCCAATTTTCCGTTGGAAATATAATAATAATGTTATTAATCTTCTAGGTTTTAACTAAGTGGCACTGGATTTTTATCAAAAAGTGCAAGGATGATCCTCTTAACCTCAAGCTCTAACCATTGAAAAATGTGATAAGATGTTTGAGTTGCTAATAAATGGATATAATCAACTAATAGCCAATTGAACATGGATAAGAGAGTGTTAAATATAGAGTGTCAAATGGGAGAAGCGGTCACTAAGCCAAACCAATTACATGATCCAAGGAAAATACCTTGCAGTATCATACCCAATCCAAAGGGAAACTTTGAGTCAACTAATGCAATGGTAACAAGGAGTGGCAAAATGTGAGAGTGATCCACACAAGTCCAACAATAATTTTGATTAGTTGGAAGAAGATCCTGCAACAAAAGAAGGAGAGATCATGCAAAATTAAGAGAACAGAAGTGGAAACAGACAATCGGTTGGCCGACCCATTATTCAGTAAAAATTAGAAAGTTCTTTGAATGATAAATCCTTTACCATTCCAAATTTTTCTATTACTAACCCTATTTTTTCTACTCCTTTTCCTAGCAGGCTATCCAAATCAAGGAAAGATGAGAGCGATCAAGCTATATTGGATACATTTAAGAAGGTGCAGATCAACAATCCACTCATATAAGTTATTAAGCAAGTCCCAAATATGTAAAATTCTAGGAGTTATGCACCATATGGAAGAGATTTCGGGATAAGGAAGTGGTTAGAATGAGTGAACAATTTTCCACTATCATATAACGTAAGTTATCCCCAAAGTGTAAAGATCCTAAAAGCTTCATAGTTCCATATGTAATTGGTAGTAATAGGCTTGAACATGCCATGCTAGACCTAGGTGTATCTATTAATGTCATGCCATATTCTATTTATGCATCTTTAGGTTTAGGAGAGATTAAGAAAGATAACATTATCATTCAACTCGCTAATCGTTCTAATGCATTCTCCAAGGGGCTTGTAGAAGACATTCTTTGTGTAGGTTGGTACACTTATATTTCCGACAGACTTCTATATTTTGGATATGGATGAAATTAGCTCGAGTCTAATGCCATTGCTTTTATGAAGTCCCTTCATGAGAACTGCTTGCACAAAGATAGATGCTTATACCGGTTCTCTAACTATGGAATTTGATGGAGAAGTCATAAGCTTCAACATCTTTGAGGCCATGAGGTACCCCATGGATAACCAATCCTGTTATACAATTGAAACCATTGACCTTTTGGCCTAGTATTACTTTGAGGAGGATGAGGATTATCCATTGGAAACCACTATTATGAAAAGATTAGGGCTGGATGAGAAAGGGAAAGATAATTCTTCAGAGGAGATGGAAATGATACTTTCCCCACATGTTGTGCATATTGTGGCACATATGGAGGAAAACCCTCCATATTGGTATGGACCCTCTCTTTTTTTTTAAATTCTTTTAGCTACTAACAAGCTTATACCATCTGTGATTCAGGCCCCTACATTAGAGCTCAAGCCATTACCGAATCATTCAAAGTATGCATACTTAGGAGATAGCGAGACCCTTCCAGTGATCATATCTTCAAAGTTGACAGATGAGAAAGAAAGCAAGATATTGGAAGTTGTTATACCTCACAAAATAGCTATTGGATGGATGTTAGCAGACATCAAAGGAATAAGCCCTACCATGTGTGTTCACTGCATAGTTCTTGAAGACGGAGCTAAGCCAACTAGAGAACCTTAACACAAGCTTAATCCTCCTATGATGGAAGTAGTAAAGAAGCAAATTTTTAAGCTTTTAGATTGTGGAGTCATCTACCTAATCTCATATTCTAAATGGGTGGTGCCTATTTAGGTGGTACCTAAAATGTCAGGGATCACGATAGTAAAGAACGAGAAGAATGAGCTTGTCCCACAAAGGGCAGTAATTGGATACTATGTATGCATTGACTATAAAAAGTTGAATGCCACAATAAGGAAAAACCATTTTCCATTACCAATTATTGATCAAATACTTGAGAGATTAGCTGGTTATTCATATTATTGCTTTCTTGATGGGTACTCCGATTACAACTAAATTCACATAGTAGAGGAAGATCAAGAGAAGACAACCTTCACATACCCATTTAGTACATTTTATTATCGATGCATGCATTTTGGGTTGTGTAATGCCCCTAGTACATTCCAAATATGTATGGTTAGTATTTTTTCTTATTATATTGAGAAGATTATTAAGGTTTTTATGGATTATGTTAGTGTCTTTGGTGATACTTTTGATTCTTACCTTAACAATCTAACTTTAATTTTAAAACGATGCAAATAAACTAACCTTGTAATTAATTGGGAAAAGTGTGATTTTATGGTGACACAAGGAATTATACTTGGTCATATTATCTCATCTAAGGGGATGGAGGTTGATAAAGCTAAGATAGATGATGTACACTACTTACCCTCTCGAACTTGTGTGAGAGAGGTGCGTTCTTTTCTTAGACATGTAGGATTCTTTCGACGGATCATAAAGGACTTCTCTAGCATTGCACAACCATTGACATGCCTTTTGTAGAAGGATGTGTCTTTCGATTGGACTAAGGGGTGTCAAAAAGTATTTGATGAACTCAAAAAGCTCCTAACAATAACCCCGACGATGCTACCTCCAGATTGGTTACTACCATTTGAGATAATGTGTGATGCCTCTGACTATGCAATTGGTGCAGTCTTAGGATAATGATAGAATAAAAATCTAGACAACATCTATTATGCTTTAAGGATGCTTAATGACGCTCAATTAAATTACTCCACTACCGAGAAAGAACTGTTAGTAGTGGTATTTGTTCTCGAAAATTTTAGATCATATTTACTTCAAACTAAAGTTATCATTTTTACAAACAATAAAATGTTGAAGTATTTATTGTCTAAAAAGGAACCAAAGCCCCAATTAATAAGATGGGTTCTCTTTCTACAAGAGTTTGATGTAAGGATTAAGGACAAGAAAGGGAGAAAGAATGTACTAGCCGATCATTTGAGCTGCATGATTTAAGATGGTGAACCCATACAGTTGATTAAAAATTTCCCGAATGAACAACTCTTCATAATACAGATAAGTATACCATGGTTTGTTGATATTGTGAACTATCTTATTACTTATAAGCTACATACTGACATGCCACGATTTGTGAGAAATTTGAGACTGATAATATAGTAAGGAGATGTGTGAATAATTCTGAATTTAAGCATATTTTATCACACTATCATGCTTTGCATTGTGGAGGACACTTTAGTGCTATAAACACTACCTTCAAGGTTCTTAAAGCTAGTTTTTATTGGCCCACACTATTTAGAGATGCTAACACTTATTGCTTGATATGTGATAGGTGCCAAAGATAAGGTAACATTAGTATTAAAGATCAAATGCCCTTAACCTCTATTATAGTTGTAGACATTTTTTTTATGTGTGGGGCATTGATTTTATGGGTCCATTTCCATCTTTAAAGGGCTATATCTATATTGCTTTGGATTATGTGTCGAAATGGGAGGAAACAATTTCTACCCCATGCTAATGATTCTTATGTAGTTGCAGGTTTCCTCTAATCTCACATTTTTTTTTCCAGGTTTGGTGTGCCTAGAGTGATCATTAGTGATGGAGGATCACACTTTTGCAACATGACAATAAAATCTTTGATATGCAAGTATGGGGTTACACATAAAGTTTCTAGTGGGCAAGAAGAAGTCTCTAACCAAGAAATCAAGAAGATACTAGAGAGGACCATGAGCCCAAATAAAAAGGATCAGAGCCAAAGGTTGGATGATGCCTTGTGGGTTTATAGGACTGCCAATAAAATGCCCATATGCATGTCTCCCTTTCAGCTTGTTTATGGAAAAGCATGCCATCTACCTATGGTGCTTGAATACAAGACATGGTGAGCTATGAAGAACCTGAACATGAGTATATACTATGCTAAAATGCATAGGAAACTACAAATTCATAAGATTGAAGAGATAAGGGATGATGCATTTAAAAGTGTTATGGCATATAAAGAGAAGACAAAATATTTTCATGATAAGATGATTCATGGAAAGTCATTTATCGTGGGCCAAAAAGTGTTACTCTACCATTCTCGGCTTCACTTATTCCTAGGTAATTTGCGTTCTAAATGGGTTGGTCCTTTTATTGTTACTCATGTTTTTCCTTATGGTGCCATACATATCAAAAGTGAGAAGACTAGAAATGAATTCAAGGTAAATGGTCGCAGGATTAAACCCTACCATTAGGCATTCATGGAGCATAATGTTGAAGAGGTGCAATTACAGAAAACACCCACCTTGAATGAGTAAATTGAGATCACATCAAGCTAAAGATATCAAAACAAGCGCTGCTTGGAATGTAATCTAGTAAGATAGGGGAGTTTTATACCCTTTATTTATTTAGTTATTTATTTTGATCTCTCCATACTTAAAATTATATGTTCATTTAGTTGTCTACACATTGAGGATAATATGTGATTTAAGTGTGGGGGTGTGAGTATTTTTGCATGCTTGCATGTTTTATTATTTTTGTAAAAAAATATAATAAAATATAATCATGAATTTTACATATATATGTATGTGTGTGTGTGTGTGTGTGTTTAGTGTATTTAGAGTCATAGGAGCCCTTAACTAGTTACTGATGGATATATCTTTAAAATCTAATTAAAATAGGATCATAAAATCGAGATAAATCAAGTGAAACATTTTGTGTTAATTTTGATATAGAGAACATATATCTATATGTCTAGATGCGAACGGAGAAAGAACATGTATGATTTTCTAACCACTGACATGACATGTTGAAATTCACCACATTTCACAGTGAGATTTTGAGCCATATGTACCTTCTTTTTTTGATTAAATTCACATGACATAATCTATATGTATTGGATTCAAATTATCTTTGCAAACCTCATATACATGTAATTACTTTGATCAAATTACTTTCCATAGCTATTGTTATGGACTCTAGAGATTACTGGAACTTACTCTTGTGCTAGTCGAAGCTTATAGTAAAAACATGATGTGATTGAAAAAATGATAAATTTTTCCACCATATGATCAAATAGCTTGAGTCCTAATTTGTGTACACAGGATGTACACCCCGTAATAGCCCTTTGATCCTATACATTAACCATATATTTTTCTTCATTACCCATATTAAATAATCCTTGGGTCTTATCTTTACCCTTATCTAGAGCTAGTGGAAAGGGATTAATTCATTATATTATGGACATAGAGTGGTTGCGTATATGATATTATGTGGAATAAATATATGTATTTATGTTGAGAAAGGATTTGGTTATGTTTGGTGGTAGAGACAAAGATATATATATATATATATATATATATATATATATATATATATTCGTTGTTTAGTCATTAGTTTTCATTGTTTCAAAAAAAAAATTGAAAAAAAATATGATGAATGAAAAAAAAAAGAAAAAAAAAAGAGGAAGTGATATGGTATAAGGGAAAGAGGGAAATATTGAGATGATTTTGAGAAAGTTCTATTCATGTTCTAATTTTTTGTTTAGCTCATTGTTCTGGTCTGGTGCTAATGTTGAGGTATGTATTATTGATCATCATTGATGTGGAGTTGATTCTTTTATTTCATATGATTATTAGAGTTCCACTAGTTCTTGGCCTTTTAGCACCAAAATCCTATATACTCCATACTCTTTTATACCTTAAACCCGTTACAACCTATAAGCAAATCCTGTTTGATTCTTGATAAGGGTAGCCTTTGATCTAATGGAGATTAGTCACAAGAGTAAAGCATATGGTTCAGTCAATTTGGTAGGTATTTGGTATCCTTCATGAGGTTTTCATTCACAAAAATATGAGCTTCCTTGTTGATATATGTAAGTCATTAGTTATTTTTATCATCTTATCTTACATACCTGAGTGTTTTTATACAATTGTAGCCATGAACCCAAGAGAGAAAAATAGAGGGTATCCATAGTGAGGATAGGTCTTGATATAACTAAGGTGTGGTAATTTTTGATCCATATTATTACTCTGACCATATATTTCTTGTTTATGTATGAACCATACATTGAAATTAACCCTTTAAATTTCCTAATGATGAATCTTGGTTGAGTGGTAATCTTAGTGTTATGAAAGTAAAAGATTTTGTGAGAACATTAGTTAAGGTTGTTAGGTATTTTTTTTTATTTTTCTATTTGAATTGTGTGTGATTTTGTGGGTATATCATCCGCGAAACCCTTACGAGACCTTACTCATCCTCTAAGGGTAACTTAGGGGTTTAAAAGGCTTGTTGCACATACTAAGTGCAATCATGAGACCTATGAAAGTGGCTAGTTAGTTTTATTTTTATTATTTTCTTCGGTTTGAATCATGTCTTGCTTGAGGAAAAGTAAGAAGCTAAGTGTGGGGGTATTTATGTATACATATTTATATATATTTTATACCATTTTAATCTTAGTTTTTGGTTATTTATTTAAATAGTGGATGAGGATAATCATAATTTTGTGCTTAAGTGATAATAATCCCATATATTTAATTATGTGAGCTAAAATGATATAAAATGAATGGGTTTAAATTATAAGATCATTTATTAATTCTTCTAATGTTATTTTGTAGATAAAATAAGAAAAAAAGGGGTTTGGGATCCTTTGGACCAAAGGCTGAAGATAGAGAAACCAGGTAAATAAAGGTCCAACAATAAGGTATAACTAAAAGAAGAGATACAGGAGGTGTAGAAAAGAGGGAGAGAAGAGGTGGACCTAACAAAAAGGAAAAGAAAATGAAAATAAACGCACAGAGAATAGAGGACGTGACCAAACAAAGAGAGAGAGAGAGAGAGAGACATTCATCTTCACCAGCATCATTATCATCCCTATCATCATCATGAAATGCATATGTCAAGGAGGGTGGTTGATCAATCATGTGGATTAAAGATGTTGGTAAATTCAATGATGATCTAGAACCACCTACAGTAGTTGTGTGGGTTGAGGATGATGATATACCCATGTGAGTCAGTGTCGGTGACATAAGAAAATCAATATCTTCCGTAGATAGTGGAAAAACTTCGTAGCCTAAACCTCCAGAACCCCAAATTCTATACCTAAAAATGCCTAAATTGGCCATAAATGACAAACAACCTTTATAGTTCCCAAATATTAGAATGGTAGGAGTTTTATGACTAGACATTGGTTTTTCAGGAGGTTCTTTATATTCTTATTGTTCTACAGCTTTCTTTTCCTCATTGCAGTCCTCTAGCTAGAGCTTTTCCAACACTTCTTATATGAGACACAGGATCATATTGTTCTTTAGCATTTATATTACACATTGAAGAAGTGGTAACATGATAACTCTCTATCATATCTAGTACTTTGTCTTATTTGCGACTATATGAGTTTCAATAACAAAACTACATCAATTATAATTAATTACATGAATGGAAAGTAAATAGTCCTAATAGAAACAAAAAGTAAACATATAGGTCAGGGTAATGTAATCTTTAAATATTATGGTATCAACACTTATTATGATAACCAAAGAGAGATATATACACAACTTCATAACTAAAAATATTATTGGTCTATTACATTTTACACAAATTTTCACAAGGTACAAAAAGTGTTCTAAGAATTAACAAAAGTTGTATAATCTAATAAACAAATCCTTTATTTATATTAATTAAAATAACAATTGGTCATTAATAGAGTAAGATACATTAAAATATTAATTACTAATCAAGATTGAATATAAAAAACTATTAGGAGAAAAAATTGAGAATTATGAAAAAAAATGGAGAATTATAAACTATTTATGTTATTAACACAACACATATATAGGAAAGGAGAGGAACGACGCCAATGTCCTTTCCATAGGGCAAATCAACAGTGATATTTATCATTCCATGGGCATGGTAATCAGCGATAATTGTCATTCCATGTGTAGAGGCAACAACCATAATTGCCTATCCATGGTAGGGGCAACAATGATAATTTATAGATAATATTAGAAGAAAAATTAAGGATTATGTAGAAAAAAGGATAATTATCACATTAACACAACAATGATTGACAAAGCAACGGCGATAATTACTGGTCAATGGGCATGGGGACTGATGATAATTGTCATTCCATGGGAAGGGTCAACATCCATAGTTTTTGATCCATGGTAGGGGGAAAGACAATATTAGCAGAAAAATCAAGAATTATCGCATTAACACAATACCACATGGACGGTGGACAAAGCAACATGGACATAGAGAATGGCGATAATTGTTGTTCCATGGGCCGAGGAAAATACCATTTTTGTTGATCCATGATTAGGGGAAATAGTGATAATTATTGATCCTTGGGTAAGGCAACAACACTCTTCATCGTTTCACGGGAGTAACTATGAAGGACAAAATTGATGGGCATCCCTCCTTTTGTGGAGAAAAAATAGTGTGGAGAAAAAATAACCGGTACTCTCATCCTTTATTGGAGGAGATTAAAATAGTATATATTTCACTTTCAAAGAAGGATAGAACAATAAAGAATAATAATAATAATAATAATAATAATAATAATAATAATAAAAGGAAAAATGTACGAGAGAAACTAGTTAGAAATGTGGCTTAGCTTGTCAAAAATAATAGTAATGAAAAGAGGATTGTGAGAAAGTTGAGGAGAGAAATTTTCTCATTCACAAACAACATATGTGAAGTTGGGTATAAAAGCCACTCTCCTTATTCGTTTCTCATCATTCAACATTCATTCAAAATTTAGAAGAAAATCTAAAACATTAAAAGCTTCGAGAGAAAAGGGGCCTCACTTGTGTGAGAGAAAAATAAAGAGAAAAGTTTAGCCACTGATGTTGGTGAGTTTATTATTATATTCCTATATTTTTCAATAATACGAGTTTTTTTGATATACCATTTTAATTACACATGTGTGGGAAAATTTAGATCCTGGGTTATTAAATTATCCATTGGCCTTATATTAGGCAGTCTTATTTGTTATCTTTCCCAACAAGTAGTATTAAAGCTTTTGGTTCGTGGCATGTTGGTCACTAATTTTATTGTGTAATTAAAAATGGAGGATTCAATCTGAGCATCGTTAGCAACAATGATGAAACTAACTTCTTCCAATTATTCAATTTAAAAGATCACAAAGGAGGATATTCTTTTATGTAAAGATTTGCACCAAACTCTATAAAATGAAGGAAAGAAGCTGGAGGGAAAATCTAATGCAGAGTAGATTTTAATGAATAGGAAAACTATCAGATAGGTCCGATAATGGATAGACCAAAGTGCCTTTCATCATGTGGCACAAGAAACAGTTGCGTATGAGTTATGGACAAAACTAGAGTCCATGTATGAAAGGAAGACAACCTAGAATAAAGCTTCTATTATTCGACGATTGGTGAACCTCAAATATAAAGAGACTCGAAGTCTTTCCTAATAGTTGAAGGACTTTCAAGGATTAGTGAATCAACTCACCAATATAAAGATGGTGCTTGAGGATGAATTACAAGCACTACTACTTCTCAGCTCTTTGCTAGACAGCTGGGATAGCCTTGTGGTTTCATTAAGTAATTCAGCACCACAAGTTGTTTTAACATTGAACACCATAAAAGATAGTTTGTTCAATGAAGAATCAAGGAAGAAGGAGCAAGGAATGTCAACAGAATATGAGGCTCTTATCACTGAATATCATGGAAGAAGTAATAACAAGAAATTCCACAATAAAGACAAGTCCAGAGGAAGGTTAAGCGATAAGTTTAGAGGTAGATCAAAGATAAGAAGGGATATAGAATGTTTTCATTGTGGCGAGAAAGGCCACATGAAGTAAGAATGTAGGAAACTCAAAAGAGAGCAACGTGGAAATCCTGATGCAAGTAATGTACCCACTACCATTTCCAAAGGAGACGACGTAATCATTGTCTGTGATGTTGGGCATGTTAATTTGACATCACAAGATTCATGTTGGGTCACGGATTCTGGTGCATCATTTCATGTAACCTTACAGAGGGATTTCTTTAGCTCTTACACATATGTTGACTTTGGTCATTTAAAGATGGGAAATGACAACTTATCTAAGATTGCAAGAAGAGGATATGTATAACACCTCCAAAATTCACTACTGAAATTCTTTTTTATTAAAATAAACAACGAAAGTAAAGAAAACAAAACTGTAAAATTCAAGGATATTAAAGCCACACTTAGTACCAGACCGGTTCACTCCTACCATTCCAATACCAAGGGCTAAAGCTAAAGGAATAAAATACAATTTGCTAGAAACTTAAATCATATTTAAATAAGAGTAGCGCAATAAACATTTTACAATGATAGAACCCACCATTAGTGGTTACAAGAATACAGATTACATTTTAAACTAGGAGTTAAAAAGAGAAAGAGGTGAAACACTAAAAGTTCTAGATAATCCTTACGCTCTTTTTCATTGATCACTTGAATAGCACATGAAATGAACCTGCATGGGACACTGCCCATTAAATAGGCAGGGGCCCACAAATGGAACCCTTCATTACTATGATACTGAGTAACCCTTTAAACCACACTGAAAAGAAGGCCCGCAATGCAACACATGATGCAAAACTATATACACATATAATAAGAAATGCATACACAACATCTACATACATGAAAATTCCATCACATATTAGCAGATCATAACGTGAAATCAATAATTTTGGGCCTTAAGCCATTAATCCATCGAATTATATCCATGTGAGTGCGGGAATTCCACTATTATAGCAGGTGGACCAAAAACATACAGGGCAAAACACTCCTGACCACTATTATTCGCCAGTGGATCGGTTTCTAAGGCAGAAGGCTCCTGACCACTATTATCGTCAGTGGATTGGTCTAGCCCCGACTCATATGGTGTTCCACTATAAGTGATTAGTATTGTCCATGATTTATTCACATCCAAGAGTTAGTTTATTGAGCTCAAGATTCCCACTATTATAGCTGGTGGACTGGAATACATATATACATCTTCTAGGGCAAAATGCTCCTAGGCCACTTTTATATCCGGTGGACCAGTACTCATAAATATCTTCCAGGGCAAAACGCTCCTGGGCCACTATTATATCCGATGGACCGGTACTCATAATATAATCCATCTGGGCCCGACTCACTCATCTTTCACTTTCATGACTAGTGTTTTCCCTTTTTAATCAGTATAATAGTTCCATTTATTTGCCTCGAGGGGGAGATCAAGATCCCAGAAACACAAAGGTACACTGGTCGTACTAGCGTGTACAAGCTACTCGATACCCTTCAACCATCAATCCAAGGACGCAAACGTACCTTCGTCATACTGGTGCATACAAGCTACACGATACCCTACCGAAAAGGACACCTAATCCATAAGTATGCATACCCCCTAAATAGGTCTGTAGAGCTAGATAGAGTAAGATGTAGGGCATAGCTGGGGCATTAAGGTACACCAACAAATACTAGAATAATCATGGGTTAAACCACGTCTTTAGGGTAGCGACCCCTAAAGAGCCACTATTTCCGATCTCGAAGTCTTTCACTTTAATTATTAGTGTCTTAATTGAGGTGATCACGAAAAGCACAATATTCACATACTCATTCACTTTCAATTGTTTATGATATCATTAGGTACTCCTCATTCATACAGTTATCCAAGATAACCCTGAAGAATCATTAAGGCCATCATTATCTCATACAATTCTAATTCAGGATTCGTTCTCGTGACACTTACTAATTGTCAAATACCCTTATCTTGCTATTCAATGTTACTTGAGTCTTATTATGAAACTTCGTTAATCCATTGGCATGCTAGATACGAGTTATTGATTTACTCCTATCATCTCTACAAAATTACTGAAATACCCCTTGTATAATTATTAATTCATCCCTCCTTACTTGACAAATTACCATATTACCCTCCATGTTGTATAATTACCAAATTGCCCCTTACTCGTATTAGGTTACCAAGTTATCTTCCATACTTACAAACTCACCAACTTTACCCCCTTATACTTGTGAAGTTACTAATTTACCCTTCAAGTGGGTTAAATTACCGTATTACCCTTTTACTTATTATAATTACCAAATTACTCTTTTAGCTGGTTAAATTACCAAATTGCCCTTCCTTTACACCAAATTACCATTTTGCCCTTCTACTTTATTAATTTACCATTTCACCCTTCCTTTATACCAAATTACCATTTTGCCCTTCTACTTTACTAAATTAACATTTTCCCCCTTTACTTCCAAAATTACCATTTTATCCCTTTACTTCTAAAATTACCATTTTGCCCTTTACTTCCAAACTTACCATAATACCCCTTAATTCCAAACTTACCATAATACCCTTTCCATTATATTTACTCCACCAAAATACTTTCTCACATCCCAAAATTTACCAAGTTATCACCTCTCCATGTAAAATTACTAAAATGCCCTTCTTACTTGTCCATTTACCATTTTTACCCTTTTACTCTTACAATTTACCATTTTTCTCTTATCACCCCACTTTTACTAAAATACACTCACTACATAAAATATTACTATTAATGCTCTATTCTCAACATCCAACTCCATCAACTATTATTATTCAACATAATCCTCATTAGCACCTACACTTATTTAGACCACATTCTTACACAAGACATATTACTAAAATGCCCCTAGGACTCATAATAACAATATTTATGCACCAATGATCACAATAACATAACATATCATAGATAAGTGCTTAACATTTTTATTAATAACCAAGCTCCTTCCTTAAGCATTATTCATATACATGGTACATAAACTAGCATGCTTTTCTTTTTATCAATTAATAAAAGTAACTACATACCTTATACTAAACAACATATATCATGCATAAAAACATATTAAAAACCCTAATGTGCTAGCATACGTTTATCCATACATTTAAGTGAGGTTTAACGATTACCTTATTTTTGGCAAAAAATGAACATTACCAGTGTCCCAGTTAAATATTCAAGCTTTGATTAGCAAAATAATACCTAAAATTAATATCCATAATTATTATATTAGAAATAGAAAAACCAAAAAGCATAAAACTTAATCAAAACTTAATTAATGATATACTTTATTTAACCATTAATATACCTTAAAATTAAGTAAAGATTAGGGCAAAATTGAGGCAAGACTCACGCTGCTCATACAGCGTGAGCTGCATGCAAAATAAGGGAGGAAGGGGGTCAAAGGAGGCATAAGGAGAAGGGAGGGTGTTATTTTTCGAGTTGGGGTTTTGGGGCTAGGAAATATGGTAAGTGGGGGAGAGTTAGGGCAAGGGATAGGTGTAGGGGTAGAGTAGGGGTTTAGGTGGTGGTCGGGGATGGGTGATTGGTGGCCAAGGGAGGCGGAGGTGACTGTAGTAGGGCGGTAAAGGGGGATACAAGAGTGGTAGAGGAGAAGAAGGAAGGAAAAGGGAGGAGGAAAAGGAGAGGCTGTAGGGATGTGTTTTAGCCAAAGAAGGTAAGGGGTGGTAAGGGAGGTTGTAGGGAGTGATTTGGTGGCTCAGGAGGTGGCAGAAGCGGCGAGACGATAGCAGATGGAGGTGGAGTAAGTTGGTTGCTGTGAAGGGCGAAAAAGAAGAGGAGAGGAAGAAGGGGTTGTAGGGGAATCAAGGGGTGGTGTAGTGGTGCAGGGTGGGAGTAGGAGGTGGTAGGAGGCGGTACAGGCAGTTAGTATGGCGGTGGAAGCGGTGGAATGGGGTGGCGAAACAAAATAGGGGAAGGGGATAAAGGAGAAGAAATGGGAGAAAAAGAGGGAGGGAGGGGCTCAAAATGGGGTAGGAATGAGGTTGGTGAGGAGAATAAAAATGAGAGGGAGAAGAGGGGAGTAAGTGTGGCTGGTCGAGGCAGTTGTAGATGGCAGGCAGTTATCGGGGTTATAGGGAGAGGGAAGGGGAGAATAGAAAGAAGAAGGCATGCGTAGCTGGGGGTGCAGGGTTGGTTTGGTCCGAAAAGGTTAAGAAAAGGATGGGGAGAGAGAAAGGGATAGAGGCAGAGTTGCAGGGAGGTAGGTGGTGGTAGGCTGCGGTGTAGGAGGAGCAGGCATAGCGTTCGGTAGTCAAGGATGGAGCAAGAAGAAGAGAAGAAGAAGAAAAGAAAGAGTAGGTCGGCCGGGCGAGGGAGAAAAGAAGAATGGGCTAGCTCGGTTGGGGGGAGAAGGAAGGAAAAGAAAAGAAAGAACTAGGTTGACCTAGTTGGGAGGGAAGGAAGAGAAGAAAAGGAAGAAGGGGGAATGGGTTGGACGGTGGACGAGGTCGTGTGGGAGAAGGAGGAGGAGAGGGAATAAATGGGCCAGCGGCCCAAAGCGCGAGGGGGGTAAGTAGGCCACAAGCTTGGCGGCCTAAAGGAGAAGAAGGAGGAAAAAAGGAGAAGGAAAAGGAAAAAAGGAAAAAAAAAGGGAAAATGGGGAGAAAATAGATAAAATAATTTATAGAATAATAGAATGTAATATTTTTGATAGATAAATAAATTTAATATATTAGTTTAAAAGGGATAATTTTAGTAAAATATTGGTTTGAAAATTTATTTAAATAAAATGAGTATGATAAAATAACAAAATATTTATTTTAATTTATTAAATATTCATATCCAATTTTATATACTTGAAAATCTATACAATAATTAAATTAAATAAATTTAAAAGCTAATTTATCCCAAATAAAAGCTATTTATTCAATTATTGGTTTTTAAAATTTTAGGGTATTGCAATATGTTTCTTTAGAAACAAACAAAGGTTGTCATCCAACATTGAAAGATGTGAGACATGCTCTTGACATGCATCTCAATCTAATTTCCATGGGATTGTTAAATGACTTTGGTTATTTAAGAAATTGAATGCCCTCTATGTGATAGAATTAAAAGTCACTAAGGGGTATATTAATGCTCTAGCAGCAGATTCCTTAGCCGAGTTATGGCATAAATAACACGAGAATATAAGTGAGAAGGGACTTCAAATCTTTACCAAAAGAGAGACACTAACAAGGCTAAAAGGTGGACACAAGTATCTTAAAACCATGTCCTGATTGTTTAGGTGGGAAGCAACATAGAGTCTCTTTCCATTACAAGGTCCCAACTAGAAGACCAAATATTTTAGATTTGGTGCATTTTGATGTATGTGGTCCAATGACCATGAGTACTCTTGGAGGTGTAATTTACTTTTTTTCTTTTATTGATGATCACTCTAGGAAGGTTTGGGCATATGTGCTTAAAATAAAGGACCAGGTGCTTGAAGTATTCAAGCTTTTTCTTGCTAGTGTTGAACGAGAAACTGGAAGGAAATTAAAGTGTGTTCGTATCGATAATGGAGTAGAATATATGGGAGAATTCAAACATTAATTCCTGAGTAATGGGATTAGGCATGAATGATCTGTTCCAAAGACTCCTCAACATAATGGAGTGGCCAAAAAGATGAATAGAACTATTATTAAAAGGGTAACAATGAAGTTATCTCATTATAAGTTGCCGAAATTCTTTTGGGATGAAGATCTTGTGACTAAAATTGATTTGATCAACTTATCTCCTTCTTCTCCATTGGATGGTAATGTTCCAAACAAGTTTTGGACCAGGAAAGATGTATCTTGAAACCATTTGAAGGTGTTTGGCTGTAGAGCATTTTTTCACGTTCCAAAAGATGAGATCGAAGCTTGACTCGTAGTTGAAGAAATTTATCTTTTGGGGATATGGAAATGAAGAATTTGGATGCCAGTTATGGAATCCTGTTGATAAAAAGATTGTTAGAAGTAGAGATGTTGTTTTCTTTGAAGATCAGAATATTGAAGATATTCAGAATGTGAAGACTGCCAGTCTTAGAGAAAATCCTATTAATTTAAATCTAGATCCTCTTCCAGATCTTCATAGGGGAGATGTGATAAAAGACATTGAAGATGTAGAAAATGAATTTCCAATTTATGGTGTTCCTATTGAAGAAGCAATAGATGATGATAGAAGCGATGGTACTGATGATGATATGATCAAAGGCATCAATGATGAAGATCATGGTACTCAACAACCATCTAAGGACCTCATTTGAGGAGGTTTGGTAGGGTACACAATGAAATACCCCAAAATCCTAATTTAGGAATTATGGTAAAATAAGGATTTATTAGAAAAATTAAGTAAATAAATTATCTTATTAAAATAAAGAGGAATTAATTAAGGAAAAATAAGCAGAAAATAATAAATAAATTATTTAGGAAATTTTGGACCTTTTACTAATTAACATGGAAGTTAAGGAAATTTTTTCCAAAATATCCAAATTAATCTAAAAAGGAATTTAATTATTATTATAATAAATATTATTAATTTTAAATAAAAAAACACCAAATACCCCAACCTATCCATTTCCTCCTTCCTTTTTTCCTTTTTCCTTTTTCTTCTTTCTTTTCCTTTTTCTTTCTTTCTCTCCTTTCTCCTTTTCTTATTTTCCACTCCTTCTCCCCTGGTTTGGGCCAGCCTGTGGCCCAAACTCTCTGCCCTTTCCCCATTCCTGTGCGGCCAGGCCCGCCCTAGTTTTTTTTCCTTTGCCCGTTCCCCCCAACCAGCTGGCCCTCTCTTTTCTTTTCCTTCCCCAGGATCTACGGTCCACCCTTCCTCATCTTCTCCCCCAATCCCGATCTGCAACTGCCGAAACCTACAACCCCTGCTACCGACAGCTACCAACTCTGTCTGGCGGACCTCCTCCTCCCTCCCCATCGCTTTCCTTTCCTTTTTTGGCCCCAACCAGCCCCGTAGCTTCCCTCCACGCATGCCTTACTTTCCTCTTCTTCCTCCCGACCTAACCTGCAATGGTAGGACTACACCGCCTGCCACCGCCGACCGGTGGTCCTGCCTCACCTACCCCACTTGTCCTATTCCTCCATCGTCATTCCCCCCTCAAAGTAGCCTATAAATACCCCATTGGGAACCTGGGTTGAGCTTCTGTTTTGGTAACCTAGAAAATCCTGATATTGCACCACCGCCCGATCAGATCCTTGTTCCACCACCGTCGACGACTGTCGCCGCCAATTCTGCCCACCAAATCCTTCCTTGTACCACCCCCTACAGAACTAAGCTTCCATCCTTCCTTGATTTGACCTGCACGAGCCACCCCGAGCATGCAAAGTCAGCTACTCGATTAGCCCTCACCATCCCCGCGCCACCGTCCACCGCCAATTCCGCAACAACCGGCACCTCCTCTACCCTCCAAAACAACTAGGAGACTTCACCCTACCTTCCCATACCTCCATCTCTCCCTTCCTCCCTCTCCTTCTTCCTTCTCCACCTTCCACCACCTTCGGCCACCGTACCGTCTGTCGTGTGCCGCCACTTCCGGCTGCACCACTCCATTCCACCCCTCTCCACCTGAGACACCTTCCACCACCTCAAACACCTCCTCATTACCTCTCCTTTAGCCTATACCCCTATCTCTCCACCTTTCTTCCTCCTCCACCGTTGCTGCCGCCGCCACCGGTTCCGCCACCAACCCTAAGTGGTCTTCTAATTTCCCCAACCCTTAAACTCTTTTTCTATAAGTATTAATAATTTTTAATAATATTAATCGTATTACTCTTATTATTATTATTATTATTATTATCATTAATGTTGTGGTTATTATTATTATTATTATTATTATTATTATTATGTTATCACTCTTATTATCTAACCTAGCTTCAGAAATATTTATAACTATGGTATTATTATTTAAAAGGATACAACTTTAGTATTAATATAGTTATCTTTATTACTAATACTACTACTACCACTATTATCATCATCATCATCATCATCATTATTATTATTTTCTTACTAATACTATTAATACTAACTTGGCCATTATCACTTTTATTATTAGTGTAAATGTTGGGACTCTTATATTACTATTACCCTTTTCGATTATTATCCTTATTATGTTTAACATTATTATTATTATTATTATTATTACTACTATCATTACTACTATTACTATTATTATTATCATTTCTATCATTCTTATTATTATTCTATCATACTTGACCACATTATCACTAAGGCTACTACTAATATGATTTCTAGGACCTTCATTAGTATTATTCTTAAGATGGGAACTATTATTAATATTATCACCATTATTATTATTATTTAATACTACTACTACTACTATAAATATTATTATTGTTAACTTGTCTTTTGTCAATATTGTATAATCACTAATCTATTATCACTACTAGCATTAGTAATATAAGAATCATTATGGTCACTATATCTATATTACTTATAACACTATTATTATTATTATTACTAGGATTTGGGTCGATATTAGCATTATCACTAAAACTAATAATAATAATATTATTAGTAATATTAGAACTATTACCTTTAATACTATGAATATCACTATGACTACTTTAACATAAACCATGATGGCTACTGAGACTTATTTTGGTTAGTAGTGGCACGATTAATTATTTTAAGAATAATAATCCTACTTTTAATTATAAAGCACGATTAATTATGTTAAGAATAATAATCCTACTTTTAATTATAAACTACTATTATCATTATTAACCCTAATAATAAAATATGATAAGAGTAGGGTAGAGATAATGGTAATCTTTGGTTAGAGGGAGATTAACCCATAGTATTTCCCTCTTGTAGGTGAATTAAGCCAAAACCCTAAGGAGGCATAAGAGTGTGATTCAAGCCCAGCGTCTTTTTAGGTAAGGATGTAGATAAGGTCATGTGTGTTGCATGACTTGTATACCTTGGATACTATATATCATGCTATGTTGTGTATCGTATGATTGTCATTAACTTGTCTTATGTGTAACGCAGCTTAGAGTTGAGGTATGCTTATGTGTTTTCTTATGACATGAGTATGATATGTATATATGGTGATTATGATGTGATATGATATGACCCTCTAGGACGTGCATGCTAGGATGATTGATAATATGATATAGGAATGAAAGGATAAAAAGAAAGAAAATGGGATGTGAGTTCACTAAGGGAGATATGAGGTTGACCAAACTACCTCATGATCCATGAGAGGAAAATAAAGAGGAATAAATGACCAAAATGAATGAGAGATGGGAACCATGCATGAGATTCTAGGGTTCGCATGGGGAATTTGAGAGTTTGCATGGGGTGGATAAAAATTGCATGGGGATGATCTTTATGTGAGAAAAGTTATCTTAGGGTGTAAATAAGCTAAGGGGAGAGTTGTGGAGTGATTGGAGACTTGGGATGAAAAATAGTACGTAGGTTGGTGTAAGGGTGTATAAGGGACCCGATTAGGGTTTTGGGAGGAAGCACTAATCTGGAAAAAAAATGTGGAAGTAAAAACAATTAGGGGAGAGTGGAGTATGGGTTAAGAGTGAGAATTTATTATTTAAGGGGTGAGTAGGGGTGCCATGGGAGAGAATAAATATTGGGTGAAAAATAGAGAGGTTACTTGTGGGAGAAGAAAGGTACTAGGGTTAAAGTGGCCAACTAAGGTTTTTCGGTCACATGTGGAATCGAGGGTTAAATTGGGATTAGATCTAAATGAGATAAGGTGTGGGGCGATAAATGAAGTAATGGTAGTGTAAGTGAGAGAAAGTTGGGCCACATAGGTCTAATTAGGGTTTTCAAAGAAAAACCCTAGGGGTGATAGTAAGTGGAGTTTGATGTCATGAGGTGTTGGGCCTTAACCCACACCCTTAGGAGTTGGTTTTCATTATGTATAAGTGTAAGGGAGAATGGATGTCGGAGCATGATAAGGGGCACAGGAGTCTCAAGATATGGGACAGGCCCCCTTAAGAGGATAGAAGTAGAATGTTGGTAACAAGCATGTCAAGGATGAAATGCTTATTGAATAAGACATGAATAAGATAATATCCATTTAAATAGAAATATTGTTGAACCGGGCCCAGACTAGTCCACTGGCGAATAATAGTGGCCAGGAGCTGGGGTGCCCTACATGATTGGTCCACCGGCAAATAATAGTGGGTAAGAGCTTTCTGCCCTGCATGACCGATCCACTGGCTATAATAGTTGGGGTTTTCATACTCAGGAAACCAAACTT
This sequence comes from Tamarix chinensis, assembly GCA_030549775.1. Taxonomy (NCBI): domain Eukaryota; kingdom Viridiplantae; phylum Streptophyta; class Magnoliopsida; order Caryophyllales; family Tamaricaceae; genus Tamarix; species Tamarix chinensis. The sequence goes on from CM060172.1 coordinate 63,117,845, forward strand.
AATGATGATAAGAAATGGGAAAGATATGAAGTAATTACAGTGAAGCACTATGTGAGTCGGGGCCAGACCGATCCACCGGTGAATAATAATGGACAGGAGCGTTTTGCCCTATATGACCGGTCCACCGACAAATAATAGTGGGGTTCCCGAACTCGCATGGATTGATAAAAACTATGATGTGAATCGAATATACTTACTAGAGATCTAAAGAATAAGCCTATTTGGACCATAGCCGGACTTCATCATCTGTATTACTGTGAGCTGCCTATATGATCATGTCACGTATGCTATGTTGTATGTTTTTGTATGTTTGGCCTTATCACATGATTACCTTACTTAGTACGTAGCGTACTGATCACCAGTTTTATGGGTGTTGCTCATTCCCACGAGCAGAAGACCCGTCTTAGTTTATGCAGGTAGGGGACGGCGTCTTTGATGCCTATGACACCTACGAGGCATCGGGGCGGGGCTGAGCGTTGAGCCTAGACCTGACCTAGGGATCGAGAGCGACTCGGCTGGACTCTGTTTTTCTTTTGACTTGACCATGTATCGTTTTATTTTAGTTATGTGAAATGTTACGGTATTTATGTTTTTGAAAAACTCTAGTCACTTGTGTTTTTATTTCTATATGTTACGATAATTCTAAATCGTACTTTGATTTCTATATGACTATGAGGGAGCCCTCTCATGGACTCTCATCGTTTTATTAAGGACTTGTGTTTTTATTAATGACTTATGTTTTATGTTAACCTATTTAGCCTTAGCATTTAGTACTGGAACGGTAGGAGTGAACCGATCTGGTACTAAGTGTGGCGGTAATGCCCCCTGAGTTTACGATTTTATTATTTCGCTTCCGTTAAACCTTTCTAATAAAACGAACATTTTCAGTAGTAAATTTTGGGGGTGTTACATGCAAACTTCAAACTAGATATCTTACAGCAGAATATGTATTATTCACTGACAGGGGAGAACTAGAGTCTTATGAAGAAGAGCTACTGACTAATCATAAGGCAGAGTGGTTGAGAGCCATGCAAGAAGAAATACACTCCTTGGATGAGATCCATACTTATGAATTGGTAGAGTTACCAGAAGGTAAAAGAGCATTAAGGAAAAAATGGGTGTACCAATTGAAGATCGAGGAGAATAACTCACGACCTAGATATAAGTAAGATTAGTTGTTAAAGGTTTTAGCTAGAAGAAAGGTATTGATTTTGAAGAGATTTTCTCACCTATGGTGAAGATGTCATCAATATGCGTGGTGCTTGACTTGGCTGCAAGTTTGAATTTAGAAGTTGAGTAGATGGATGTAAAGATTGCATTTCTTCATAGTGATCTAGAGGAATAAATTTACATGGAGAAGCCAGAAGGATTCAAAGTCAAAGGCAAAGAAGATCTAGTTTACTGACTAAAGAAGAGACTATATGAACTTAAGCAAGAACTACGTCAGTGGTATAAGAAGTTTGACTCCTTTGTGATTGAGCATGGATATCAGAAGACTACTTCAGATCATTGTATTTTTTTAGGATATTTCCTAACGGTGAATTCATCATACTACTTTTATATGTTGATGATATGTTGATCATGGGACAAAATAGCCGCAAGATTAGTCAGTTGAAGGAAGAATTGAGGAAGTCTTTTGCTATGAAAGACTTGGGGACTACAAAGCACATTATTTGTATGAACTTTTCCCATGATTGGAAGAAAGAGAAGTTTTAGTTATCAAAAGAAAAATATATCGAGAAGGTATTGGAGCAATTTTACATGGAAAAAGCAAAGCTAGTTGCTACTCCGCTTGCTTGTCACTTAAAGATTAGCTCAAAGCAAAGTCCAAGAAATGACATGGAGAAAGAGCAGATGAGCAGGTACCGAATACTTCAGCAATCAGAAGCCTCATGTATACAATGGTGTGTACATGACCAGATATAGCATACGCAGTTGGTGGTGTCAGCAGATTCTTTCTAAACTAGGAAAAGAGCATTGGAATGTAGTGAAGTACATATTGAGATATCTCAGAGGAACTTCTGAAATGATTTTATGCTTTGGAAGCAAAAGTCTTGAACTAAATGGCTACACGGATGCATATATGGTTGGAGATATTAATTCTAGAATGTCTCTTTTTGTGTACCTGATTACCTTTTCAGGAGGAGTAGTATCATGGAAATCAAAATTACAAAAGTGTGTTATGTTGTCAACCACAAAGGCATAGTTCATTGCAGCTACTGAAGCTTGCAAAGAAATGCTATGGATGAAGCAATTCTTATGGAATTTAGGGAAGAAATAGCAGAATTACATTGTGCATTGTGATAGTCAGAGTGGAATCCGCTTGAGTAAGAATTCAAGCTTCCATTTGAGATCAAAACACATTGATGTGCAATATCACTAGATACGTGATATGTTGGAATCCAAGAAACTTCATCTAGATAAGATCCATACTGATGATAACTTTTTAGATATGATGACTAAGTCTTTACCAAAGGACAAGTATGAGTATTGTATAAAAGCAGCAGGTGTATGGGTGTCCCTCCTTTGGTGGAGGAAAAATGACTAGTTATCTCATCCTTTATTAGAGGAGACTAATGATGTAGGAGCATCTAATGATTCTCATATTTCTATTGATTCTCAAGGTAAGGAAGAATTAGCTTTATTAATATTGGAGCCAATCATATTAAATGTTCTTGATAATATGTCTATACTTGGTATTGAAAACAATTCAAGATGTTCTTGCAGGTATGTTACATATTTACAAGGAGAAGCTGTTAACACACTTTAAGTGTACAAGCATTCAAAGCATGCAAGACTATGGCATACATGGGATAATAATTTACAACAAGAAGATATGGTGATGATTATCATTAGTTGTATTAACCTTTTATAAACCCTAAGTGTATTTTATGTAAGCTAGGGTTTGATGTAATTTCATGTATGTGTCATAGTTGATTGTATGGCTTTGTAATGATTATTCATTAGTATCATTTAGATGATGATATTATGATTAAGCTTAGATGTTATATGGGCTTAATTCAAGTGATTAAATGGGCTTGAATTAAGGGGAAACTAGGCTGATTTAGGCATGCATTCGAGCCTCCCTTTCCTATATATATATATATATATATATATATATATATATCCTTCCTCCTTCGAGAATAATGAAGACGGGCAACCTGGCTCTGATACCATATACGCCAAGGATCTCGGGATGCAGACGGGCAACCTGAACAATATGAATGAGGAAACAATGGAAGATAGAAAGATACGTTAGAAAACAACAGAAATAAAGTTTGAAGAAGGGAAATGGATAAGATAGAAGTTTGGAATTTTATTAATTTTTGATAACACTCAATCTGAGTACAGAGGATATTTTCTAAGGGTGGATCTGCCTCTCCAAATGCCGACCCCTAACAATGAAGTCCTAAGGCCCCTTATATAGAAGAGGGGGTCAGACTACAACGAAGTTTGAAAAGTGGACTCGGGAATCCACCGAAAGTACACAGTAAAAAGTAAACAGTAAAAAGTGTACTGCCTACAGTAAAAGTGTACCCTAAAGTTTGAATAGTAAAAGGTGAAAAGTATAAACAGTAAAAGTAGCCGACAGAAAATACAACAGTAATCCGCGTGAATAACTTTTGCCGCAGATTCCTTTGTCGTCTTCTCTTTTGCTTTTGCGATTGCTTTTACTCGTGCTTTTACCTTGGTAAAAATGTCAATCGCCGAAAGTAGCCGAAAGTAGATTCCTTCTTCTTTTGAGGACGGTACTTTTGACTCTGACACTAGCTTTTGGTTGGCAGGAATATTCTTTGTCTGCCACGATCCTTTTGACGCATGTGGATGCGTAGTCCTCCTTTAGAGATACTCGTATTTGTGCTGTCTACCGGATAGGAGGTAGTATCCCGTAACAGTCATCTTCATTCTCATCGCCATAGTCGATCTCCGGAGAGATGGATGAGGATGCAGAATCTCCTTTTTTGCTCTGAGAGAATACTTCACCTAGAATGGCCAAGTATTCGTCTTCGGTTTTGGTGGCTGCAAGTTTAGCGGCCGTAACAGATTTTTGAGCCAGAAACTTTGAGTCTTCTGATCTGGCTAGAACTTTGTTTGTTGCGGAAGAGGCCGGTTGAGTATTGATGAGTTTGCGGACGGCCTGTTCTGAGACTTTCTCGAACGTTTGATACTTTGACCACCATTTGACTTTGAATCGGCGGACCAAAGCTGGAACTCCTTCTATTTCATGGATCTCCGTTGTCCAGGCGAACACCCATGCGCAAAACAATTTGGAACAAAAGGCAAAGATAGGGGGCAACACCCTATCGTCTTTTGTGGGTTTGTAAAGGGTTTTGAACAGGTCTAGAGATTTCGAAACCTGTTCCGGTAGGATGTCTGGGGTGGCGCCAAAGTCTTTCCACCATCGGATAAACCAGACAGGGTAATGGGTTTGGCTAAAATTTTTGAAAAACAATAACCAGGAATGAGACTTTCTGGAATTTTCTATGAAGAAAGTATTCCACCAAGCCTGTTGGTAGTCCCAGTAATTGAAATTCAGTTTGGAGTTTGAGCTGAATTTGTACGAATCCGGGAGCCTTCGAGGCAATTCGAGGCTTTGACCCCAGTCCGCGGGAAGGATAACCCTGTGCAGTTGACAGGTTGAGTAGGCAGCTTCATTTTTGGTTTGGGGAAGTTTGAAGGTTCGGAATGAAGCTGAACCTGTGTACTCTAAAATTGACTTGTAATACGCATGGGGTGCAGTCACGTCCCATGGTTTGAAATCCCAACCAGAAAACATTTTCCGAAGGGCAACGAAGGGATCCTGATAGTGGAATCCATCTTCGAGGTTTGAAATTATTTGAAAATTTGGTTTTGTGAAATACTCAGCTTTTTTCTCGAAAGCTGGTTTTATTTCCAAAACGTTTTCAAGTCTTGAAATCCTAGATCTCAAGGCCGGAAAGTTTGAAATCGATTTGTCAGAAGAGATTTTTGAAATCGATTTTGAAGGAGTCATAGGAATTAAAAGAACTCCTTCTGTTTTGTAAACAGGGTTTGCAGAACTCATACCTTTGCGTTCAGGTTGTGAACTCTGAACTTGTTCTGAAAGATTTTGGAGTGCTTTGACCATTTGAGGTGAGTGGGAAAGTGTTTCCACCCATCTGAGCACGTCTGGATTTGGTGTTGTAGAAGTCGAGGCTTCTTTGTTTGAAGAAGCAGCTGCTGCTGCTTCATCTTCCATGGTAGCTTCATACCATGATTTGATTGGCTTTGCCGCCAATATTTCTTGAACCTTCTCCTTTTGTTTTTCTTTTCGTCGAGGAGGCATGGTCCGTTTGAGTGCGTCCTTGAAGAAATTCACGCGTGAGGAAGTCCGGCAATGAATTGTCTTCACCTTTTATATACTCGATGTCGAAGTCGAACACCGAAAGTAGGGCTTGCCATCTGGCAAAGATTTGTTTGCTTGCGACGTTCTGTACGTCCTTCTTTAGGATCTGTTTGGCTGATTTGCGGTCAACTCGTAACAGGAATTTTTGGTTTAATAAGTCGGACTGGAATTTTGTAATGGATTGGACGATCGCGAATATTTCCTTTTTGACCGTCGAATAATTTTGCTGTGTTTGGGTCCAGTGTCCGGATGTAAATTGGATCACTGTTTCGTTTTGGGTTTTGGCTTTGGTATGGGCCAGATACTGTTCAAAGGTCTGGGCCTGACACTGTTTGAGGATACCTCCGTAACCAGTTTCAGAGGCGTCTGTCTCGACAATTTTGAACAAGTTTGGGTTGGCCAAGGTCAGACACGGAATGGACTGGACTTGGGCCTTGATGTGTTTGACGACGTTGGTATGGACTTGAGACCAGGGTTTTGGGTTTTTCTTAAGCCTGTCGTGTAATGGTTTTGCAATCTGGTTAAGATTGGGGCAGAAGTCTAAAACGTAGTTCAGGCTTCCTAAGAATCTTTGCAGTTGGGTTTTGTCGAGGATTTGGTCTGGGAACTTAGATGCAAATTCTATGGATCTCTCGATGGGCCTTATTCTACCCGACTCGATGTAATGACCTAAGAATCTGATCTTAGTTTGGGCCAAATCTATTTTGGGCTTAGATACTACAAGTCCATTTTGCCTAGCGACACTAAGGAAAATCCTAAGATGTCGAAAATGCTGATCTAGACTGTTTGAGTATACTAAGACATCGTCAATATAGACTAGACAAAAATTTGAATAAGGATTAAAAATGTCGTTCATTATTCTTTGAAATTCTGACGGAGCATTTTTTAATCCGAAAGGCATCACGTTCCATTCAAATTGTCCAAAGGGGACCGTGAATGCAGTTTTGTATCTGTCTTTGGGATTAATTTGTATTTGCCAAAAACCAGATTTCAAATCGAATTTTGAAAAGATAAGCACCGAAAACAATCTTTGGAGCAAATCCTTTTTGTTTGGAATCGGATATCTAATCCATTTGAGAGCGTCATTAAGAGGTTTGTAATTTATTACTAACCTAGGTGTTCCGCGCTCTATTTCGGAGTTTTTGTTTACATAGAATGCTGCACAGGACCAAGGTGACATAGATTTTGAGATTAAACCCTTTGTTTCTAAGTCTTTTATTTCCTGTTTGCAAAATTCTATTAGTTCCGAATTCATTTGTATGGGTCTAGCTTTTGTCGGTATGTTCCTTTCGTCAAATTTGTCTTCATACGGAAGGTCGACCATGTGTTGTTTCCTAGACCAGAACGCGTTTGGGAGATCAGAGCAGATCTCTTTTTCGATTTGATTCCTTAGTTGGTCAATTTTGTCTTTTACCGATTTTGTTTGCAACTGTTGTTGGATTCGGTGTAAATTGACATTTTGTTTTAGGAAATCCAAATCATTCTGTTTGCCTTTAATCAGAAGATTAATTTGATCTTCGTAAATTAAGTTTGCCTTTAACAAATTTAGGTTTCTCGTCTTAGGGATTTTTAAAAAGGATAAATTATTCTTTTTTCCTTTTGTTTTGAATGAAATTCCGGACAAACCTACTTTGTAAGGGTTTATCAAATTAATGAAGGGAGTACCTAAGATAACAGATTGACTAATATCAGGGGTTATCAGATAGGTCATTTTGATTTGTAAATTATTACAAATTAAATCCGCTTCACATTTATATTTGATTTTTAATCTGGAGCTGTTGGCTGCAGATAATTTTTCGTTTGATTTTGAGAGGTAATTTTTTGAATTATTCCCTCTTTTATACAGTTTAAGTCAGCACCGGTATCAAATAGTGCGACTGTGTTTATTTGGAAACCATCTTCTAACCTAAGGGTTATACTGATGATATATTTGCGGGAGGTTATTTCTTTTAAAACATTAAGAAATTCTCCTGGAATTAATTCGTTTGAATCCTCAACAGTGTTTCTTTCATCTTCGCTAGTTTCAGATGAAGAGTTGGAGATTTGTTTGGATAATATCATTTGGATTGTTTGTATGTCAGATTGTTGTTTCGATTTTAACTCTTTTAATTCTTTTTTGACTTCCTTAATTTCTTTTTGAAGTTCAGAAGTAGTCGGAGTTAAATCTTTTGATTTCTTCTGTTTGTTAAGAATCTTGGTTAAGTCATATGCATTTGCCGGTTTTGAAGGAATGTTTTGAATTAATGGTTTAGGTGGTTCATCTTTCTCGATTGACTCCATTAATTTTTCCAAGTATTCAGCTTGTTTTAATGGGTCTGGGATTAAATGAACTATGTCTAAAACCATTTTTTGTTGTTTGGTCAAAACATTCATTTGATTTTCTACAGGTTCTTCTTCCGGGCCAGAAGAACTGCCAGAAGAGGAAGATGACTCTGTTTGGAGTTCATCTAACTCTGGGTTTTCGTTATCATCCTCAGAAGATACTAGGAGGTTTTGAATTTTTTCCCTAGTTTCATCATCTAAGTCTAATTCACGAATTTGTTTGTTTATTTTGCAGAATTTTTGTGTGTGTCCCATTTTACCACATTTGTAGCACCTATAGTTTCTATATCTTTTTCCCCAATTTGGGTCTTTTGAAGATGAAACTGTAGTTTTGCTATTTTTAGGTTTTGATTTTTGGTAATAGGGTATCTGTTTTTGATTCTGCGGAGCAGGTAAATATTTTTGTTTTGTTCTTTTGTGGTGACTAGGTCTACAATTCCCCGAACATTGTTTGTTTGTTATTCCTGCAATGTCGAATTGTTTACAGAAAGATCCTAGTTCCTGTTTGGTTTGACTCATTTCTCGTTTGAGTTGACTTTGGAATTTTAAGTCTTGACAAATTTTTAAGGCTTCCTTTTGTGTCAAGCTTATTAATTCTCCATAGGTTAATTTGTTGTAAGGAATTTGATTGTTATGAGTTTCTTTGATTTTGTTCCTTACTTTTCCGCCTAACACAGGTGGTAATCCATCTAAAAACTTTTCTTTCCAAAAAGGCTGGTTTGAATCTTCCCTAAGCATGACTCTAGTCAGGAAAGTATTTTTGTACCACTGGAAGTCGTTAAGTCTTTTACACCTAAGGTTGGATAATAATTCTCCATTTTTATCCTTAAGGTGAGATGGGTCTCCTACAAAGTGTAAGGATATGGCCAGTATAAGGGATGCTACAGCATCAGATATGGGTTCTCCATTATCTAAGATGATTTCGTCATTTTCATCTACCTTAATGGCTTCTAAAATATCTATTTGTTCGTTTGAAGTTAAGTGAAAATCCCACCAACCTTTTAACTGTCCTAAGAACCCTGCTATGAGGAGTTCTGCTATGGTTTTATCGGTTGTGTTCATTTGGGCTTTGTACGCGTTTGCTGCCATAGTCATTTGCTGCAGAAGGCCTAGGGTTTGGTTTTCGGATAGTCCATCTATGTTCCATTCGTACAGGGCATTGGCCTTATAACTGGGTTGGACTAGTTTGTTGGGCCTTACCTCAAGACTAAGGTCTGGAGCAGTTTGTCTAGGAATTATTTGCCTAGATGACGATGGTATATCTAAACGGGCCACTACAGGAGTTTCGGGTTCTTGGGCCTCATCACTCTCTGTCTGTTCCGTTTGGTTTACCGTATTAATTTGGGCTGTTTGATCAGGTGTGTCTGGAACCTGATTTTGGTTTTGACTAGACGAACTCGAGGTGGCAATTAAGTTTAATTTTTGTTTAATTGCAGTTAAGAATTCATCTTTTTGAGTTTGAACTTCATTACGACTGGATTTTGATAATTCATAAGGCTTGAATACAGGCATCTTTTTTGGTTCAGATGTTTTATTTTCTGAAACTGTTTGAATTGCCGGTAAAATTTTCTTTTGAATTTGTTTGTCCAGTTTCGTTAATTGGGTACCAATAGTGTTCAGATGAATATTAGCAAAATTATTTTGCAACACAATGTTTTTAGTGTTTTCTAATTCATCGTCTTTTGGTATCCTAAGTGGTTTGAGTTCTATAGTGTTTTCTCCTGCAGATATTTGGATGTTTTGCAGAGGCGGATGTTCTGTTTCCACAGTTCCTTTCTCTGTTTTCCAGGTTTTTGTTTTAGGTCGGTTAGTTATGGGTTTTGCTGATTTAAAAGGTGAATTTTTTATGTCTTTTAAATCAATTCTGTGGTTTGCCATATGTAATTCTAACCAGTCAAAAAACAATATTTTGCACTTGTTTTCAGCGATAAATTTGTAAAATTCTTCCTGAAAATGTTGACTATCTTTTCCGTGTTTTTTGAAGAACCAGTTTCTTTTTGCTGTGTTCTTTTCGGAATAAAAGTCTTTTCTGAAGAATTCCTTATTTATGACAAATTCCTTTTCGAGGACGTTTAATTGGTTTTCAGTTATGTCAGAAAGGCCGGGAGAATGCAGAGGTGATTCTATATCATCATCACTAGTTTGTTCCGATTCTTTTTCTTTCTGTTTTTGGTAATTTGCCTTAGGAATTCTAGTTTGGTAATTTGCACCTGAAATGTAAGTTCTAGGTGTTTGATCTACAGAATCCCTATTTTTTTGAATTTTATCTTCCAAATTGATGTTTCTAGGAAGGTTCGAAACGTTTCCTAGACTAATTGTGGAAGAGGTCGAGGTATCATTCCTCACTCTAAGGCTCGGGTTCCTCCTAAAACTAAATTTGACAGTTCCGTCATCGAACTGGGTTATTTTGTTGAGATTCATGTTAGGTTTTGGAATCTCAGGTTCTTTGATTTCTTCCTGGGCTGGTTGTGCCTTATCTAAGGTCCATTCCTCAGGGAGTTCTATCTCATTCCACTTTATTGTTTTGGGAATGACAGTGTTTGATCTTGTTAAATCTGTTTGCAAGACAAGAGTTTCACCGTTTTCAATTTTTCTAATTGCTTGAGTCCCGAAGGACGTTTTTGCTACCTTGTAATGAATCCTATAGATTACAGCTACAGGAACAGATCCAGGCAACATATGATATCCATGCGTTTTGACTTGTAAAGTTAAAGCATGCAAGATATTTGGATCAGTTAATGAAGGTGCGAAATTTGGAAAGCAATTAAAAAATATTGGACCAGAACACAAACTAGACTCTACAGTTCCTATCAAAGAATCCGTAAAATCTAACATCCTAGCGTCTCTGAGAACTGCTAAGATAGATGTGTTTAGGCCTTCCCTTGTCAGGGATTTGAATCCTACTTGGACTAATCCTAAGTGGATATAATGAAAGCCCTTCCTAATATGTTTTGCTAGGGACCTTTGACTAAGAAGTTGAATGGTCTCTAGAGGTTTGCAGATTTGAAGGTCTCTTTCTTCTGTTTTGATGACATAGTTTGTTGGTAACAATGACCAGTTTGAAGTACTATAAACCATTTCCTTTTGAAGTTTGGGAAGTTTCCACGTATCTATGGATCCTTCAAAGTTTTCAAATTCATATTCTTCCGTTTGTCGGTTTGAATCTCTAGGTCCTATGTCATATCTAGAACTAGAAGAGCGAAATAAATGCATGTCCCTTATCTATATTTTGTACGACCGTCCACTGTTTTCCACTCCTAAACGTCTATCTGCCTTGCCATACACACAGGACTTACAGGACTTACCAACGACCAAGATAAAGGAGACAGCCCCTCGTACAAAATACAGAAGTTTGACCAGATACACTTACCCCTCTCAAGAGCTAATCCCGCTAGGCTCTGATACCATTTATGCCAAGGATCTCGGGATAGAAACGGGCAACCTGAAAAATATGAACAAGAAAACAAGGGAGGATAGATAGATAGATAGGAAAACAAAGAAATATAGTTTTAAGAATGGAAATGGATAGGAAAGAAGTTTGAGAATTTTTATTTGATAAAGTTTGAGTACAGAGGATATTTTCTAAGGGTGGATTTGCCTCTCCAAATGCCGACCCCTAACAATGAAGTCCTAAAGCCCCTTATATAGAAGAGGGGGTCAGACTACAACAAAGTTTGAAAAGTAGATTCGGGAATCCACCGAAAGTACACAGTGAAAGGTAAACAGTAAAAAGTGTACTGCCTACAGTAAAAGTGTACCCTAAAGTTTGAATAGTAAAAGGTAAAAAGTACAAACAGTAAAAGTAGCCGACAGAAAATACAACAGTAATCCGCGTGAATAACTTTTGCCGCAGATTCCTTTGTCGTCTTCTCTTTTGCCTTTGCGGTTGCTTTTACTCGTGCTTTTCCCTTGGTAAAAATGTCAATCGCCGAAAGTAGATTCCTTCTTCTTTTGAGGACGACACTTTTGACTCTGACACTAGCTTTTGGTTGGCAGGAATATTCTTTGTCTGCCACGATCCTTTTGACGCATGTGGATGCGTAATCCTCCTTTGTAGATACTCGTATTTGTACTGTCTACCGGATAGGAGGTAGTATCCCGTAACAGTCATCTTCATTCTCATCGCCATAGTCGATCTCAGGAGAGATGGATGAGGATGCAGAATCTCCCTTTTTGCTTTGAGAGAATACTTCACCTAGAATGGCCAAGTATTCGTCTTCAGTTTTGGCGGCTGCAAGTTTGGCGGCCGTAACAGATTTTTGAGCCAGGAACTTTGAGTCTTCTGATCTTGCTAGAATTTTGTTTGTCGTGGAAGAGGCCGGCTGAGTATTGATGAGTTTGCGGACGGCCTGTTCTGAGACTTTCTCGAACGTTTGATACTTTGACCACCATTTGACTTTGAATCGGCGGACCAAAGCTGGAACTCCTTCTATTTCATGGATCTCCGTTGTCCAGGCGAACACCCATGGGTAAAACAATTTGGAACAAAAGGCAAAGATAGGGGGCAACACCCTATTGTCTTTTGTGGGTTTGTAAAGGGTTTTGAACAGGTCTAGAGATTTCGAAACCTGTTCCGGTAGGATGTCTGGGGTGGCGCCAAAGTCTTTCCACCATCGGATAAACCAGACAGAGTAATGGGTTTGGCTAAAATTTTTGAAAAACAATAACCAGGAATGAGACTTTCTGGAATTTTCTATGAAGAAAGTATTCCACCAAGCCTGTTGGTAGTCCCAGTAATTGAAATTCAGTTTGGAGTTTGAGCTGAATTTGTACGAATCCGGGAGCCTTCGAGGCAATTCGAGGCTTTGACCCCAGTCCGCGGGAAGGATAACCCTGTGCAGTTGACAGGTTGAGTAGGCAGCTTCACTTTTGGTTTGGGGAAGTTTGAAGGTTCGGAATGAAGCTGAACCTGTGTACTCTAAAAATGACTTGTAATACGCATGGGGTGCAGTCACGTCCCATGGTTTGAAATCCCAACTAGAAAACATTTTCCGAAGGGCAACGAAGGGATCCTGATAGTGGAATCCATCTTCGAGGTTTGAAATTATTTGAAAATTTGGTTTTGTGAAATACTCAGCTTTTTTCTCGAAAGCTGGTTTTATTTCCAAAACGTTTTCAAGTCTTGAAATCCTAGATCTCAAGGCCGGAAAGTTTGAAATCGATTTGTCAGAGGAAATTTTTGAAATCGATTTTGAAGAAGTTATAGGGATCAAAAGACCTCCTTCTGTTTTGTAAACAAGGTTTGCAGAATTCATACCTTTGCGTTCAGGTTGCGAACTCTGAACTTGTTCCGAAAGGTTTTGGAGTGCTTTGACCATTTGAGGTGAGTGGGAAAGTGTTTCCACCCATTTGAGCACATCTGGATTTGGTGTTGAGGAAGCCGAGGCTTCTTTGTTTGAAGAAGCAGCTGCTGCTGCTTCGTCCTCCATGGTGGCTTCATACCATGATTTGATTGGCTTTGGAGCCAATATTTCTTGGACCTTCTCCTTCTGTTTTTCTTTTCGTCGAGGAGGCATGGTTAGTTTGAGAGAGTCCTTGAAGAAATTCACGCGTGAGGAAGTCCGGCAATGAATTGTCTTCACCTTTTATATACTCGATGTCGAAGTCGAACACCGAAAGTAGGGCTTGCCATCTGGCAAAGATTTGTTTGCTTGCGACGTTCTGTACGTCCTTCTTTAGTATCTGTTTGGCTGATTTGCAGTCGACTCGTAATAGGAATTTTTGGTTTAATAAGTCGGACTGGAATTTTGTAATGGATTGGACGATCGCGAATATTTCCTTTTTGACCGTCGAATAATTTTGCTGTGTTTGGGTCCAGTGTCCGGATGTAAATTGGATCACTGTTTCATTTTGGGTTTTGGCTTTGATATGGGCCAGATACTGTTCAAGGGTCTGGGCCTGGCACTGTTTGAGAATACCTTCGTAACCAATTTCAGAGGCGTCTGTCTCGACAATTTTGAATAAGTTTGGGTTGGCCAAGGTCAGACACGGAATGGACTGGACTTGGGCCTTGATGTGTTTGACGACGTTGGTATGGGCTTGAGACCAGGGTTTTGGGTTTTTCTTAAGCCTGTCGTGTAATGGTTTTGCAATCTGGTTAAGATTGGGGCAGAAGTCTAAAACGTAGTTTAGGCTTCCTAAGAATCTTTGCAGTTGGGTTTTGTCTAGGATTTGGTCTGGGAACTTAGATGCAAATTCTATGGATCTCTCGATGGGCCTTATTCTACCTGACTCGATGTAATGACCTAAGAATCTGATCTTAGTTTGGGCCAAATCTATTTTGGGCTTAGATACTACAAGTCCATTACGCCTAGAGACACTAAGGAAAATCCTAAGATGTCGAAAATGTTGATCTAGACTGTTTGAGTATACTAAGACATCGTCAATATAAACTAGACAAAAATTTGAATAAGGATTAAAAATGTCGTTCATTATTCTTTGAAATTCTGACGGAGCATTTTTTAATCCGAAAGGCATCACGTTCCATTCAAATTGTCCAAAGGGGACCGTGAATGCAGTTTTGTATCTGTCTTTGGGATTAATTTGTATTTGCCAAAAACCAGATTTCAAATCGAATTTTGAAAAGATAAGCACCGAAAACAATCTTTGGAGCAAATCCTTTTTGTTTGGAATCGGATATCTAATCCATTTGAGAGCGTCATTAAGAGGTTTGTAATTTATTACTAACCTAGGTGTTCCGCGCTCTATTTCGGAGTTTTTGTTTACATAGAATGCTGCACAGGACCAAGGTGACCTAGATTTTGAGATTAAACCCTTTGTTTCTAAGTCTTTTATTTCCTGTTTGCAAAATTCTATTAGTTCCGAATTCATTTGTATGGGTCTAGCTTTTGTCGGTATGTTCCTTTCGTCAAATTTGTCTTCATACGGAAGGTCGACCATGTGTTGTTTCCTAGACCAGAACGCGTTTGGGAGATCAGAGCAGATCTCTTTTTCGATTTGATTCCTTAGTTGGTCAATTTTGTCTTTTACCGATTTTGTTTGCAACTGTTGTTGGATTCGGTGTAAATTGACAATTTGTTTTAGGAAATCCAAATCATTCTGTTTGCCTTTAATCAGAAGATTAATTTGATCTTCGTAAATTAAGTTTGCCTTTAACAAATTTAGGTTTCTCGTCTTAGGGATTTTTAAAAAGGATAAATTATTCTTTTTTCCTTTTGTTTTGAATGAAATTCCGGACAAACCTACTTTGTAAGGGGTTATCAAATTAATGAAGGGAGTACCTAAGATAACAGATTGACTAATATCAGGGGTTATCAGATAGGTTGTTTTGATTTGTAAATTATTACAAATTAAATCCGCTTCACATTTATATTTGATTTTTAATCTGGAGCTGTTGGCTGCAGATAATTTTTCGTTTGATTTTGAGAGGTACTTTTTTGGAATAATTCCCTCTTTTATACAGTTTAAGTCAGCACCGGTATCAAATAGTGCGACTGTGTTTATTTGGAAACCATCTTCTAACCTAATGGTTATACTGATGATATATTTGCGGGAGGTTATTTCTTTTAAAACATTAAGAAATTCTCCTGGAATTAATTTGTTTGAATCTTCAACAGTGTTTCGCTCATCTTCGCTAGTTTCAAATGAAGAGTTGGAGATTTGTTTGGATAATATCATTTGGATTGTTTGTATGTCAGATTCTTGTTTTGATTTTAACTCTTTTAATTCTTTTTTGACCTCTTTAATTTCTTTTTGAAGTTCAGAAGTAGTCGGAGTTAAATCTTTTGATTTTTTTCTGTTTGTTAAGAATCTTGGTTAAGTCATATGCATTTGACGATTTTGAAGGAATGTTTTGAATTAACGGTTTTGGTGGTTCATCCTTTTCAATTGATTCCATTAATTTTTCCAAGTATTCAGCTTGTTTTAATGGATCTGGAATTAGGTGAACTATGTCTAAAACCATTTTTTGTTGTTTGGTCA
Source organism: Tamarix chinensis (assembly GCA_030549775.1). NCBI lineage: Eukaryota > Viridiplantae > Streptophyta > Magnoliopsida > Caryophyllales > Tamaricaceae > Tamarix > Tamarix chinensis. The sequence continues at coordinate 63,133,473 of CM060172.1, forward strand.
AAACATTCATTTGATTTTCTACAGGTTCTTCTTCCGGGTCAGAAGAACTGCTAGAAGAGGAAGATGACTCTGTTTGGAGCTCATCTAACTCTGGGTTTTCGTTATCATCCTCAGAAGATACTAGGAGGTTTTGAATTTTTTCCCTAGTTTCATCATCTAAGTCTAATTCACGAATTTGTTTGTTTATTTTGCAGAATTTTTGTGTGTGTCCCATTTTACCACATTTGTAGCACCTATAGTTTCTATATCTTTTTCCCCAATTTGGGTCTTTTGAAGATGAAACTGTAGTTTTGCTATTTTTAGGTTTTGATTTTTGGTAATAGGGTATCTGTTTTTGATTCTGCGGAGCAGGTAAATATTTTTGTTTTGTTCTTTTGTGGTGACTAGGTCTACAATTCCCCGAACATTGTTTGTTTGTTATTCCTGCAATGTCGAATTGTTTACAGAAAGATCCTAGTTCCTGTTTGGTTTGACTCATTTCTCGTTTGAGTTGACTTTGGAATTTTAAGTCTTGACAAATTTTTAAGGCTTCCTTTTGTGTCAAGCTTATTAATTCTCCATAGGTTAATTTGTTGTAAGGAATTTGATTGTTATGAGTTTCTTTGATTTTGTTCCTTACTTTTCCGCCTAACACAGGTGGTAATCCATCTAAAAACTTTTCTTTCCAAAAAGGCTGGTTTGAATCTTCCCTAAGCATGACTCTAGTCAGGAAAGTATTTTTGTACCACTGGAAGTCGTTAAGTCTTTTACACCTAAGGTTGGATAATAATTCTCCATTTTTATCCTTAAGGTGAGATGGGTCTCCTACAAAGTGTAAGGATATGGCCAGTATAAGGGATGCTACAGCATCAGATATGGGTTCTCCATTATCTAAGATGATTTCGTCATTTTCATCTACCTTAATGGCTTCTAAAATATCTATTTGTTCGTTTGAAGTTAAGTGAAAATCCCACCAACCTTTTAACTGTCCTAAGAACCCTGCTATGAGGAGTTCTGCTATGGTTTTATCGGTTGTGTTCATTTGGGCTTTGTACGCGTTTGCTGCCATAGTCATTTGCTGCAGAAGGCCTAGGGTTTGGTTTTCGGATAGTCCATCTATGTTCCATTCGTACAGGGCATTGGCCTTATAACTGGGTTGGACTAGTTTGTTGGGCCTTACCTCAAGACTAAGGTCTGGAGCAGTTTGTCTAGGAATTATTTGCCTAGATGACGATGGTATATCTAAACGGGCCACTACAGGAGTTTCGGGTTCTTGGGCCTCATCACTCTCTGTCTGTTCCGTTTGGTTTACCGTATTAATTTGGGCTGTTTGATCAGGTGTGTCTGGAACCTGATTTTGGTTTTGACTAGACGAACTCGAGGTGGCAATTAAGTTTAATTTTTGTTTAATTGCAGTTAAGAATTCATCTTTTTGAGTTTGAACTTCATTACGACTGGATTTTGATAATTCATAAGGCTTGAATACAGGCATCTTTTTTGGTTCAGATGTTTTATTTTCTGAAACTGTTTGAATTGCCGGTAAAATTTTCTTTTGAATTTGTTTGTCCAGTTTCGTTAATTGGGTACCAATAGTGTTCAGATGAATATTAGCAAAATTATTTTGCAACACAATGTTTTTAGTGTTTTCTAATTCATCGTCTTTTGGTATCCTAAGTGGTTTGAGTTCTATAGTGTTTTCTCCTGCAGATATTTGGATGTTTTGCAGAGGCGGATGTTCTGTTTCCACAGTTCCTTTCTCTGTTTTCCAGGTTTTTGTTTTAGGTCGGTTAGTTATGGGTTTTGCTGATTTAAAAGGTGAATTTTTTATGTCTTTTAAATCAATTCTGTGGTTTGCCATATGTAATTCTAACCAGTCAAAAAACAATATTTTGCACTTGTTTTCAGCGATAAATTTGTAAAATTCTTCCTGAAAATGTTGACTATCTTTTCCGTGTTTTTTGAAGAACCAGTTTCTTTTTGCTGTGTTCTTTTCGGAATAAAAGTCTTTTCTGAAGAATTCCTTATTTATGACAAATTCCTTTTCGAGGACGTTTAATTGGTTTTCAGTTATGTCAGAAAGGCCGGGAGAATGCAGAGGTGATTCTATATCATCATCACTAGTTTGTTCCGATTCTTTTTCTTTCTGTTTTTGGTAATTTGCCTTAGGAATTCTAGTTTGGTAATTTGCACCTGAAATGTAAGTTCTAGGTGTTTGATCTACAGAATCCCTATTTTTTTGAATTTTATCTTCCAAATTGATGTTTCTAGGAAGGTTCGAAACGTTTCCTAGACTAATTGTGGAAGAGGTCGAGGTATCATTCCTCACTCTAAGGCTCGGGTTCCTCCTAAAACTAAATTTGACAGTTCCGTCATCGAACTGGGTTATTTTGTTGAGATTCATGTTAGGTTTTGGAATCTCAGGTTCTTTGATTTCTTCCTGGGCTGGTTGTGCCTTATCTAAGGTCCATTCCTCAGGGAGTTCTATCTCATTCCACTTTATTGTTTTGGGAATGACAGTGTTTGATCTTGTTAAATCTGTTTGCAAGACAAGAGTTTCACCGTTTTCAATTTTTCTAATTGCTTGAGTCCCGAAGGACGTTTTTGCTACCTTGTAATGAATCCTATAGATTACAGCTACAGGAACAGATCCAGGCAACATATGATATCCATGCGTTTTGACTTGTAAAGTTAAAGCATGCAAGATATTTGGATCAGTTAATGAAGGTGCGAAATTTGGAAAGCAATTAAAAAATATTGGACCAGAACACAAACTAGACTCTACAGTTCCTATCAAAGAATCCGTAAAATCTAACATCCTAGCATCTCTGAGAACTGCTAAGATAGATGTGTTTAGGCCTTCCCTTGTCAGGGATTTGAATCCTACTTGGACTAATCCTAAGTGGATATAATGAAAGCCCTTCCTAATATGTTTTGCTAGGGACCTTTGACTAAGAAGTTGAATGGTCTCTAGAGGTTTGCAGATTTGAAGGTCTCTTTCTTCTGTTTTGATGACATAGTTTGTTGGTAACAATGACCAGTTTGAAGTACTATAAACCATTTCCTTTTGAAGTTTGGGAAGTTTCCACGTATCTATGGATCCTTCAAAGTTTTCAAATTCATATTCTTCCGTTTGTCGGTTTGAATCTCTAGGTCCTATGTCATATCTAGAACCAGAAGAACTAGAAGAGCGAAATAAATGCATGTCCCTTATCTATATTTTGTACGACCGTCCACTGTTTTCCACTCCTAAACGTCTATCTGCCTTGCCATACACACAGGACTTACAGGACTTACCAACGACCAAGATAAAGGAGACAGCCCCCCGTACAAAAATATAGAAGTTTGACCAGATACACTTACCCCTCTCAAGAGCTAATCCCGCTAGGCTCTGATACCATTTACGCCAAGGATCTCGGGATAGAAACGGGCAACCTGAAAAATATGAACAAGAAAACAAGGGAGGATAGATAGATAGATAGGAAAACAAAGAAATATAGTTTAAAGAATGGAAATGGATAGGAATTTGTACCCGTCGAGAATAATGAAGACATAATAGAATTTTTTTTTAGCTTAGAATCTATCTAGCTTGGCTGCATGTATTCTCCCTTCCAAGAATCATTTGATCAAGGAAAAACTTGGGGTTTATCCTTCCTCCTTCGAGCCTTTGAATGATTGATATCATTCAAAGAAACCAGCGGCACCTTGCAACTTCTATTCGAATATAACCTGCATCAAACTTTGTTTTCCTCTTCGAGATTCAAGTGGCTAGATTCAAACTCATGGAATAATCAATCCAACCCTTCCCTCCACTTTGATTCACATCAAATTTTGTTATCAAAAGCCTTCAAAACTATTGCAACCTGCGTCGGTGCAAATTTCTGTAACTTTCTTGCAGCTGTAGGCGAGGAGACCACCTGCAAGAAAATATCACTTGGCATTCTTCTATCCTCCCTTGCATCTTGTTGTAATTCTTGATTCTTCCTTGAGTTCTTGATTGAGGATCTTGAATTCTTGCAACAATCTTATTGCAATCTTTTGCAACCATACAACAAAAATCATCACACATTCGACCATCACAGCATTCCCTTATTCTATCGAATCTTCCACCTGTATGTTTGCTTGGTTCACTTTGAACCTTGCTTCCATTTGCCACTGTCCCTTTCTCTTTGTTTTCTCTCCCCATTTGTCCTGTTATACCACTGTTTATCCATCCATTTCCATCCCTTATCTCACACACCAACTCTAGTAGAGAAAAAAACCCGAACCCTGGTACCATATCTAGTTCGCAGGTTGAGAAAATTTTGAGTGTGTCTCGGCTTGGTTCGATCCATGTCCTCTCCAATTACACTCTTTCTCTTCTTCTTTATCTTCTCCTCATCTCCTATGGTGCACAACGCTCGAATCTTCAACTTGAATACCTTTGTGTGTTGAAGAAAAACCGATAGATTCATTATTTTATGTGGCTGATTTTTGAACCACATAAGAAGATACCTGCCAACCCTTTGGTTCTTGTGTGCATGCTATGATTTCTTGTGGCTAAATTTCCCTCACTTGTGCATAATCAAAGACAACAGGTAGTTCTTTTCAAATTGTTTGTGAATTAGCAAAATCTTTGTGTCTTGTTTAGTTGTAGGGAAATTCCAGCACATACACACTTTGTGGAATCCTTTTGTGCAAAGGAAGAGGTGTGTGTCACCCTTCACCATGGCTAGTCAAGAAGTTCATTCCTTGTTAGAGTCTATCAAGAGCCTAACCACATGAATGGATGCTCAATTACAAAATCAAACCACACTTCAACACCAACTACAAAGTGTGGAAGCAAAATTAGCCGAACAAGAGGCGCATCGACCATGGCAAAATCGCATGGAGACCACACATGATAGTGTGGAAGGAACGATGAAGCGTATCTTCCATGCAAAAGGTGAGCGTAGATATTCAAACATACATCACAATGAATATGGAGAAGATGAGATGAGTTCCTTTGGCTCAAGAAACCAATGAAGAACACATACGTTCCAAGTAAGACATGCTTACCATGAAGATCAAGGTATTGAACTTGACCATCCTGAATTTTATGGTGATTTGAATGTGGAGTTATTTTTTGAGTGGTTGCATGAAATTGAAGCTATCTTTGAGTTTAGAGAGTATGATGATGAGAGAAAATGCAAGCTAGCTACTCTTAAGTTCAAAAAGTTTGCTAGAATTTGGTATGATAATTTAAAAACAACAATAGAAAGACAAGAGAAATCAAAGATAAAATCTTGGGAAAAACTTAAGAAACACCTAAGAAAAAAATTTGTGCCTAGAGAGTATGAGCAAGATATGTAAGTGAAAATGAAAAATCTAAGGTAAGGTTTATTTAGTGTAGAAGAATACACTAGAGAATTTGAAAAACTAGCCCTTATTTGTGATTTTCAAGAAAGAAAGGAACAAAAGTGTGCTAGATACTTAGGTGGCTTGAATAATTTGATAATAGATAAACTTGACATGTATTCTTATGATTCTCTTGATGACTTGATTAATTTGGCTTTAAAATTTGAAATACAAACCAAATCAACCAAAGCCTATGTTAAGTCTAATGTTTCAACTTCAAATAAACCCTTTTCTAACACCTTTACACCTAAATCAACATCTTCATATGATAAAATGAATAATCAATATGATAAAGGTAAAACTAAGGTAGTTGAAATGGCAAATAAACAATGTTTTAAATGTAAAGGATATGGACATTTTGCTAGATATTTTCCTAACCAAAGATCCTTAACCTTGCATGAAATAGAAAACATGGAACCATGTAGTGATGATGAGAACTTAGAAATTGAATCTCCTAATGAAATCTTAACCATGGATGAAGATGAAGGAGATCCATGTTTTGTAATTCAAAGAGTGTTACAAATCCAAACTACTATGACACCTACTCAAAGAGAGAAAATTTTTAAGACTAAGTGTAAAATAGGTGACATGGTTTGTAGACTCATAATTTATAGTGGTTCATGTACGAATGTTGCTAGTGAAGCAATGGTTAAGAAACTTGGTTTAGAGACTACTAATCATCCTAAACCCTATTCTTTATAATGGCTAAATAAAGATAAAGGAACTAAAGTAAACAAAAGAACCTTAATCACATTTTCCATTAGTGACTATCATGATGAAGTTCTATATGATGTTTTGCCTATAGATGCTTGTGGATTAATTTTAGGAAGACCATGGAAATATGATAGAAAAGAAACTCATGATGGGGTAACTAATGAATATGTGGTGAAAAAAGAAAAGCAGTTGTATAGATTGACACATTCTTTGTGTGATCATATGCCTTTAAGTGATGACAAAAAGAGATTATTTTTACATGAAAAAGGCTATGGAAAAATGCATAAAAGAAGAAGGAATTTGTTATGCTTTAGTTTCTAAAGATTCTAACCTTGAGAAGCAACAAATTGAAAATCTTAGTCTAATTAAGTTGCTTGATGAATATAATGATGTATTTCCTAATGATTTACCTCCTGGATTACCACCTAAAAGAGGTGTAGAACATGTCATTGATCTTGTTCCTGGTATGCCTATTCCAAATAAACCAGCTTATAGATGTAACCCAAAGGAAGCTAAGAAATTACAGAAATAAATCCAAGAGCTTATAGATAAAGGATTTGTGAGAGAAAGTATGAGTCCTTGTAGTGTTCCTGCTTTATAAGTGCCTAAAAAAGATGGTACTTGGCGTATGTGTATTGATTCTAAGGCAGTGAATAACATTATTATCAAATATAGTTTTCTTATACCTAGGTTAGATGATATGCTTGATGAACTTTTTGGTTCACAAGTATTTTCCAAAATTGATTTGAGAAGTGGATATCATCAATTGAGGATTAGAGATGGAGAAGAATGGAAAACTGCTTTTAAAACTAAATATGGTCTCTATTAGTGGATGGTTATGCCTTTTGGGTTATGTAATGCACCTAGCTAATTTATGAGACTTATGAATGAAGTTCTCTGACCTTTCCTTGGTTATTTCATTGTTGTATATTTGGATGATATTCTTATGTGTTGCAAAAATGGTTATGATAACTTAGTTCATTTAAGAAATTGTTTGATAAGCTAAGGAAAGCTAAATTATATGGAAAACTTGAGAAATGTGATTTTATGCTTCCAAGTGTAGTTTTCCTAGGCTATATTATTAGTGGAGAAGGTATTAAATTAGATCTTAATAAGATTAAAGCTATCAAAGAATGGCCTATCCCTAAAAATATTCATGATGTGAGAAGTTTTCATGGATTAGCTAGTTTCTATAGAAGATTTATTAAGGATTTTTCTACTATAACTACACCTAGTACTCAACTCATGAAAAAGGGTGAATTTTATTAGGGACAAGAAGCTACTCAAGCCTTTGAAACCCTCAAAACTAAACTTTGTAATGCCCCTGTTCTATCCTTACCTAATTTTAATCTTCTTTTTTAAGTAACTTGTGATGCTAGTGGAGTTGGAATAGGAGGAGCACTTTCCCAGGAAAAAACCTATAGCATTTTTCTCTAAAAAGTTGAATGGAGCCAAACTTAACTATTCAACTTATTACAAGGAATTCTTTGCCATCATACGGAGTCTAGAGACATGGATTCATTATCTGAGACCAAAACCCTTTGTATTACATTCGGATCATGAAAGTTTAAAATACTTACATAGTCAAAAGAAATTTAATCCAATACATGCAAAGTGGGTAAGTATCTTACAATCCTTTGTGTTCTCTGTCAAACATTTAGATTGAAAAGAAAATGTAGTTGCCGATGCTCTTTCTCGTAGATCTACATTACTTGTTATGATGGATGCAAAAATCTTAGGTTTTGAAATGGTAAAAGAATTATATCCTAAAGATGAAGATTTTAAGGACATGTTTAGTGCATGTAAAGAAAGTGGATACCATAGAAATTATGTCATACAGAATGGATTTTTGTTTAGACTAAATAAACTTTGTATTCCTAGATCTAGTATTCGAGACTTGCTAATCAAAGAAATACATGAAGGTAGCATTGAAGGACATTTTGGTATAAATAAGACTATGAAACTATTGCAAGAAAATTTCTATTGGCCATGAATGGTTAAACATGTACAAGCCATGATAAGTAGATGTTCTACATGTCAAAACAATAAGAGTTACTTTCATAAAGGCTTATACACACCTTTACCCGTTCCTGATAAACCATAGGAAGGAGTTAGTATGGACTTTATCCTAGGGTTACCAAGAACGCAATGCGGTAAAGATTCTATTATTGTGGTGGTAGATAGATTTTCTAAAATGGCTTATTTTATTCCATGTAATAAAACCGATGATGCCACACATGTTGCTGACTTATATTTTAGAGAGATTGTTAAACTTCATGGTGTGCCTCAAAGCATAGTTTCAGATCGGGATGTCAAGTTTATGAGCTATTTTTGAAAAACTTTATGGTATATGCTTGGTACTAAATTATTATTTAGCATTGCGCATCATCCAAAAACCGACGGTTAAACTGAGGTAACTAATAGAACTATTGGTACATTATTAAGAGGTTTAGTTAATAAGAGTACTAAAGATTGGGATATTAAGTTAGCTCATGCAGAGTGTGCTTATAATCGTAGTTAATCTAGTACTACTCAAACTAGTCCGTTTGAGGTGGTGTATGGAGTGAATCCACACATGCCTATTAATATGATTCCTTTGAAAAAAGGTGAATTACAAAATTATGAAGCCAAAGATAGAGTAAAAAATTTTCAATAGCTTCATGAGAAAATCAAAAATAACATTGAAAAAGCTAATGCCAAGTATAAAGTTCAAGCAAATAAGCATAGAAACCCTCATGTGTTTTCTCCTAGTGACTTAGTTTGGTTACATTTACGTAAAGAAAGATTTCCTAATTTACGTAAAAATAAACTAATACCAAGAGCTGATGGACCATTTAAAATACTAAGAAAGTTTGGGGATAATGCTTATGAACTTGAACTTCCAGACCATTATAGTGGAATTTCAAGAACTTTTAATGTTGATGATTTGTCTCCTTATTATACTGATGAAAATTTGAGGACAAACTCTTCTCAACTTGGGGAGAATGATGCAAGAGCATCTAATGATTCTCATATTTCTATTGATTCTCAAGGTAAGGAAGAATTATCTTTCTTAATATTGGAGCCAATCATATTAAATGTTCTTGATAATATGTCTATACTTGGTATTGAAAACAATTCAAGATGTTCTTGCAGGTATGTTACATATTTACAAGGAGAAGATGTTAACACACTTTAAGTGTATAAGCATTCAAAGCATGCAAGACTATGGCATACATGGGATCATACTTTATAACAAGAAGATATGGTGATGATTATCATTAGTTTTATTAACTTGTTGTAAACCCTAAGTGTATTTTATGTACGCTAGGGTTTGATGTAATTTTATATATGTATCATAGTTGATTGTATGGCTTTGTAATGATTAGTCATTAATATCATTTAGATGATGATATTATGATTAAGCTTAGATGTTATATGGGCTTAATTCAAGTGATTAAATGGGCTTGAATTAAGGGGGAACTCGGCTGATTTGGGCATGTATTCGAGCCTCCCTTTCCTATATATATATATATATATCTACTTGTACCCGTCGAGCATAATGAAGACATAATAGAATTTTGTTTAGCTTAGAATCTATCCAGCTTGGCTGTGTGTATTCTCCCTTCCAAGACTCATTTGATCAAGTAAAAAGCTGGGGTTTATCCTTCCTCCTTCGAACCTTTGAATGATTGATATCATTCAAAGCAACCAGCAGCACCTTGCAACTTCTATTCAAATATAACCTACATCAAACTTTGTTTTCCTCTTCGAGATTCAAGTGGCTGAATTCAAACTCATGGAATAATCGATCCAACCCTTCCCTCCACTTTGATTCACATCAACTAAAATATTATATGTTTCTCTTTCAAAGAAGGAGAGAATAATAATAATAATAATGATGATGATGATGATGATGATGATGATGATGATGATAATAATAATAATAATAATAATAATAATAATAATAATAATAATAATAATAATAATAATAATAATAATAAAGAAGGAAAGAATGTACGAGAGAAACTGGATAAGAATGTGGTTTAGCTTGTCAAAGATAATAGTAACGAAAAGAGGATTGTGAGAAAGTTGAGGAGAGAAATTTTCTCAATTAAAAACAACATATGTGAAGTTGGCTATAAAAACTGCTATCCTAATTTGTTTCTCATCATTCATTCAAAATTCAAAACAAAATCCAAAATATTAAAAGTTTTCAAAGAAAAGAGGGCCTCACTTGTGTGAGAGAAAAATAAAGAGAAAAGTTTAGCCACCGATGTTGGTGAGTTTATTATTGTATGCCCATATTTTCAATAATACAAGTTTTTTTTTAATATCCCATTTTAATCACACGTGTGTGGGAAAAGTTAGATCCTAGGTTATTTAATTATCCATTGGCCTTGTATTAGGCAGTCTTATTTGTCATCTTTCCCAACAAACATCAGAGTAGCCTCCACTATAGCACAACCCTCACATGAAAATATTAAAATAAATACCTATGTGCGTTGTTGATCCTAGTTTTCTTATCTAACTTCTAAAAGGAAAGGGGAAAGAGATTTGAAGAATCGATGGAAGGAGGAGGGAGATAAGAGAAGGAGAGCTAAGATCTGGAGAGAAAGGAAATATGCTTTTGTCTATTTGGTAAGTATGGTAGTGAGTATTTTTGGTATTTATATGTTAAATGTTTCCTGTATGATAATTAATCATTTTCCAAATAACAACTCCATTTTTTAAGTTAGTTACTTTCTTCTCACTAATAAAATTCACTCTTACTATACATATGCTATCTCTCTCTCTCTTTGTCCGTGTTTGTTTTTGTGTGCATGTGCCTCTCTCTAAGTTGTTATAGTATCCTAATCTTCATCCATTAAGGATAGGTTTGCCTTAAAGTTGGAAAGGCCAAAATTAGTAAACTTATGGGGAAACGTTAATATGTGACACATGAGCGTTGGTTTGTGGCAAAGCTATAGTTACAAGAGATTGTGACCGTGGTAAACTGGGAAGTTGTGGAGACCCAAAGCTAACTAGTGGCGACCGGGGATGATCATGGTTGAGCTTCGCAAAATACACTGAATTATGGCAAGGACAAGTCAGTGATGGAGGACTCGATCGCACTATATTTGAGATCCAAATGGAATGTTTCTTTTGATTATTTCTTTACTCTTTATGCGGTTTCTTTTTGGGTCTAATACTGCATTGCTTTGGATATCAAGGTCATGCTTTCTTCTCCAAACTTTATTTTGTTCAGTTAGTAATTAACTAACTAAGATTAATGGCTTAAGATTTATCTTTCAGTTCCTCCTTTTCTACTGCTATTGCTAGTACTCGTTTTAGATTTCAACTTAATCAGAAAATTATGTCTTCTAAACCTTCAACTGCAGTGATGCCCTTAAGCAGCAGCCTCTTTGATAGAACGATGGATGGCCATTGGCTAACTTATTCGTCTCTTTTATAAATCAATGACGCTACAATAGATTCGTTGCTCGATCTTCAAGTTACTGCTTTAATATTCTGCTATCAGTTACCTTATCCTTCAATTAGCTCTACACACAAGCATGTGGCAGCAACTTAAGGCTTGATCGCAATGAGGCATTAGCATGAACATCGGTTGGTGCAATTTACTGATTTGTTTCAGTTCACCGGTTTTTTTTTTTTTCCAAAATTACATTTTTGTTATTAGTTTTAGCATTAACTTTAATTTAATAATAATTATCATGACATCATTCCTGCGGGATCGATTCGTATTTGTTGGACAGGCTATGACTACGTCGGTGTACTCATGGTGTATCAGTAGTGCTAGGTATGTATGAAGTTCGTGGACAAGATACGACCTTTATCATTATTCTCTTATGTTGACTACATGCAAATAAGGGGAAGGAGTCGTATGTGGTACCCTTGCTTCTTGAGAAGGTAGAGTCGGAAATGATATGTGCGAGGCAGGCATCCAAGGGGTTTGAGAAGAGTGAGAAAACCTGTTGTATTGATTGGATTGTCCTTTTGATAGCTAGGTACCTACCACTGGGTTGCAGGGTTTTTGTTTCAGCGAAAGTGCTTTTCTCCCTACATTACAGAATATATTATGCACTTACTATTCCGTTTTCTTAGTTTGTAGGGAAAATAATAATGTGTATATGCATATCGATAAAGTCACAACCACCACCTATGTCTAGCTAATTTATATTAGAATTATTGCTTTATTTATTTATTTTGAAATCTTCCTTAAAAAAGTGTCTTTATCATTGTAACTTTCCTGAATATTTTCATGATAAAAAAATATAAAATGACAAGTTGTCGTCTAGTCTTTTTAATTGAGATTAACATGAGTAAAGGTTAAATTTAGGACATTGAAGCCTCAAAAGAAGGGTAATGGAGCAGAAACGCTATTTTGGGAGGATACTCGGCTAGGAGAGTAGCCGCTTAAACTCTCCTTTCCCAAGACTGTTCTCTCTTGCCGTAAACAGAGCTATAAATGAGTTGAACCAAATTAAATACACCTAAGTTTGGGTTCGGTTTTTTAACTAAACGAGCCTAAAATAAGACTTAGACTCGGCTCATTTAACTAAACGAACCAGCCGAATCGAGCCGAATATCGAGTTCAGCTTATTTACGGTCCTAGCCGTAAATAAGAAGAGTTGGGTTGTGGAGATGGGCCAATGGATTGGACGATTGTGGGTGTGGAAATTCCAGTGGAGGCGGCGGTAGTATGCACGGGAGGTTGATCTCACAACAGAATTAATGAGAATGCCCCGGCCGGTTTACATTAATCCAGCACTAGCCGATCGTGTTTATTGGAGTTTCACTACAAATGGGTTGTTCTCAGACTTCAGTAAAGCCTGCCACTAGGAGTCGTATGTGGTACCCTTACCCGCTTCAATGAAGGCATCCGAAGATGTACAACGAGTTCTCCGGGAGTTTGAGGACGTAATGTCACCTGAACTCCTTCCACCTAGGAGAGGTGGATGAGTGATAAAGTTGAGCCAGACACAAAGCCAATAGCCATAGGATTACGTGATAGAGCTGGAGCCAAACACACAGCCACCAACTATGGGACGCTATGGGATGGAGATCGAGGAGCTCGGAAAGTAACTAAGCATACGTTTGGGTAAGTAGTGATGGTTGTTCTCAGCTGTTTTACTTTATTTAGAATACAAATTTATTGAAAATAATATAAATTTTAAATCATTATGGTTAAAAAGCAATCATTTGAATCCAAAACAATCTCTCAAACATCTCCTAAAGCAGTTATTGATGCCGGTATGATATGGTCATCTAGTCATGTACTTTCAAAATAATTATGATGGAAGACTCCATACGTGCATCTACTATTAAGCACTAAACATGTATCATATTCCATAGGTCTCGGACTTGTTTGATCAACTTGGAAAGGCAAAGGTGGCTTTCTAAGCTTGATTTAAGTTCAGTAAGTACAGATACCCGACGCAAATGAACTCAATATCACAGATGAAACGATGACGTGCGTACGACGGTCGAGTAACACTGACAAAAAGCATTTCCTTTCATAAAAGAAATTGTATATCAGCTACAAACTTGTTTGAGCCCATATCACTACAAATCTACAACTGTACATCCGGAACTCACGTTTCCTTGAGTTGAAATGGTTTTCAGAAATCAGATTATTACCCCACGAATCAAGACGCATCATTACGTTCATCAGAAACGAAGACGCATGATTAATGAATTTATCGTGTTTTTAGGCCTTTAGGGGCATTTTGGTCTTTCCACACGCATCATTGTAATTTTATTTAAGGTGTAGTAATGCTATAGAAAAACTTTTATAAATTTATGAGTGTTTGCTATTTTATTTGAAATTTATAAGATTTAATACCCTTAGGGTAAAATGATCTTTTTACATGAATGCTGACTTGTTATGACAACTTAAGAGTTCAAATGTATTAATATTGATATAAATATTCTTAGGTTTAATTTTTATGATTTATGATAAATGTTTAGTATTTATTTCATGGTTTCTAAGTTTGATAAGAATTAGGGACAAAATGGTTTATGTATATTTAAAGGCTTATTCGTGTGTTATTAGTGATAAATGGTTTACTATTGACCATTAATCATTTACTTTGACCTTAATGATAGTAACCGAACCTAAATAGTAATTGATGTGAATAGTAATCAAATGTAAATAGTAATTTTTAGTAATAATTAATTATCAATTTTGCCATAATATCTCTTGTTATAATTTGATGTTTTCCATCTATGTGAATAGCATATGCGGTGAACAGTAAAATGTGATGGGAGAAAACGCAATCACACGACTATCATTATAGCACATCAATGTTGTCCGTACAAGGATATGTTGTTAATTATTAATTTTCATCAATTATGACTATCTAGACATATCAAGTTCAGGAAATAAAAAATGACCAACACAATAAAATCAAATAATAATGCTAAGCGTGGTGAAAATCTAATAAAAAACCTATGATTGAATTGTTGTATTACCCCCAAAATTCATTTCTAAAATATTTCATTTTTAAAAATTTTATGTGGAAGCAAGTACAGTGAATTTTGGGATGCTACCGTCATACTCAGTACCAAACCGGTTTCCTTCCAACATTCCGATACTAAGTGCTAATGCTAAAAGTATACTTTACTTAAATTTCAATGATGCATTTACAAATCAAAGTAGCACAATAGTTAGGAAGGCTAACTCACCTTCCAAAGAAAACCCACTAATTATAGTTACAAAGAAAATGTTAGTAGAAAAGAAACAAAAAGGGGTTTTTAATAAAGAGATCCCAGTTCAATACATAGGTCAGCATTCTGGGTAACCCTACGCTCTCAATCCTGAAGATTAATCCCAAAGAGAGCTTGCAAGCTAACCTACAAAGGTCACTTTCCACTGAATAAGTAAGGGCCCAAGAAAGGAACCCTTCAATACTATAGTACTGAATAACCCTTTATACAAGACTAATATGTAAGGCTCGCATGCAACACATTAAATACAACACATCGATCACATGATCATGGACTAGTACATATATTATCTAAAATGCAATAATCATACGGATAGCTAGCTAGCCATGAATGTTCATTGACTTAGAAGTAACAAAACTTATTATTGGAACATTCAAGTGATACTCTTTGTAATATAATTAGAAAGTCACATCATCCTTAGCGAAGAGTGCAACTTGCATAATTTGACACACAAAACTTCTTAACAATATCACATCAGTAAGACATATTAGTTCATTCATTTTTATCTGTATTTTAGCCATTAGTATCATAATTAGTCATCTCTTGGATTATATCCACGTGGTTTGGGGACCCCACTATTATAACCGGTGGACTGGTGACTATAAAATTTAGGGCAGCATGCTCCTTACTACTATTATAAGCAATAGACCGGTAAACCTAATATAATCCAGAACAGAATGCTCCTGACATCCTACATATGGTCCTGACCCACGTGATGTTCCACTGTAAGTGATTAGTGTCTTTTTCGTAGATTAATATCATCCAAGGGTTTCATTATTTGAGCTTGGGACCCTCACTATTCTCACTGGTGGACTGGTACTATAAAATCTAGGGTAGAATGTTCCTTACCACTATTATCACCGGTGGACCGGTAAATATAATACAATCCAAGACAGAATGCTCCTGACCACTATAATGACCGGTGGATAGGTAAAATATTCTACATATAGACCCGGCTCAATGATCTTCCACTTTAAGTGATTAGTATCTTATTTATGCTTATTTTTTTAGATATCACATACACATCCATGCACAAAACATGTTAGACTCTTGGCCTACAATCATCCCGTCCAATCCTAACCTCATGGAAAACCCTAATTCCCTAAACCGAGATATCCACACTCTTTAATGATCCCTTAAGTCCCCAAAATTATCCACCAACCCAAACATGCCATCAGAACCCTTTTTTCTCATAGGTCATAGCCCATTTTCCCCGTTCCTCACATGTGATAAAAATTGGCCCCTAAGGTAAATACTAAAAACCTTGGTTTGACCTAAATGGGCCTAACCCATTCTCTACTACTTAATTGGCCCAAGACTCCCACAACCAAGCATAGGTTATCATGATTATCCATCCTCTAAGGTTTTGTAGCCTAAGTCCCCCATCTTGCTTATGTGATGCTAACCTTCCAAATCGGACCTTCTTAGAAACTCTAATTCCACTATTTTGGTAGTCTCTTGTCCTTTAACACTCTATGGCTCCCCATATGTGCAAACTACTCGACTATGTCACCTTTTAACCCCATATCCATTCATAGCAACCAACCCTACTCTTCTCACCCCTAGTCATAGCTCCCTTGGGTTGGATTTGCCCTATACGTATTCATCGGAATAATCACCTTAATACATGCGCAAACTACTAAAAGTCCTTAAACCATATAATATTGATAACCATGTTAAAAGAGATGATACTAAGACTATAAATACCTATTCTCACATCCAACGCCAATTAACCTTTACCATGCACGTTTATTAGCATAACTACCATTGCACCTTCGAATTTACTAAAATACCCCTAAGCCATATAAATTCATCGTTCATACTCAAACATGTATTATTAATGCCACCAAATCCTATCTTCCTACTTAGTACCAGGTATTAGCACGTCTATTCGAATAATCATCCTTGCACCTTCAAAATTACCAAAATGCCCCTATACTATATATTATCACCACTTATGTCCAAACATGTAATATTAAATGCCACCGAACCTTATTTTCATACTTAACGCCAATTATTACTTAGCATGCACATATATTAGTATAATTATCCTTGCACCTTCAAAATTACCAAAATATCCCTATGTCATATGATATCACCATTTATTCCCGAACATATAATACTAATGCCGCCAAACCTTATTTTCATACTTAACGAATATCACCATTTATTCCCAAATATGTAATACTAATGCCACCAAATCTTATTTTCATACTTAAAACCAATTATTACTTAGCATACGCATTTATTAGTATAATCACCCTTACATTTATAAAATTACTAGAATGCCCCTATGTCATATGATATCACCATTTATTCCCAACGTACATTACCAACACCACAAACCCCTATTTTCATTCTTAGCACCAATTACCACTTATCATGCATATTTATTACGTTGACTCCCATTGCACATGACAAATTACTAAAATGCCCCTAAGACATAAAATATTAATAATCATGCCCACCCATGCATTTCCAACACCACAAAACCCTTATTATTATTATTCTTAGCACCACCTAATCCTTAGCTACCACATTTATTGGAATTATCACCATCATACATTTAAATTTACCAAAATGACCCTAAAATAATAATTTTTCTACTGACACATACAATTATAATCCACCAAACTCCCATCTCCACTCTTAACAACATTTCTAACACATTAGGCATCTCATTTAGGTTTAAACACCAAGATGTTTTCAAATGACTAAATTGCCCCTAGGGCTATATTAGCACTATTTTCATTATAATTTTCCATACTTACTTAGCCTAGCATGTATATACACTTAACACTCATCATCAACATCAACCCCTTTGTTCTTAGTCACCTTTTCACACATATCACACCATATACAAGATAACATAATAATCATGGAATTGATAGTAGCATATCATATTTACATTAATCACATAACAAAAATCCTAATGTGCTAACATATGATATTTCATACAATTTAGTGGGGTATAATGATTACCTTATTTACAATAAAACCAACCTTAATGGGTATCCCAGTTTAAGATGCTTAAGCTCCAATTAATAAAATTTCATACCTAAAAGAATGCCACAATTGAAATATTAATACCTTAATATAGGCTAGATATACCAAAATCACATGGCTTAACTCACTCTACCATGCAATAAGAAAGGAGGGGGAGGGGCTCGGTTAGGCTTGAGGGGGTGTTGATGGTTGTTGTTGGGTGCACAGGCGAGGCAAGAGGAGGGTGGTGATTGGGAGTTGAGGTGCGGTGGCGGTGGCTACAAGAGGAAGGTGCAGGGAAGGGAGGGAGAAGAGGAAGAAAAGAAAAGAAGAAGAGAAGGGAAGGGGGAGGCAAGTGGCTCGGTAAGGTGGTGTAGGAGGAATGTTGGGGTGGTGTTAGGCGACTGAGGAGAGGCTGCGGTGGGGAATAAAGGGAGAGGAATAGGTGGTTAAGGGTGGCGGGTGCATGGGAGTCAAAGGGGAGAATGAGAAAAAGGGAAGGGGTAGGCCGTAGGGTGGCCAACACTGGCAGTGGAAGGAGGAGGTAGGGTGTAGGAGGGGGTGGTGTGGTGGCTGGTTGGGTGGTGGAGGCGGCGGAGAGGGGTTGAAGAGCTGTTGAAGGAAATACAAGGGAAGAAGGGAGAAGAAGAGAAGAAAGGATCGGGTAGGGGGAAAGGGAGAGCTCAAGGGAGAAATGAGGTAAAGAATAAGGGAAGAAGAAGAAGAGGAGGAGAGGGGAGAGAGGGTCGTGCAAGGTAGGTGGTGCAAAGGGGGTGTGCAATCAGGCAAGGTAGGCAGGGTGCAAGGGTAGGGAAGGCATGCAAGGGAGGAGGAATAAGGCTACTAGGCCAAAATGGAAAGAAAGGACGGTAGGGGAGAAGAAGGTGTAGGCATCCGCTAGACGGTGGGACGGTGCAAGCTGGAAGGGGTGCAGGGGGTTAGGGGTGTTTCACTTGGGGTGGTTTAGGGGAAGAAGATGAAGAAGGAAAAGGCTGCGCTGGGGAAAGGGGAGAAGGAGGAGGGAGCGGGTCGACCCGCACAGGAGAAAGATGGACTGGCCCAAAAGGGGAGAGGAGGGAAAGAAGAAAAAAAGGAGAAGGGGCTTAGGTTGGTCCAGTTGGAGAAGAAAGAAAAGAAAAGAAGAGGAAGGCTGGGCTAACCCAAGGAAGGAGGAAAAGAAAAAGGAAGAAAAAAAAGAGGAAAAAGGAAAAGGAGAAAAAGAAAAAGGAAAATATTTTTAGAGTTATGATTAGAAATCGAGCTAAAATTGATTTTTGAAAAAATATTAAATTAATTTATCACAAAGTTAGGTATTAAATTAAGAGAATACTTTTGGTAAAAATTATGGGTTTAGGATTTATTTAAATAAAAGAGTAAGATAAAATGATAAAAATAATTATATTAATTGATTAAATAATACTATCTATTTGTAAATCAATGGTCCCTAAAATAATTAAATCAATAATTTAATATTAAATTATCTCAAATAAAAGGTTAAATATTTAAATTTTTGTTTTAAAAATTCAAGGTGTTACAAATATCATCATAAATTAATAATTAATGAATAATCAATTTAATTTCCAAACAACCACTTAAATCCAAAAGGTTAAAATAGCCTAAATTAAATAATAGGCTCTTTCAAGATCTATTAGTCATATCTAATCTAATTTAATAACTTATTTTCATAGTATTAAATCAAATTAAATCCATTACGTTCTATGTGAAATCAGAAAAATCCTTAGGAGACTCTAGCTTAATTTCGTAGTTCGATTTTTCCATTCAATTGTTAGATTTTTGGTTATTAATCTTTACATTTTAGTTCTTTTATTAAATTTATATGTCTATTCAAGTTGGTAATCAAGAAACTCAATCATAATTGAAGAACTAATAATTGAATTCAAGAATTCAAGCAATTGGAATAGAAATTTCAACTTATTTATCATTAATTAACAATTTACACTAGATCCAATCCTATAAAAGAAATATACTCAATCATAATCATGTTAATGATAAAAATAAAGAAGTAAATAACAAAAATAATATAAATGAAAGGGGGAGAAGAGAAGATAAAACCAATTTCTTCAAGGATCTTCATGAATTGGAATATCCAATGCGAGTGATTATAAGAGAGATTGATTATTTAAACTAAGAATTATGTTCCAATCAAAGAGAGTGTATTCAAAATAATAATAATAATAATAATAATAATAATAATAATAAGGCTTGAAAAAGAGAGAGAAATAGCCTCCCAAAAAACTGTCTACATAATTGAGAAGTTATGGAGGTATCTCCTCTTGAAAAAGAGAAAATACATGCGGCACAACCAT
Organism: Tamarix chinensis; assembly: GCA_030549775.1. Classification (NCBI taxonomy): domain Eukaryota; kingdom Viridiplantae; phylum Streptophyta; class Magnoliopsida; order Caryophyllales; family Tamaricaceae; genus Tamarix; species Tamarix chinensis. Next base: position 63,153,560 of record CM060172.1, read on the forward strand.
ATCTTGGGATATAAGTCAGGTATGGTTTTGGTAAATTTATAAATTCAGCCACCCATTGAGCATAGGATGTGGCATGGACCACACCTTGCCTGTGGTTGAAGCAAATTTCATAATTTACTTCTCCACTCGCTCTAAATCTTCCATGGTTATGTCATAAGGCATAACCTAGCCATATTACATGTTATCCATCATTTCAAGCTTGTTCTATACTCTTGTTTTACATAGCTTTTGATCCATTCTTCATCCAAATCTTGCACCTACATAAATTCTCAAAATAAAGTAGCATCTGAGACTACAACACTAATTATAACCTAAATAATAATAATAATAAATAATAATAATAATAATAATAATAATAATAATAATAATAATAATAATAATAAATAATAATAATAATCCATATAGATCAAGGATATATATGATATAATATATTTGCACATTTTATCATTTATTAAGGTGGTGTGGGGACATGTAATGTGTTATTTCTATTTATTATATCTGAAACTATGAGTAAATCAAGTGATAAATAAAAGGAATGGTTTTATGATTATTTTAGTGCTAAAAAAGGTTAGCGGTGGGCCTTAGCTATAAGCTAGATGTAATTCCTTAGCCACCGAGCTTTAGATGAGTTTTTTTTCCTTAGCCCTAGTGCTTTAGAGGCAATTCTTTAGCCATTATAATTTAGATGGGCTTTCCTCAGTCTTTATGCATTAGACGTTAGTAATATCATGTATTAAATAACAGATATATAGTTTTTATGATCACAACATTAAAAGAATCAAATAAACACAATGCCTTGTATTTCTCTAAGTGTGGTTGTGATATTCAAATGCTACCTTAGTTGTTATTCATGGATATCAAGTTCAATATTATATGATAATGTTGTGTTAACATGATTAGTATATCGCACTAGCATATTTTCCCTTAAAAATTACCCTTTTATCGTACCAATCCTATACTTTTTTAGATGTTTTAGTATAAGTTTTGATGTGGATGTCTACACTAGGATGAGGAATTTGTGAGTGTTGATTAGGTGATGGGGGCTTATAATAGGGTATCTGGTATACCATGATGGTGTTTACATTTGTATCCTATTATTATTTGGTATTTGTTGTTTGTTTTAGGAGTTTTGCCTCCATTTGAGCATTTTTATTGTATATATGTAATGCCCCAGCATTTAGGACAGAAAATTTTCATTTAAGTAGAAACTTAAAACAAAGTAATTGGGTATTACCATTGTACTCGACCCAAGTCTTTCTTACCATGTCATCTTTATGTCAAATATAAGGCAAAATTGTTAAACATTCAAACATAATAAAACAAAGAAAGAGACAGGTTTCATATACTTAAACAAATGTTTTGGAGAATTACTCTGAGTATAAAAGACACATTATATAAACGGATACATTGAGAACTAAGAGTCCCAAGAGGTATCAAAGTTCTAAGTGTCAACTGAATAACCAAAACTACAACACATATCATAAATATAGATTCAACACTCTTTGCCAACAAGCACATTAAAAGCAATATAGTCATCCAAGGGGTCTTCATAGACCTGTAAAAACTCAATTAGGTCATTTACTTATAGGAATGAGCAACACCCATAAAAATGTGATCGGAAGAAAGGTCATACAAAGCTATAAGATCAAAACAAGAGATAAACGTGCATATAGAATAACATATATCATTTAATGATTTCCAAGCCTTAAAATAATGATGGTATGATCTATATCCATAATCGTATTCACGTTGAGTTCAGGGACCTCACTATTCTCAACCGATGGAACAAAATCATAAATATACACCCTAGGCCATAAAACTCCTAGCCATTATTCTCAATCGATGGAATAGTATCATAAATGTATAATCCCAAGGCATAAAGCTCTTGACCATTATTTTCATCTGATGAAGCGGACGGGTATAACAGGTCGTAACTCACATGATATTTCACTTTAAGTGATTATTATCTTATAAATTATTATGATCATTCAACTGATTTATTTAATTTGATTTCAAGAATTCCACTATTCTCAACCGGTGGAACAATATCAATAAATATAACCCCAAGGCAATAAGTTCTTGGCCACTATTGTAAAAGCTCCTAAATTTTGGGACTGAAAATTTTAGTTTAAAAGAGTTAATTACATAAGCCAAAACAAAAAAAAATGTAGGATTGTCAAATCGCATTTAGCATTGAAGAGGTATTCTCCATGCCTTGTATATGTCGAGTGTAAGGTAAAAGTAATCTCGTACATAAGAATCAAGTGTGGGAAGCATAGTTTTAAAAATCGGACATGTCAGACTACTGGTTTATAGGTTCACTAGTTAGACCGGTGAATCAAAGTAGTCAAACCAGTGGTTCAAATTATTCCCTCAATTGAGATCAAATCTACTCATTTGTTTAAAAATATATTTTAATACTTAATATTAGACAATGCATACCACAAAAAAATACATCTCATCATAAAGAGATACATTCATATAAGATCATAAAATAATATAATTCCATATCAAAAGTCTCCTACATATCAAATACTATCAAGTATCTTACATATTCCTAAACAACTTAAAATTAAACACATTAGTTCAAAAGCTACAATTCAATTCAATTAGAAAAAGTAAATAGTTTGATCGAATAACTACTCAACCAATCCTATAGATTATTTATATCATCTCGAACGTTAGAAAATATAGGGATGACATTTTCATGCATGCGATTATCTTTATCGTCATCTCCACTCTCTCCATCAACTTCATCATCTCCATATTCATCAAATTCATCCAATACGTCTACAAAAATAGAATAAGAATAATTACTTAAATTATTCTATCAAATTATATAAATAGTAAAAAGTTATGAGCTTTCTACCCTCATTAGAGTTGTCTTAAATAGTAACAAAAGCTAATTCATTTCTTAGCAACTCTAGCTCTTCATTATTCAAGCTAGATGGCTCATCCATAAGAATCCAAGAGCCAATTGCATCAAACTCTTCAAAATTAATTGGGTCATAACTTATCTTAAATATATTCTTACAAAAAAGAAAATAAAATTAGACAAGCTTGGTAATATTTTCATATAAAAGTGATATGTTTAGACATGTTTACAATAGTAAGACAACAACAAATGAAATGCATACCTTTGTTTCAATCTCAAGTTAGAGTGCACAAAGACAAAATCATTGAGCCTTTGGTGCTCAAGTCTATTCTTTTCTTCGAATGGATATGCTCAAATATGCCCCAATTTCTTTCACAACCCAAAGCACTACATGTATGGCTTCAAACACGAATTGCAAGCTTTTATAGATTTGGAGCACCGCATCCATACAATGCTTCCAAACAAATATAAAAAATTGTAATTAGATATAAAATATTGAGAATACTTTGAAATAAATAACAAAGTCATACCTGGAGCATAAACACAACGATCTTGTACAACAGACCATCTTCCAAAATCACCTTCTGCTTTTCTAAAAGAGCTCATCTCCCTTGTTAATTTTGACCTAAATGTGAAATTCCCATTCACAAGAGCTCAATGACATCAATAACAAAAGGCATTGTACTTTGATGTTGAAAATTTTCAAACGAGTACTGGAAACGAGGATTGAACTAATAATCGGCAGCATGTAAGTTCCTTGAGAGCTGATTATCCCAACAAGAAGAAATAATTTGAAGATAAGGCTCCATCCTTTTCTTTCTCCTATGAAATCTAGCAACTCATCTCTAGCCTTGTGAAATGCTTGATACAAATAACCCATTTATGGTTTCTCTCCACTATCCACCAATCGCAAAACACGTATAAGAGATTCGGTAAGTTGCACAATTATAGTACACTCCTTCCAAAATGTGGTATCCAACACATTCTCTACAAATTTCTTACCCTCCCTATCTTTAGCATAAGCAGAAGGTGTCCACTCCCTAGACACGACCATTGCCCTAAGAGCATTCTTATGTGTCAAAATACTTTATAAAACAATAAAATTAGTAGCAAACCGAGTAGGAGTTGGACAAATGATCTCTCTTCCTTCATTGAACTTTCTCATCAGATGCAATGCATAATAATCATTATAGATGTACTTAGTTATTTTTTACACATGCTTTACAATGTCTTCCACCTCATCTAACTTACCCATATCTTTAAGCATCAAATTAACACAATGTGCAGCACAAGGAGACCAATAAAGTGACTTAAACTCATATTCTAACAACCTTCTCACAGCAACATAATTCGCAGCGTTGTCAATCACCATATGAACAACATTTTCAGCACCAACATAGAGAACAATATATCTAAATAACTTATGCAATAGTTCAGCAGTTTTTGAAGTATCAAAAGCATCAACAGACTTTAAAAACACAATACCCTTTGGAGAATATACTAAGAAGTTAATCAAAGTACGATTATGTTGGTTCGTCCACCTATCTGTCATAATAATACAACCAGTTTTCTTCCAATGAGAAAAAAAAGTCTCAACATAATTATTCACCTCTTCAACATTTTTCCTTAATAAGTAACCACAAAGAGCATGAATAGTTGGCCCCTTATAACTAGGACCAATATGAGCTATACCATCCATAACAGACTAATAATAATTAGAATTTGCAGCATTGAATGGAATACTTGAATCAATCATCCACTTAGAAATTAGAATGTCAACTTTCTCAACAGCATCTTTGCTTTGTAACACACTTTTTGAGTGTTACTTGTGCACCTACAGTTATTCTTGGCATGAAATAATGACCTATAGTATGCTTTTTTCTCTTATTTAAAACCCTTGACTTATCTCCTAATTCGGAACTACTAGTTACCCTAAAAGGAGGTATCAAATATGGTTCTTGGTGTGAAGGAGAGTCCACTGAACAATATGGGTTATCTTCATCTAAAAGCTCTTGTGTCTTTCTTTTTTTGCTAGCAAAGTCTTCAATACTTTGATTCATCTCAAAAACAACTTCAGGAGGAATTTTTTTTATACCTCTCTACTTGACCTTTAACACCATCTAAATGTTATTTGACACACTGGATTCCACCCCTAGAAAGAAGTTTAGAACAATGTAAACATTATAATTTTTTTCTCTTATTAACATCCTCAACCTCCCTACAATGGTCCCATGCCGGATCCTTCTTTCCTCTAGAATTACTTTGAGAATAATTTGGCATAGAGTCGGCATTACTAGCCTCTGCAGACATCTCTAAGGCATTAAGAATAAATTATAAGTTACGAACTTAAAAAAGACACATTAACAACAACAAATGCAAAATTAGGTGAGCATATTATCATAAGTTACAAACAAAATATCAAAAACCCAACTTAAGAGGCACATTAAGAGTAGCAAATACAGAATAGGTACCCCTGTGATCAACCTTAAACATGGCTCCAATCCCCTACATTCAGATATACTCATCAAAGATTTGAATCTTAAACATTAATAAGGAATTAAAATATACTCATCAAACTTTCCTACACAGCATGAAATATAAATTACACATCATCTATTCTCATATATTTTAGCAAACCAAAATATAGCCATAATTTCAGCAAAAAGATAATAATAGATATTTCATATCAATAACAAAAATTCAATATGTTAAGAATTAATAACATAATCAATAACATAAATTATACAGACCAAACTTCAGAAATTTCAGAAATTTATACTCAACTACTAGAATTATACTCAGCTACTAGAATTTTAGATCAATAACAGAAATTCAATATGAACAGAATTAATAGTAGAATCAATATCATAACTATACTTCATAAATTTCAAAAAAATTTACTTAGCTACAAGAATTTCAGAAATTTCAAATCAACTTCATAAATTCAATATGTTGAGACTTGAGAATCAATAACAGAATTATAACAACTAGAATTTTAGAACAATGGCTAAAATTTCATATTGGTCAGAGACTCAAAATTTCAAGTAACCGATTCAAGTGGTTGAAAGTGTCATAATGGCCGATTCAAGGTAATATAAATCAACATAAGACACAGTAAATAATCCACATAAGAAATTATCAAAACTATTACAGCAACATAATCCAAAAGAAGAGAGGTGTAGATTAGCAGATTAGCAAATATATAGATTAGCATATATACATATTAGCAGAAAAGAATCATAAGTTACCTCAGATTGAAGGAAAACTAAGGCAAGGGATTAGCAACAAACTATAGCAGGATTGTTCTTCTTGACAAACATCTGCCAAATAATTCATAACAATACATAACTAAAATCGAAATAAGAAATAATCAAAAAAATATAGCAGATTAACAGAAAACTAATTACTTGAGATTGAAGGAAAATCGAGGCAAGGGATTGGTGCAAACTTCAAAGTTCTAGACGACCTCCTCCGCGTTATACTCCTTGCGCCCAGGTCGAAGATGACAGCGGGATGAAGACGGTAGACGATCTCCTCAGCATCGGCCAGTAGGGCGGAGAACTGTCGATGAAGACCAGCTCTATTGCTCCAACCTCCAGCTCGACAAAAGAGAGGAGCAAAGTAGCATATGGTAAACCAACATGAAGAAGAAGACTGACGAGCGAACGGGTTGTTTTGTTTGTTTAGGGTTGGAAGAAAATTAGTTAAAAAGATAAAATTACCCCTCAACATATAGAACACTAAAAATTTAATTTGAGGGCAAAAATGTAATTTTGAAGTATACTAACAAAACCAGACTAGTTTACTAAAAAACCAGCCAGTTTTTACCAAACACATCGATTTTTTTTTTTGAAAAACTAGTTTTACTTGACGTTTAGCCTGGTTTTGTCATCGGTTCGCATGTTTATCGGTTCAACCGCCTAGTTTGGTTTGGTTTTTAATACTATGGTGGGAAGCACTTGATTCCACCATGATATGAGATATAAAATAGAGAGAAGAAGAATGTATGATGAAAATAGAGGAATAAGATTTTATAGAGAGATAAAGATATCTAGATAACCACACCCTTTACCAATTTGATTAGCATTTACAAAAGTTGAGAACACTAAAATTAGTGATCAACAATACTACAAAAGTGGGGATTTAATCATGGGAATGAACATCACTCATGAAAAGGGTGATAAATACGCTACACACTAAGTAAGGTAACAATATAGCCATAACTAGTCACATACAACATAATTCATATAGAAGTATAAGAAACCATGTTACGTAATACTAATTCTAGAAATCCATCATTAATTAAAATCATAGTCCATGTTTTTAATATATTGAGTTTAGGGACCTCACATTCTTAAACCAATGGAATTGTCTAAAGCACATATCATGGAGAAACAAACTCGGGCCACTATTGTCATTCAGTGGAACAGACCCAACACTTTGATCCTAACTCACGTAATCTTTCACTTGATTAATATCTTATTTATTATGCTCATTTTAATATCATGTTCTAGTTTACATTGAAATCGAGAACCACACTATTCTTAAACCAATGGAATGTTCTATGACACCTCTTAGGAAAAAACATACCCAAACCACTATTATCATTCAGTGGAACACACATATAGCACCTCAACCCCAACTCACGAAATCTTTCTCTTTAAGTAATTAGTATTTTATTCAAGGTGGTATTTCTCAAGTTTCCGATATAGACACATATGTAGGCATTTGAAACGCGTAACATTTCTAAAAATAATAATTTGGATCATATAAAGTACAACTACATTAATACCAACACTTCTTTAAATAAAAGGTCACACCTCTCTTAAGAAACCCAAATTTTCACAAGCCAACCATAACTTTTTCCTTGGTATTCATTTTATCACCATTTCAATACTCATCATTAAAATATTATTATTAATATCATATCCAAAAATTATGGTCTAAATCAAATGTCTTACACATAAAATAATACCTGCCTTTAGGGTTGTTATTCACAAATCCAATAAATTTTCTTATTTCAAAAATTAAGCATAATTATTTCCATAAGACTTATATGACCACCAAATTTAATATGAATTCCCAAAATTTCAATGCTAACCAAATATATAAAATTTAAGTTCTAACTTTAACATTTTACACATGTGATAATGAACCCATCTTTAGGGTTACTATTCCCACTTTAGTCATTTTTCTCATTTATTGACCCTAAATCATTTATAATCACTCTAAATATTTCACATGAGGTATTTAGTATATTTATAACCATTTAACACATTAAAACACCAAATATCTTATTTTAAACCCATTTTGACAAAAATATCCCAAAACTAGCTAAATCACCCATTTTCACAAAAAAATTGATAAGTCCTAATATGAAGGGCTCCCATCTTCCATTAAATTAAAAAGATACTACTTAATGCATTGTTTAGCATCATTCCATAATTAGAAAAACCATATGAAAATATAGTAGATCACATACTCACACTTAGGGTTACAAAGCATGATTTACCACAACATCAACATTTAAGGTAATGATTTTCATATATTCTCACTTTACATAGATTTAATGCCACATTATCATACTACAACAGTATTGACATAACATTATCGACATAACATTATCACCATAGATATCATACTAAACACACATTACACACACAAACCCTAGTTACAACATATTTCCTTACCAAAGCATCTCTAGTCTCTACACATGTATAACTTAAAATATCTCATCTAAGACCACAGGAATAACACTAATAAATAAATAAAAATATAATATTCAAACTCATGGAATAAACAAAAAAAATGAGGTAAAGAAGTGTGTAAGGAGGAGAAAGAAATTAACAAAACTAAGGTGAGGCTATAGTGGAAATGGTACACCAAGTGGAGGGACCAACGTCCACAAGTGCCAAAGATAAGGAAGGTAGCAACAAAACTAGCTTCCATTTCTAGTGGTAGGGGAATGGTGAAGAGAATTGGTGCTCTAGGGGAAGGAACAGAGGTGATGAGTGAAGGATGGGGTGATTTTGATGGTGATGGCAATTGTTTGGGATGGTTTAGGTGGTGATAGTTGTTGGTTAGGGGGTAGGAATGACCAGGAGAGTCGAAGAAAGAGGGAGATAAGAGGTGGTGAGTGGCATTGTCAGCTTGGTGTGGCATTCATGGTGATGGATAGAAGGAGGAAGGAAAGAAAAGAAGAAAGGAAGAATACTTGGTGCTTGATGACAATGGAAATGGACACAAGAGAGAGAGAGGGAAGGAGGATAGTTTGGGTTGGTGGTTTGCAAAGGAGACAAGTAGTGGGAAGAAAACTTTTATAAGATGATGGAGGTTAGGCATGCCAAAGGCTAGAGGTCAAGTAGCATGTTCACATGAGAGGCATGCCTCTATGGTTATAGGGTAGGTGAAGCATAGTGTAGGTACAGGTTAATAATGGCAGTGCGGTGCAGGACAGGGGTGGTTGTGAATCGATAGGAAAGGTAAAGAGGAAATGGATGTGAACCATGCGGGGAAGGACTTGCATGGCCGGAAGGGCAAGCAAGAGAAGGGACCAATTATGGTGGGGAGAAAAATGAAATAAAAAGGGAACAAGAAAGATAAGAATTTTTAGGTTAGGTTAAGAGTTAAGTTTAGATTTTAGATTAGAGATTAGGTGTAATACCCCCAAGTTTTAGCTAAACATGATCCCAAGTAATTAATATTGTAACCTAATTATAATCTCAAGAAATTAATATTTCTATTTTACCCAAACTTCGTAATCCTAAATCTTAGCCTAACCCTAAATTTTATTCTAAGTTATTATTATTATTATTATTATTATTATTATTATTATTATTATTATTATTATTATTATTATTATTATTATTATTATTATTATTATTATACTTAATATAACCCCAGATAGTTAATAATTAAATTATCTTAATACTGTAACCTAAACTATTTTAACTTACTTCTAATTTTAAACCCAAAACCAATTTCTTTTTTTTTTTCTCCTTTTATCCTCCTTCTTTTTCTTTTCATTTTTCTTCCCCACCTGTCTAGCATCTTTTTCCTTCTTCTCCCTAGGCTTGCGTGAAGCCGTTCATTTTTCCCTGACCCAATCTCGCTGCCATGCATCCATTCCATAGCCTAAACACTACCTTCACCATCACCATCAACTCCTTTCTTTCTACATGATGGGTTGCTATAATACCCCAAAATTTTAAAACCTTAAATTTAATAATTAACCCATGATTTGAAATAATTTAATATTAAATTATTAATTTAATTATTTTATGGACCTTTGATTTATAAAAATGGATAGGATTATTTTAATAAGGACCTTTTATTTAATAAAGTAAAATAAATATTTATTATTTTATCATACTCTCTTTATTTAAATAAATTCTTATATCTATAATTTTACTAAAAATATCCTCTTAAATTTATACTTTAAATTTTGAATTAATTAACTTAATAACTAATTTATTTTCCAATTAACTTATTTTCCAATCCTAACTCTAAAAATTATTTTATGTTTCTTTTCCCCTTTTCCTTTTCCTTCCCCCTTATTCTTTTCCTTTTTCCTTCCGTTTTCCTTTTCTTTCTTTCCTTTCTTTCTTCTTGGGTCGACCAGCCTCCTCCTTCTTTTTCCCCTGCTGAGCTTGAAATACCCCAAAACCCTAATTTAGAAATTTATGTTAAAATAGAAATTTATTAGAAAAATTAATTAAATAAATTATTTTATTAAAATAAGGGGAATATTTAAGGCAAAATTAAGAGAAAAATAGTAAAGAATTTAATTAGGAAAAATTAGGGTATTTTACTAATTAACATAGAATTTAGAAAAAATTGCCCAAAATATCCTAAATGTATATAAAAAGGGAATTTAATTATTATTTTACTAATTTGTATTATTTTGAAATATTTAAAAATACCAAAATATTCTAAATACCCAACCAACATATTTTTCCCTTTTTCCTTTTTTCTCTTTTCCTTCCTTTTTCCTTTTTCTTTTCTCTTTTCCTCCTTCCTCCTTTTTTTTTCCTTTCTTCCCAATTTGGGCCTGCACCCTATGCGGCCCAACTCTCCTCCCTCTCTTCTCTCCCCCATGTGGCCCAACCTGCTTTCCTTTTTTTTCCTCTCTGCCTCACCCACCCAGTTCCCTTCATTTTCTTTATTTTCTTTTTTCCCCTGATCGGCCGGCATGCCTACCTCTTCTTCTTCCTCCCCTCCCACACATTGTAGGTGACTTGTAACTCTGCACTGCCGACCAGCCAACACCGTACTGCCAACCTTCCACCTCCCTTCTCTTCCCCTTCCATTTCCTTACCAATTCCCTTTCCTTTTTCTCCTCCCTAACCCAACCAAACCTGTAGAATCGCAGGCTTGTACTAGCCTGCCACCGTTGGTCGGCAAGCTCTGCCACACCTACCCCCTTGTCCTCTTCCCCCTCTATCGTATCCTCCCTCCAATGGCCTATAAATACCCCTGATCCCATTTAGCCTCTTTTTCCCTACCCAGAAAATTAGCCCTCCTTGCGCCACCGCCACTTCAGCCATCGTCCCCGCCGCCGTTGCCCAACGTCATTGCTAGAAACACCTCCCAAATGCTTCCCTACATTACCCTCCACCGAACCAAACCACTCATCACCCCTAGTCCCCCCTACACGAGTCGCCTCAATCGTGCAAAGTTGGTTGCTAGATTTGCCACTTTGCACCCATCGACGCCCCTCTCGCATCCCTGCGTCACCATCTCCGTTGCAACCACCGCCTCCCTTGCCACCCAAACCACTTAGCAAAGCCTCCCCCACCTTCCTTTCTCTCTGCCTCCCTCTCCTTCACCCTCCCTCATTCTCCACCACCCTCGACCACCACAACAACCACCACCTGTGCCACCACCACCATTCCAACCCTCTTAACCTAGAGAATCCACCACCACCACAACCACCATCTCACTCTCCCTCTTCTAGCCTAAAAAGCCACCTCTCCAACCCCCATTTCCTCCACCTCCACTGCCACCACCACTAGGTTGTGTCCTAACCTCCCTAACCTTTAAATATAATTAATGTAAATGTTATTTAATTTTATTAGTGTTATCATCATCATCATCATCATCATTATTATTATTATTATCATTCTTATTATCATTCTTATTATTACTATTGCTATTACTATTTCTACTACTATTATTATTGTTGTTGTTGTTAACATCGGAACTATTAATGCTAATAATAACAACAACAACAACAATAATAATAATAATAATATTATTATTATTATTATTATCATCATTATTATTATTATTACCTTTATTAATATTATTACTACTACTACAACTCCTACTACTACTACTACTACTACTACTACTACTACTACTACTATTAACATCATTGTCACTATTTTAGTATTACTATTATTATTATTAGTATTATTATTATTATCACTAATATCATCATCATCATCATTATTATTATTATTAAAGTTATTATCTTTAGTATTGTCAATATTGCTAATAATACCTTAACATGGACTGATATAACTACCTGACCTATTTTAACTAATAATAGCATAATTAGCTAATTTAAGAATAATGTCCTTATTTTTACTTAAAAAAAAGGCATTATTATTGTTAATAACCCTAATACTAGGTTATGATAAAGGTAAAGTAGGAAATAATGATAATGTTGGTAAGAGAGAAGTTAACCCTAGTATTTTCCTCTTATAGATGAACCAAGTCAAAACCCTAAGGAGGTGTGTAGGAGCGTGCTCCAAGCCCGGTGTTATTTTAGGTAAGGATGTAGCTAAGGCCTATTGTGTGTGTTATATGCTTTGTATGCCATGCATTATGATATGTTTGTGTACCTTATATGATTATGACCACTTATTTATAGTGGAGTATAATTCGAGAGATGTGTAAAAACAAAATTAATGGCCTAAATCTTAATAATTGTGATTAATCTGAATGGCCTATTGCATACATTATCTATCTTTTTCATGTTATGCTTTATCTTAGTCATATGATTACCTTACTCAGTACGTAGCGTACTGATCACCTGATCATCCTTTTGTGGGTGTTGTTCATTCCCATGAGCAATGGTCCCTCCTCTTTCCTTTCTTCCTTTTTTCCTCCCTTCCTTGCACCTACTTTCCAGCGGCCATCGCAGCTGTCTCTATCGCTCTAAGATTCCACTCTCTGACCCCCATCCACCCCTACACCTTGCCACCCTCCTGCTCCTAACAACCACCCCAACTCCCCTCCATCACTCCCTCAAACCCCCTTACCCGAGAGCATTTCCCCTTGTTCGTCTAACCCCTTCTACCTCATATTTCCCCCTTGTGCCACGCAAATTCACGCTGCCTATGCAACATGAGTGTTACTGCATATTTTAAGTTTATTTAACTAATTTTTGGGGTAAAATATAGCTTAGTAATGATATATATTTAATAAGCATTTTTGATAAAAACAATTTCTTTTAATTATCTACTAATAATATATTACTTGTGATATTATTTTTAGGTACAATTTTTACTAATCAAAGCTTAAGCTTTTAAATCAGGATACCTATAAAGTGTGGTTGTTATTAAAAATAAGGTAACCATTATACCCTACTAAAATAAATGGATTTACACATGTTAGCACATTAGGGTTTTGGTATGTGTTTTGTGTGTATATGGTGTGTTGCTAATCATCTCATGATTTTTAATGTCATATTGAAAGGTAGAAGAAAAGTATGTTATCTTGTATGTAATGTGACTTATTTAGAAATGGTGGTCAAGAAAGGGGATTGATGTTAATAATGATGTTATGTGCATATGCATACTATGTTAAGTAAATATGGACACTTGTAGAAATAATGCTATTATGAGCCCTAGGGGCATTTTAATAATTTTACTTATACATAAGGAGTGACCTAAATAAATGTGCATGGTAGGTGATAATGGGTGTTAAGAATAATAATAAGGGTTTTGTGGTGTTAAATGATGTGTGTGGGTTATAGATGTTAATATTTTATGCGCTAGGGGTATTTTAGTAATTTTATATGAGAAAGGGAGTATTTTGGTAATTTTGATAAGTAAGAAGGGTAACTTGGTAATTTTATAAGTAAGAAGGGTATTTTGGTAATTTTATAAGTAAGAAGGGTAACTTGGCAATTGTATAGGTAATAAGAGGAATTTGGTAATTGTATAGGTAAGAAAGGTAATTTAGTAATTTTACAAGTAAGAAGGGTAATTTGGTAATTTTGCAAGTAAGAAGGGTAAATTTGTTATTTTATAGATAAGAAGGGTAATCTAGTAATTTTACAAGAAAGAAGGGTATTTTAGTAATTTTGACAAGTAAGAAGGACATTTTTGTAATATCACAAGTAGGAAGGACATTTTGGTAATTTAGCTAGTAAAAGGATATTTTAGTAATTTTGTAAGTAAGGAGGGGTAATTTGGTAACTTTGCATGTAATATGGCAATTGTTCTAATGAACCTTCATAATAAGTGATAAGTAATGCTAAATAAGGGAATAAGGATTTATAGCCTTAGTATCACTTGCGTAAGTATAATCATGTATAAGATAAGGCTAGGGATATTTCAGTAGATTGGAGTGTATCATAATGAGTATGCATGGTCTAGAGGTAATTTGGTAAATTAGGAGGTTCTATGATGTTATTTCCATAAGCATGCAAGGGGTGCCTTAATTGCTAATCATGCATGAAAATGTGTGATTGTTGTTCTAGAAGTACATGCTAGGGTTTATGTGTTAAATGATCATTTAGTGTGTAGGGTACTTTAGCTTTATAATCAATAATATAATGTCGATATGTTGACCTATTATGGCTTGTTGATGAATAAAAATGAATTATGTGATGGAAGTGGATAAAAAGAGGAAGCCTTAGCTTTAAGGGCATTTTGGTCATTTTGACCTAAGGTGCCTAAGTATGAAAATTAGAACCTAGGATGGCCTTAGTGGACTATTTAAGTTAACACTAATAAGAATACTGATAATTATTACTTAATAATAATGGAAACAAATAAAAATGGTTAAGTATGTAATTGATATGTTCTCGTGGTCACCTTAATTAAGACACTAACAATTAAAGTGAAATACCTTGAGATCGGGAGTGGTGGCTCTTTAGGGTTCGCTACCTTAAAGACGTGGTTTAGCCCACGATTATTCTAGATTTCGCTAGTGTGCTTTAGTGCCCTAGCTAAGCCTTACATCTTACTCTATGTAGCTCTACGAACCAACTTAGGAGGTATGCATACTTATGGATTAGGTGTCCTTGTCTATAGGGTACTATGTGTCTTTATGCACAAATGTGACCAGGGTACCTTTGCGTCCCTAGGTTAATAGTTGGGAGGATACTGTGCTGCTTATATGCACTAGTATGACCGATGTACCTTTGTATCTCTAGGTTCATGATCTCCCCCTTAAGTTAAATAAATGAAATTGGTGTGCTAATTAAATGGAAAGATATTAATCACTTATAGCGGAACACCACGTAGGTCGAGACCATATGGATTATATCATTTATATCGATCCATTGGTTATAATAGTGGTTAGGTGTGTGTTGCCCTAGAGATTGTATATATTTACCGGCCCACCGGTTATAATAGCGGCCAGGTGCGTTTTTCCCTAGAGTTAGATATCCTGTGCCCATTCCACTGGTTATAATAGTGCGGTCCCCGAACCTACGTAGATATAATTCTAGAGATGATTATGTTTACTATCTAATTAATGGCTTAAGCTTAGATAACAATGATTTTACTATGATAACCTATTGTTATGGTATGATAGTGGCCTTGGTGCCTACCTTGAAATTGAGTGGTGATATGTATTGATAAAGTGTGATGTTGGACACTTAATTATACTACCAATAGCTTCACTTGGATGCTCTCTTGGCAAGTGTTGTTAATGCTAAGTGAATGAACCTTATGACATATGATTCTTGAAGTACGAGCCTATCTTAATGTTTATTGTATCTATTTCCATGTTTATGTGTAATCTACTATTTTTATGTTTGATTGATGTATGGCATGTGAGCCCTACCTTTTAGTTCTGTATAAAGGGTTACTCGGTACCATAGTACTGAAGGGTTCTTTTTGTAGGCTCCTACCTATTCAATAGGCAGTATCCTTGGCAGGTTAGTCTGCATGTGCTATTCAAGCCTTCTTTCAAGTTAAGAGTGTAGGACTATCCGGAAAGCCTTCAAGGTTTTCCTTTAAACTTTTATATTCCCTTGTTTAATGATCTTTCTTCTATAACCACTAATAGTGGATTTTATTCTTGTAATGTATGTAATGCACTACTCTGATATAGTTTTGTAACCTTGATTTTGTGTAAAATTGGTTCTTTTCTTTTTAAGTCTTAGCACTTGGTACCGAAACAGTGGAGGAAAACTAGTCTGGTACTAAGTATGGTAGTAACATCTCTGAAATTTACTATATTTGCTTCCGCTCAAATTTTAATAAAATAAATTTTTTTCAGTAGTTTGAGTGTTACATTTGTGTTGACAAACATACCCGATCACCTCATCTCCCTTCTCCCTCTCTTCGTGCACACAACATGTCTTTGTATATATATGGCACATTAAATGCACCGAGCCACACTTCTTCCTTCTTCCATTTTTTTTTTGAAACACCACCACTAACGTAACACCTTCTTTCTCCTTCTTCTCCTCCTTGCCGCCGCCAAAATAGCCCTAACTGAATCACCTCTACCACCTATGACGAACTACATCGAAACACCACCCTCACCACTGGTGGACTTCACCAAAACTCCCCCACAACCACGGCTAAACCAACCACACCTCACCACCTCCATTTAGCACAAGCAATTGCAACTCCTCCTTTTCCTTTTTCTTCCCTTGGTTGCAGCAACAATAACAGCAGCCCATCCCTTATCACTGATCAACCCAATCATTCCTACTCCCATCCACCAGCTAAACTCACAATAACTTACCCCCAATATGTGGCCAAAACAATTGAACACCATCCCTAAACTAACCGAACCACACCTTCCACCTTCGGTCATACCCACCGAAACTCACCTTCCTCTTTCTCCCATTTCCACCACTACTGCCTCTCTTTCTTCGGCCACCTCTACTTGAAATACCCCTAAACCCTAATTTAGGAAATTAGGTTACAATAGAGATTTATTAGGAAAATTAATTAAAGAAATTATTTTATTAAAATAAGGGGGAATATTTAAGGCAAAATCAAGAAGAAAATAATATATAATTTAATTAGGAAAAATTAGGGTGCTTTGACTAATTAAAATGGAATTTAAGAAAAATTATTTAAAATATCACAAATTAATATAAAAAGGAAATTTAATTATTATTTTACAAAATATTATTATTTTAAATAATCAAAAATACCAAAATATTCTAAATACCCCAACCAACCTATTTTCCTTTTTCCTTTTTTTTTCTTTTTTTTCCTTGTTCCCTTTCTTTTTCCTTTTCTTTCCTTTCTCTCCTTTCTCATTTTCTTTTTTTCCCTTCTTTCCCCGTATTGGGCCAACCCCTCATGGCCCAGACCACCCCCTCTTCTCTTCCGCAGGGCCCCGCTCGCACGCTCCTTTTTTTCTCCTCCCCACTTGCCTGTTGATTCCCTTTTGTTTTCTCTCTTTTTTTTCCTTGGACTGGCCGGCCGACCCACCTTTCTTCTTCCTCCTACTCCTTTCCCACGCCTGCAGATCGTAGCCTACAACCACCCCGTAAGCCAACCAGCCAGCCACCACACGCTAGCTTGCCACCTCCCTACTCTTCCATGTCCTTTTCCTTTCCTTTTTTAACCCCAACCACCCCCGTAGCTTCTCATGCATGCCCTCCTTTCTTTCCTTTTCCTCTCCCTTAACCAAATAGCACCTGCAAATTGTAGGCCTATACCAGCCCACCATCGCCGGCCGGCAACCCTGCCACACCTGCCCCTCTTATCCTCTTCCCCCTCTGTTGTACCAACCCCTCATTAGCCTATAAATACCCCCAAATGACCCCTTAATCGGGCTTCCTTTTTCTGCCTAGAAACTTACCTCCCCTACGCCACTGCCTGTTCAGACACTTCCTCCATCACCTTCGCCTAGCACCGCTGCCCAAAATAACTTCCAAAATCCTCCCTACATCACCCTCCAATGAGCTACACCACTCACCACCTCTAATTTTCCCTGTGTGAGCTGCCTTATCCGTGAAAAGTTGGCTGCTCAATCTGCCACTTTGCACCCTTCGCTGCCCTTCTTGCCATAGTGCGCCACCATCCCCGCCGTAGCCACCATTTCCCCTACCTCCCAAAACACCCAGCAGAGTTTCCTCTACCTCCTCCTACATTCCTTTCCCTCTGCCTCCCTCTCCTTCTCCACCACCTTCGGCCACCATAGCAGTCGCCACCTATGCCGCCCCTTCTACCGCGCCACCACCACCATTCCAACCCCTCAACCCAAAAAGTCCACCACTACCACAACCACCCTCTTGCTCCCCCTCTTCTAGCCTAGAAATCCAACTCTCCAACCCCACTTCCTCCTCCACCATCGGCGCCGCCTAGTCACCACCACCTTAGGTTGTACCCTAGCCCCCTAACCTTTAAAAATAATTTATTTAGTTGTTGATTATTTTATTTGTGTTAATATCATCATCATCATCATCATCATTATTATTATTATTACTAGTATGGTTATTATTATTATTATTAATACTAACTTCGGCATATTATTACTATTATTATTATTAGTATTATTATTATTATTATTATTATTATTATTATTATTATTATTATTATTATTTTCATTACTATTATTATTATTATTAAATTTGGAACTAGATTCGAATCATCAATAATATTATTATTATCATTACTATCATTATTGTTATTATTACCTATATCACTAATATTACTATTACTACTACTACTATTAGTATCATCCACATTATCATTATGGTCACTATTTTAGTATTATTAATACTACTACTATTATTAATAAGATATGGGTTATTATTATTATTATTATTATTATTATTATTATTATTATTATTATTAAAGCTATTATCTTTAGTAATATAGATATTGCTAATAATACTTAAAATGAACCAATATAACTACCAAGACCTATTTTGACTAGCAGTAGCATGATTAACTACTTTAAGAATAATACCCCTACTTTTACTTATAAAACTGCTATTATTATTAGCAACCCTAATACTAGGTTATGACAAGGGTAAAGTAGGAAATAATGATAATATTGGTTAGAGGGAAGTTAACCCTTAGTATTTCCCTCTTATAGGTGAATCAAGTTAAAATCCTAAGGAGGCGTAGGAGCATGCTCCAAGCCCGACATCATTTTAGGTAAGGATTTAGTTAAGGCTACTTATGTGTATTATGTGCCTTATATGCCGTGTGTTGTGTTATATTATATACCTTATATTAGTATAACTGCTTACTTGTAGTATAGCGCGGAGTTAAGGTACACTTATATGACTTCCTTATGACATGTGTAAATGATGTATATGTTGTGATTATGGTATTATGTGATGTGACCCTCTAGGACATACATGATAGGATGGTTGAATGAGATGGTATGGGATGAAAGGATAAAAAGGGGAAAAGGGAAATGAGTTTACTAAAGGGAAATGAGAATGGCCTAATTATCTCATAACCCATGAGGGGACAAATAAAAGAAAAATATGGACAAAGTAAAAGAGTGGAGTGAATCTTGCATGGGGAAGTCTAGGATTTGTATGGGATGGATGGTGTTTGCATGGGGATGTTCCTTACATGTGAAAAGTTTCCTTGGGGTGTAAGTAAGGTAAGGGAAGAGTTGTTGGGATGATGGAAGTCCTTGGGTAGAAAATAGTACCTAGGTTGGTATAAGGGTGTATAGGGAACTTGGCTAAGGTTTGGGGTGGCAAACTAGGGTTTCATAGTAACATGTGTAAAATGGGAAGTAAGGTGAAATGTTTGGGGTTGAATCTAAGTGAGAGGATGAGTTGGGGATAAAGGAGCATGAGTTGTGAGGGTTAGAGAAAGGATGTGCCATACAGACCAAAATAGGGTTTTCGAAGGAAACCTTAGAGGGCGATAGTGAGTTTTCCTTAGATAGTATAAGGAAGTGAGCCTCTACCCACACCCTTAGGAGTTGGGTATTCGTGGTAAGTAAGAAAAATGGGGAAAGGATGTGTGGATGTGTTGGGAGGTGCAGAGGGCCCGAGGTCCCAAGGTATGGGACGAACCCTCTCAGGGGAATAGGAGTAGACAGATTGTGACATGTATGTTAAGGATGGAAATATTTATTGAATAAGACACGAATAAGTTACTAACCATTTAAACCGGAAGATTTTTTAGTCGGGCCTATACCGGTCCACCGATAAATAATAGTGGCCAGGAGCCGGGTACCCTAGAGATCGATCCACCGACGAATAATAATGGCCAAGAGCGTTCTATCATGCATGTTTTTAGTCCACCGACTATAATAGTGGGGGATTCTGTGCTCAACAGACCAAACCTAATGATGTTAAACCATGGAAAGACACTATCTACTTACAACGAAATACCATGAGAGTTAGGGCCAAACCAGTCACCGGTGAATAATAGTGGTCAAGTGCCTTGTGCCTTGGAGATTGATTCGCATACGAATAATAGTGGGTAGGAGCATTATATCCTGCATGTTTTTCTGGTCCACCAGCTATAATAGTAGGGTTCCCGTACTTGCATTGATTGATAATAAGCATGGTGTAAAATGAGTATACTGACTAGAGATCTAAAGAATAAGCTTAACCAGAATATAACATGGCCTCTACAATCTGCATTACTTGTATGTTTATTTGCACGATCATGCTCGTATTATATGCTTTCTATGTATGGCCTTAGCTTCATGGTTACTTTGCTCAATACGTAGCGTACCGACCACCCGTTTCATGGGTGTTGCTCATTCCCACAAGCATAGGGCCCTACTAAGTTTGTGTATATAGGAGACGTCATCTTCAATACCTATGATACTTATGAGGCATTAGGCGGGGCTAAGAGTTGATCTTTGGACTTGGCTTGGGGACCCAAGAGCGACGTTGCCTGGAATCTCTTTTACTTTAGTTTACCTATGTATCCTTTTATTTTGGTTTCATTTTATCATACTATACCTTTTATTCCTTTTGGAAACTCTAATTATGCACTCTATTAGGTTGTAATAACTTTTTAATGCGCACTCTAATTTTCGTGTTATGAACATTTCAGTTTTTCTATGAATCCTTATTTTAAGTTTGACTAATGTTTGGTGATAAATTTTCTTAGCCTTGTGGTTAGTATGAGACTTGTCGGAAGCCAAGCTTTTAATGATCATGGCAGTAGCACTCCCGTGCTCGTATTTTTTTATTTAAACAAAAAATTTCAACTGTAATTTTGGGGGTGTTATACTACTTGTGTACACCCCCAACAATGGCACAACCATCCATTGCTCCACCCTTCTTCATGGCACAACCAACCATTCCTCCCTAGTTTGTTACATAAGGTTTCTCGAAACACTCACCTTAGTTGGTTCAGTTTTCCTCTATTCTTTTGCCCTTCCATTTACTTAATTATGTCGTTCAATCCTAATGGTGTTTTATTGTGGTTTCATATGTGATTTTTTGGAGGTTCTAGAAGAGGCGGGATAGGATAAACGTAGACCAAATTCTTTTTCGTAAGGATATTTGTTGTAGTCAAGGATTTTTGTTGCTAAGTGTTATGAATGATTTTTTATGATACCATGTTATTGCTATTATTTTATTAAATGTATGATTGTTAATGCTATGATATGATATTTGATATTGTATGTTGGAAAAATAAGTAAGTGGAGATTATGCGATATCATTATTCTATGTGGAAAACTCTCATTGTAATATATGGTTGTAATATGATTTAATAAGGCATCATAAGTGGGGAAATAGGTATAATAAGATATATGGTAATAATGGAGGATTTGGAAATAATGTTACCATAGCATATAAATTCTACATAAAATAATGGCTTCTATAATCAGTAAGGGCATTTTGGTGAACAAGGTTTTTATGTAGGAATCATGATATTTTAATGTGTTATATTATTAAAATATTCTAAGGAGTTTATGGAAAGCGGTTAGAGTAGTTATGAATGGCCTAAGTTTAATAAAGTAAGAGAATGATCTAATTTGGGAATAGTAACCCTAAAATGAAAAAGATATTATCACATATGTTAAACGGTGGAGTTAGACTATGAAATCCGAATATGTTATTAATATTAGTGTTTTGGGAATTTATATTGAATTTGATAATTGTATGGGCTCTATAGGATAAGTTATAATGTACTTATGAAATTAGGGTTTATAAGTCCCAAGAGTAGTAACTCTTAAGATAGGGTTATTATCGCATGTGCAAGACCTTATATTTATTCCTTTAAATTTTATTATATTTATAATAATAATATTTGGGGAAATTTTATTAAGTTTGGCTAATAAAAGAGTAAGAGAATAGGAATTATGACTATAATGTAAAATTAGGGTTTTTGGGAAAAATAAGGGTCTTAACTCTTAACCCTAGGGAACGACCTTAAGATCTTTTTTATGTTCTTTACCTGATTTAAATATGTTTTTTACTTTTCAAATAAAGCACAAATACGATATTAATCATTGAAATTTAAAGATCACATGAGTTTAGCCGATGTGTTATATGGGTTCGTTCCATCGGACGATAATAGTGGCGTAGAAGCATTTTACCCTGAGAGGTGCATGAGTCCATTCCCTCGAAATAAGAATAGTGGGGCCTAAAATCAACTTGAAATATAATATGATTTGAGATAAATAATCTAATGGATAAGATATTAATGACTTAAAGTGGAAGAGTAAGCGAGTTAGGACTGATGTGCTGGATCTGTTCCACCAGATGATAATAATGGCTCAGATGTGTTGTCCCTAAGAGGTGCTTTAGACCGTTCCACCGATTTAAAAATAGTATCCTAGGAGCATCTTTCCCTGAGAAGTGTTGGGTTCATTACATCAAACGATAATAGTGGCTCAGGTGTGTTGTTCCTGAGAAGTGCTTCAGACCGTTCCACCGATTTAAGAATAGTAGGGTCCCTGAATTTAATGTAAATAAAAGAATGAAAATAGTTATATCTAATAAAGAGGCCTGTATCAGTACCTACCTTGTGATATTTTGTGTGTTTCTTCTATGTACTTATTCTATATAGTCAACATATGTATTTAACTATATCCCTGACTCAACAGTATTGTCATATTGCTCAATGCGTAAAGTATTAACCATCTTTTTCATGGGTCCTGTCTATTCCCATGAGCAGATAAACTTGATGCATTTGTGTAGGTCATCGAGGGTCAGTTGGATGATTTTGCTACCTATGATGTCTTATATGGGGTGGAGTGATTTCTTGTACTAGGGGTTGGGCGAGAGTCATGTTATCCAGATGTTGGTTTTACTCGAATATCTTTTTGGACTCTTAGATCTATGGTATCTCTTTTGTTTATATTTTGTTATTGTACCTAGAGTTAATGTTCAAGCTCATTATTTATAAAGCTACTCTCATTTTATGTTAATATTGGTTCACATTTTAATGGTTTTGCCTTGTGATTGATGTAAGGTTAGTTCAATAAGCCAGATTTACATCAATTGTGGCAATAATATCCAATATTTTTTCCATAAGCTTCAGCCGTAAAACGAAAATTTTTCGTATTAAAATTAATTTAGCAAATATTCAGGGATAGGATTAGGTTAAAATATAAATGATTTTGATTAGGATTAGGATTAGGATATGATTTAGGAAGATAAAATTATTGATTGTCCAATATTAGGATGATGTTAAAATATAAAATAATGGAAATTAGGACTAGATTAAAAAAAATTCAGGGTATTACAACTATTCTCAACCATTGGAACAATTTCAATAATATAGAACCCCAGGGCAAAATGCTCCTAACAACTATTCTCATCCAGTGAAATGGGCATGTACAACCCTAGGGTATAAATGATCCAGTCTACTATTCTCGCATAGTTAAACAGACACATACAACTAATTTTGACTCATATGATCTTTCATTATAAACGACTAATATCTTATTTGTGGTTATTTATTTCAAGGTCATCATAAAAACACAAACATATACATGCAAGACACATGCCCCATCATATACTCCTAAAGACAAGTCATATTCCTATAGAAAACCTTAATTTCACAAGTTTGGCATAATTTCTTTCCTGACACTCATTTTATCAACAAATTCAATATCCATTCTTAAAATATTATAATTGAAAAAATATCCAAAAAATAAAGGTTTAACTCAAATGTCTTACACATGTAATAATATCTTACCTTTAGAGTTACTATTTATAATTTCCCCTAAAACTCTCATTTCATAATTTAACCATAACCTTTTCCTTGAGACTTATATGGCTCCTAAATTTAATATGAAATCCTTAATTGCCAATATTGACCACCTATATAAAATTTAAGGTCAAATTCTAGCATTTCACACGTATGATAATGATTCCACCTCTATGATTACTATTTACGCTTAAAGTCATTTTTCTCATTTGTTGGACTTAGACCGTTCACATTCACTTCAAACTTTCCATATAATATACTTAACCTATTTTGAACCATTTATCACATTAAAATATCCAAAATCCCATTTTAACCTTTATTGACTAAAATGCCTCTAAGACAACTAAAATACCCATTTTTCACAAAAATCTTACAAATCCTAATATGAATTATTTTTCAACCTCCAATACATTCTATCATCATAAACACGCATATCCCTGATTATATATAAGTACAACACACCATGATTTATCTCAATCAACAATATACACAACTCATACTTTTTCAACTTTCTTACGTTCTCTTTCAACACACAACACCACATATCATACAATACCATTATCATGATAATATTTTTCATACAAAAAATCCAAGCACGATAACATAAATAAGTATACACATTATGCACATAAAATCCCTAATTATGACATATATCCTACACTATTCTCCTCCAATAACATCGGTATATCACCTACACAAGGTTAGACTTAGAAAAAATTAATATAGGGGAAAATAAGGTAAAGTAGAGGAAGGAAAATAGAGATAATTAATAAGTGGAAGGATTGGGTAGGGTAGTGTACGATTGAGGGCACGATGGTAGCGATCACCGTAATGGCTTGGCCGCGATCATGATGAAGGTGTGGCTACAGTTAATAGTCATGGTGATAGTTGGAAATAAGGGTGGTGATGGCGGTGTTGCGAACTATAGAAGTTGTGGCAAAGAGTGGCTAGTGGTGATGATAGTTGGCTACAAAGGGTGGTGTGGTAGGTAGTAGAGGGAGAAAATAGGGAAAAGGAAGGTGGGGACTGGGGCTGTGGTTTATGGCAAGGGCAAGGTAGTAGGATAAGAAAAGGAAGGAGCCTGTAGTGACGGACAACAATGAGGTAGGGCTAGTGAGGGCCGTAGGGCACGAGTAAGGAAGAGAAAAAGGTCACGTGTGGTGTGGTGGTGTTGGGTTGAATAGGCAGGGGAAGAAGGAATGGTAGAAAGGTTCATAATATGGAGGAGGGGGAATGATAGTTTGTGTCATAGCTAGAGAAGGTGGGGGTTGGCACTAAGTGATGTTGCTTAAGAAGGAAAATGGCGCAGCTAGAAAAATGGCAGGGGAGGTGGTTTGGCGTGGTAAGGGTAGTGTTGGGTTGAGCTAGTAGATAGGAGAAGAATAAGGGAAGGCCTGACAGTGGTGGTGATGGGTAGTGACGGTAGCAACAACGGTCTCATGAGAAGGGAAAAAAATAGAGCAAGGAGGTTAGAGGGGGCTCGGTGATGGCTCCAATAGGAGGAGGAAAGGAAGTAAGAGAAGGAAGAAGAGGGGGTGTTGCGTGCATGCATGCATGTGTGTGTGTGTGTGTGTGTATATATATATAAACTAATGGGGAAAGGAAGGGAAGATGGAGAAGGAGACAAAAAAGGGTAAGGTTTGGCGTGCAAAGGGCAAGCGGTGAAGATGGCAGAGGTGTGCAGGCTGCATAGTTGAGAAGGGAAGGAATAAGGATGCTAAGAAGGAGTTGGTGAGGCATGCATGGGCAGGCAGGGAAAATGGTAGGGTGGCAGGGTTCGAAGGTAGGGAGTTGTAGGGGCTGGATTATATGGCTGAGATGGGAAAGGGAGGGCGATAATGGGGGCATAGGGGATAGGCTTTGTTTGGGATGAATTGGGAAAGAGGAAAGGGAAGGAATAAGAATAAGAGGTAGATGTGGGAAGGAAAGAGAAGAGAAAAGAAAAGGAAAAAAAGAGAGAGAAGGGGAGTGGGCTAGAGGCATAGGCTAGTAGAGAAGGAAAAAAGAAAAGAAAAGGTGGGCTAGGCTGGTCGGTTGGAGAGAAGAGGAAGAAATGAAAAAAAAAAAGAAAGGAAGAAAAGGAGAAAAGAAAAGAAAAAAAAAAGAAAAAGGAAAATAAAAAAAAATTGTGTTTAGAATTATGATTAGGTTTAGGTATGAATTTTTGGAAATTAATGTAAAATTTAGCTATCAATTATCATATATTAGAGTTGGGCTAAAAAGGAAAATAATATAATGACCTAGAATTTAGAATTTAAGTTAGGTTAAAATATTAATTAGTTTATATTAAAATTTAATAAAATTTTGGGGGTATTATAGTATATGTCTTCTTTTGAGTTATTTTGTAATATCACATATTTGAGATCAAGTATTACTTTTAGTTTTGTGTATGATATGGTTTGGGATATTAATTGTATATTTTCTATGTTGGATGAAGTAATAACACCACACATTTACTATTTGACTTCCGCAAATCTACTTATGAAAATGAATTTGGATCCCCTTATTTTATTTGCCATTTATAGTAGAGTAAATAAGAAAGAAAAGAGTTACATATCACTTATGATCAATAAACGTAATTTAATTTTAGAAGTAAATAAATGTATTAATTTTTTTGGCAAAAAAAAAAAATAATTGAAAATGTAGCATATTTTAATCTACTCAATCTTTGATAATCAATAATATAAAGTACTAAGAGAAAGAAGACTATTAAATGGTATAATTTAATCCATCCTTATATTATATATGTTATTTACTCCATGTGTTTATAAAAAAAAAGTCCTTGTTATTTTTGAAAAAAAAAAAAAATTTATTAATCTTAAAGTACGATACATTATGACATATAATATAATTGTTATATCCAAATTAAAGAAAAAAAAATAGTTTTATAATTTTTTTCATCATTTTTAAGAATGTATATTAAAATACATTAATTGTCAAAATTGATTTTCAAAATTTGTTAGGTTTTGCTTTTAGAATTGAAGGGAGGGTTATTTTATATATTTAAAAATTAATAAAAAAAGAAAAGAAAAAAGAAATAGAGAGCGAACAAAATAATAAAAGTGAAGAGGTTAGAAGAGGCGGGCAGCATAAGCAAGTTAAAGACCACTCTATATGTTCATTCTCCACGTTGCTAAATTAAATGAGACTCACGTGAGTCATGGACGAATAATTTATTATTTATTCCACTTCTTTGTTTTTATTAGATGTTAGAATAAATATAAATTATAACTATATAATTTTATTTTTATTATCCTAAATATGCATGTATAAGAAGTATTATAATCGTTGTCCATCATTTTCGAAAATTCGATCACTTATATGATATGCATATATGTATGTTAGAACAATATAAATGATAATTATGTTAAAAATTTAATCGTTAAAAATAAAATCTCTTCTAGTTAGAATAAATATAAATTATAACTATATATTTTTTTTTATTATCCTAAATATGCATGTATAGGGCTGTAAACGAGCCGAGTATTGGATTCGATCGTTGTCCATCATTTTTTTTCTGAAGATTCTCATTTTGAGTCAACTTATATGATATGCATATATGTATGTTAGAACAATATAAATGATAATTATGTTAAAAATTTAATCGTTAAAAATAAAATCTCTTATAGTTTATAAAATTTGTTCGTTATATATATATATATAATTTTTGAGCATTAGACAATTATTTTATATGATTGGCAAAATAATAAACAGTTATTAGCTGTGTATCTTATGACAAAATTCCATCTCTTTACATTCCATCTAACTTTAAATTAGCAAATTGCAAAATTTTAATTTCATAGATACTTAGGAGAAAACTAGTACGATTAATATTATTTATTGCCAAAGGCCCAAAGCTTACAAAAAAATAAAAATGTATCCGAACGAAAGCCTTTATAAGACTTAAAATTCAGCCGTCTAATGCAAAATTCAACGCGGCTATCCTTTGTTCTTTTTCCCTTGAAATTATTAAGCTCGACTGTATCACTGGTTAATAGACCCCAGAAGATGCTAAAGAAGAAAAATGACGAAGGAAATGGAACGTGCTCCTCTTCCCCGTCGGCATTTCCCGCTGGTACTTTGTCTCGTTTTTTTCGTTCTCTCTCTGTTTTTTTTTTCATCTTTTTGCCGATTGCTTACGAAGATAAAATATTCTTTCCGGTTTGGTTAAACTTTCTTCAGTTTCCGCCCTCCTTCAATTTTTCAGTCACGCTATTTCTCCTGTCGCACACCGATACAGAGCTTTAATCCATGTGACGGATTCGTAATTTCAGTCCTCACGTCACCGGTGTTCCGTCTTCGTATCAGTTACCTTTTTTTGCCCCATAAGTTCTTCCTTACACACTAAACTCCGCAAACCAGTTACTATCGTACTTTGAAGCGCCGTCGTAGTAGGCTCAAATTCGCGGTCATTTATGGCGGAGTCGGCTGAGATCAACCGTCAAATTTCATCTGTGACTTCAGTTGAAGTTCCGGTCGACATTGATGTGCGGATCACCGAGGTTGGCGGTATTAATGCGGGCGAAATGCCCGGGGAAAATGGCAGTCGTGCGGTAGAAATCGTCGAGGAGAATAGTGATGGTATGGTGCAAATTCTCAGGGAGAATTTAAATGACGCCGGGCCCGGGGATGACGGTGATGTTGGACTGGAAATCACCTGTGAAAAGGTTTCGACGAGGAAAAAGGACGATGGTGGTTCTCGTAACAGTAGCTGCTCTTCCTTTTCAGCGTCCGGTGCGTATTTCTCACGAAGATTGTTGCTATATTTCCGTGTTGGTTAATTTTAATTCTTGCCGTCTATTGAATTGGATTGATGTATAGAATTTCATGGTAGACAGCGCGTAGTACTATCACTTTATTTTATTTTATTTTATTTTTATCCTGGAATTATCAGTGTTGCGTTGTCATAGTCCACCCGTTTATGAATTCCTTTATTCATACATTTTCAAATATTGGATTATTCAAGTTTCATGACATGACACTTGTAGTGTCTAGTGTGAAAGCTCATTAAAATCAGCACAGGAAGAGAGGAGGGTAGAACACAAAGCTTGTTTAATCTTAATTTTGCTTTATGCTGTAACTGTGGGGACATTTATTAGGTGGAATTCGTGGTCCAATATATTCCACTGTCATTCAGCAGGGGTCACAGATTACAGTTTAATTGCTATTCAGGTGACAAATTTGTTGGAACAGGTTCAGTGGGGCTTGATCGAGAAATTTGGTGTGAAGTGTGGGACTCTTGGTTAAGAATTAAGGGCAAGCAAGTTAAGGTTTTTGATGAGTTTATCTATGAGAATCTTGTTAGGATTCTCAGGGACTGATCTAGAAATGGCTAGTAGTTTCTCGTTGTCATGCCATTCAAAATAAACCAGAACGCTTTATTTTATGGTGATGTATTAACATTTGTGACCAATGGCTCAAGGGTTTTGGAATGTTGACATGGAAGAAATTTTGGATAAATTGTAGATACTCCAGGTGTAGATGCGTGATGGATGCCATTCTGGCGCCATTACTCCTGCTTCTGGAAAATCAGCCATTATCAGTTTCTGTAAGGGGGGACTCTGTGTCTGTCTCTTGCTGGCATCCTTTTTTTCGTCTAATCAATTCGATTCAAACCTCCTCCCCAGCTTCCTCTATATATTTCTTCAGTTATCTACTCCAGTCCATTTTTCCCCCAACCCGGTATCAACTTGTGCAACTAAAGTCGATAAGGCGTGACAAACCCTTACATTCTGTTGACCTAATGATTTTAGTTTCGTCACTGTTATCCGCCATTCTTAGCTCAAGTTATGACAGTTTTCTTTTGTTAGCTGCTAATGTGGGTTTCAACTCGGTGGAACCATTTTACCGGGTCTATTTGGTAGCAAGATTATTGATATAATATTACTCTACTGCAGCATTTTCCTCAAATGGTGCCTTGATATTTCCTAGAAAAAATAGCACATTTATTTTAGAAAGGATACAGTGTAATATATGTATATATATATATATATATATATAAAATAAGTTCTTTTTACAAACCAAAAATAGTGATATGGCTCACAAAGCTAATCTGCTTGGGTTTTCTATTGTTTTGGATAAGTTTTCGATTAAGTTACTGTGATTTTTTGTCTCACATCCATTGCCAGATCCTGTAAACTAAAGACAAGAGGAGAAGAAATTTGACATGGTGCATACATCTGACTTTGTTTTTCATTCTCTCATTTATTTGTGTGTAGTTGGTGGGTTATGTACTGTCTGCCAAGACTCAACCAAACTTATGAGATCCTAAGAGTCTGTCCAGGGTGTAATTACTTGTAGTCGTATCTCATGATGTGTAGAGCTATTGCAATATGATACCTATATACATTTTCTTATCACTACGAACTGCTCCTTCTATATGCTTCTGTTCCTTGAAGCAAGTCATGGTTTGCATTGCTGAAGCTGCTTTACTCAGGGTCTTTTGACAGGAATTCCTCTGATGTGAATACTCTGCCTAGTGAAGGATTGACCACCAATCAGCAAGATAAAAGTTGGGCACAAAAACATGGTGATGGATTTGGTGTGCTAGCTACAAAGCTTATTGATGAAAGAGTTCCTCTGAAAAAGAAGGTGTGAGGCATCCCTCTTCCGATGATTGTTTTCTTGGATAGATTGGTGTGTGGTGTCCCCTTGACAGGGATGCATGATCTCTTTTCATGTTTTCTTTTAGTTTTGTCTTATTCATGAGATCATATCTTACTGTTTTGTGGATGGTTATGATTTTACTGTGCTCTCTCAGAGAATTGAATTATTTTGCTTGCATTGCCCCATCTTCCCAGTTTTTTGTGCTTGCTTTTATGTCAAACATAAACCAAAACTTGTTTTCCCATCATGTGCACGTGCCTTATTATTTTTCTCTTTTTCTGTATACGAGAAGTTATCTCTATAGGTGGGAGCAAATTGCCCTTGATTGTTTTGATATTGTGTAATGGTGCTTTTGTGTCTGTGTTTTTTGTTTTTTTTTTTCCATATAAGATTTAGTTGCTTAAATATTTTCTATCTTGATCATCTTTATTTTCATATTATGAAATCAAGAAGCTAATAGACAATGTACAACTGTTTTTTGGAGATTCCTCTCTCTTTTTCTATCTATTATCAAGACTACTTACTGTGTAAATTAAATGCTTTCACCTATTTATGTTGGTAATACCTCTCCATTTGACCTGTTAATATTTCGTGGAATGAATGCATGGCCTTTACATTGAATAGTCCATGACTTGCAGCTCAAATGGTTGCACCGGCTTGCATCTGTCAAAGAGGATGGAACTGTGCAATTTGAAGTTCCAGCTAATATCAAACCACCAAGCTCAGATGTTGGAACTGAAGTGATTTCTGGTCAAACAAATGGGGAAGAACAAGTTGATGCAGCAGCTGTTGAAATTCTGCCTCGATTGCAGATTGTAATGCTAATTGTTGGAACAAGAGGTGATGTACAGCCTTTTGTTGCAATAGGGAAGCGACTGAAGGTATATGCCTGCCTTTTCTATAATTTTGTCTCACAATTTTCTGACTGATTAGACAGATATGATGTTGACTGCTGCAATCATTTGGTGGAAAAATTTGGTGTGATATCATTGACTAAGAGCTTGTTTGGAGTTCCTAATAAAAAGTAGTTATCATAGATAACTACTTATTTTATAAACTTTTTAGTCTAAAAAATTTCTAAAATAAGTAGTTATCTTGGGTAGCTAATTTTGATAAGTAGCTCTAAACATGAGCTAATTCTGGGTAGAGTGATGCTTTTCTTGTCTATAACCCTTTTCTTTTGTTACTCCCAACCCATTAAACAAAGGAAGAAAATATCCATAGAGAAAAGAAATTGGAAAAGATAACTGGTGTATTCAGATGGCTGCTTTTAGGAAAATAATTTTATTGATAGCTTAACTTAAACAAGTTACGCCCGCTCCTCCAAAGTTCATCAACAATATGGACTACTTTACTATGCACATCTCCCCATTTAACGGTAACATTATTGAAAATGCAATCATTTCCAGATTTCAATTTCTTTTTCTCAAACTATATTTTATTTGCTATCTTTTTTGCCATGCAAGAGATGCTCCTGGAATGTGTGTCAACTAATCTGTACACTTTTTAGTAGCGTGATTCTATCTCCCTGTTCTCGCTCCCTCTCTCTTGATAGTTGGTGGATTTTGGTTATTTGGTCTGGCCAGTGTTTGAAATTGCCTAAGGTGCACCTAGGTGATAGGGGTCATAGAGCCTAGGTGCAAGAAGAAGGCACACACTAACATAACCTAGTCTGATATTGCTATTGATCCTCTAAAAAATATGGGATCTTTTATTTCCTTCTCTGCAATAAATAATTTCTTTCCTGTTCCACTCAAGATTATGTTATTGGTCTTCCCATGACCTTTTTCCCACCTCTGTTTCCTTCACAATGTGAGATTTAGTTGCCGTAATTATGAAAATAAAGCCTGAAAATTGCTAATTAGAGTATCCTTCCCTATCGTAAATATCTTCCGTTTCTTTTTCATTCAAAATTACATCTGTTGGTCTTCCTATGACCTTTCTTACCTACTCCCTTTCCTTCCCATCATAAGATATAGTCATCTTGTTGTAGGAGTTTTTAAATGAAAATAAAGCTTCAAAAATCAAAATAGCTAATCATTGTAAGGCATGCGCGTTAGAGGCCTTGTGAGCCTTAGCAACGTCTTGTTAAACTCTTCTTGATGAAAAAAAAAACCCTAAACCTCAAGTGCCTAGTGCTTGAGGTGTGCCTTTTCAAAACACTGGATCTGTTTGATCCTCACTCTTTTCTCCCACTTGCTTTGTTGGTTAAGATTCTTTTCATGAATTTCCTTTGCATTGCATTGACAAGCCATTGTAATATGATTATGGAATCCTACATTATGGTAAAGATTTCCGATTGCTGTTGCTTTGTTTTTTGTTCCTCTTTATTTCGCCCAAACTGGGTTTTCACGATTTTATCATCTTTGTTTCTTTTCACTCTAAATTGTGTGTGTTCTTTTCTTTTCTTTTCCCTCTTTTTCTCTTTCTCTTATTGCTTTATCAATTTTAAAAAATAATTTATCATCAACTCCCATGCCTATGGTTAGGTGAATTGATTGCGAGAGTTTTACTTGCAGGAGCATGGGCACAGAGTTAGACTAGCGACTCATAGTAATTTCAGAGAGTTTGTCCTGAATGCTGGCTTGGAGTTCTACCCTCTAGGCGGAGATCCTAAGGTCCTTGCTGGCTGTAAGTATCAAGAAGGGTTCTTTTTCAAGTATCCCCTTTGTTTCTTCTTCAAAGAGGTACTTTGTGTTATTTTTATTTTTTGAAGTGGCATTGTCAGGATTCATAAAATTGGGGACTCCTTAAATCCCATAGCTATGTATTTGAAGGGATTTCGGTGTGGTATGCAATACAAATCCAATTTTATTGTCTTCACCCAATTTCATTGATACTTGTGAAAAAAGGAGAAATAGATTGGGATCGAAGGAGTAATTTTTGCTTATAGACCAGAGCCTTAGAATGGAAAGGAGTTGAAATGAATAGCACAATGCAGTTTTAAGGAGTAAAGATGAGTGATAAGGTTGGAGTGTATTTTTCATAATGAGGAAGTAATTTGGCTTGTTTTTAAAAGTCATGTAGCCCTAATGATTGATGTTAGTCAAATATACCTATTAGCAAGTATACTGATTGCAAGTAATATAGGGCATTAAGAGTACCGACTTGTTCCCACTTAGACTAAATAATAATCACTTTAATTAGGTCTAGGCGATTGAAATCAAATAAAGAAGAATAACTAATTTTAAGTTAAGCTAAAATGGAATCAAAGTATCAAACAAAATCTAATAAAATTATAATTAATTAATAAAAATTACCGAGGAATCCGAATCTACCACTCTCCAATTATAATGACCAATTAATCAATTACTTGATCTTTTAAATTACTAACTATGTTTCAACAGAAATATATAACTAACGTAGAATCAAACAAAATCTAATAAAAGTATAATTAATTAATAAAAGTTACCAAGGAATCCGAATCTACCACTATCCAATCATAATGACCAATTAATCAATTATTTGATCTTTTAAATTACTAACTATGATTCAACAGAAATATATAAC
This sequence comes from Tamarix chinensis, assembly GCA_030549775.1. Lineage (NCBI taxonomy): Eukaryota > Viridiplantae > Streptophyta > Magnoliopsida > Caryophyllales > Tamaricaceae > Tamarix > Tamarix chinensis. Next base: position 63,187,862 of record CM060172.1, read on the forward strand.
TAACGTACTCTCTCAAGCTACGTAGTCCTATTGTCAATTATTAGTCTCGCTATCTCTAGTTAAAGGATTTTAATAAAGACAATGCTTTGAGTTCAATTAATTAATTAATTATCCTCTTCTATTGTTGTAGAAATCATGTAATTTTTCTCACAATCTATTTATTTCTATTTATGCTATTTAACCTAAAGTGGAGAATCAACTCTTGCTCTTAACTCGACTTGTTAAACACCAATTAAAGGTGATAGTATGTTAATTAGACACAATCTAGAATAATAGCATAAAACATATGGAGTAATCTATAAATCAAACAATTAATTAATCTATCAGCATAAAGAATAAGGTTCCACTATATCCTTGTTTAAAGAAAATTAGAACATATTATTAATGAAAATAAATATAATCAAATTAAATAAAGAATCTAAAATATATATAAAATATGGAATCCATAAAAATTAGAATATAAAATTATAGACTCAGATCTAAAATCAAACCGAAAAATAATGATGTGCAGATGCAGATGGATAGCGGTGTTGAGTTCTGATGTGCGGCTCTTCTCCAAATTTTTTTCAGAACTCCTGCAACGTTCGTCTTGTCTTCTCTCTGCTGCCTGTTCTTCGGCACAATTGGCACCCCGCACTTTGTGCCCCTGTGCCATTCTCTATCTGCTGTGGTCCTTCTTTTCGCCCCTCGATCTCTCGTTTCTTTATATACATGTATATCATGCAAGGGTAGGCTCTCTCTCCTCTCTTATGCTCTACGTATGAAAGATTAGTATCAATAGATATGGTCCCATTTCATTTTTTTTTTTTTTCTGACTTTGCAGCAAGTGACCCACTATATCTGCTGCTCCCAAACCTGAAAATTAAGAAAAAGAGGTTCAATTAAAATATCATAAAATGTTTCTGATAAATTTTATCTCATGTAATGGTTCCAATTATAACTTTAAGGTAATTTATGACTTTTATAGGATCAGATTTAGGAAATATGTGTAGAAATAGAAGTTTTAGATTTCGGTTTTATCTTTACACGTGAATTTGAATCACCTAAATCTAAGTTTGTACATGAATGTTATGGTCAAAATACGAAAAGATATTAAAATCATACGGAAATCAACTTTAAGATCAAAATTAATTAAATACATGAGATTATTATAAAGTAAACACATAATTAAAAATAATATAAATAAACTCGTATATTATTCAAATAAATAACCAAAAAGCTTAGAGTAAAATGATATAAAATATGTAAAAATATGTGTTCAATTATTTAGCATCTTACTCTTGCTTATTAATAATAAAGTTTTGTTTTATCTACAACAACAACAATTACAACTGTCCTGTTTCAATCTCACCAACAGAAGGTTCAAATGTACACGCCCTCACATGCAAGTGGAAGGTTCGAAAAAATACTTTAAATATAAGTAAACAATGATAGTCAAAGTTTAATTAAATACATAATAAAACAAGTTGCTAATAAGAATTATCATAATAACAAGATAAATAAACACTATAATACAAATAATTATAAATGAATAGATGCCTTATCTACGTGACAATTGACAAGGTTAAATACACTAAATAAAGTCAAAACTCACACATAGAGACACACTAGGATAAAAGGATCTTTACTAACAACAAGGACAAAGGACACACCTATTTTAGGAGATTTAAAGTGCTTGAACTTCCTAATCTATTAAGAAAAGAGACTTGTTGTTTAAAGCCCGTTAGATTAATCCTCGTATGCTACCACTTCTTATCCATGGACATGCCCTCATCAAGCCCTAGTATGACCATGTTGCGAAATCCATCTGCTCACCCATCATTATTATTGATATCCATTTAATCAGTTGCGAAATTATGGATTCTTTAAATCAAAAGATATAAACTGTGTGTGGACATGTTGAACTGAAACACACATACTCAGATTGCTAAAGCAGTTTTTATTTGTCATTTCCTAATATGCTTGACCTTTAACATAGTTGTTTAGACTGCGAGTAGCAATGTAATTCTCTCTGGTTCATCTGAGCATTATGTTAAAAATGCTTGCATCCGGTTCTCATTATATTTTTCTTTTTCCGATTCTTTTCAAGAGCAGACATGGTCAAGAATAAAGGGTTGTTGCCATCGAATCCTACTGAAATACCTACCCAAAGGAATCAAATAAAGCAAATTTTAGATTCCTTACCGCCTGCTTGTCAGGAGGCTGATCCTGAGACAAAGGTTTCTTTTGAGCCAGATGCAATAATTGCCAACCCTCCAGCATATGGTAAATTTTCTGTTCGTCTTTTTTGCGTTTTTCTTTTGACATCCAGATATTATGTTCATTCTGCAACATGCATTACATGTTTTACTAACCACAAAATTCATTCATGTAGTTAATAATTGCCACCTAATTCATTCATGAAATGGTATATTCATATACTTTGTTTCAATATCTAATGACTTTTTCTCATTTGATAGGTTAGGGAGATTTGTTCAATGCATTGGTGGTAGATTGTACCTAGAAATTGAATTTACTGGTGTTACTTTGCAATAGGCCAAGTGATGCAGTTCATTTCCTTGAAATATGATTTATTTTTAGGATTTGAGATGTTTTAGATAGGATTTGTTATTACTGGTAGATGCTATTTGTTGTAGAACATGATTTTGGTGGTCTAAATGTTATTTGATTAGGATTTAGCATTATCTTCTATGAGTAAGTATATCATTTTAAGAATAAGAAGTAAATACATTTATGTTGATCTTGTAAGATCTTCATTAATGTCTTTATACAATTTTATCTGGTTAAAATCTGTTCTTTTCGCTTTGCAGCACTTTCACTTATATATAGGGCACTAGGGCATGTGGTTTTCTTTGTGCTTTGATGAATGGGTAAATTGAGTATTGAGTTGAATTGTTTGTTGCCTTCTATTCATTCGTCCTCTAATTTTCCCAACCCCACATCACCAAGGGATCAATAAGTATCATTTCATCATTACATTCTCATTTTATTTACAATTTCCAAGCTTTTAATGGAGTGCTGAAATTCCTCCCATAAACTGTGAAAAGCTGAATTCTACCTCTAAGCCCTAAATATGCAGGATAAGGAGCTGTAGTTCCATTTGGATGGGTATAAGATAAATAACTGTTCGAATATTGGTATTTCATATTGGCATATTTCATCTTAGTTGGGCATTTTGTGACTACATAGTGTGGATTCTACAATTCAGAATCTAAATTTTAAGTGAAGATTAAAGGTATCATTGTTGATTGTGTTAAAAAGGTTTGTGTTAGCAATGTTTTTCCATTCTGACACTACATTATTTTGTAAATTTACGGAGGAATGCAGCAAAGATACTATGGTATTGTGTCATCCATAATATGGTTGTCGACCATAGTGCATGACGAAACTCATGCTTTGCAGTCTGTTATATGTTTCAGTGATTTCACATCCACGCTGCAATTGTTTTATTAAAAAACTCATGGACACTTGACATAATCTATGTGGAAATGAAAGCTTATAAAAATTCTTTTTTTGTTGTTCCAGAAGCAAACATTGTCTAGCTTTATCGTTATCTGGAAAATATGTAACAGTACAAAGTTGATGAAACATCACTCATCACTGTTCCTGTCACGTAAGTTGAAATTTCCATGCTTTATGAAAAAGGTGAAATGTTTGTGTGCAAGTAAGTTCTGATGAAAGGTATTATTATTTCGTGCTTGAGCTGATAGAAAGGACAAGTTATATAGTCAGTAGAATAATGATAGAAGGAAGACATTTTACGGGGAAAGAGGAGAGGTGTATATGGCATAATTGGGTGATTGTGAAGAGATGAGAAAATGCCAAAGGCCAACTGGTTGTTATTCTATTTTAGGTTCAACAGCTAAATTGTGAAGTTTGCTTGTTTACACCATTATTTTAGTTATGCTTGTTTGCTGTGTAGAAGGAGAAATAGCTATTCCTAAGGTAGTGAGGAAGGAGTCATATTTTAGTTTCTGAGGTGCATGCCATGTTTTTCATTTGCTTTTCCATATGTCTCATAATTTTAAGCTTGGGGCTGAAATGGAGATATCAGTGGAACCATTCTTTGCTGGATGTACATTGCTCATTCATCGCTATACTTTACTTTCCAAAAACTTCATAATTGTCATATAGGATAACAAGAGACAGTAACGGAAAAAAGAAATAGAGATAAGGAGGTAGAAGATCATTTTCTAGAACTCTGAGTTAGTTTTGGACTGCTACTTGTGTTAAGAGCCACTGTGTTCTATGATTCAGTTGATTACGAGTTTCAGATAGTAGTCAATACCCTATTGTCACTAGCTATTATTAGTTATATGAGTTAGTATAACTTGTGCCATTAGCCTTTAATCATCACCGTCCTCAATGTTCGTCATCATAATCATTGTCATTGCCATTGTCAGCATCGTCATCACCATCTCAGTGGAATGAAGGAGGGTTTAAGATAGCATTTGCTAAACTGATTAAAATCTGATCCAGGACACACGCATGTTGCTGAGGCACTCAAACTACCTCTTCATATATTCTTTACCATGCCATGGACGTAAGTATTCTTACAATACAGTTCCTAATTATTCATTATAGCTGAACAAGTGTGTGTGAGTGTGTGTGTGTGTATGTGTGCATTTGTTGCTGTTGCCGCCCCATTCCTCCATCAGTTGAATTCACCACTTTCTTATCCTGATATGTAGAGAGATGTAATTGATTGAATCAAGCTTTGGGATGCCTATCAGCAATTTTTTGAATTTGAGTGTTTTTTTTTGCTGTGTAGGCCCACCAGTGAATTTCCGCATCCACTATCACGTGTCAAACAGCCACTTGCATATAAGGTATGATCTTTGTTCCATCATCATTATGGTGGCAATGCATTTATCTTTGTTGGAATATCTTTCTCAGCAATTTTTTTTTTGAATATTTGCAGCTTTCATACCACCTTGTTGATTCAATTATATGGCTTGGAATAAGGGATTTGGTGAATGATTTTAGGAAGAAAAAGTTGAAGCTAAGACGTGTCACATATATAAGTGGTTCTTACAGTTCTCCTCCTGATTTTCCTTATGGATATATCTGGAGTCCTCACCTTGTACCTAAGCCTAAAGGTTAGTCTTGCTTGAATTTCATGTTTTTTGGTAGTTTATCATTCATTTGGCTGTGGCAACCAAATTTTATTCTTCTGCATTTGTTTGGGCTATCATTTATGGATTATGTTCAAAGCCAAAGTTCAAAATGGGTTATTAATTAAATATGCACTGCACTGCAAGCTCATCTCTAACTCTCAATCATCATTACCGAGGAAAATATTTTATACAGGAACTGCACATTGTAGAATATTTGCTGCTGCAGTTAATATAAATATTTGAAGGCTCATTGTTGACTTCGATTGAAATGACACCTTATATGACTACTTAGAGCTTGTACTTAAATTCATTGTTTTTTTTATTTCTTTTGTTCCTTTGTATCTTTTGATTAAAATAATTAATTAAATTAAAAAAATTATTCAGAACTTTGTAAAAAACAGTACTGAAGTAAAATACTAAATTTTCTAATTAGTTTAGATCATAATCAACAAATTATATATTCAAAGGTGATGAAATAATTTGTTAAATTGTTATATAATCACTTTTATCAAAAAAGATGTATGCACAATGTGCTGAGATTATTGGCTGCTTTGTGAGACAGATATTATTGGCAGCTTTCGCTTGCTTTAAGAATTTGAGCCTTGTCACACTAATTCCTTGAGCTATCTCAATGGGGTCTTGGATCAACCAGAAAATTTGCCATACCATCACTGGAAAACTGCAAAATGCTTCTAGAAAATTGATTGCTGATGGATCCGTGATTGGTATTGGATTTTAAAATCTTGAAATTCTCCGATTGCATCTAGATGTGATTTGCGATACAACTATACGGCTACAATGTTCAATGCAACTTCTGCTGATATGACTGTTGCTTATGCGACTGTTGCTTATGCATAAGTTTTTTTTATTGCCTTTCTAGCAGATTGGGGACCCAAAATTGATGTGGTGGGGTTTTGTTTCCTGGACCTTGCATCAAGCTATCAACCTCCTCAAGAACTTCTGACATGGCTTGCTATTGGTCAAAAGCCGATCTATATTGGATTTGGTAGCCTTGTGAGTTTATATTTGTCTTAAGTTCTGTGATATTTAAACTTGCTGATACTTTTTGTTCTTTCACAATGAAGATGGTATGAGTGTTTGGAGAAAAATGTATGTTGATCTTTGACATGCTTGGATACTTGCATTGAGAGGTTGGGAGTGGATAGAGAGAAGATTACGTTTGTCCTTAACACATTTCTGTTTGTTGTTCATATGAAAAGCAGTGTTCCAGATATCTGGTCTTGTGCAGTCTGTTGGAATCTAATGCATTGTCATGGTGCATCTGTTCAATGACTAAAATGGATGAATATAATTGAACTGATGGCAATGAAACTAGATCTAAAAATTCATCAAGTTGTTATCTTACATTTTTTTTTTTGTATTATAATTGGGGTGTGATTATGAATTAATCTTGCATGTGAGGGTTGCTGCATGCTTTGTAGAAGGCTTTTTTTTTTGCCACAATACTGGGCTTGGACACCTCTAGATGACCACAATACAGGGCTTGGAAACCTCTAGATGACCACTGCCCTCCATTCTATGATGCTGCTAGCAGTTGTAAAAGTAAAGGGACTATGAAGAGCTTGCTGCAGTAATTTTTTTGACTGGGTTGCCAGCTTTGATTGTGGTAATAGTATTGACCCTAAAGAGATAGGATGTGTTTTTTTTCTTCGGACCAAGAGATGGGATGTTTTGGTATTATTATTCGGAAGAAAACATTCTGAATATTGATTTCTTTTCCTTAAGGGTATGTTTCCTTAAGGCTATTTTATAAGTGATGAATATTTTAAAGTGATTCACTTTATAATGTGAGAGTTTTAAATTAATTGTTTGGATTGCAGTAAACACCAAGAATTTGAATAAAGATTTTCTAAACTTTAGGCTGGTGGATTTCTCATAGTTGGTGCTGTTGCAACCATTTTTATGGTAAGGAATTTGAAAATAGTTGAGGTAGAGGAATGAGCAAAAAGATAGTATCAGTAATTTTTTTTTAGGCCAATCAAGTTTAGTGGATTTTAAAATTCTGAGAAGTTTATAAATTCCCATTTAGAATATCCAAACAAGGAATTTAGCTTAGTAAACTTTATAAATTTTTTCTTTAAGTGAACTACCTTCAAGTGTTGCTCTAAAACAACATGTGATAGCTGATATATCTGCATAAGGTGTGCTGTAAGCGAAGAAAGGTAGGACAGAAGATGAATATGTAATATTTAAGGTGAAAAGGTTTACCCGCTTTTCTATCATAGGTATACATGTTTAGGGATTTCTATGAGGCTATAACTGGTTGTGTTTCATTTCTATTCAAGGATCTGAGACCACTAATGGCAATTCCCCATACTGGAATCGTTACAGTTAATTTATTTAAAGTTGTAGCTCTTTATTTCACTAGATTTGCTTATATTACAGTTGTATTGATTGATTTGGGTTGTGTTATTTACATAGCTATTATTTATGTTATAAATGGATGCATAAATAAATAAAGTACCTTTAAGTGAACTCCAGCACTATAAATTGGCAAAAGTAACGGAAATTCTTTGATTTAAAAAAAAAAAGAAGAAAAAGAAAAAAAAAAGGCCTTCTAGGAACTGTCCAAACTTATGTATTTGATAGAGAAGTGAATCAAAGGTTATGGCTCACATAGGTGTTTTCGCACAACTTTTATTTTTATTTATTCTCAGGAAAAAATGATATTTTTTAGTTCCTATTTATGGGGTATTTTTGAATCCATACAACTTTCATTTTTCCATTTCTTTGTAAGTGTGCTTTGAATTTTTGGATCTTTTTTTGTCTTGATTTTATCTGTTTATTCATTCAATTTGTAGTCATAAAAAGGACTTCTATTGGTATTCTTGTCTAAATTAAAAAGAAAGAAAAGACTAGTTCAATAAATAACTAGTCAATATCGAATATAAAATATACATGTATTTCTTCAATAATATAAACTAAGTTAACTATTCTATCTTAGATTCACTAGATAGAATCTTTAAGCTACAAGATTTTACTTATTATTCTTTGGATCTTGATGACTTCAATTGTTGGGATATCGTTACTCATATACTCCCTCAGATTCAAAATAAAAGATGTGTTGGAGTTTTATTTATTGTTCCAATATAAGTGATATTCCGCAACTTTTAGTTAAAAATGTTACTTTTTCTTAATTTACCCTTACATTTATGAATATTATTAAATTGAAGACTAAAGAATGAGTTTATTCATTAATTATGAGACATAACATTAATTAGGGATATATTTGATATTTTCCTTCATTTCTTAATTTTTGTGAACAACTCCAAAACATCTTTTATGTTAAATCTGAGGGATAACCTTTTTCTTCAGCCTTGATTATTAATGTTGGTTGTATATTTGTCAACAGACATGCACATGTTTGCAATTTAAGTTGTGTCAAACAGTTATAATTTAATTTTCAACTGGTGATCAGGAACTGCATGCATGTTGGTTTCCATGATCTTGTTAATGACATACCTAACCACTCGAACATGCGATAATGTACTACATCAGAAATTCTACATATTATGTCTAATTGAATATGTTCTGCTGTTAATGGTAGCATTTTGATTTGGATCTCTTATTTATAATGTCAGCCTGTTCAAGAGCCAGAGAAGATGACCGAAATCATTGTTGAAGCTTTGGAAACCACTGGTCAAAGAGGCATCATTAGCAAAGGCTGGGGTGGCCTTGGAAACAGTAAGATGCTCCCGTTATGCAAATTTTTTTTTTAATGGTAACCAAATATCTTAGTACTTGAGACTGATTTTGTTCTGGTCTTGGGAGGTTGGGGATATGATTTTTGTCTTGTACGAGTATTGTGAATGAGATCTACCTACCTTATATTTCTTTTCTTCTTCTCAGTGGCAAAGCCAAAAGAATTTGTCTACTTGCTGGACAACTGCCCTCATGACTGGCTATTTCTACAATGTGCTGCCGTGGTAGGTTGATTATCTGTTTCCAACTGGTTAGCTGAATTTTGACATATAAACTTGTATGTGCACAATACTAGTCTTACTGCAAGAGTAAGTACTTCAATGACTGTCAAGTGTGTACATTTACTTCTGGTTTCATCTTCTAGTTGAATCTGTGCTTGACATGCCTTTGAGATCCTGAGGATCCCTTATATCTTTTGAGTTTTCACATGGTTTGCACACTTGATAGGCATCATTATGCAGTAGGGCTGTTCTTGTTATCGGCTATTCAATGAACCGATTCGATACCCGAATTGATTTGATCCAAAAAATTAAATAACCGATCAAGGCAATAAAAAATTAATAAATCGGATATCTAATAAAATAAATTATGTGTATATATACTCTAAAAAAGTTTTACATAACATTTTATTGTATAATATATATGTGTGTGTGTGGGTGTGTGATTTGAAAAGGGTGTTTGTTGTAAGTACATTTTATACTTTTTTAATTACTTTTTATTAAATATTTAAATATTATCCAAAGTTTAGAATTACTAATTGAATATAATGTAATTTATGACTTGAATCAAATTATTTGACCAGATTGGTTCAGATTGAAACAGTTTATTATCTTTCAATTGAATTTTTTTATCCGATATTTCTTATTTGCAGCCTACTTGAAAGTTTCGGATATCCGACAGATTATTATGTAGTATACAATTAATCACTGGTTTAGTAACTTGGATTTGCCTGGCTTCTAATCGATGACTGCTAATTTTATACACATCATATGGTATGCAGTGCTGCTTTTATTTTAGGCCAACAGGTGCGGTTTTTATGCCTTTTGATGTCATGCATTAGGCGTCAATTTTCCTGATCCTTCCAATATATTTGTCCTCCCTTGGGGACAATTTTTTTTAAAGGAAAAAGAAAACAGAGATTGTTTTAAAATTCTCTTCAGCATTTAGTACAATGATTTTGTTCCCTCCTTTTTTTAGGTGCATCATGGGGGAGCTGGAACCACAGCTGCTGGTCTTAAGGCTGCGGTACATATCTTAATTCATTTGAAGTTATTTGTGCACCTATGATTCAAGCTATGCCCTCCATTTCTGATCTCATGGTTGCAACTTCATTTTACATTGCTCAGTGTCCAACAACTGTTGTGCCTTTCTTTGGAGACCAGCCCTTCTGGGGAGAGCGGGTGCATGCCAAGGGTGTAGGTCCAGCACCCATCCCTGTTGAAGAGTTCTCACGGGAGAAATTGGTTAAAGCTATACATTTCATGCTGGATCAGAAGGTAAACAAGAATTAGTCCAACCTCCATCTTCTGATATTCTTAAATGAGCATACTCTTGAGTTCTTTGACATATAGCTCTGATATTTCTGTTAGAAGAATTTTCTGTCATCAAGTGGTTTAAGAAGGCTTACTGGAGCGCCATTATAGGTTATGCTATCATCACTTGTTATTGTTGGTAGACTGAAGGTACTGATGGATGGTTAGTCACAGATTAAGTAATCGCGAATGAGTTCATTAGTTCCCAAGATTGATTTTGTTGCCCCTCCTATTGGTCTTTGTGCTTGTTTTTGTTGGGCCTGTGTCTTTTGTCAGAGCAGAATGGGCTTAGAGGCCATAAGTCCAAATTTAGAGATATATTATATATTATTAGGCTTATATATATATATTAATCTTTATTTTTATCTATATCTTATTTAGAAAATAGTCTAAGATATTATATTACAATATAATGTGGTTGCAATAGAATATATTATTAAGAGATAATACCTCGCTAGGAGATATTATATGGTCTCTTGGAAAGTTTCCCTTTCCCCTCTGTTTCAGTTTATCAGACACATGTAGGCCTATTTATAATACTATTGTTATTGTCAGTTTTTTATGAAATAATAATCACTTTTAGGAGTGTCTTCTTCCAAACTTGGTTGGATCGAGTGTCTCTCTTATTCACTCTTCTCTCTTATTCCAATCCTATGTCAGTCGTCCAAGTCTTGGTCTATTTGTTTATCTTAACACAATTGAAAAAAAAGGGAACCCGACAGAAATCATATTTGGATTAAAATACAAGTTTTCTAGACAAAAATGTCAACCTCGGCACAATCTGGATTTTGCAAAGGATTGTCATCAGTGATCATCGCTCTCACTGGTAATCTAAAGTATGTCTTGGCTCAGAAAATGAGAGATAAGAAGGAGAAAGTGGAGGGGGGGGGGGTTGGGGAAGGGGTGTAGAGACAGAATAAGCGATATGACAACAAACTGATAAAGGACCGAAATATGATTGACTAGGCTGTTGAGATTGGAAGATCCTTGGCAGTAGATTAATGGAAGGACCCTACTCTATTGGCTATTTATGGAATAGGTGGAATGGTGGATAACTTGTCCAACCATTCTACTGAGAGAATACAATAACTGTGACTATTAAAAATACAAAGAATCTAGTTTTCAGGGTTCGAATGTGGGACTACCTGCTGTAGATCCTTCTTGATATTGTCTTCTTGTTTAGGATGTCTGACAAACACTGAAGCATGTTCATGGAATGCAGGTAAAAGACCGGGCTGCTGAACTTGCAAAGGCAATGGAAAACGAGGACGGGGCAACTGGTGCAGTAAAGGCCTTCTATAAGCATTTTTCTAGGCGAAAGCTGGAGCCTGGGCCACGTAAATCACATGGTTCAAGTTGCTCTTTAAAAGCATGTTTTGGCAGGGTAGAAAATTGACCTTTGCCCTTCCGTAACTCCGTAGGCATGGTGAGCCGGGCACATAGATGATTTTTTTTTTGGTAGAAGCAGCAGAGAACGAACAGAAATAAGGAAACCGAATGTACCATAGTTATTTTTTCTCCATTATGTGATCACAGAAAGGTATCAACTGCCCAAATATTAGCGTGATGAAATACATCCTTGCATAAACACAGGGAGGTGAGGATCTTATAAAATGGAGAAATTTACATCCTGGTCACTGAATTGGACAAATAATTTTGATCCAGTGTTCTCCGATTTTGGGCTTTCGCTGGCAACCACGGGGTAATTTATGCTGTCTCGGTGTTTTTTACGACTAGAGAAATCTGTTCCGGGTTTTCCTTGCTGAAACTAACGTGTAGAATCTAGGGCTGTTGCCTACAACTTACAATCAGGAAAATAACGTGGTAATAATTTTTTTTAAAATTTTAAAAAATAGAAACGGCAAAAAACAATAATACACCACAACACCAATGGAATTAAAAGTCATCATATACTCTTCAATTGGAAAATCTTTGTAGAATTTTCTCCAATATTTAACCCCATATTGAATCCACAATTGACCGTATGAAATTAAGCTCTCAATAAAAATATAGTGGGACATTTTGGCAATTTATGCGGGGAGTATACACGGTGGTTTTGTCATAAAAACATTGTATATATCCTTAGTAAGAGAGGTAAATTTCATATAAAGTAATACACAATAGTTTTATATTATAACTATTGTATATGGCCTGATAATGCATGAGGAAGTACACGATGGTTATACATTAAACCTTTCGTGTATACCCTTAATTGATAGTTAGCTTTGTCATTAAGGATATATATGACAGTTTTAATGTATAATTCTCATGTATTCTCCTTTGCACTATTAGGACATATATGACGGTTGTAAGGTAAAATTGTTATATATATCCATTCCCCCCCTTTTTTTTTACTTAGTTATTTTTTAACCTAGAACCTCCAACAACTTTTTATTTTACTTCTCGATATCTAGATAGTGTCGTTTGAAGCGACAAAGTTCTGAACTACCATTGGTCTTCTCTCCATCATTATTCTTCCTCATTTTTCCTTCTCTTCAGTTCATCGCCATCACCGTTTTCTCTATCTGCTCATAGTATGTTCATTATTCTTTATTTTTCCTTTATTTGAAGTTTAATCTCTATTGATATGTTTCTCTATTTTTTTTAATTTCGCTTGTGTTCTTCTATATTCGAACCTCTTCATATATATATATATATATATATATATATATACTATATCTGATGTTGTGGTGTATATCTGTATACTGTATGTTGTTAGTTTTTGTGTTGAAATGTTTTGTGAAGATATATTATCAAGTTATATATTTCGAAAAATAGAGTATATAAGTGAAATGGATAATACTTTGTAGAAATCACGGTATTGTTACTTAAGGATTAAGTGACTTAGAAGGACTAAGGGTCCTATATTTCCTTCTTGCATTAGTATGATAAGGTGTATGTCACTGTCCTTAGGTTCTGGGGGTAAGGATATTGTGTTGTTTTGTGTATCAATATGACTGAGTGTACCTTAGTATCCAAGGGTTGATTATCTTTTCTCAAGTAAGATAAATAATAAGAAAGTGTTTGTTTGATGGCCTTAGAATTGATTTAGATTGTTGGTTCAATAGTTACCTTAGCACCCTACCTTTAGGTTTTGGAATTGACTTGGTTATTTGGTTTTGTTCATGGGTTTTGATATGGTGATTATGTGTTTGGAATTATTGTGAAATGGTTAAGCATGCTAGTTGTTGAGCATGAGAGCTAGATGTCGTTTATGTCATCACATGATTATTTGTACATTGTTATTGCATTTGTTTTGTGATTTGGGCATGTTTTCAAATTATTGTGTGATTATGTGTAATGTGAGTATGCTACCTCTTATGAGGTATTGCAATTTATTCACTATGAGGAAGTCATACTAATACTTCAATTATAGATGATTATATGAAGGTCATGGAGTGGTTCAAGATATACTAGAATGGCAAGGATAAATGGGGTCCTTAGAGGAGAGATTCTATTTTTGGAATAAGCTTTTGAGTCTAAGAGTTATAACAAATTGGTATTGTACTTTTGGGTGCTATTTTTTTTTCCTTGTAGTTGGCTTTACTTCTGACTCTTACGTTCTGTATTGTATTTTAGTTATTAATGTTGTATGGACGATGCTTATCCGTAACTTTTATTTATATTATTGTCTTTTATTTCTGCAACTTGATTTTAGATCTAACTTATTTTGAGTCTTAGCACTCGACATAAGAAGGGTGAGAGAACCGGACTTATGCTAAGTGTGGTGGTAACACCTATTATTATATAATTAACGCTTCTACAAAATAAAAATTTTAATAGTAAATTTGAGGGTGTTGTAGCAAGGCTAAAAATGTAACTTATAACTAGATATTAGATGTGATAATCACTTGATTTCAGGTTAAAAGATTACAAAACAGAGAATACAAAGAGATTAAATAAAGTGTGAGCAAAGGAAATTAAGAGATAAACTCCAAACAACAACAAAGAACACCTAATAGAAACCACTCTGCAAACATACCCAATAACCACTCAATGTAGGTAAGTAGAAAGCAAATATCAAGGATAATCAACCTCCTACAAAATATGACAATATTCTCCCAAAACATTAGCGAGATTAACCCAATGCCATAAACGAAACTAGTACGCTACATATCGGTAAGCATAAATCAATCATAGACATAGAATGATTAAGGTAAGGCAAGCATGTACTATCATACATATACCATAATTAACATGAATGCATATGATACATTATACTTATGCTTCAACACATACAACAAAAGAAACATTACAAGAACCGTTATTAAAACTCTAATATTTCGCCTCTTATTTCGTACCAAAAATTTCAGATTTTCTTATTCTGCACCTTCCCTTTCTTACTCTCATTCTCTTGTGAACCCTTGCACCACCACACCATGCGCCACCACTCCTCCTCCTCTCAACTCCTAGCAACCACCACTCATTTTCTTTCGCACCACCAACTCCGAGCAACCACTCATTCGCTTGCACCACCACATCGATGCCATTCTTGGTGTGGCATGTCCTGCCATTCTTGCGCACCTTGCCTGCATTTGGTCCTTTTTGCTCCCCCATGTTAGTAGGTGGTCGCCTTTATCCTCTTTCTCACCACCGGTTCTATTGCTCCCTGCCACTTCTTTTGCTACCTCCACTCCTCTTACATATGGTTTTGTTCTTTCATAGCTTATTCTCTTATTATATATGTATATGTATATATATATAAATGCATGTTGATGCAAGTTGCAGTGTTTGCTATTGAAAAATTGCAGTTTGTTGTTTAAAAATGTGTTGTCGTTTATTGTTGAATGTGTTGGTGAAAAATATTGTTGCTCATTGTTGAATTTTGTTGGTGTTATATCTAAACATACACGAGTGTGTTGGCCAAATTTACATGCACACACACACACACACACACATATATATCGTTGTAGTGCTTAATTACCAAGAGAAATAAAATACTTAAAAAATATTAGTAATGTCACTTGTAAAAACTATACATACATAGATATATACATATATTTTCATTGATAAGTATAGAACACTAGGATGATAGGAAATGTGATATAATTAAATAAAAATATATTTTACATATGTATATCATTAAATGAAAATTTCAATTAGAGTTGCATGTTAATAATTTTTATTTGATGAGGATTAAATAGACATAGAAAATCAAGAAGATATAAAAGTGAATAATTAAATAGAGAGGAATAATTATGCATAATAATGATAATGATAATGATAATAACATATAAGATTTATTAGGATTTAATTATAGTAAGCTAGGTTTAGGATTAGGGTTTATTAGGTTTAGGGTTAGTTTTTATTATAATTTATTAGGGTTAGGTTTAGGGTTAGGGTTTGGCATTTATTGTACTAAATATGATAATTAATATGTTATCTTATAACAAACTATTATATACATTATTCTCAACTCTACTTTTAATAATATCATATTATTATACTTAACCTATATATATTATCTTATTAATATTTACTTGATTTTACTATGTAGAGCTTGAACGATTAGATGATAGTTTGATGTTCAGTTGGTTTGTTAAATATATAAGTCAAGATTATGTCTTTATTTTAAATATGTCGAGTATAATAAGAGGAAGTTTGATTCAACTTAACTCATTGATAAATCTAGTGGGAGTAAATGAAAGGACGTGTTTGGTAATTTATCTTTTCTTGATATTTAATGACACATTTATATCAATAGAGAAATACATAAAAATTAATTCAAGATTATAATTTTTATGATGATTATCTTATGTGGGTTTGTTGTTAGCTTTACATGGTTAAGATATGGTATAATATATTTAAAATTTATCTACCTAGTTGAAGAGTTTACATATTGTGTAATTTAGATCCTTTTGAGAATAACCTTGATGATAAGATTTAGTAGTTGTTCTCATTTGTAGGTAGTGAGATGTCGCTCATTTTTATGACATACCCTCCACCATATCTATGGATGGTGCTAGATGCTGATCTACGAACTCATGTCATATGGTTATACAACAAGCTAGGTTGGTTGTCTGTGAGTGGCGCGTCATATGGCCCATTCCATTTCAAATCATATCACCCACTCTTAACCTTACCTTAGACCAAGCCATGGTCATTGGCTACATCCACTTTTTTACATTGGTTTATCCACCACAGTGATGCACCACACTCGAGATTTATTAAGGGTGAGGTATTTACCAGAGAGTATGATCGGATATCTAGAGAGCTAATGGTTATTGATGATGAGTGGAATTTTTGTCATAACTTGCCTCCGAGTATCCACCCCGGTTACCCTAGAGTATTCGTGACTAGACTCTCTATTGATGATGTGAGGGAACAAATAACATATCAAGATGAATGGACTTTGAGAGTGATAGTTATTAGTTGGGCTTTACAAGGCTACTGAGGGTTTTAGTGTTATGGTTATGAGTTTTTCTTAGTTAGGTGCTTGGGCTTTAGCAACTTTCTTATGTATATAGTGCTGCTATTACTTTAACCCCGTAATATGTATATCTTTTGTAATTTGAACCATTGTATAATGTTTTGCAATGTATGTGTGTGTGTGAACCCTTTCAAAGTATGAGCAGCTTAAGTATTGTTATCTTTTTGGAAACGTGTTCTCATGATTTGTGTATATATATATATATATATATATACAGAGAGAATATCATGATATATTTGAGATTAATTCTTACTAAGTATGAGCGGTTTGTGAATTATTAAACTTATAATTGAATTGATTTGTAATAATTATTTTTACGTGGGATACATCTAGATTGAAAAATTATGGATTGGAAATGGTTGTCTACAAACCATTTGCCTAAATAGTATAATGAAGGAGTGGAGTTTTGATGCAGGAGCATCTAATGAACCTAATGATGGTCATGTTAATATTAATTCTCAAGGTAAGGAAGATTTAGCTTTCTTAATGTTGGAGCCTATCATGCTAAATATTCTTGATAATTCTTATATGCTTGATATTAAAAAACATTCAAGTTGTTCTTATAGCTCTGTCACATATTTGCAAGAAGAAGATGTTAATATACTTTAATGTGTACAAGTATTCAAAGCATGCAAGACTATGGTATACATGGGATGATACTTTAAAACAAGAAAATATAGTGATGATATTCATTAGTTGTATTAACTTGTTGTAAACCCTAACCCTAAGTGTATTTTATGTAAGTTAGGGTTTGATATAATTTCATATATGTATCTTAGTTAATTGTATAGCTTTGTAATATTAATCCTTAGTATCATTTAACCAATGCTATTATATTTTGGATTAAGTGTCATATGGGCTTAATTCAACCATGATAAATGGGCTTGGATTAAGGGACATACTCGGCTGGTTAGGCATGATACCCCTGACTACTCCTCTCCTATATATATACTTGTGCGCATGAATTGTAAGGAAGAATTGAATGAATAATGAATATGATTCTTGATCAAACTTTGAGAAAAATCAGTTGAAGTCTATCTCTCTCATTTGAGTCGACATTGAGTAAGGAAAAATCTGGGCATTACCTTCCTTCATTTCACTTAATCTCGACACCTTTTGAAACCTGATTTAAAAGCTGCCGAACCTTTCTTCTTTTTAACTCAATTTCTTCGACTGTAATCCTGCTAATTCCCTCGTTTCTTTTGTATCAATTCGTGGGTGATATCTTCTACTAAAAATCTTCGATCCAACCTTCCAGCTACTTTGATAAAACCACATCAAGTTTTTTTTTATCAAGTTTGCAATTGAACATGCTTAGGGCTCTAGTAGAATAGTCTATCATTGTTTGAAATATGCTTATATTCAGTGTGTCAACACTGATAATTTGAGACATCATTTGTTTGTGTATGGAATTGATACAAGTTACACTTATTAGGTATGGCATGGTGAGACAGAGTCTAAATATGATAATGAGAAAGTTAGGAGGGAAAGTAGTGGATCATCATTTGAGAACTATAAAGGACATTTGTTAGAGGAGATGATTCAAAAGGTCGAGGAAATTGTTCAAGATTGTCTAAAAATGTTCGAGAAGTTATTGAATGACTCGGAGAAACCTTTGTAATATGATTGTATGATGTTTACTTGATTATCCGATACTTTAAGGTTATACAACTTAAAAGAATGTAACAGATGGAGTGATAAGAGCTTCAAGGAATTATTAACACTCGTAAAGGATATGCTTCCTAATGATAACATTCTACCCGATCGTACCTATGAAGCGAAGAAGATTTTTTCCTCTATAGGAATGTGTTATGAGAAGATACATGTATGTCCTAATGATTATATTTTATTTTGCAATGAGAATGCGTCTTTGGATAGTTGTCTTAATCTTGAATACAAAGCACCACGATACAAGAAGAACAAGGTGTCAGTTAAGGTTTTATGGTATTTTCCTATAATACTAAGATTTAGGTGGATTTTTTATGATATTGAATATGCCAATAACTTGAGATAACATGCTGATGAGAAGATAGATGATAGGCTTCTTAGACATCCATCTGACTCTCTACAATGGATGATGATTGATGGCTTGTTCCTTGAATTCGGTAAAGAAGCAAGAAACATGTGCCTTGCACTTTTTATGGATGGAATGAATCCGTACAATCAAGGCCCCTATAGTATATGGCCGGTGATTTTGGTTATATACAATCTACCTTTGTGGCTCTACATGAAATGCAAGTATATGATGTTGTCTTTACTAATTTTAGGGCCAAATCAACCAAGGAATGATATTGATGTTTATTTGGCACATTTGATTGATGATTTGAAGTTCTTGTGGAACATGGGCATTGAATTATTTGATGCATGCAGTGAAGAAAATTTCACTTTGAGAGCAAAGTTATTTTGTATTATAAATAATTTTATGGCGTATGGCAACTTGTCAGATTATAGTGTGAAAGGCCATTATGTATGCCCAATATGTGAGGAGAATACTTCATTTGTTCAGCTAACACATGGTTGAAAGACTGTCTTCCTCGAGCATCGTAGATTTTTATCGAAGAATCATCATTATCGTAGGCAAAGGAAAGCATTCAATGGCTTCTAGGAAGAAGGATAGGCACCAATTCGGTTGATGGGTCGATAATTATGACTGAAGATGAAACATTTGTGTGTCAAGTTTGGGAAGAAGAATAAAGATAAGCCTCCATCAGTTGGGTGGAAGAAGATGTTTATATTCTTTAATCTTCCTTATTTGGAATCTCTGTATGTGAGACATGCTCTTGATGTAATGTATATCGAGAAAAATTATATGAGATAGTCTTGTTGGTACATTACTTAATGTTCAACGAAAGCCTAAAGATGACATCAATATGGAAGAAATGGGTATTAGACAGGAATTGGCATTGCGAGACATTGGAAGAAGAACATATTTATCACCGACGTGTCATACTCTCTCCAAAAAAGAAAAAAAAATCATTTTGCAAATTCTTTATCAATGTCAAAGTTTTGGAAGGATATTCTTCAAATGTTAGAAGCTCATGTCAATGAAAGAGTTGAAACCAATTAACATGAAGTCTCATGATTGTCATACTTTGATGCATCACTTGTTGATGATAGAATATGTGGAATTTTGTCGAAGATTGTTCAAATTACTATCACGAGGCTTTATTGGTTCTTTAACGCCGTCTGCTCCAAAGTCATATATCCTAATAGTTTGGATGCCTTGCAAAGAGAGATTGTGATTACTTTGTGCCATCTTGAAAAGTATTTTCCACCATCATTCTTTGACATTATGGTACATCTAACTACTCATTTAGTTTATGAGATAAAAATGTTAGGACCTGTTCATGGGCACTGGATGTAGCCCTTTGAGTGGTTATGAAGTTGATAAAAAGGTTATGTGAATAATCAATATTGGCTAGAAGGATGCATTGTTGAGAGTTACCTTATAGAAAAGGTAATTAAATATTGTATGAAGTACTTGTCAAATGTTGAAGCTCTTGGTATTCCTAAGTCTCAACATGCAGGAAAAATTGAAGGACAAGGTATTAGGGGAAAACAGTTTGGGCATGTAGAACCTAACATGTTCCGTAAAGCATATCTATATATATTACACAATAGTAATGATGTTCAGTTATATATTGAAGAAAATATGCTTTATTTAAGGATTAAAAATTCATTAAAGACTGAGAAATGAATAATCAATAAACATGATCTTTTCTTTATCGATTGAATAAGAGATCACATCATTCCACTCATTGGACATTCTCCAACTTCAATTTCCAAAACCCTGAATTAGTTGTCTTAAAAAACTCATTATGAAGTTTTTTCATATACCAGTTATGTGATCAATGGTTATACTTTTTATAAAAAACAATAAGATGAGAAGAGTATAATATAGAACAGTAGTGGCTGAGATAATGCTTGTTACTAGTGCGAAGGATAAGAATCTAACCTATACAGATATGAATTATTATGGTGTGATTGAACAGATATGGGAGTTAGATTACACTGTATTTAAAGTCTCTATATTCAGCTGCAGATGGATTGATAATAGTTATAGGGTTAGATATGAAGATGGATTCACATTAGTAGATTTCAATAGGTCAGGGCATAAATAAGACCCATTCATCTTGGCATTACAAGCGACATAGGTATTCTTTATCACCGATCCTGTATGTGGTACTATCTACAAAGAAAAGAAATGCCAATGAATGTGATGATAAAAATGATGCCAATTGAAATAAAGAGTATGTCTCACCTGTACAAGCAACTTAATTATTGAATGATGATAACAATAACATTAATGAGGAGGAAATATATGTCAGGGATGATCATCATGAAATAATATATGTATTAAATCCTTAAACCAATCGAAAAATAAAGGAAAAAAAGAAGGAAAAGAAGGCGATGTGGGAAATAATATTATAACATATAATATGTGTGCTTGTTTTTTTAAATGCATATTTCAACCTTCCTCATTGAATATTTATTGTATCAAAAAATAATTTAGTGGTATATTATGGTTAATACATAACATTCTAACATATTTTATTTATTGATTTTTTTATAGAGGTATGGCCAATAAAAAAGTTGATAGGAATAGTATTGATGAAGAAGGTAAGAGAGGACCTACTATTATGAAAATCATCACGGACATGTGGAATAGAGGAGAACAAGTTGAGTTGGAATGAAATATTTACAATCTTCCCATTGACCCTTACGGAGACATATTTTTGACATATTTCACTCATCATGCATAACCATGTTTCTATCTCTTATAATAATTGGAAGTAGCTTCCAAAGGGTCATAAGGAGCATATTTGGTAGGAAGTCATGGTAAATATGCTATTTTATTATATCATTTTTGTATGTCAGATGTTATTAATTTTAATACATCAACATTGGTATACATCTATATATCTTATTTTGTAGAGAGTCTTCAATGTCTCGGAGACTAGGAAGAAATGACTTTTTGGACATTGTGGTGAGCGTCTAAGAACATTTAGGGTGTACTTGGCTAGTAGAAAAATGTACAGAAAGAGGGATGACTTTCTACTGTAGAATCCCCCCAAATGATATGGTTTCATTGATTAAGAAAGTTGGAACCAATTTATTGTATATCGTCTTTTGGAGGATTTTAAGGTAATTGTTAGATAATAATTAAACTTTTTGATTAAGAATATTTCATTGATATTTAAATATCCATGTGCTTATATTTTAGCTTGTAACATAGGAAAAAGTGCCAAAAATAAAGAGATTGCTAAGTAGAATAAATACCGACATAATATGGCTCGCAAAGGCTATGTAGGCCTTGAAGAGGAGTTGGTATGAGATTTTGATTTATTTATTTACATGTAAAAGTCTAATGTTATAATAATATTCTTAATGTAAGATTAATTTTTGATTTACAACACATAGCCTAAGACTTGGATCTATGTACCTCGTCCATCAATATTGGTACATTATGGAAGAAGGTTAGAGAAACAAAAGATGGATATCTTAATGAAGAGGTAGATATTGTTGCCGAAAAAATTGTAAGTTTGTAGATATCCCAAACCCTACATAGTTTTCTTTTAGAAAACTATTATATTATTCTTATTCCTATAAGCTAAATTTAAATATATTTCATACATTACAGGATGAACTTAAAATGCTAGATTCTGCGGAGGGGGTGGACCAATATAATAGTGTGTCCCAAGCTATAGGAATTGTAGAACACCCTAGAAGACACAAGGGTTTTGGATTAGGTGTTATGAGAACGAGCGTGTGTGGTTGATCTTGTGGTTCTTGTAGCACTAATGAACAAGTGGCCATCCTCACCTAGAAACTAAACATGGCATTTGAACGGATGACAACAATGGAGTAAGAGTTGTAATTTATCAAATCTCAAGGGTATAAGCCATCCGATTTAGTTTACTATGATCAGCTTCACATAC
Source organism: Tamarix chinensis (assembly GCA_030549775.1). Lineage (NCBI taxonomy): Eukaryota > Viridiplantae > Streptophyta > Magnoliopsida > Caryophyllales > Tamaricaceae > Tamarix > Tamarix chinensis. The sequence continues at coordinate 63,210,603 of CM060172.1, forward strand.
CCAATGTAAATAGCGTTAGAGACAGTTGCGAAGCTGATGCATGTCTTTCTTCTCTTCCTGAGAAAAGCATTACAAATTATAAGTTTTTATTGAATATATTCAGTGTCATAAATAATTAAGAATGTGTAATATTTTATTTTAGGGTTTGCATAAATGTGACTTGTTAGCGAATGACCTTTTAACTCGGTACGCATCAATCATAGTACCCAAATGCAAACAGTCCATGGGTATAACTTGGCCCTAAATACAAGGCCAGTGAGTAACACTCCAATCATTAGCAGTTCACCCTTACCTTTTTATAAAGAAGGAGATGAGGCAGCCATAATGCTAGAAGCTCATGGAAGCTTCATGCCTTGGCCTGCGGATTAGATACATCTCACTATTGAAGAGGTAATGACATTCGATATCATTATTAGACCTTATTTGTTACTTACATTGTTTATACCTTTTTCATATATATGCTCAATACATATTTTGTTTATTATTATGAATTAAGAAATCAAAAAAGAAGAATTTTCCTAGGAGTAAAACGAAGAGAGGTACTAGCATAATGAGCAACACAAAAGAGGGCATTGCTAAAGGAAAGAGAGCTAAATTAGAAAAATCAGTCGCCCCACAAAAGATTCTATCTTTATAGAAGAGCCAACCTCCACTAGCACTGGCTTTATTGTATTTTTATGCCCAAAACTACCTCAACGATAGTTATATTATCATTGATTGTCGTCTTAAGTATGTTGGGAGGGACGTCGCTACTTATATGGTATCAGCGGTTGACATAAGTGACATTTATAATCAGGAATGGATGTCAACCATGAGTGTTGTTTTCTATGTCATATAAGTATTATTTCATATTTTATATTTTAGCACTTCTTGTTGGATTAGAATTTTTATGACCTCTTATATGAGTTATCAGTTATTAACAAATATGCATTGTTATTATCATCAATAGGTTGGTAGCTAGTCGTGCTGTGGTGGAGGAAATGTTGACATCTATTGTGTTTGCGTACCCACACTACATAGCTGATAGTACTATAATAAGGCACATAAACTATTTAGTGGATCGCATTTTAATTGAAGGATACAACAAGCTTTATCCCATTCCTCACCTAACAAATGAACATTAGGTTTTGAATGCCATTTGACATGATCTTAATAAATTCTATGTGTTTGATTCCCTTCGAACATATGATGTGCCTTTTAACGTTACTCGTCGTGGTGGGAAAGAATTTATTGATATGTTAGTATACTTTTTTACTTCTTACTTCATTGGCTTATTTATGCATATATTCTACTTTAATTATTTTAGGTATATATACGTATAATATTGTGTATCCAACTCTATTTATTAGGGCACTATGGACGACGTATCAGAGGAGAGGTGGGAACGGTGTCCCATACCCAAAAAGTCTTAAATATGAGCCTATAATGGTAAGTAGGAAGACAACTATTTTGTATTTTATTTTAATTTGAATTAATATCTAATAGTTAGATAGCTAACTGAATTCATTTAATAATGTCCACAGCAGCATAATGGCGATGATTGTGGATACTATGTATGTAAAGCAATTGATCTAATAGTCCAAAACAGATCGATCAACATAGATCAAAGTTATGTATGTTTGTTTTTCCATATTTTTCCATTAACGAATTATGACATATATATTTGGTACTTGACCTAAGTACTAACTGAATAATCAAAAGTTTTGAATTTATAGTTTTTCATCAGTGGTTATGCACAAGGCCAGAAATATAATGATGATGAAATTGATGAAGTTAGAGACCAATGGGCCAAGCACGTGCACTCATACATTTGGTATTAGAGATCTACATTCTACATGCATGTTCAGGTTTGTATTTCATCTACGTCTTTTAGTCATCTAGGTTATAATCTATGAACTTTTGACTTTGGAGTGTAGAGCTACCAAGTTGTATTACGTCTACTAATTTTGATTCCTGGGTATGCCCAGTGTATTGAGACATACCAATTAGAGATTGATTGAAAATATGTAGTAACATTTGGGAGGAAGACATGCATGTATATATGAATTGATGTTGTTTTACATTGCAAATTTGGTAAATATTTGAACATATAACTATGTATGTGGGTTGGAACAAAACAACAAGAATATATATAAAGACAAGTTTTAATAACGGTTCTTACTTAAACCATTATTGTAGATGTTTTAATAATGGTTTTAAGTAAGAACCATTATTAAAACCATTTTTAATAACAGTTATCCTTAAAAACTATTATTAAAAGTTGGCATTTAATCTCAATTAGGGTTTAATAAATGCATATAAATGATTAAAACCCTAAATCGACTATGTTTTAATAATAGTTTTAACTCAAAACTGTCATTAAAAGATTCATTTTATGCTTATTTAATACGTATTAGGGTTTAATAAATGCATAATCAATGATTAAAACCCTAATTGGCTAACATTTTAACAACAGTTTTTGGATTAACCATTATTAAAATGTTGTTTTTAACAATAGTTGTGACTTAGAAACCTAGTTTTAATAACATATTATATATAAAAACCGTTATTAAATATCAAGTTTACCATGATATTCACAGTTTTTTGTATATTTTTTTATGAAAAGTTATGAATCATTATTAAAGATTTAATAACGGGCGGTTCAATAACAGTTATTAAAATCATAAAATAACCGTTATTAAAACCCCTTTCTGGGGTAGTGTTAACGTGTGTGCTTTTGGTAATTTTTTCCCTTTTTATTTTTTTTATCTTGATTCATCAAAATTATAAAAACCAACATAAAACTTTTTTGGATATCATTCTCTTAAATGATAGAAAATAGTGTTATCTCATTGTTGACTTCATTATCATCCTTTGTTTTCATTCTTTATATGTGTGTTTTTAATGCTAATAATATTTTATATTTTGGACAAAATGAGTTGTATGTTTCATTTACCCATAACCGCAACGTAATTTTCACATTTTATTTGATAAAATTATTTTTGATGTCGTTGACTTAATATATTTCATAATATATAAAATAACTTCAACAATTTATGCTACTTGTAAGTTGCTAGAGCTAAATTAGTAACTATATGAGAGGTTAAGAGTGTCATATTATGTACTTTTATCTTAAAATATATTATTTTATAGCAAATAAATATAAAAGGTTTAATTTTTTGTAGGATCTTAGGTTACTACGATCCGATTCTATGATTTGATCATAAGCCTCTAAATTAATCTTAGATAGAATCTCGATTCTAACAACCTTAGATATATTTAAAAAAATTGAGTTTACTAGAAATAGTGAGATAATAAAGATATTTAGGTTTTTGAGAGCCTAATCTCTTCCAATCCTTGCTATTCCTTGGACTCTACCAAAACTTTCCACTGATTTCCTACCCATCTCCTTATCCCTCCACCCTCTATTCATAATATTAATTAGAAGATTCTAGACTAAAAAAAATTCTTACCAGACTCTTAACAAACTGACTCATAACTAAGTATGGTAATATACTTAACTACAATAAATTTGTTTATCCTAATAACCTAACACTTAGCCGGTGGGAGAATACAGGTAGGAATTCGTAATACAAAATGGAAGTAGGAGGGGGAAATGGTGGTGGGTTTCGCTCACAACATCAGCAGTGGTACCACTGCCTTTCACCACCACCACAACCATCCACGACATTATTACCTAGGAATGAATAAGAAGGGAAGAATAGGAGTTGTAGCTGGTGGTTGGATTGGCGAAAACACCAAGGACAAAGGGGTTGCAGGGGCGTTTTGGGACGACGTTGGTGGTGCATGGCTGCATCAAGGGAGGACGCAATGCTTGGGGGAGTTGCATGAATGTGTGGTGTTGGTGGGGCATTTGGTACGTCATGATGTCAACCAGTTGGCTGGGTTCAGCGTGAGCTGCTGGCGGTGAGCGCGGTTGTTTGGCATGAGTCATTGATGCAGCCAAGGGCTTGTAGCGTGCGGTTTGGGTGGCGATGAGTCATGAGGGCTGCAACGTGAGCTATATAAGCAGATGAGGGGGTTCAACGTGAGGCTATGAGGCTGGTTTTGTGGTGGTTGCGTGAAGTTGTGGCTGGAGGGAGTGTTGGTTGCACCGGAGAAGCATTCTGGCGGTGGTTTTCACCATGAAAGGGTGACATCGATTGGGCATGCAACGTGAGGTTGCTCGTGGTGGTGAAGCTTGAGAATGGCGGAGTTGGATGGAGGGGCGGGCTCGGGGGCAAGCAAATGCTCCCTTACTGCTGAGTATGATCTCACGAATAAGAGGGAGGGAGGGAGGGAGAGAGAGAGAGAGGCAAAATGGGGGGTGGCGTGCTCGAAATTAGGGGGGCTGGGTTCTGAGCTATTGTGCACAAATGGGGAAAATTCTGGACAAAAAGAGGGGAAGTTTAGTTGCGTAAGAGGGTGAAAGGATAGGGTAAATTAGAGTATTTTTAACCAAAATTTTAGCTAAACAAAGGGAAAATAGATTGGGATCTAGTTAAAATTTATTTAGGATCCAATTAGATACTCAGGAAACTAGTTAGATTAAGTTAATAATTTTAAATATAAAATTATCTAAAAATAGATATATGTGAAAATAAAATCTACAAAAATTAAGAAAGTATAAGGAAATGTGTAAAATAATTTTAGAAAATTAAATATATAAAAATATTAGGTATCATAATTGGTTTGAAGCTCCTCAGATAAAAAATATTTGAAAATAATAAAATCAGATAATTCATGTAAATACATTTTTTCACAAACAGACGAAATAATTAATGAAGAATCCAAAATGATATGGATAGATGCGAAATAATTTTATAAAATCAAATGTGTTTAAAAAACATTTGACCTCACAATTCTTTTGAAGCTTAAACAGGTTAAAACGGTAAAATTGGCAAAAATTATTAATTACGGAAAATGAAAATTTCTGCGACTTTGTAATTCGAAAGAAATTGATAAGTTTAAAAATTTCCAAAACTCTCATGTAAGATTAAAATATTTTAAAAGAAGAATGTTTAGATTAACCAAAATGAGTGATAAATGACTTAGAACAAAAAGTTGCATTAATTATGATTTTCTACAAATGACTTAAATATTTATGCAAATGAAAAAATAGTTAGCAGAATGCTCGAAAAAGATGCGGAAAGTATTGAAATGAAAACAAATATAATTATAAATATTTGTAGACACAAGTTACAAGTTGTGAAAAAACCAAAATGAGTAAAAATAACATTATCAAAGAATTTGCAAACAACACAATTGGATAATTTGGAAATGACGTAGGTGCATCCTCATTTGAAGATCACAATCTTTTCATTCATTTTTCCATATTTGAGAGCCACAAAAATCTCCTTACTTGGAAAAATTAATCATCCAACAAAACTTATCCATGCAATTCATATAGGCCATGCAAACCTTGCCAACCCCCTCCTTTTATACCGTCCACAAAACACCTCAAAAGAGGGCTATTATAAGCCACATTTTTTCTCAAGTTTTTTCCATCTTTTTAACCCATTTCCCTTAATTTTTTATACCTACAAACCCAAAAAAACACTCAGCCCATTCTTCACCTTTTAAATCCACACAAAACAGCCACAAGTTCCTCTCAAGTTGAATGCCAAGTCATTTTTAGTACTTGGGAAGAACAATGCAGATTTGGGGAAGAATAAGGAAGGCTAGAAGACATTTCTTAATTCATTTTATTTCTTCTAAGAATAAAATGACATTTTTCTATTTCCTTTTGAGTAATATAGATGTTATATGAGTTAGAACATGTGCTAAGTGGGTGAAGTAAGTTTGAAAATGTGCTCAATTTCCCTCCCAACAACTAAAACTCATGGTTGGAACTTAAGTAGATTTTCTCCTTTATTTTAGCTCAAATCACAGGTATTATTTGGCTAATTTGTAACCTTTAATCTTAAAATTTTTATATAAGTTTCAAGAATAGAATGAAATTGGAAACACAACCTATTGGCCCATTTTCCTCTCCATGTACCGAGAGTCTTTACTTCATTTCTCTAGTGCAAAAGTTTGAAGAATTTGTAAAAATCTTTTAGGATTTACTCTAAGAGTTTAAACATTTGGCTATTCTTACAAGTATTTATTCAAGGGGTTATCAAGAATCACTTTTTATCCACCCAAACCTCCCCCATTTCTTTCTTGTACTTTTGGTTGTTCTAAAGTTTTAGAACACCAACTCCTAGCAAGACCCAAGTTGAATCTCATATGCATAAACTTGGTATCAAAGCTTATGTTATAGTAATTTGGGTCTTATTTTTCTGTCCCCTCATCCTTGTCTAAACTAAACAAACACACACACACATAAAAGAAAAATCTAAACAGAGCACCCTTCCATTTCTTGAACCCAATCCCATTTCTTCTTCCTTCAACCAAATCCTTTTCTCTTCTTAACTTTCTTAATCTTCAATGGAAGACCTTCCTTTACCAATAGGGTTGATCCTTGAGGAAACAAATAATTTAATAAAGGATAGAGCCATTGCGTCTTTTAAAATGATATGAGAAGAGTACTTGATATCTTGGAGACCATAATCCCTAATATGGCCTAATACCAACAAAAAACAACACCCCCATCTCGTGACCCATATGGAGATGTTGAACATAGTGGTAGTGAGGATGGAGAAGAATCATCCTCAAGTGAGTCTTCTATGGATCTAAGGAGGAGGAATAAAAAAAAGAGAGAGTTTTCATGATGTTAGGGCCAAGGTACAGGAGTTTGAAGACAATCACAGTTCTGAAGATTTTTTAGAATGGGAGTTGAGGTGTAGTAGGTTGTTTGAGGCCAAGGGTTATACCGACATCAAAGCCTTTAAGGTAGTGGTTCTTAAGCTCAAAGGTCATGCACTACTACAAAAACAGAAAATAATAATGAGACATTAATAACTGTGGTTAGGAAATCATTGCCAAACGTGTGAAAATTAATGTGTGGGACAGTTTTGATAACAATTATAGTTCAAAACCATTATTAAAACCCTACTGCTAAAATTTTACATGGTAGTTTTAATAATGGTATATGAAAAACCGTTATTAAAAGATCCTTTAATAACAGTTTCTATAATAACTGTTGTCAAAAGGCTGAGAAGTTTTAATAACGGTTCTCGTAATAACCATTTTCTTTTAATAACCATTTTTGTAAGAACCATTATTAAAACCTAACGTTCCGCCTTTTATTTCGTTCAGTTCTGTTTTGTGTCAAAATTTTCAAATTGTGCACCTTCCCTCTCTTACTCTCCTTCTCTTATAAACCCTCGCACCACCACACCATGCACTACCATTCTGGCTCCTCTCAACTCCGGGAAACCACCACTTGTTCTCTTTCACACCGCCAACTCTCGTCTTCCTTACAACACTCTTTTGCTTGCAGCACCACACCTCTGCCATTCTCGGATTTGCATGTGCTATCATTCTTCTACACCTTGCTAGCACTTCTTCCTTCTTCCTCCACCGTGTTTGTAGGTGGTCGCCGCTCTTCTCTTGCTCGCTGCTAGTTCTCTTGCTCGCCGCCGCTCCTTTTACGTACATTTTTTTTCTTCCGCGCGTAGCTTTTTCTCTTCTTATATATATATATATATGTATAAATGCATGCATGTTGATGCAGGTTGCGTTGTTTGTTATTGAAAGTTGCAGTTTGTTGTTGAAAAATGTGTTGTTGAATGTGTTGGTGAAAATTTATTTTTGTTCGTTGTTGAATTTATTGGTATTGTTATATATGAATATATACATGTGTTGGTCGAGACCTTTACATACATACATACATATATATATATATAACATGCATGAGTGCTTAATTACAAAGAGAAATAAAATACTTAAAATTATTATTAATGTTATATATATATATATATATATATATATATATATTTTCATTAATAAGTATAGGACACTATAAGATATAGGAAATGTCATATAATGAAATAAAAATATATTTTATATATGCACATCATTAAATAAACATTTCAATTAGAGATGCATGTTAATGATTTTTATTTGATGAGGATTAAATAGATATAGAAAATAAAGAAGATATAAAAGTGAATAATTAAATAGAGAGGAATAATTTTGTATAATAATAATTTTTAATAATAATAACAATAATAATATAGGATTTATTAGGGTTTAATTATAGTTAGCTAGGTTTAGGATTATGGTTTTATGAGGTTTAGGGTTAGTTTTTATTATAATTTATTAGGGTTAGGGTTTGGTTTAATGTTTATTATACTAAATATAATAATTAATATGTTATCTTATAACAAACTATTATATACATTATTCTCAACTCTATTTTTAATAGTATCATATTATTATACTTAACCTATATATATATATATATATATATATATATATATATATTATCTTATTAATATCTATTTGAGTTTACTATACATAGCTTGAATGATTTGATGATAGTTTGATGTTCAGTCGGTTTGTTAAATATATAACTAAAGATTATATCCTTATTTTAAATAGTTTGATGTTGTTAGCTTTACATAGTTGGTTAAGATCTGGTATAAATATATTTATGATTTTTCTACCTAGTTGAAGATCAGTTTACATATTCTGTAATTTAGATCCTTTCAAGAACAACCTTGATGATAAGATTTAGTGGTTCTCATTTGTAGGTAGTGAGATGGCATACCCTCCACCATATCTATGCATGTCGCCACATGCAGATCTATAGACTCATGTCATATGGTTATACAACGAGCTAGGTTGGTTGTATGCGAGTGGCGCATCCTATCACCCCTTCTATTTCATATTGTATCACCTACTATTAATCCTGCCTTAGATAGAGTCATGGTCGTTGGCTACATCTACTTTTTTGTATTGGTTTGTCCACCACACTGATGCACCACACCCGAGATTTATTGAGGGTGAGGTGTTTGCCAGAGAGTGTGATAGGATATCGAGAGAGCTGACGGTTATTGATGATGAGTGGAAATTTCATCATAGCTTGCCTCCAAGTATCTACCCCGGTTATCCTAGAGTATACGTGACTAGACTCTTTAGCGATGATGTGAGGGATCAGATGATATATCGTGATGAGTGGACTTTGAGAGTTATAGTTATTAGTCGGGCTCGACGAGGCTACTTGAGAATTTAGTTTTATTGTTATGAGTTTTTCTTATTTAGGTATTTGGGCTGTAGCAACCTTTTGATGTATACAGTGCTGCTATTGCTTTAATCCCATAGTATGTATATCTTTTAGGCAGATTATGAGTCTATTTATATAGTAATTAAGGTTATAAAAATTCAGAGTATTACAATATGTTTCATGTGTTACCATGGTATGCTTGGTATTTCACTACTATATACTTCATGTTTGTCTATGATATGTTTGATGTTTCACTATGGTCCATCATTATGTGGTCATGTTTCTTTTTATTATTATGTTTTACCACAATATGTGTCGTGTTTTACCATGGTATGCTTAGTGTTTCACCATAATATGCTTCATGTTTTACAATAGTATGTTTGGTATTCCACCACCATATGTTTCATATTTCATCATGGTATGCTTGGTGTTTCACTATGATATGTTGATATTTTACCATAGTCTAGTCAATATCAGTCATTATTTCACCATTATTAACCTTTATACTTCACTATAAGCATGTGTTATGTAATTAAAATTTAATCATGATATGTTTGATATTTTACCATACTCTACTTTATGTTTTATCATCACGTGCTTAATGTTTTACCATTGTTACCTCCATATTACTCGAAAAAAAACTAACTTGTCATATTTTAGAATCATTAACTTTATGTTTCACCATAAAGCCTATAAATATTAGACTAATGCATCTTCTTAGTCGGTGCATTAGATTCGTTCCAATAACTTTTTTTTTATCAAACATTTGACCTTTATTAGATTTAGTTAGATATGCTATACTATTAGAGTTTTAATCCAATTACTCTTATAATCATAAGAAACATATTAATATGTTATATAAATAAAGAATAAAAAAATAATTTTATATCAAATAAAAGGTCAGCGGATATAGATATAGATTCAGATACTTTCTTATAAAACAAACCCCCTTTGTAAAGCACCGCGTGAGGGATGCGAATCATGGATTTCAAGATTAGTATAGCCAGTAACAAGAAGATGATGGAAATAGTTAGCCTTCATGTAAATTGGCAAACACGGGCGGAAGGACGGATGCACCAATAAGTGCTACAAACAAGAAAAGTCCATTTGAGTAAACAAAAGTCTAAGCACACGACGTCGACCTTCCCTCGGTCTATGCAACAGGGAGACACATAATCCCTGGCATATGTTCATTAAATTCGAATATCCACATAAATACCCTGTAACAAAACTCCAATAATAGAGGTACTTTATTCCGAAGGTGCTGCTTTGACACCCACAATGGCCATGAGAAACTGAAGCTTTTCATCTTGATCAGCCAGATCAGAATTGTCATTTAAGGAATCTGGTGGCCCAACTCCAGTAAAAATATATAGCGACTTCAGCTCCTCTGCACATGTTGAATGGATCGCTGCTTCGTACCCTAGTACAGTTCTCAAAGCGCGGATTTGTTTCCATATTCTCGCCTGATCATTGGGAGGAAACTAAGAGCATAAGTGTTTGTGATTTATGTCTCTTGTACGGTCTATTTAAAATCAATAAATAAAAGAAGCTAATAATTAAATTAATATTGATTTTAGATTTTAATTTTGATTAATATAGATAATTTATCGAAAATAATAAAAATCTGAAATTTTATATTTTTTGTACAATTTATTTGAAATAAAAACTATTTTTAGATGAATATTTATTTTAGATATTAACTTGTATCAAATTAGATATTTTATTAAAAATATTTTTTTAGTTCTAAATACTTTGATATACTAGAGGCATGGGTTGGGAGTAGGGCTGTTCACGGTTCAAATATCCGATATTTCGGATATTTGATTGTCGGATATTTGAAATTTCGGATATCTAAAAATGATATTTGATATTTGATTTGAAACTTCGGATATCCGGAAGATCGGATATTTGAATTTTCGGATCGGATATCATCGGATATCAAATATAACCGATATTAGCCGAATACAATTTCAAATATAAAAAAAATTACCAAATGACAAATATATTTCATATTATCCGATTTGTTGAGCGAATGCTGAGCAAATATCCGATTCGCTTAGCAAATATCCGACTTATTCAACAAATATCCAATGTTAAAACTAAAATAAGAAATGAGTGGATGAAGTCTATCGGTATGCAAAGTATTTTTATTTTTATTTTTATAAATATCTAAAAAGGGATTGTATTAAAAATATAATTTCAATTACATTAAATTTTTCCTCAAATAATAAATAAAGTAAGTAAAAATTATACACAGACACATATAAATTTATTTATATACAATTATATATAAAATAAAAAATTATAAAAAAATGTATAAATATTTTTCTTCGGATCGGATATTATTTGTATTTGTCGGATCGGATATTTGGTTTGTTTGACTTTTCGTTGACCGGATCGGATATTTGATTTGAAAAAAAAATTGGATCGGTTATTTGTTTTTTCGGATCGGATCGCTTCGAATATCAGATCAAATAAGCAGATATCGGATAACATGAACAACCCTAGTTGGGAGCACTCGAAGATGTACCTTAAAACTAGAAAAAGGTTTGCCGGCAAAATTTCCAATTCCCAGAGGTTAATTTGTGTAACATAACTTTAAATCCTTACCCATACGACCCACTATATATAAAATGATCAACTAACAAAACCAAAAGTATATAGACAGAAACCAGACAACACTTGCCACGAGGCAGGTCAGGGATGGCAGACAGCATCATGTTCCTTCCAAAGATAAAATATCTCTACGACAAAACGAAAAAGAACATATGAATAAAGAGTGAGCGCTAACCTCATTGGGATCGACACTTGTTTCCTTTTCTGGCGCGGTATCAGCAACGTCCAACTTTGTTACGCCCCAGGAAATTGGAATCTTGTGATGGCCTTCCGCTGAAGCAACTATATCAGCAGAGGTACGATCCTCCCCTGTAAAATCAAGATCAGAACTTGAATTAGAGGACTAGTTTTCAGGATTGCCTCTTTCTTTCTTTTTCTTCAAATCTGACAGGATTCTTACCTTCAGGTATCTCCCCTGAAACTAGTACTTGCTTATCAACTCCACTTTGTACTTCAAACAAATTGAAGCCACTTTCATCCGCTATTTCTCTAACATCAGCATCAGAAAGAACAAAACTTTTCTTTCTATTATGGACAGCCACATCTTCAATATGCCTGGAGGTCACCACTTGTTTCTTTTCCACCCCAGGTACTTGTTCCTCTGATACAAGTCCATGACCAGTCAAAGGACCACTGACCCAAGTTTGTGTCATGGCATTCCTAACAACTGAAGCACCTAGTGTCGCACCTCCATCTTCTGCGGTTGGCTTCACCTCATCAGGAATAACACATGCTACTGGAATTTCCATGCCTTCGCCATTTTGTGCAGTACCCACCATCTTTCCATCATCTCCCCGAAATTCAAGAGCTGCTTCTTCAGGGACCATTTTCAATTCTTCCATACCGATGCTGGGATAATTTCCCTCTGGCACAACAGGTGATACTTCACTTTCCCACTGTGGAGTTTCATTAACAGCTCTGCCTTCATCCCTAATCCTTTCTAGCAACCCGATCGTCTCCCTCGCCAATTCATCTGGCTGCAGCACGGTCGTCTCTCGCACCAATTCATCTGGCTCAAAGTCACCAAATTTTAATCTGGTAGAAATACTCTTTTCACAGAATACTCTCGGCCCTGGGGATGCCAGCTTCTCAGAATGTTCAACATTTCCGTCATTTTTGCCGACTGACTCAGCTATTAGTACAGCTGCACGTGCTGCATCTACCGGAGCCTCGTACCCACTCTCTTCCATCAATGCAATCTCATTTTCTGCTTCTCTAATTCCTTTTATTATCTCATTCTCATTAACTGCAATAAGAGCTTCTTGCTCCAGAGCGACTGCTGGCACCTCATTCCCTCTTTTCTCCAATGATGGCATACCATCTTCTTTGCTATTTCCTTTCAATAACCCATCACCTGCAATGGAATGTCCACCTACAGACAACTCATCTAGCTCTCGTCTTTGATCCACCGGTGACGTCTCGCCTTCTAGCTCACCATTGGCTTCCGATATATTCTGTACTGCATTTAGAGACAGATCCAACTTTGCACTTAGTGGCAGCTGAATCCCTAGTTGCTCCACCGATGGTAGCACATCTTCTGCTTCCCCAATTCGTTTGATCAACATCTCATTCATTGGATCTAGATACTTCTGTTCATCAGCATCTACTGAGATTCCATTTCCTCTTTCCTCAACTGGGGGCATCTCCCCCTCTCCTTCTCTAATACCTGTTAGTAACTCATCGACCGCAATTGGAGGCTGCTCCTCCTCTTCCTCCATGAATTCACCTACATCTTCCTCATACCTATTTGATTCAATTTTATCATCTATGGCTTCCATTTTATCTGAATCATTTCCATTGTCTCCATCCTTGACTTCGCCTCTAGCAACCTGCATTTCAAGACTGTTGGGCACATCCACATTCAGATCTTTATCGTTCATACCATCAGCAGGGAGAATCTTGCATTTATCATCCTCCATATTGCCCACATCGTCCAGTTCAATCCTCATCTCAATTCCCTTCCTCGCATCCTCCTCTAATTCTTTCTCTTCCTCTTCGATTTCATAACTCTCTACATAAGCAACCCGATCTTTGACAATCTCATCATACCAACCTTCCGTTACAAACCGTCCTTCCTCCCCCTCATTCAGACACATCGACTCGTGGCCCAAATAAGGAAAACGATCTGCTTTTGGTTCTGATAGCAGTCTACTCATGAGCTTCTCGGTGCACATATAACTTCCAAAGACAAACCCTATCGAGACAGACAAAGCAATACCAAGAGCAGATAAAGCTACAACAGGAGGAAGAACAAGAGGGGCAGATGAAATCAGTACACCTGTGACAGCAATCTTTTTCCCTAGTCTTAAACCTTTGTGCCATAACCATTCCAATTTGCTGTTACCCCAACCTTGTGCTGGGTATGGATAGATCTTCTCATCCTCCCATTCCTCACTAGGATCTTCTTCCATCCTGTACAAAGCGTTAACCCATTTGGAATCCATCATCTTGGAGTTGGTAACTAGTATAGTTAAACTTAGTATTTAAGATTTTAAGGTAGTTCCGGAATTGAACTTTTTTTCCTTCAAAAATCATAGCCAGTATTTTCGCCTAATGTCAGAACATTGGTATAAATTAGAAAATTCGCTACAGAATTTGAAGGACAACTGGACCGAGGGATGATCAAATAAGCATTTCAGATTCCACGTAGCAGAGTTTGTGTTTAATTTATACAGATACAAAAAGACCCATAAGCTGTCACCTGCTAATTCATGTTTCGGCTTAAACAAACGATTTGTATTTAAGACATCACGACAAATAAAAAACTTCGTAGTTCTTCAACTTAAATAAAAGCAAGTTCATATTTCATCATCAACCAATTTAATCACAACCCAAAAGAAAGAGGAAAGAAGAAACAAGCTTGCCTGATAAACATATAAGGTAAATGTGCTACTTCACATGTTGTCCACGATTGCTTCTTAACTTGTAAGATTTCTGGTTTAGGGTTTTTGAATGGGTGAGTTGAGACTTGAAAGATGGGCAGTGATATACGGCGTTGGTTTGCATTTTGGATACTGAGCGAAGGGGTTGATTGGAGTAGAGCAGAGAAACAATTGCACACGTGTCAGAAAATATGGAGCGACACCTTGCGAGTAACGGTGGGGGAGAACCTGAGAGGGACATCTGTAAATGCTGCCAAATTAAACATCATGCAGACGATGCCACCATTTTTATGATCACGTCCTTCCCAGTCCTATCCCAGCGTGCTGCCCACGTGCCGAACGGTGTGACAGAAGCTTGCGCTTATGGTCTTGGCCTTTGTGGGCTTGGGTTTGTGGCATTATGCAATTTCAGTTGAGTTAGTTTTGGAGTGAGTCGAGTGACAGAAAAAATGAAATAATAATAATAAATGGAGATGTGAAAAAGAAAATAAAAAAAAATTAATAAAGAAACAACTAAGTGAAATTTTTATATATGAGTGTTCGAGAGATAATTTTTATATTATATAACATGTTGTACGGTAAAATAGGTGTCATATTACCATTTTAACAAAAAATAACTAGGAAATTACCCATTATTTATCCTTACTCGCTCTCAAATAAATTTTTATTAGTGTTCAAATAGTCTTTTACCATTAGTGTATTGATTTTTTACCACTAATATACTGATTTTTTTACCTTTAATATATTTATTTTTAACCAACAAGTTAATTTTTTTTACCAATAATACACTAATCTTTTATCACTAATGTATTGAACTTTTACCATTAATGTATTTACTAGTGAGTAATGTACTAATCTTTCACTATAAATATAATATTCTTTCACTACAAATGTCACGATATTTCACCAGTAAGTTGATATTCCACCATTATTTTACTTAAAACTAATATTTCACTACTAGTATATTAATTTTTTACTACTAATATATTAATCATTTGCCAATGATGTATTTATTTTTTGCCAGTAAGTTGATATTTTACTATTATTCTGTTTAAAACTGATTTTTTACTACTAATAGACCAATATTTCAGTACTAATGTATGAATCTTTCACTACTAATATAGCGATCTTTCACCAATGAGTTGATATTATGCCATTACTAAGTAAAACTAATCTTTTACTATTCGTATACTGATTTTTCACCACTAATAATGTACTAATATTTCAACACTAATATTTTTATTTTTCATCGGTAAGATGATCTTTTACTATTATTCTACTTAAAACTAATCATTCACTACTGATGTACTAATCTTTCATTACTAATGTAATCTTTTACTAGCAAATTACTATTCCATCACTATTCTACTTAAAACTAATATTTCATAACTAGCTTACTAATTTTTTACCACAAATATATTGATCTTTCACTACTAATGTATTTATTTTTCACTAACAAGTTGATCTTTCACTAATATTTTATTTTAAATTAATATTTTACAACTAATGTATTAAGCTTTTACCAACAAGATGATTTTTTACTATTTTTTTTTACTTAAAACTAATCTTTTACCACTAATGTAATAATTTTTCCATCAATTTTTTTTTATCAAAAATATATTACTATTGATCTCTATTCATAAAGTAAAATTTTAAAAATATTATGGTCTAATTGTTTTATGTTTTCTTAATAAACCAAAATTTAAATTAATTAATTAAGTAGAAGAAAATTAAAAAAAATAGCATTGTCGCACACCTTGCATCTATATTTGTATCCTTAGTATATTTATAGCATATCTTTAATATAATTATAGTATATTTATAATTAAGTATACTATATTTATAATTATTTAGGTACAACACAAAAATACTGATGTACATATAATGTAATTGTAGTGTATTTATAATTAATTATATTATATTCATAATTATATAAATGTTACTAAAAAAATAATAAAAGTACAACATATATATATATATATATATATATATATATGAAATGTGCATGCATAATTATATATTATGTTTGTCGTAGTCCATGTCCCTAATAGCTTCTCTGTCATAAGCCTGATTGTTGTGCGTAGAGCTGGCAAAAGTTGACTCGATCCGCCCAACCTAACCCGACTCGATAAGATCCACAAAATTTAGCAACCCGACCCGACCCAACATTGATCCGACCCGACACTGACCGGATAAAAATACACCCGACCCGACCTGATCCCAACTCATGACCCGTCATTGATCCAACCCCATAACTACCCGACCCGTCATTGACCCGACCCGATATTAACCCGACCCGCTTCGATCTGACCCGACCCGAACCAACGTTGACCCGACCCGACAATCACCCGATCTGACCCAACATTAACCCGATCAGACGTCAAAATATATTATAATAATAATAAATTATACATATTTTATTATTCATTTAAAGCTTTTAAAAATATAGTATTTTATAAATTGTACTTATTTTTCATAATTTTACCCTAGACATTCTTATTTATTAATGATATCCTAATAAGATATATTATTAATAAATAAATAACCAAAATAAAAAAGGCAAATATCCAGTTGTAAGCTTGTAAAATAATTTTCAAAAAGTGTTCCATTACATCCACTAATCCACCTATTTGAAGAAACTCTTAATAGAAGAGCATAATAGTGTCCTTTATCAGTTATCACCCACAAAATCCAACAAATAATAACTATACCCTGTATCAAGAGTATCTCATGTTACAACCATAAATTTAAAGTTTTAGTTATATTTTTTCTTTTAATATTATTAATTTACTTTAAATATATTTTAGTATTCTACGTTCATCAATTTTAAATTTACAATATCCAATTATTTTTATTAATTCTAATATTAATTATTTATAGTTTACATTATTTAATTTTTAATTTATATCAATTTATATATAATAATTAATAATTTATGAAAATATATAAAATTATTATTTAATTTAAATTATGTTCAAAATAACTTATTATAGTTTTTTTTAACTATAATAATAATAATAATAATTAATAAAAATATTATAATAAAAATAAAAATATAATATAATTAATAAAAATATTACAATAAAAATATAAATATAATAACGTTAATAAAATAAATATAACTAGAGAAATTAATATGATAAATTATGTAGAGAAATGGATATGAAAAAAAAATATATAATAAATGATATAAAAATTATTGGATAAAAAGATAGAATATTCTTATTTTATTTATCTTTACTAGTAATCTTATGATTGAATCTAAGATATACAATGTAATAAATGATAATTATACATTGTATATTCTTGTTATACTCACCTTTATTTTATAAAATTATCTTTTTTTAAGTAATCAAATATTTTAAGTAATAAATTAAATATAATATATGATAAACATATAATATTTTTACTTGTAAAATTTATAAATATTTAAAGCATTCAAATATAATACTCTTAAAAATTTTAAATATCTTTATTATTTATCTTTGTATAAACAAAACACATATAATATTCTTATTTCATTTATCTTTACTAGTAATCTTATGATTGTATCTAATATATACAATATAATAAATGATAATTATATATTTTATAATATTATTATACTCACCTTTATTTTATAAATTATTTACCTTTTTATAAATAAAACACATATAATATTCTTATTTCATTTATCTTTACTAGTAATCTTATGATTGTGTCTAATATTTACAATGTAATAAATGATAATTATACATTGTATATTCTTGTTATGCTCACCTTTATTTTATAAAATTATCTTTTTTTAAGTAATCAATTAAATATAATATATGTTAAACATATAATATTTTTACTTGTAAAATTTATAAATGTTTAAAGCAATCAAATATAATACAATTAAAACTTATAAATATCTTTATTATTTTACTTTTGTAAAAATAAAACACATATAATATTCTTAGTTCATTTATCTTTACTAGTAATCTTATGATTGTATTTTTATCTAATATTTATAACGTAATAAATGATAATTATACATTGTATATTCTTGTTATGCTTACCTTTATTTTACAAAATTATCTTTTTTTAAGTAATCAAATATTTTAAGTAATCAATTAAATATAATATATGATAAACATCTAATATTTTTACTTGTAAAATTTATAAATATTTTAAACAATCAAATATAATATTTTTAAAACTTATAAATATCTTTATTATTTACCTTTGTAAAAATAAAACACATATAATATTCTTATTTCATTTATCTTTACTAGTAATCTTATTATTGTATCTAATATATACAATGTAATAAATGATAATTATACCTTGTATAGTCTTGTTTTGATCATCTTTACTTTATAAAATTATCTTTTTTAAAGTAATTAAATATTTTAAGTTATCAAATAAATTATAATCAATTATAAATATCTTTGTTTGATTCAAAGCGCAATATTTTTTATTATTAAAATTTATAAATATCTTTACTATTTATTTGTGAAAATAAAGCGCATTTAATATTTTTAATTCTTTTATGTGCAATATTAATCTTATAATTGTCTGTCTCTAATATTTATGATTTATGAAATGATAATTACCTGGACTCGAATATGAGTCAACCCGTCAAAACTTGACCCGACCCGACCCATTAAGTTAACCCGTAACTAATTAAATCCAACCCGTTAAATTGTATGAAATGACCTCACCCATCAACTTAACTCGAAACAACTTGGACATAGCAGGACTAACTCGTTATATTACATGAAATGAACTGAACGGGCTGAAGTCACCTACTCATGCAAACTAGAAAATGACCCGAAACCAACCTGACCCTACCAGTCAAGTTAACCCGAAATTATCCGAATCAGAATTTTCTTAACCCGAACGTCCGAACCCGACCCGACAAATTAACTCGAAATGACCCGACCCGAAACCAATCCTACTCAATAAATTGACCCGACCAGAAACCGACCCGACCTGACAAATTGACCCGAAATGACCCGCAACCGAAATAACCCGACCCGAAACTAACCCGACCTGATAAATTGATCTGAAATGACCTGAACCCGAAATGACCCGACCCGATCCGCAAAAGTCGAATGACCCACTATGACTCGACCCGTTAATGACCCGACCCGAACCCAACCTGCTCGGCCCGATTGCCACCTCTAGTTGTGCATTATCCGTCCCTTTCATAATGCCACATGTTATACCTAGCAGCTTTTTTTTTTTAAATATAATATAATATCCAAAATGATATAAATTGTAGTGAGATATATTGATATTTTTTAATATTAAGTTTTTTTTTTATGAAAGTATTATTTTGCTAACTATGATTAAAAAAAGGAAAAATTTCTTTGTAGTCCATTAGATAAAATTAATAGGTTAAAAATTAAAATGGTCCTAAAGTATTTAGTTACAAGTACAAAATATTATGCACATATAATTATATTAATATATACACCTAATTATATATAAATGTACAGGTAATATTCTATATATGTATATGTATATTGGAATACCAAAAAAATGGACTAAATACCAAATAGATTGACCAACTTTAATTATTTTGATCCAAATAAACCACAAATTATTTTTTCTTTAAAAAAAGAAATTTTTTTTTTGTAATCTACTTAGATGAAATTAATAGATTAAAAATTAAAATAGTTCTAAAATATTTATTTATAAATATAAAATATTATGCACATATATTAACTTCTTCTGAAATATATGTCACTTCTTCTGAAATGCATAATCACGATAAAATTAATATGGCAAACAAACAGAGCCATGTTAGTGATATATCCTGCAGGATACTCTCACTGTTACGTATTGGTCATGTCAATTGAGAAATGATACGCTACACTTTTATCATTAATCACTTGTCATTTCATCTCATATAAAGTATTGTAGACATTAATAATATATTACTCAAACTAGATTTTGATTTTGGGTGACGTGCGATTATTGTTGAATTTTGTGGAGGATTGTTGTATTTATATATATATATATATTTTAATTTTTTTCCCTGAATATCGTTCATTGTTCATAAGGACTACAATGACGGAATTAATTTATGTCCATTTAGAGCGGTAGAAAATGAGACCACAAACCTAATAAACCCTAGCTTGTGAGCATCTACAATAAATAAAAAGAGGAGAATAAAAATGCAGATATGATTGAATCTCTAGAAATCCTTCGTTGTTCTCTGTCAAGTTTGAACATAATGGTCTTAATAGAGTTGTTATAAGGATCAATAACACTCTTCCTCTTCTAGCCAAAACTTCCTCTCCTCGTAACAACGTTCAGGGTTTCATATCATAGGTAAGGCTATGTAAGAAAATCAAATTTTAAAGTATGATCCAATATTCAAAAAATTTGATTTGATATTTATGATATCCAATCCATTTTGTTTAAAAAAATATCTGACTTTTGATTATATTTAATTTTTTGCTGGATTATCTAATTCAAAAAAATATCCATATTTTGTTAATTATTTCAATAATATATTATAATATTATGAATTTATAGTGTTAAGTTTTTAAAACTTATTTATTTTTGCAATTTAAACATTAATAATAATAATAATAATAATAATAATAATAATAATAATAAATTAATACTCTTTTTAGATAAAATAAGATACTTATATGAATATAAATATGAATGTTTATGGATATGTTATTTTAAAAATTTTCTTATATACTACCTTCTCACTCTCTCCCTCCCTCATTTATTGCCCTTTTTTTGTTGAGCAAACCAATCCCGAGCCACCACCTTCTTCCTTATTCCTCATGGATTCAATTTATTTCCATTTAGAGCAATAGGAAATGAGACCAAAATCTAATAAATCCTAGCTTGTGAGCATCAACAAGAGTGAAAAAGAGGAGGAAAAAAAATACAGATATGATTAAATCTCCAAAAATACTTCGTTTTTCTCTCTCAAGTTCAAACATAAAGTTCTTAATAGAGTTGTTATAAGAATCAATAACACTCTTTCTCTTCTTTCTGGAACTTTTGGACAATGTTTTGGGTTACACTATATCATAGGTAAGGTTTTGTAAACAAATCAAAATTGAAAATTTGATCCAATATTCAAAAAAATTCAATCTAATATTTATGATATCCAATCCGCTTTGTTTTAAAAAAATTTGATTTTTGAAGATATTTGTTTTTTTTACTCGATTATCTAATTCAAAAAATATATCCATATTTTGTTAATTATTTCAATAATATATCACAATATTATAAATTTATAGTGTTAAGTTTTTAAAATTTATTTATTTTTGTAATATAAACATTAATAATAATAATAATAAGTTAATACTCTTTTTAGATCAAATGATACACTTGTATAAATATAGATATGAATGTTAGCTGATATGCAATCTTTATTTTCAAAATTTTCTTATATACTACTCTCTCGCTCTCTCCCTCCCTCATCTGTTACCTTTTTTCTATCAAGCAAAACAATCCCGAGCCACTACCTTTTCACTGTCTCCCTCTCTCATTTATTACCCTTTTTTTATTGATCAAGCCAATCCCAAGCCACCACCTTCTCCCTTCTTCTTCTTTCTTCCTGTCTTGCCTTGTTCCATCAACAAAACCACGCACCACCACCACCACCAAGCACAGCCTTTGTTTGGTAAAACAACCACCTCAATCACCCCATCAATCCCTTTCACTGTTGCCTCCTCCTTCCCTGCGTGCTCTATTTCATTTTCATGAGGCGCACGACATTGTTTAGCACACATACCCCATTTGTTCCCTCTCACAAACTTTCGTGCATGCCCTTGCTTGTCATCATAGCCCACGCACGATCTCGTGCACACCTATGAGTTCCCTTTTCTTCTTATCCATGCATCCCTCACATGCACGTGTACCCTCTTTTCTTTCTCACCCATGTACGCCCGTGCTTCTTATGCACAACCTTCCCATACTCATTCATTGCTCTTGACCTGTGCACTTACGCCCATGCCTTCTCTTTGGTACAATCGTGCTGCTCTTCTAGCAGACACATGCTCCTCTCTAACACCACCATAGCACCACTATGCCTTCCACCACACTCCCATACAACGTCAGCTTTCCATTAATTATGGTTATTTCTATTTTTACCCTCCTTTATCTTAACTTTTTCCTCAATTGTAATCTTAGGTTCTAACTTTTTATTATCCTTATTTTTGTAGGTAATCTTCTGGTGATCTTGGAGGAATCGGTTAAGAATTTTACGTGCTTAAAGCCTAATATTCTTGTTGGTAAGGATACATGTTGCAGCTATGACGTATGTGCTACATGTCCGTTTGTATGTGCTTTTTTTTGGGAATAATATATAAATAATGTTGTTTATGAAAGTGGTATGATATGATATCTTGAGAGTAATAAAAATGTGTAAGTATATATTTTGGGTATAATGTTGGATTTGTGGTATCTATATATATACATAGGGTTTTGTATCTTATATGAATATCAGAGATTGATATATATATTCATATTGGGTTTCATAAAGGTCTTTGGGAGAATATGATTGTCTTAATTACCGTAAGGGTATTATAGTCATTTAATGATAACAATGATAATAATTATGGCTTTAAAAATTACATGGTTGGACTTACATGATTCAATTATATGTTTTAAATATTTACATAAGTCCTGCGTGTTAATCTAGAATATACAATTAACTTTAAATAAGATACTAATCATTTAATGTAAAAGATCCACTACTACAAAAATGGAATATAATAACGATGGTTAGGAAACCGTTTCCAAACGCATGAAAATTAATGCGTGGGATAATTTTGATAACGGTTATAGTTTAAAACTATTATTAAAAGCCCAATGCTAAAAGTTACATGGTAGTTTTAATAACGATATATGGAAAACCGTTATTAAAAGATCCTTTAATAACAGTTTCTAAAATAACTGTTGTCAAAAGCCTCACCGGCTTTAATAACGATTCTTATAGGAACCGTTATTAAAACCCACATTCCGTCTTTTATTTCGTTTACTTTTGTTTCATGCCAAAAATTTCAGACTTTGTACCTTCATTCTCTTACTCTCCTTCTCTTGCAAACCCTTACACCACCACACCGTGCACCACCACTCTGGCTCCTCTCAAGTTAGGGAAACCACCACTTGTTCTCTTTTGCACCGCCAACTCTTCTATCCCTTACAGCACCACACCTCTGCCACTCTCGGCTTTGCATGTGCTGTCATTGTTCCGCACCTAGCTAGCACTTCTTCCTTCTTCCTCTTCCGTGTTTGTAGGTGGTCGCTGCTCTCCTTATGCTTGTTGCCGCTCCCTTTATGTATGTTTTTGTTCTTTCGCTCGTAGCTTTTTCTCTTTTTATATATGTATATATAAATGTATGCATATTGATACAGGGTTAAGTTTTTTGTTATTAAAAAATTGTAGTTTGTTGTTGAAAAATGTGTTGTTGAATGTATTGGTGAAAAATGTTATTGTTCGTCGTTGAATTTGTCGCATTACTATTATATATTAACATATACATGTCTTAGCCGAGACCTTTACATATATATATATATAAAACCATGCATGAGTACTTAATTATGAAGCTAGAGAAATAAAATACTTCAAATTATTAGTAATGTCACTCATAAAAACTATATATATATATATATATATATATATATATATATATATTACATTTTCATTAATAAGTATAAGACACTATAAGATATAGAAAATGTCATATATTGAAATGAAAATATATTTTACATATGCACATCGTTAAATGAAAATTTTAATTAGAGATGCATATGTTAATGATTTTTATTTGATGAGGATTAAATAGATATAGAAAATAAAGAATATATAAAAGTAAATAATTAAATAGAGAGAAATAATTGAGTATAATAATAATAATAATAATAATAATAATAATAATAATAATAATATTTTTTAATAATAATAATAATATAGGATTTATTAGGGTTTAATTATAGTTAGCTAGGTTTAGGATTAGGGTTTATTAGGTTTAGGGTTACTTTTTATTATAATTTATTAGGGTTAGGGTTTAGCATTTATTATACTAAATATAAAAGTGAATAATTAAATAGAGAGGAATAATTTTATATAACAACAACAACAACAACCACAACAACAACAACAATAATAATAATAGTGTTTTAATAATAATAATAATATATAATTTATTAGGGTTTAATTATAGTTAGCTAGGTTTAGTATTATAGTTTAATTAGGTTTAGGGTTTTTTTATTATAGTTATTCAGAGTTAGGGTTTATCGTTTAGTATACTAAATATGAAAATGAATAATTAAATAGAGAGAAATAATTGTGTATAATAATAATAATAATAATAATAATAATAATAATAATAATAATAATAATAATATATGATTTATTAGGGTTTAATTATAGTTAGCTAAGTTTAGGATTAGGGTTTTATGAGGTTTAGGGTTAGTTTTTATTATAATTTATTAGGGTTAGGGTTTGGGTTTAGTGTTTATTATACTAAATATAATAATTAATATGTGCTCTCATAACAAACTATTATATACATTATTCTCAACTCTACTTTTAATAGTATCATATTATTATACTTAACCTATATATATATATTATCTTATTAATATCTACTTGATTTTACTATACATTGCTTGAACGATTTGATGATAGTTTGATGTTTAGCCGGTTTGTTATATATATAACTAAAGGTTATGTCCTTATTTTAAATAGTTTGATGTTGTTAGCTTTATATAGTTGGTTAAGATCTGGTAGAATATATTGATGATTTATCTAGTTAGTTGAAGATCAGTTTACATATTCTGTAATTTAGATCCTTTCGAGAATAACTTTGATGATCGGATTTAGTGGTTCTTATTTGTAGGTAGTGAGATGACATATCCTCCACCATATCTATGCATGGCGCCACATGCAGATCTACGGACTTATGTCATATGGTTATACAACGAGTTAGGTCGATTGTATGCGAGTGGCTTATCCTATCACCCTTTTCATTTCAGATAGTATCACCTATTGTTGACCCTGCCTCAGATAGAGCCATGGGTGTTGGTTATATCTACATTTTTGTATTAGTTTGTCCACCACATTCGAGATTTATTGAGGGTGAGATGTTTGTCAGAGAGTATGATAGGATATCGAGAGATTTGATGGTCATTGAAGATGAGTGGAGGTTTCGTCATAGCTTGCCTCCGAGTATCCACCTTGGTTACCCTAGAGTATCCATGAGTAGAGTCTCTAGCGATGGTGTTAGGGATCAGATGACATATCATGATGAGTGGCCTTTGAGAGTTATAGTTATTAGTCGGGCTCGATGAGGCTATTGGAGGATTTAGTTTTATGGTTATGAGTTTTTCATTTTTAGGTGTTTGGGTTGTAGCAACCTTTTGACATATACAGTGTTGTTATTGCTTTAATACTATAGTATATATATCTTTTGTAATTTGAACCATTGTATAATGTTTTGCCATGTA
Organism: Tamarix chinensis; assembly: GCA_030549775.1. Taxonomy (NCBI): domain Eukaryota; kingdom Viridiplantae; phylum Streptophyta; class Magnoliopsida; order Caryophyllales; family Tamaricaceae; genus Tamarix; species Tamarix chinensis. The sequence goes on from CM060172.1 coordinate 63,236,652, forward strand.
TCTATGTGTGTATATATATATATACTCTTTCTAAGTATGAGTAGTTTGAGTATTAATATCTTTTTGAAAACGTGTTAGCATGATTCGTATATACATACATACATACATACATACATACATACATATATCTATATATATATATATATATATATATATATATATATATATATATATATATAGAGAGAGAGAGAGAGAGAGAGAGAGAGAGAGAGAATAGCATGATACATTCTTTATAAGTATGGGAAATTTGTGAATTATTAAACTTATAATTCAATTGATTTGTAATAATTACTTCTACGTAGGATACATCTAGATTGAAAAACTATGGATTGAAAATGGTTGTCTGCAAATCGTTTGTCTAGAGAATATAATGAAGGAGTAGAGTTTTTCATCAATTTTGTAGTTGAACATGCTTGGGATTCTAGTAGAATAGTCTGTCCTTATTTGAACTATACTTATATTCAGCGTGTCAACGTTGATGATTTGAGTGATCATTTATTTGTGTATAGAATTGATACAAGTTATACTTATTGGATATGGAATGGTGAAATATAGTGTAAATATGATAATGATGATGTTAGGAGGGACAATAGTGGATCATAATTTGAGAACTATAAGGGATATTCGTTAGAGGAGATAACTCAAAGGGTTGAGGAAAGTGTTCAGGATTATACAAAAATGTTTGAGAATTTATTGAATGACTCAGGGAAAGTGTTCAGGATTATCCAAAAATGTTCGAGAATTTATTGAATGACTTGGAGAAACCTTTGTACGATGATTGTAAGACATTTACTCAATTATCCGCTACTTTAAGGTTGTACAACTTAAAAGCATGTAACAGAGGGATTGATAAGAGTTTCACAGAATTATTGACACTTATAAAGGATATGCTTCCTAATGACAACGTTCTATCTGATTGTACCTATGAAGTGAAGAAGATTCTTTCCTCTATAGGCATGAGTTATTAGAAGATACATGCATGCCTTAATTATTGTATTTTATTTCATAATGATAATCCGTCTTTGGATGGTTGTCCTAATCCTAAATGCAAAATACCATGATGCAAGAAGAACAAGGTGCCCGCTAAGGTGTTATAGTATTTTCCTATAATACCAAGATTAAGACGGATATTTAATGATGTTGAAGATGCTAAGAACTTGAGATGACATGCTGATGAGAAGATAAATGATGGGCTTCTTAAACATCCATCCGACTCTCCACAATGGATGATGATTGATGGCTTGTTCCTTGGATTCAATAAAGAAGTAAGAAATGTGCGCCTTACATTTTATGCTGATGGAATGAATCCTCACAATCAAGGTACCTACAGTTTATGGCTGATGACTTTGGTTATATACAATCTACCTCTGTGACTCTGTATGAAACGCAAGTATATGATGTTGTCTATACTCATTTTAGGGCAAAACCAACCGGAGAATTATATTGATGTTTATTTGGCACCTTTTATTGATGATTTGAAGTTCTTGTGGGACATGGCGTTGAAGTATTTGATGCATATAGTAAAAAAAGTTTCACTTTGAGAGAAATGTTATTATGTACTATAAATGATTTTTTTGCGTATAGCAACTTATCAGGTTATAGTGTGAAAGGCCATTATGCATGTCCGATATGTGAGGAGTATACTTCATTTTTTCAACTAACACATGGCCGGAATACTATCTTCCTTAGTCATCGTAGGTTTTTATTAAAGAATCATCATTATTGTAGGCAAAGAAAAGCGTTCAATGACTTTTGAGAAGAAGGGTAGGCACCAATCCGGTTGACGGGTCGACAAGTGTGGCTGAAGATGAAACATTTGAGTGTCAAGTTTGGGAAGAAGAATGAAGATAAGCCTCCACCAATTGGGTGGAAGAAGATTTCAATATTCTTTGACCTTCCTTATTGGGAATCTATGTACGTGAGACATTCCCTTGATGTGATGTATATTGAGAAAAATATATATGACAGTCTTGTTGGTACATTACTTAATGTTCTACGCAAGACTAATTATGGCATCAATTCTTGAATGGATATGGAAGAAATAGGTATTAGACAGGAACTGGTACCACAAGACAATGGAAGAAGAACATATTTACCACCGGTATGCCATACTCTTTCCAAAAAAGAGAAAATTTTATTTTGTGAATTCTTTAAGAATGTTAAGGTTCCAGAAGGGTGTTCTTCAAATGTCAGAAGGCTCATGTTGATGAAAGAGTTGAAATTAATTAACATGAAGTCTCATGATTATCATATTTTGATGCAGTACTTGTTGCTGATAACTATACATGGAATTTTTCCAAAGTGTGTTCGAATTATTATCACGAGGCTTTGTTGGTTCTTTGATGCCATCTACTCTAAAGTCATACATACTAATAGTTTGGATGCCTTGCAAAGAGGGATTTTGATTACTTTGTGCCAGCTTGAAATGTATTTTCCACCCTCATTCTTTGACATTATGGCACATCTAATTATTCATTTAGTTTATAAGATAAAAATGCTAGGACCTATTCATGGGCACTAGATGTACCCTTTTGAATAGTTTATGAATTTGATAAAAGGTTATGTGAAGAATTGGTATCAGCCAGAAGGATGTATTGTTGAGAGTTACCTTGTGGAAGAGGCAATTGAGTTTTGTACAAAGTACTTGTCAAATGCTAAATCTTTTGGTATTCATAAGTCTCGACATACAAGCAAAATTGAAGGACAGGGTATTAGGGGCAAACAGTTTGGGCGTATAGACCTTGACATGTCCCGTAAAGCACATCTGTATGTATTACACAACAATGATGATGTTCAGCCTTATATTGAAGAACATATGCTTTATTTATGGATTGAAAATCCATCAAAGACTGAGAAATGGATAATCAATAAACATAATATTTCCTTTATTGATTAGATAAGAGATGACATCATTTTACCCATTGGACATTCCCTAACTTCAATTTATGAAACCCTGCATTAGTTTTCCCAGAAAACCTCGTTAGGAAGTTTTTTCATATACCTATTATGTGATCAACTGTTAAATTTTTTATACAAAAGAACAAGATGAAAAAAGTACAATGTAGAACAGTGGGGTGACTTTAGTGGTTGAGGCAATGCATGTTGCTAGTGTGAAAGATAAGAATTGACTTATGCATATATGAATTATTATAGTGTGATTGAACATATATGGGGGTTAGATTATACTGTATTTAAAGTTCTTGTATTCGGCTGTAGATGGGTTGATAATAGCTATAGGGTTAGATATGAAGATGGATTCATATTAGTAGATCTCAATAGGGTAGGGCATAAAAAAGATTCATTCATCTTAGCATCACAAATGACACAAGAATTATTTGTCACTGATCTTGCTGATAACATATAGTATGTGGTACTATCTACGAAGAAAATAAATGCCAATGAATGTGATGATAAAAATGATGCCAATTAGAATAAAGAGTGTATCTCAGCTGTGCAAGCAAATCAATTATTAAATGATGATAATAATAAAATTAGTGAGGAGGAAATATATGTCAGGGATGATCATCGTGAAGTAATATAGGTATCAAATCTTGAAACTAATCCTAAAATAAGGGGAAAAAAGAAGGAAAAAAGGCAATGAGGGTAATAATATTGTAACATATGATATGTGTGCTGTTTTTTTTAAATGCATTTTTTGACCTTCCTGATAGGATATTTGTTGTATGGATAATATAGTGGTACATTATGGTCAATACAAAACATTCTAACATAATTTATTTATTAATTTTTTATAGAGATATGGCCAACAAAATAATTGATAGGGACAGTAGTGATGAAGAAGGGAAAAGAGGACCTACTATTATGAGAATCATCACAGACATGAGGAATAAAGGAGAACTATTCAAGTTGGGATAAAATATTTATAATCTTCCCATTGGCCCTTATGAAGACATGTTCTTAACATAAATTTCACTCGTCACCTGTAACCATGTTCCTATCTCCTATAATAATTGGAAGTATGTCCCGAAGGGTCATAGGGAGCATATTTGGCAGAAATAATGATAAATATGCGATTTTATTTAATCATTTTTGTATGTCAAATGTTATTAATGTTAATACATTGACATCGATATACATCTATATGTCTTATTTTGTAGAGAGTCTTCAAAGTCCTAGAGACTAGAAAGAAATGACTTCTTAGACATTGTGGGGATCGTCTAAGAACATTTAGGTCATACTTAGCTCGTAGAAAATTGTATACAAAGAGGGAGGGTTCTCTACGGCAGAATCCACCCAAACGATATGGTTTCATTGATCAAGAAAGTTGGAACCAATTTATTATATATTATCTTTCGGAGGATTAAGGTATTTGTTAGATAACAATTAAACTTTTTGATTAACAATAGTATGCGTAATATTTAAATAGCCATGTGACTATATTTTGACTTGTAACATAGGAAAAAAAGTGCTAAAAATAAAGAGATTGCCAAGTAAAATAAATACTGGCATAATATGGCTCGCAAAGGCTATGCAGGCCTTGAAGAGGAGTTGGTATGTGATTTTGATTTATCTATTTACATGTAAAGTTCAAATTTTATAATAATATTCTTAATTAAGATTATTTTTTGATTTATAGCTCCTAGCCTAAGAATTAGATCCATGTACCTCGTCCATCAATATTAGTACATTATGGAAGAAGACTATAGCAACAAAAGATGGATATATTAATGAAGATGTAGATGTTGCTACCAAAAAAATTATAAGTTTGTAGATATCCAGAACCCTACTTAGTTTTTTCTTAGAAAACTATTATATTATGCTTATTCCTATAAGCTAAATTTACATATATTATTTACATTACAGGATGAACTTCAAATGTCAGATGCTGAGGAGGGGGTGGACCAATATAACATTGTATCCCAAGCTATAAGAATTGTAGAACACCTTGGAAGACATAGGAGTATAGGATTGGGTGTTACGAGAATGAGCGTGTGTGGTCGATCTCATGGTTCTCATAGCAATAATGAGCAAGTGGCCATCCTCACCCAAAAATTAAACATGGCATTTGAACGGATGGAAACAAAGGAGCAAGAGTTTTCATTTATTAAATCTCAAGGGTATAAGCCATCTGATTCAGTCGACCATGATCAACTTCACATCCCCAAGGTAAATAGCATTAGAGATAGTTGCAAAGCTGATGCATGTCTTTCTTCTCTTCCCGAGGTAAGCATTACAAACTATGAATTGTTATTAAATGTATTCGGTTTAATAAATAATTAAGAATATATAATATTTTATTTTAGGGTTTGCATAAATGTGACTTGTTAGCGAATGACCTTTCAATTCTTTTGGCGAAAGGAAGGATACGCATCAGTCATAGTACCCAAACACAAATAGTCTACGGATATAACTTAGCCCTAAATACAAGGCCACTGAGTATTGACACTCCAATCATTGGCAGTGCGCCCTTTCCATGTTATAAAGAGGGAAATGAGGCAGCTATAGTGCTAGAAGCTCATGGATGCTTCGTGCCTTGGCTTGTGGATCAGATATGTCTCACTATTAATGAGGTAATGACATTCGACATCATTATTAGACCTTATTTATTAGTTACATTGTTTATACTTTTTTCATATATATATGCTCAATAAATATTTCATTTATTATTATCAATTTAGGAATAAAAAAAGAAGGTTGCTCCTACTAGTAAAACCAAGAGAGGTACTAGTAGAACGAGCAACACAAAAGAGGGCGCTGCTAAAGGAAAGAGATAAATCTAAAAAATTAGTTGCCTCACAAAAGATTACTTCTTTATAGAAAAGCTCACCTCCACCAGCACTAGCTTTATTATATTTTTATGCCCAAATTATATTTTCATTGATTGTCGTCCTAAGTATGTTGGGAGGGACGATGCTACTTATATAGTATTGACAGTTGACATAAGCGATATTTATAATCAGGAATGGATGTCAACCACGAGTGTTGTTGTCTATATCACGTAAGTATTATTTCATATTTTAGATTTTAGTACTTCTTGTACTATTGGAATATGACCTATTATATGAGTTATTAGTTATTAACAAATATGCATTGTTATTATCATCCATAGGTTGGTAGCTAGTCATGTTGCGATGGATGGAATGATGTCCTCTATTGTGTTTGTATGTCCATTCTACATAGCTGACTATACTACAATAAGAAAGGAGAGGCACATAAAATATTTAGCAGATTGCATTTTGATCTTTATTTTAATTCAAATTAATATTTAATAGTTAGAGAGCTAACTGAATTTATTTAACAATGTCAACAATAGAAAAATGGTGATGATTGTAGATATTGTGTATGTAGAGCAATGGATCTCACAGTCCAAAATAGATCAGTCAACATAGATCCAAGCCATGTATGTTTGCTTTTCCATATTTTTTCATTAATGAATCATGACATATATATTTGGTACTTGAACTAAGTGCTAACTATATATTAATCGAAACTATTGTAGTATTTCACCGATGACTATGCATGAGGCCAGAAATACAATGTTGATGAAATTGATGAAGTTAGAGACTAATGGGCCAAGCACATGCACTCATACATTCGGTATTAGCTAGGGATCTATATTCTACATGCATGTTCAAGTTTGCATTTTAACAACGTATTTTGGTCTTCTAGGCTATGATGTATGAACTTTTGACTTTGGAGTAAAGAGCTACCTAATTGTGGTACGCCTACTAATTTTTACTCGGTATACACAGTGTATTCAGACATACTAATTAGAGCTTGATTGAAGATAAGCCTCCATTATTTAGGAGGAACACATGCATGTATATATGAATTGATCTTATTTTACATTGCAGATTTGATAAATATTTGAATATACAGCTGTGTATGTGGGCAGAAAAAAATAGCAATTAAAAAAAACATATAGTTTTAATAACGGTTCTTAATGGAACCGTTATTATAGATGTTTTAATAACGGTTTTGATTAAGACCCGTTATTAAAAGTTTGTATTTAATCTCAAATTTATGCTCATTTAATATGTATTAGGGTTTAATAAATGTATAATCAACGAATGAAACCTTAATTGGATCATATTTTAACAATTTTTGTAATAACCATTATTAAAACTTTCTTTTTCACAATGGTTTTTTTTTTACTTTAAAACCGTTATTGAAAATTAATTTTTAACAATAATTTTACTTGAAAACCATTATTAAAACCTAGTTTTTAACAAAAGTTTTGACTTGAAAATCGTTATTAAATATAAAGTTTAGGCACATATTTACAGTTTTTTGTATATTTGTTATGACAGTTATGAATCGTTATTAAAGATTTAATAACGGACGATTCAATAGCGGTTCAAAACCATTATTAAAACCATAAAATAACCATTATTAAAGCTCCTTTTCGGGTTAGTGATCATATGAGTCGGACCAAGGTGTTTATATGGGTTCATTCCACTAAAAAATAATAGTGGATCAAATGCATTGTCCATAAGAGGTGCATTAGTCCTTTCCACCAAATTTAAAATCGTGAGGTCCCATAATAAATGTGAATATGATTAAGAGAGAAATACTAATGGATAAGACATTAATCATTTAAAGTGGATAATTACGTGAGTTAGGATTGAGGTGTTGAATCTGTTCCACCAGATAATAATAGTGGTTCAGGTATATTGTCTCTAAAAGGTACTTTAGATTATTCCACCAGTTTAAGAATAGTGGCTCAAGAGTATTTTACCCTAAGAGATGTTGGATTATTTCTACTAGATAATAATAGTAACTCAAGTGTGTTGTTCTTGATAGGTGTTTCAGACCATTCCACCGATTTATAAATAGTGGGTCCCTAAAATTAATGTAAATAAAAATATTAGAATATGATATATCTAATAATGAGACCTGGAGTCAGTTTTTACCTATCATCATTTATGTTAACGCATGGTGAACTCATGTATCATGTGTAACTGTACTCGATTGTAGCATTATCTTACGTAGTGCATAGCGTATTGATCATCTATTTTATGAATGCTCCTCACTCCCACGAGTAGACCACCCATATGTTATTATACGAGTCGATGATGATCGAATGGACAATTTTGCAACTTTTGATGCATTATATGTGGAGGAGTGACTTTTGCATCAGGATTTTGGGCATAGAGTCATGTTATCCGGATGATAGTTTTATCCGGATACCTTTTTAGACTCTTAGTTCTATGGGATCCCTTTTTTGTTGTATTTTTATATTATAATCACAATAATCTCCAAACTCTTATATGATGTTTATGAAAGTTCCCTCATTCATTTGTATCATGTTTTTTAATCTAATTATTTTGTCTTGTAATTGATGTAAGGATGGCATGATAAGCCAGACTTATGTCAATTACGGTGATAGCACCCAACTATTTGATAATACACTTCTACTTAAAATAAAATTTTTCAGTAGTAAATTTTGGGGGTGTTATAGTTATAGATATTAAATTACTAATTGCTAACAAGGTATACATATACTACTCAGATATTTATCGAAATACAATCCATTTCTGGTGGTACCAAATTACCCCTCTCTAAATACTAATTTTGGTAGAGGTACTTCAATCAACTAAGAGACCAATTTATCAAATTCAAACATCATTAGAATACATATTTGAAACTAATTTGTGAGACTACGACTTGGGAAAGTTTTTTAGTAAGACCTTTTTCTAACATAACCTAAAAATAGTAAAACATGATATAAATAAAAAAAATCCAAAATAGGCTAAAATAATCAATAAAATTGACAGAATAGAGGTTAATGAATAAAGCATAAAAGTGCAGAGACAAAGAGGGAGGAGTGAAGATAGGTACTGACTATGGATTGAGGATTGAAGATGATAGAGTGGTTTGGAAGTTGGCAATGATTGTGGTTAGTGTTAATCAGAGCAAGATGATGGGCATTTGAGCATCACCGCTCAAGGCCTCACAGTCTCGGACTTGTGTCTTGTATGTGAGAAGTGAGGGAATGAGGGATGAGATTATGAGATTGAGAGTCGGAAGTGAATGTGGTTGGCATTAATCAGAGCATGACAATACACTACTCGGGGCCTTGCTGCCTCGGCCTCATGTTGCATAGGTGAAAAGTGAGAAACTAAGGAATACAATTCTGAGATTGAGAGTGCATGAGGGAGATGAATGGAGTGCTAAGGCCTCGACCATTGGAATAAATTGGAGAAAATGAGGAGTGGGCGAAGTCAAGCTCAAGGCCTCACCGCCTGCCGGCTTAGCGGCCGGGGCTTGCTTGAATTAAGAAGTGAAGACTGAGAAGTGAGGATTAGATATGGCAAATGGGTTATTTGGGTCTGGTTGATGTGGGTCGAGTCAACTTCAGGTTACTATATAATCGAGTCAGGTGTAGGTTCGGGTTCGAGTCTAATTTAGTTCTGGTGTGTTTCAGGTTGCATTGCTTTGGGTTGGGTTTGGGTTTGTGTTTGATTTGGGTTAAGTGATGGGTTGAGTATGATTTCGGTCTGGTTGATACTGAGTTCTTCGAGTATTCGGGTTCGAGTGTATTTCAGGTTTGACTTGGGTCTATAGAATTCAGATTAGGTTTGGGTTCGAGCCACTATATGGGTCGGGTGTGAATCGGATCAACTAAGTGTTAGATCTATCAGGTTTTTTAAATTTGGGTCTATTTTGGGCCTATAGATTTTGGGTCAAATCAAAAGGCCCAAATTAGATATTATTTATAATAGTATGAATTATGATCGAGAACGAATTGGAACATAAAAATTGGAACTTGCATGAAATAAAATCAGATCAAATTATTTTTAATTTTTACAAAATTAACTTTAAACATTTTTAAAACACTAATAAAATATTTTAACACACCGCCATCACAAGTTAAAATAAGAGGGCATTTTCCTAGCCATAATAGTACGATCTTATCCTATTATTATTAGTGTGGTTTTAGCTTCTTTTGCTATGGTTTTTGAATTTCTCAATGTCATATTGTTACTATTTTTCATTTTGAATAATACTTTTTAATACACAATAAATAAATATGTGATAAATAAAAATCACAATTATCAATAACTTTATGAAAAATGTAATATCAAAGTTGTCTTATGATTATAAATCCTTCACCACTTCCAATGAATTTGTCTCAATGCCTAACTTAGTAAAACAATAGTCCGTCATAGCACACTAAATTCTATATTATATGTCTAATATCTTAAGATAATTATATATATTATAAATATGTCGCTAGATATTTATTATGGTCACAACATAGCTAATAAGTGACAATATGTCGCCTTTTACACCTCAAATTGCAATTATAATTTTCATGATTTCCTACATTGCTTTTCCTACATTGTTAATGTTCAATTTGCGTCAACATGCATATCATCCATTTCCTTCGTTCTCATAGGTGCTTACATGGTGAACCATGCCCTTCCTTTGTTAATTATTTTATTTCTTGATATTATGGAATAATATTCTGGTAGCAAGTGCATGGTATCCTAAATAATATTCTTTGGTCACTGAATTAGTGTAGAGTCCTTTACTCTCCTCCTATTTCAATTCATTAAAATAACCCATATTAATGTACATGTCATTTCTAATGTCTCTTCATAAGTGTTAGATTATAAAATTGACCCAATCAAATTCATTGCCTTTTCATAGTGTACAACTTCACTACGGATTATCATCATCCAAATAAAACACTTAGGTAATTGGGAAATCATTAATCTCATGCACCAAAGTCTAAGTTGGTAGTTCACACATCTCACACATTGGTCCATTCGTACCTTTCTCAACCAACCTATTTTTAGTTAATAGCTACTCCTTACAAGCCTTTTGATTCTTTGAAGTATCAATCTTAATATGATATTCTTAGCGAGGATAGTGAGGTTCTAAATTGGTTGTCATTGCAAACTTGATGATGATGACTCATCCTTGGATCCTCTTAGATCTTTTAGCTCAATATCATGCCTAGATAATATTATCCCTAGTTGGTTATAAATTTAATAAAGCTTTAAAACATCTAATAATTTCATAGTTGTAAAATAGGTCATAATAAATTTATATTTTTTTGGCTAAGATCCATGATCTAACAATTCCATGATATATATCACATGTGTTGCATTTCAATAATTATGAAATCATTTTCTAATCTAAACCATTTGGATAAAGTCAAATATATCTTCTATTATGGCTTACTTATGCACCCTCCTATACCTGTATATCTAACTCATCTCTAACTGATCACACACAATCATCTTCTAATAGGTGTTTCCTCAAACATATTATTTATCCTTGATTTGTTATGAGAGATGAGTTGAATTGATTAAGACCCAAAAAGCCCATATATTCTTTATCTTTTCAATTTTTTCTTATATTGACCATATTTGTTAATTTTTAATGCGAGTTTTATATATATTTAAATTCATTTATTCCTTGTTAAATTACAACTATATTTATCAAATTGGATCAATTAGTTTATAATTATAGATGTATTTGCTCTTCATATTTATAAGTTTGGCAACTGAGATATTTGATATGGCGTTAAATGGAACAGATTGAAATTTCTAGTAATGTGTTGTCATAGATTCTATGATATGCTAAGATACTATTATATTAGGGAAATTCAATCTACAATATGAAAATATTAAATATTCATATGTAAAATAAATTAATATCAAAATAAATACTAGAAATATAATTTATTTATTGAGCAAACTCAATTTTAGTTGGTTGCAATTATTATAAATATCTCACTTGTCATTAATTTAATTATAAAACAAAACTTACCATCAAAGATGCACATTTTTAAGTAAATTTATAAAATTATAACCTAGTTACCCTTTTATATTAGTAATTAACTTATTATACCATAATTCCATAAACAAATTAATAGATTATCTTTTAAGTTTCAATCAATCTTGATTTTTAAACTCCAAAATCATTAATCATCCAATCAAAAAGAAAAAAAAATAGTTAAGAGCACACATGCATAAGATAAGGTGAGCATATAATGAATTATTCTTAATGATCTACCAATTTTACAAAGAAACAAGTTTTAAAAAATATATATATTTAATTAATTGAGTATGAAATAATGAGTTCAATATTTATTAATTGAAATTTCACTAAAATGAGAGTAGATATTTAAAACAAAATGAATAAATATTGCTTTAGTTAAAATAAATTAAAAAAATTATATAATTTACATATAAGATGGACTACTAGTCTATTGATATTATGAATTGAGGAGGTAAAAAGCATATTAAAAATGCTAAAACTATAATTAACATGAAATTTTAAAATAAATACAAATATATATACTATCACAAAATATTACTAATATATCAACTAGCAAATATTGTCAAAGGGGTTTAGTATTATAAAGTATAAAGATGTAAATGTTAAACATGTTGTGAATAAATTACATATAAAATTTAGTCTCAAACTTTAATTAGTCTTAGAAATACAAATAACTTGTATCTTTAAATTAAATGATAATTATAATTAATAATAACATTATTTATATTATTATTAAATTTAAATAATATAAGAAAATAAAATTAAAATCTTATGATGATTAATTTTATTTAAAGGTCTCATTTTTGACTTATTTTAATTTTTATACATTAAATACTAAATATTTTTTAGCACTTTATCCCCTCTTAAATATTTGACTTACTTATTATTTTTCTAAGCCTCTTAATTTTATATAAACTTTAATAAGATATTATTAAAAATATTTCTAATTTTCTAATAACTTCATTTTTTTCTAATATTTCACCAAAATATTATTTTTCCCTAAATATCTATGTATTATTTTCCCTCCAAATCTAATATAAAATTTTTACCCCCTATTTCTATCCCTCTGTTGTGCCCCCTAATTTTCTCCCCAAATCTCTCTCCTAGTCTCACTCCTTATCAAACTCCACACAAAGTTTGCATCCCAAAACATCCTCATTCCTCACCACCCCTCACTCGGTCAATGACTCTGCATCATTGCATGTATACATACGTATACACGCATACTGATACTCTCCAACTTTCCCCTCTCATCCCTCCTCTACATACAAAACACATGCATACACACACCACACCATCGAGCAAGTGAGCCCCAACCACCTTCTTCATTTATGCACCTTTATGTCTCAGAATTTGGACGACAAATATTCCCGTGCTTGCATTCGATTGTATTGTCACCCCAAGTTGGTGTAGATTGTTGCAAATATGGCCATTTCAACTGTTTTTGACACATAATATGGTGTGCATTTATATTAATAACTAGAAAATTTTTCCTTTGCTAAGTTAGATATCTAGATAAATACAATACAATGCACATTATACTTGGGTTGCTTAGGCACCATTTGGCAATCAAATTAATTGCCAACTAAATGGTGTGACATATATTACTTCTTTGATAAACTCCAACACTGGCCTTGCCTTTTATCATAATTTCAATTAAAACAAATTTCAATATACATTATCACATTATTACATTTAAGCAGATTATTTTCTCATATGGTGCCTTATTCAATACATTTTTTTCTTTCTTAAGGGATAATTCCCGAATGAATGGTAATGATTTTTCCCTAGGAGGATAAAACTATTGTGTAATTGATGCCTTCTTTATGAAGAAGTGGAATATAATTCAATCCCTGATATTATGGCTCATTCGGGGGCTAAGGCTACATCTTTCAAAGAAACTACTTACACTAATCTAATATGTGAAGAAAATTTCTGGCATATTGTAATTTTTGCTTTTCTACTTTCACACTTTTTTTCTACTAATACATAGCTTCATAAAAGTGCTTTCTCATTCCTCTTCTTTCTTTGAAAATAAGGTGCTTATTTTTTAGATAACATAGAGTTGTGGACAAATGATTTACAAAAGGAGATATATAGCCTTCCAATTATCATTGTTAGCATCGGTTCTTTTTTTATAATGTTGAAGTCTTGTTGCTTATTTTGAAGATAACATAGGCCATTTTATGCTCATTCAAGATATGTTTGTAATGAAGAGCTTGCATGAGGATAAAATAAAAAGGTTATGTTGTGTTGATGCACACAACATTTATCAGGACGTTGAATAAGAGCAGTGAGCAGGCCTCCAACACAATAATTAGCAATTAGTCTATTTCTTCTACTGTTAGTTTAGTTCCTTCCATTTGGGGAAGAAAGAGGGTGGGAAGTTGTGAAAAATATACAAATTGAAATGAGATCTAGGAGTAGTAATGTCTCCTGGTGTACCAATTATTATGCTATGTTGATTGGTGTTTTATGCTCAACCACTTAGGGTTCACTGAACCTTGTGAGTCAGCTAATTTAAAGAAGTATGCTCATGGTTGGTGATTTTTTACACAGTCCCATGGTTTTTATTATGACACATGTATCTATGTCAGTTTTGCTTAGGTTCCTATTCACGTTTGGGATATGAGGCCTATAATTTCCATATTACTTTTTCTTCTTTAGTTTATTCTTTTTGGTATGGTGCAGCATGAGTTGTATTTGTTTAAAATTTATTTTTGTACCCATTATTAGTAAATAAGGTTATTTTAATAATTTTTAAAAGATAAATATTATATTGTTATAATTATTATTTTACTAAATAGATATTAATTAGGTATTTGTGGTATTATTTTTAGGTACAAAAATTTAAGTAGCGCAACCTCATAATTTTAGTATGATACCATTATTTTTATATATTTTTTAGAATTTATGTAATTTTTATACTCTAATAAAATGATAAATATTACATGATAGCACATTAGGGTTTTATGTGTGAAATATGTTAAGTATGATCTGTTACATTAAAATTGTGTGGTATTTATTGTTATCATGAAAATCGGTAAAATAAGCATGTTATCTGATGTAAAATATTTTGGATACGAGAGTATGATTAAAACGATTCTAATATTGGAAAAATATTTTGTATGATATGTGTAAAATAATAGGTTGAGTATGCTTAGAAATATTTGTAGTATAATTATTATTGATATATACCATAGGGGTAATTTTGTCATTTTGTGTGTGTTATGGTTTTTATCCTAAAAAGTATGTCTAATGTGTATTATATATATCGTTGAGCATAATAATATGTGATTCTAGATGTATTAGATATGCATGCTTGTGTTTTATGTGCAAAATTATATATAAAGGCAAAATGGTCATTTGGTATACCTAATACATGATAAATAATTTATTTATGGTATTTTAGCCTTTTATGACAAATAAATAAATAAAATGGATTTATTATTTTAAATGGATGATAATTTGGTAATTTTGGCCTCAGAGGTATTTTGGTCATTTTTGACATAATGTACCCAAATGTGAATAATTGAGCCTATGATAGCCTTAGTATATTTTAATGATTGGCATCGGTATTAACTTTGATTATGATTTTCTTGGATGATTGAAAATAAGCAAAAAGGTTAAGGATGGAAATTAGATTTATCTATATTGTATGCACATTTGTGGTCACCTTAATAAAATACTAATACTAATAATTTATTGTAGTTATGGAAGTTGAAAATTATGATGCTAGTAATATTTTGGATCCTGAATTACAAGAAGCAGATAAGAAAAGGAGCTTAATTTGGAAAGAATTTATGAGGCTTAAAGGAAACAAGACCAAGGACGGAAAAGAGAAAGCACTTTGCAAATATTGTAAGGTGGCTTCTCTCATTACTAGTTCACATTATGGAACAACAAATCTAAAAAGATATCTTGATAAATGTCCATCATATCAACAAACTGTGAAAGTAGAATATAATGTTTATGACTAAAGGATCTATAGAGATCTATTAGCAAGGGCTATCATCAAATATGGGTATGCATTCTCTTGGGTTAAACACAAAGGCAATAGATAAATTCATACATACTTGAATAATCAAGTTATAACCATTTGTAAAAAATCCTACAAAATCAGATGTATTAAAATTGCATTCAAATTTGAAAATTGAGCTTAAGAACTATCTACATAGCATCCCTGGTATTATTTATCTGACTTCTGATGTAATACCCCAAAAAATTCTTAGCCTAATCCCCCTAATTTATTTTTAATCTCAAGAAATCTTATTTTTGGCCTTAACTAAATTTCTTACTCCTAAAACTTTAACTAAAACCGAAACTAAAATCTTGATTCGGATAAACTGTAATTTAAAAACCAAAATCAAACTGCTAAATTTCACTAATCCTAATTACTTATGGATAATCCAAAATCACCTAATCTAATCCTAATCCCCTAACCCTTCTCTTTTTTCTCTTCTTTTCTTCCTTTCCGCCCTCTTCTCCTATTGGTCCAAGCCACAAGGTTTGATTTATTTTTTTTTTGCAACTTGCACCATCACATGCATCCTCTCACCATCACCCTGCCACCCTCACAGACCATCATCATCACCCCCGTGCCTGTCTTCTTCCTTTTTTCTTCCCCTGCACACCCCACACCCCACCATCACTTCCCCTACCACTCTTCTTCTTCTTTCTCATCCTTATGCAATCTACACTCATAACCATTGCCGCCACCTACATTTTTCATCACAACACTCAACCATCACCTCTATTGTCACCACAGTGGCCCTACACCACCTCTCGCATGTTGTCCCCCTTTATTTTCTTATCCCTCGATACACCATACACACACGCACACATGACCATATATATATATATATATATATATATATACCATACTCTCCTTTTTTTCTCTCTCTCTTTTTTTGGCCTCCAATCTATCCTTTCTGTATTAAAAATCCATTGCCTGAGCTCCCTCTTCCTTCTCCTTTATTCCTTCTCTTTTCTTCCTTTTTGTTCTCCTTCTTTCCTTTTTCTTGGCCTTCACACCACCCAATCCACCACCGTGCACCACCTCGGCCACCAGCTGTAGCCCTTTAACGGGTGGACCAACCACCAAGGCCGCCCTAACCTTCCCCCTCACCGTCATTAGCCATCGCCGCCGACCACAGCCTCTTTTCCCTTCTTCTTCCCCTTGCTTTTTGTAGTGTTGCAGAGTGTACGACCTATGCACCGCTTGCTATATGGCCGTGCAACACTTAAAATCCCTTGTTGCATAGTCGTGTAACTCTTGCACCACTTGGCCGTGTGTCTTTTTTCTCTCAATCTATTGTGCACTGTTGTTGCACAGCTATGCAACTTTAACACTACTTGG
Source organism: Tamarix chinensis (assembly GCA_030549775.1). Classification (NCBI taxonomy): domain Eukaryota; kingdom Viridiplantae; phylum Streptophyta; class Magnoliopsida; order Caryophyllales; family Tamaricaceae; genus Tamarix; species Tamarix chinensis. The sequence goes on from CM060172.1 coordinate 63,253,768, forward strand.
CCATGCGTCATCATTCCTCTCGGCTTGGTGTTGTACAGCCGTATAACTTTTGCACCGCCTAGCCGTGCACTTTCTTTTTTTGGCCGTGTACCCCTAATTTTACCCCCAAACCTTGTCCAAACACTATTAAAATTTAACTATAGCTCCACCATGCATTCCTTTATACTTCCATATAGTTCAAGCTTCTATTTGATTATGGTTAATTTCATTTTACCCTCCTCTTGTAATCCCCAAAATTTTTTAAAAGCCTATAATTTAATAAATCACTTTTATTAGGGATAATTTAACTCTTAAACTTTTCAATTTAATTATGTTGAGGATTTTGCCTTTTAAATTTATTTAATTTAATTATTTTGAGGATTGTGAGTATATAAAATTAGATGTGAATATTTAATAAATTAAAATAAATAAATTGCTATTTTATCATACTCATTTTATTTAAATAAGGTTTCAAACCAATAATTTCTAAGACTTACCTTTTAAACTAATATAATAAAATATTTAAGTTAATTTATTAAAATTTTGTTTATCTACCAAAAATACTACAACCTATTCCCCATAAACTATCTTATTTTTTTCTCCCATATTTTCCCATTTTCACACTTCCTTATTTTTCCTTTTCTCTTTTTCTCTCTCCCCCCTCTCCTTTCTCCCTTCTTTCCCCCATTTCCCCCGACTGGGCCAGCCCACCGGCCCAGATCAGTCTTCTCCTCCCCCGTCTCGCACGCCAGGCCCGCCCTGCTTCTCCTTCACCCGAACCGCCCGACCGGTCACCCCTTCTTTTTCTTTTCTCCCCTAGACCGACCGGTCCAGCCCCCTTTCCTTTTCCTCCTTCCCCCCGCGCGACCTGCAAATCGCCGCCCTCCCCTTCTGCGCCGACCAGCCTCCTACGCCACCTGCACACCTTCTCCCTCTCTTCTGCACTGTCCATCTGTCCCTCCTCGACCAACCGACCACCCTCACACCTCACACAGGCCTGCTCCCACCCCCTTCCTTTTTCCCGACCAAACAACAGGTCTGCCATGGTAGACCCGCGTCGGCCTGCCACCGACGGCCGACGTGCCAAATTCCTGCCTGCTCGTACCTTCCTCTATCCCCTCTCTCGATCCTCCCCCATTTTCAAGCCTATAAATACCCCCAGGATGTCCAGCATTGGGCTCTTTCGAAACCGCAGCCCAGAAACCACCTTGCGCCATCCCCGTTTCAGACAGCCACCCCGTCGCCGTCGCCCATCGCCGCCGCCCGATCCACCGACGAAACCCTCCCTTGCATCACCCTCCACCAACCTAAGCCTCCCTCACCCCTCGGTTTGCTTTGCACGAGCCACCCCGGCCGTGCAAAGTCTTTTCCCAATCAGCCCTGCATCGAGCCCCGCCGCCCTTCTCACCACCGCCCTCCGCTGGTGCCGCCACTTCCAGCACCCCCTCTGCCTTCTAAAACCACCAGGGGAGCTTCCTCAACCTCCCCAAACCTTCTTTTTCCCTTGCCAACCTCTTCTCTTCCTTTCTCCTCCCTCCACCACTTCTCCACCTCTCTTCTCCCCTATCACCGCCGCCGCCGCCGCCGTGCGCCGTGCACCGCCACCTGTGCCACCAACACCCCTAGGTGGTCCTCTAAACTCCCCAACCCCTAAACCCTTGTTATACAAATGCTAGTTATTTTTAGTAGTATTATTAGTATTATTCTTAATGTTGTTGTTGTTATTATTATTATTATTATTATTATTATTATTATTATTATTATTTAAACTAACTTTGAAATATTTATAACTGTTATTATTACTATTATTAATGGCTTATAACTTTAGTATTATTATTTTAACATCATTATTGTTATTATTACTAGTATTACTATTATCACTATTATTATGGTTATTATTATTATTATTATTATTATTATTATTATTAGTTCCTTGTCACTATTATTAATATTTCATATATCACTAACCTTACTATCACTACTACTATCATCATTATTAGTAACATTGAAACTATTACCGTTAATAATAAATATTATTGTAATTACCTTAAATTATTGTAGCTATTAAGACCTACTTTTTATTAGTAGTAGCATGATTAGCTACCTTAGGAATAATAACCCCACTTTTACTTATAAAAGTAATATTATTATTATTTTTAGCCCTAATAGTAAGTTGTGATAAGAGTAAGGTAGGAAGAATAGTCAATTTGGTTAGAGGGAAGTTAATCCATAGTTTTTCCTCTTATAGGCGAATCAAGTCAAAACTCAAAGGAGGCGTAGGAACGTGCTCCAAGACAGGTGTCGTATTAGGTAAGGATGTGGCTAAGGTCCCTACGTATTATGTGACTTGTATGCCTTGGATGCTTTGTATATATATCATGTCCTATTGTGTATCACATGATTGTCCTTAACGTGTTTTATGCGTAGGGCAGCTTGGAGTTAAGGTACGTGGTATGTGTTTTTCTTATGACATGAATGTGATATCCATATGTGGTGATTATAATGCGCTGTGACATGATGTAACCCTCTAGGACATGCATGCTAGGGTGATTATTATTATGACATGGAGATGAAAGGACAAAAAGAAATAAATGGGAAGTGAGTTGCTAAAGGGGGGTATGAGGTTGACCAGAATGAATAAGAGATGAGAACTATGCATGGGAATTCTAGGGTTTGCATGGGAACTTCGAGAGTTTGCATGGGTTGGATAAAACTTGCATGGGGATGATCGTTACGTGAGAAAAGTTGTATTAACGTGTAAATAAGCTAAAGGGAGAATTGTGGAGTGTTTGGAGACTTGGGATGAAAAATAATACGTAGGTTGGTGTAAAGGTTTATAAGGGACCCGATTAGGGTTTTGGGAGAAAGTAGTAATCTGGAAAATGTGGAAGTAAAAATGATTAAGGGAGAGTGGAGTACGGGTTAAGAGTGGAAATTTTTGTATAAAGGGTGATTATGGATGTCATGGGAGAGAAGAGATATTGGGTGAAAAATAGAGGGGTTACTTATGGGAGAAGAAAGGTGCTAGGGTTGAAGTGGCCAACTAGGGTTTTTCGGTCACATGTGGAATCGAGGGGTAAAGCGATATGATTTGGGATTGGATCTAAGTGAGATGAGGTGTGGGACGATAAATGGATTAATGGTAGTATAAGTGAGAGAAAGTTGGGCCACATAGGTCCAATTAGGGTTTTCAAAGGAAAACCTTAGAGGGAGATAGCATGTGGAGTGGATGTCACGAGGTGTTGGGCCTTAACCCACTGTAATCCCCCAAAATTTTAGAAAACCAATAATTTAATAAATAGCTTTTATTTGAAATAAATTAACTTTTAAAATTATCTAATTTAATTAATTTATGGATTTTGAGTACATAAATTGGGATGGGAATATTTAGTAAATTTAAAAGAGATATTTTGTTATTTTATCATGATACTTTTATTTAAATAACTTTTCAAACTAATATTTTACTAACCTTATATTTTTTTAAATTAATATATTAGATTATAATGAATTAAATTATTAAATTAAATAATTTATCAAGAATATTACATTTATGATTTTATAAATTAATTTATTTTATTTTTCCTATTTTCTCATTTCCCTTTTTGCCCCTTTTCCCTTTTTCCTCTTTCTTCCTTTCTTTTTCCTTTTTTTCTCCCCTCAGGCCGCCACACCCAGGCCGGCCCTTTCCCCCGCACAGTGGGCCTCGGCCCACCTCCCCCTCTCTTCTTTTCCCCCTCTCTCTCGCGTGCTTGAATTGGCCGGCCTCCCCTTTTCTTTTTTTTTCTTTGTCCCCTGGACCGACCGGCCAGCCTCCTTGCCTCTCCCCCGACCGGCCGCCACAACCTTCCTTTCTCCTTTCTTCTTCTCCCTAGACGTCGACAGCCGCCCGACCACCTGCAGCCGCCGCCCGACCACCTGCGACTGCCACCGCACCTGCCCCTGCTACTACCTCTCTCTACCCCGTCCTCTTCTCCCCTATTTCGAGCCAAGCCACCCCTACACCCTAGCCATGGTGGCAGATCTCTCCTCCCCGTCGCCACCCTCTCCCTGCCACCCTACCGCCTCCCTGCCACCCTATGCCCTGCCATCTACCCCCTTACCCTCCCTCTTCTTTTTCTCCTCCCCTTCAACCATTTTCTGCCCATTCCCTTCGAGCCATCCTTCTCCCCCGATTTCCCTTCCTCCATTCTTCTTTCCCCTCCATTTTTTTTACCCTTCGTTCTGCACGCCGCCATCCTCCGCCGCTACGACCGCCTTACCCAGCCCCTACACCGCCTCCTTCACCCTTCTACTACCGCCCTGCACTGCCCCAACACCATCCAACCCATCCCGCAGCCCTCTTTCTCCCTTCTTCCTTTTTTTTCCTCCCTGTTTTCACCTTCTCGACAGCCGTGTGTAACGCCGCCGTTCTCCGCCGTCCGGCCGTCTTTGCCGCCGCCCAGACCACCAATCTCCTCCCTGCAACCTCCTCTACCACCCCCATACTTTACTTTCCCGAAACCAGCCCCTTCACCCCTTCCCTTTTCCCTTTTCTTTTCCTTCCTCGCCAGCCTGCACCTCGACACCCCACTTCGACCGCCACCTTCGCAGCCTTACTGCAGCCGCCTCCGCCACCATTAACCACCATCAACACGTCCCCGACCACCTCTTACACCCCCTCTCCACCTCTGCATCCTTCCCTTGCCTTGAATCCACCCCCACATGCCTCTTTTCCTAGCCCAAAAATCCTAACCTGAAATTGTCTTTATTTCTTTCTATTACCCTCCTTCGAGCCCTCCTCCCCATAAATTTTCATGCAGCTCATGCTGCATTAGCAGCATCAGTTTCTGGACTTCTTAATCTATTTGTTTATTAATTTTAAGGTATAATTATATTTTAAGTTAATTATGCTATTAATTGTTATAAAGCCTTATGTCTTGATTTTTTTTATGATTTCTAACATAATAAACCTTGATATTATTTTTAGGTGTTGGTTTTGATAATTGAATCTTAAACCTTAAACCGGAATACCGGTGAGGTCTGTTTTTGGCGGGAACCGAGGTAATCGTTAAACCTCCATTAAATGCATGGAAACGTATGCTAGCACATTAGGAATTTTATTATGATTATATGTATGTTTCGTGAGCCAAGCATGATATGTAAATGGTTGTTTACATTTATCGGAAGAAAAAGGGAAATGCATGATAGCTTTGTGCCATGTGTAGGTATGATAATTAAGGAAAATGTTGATTATTGATGGAAATGTTAAATGCTTGTTTATGATGTATTATGTTGCTAAGGCATGAATGAGAATATTGTCTAAGGGTATTCTAGTAATTATGGTTATAAAGTATGTGATCCAATGTATGTAGTTGCTAATGAGTATTATGTTGATTAATGACAAGTTAGTGGACTTAGATGATAAGAATAATATCATTATTTTATGTAGTGAGGGTAAATTCATAAAAATGGTGAATAAAGGGGTTGAGTGGAAATTTTATAAGTGAAAAGGGTATTTTGGTAATTTTATAAGTAAAAGGGAAATTTGGTAATTTAAAAAGAAAGGGGTTAAATGATAATTCATAAGTAAGAGGATAAAATTGTAAGTTGTGAGAAGAAGGGTATTATGGTAATTTTTGGGGAAAAGGGTAAAGTGGTAATTTTGGAGGTAGAGGGAAAAAATCGTAATTTCATAAGTAAGTGGTAATATGGTAAATTTTATAAGTGAATGGCGACACGGTAATTTTGTAAGTGAGGGGTATGACAGTAATTTTGTGAGTAAAAGGTTAATATGGTAATTTTGGAAAAGAAGGGCAAAATGGTAATTTGGTAAGGAAAGATAAAAATGATAATTTTGGATGTAAAAGGGTAAGATAGTAATTTGAAAAGAAAAAGGGGTGTTATGGTAATTTTACAAGTAAAAGGGGTATGATGGTAATTTTCATAAATAAAAGGATATTATGGTAATTTGAAAGTAAGGGGTAGAAGAGTAATTTGTAAATAAAAGGATGTTATGGTAAATCCGGTAGTAAGGGGGTAACTTGGTAATAATGATAACGACAAAGGATAAATTAGTAATTAAAGTATGATTAAAAAGGGGTAATTGGACAATTATGATAACAGAGAAGGGTAATTTGGTAAATTAATCAATAAAAGGGCATTATGGTAATTTTAATAAAGGAGAAGGGTAATATAGTAATTATAAATATGGAGAAGGGTAGATTAATAATTATGATTATGAAGAAGGGTAAATTAATATTGGTAATTATGAAGAAGGGTGATTTGGGATTCATGATAGTTAAAAAGGGTAAAATGGCAATTAAAATAATTGAGAGGGGTAAAATGGTAATTATGATAAAGGAGAAGGGCAATTTAGTAATTATCCAACTAAAGGGGCAATTTGGTGACTTAGCCAATTAAATGATAAAGTGATAATTATTTAACCAACTAAAGGGGCAAAATAGTAATCATGATAAGGAAGGAGGGTAATTTAGTAATTTATCCAGCTCAAGGGCAATTTAGTAATTATAATAAAGGAGAAGGGCGATTTGGTAATATAACCAACCAAATGGGAAATATGATAAGTGTAGCAATTATGAGGGGTGAATGGTGATCTAAAAAGGATATGAGATAATTTGGTAATCTAAATTGGACAAAAGGGTAATTTGGTAATTATGTAACCTAAAGGGTAATATGGTAATTTGGCGAGTAAGTAATGGATACTTAACAATTATATAAGTAAAGGGCAAATGAGTAATTTGCACCTAACATGTCCTTGAGATTGTGGAACATTATAATATGATTCAAGTAATGCTGATTAGCCAAGTAGGAGTATTAGTATGGCCTTAATGGTTTCTCTGTGATATCCTGGATAATCATCTGAATAAGAAACAATTAATGCTATCGGAACGATTGAAAGTGAATAAGTATCTAATTGTCGTGCCTTTGTGATCACCTTTAATTAAGACACTAATATTTAAAGTGAAAGACCTCGAGATCGGGAATGGTGACTCCTTAGGGGTCGCTACCCTAAGGACGTGGTTTAGTCCACGATTATTCTGGTATTTGCTGGTGTGCCTTTGTGCCCCAGCTAGGCCCTATATCTTACTCTTTCTAGCTCTACGGACCTAGTTAGGGGGTATGCAAACTTATGGATTAGGTGTCCTTGTCGGTAGGGTACTGAGTTAGCTTTATGCACCAGTACGACCAGGGTACCTTTGTGTCCTTGGGTTCGTGGTTGAAGGGTACCGAGTAGCTGATATGCTCCGGTACGACCGGTGTACCTTTGTGTCCCGGGTTATTGATCTCCCGTTCGAGGCAAATAAATATGATTGATGTACTGATTAAAGAAAGGAAAGATACTATTGTTGAAAGTGGAATATTAATGAGCCGAGCCCAGATGATTATGATATTGAGTACCGGTCCACCGGTTATAATAGTGGCCAGGAGCGTTGTGCCCTGGATGATGATTCTTTATATATCCCGGTCCACCGGTTATAATAGTGGCCAGGAGCGTTGTGCCCTGGATGATGACTCTTTATATATCCCGGTCCACCGGTTATAATAGTGGCCAGGAGCGTTGTGCCCTGGATGATGATTTTATATATATTCCAGTCCACCGGCAATAATAGTGGGGGTTCCGAGCTCAATAAAACCAGTATTGTATGTGAATAAAATTATGGAAAAATACTAATCACTTATAGTGGAACAATGGCTTAAGGCCTGATTGTTTTGAGTTTGCATTATGATATGGCTTAAGACCGTAAGTACCGATTGTTCGTAATGATATATTGATATGCTATGTGAACATTAATTATGTGAATGTTATGTATGTATGTAGCTTATTTCATGTGTTACATTGCGGGCCTGCTTTTAAGTGGGACTTTAAAGGGTTACTCAGTACCGTAGTACTGAAGGGTTCCATTCGTGGGCCCCTTGCCTATTCAATGGGCAGTGTCCCTTGCAGGTCTTTTCAGGTGCTACTCAAGTGGGCAACGAGAAAGAGAGTAAGGTCTCATCCGGAACTACTAGGGTTTTTCTCCCTCTCTTTGAAATTTCTGGTTTTAAATGTATATGTTGATACTGTAACCACCATTGGTGGATTTCATCCTTGTAAACGTTTGATACGCTACTCTGATTTAAGTGTGTTGAAATTCTTGCAAATTGTATTTCTTTTTCCTTTAGCCTTAACACTTAGTACTGGAACGGTATGAGTGAACCGGTCTGGTACTAAGTGTGGCGGTAATACTCCCAAAATTCACGGTTTATTAATTTGCTTCCGCTAGTTTCCTTTTAATTAACAAAATTTTTCAGTAGTGAATTTTGGAGGTGTTACACCCACACCCTTAGGAGTTGGTTTTCATTATGTGTAAGCGTAAATGGGAATGGATCTCGAGGTGTGATAAAGGGCGCAAGAGTCCCAAGATATGGGACGGGCCCTCCTGAGAGGATAAGTGTGGATATAGTTATCCATGCATGTCAAGGGTAGATACTTTCAAATAAAATATGTTAAGACACTAATCACTTAAAGAGGAAGATGTTGAGCCGGACCCAGACCGGTCCACCGGCGAATAATAGTGGCTAGGGCCGGGGTGCCCTACATGACCGGTCCACCGACTATAATAGTGGGGGATTTCGTGCTCAACAAACCAAATGTAATAATGATAAGACATGGGAAAGACACAAAGTAATTACAGTGAAACATCATGTGAGTTGGGGCCAGACCGGTCCACCGGCGAATAATAGTGGCCAGGAGCGTTTTGCCCTGCATGACCGGTCCACCGGCTATAATAGTGGCCAGGCGCATTTTGCCCTGCATGACCGGTCCACCGACTATAATAGTGGGGTTTCTGCACTCACATGAAGATAAAGACTATGATGTGAATCGACTATATTTACCAGAGATCTAAAGAATAAGTTTATCCGGACCGTAGCTAGCCTTTATCATCTATTTTACTACATGTTGCTCACGTGATTATGACATGTATACTTTGTGGTGTGATTTGTATGCTGGCCTTAGCGCATCTGTTACCTTACTCATTATGTAGCGTATTGACCACCCATTTCATGGGTGCTGCTCATTCCCACGAGCAGAGGATCCACCTGAGTTTGTGCAGGTAGGAGATGATATATTCGATGCCTACGACTCTTATGAGGCATCGGGCGGGGCTGAGAGTTGAGCCTAGACTTGGCCTGGGGATCGAGAGCGACATGGCCGGACTCTCCTTTTCATTTTGTTTTACCCTGTATCATTTTATTGTAGTTCTGTTCTGTCATACGATACTTTATGTTCCTTGAGAACCTTGTCTATGTACCCCTTTAGCTTGTAAACCTTTTTATGCGTACTCTGAATTTTATATTGTGAACTATCTAACTCCCTTATGAATCCTTGTTTTAAGTATTAACTTTTGGTTTGATGGTAATCCGTTTTAGCCTTACCACTCGGTACTGGAACTATAGGAGTGAACCGGTTTGGTACTGAGTATGGCGGTAATATCCCCATAATTTACAGTTTTCTTATTTCGCTTCCATTACTTCTTTCATTTAAAACGAAATTTTTCAGTAGTGAATTTTGGGGGTGTTACACCTCTACCTTAACTTCCCTCTCAATTTTTAATCTTCGATCCTAATCATATTTTATCTTCTTTTCGTAGATGATCTTGGAGGAGGCATAGGATTTACGTGCATAGAGCCCAGCGTCTTTGTTAGTAAGGATACATGTTTTAGTTAGGGTTTTATGTAATATATGTATTTTTGTATGTGCTTTTGTGTTGAGTATGTTGTATTGAATAATTTATTTATGGAAATACTATGAATTCTTGAGAGTAATAAAATCATGTAAGTACATATTTTGGTATAATATTAGATACAAGATATTTATGGGAAACTAAGGATATGTACTTCAGATAATGATTAAATTTTATATATATTAGTATTGGATTTCATAAGGCGTTTGGGAGAAGATGATTGTTTTGACTATCTTAAAAGTATTTGAAATATCCTAAAATTCTAATTTAGGAAATTATATTAAAATAAAAATTTATTAGAGAAATTAATTAAATAAATTATTTTATTAAAATAAAGGAGAATATTTAAGGCAAAATAAAGAAAAAAATAATTAATAATTTAATAGAAAAAATTAGGGTGTTTTAGCTAATTAAAATGGAATTTAGGAAAAATTATTCAAAATATCCTAAATTAATCTAAAAAGGGAATTTAATTATTATTTTACTAAATATTATTATTTTAAATATTCAAAAATACCAAAATATTCCAAATACCCCAACTAACCTACTTTTTTTTTTCTTTTTTCCCCCTTTTCCCTTTTCTTTTTTCTTTTTTCTTTTTCTTTCCTTTCTCTCCTTTCTCCTTTTTCTTTTTTCCCCTTCTTTCCCCAGACTAGGCTAGCCCCCTCGCGGCCCAACTTTCCTCCCTCTCTTCTCTCCCCCGTGAGGCCCAACCAACGTCGCCTTTTTCCCCCATTTAACCACCCAATTCTCCCTTTTTTCTTTTTTTCTTTTTTCCCTAGACTAGCTGGCCGACCCTTCTTCTTCTCCTTCCTCCCTCTCCCTTCCACACGTTGTAGGCGACCTGCAACTCTACTCCATACTGCCAGCTTGCCACCACCTCTCTCTCCCCCCATCCCTTTCCTTTACTTTTTTGACCCCAACCTGATTTGTACCCCCTCTCATGCGTGCCCTTCTTCCCTTCCTTTTTCTCCTCCCCAACCCAACCAAACCTGCAAATCGCAGGCTTGCACCAGCCTACCACTGCTGGTTGGCATCCCTACTACATCTGCCCCCTCTTGTCCTCTTCCCTTTCTGTCATATCCACCCCCATTAGCCTATAAATACTCTAACCAACCCCTCAATTGGCCTTCTTTTCTTGCCCTAAAAAATTTACCCCTTTGCGCCACCACCGCTTTAGACGCTACCGCCTGAAATAACTGCCAAACTTCTCCCTACATCACCCACTGTCGAACCACACCACCTACCACCTCTAATTTACCTAACATGAGCCAACTAGCCATACCAAGTAGACTCCCCAATCTGACAAGTCTCCTCCATTGCCACCCTTTTCGTCGCCATCCTCACCGCATCCACTACTCCTCCTACCTTCCAAAACACCTAACAAAGCTCCCTCTACCTCCCCTACCTTCCTTTCTCGCTGCCTCCCTCTCCTTCACCCTCCTCCTCCTCCACCACCTAGGGCCACCACAATAGCCACCACCTGTGCCACCCCTTTCACTGCGCCACCACCACCATTCCAACTCTCTCAACCTAGAGCATCCCGCACCATCACAACCACCATCTAACTCCCCCTCTTAGCCTAGAAATCCACTTCTCCAACTTCCCTTCGTCCTCCACCGCCGTCGGCGCTGCCTAGTCACCACCACCCCTAGGTTGTGCCCTAGCCTCCATAACCTTTAAAAATAATTTATTTAATTATTAATTATTTTATTTGTGTTAATATCATTATTACTACTACTACTACTATGGATATTATTATTATTACTCTTATTATTATTAACTTAGGCATATTATTACTAATATTATTATTATTAATATCTGAAACATTATTATTATTATTATTATTATTATTATTATTATTATTATTACTACCACTACTACTACTAAATTTAACCCTATTATTACTAATTTTATTATCATTATGATTATGCGAACCCTTATTACTATTATTATTAAGATTCGGTTTATTAATAATAATAATAATAATAATAATATTATTATTATTATTATTATTATTATTATTATCATCATAATTATTGTTATTATTACCTATATCACTAATATTACTATTACTATTACTACTACTACTACTACTACTATTATCATCTACATTATCATTATGGTCACTATTTTAGTATTACTAATACTACTATTATTAATATTTTGATTTGGTTTATTATTATTATTATCACTATTATTATTATTATTATTATTATTATTATTATTATTATTACTAATACTATTATTATTATTAATATTAAATCTATTATCTTTAGTAATATAAATATTGCTAATAATACTTAACATGAACCAATATAACTACCAAGACCTATTTTCACTAGCAGTAGCATGATTAGCTACTTTAAGAATAATACCCCTCCTTTTATTTATAAAACTACTATTATTATTATTAGCCCTAATATTAGGATATGAAAAGGGTAGGTAGGAAATAATGATAATTTTGGTAAGAGAAAAGTTAACCCTAGTATTTCCCTCTTATAGGTGAACCAAGTTAAAACCCTAAGGAGGCGTAGGAACGTACTCCAAGCTTGGTGTCGTATTAGGTAAAGATGTAGTTAAGGCCGATTATGTGTGTCATGTGCTTTGTATGCCATGTGTTATGTTATTTTTGTATACCTTATGTTATTATGATTGCTTACTTGTAGCGCAACTCAGAGTTGAGGTACGTTTGTGCGGCCTCCTTATGGCATATGTAAAATGATATGTATATTGTGCTGGTGGTGTTATGTGATATAACCCTCTAGGACATGCATGTTAGGATATTTTAATAATTTGATATGGGGCGAAAGAAGGAAAAGGGAAAAGGGGAAATGAGTTGACTAAAGGAAAAATGAGAATGACCTAATTATCTCATGACCCATGAGGGGACAATTAAAAGGAAAATATGGAAAAAATAAGAGAGTGGAGTGAATCTTACATGTAGAAGTCTAAGGTTTGCATGGGATGGATGAAGTTTACATGGGGATGATCCTTACATGGAAAAGTTGCCTTGGGGTGTAAGTGAGGTAAGGAAAGAGTTTTTGGGGGTGATTGGAGTCCTTGGGTAAAAAATAGTACATAGGTTGGTATAAGAATGTATAGGGAACTTGGCTAGGGTTTGGGAGGAAAAACCCTAAATGGAGGAGATTGTGGAAGTGAAAAATAATGGAGGGGAGTGGAATATGGGGCAAGAGTGGAAGAATATCATATGGAGGGTGAGTGTGGGTGTTATATGGAGGAAAGGATGGTAGGTGAGTGATGGAGAGGTAATATATAGGAAAAGAGAGGTGTTAGGGTTTGGGTGGCCAACTAACGTTTCATGGTCACATGTGAAAATGGGAAGTAAAGTGGAAAGCTTGGGGTTCAATCTAAGTGATGTGATATGTTGGGTGGTAAAGGAGCTTTAGTTGTATGAGATAAAGGAAAGATGGGCCATATAGGCACAATTAGGGTTTTCGGGAAAAACCCTAGGGGCTCAATAGTGAAGTTGACCTTAGATGGATTAAGGAAGTGGGCCTTGACCCACACACTTAGGAGTTGGGTATTCATGGTAAGTAAGTCAAAAAAGGAAAAGATGTCTGGATGTGTTAGGAGGTGCAGAAGTCCCAACATATGGGACAAGCCCTCTTAGGAGAATGGGAGTAGACTGATTGTGTGAGTGGGTAGTCCAAAGAACATGCATGTCTAGGGTGAAAACATATATTGAATAATACATAGTTAAGATACTAATAATTTAAAACAAAAGATTATTGAGCCGGGTCCAAACCAATCCACTGGCATCATAGTAGCCAGGTATCGGGGTGTCCTGTAGACCAATCCACCAGCATATAATAGTGGTTATGAGTGTTCTGCCCTGTACGTGTCCAATCCACAAATATAATAGTACGGGATCCCAAGCTCAATAAACCAAACTCTAAGTTATCTTAAGATATGAGAAATACACTAAATATTTACAGTAAAACACCATAAGAGTTGGGGCTAGACCGATCTACCGGCAATAACAATGGTCAGGAGCGTTATGCCTTGTACATTTTAGATCTACCGGCTATAATAATGGGGTTCTTATACTCACATGGACTTATGAAGAGTATGGTGTAAAATGAGCATATTGACAAGAGATCGAATAATTAAATTTAATCGGATTGTAATACAACCTCTATTATCTACATTACTTGTATGTTTGTCTATATGATCCTCCTTGTATTATATGCCTTTCTATGTTTAGCCTTAGATGCATGATTACCTTACTCAGTACGTAGCGTATTGACCACCTATTTCATGGATGCTGCTCATTCCCATGAGTAGAGGGCCCTGTTGAGTTTGTGCAGGTAGCAGACGTCATCTTTGATTCCTATGATACTTATGAGGTATCGGGCAGGGTTGAGAGTTGAGATTTAGATTGGGCATGGGGGACCCAGGAGTGACGTTGGATAGACTCTCTCTTTTACTTCATCTTACTTATCATTTTATTTTCATTTTATCGCACTGTACCTTTTACCCCTCATGGGAACTTTAACTACGTACTTTATTAAGCTGTATAACTTTTAATGCACATTCTGATTTTACATTATAAACATTTTAGTTTTTCTATGAATCCTTTTCTTAAGTTATCTAATGTTTGGTGATAACTTTTCTTTAGCCTTATGGTTAATACGAGATGGGTCGAAAGCCAAGCTTATGCTGATCACGGTAGTAGCACCCCCCATGCTTGTATTTGTTTGTTTAAATAAAAAAAAATTTAACTATAATTTTTTTAGGGTGTTATAGTATTATGATCATTTGAGGGTAATTACATGGTCGTACTTATGTGTTCAATTATATGTTTTGCACATTTATATGAGCTCAGCATGATAATATACAATCAATTCTGAATAAGGTACTAATCATTTAAAGTGAAAGATCACATGAGTCCGGTTGAGGTGTTTATATGGGTCCATTCCACCGGATAATAATAATGGCTTGGGTGTGTTATCTCCAAGAGGTGTATTAGTTTGTTCCACCATAATAAGAATAGTGGGGCCCCATACTCAACATGAATAAAAATATGATTAAGAGATAAATTATAAATGGAAAGATACTAATCATTTAAAATGGAAGACTACATGAGTCAGGAGAGAGGTGTTGAATTCTTTTCACCGGATAATAATAGTGGCTTGGGTGTGTTGTCCCCGAGAAGTGGTTCAAACCATTCCACCGGTTTAATAATATTGGCTCAGGTTATTTTACTCTGAGAGGTGTTGGCTCCATTTCATCGAATAATAATAGTGGCTCAAGTGTGTTGTCCCCCAGAGGTGTTTCAGACTGTTTCATAGGTTTAAGAATAGTAGGGTCCCTGAAATCAACGTAAATAAAAGATTAGAATATGGTATATCTAACAAAAGACCTGGAATAAGTAATTATTTAGCATTCTTTGATTTACACATCTATGATTTTCTTATGAAAATTCTTGTAACCCTTCTTGATTATACCGTTACCTTACTCAGTACTTAGTGTACTGATCATTCATTTCGTGGGTGCTGCTCAATCCAACGAGTGGACGACCCAGATGCTTATGTGTAGGACTATGAGGACTAGGTGGATGAATTCGCAGCCTTTGATGCTATATATAACACTTCCACTTAAAATAAAAAATTTCAGTAGTAAATTTTGGAGTGTTACATCTGATATGTGGACTTCTTTTCAAATCAAGGGATATATGTATTTGACTACACATTTTGTGGATGCTAATTGGAAGTTGAATAATAGAGTACTAAATTTTCATCATATAGAAACACCACATACTAGATAAATCTTACATAATTCAGTGTTAAGTTTGCTTCAAGAGTGGGGTATTGAGGATGAGATTTTTTCTATCACATTGGACAATGCTTCTAGCAATAATAGAATGCAAGATTATTTGAGAAATACAATGAACGATCAAAATTTTTTGTTGCATGATGATATTTACTTACATGTTCGGTGTGGTGCTCATGTCTTGAATCTCATTATTAAGGATAGGCTTAAGATGATAGAGGATATTGTTTTAAGATTTAAGATAGTGTAAAATACATCAAGTGGTCAGAATCGAGGAAGACTACATCTTGAAATTGTGTAAAATTAGCTCGGATATCGGATACTAAAGTATTATGGCTTGATGTTCCTACAAGGTGGAACTTAACTTATTTGATGATTGATAGAGCTATTATTTATCCTGATAGATTTAAGGAGATGGTGGTTTGAAAAAATTCTTAGGACCTCAAGAGTGGGACATGTTTGAAAAAATTCGTGATGTCTTGGAACTATTTTATAATATTACGGAGTTATTTTTTGGTAGTCAGTATCCCACGACAAATTTGTACTTTGAGAATGTATGGAAGATCGAAATGCTTTTAAATGAGTTGGTAAAGGGAAACGATGAAGTGTTAAGGAAAATGGCTATAGAAATGAAGATTAAATTTGATAAATATTGGGCTAACTTAGATGGGAATGAATATGGTACATTATTTGCTTTTGTTATGATTCTTGATCCTCATTGTAAGTTGGATTTTCTAGAGTATTGCTATAAAAAATTATTTGAGGATGGAACAAGGACTTCTTTGAAGGTTAGTGATGTGCGGTTTAAGTTAGGGATGCTCTTAGTGGAGGATCCTTCAGTTAATGATGGAGGAGGTATTTGCAATAACTCTTGTGGAACATCATCAACATCAAACACTAACACCATTGGTTTTACTCACAAGCATAATTTGATTTCTCTACTGTAAGTTTACATTTCTCACCTTTCCTTAATCTTTTATGCCTTTCCTTTGATTTTGATTTGTGTTTATATTTATATCCAATTGACTATTATATATACATTTTTCTTATCATTCTTGCTTTGTTATTATATATATACATATATATATATATATATATATATATTTGTTTTTGTAAATTTTAGGGTTTTAATGAAAATGAGATTGCATACACTTATAATAAAAAGATAAAGTTAGATAAGTATCTAGATGATCCTAGAATGGACCGCAAAATCAAGCTAAATATTCTTGACTTTTGGAAAGAGAACGAGTCTCAATATGGAGAGCTTTCACATCTAGCTAGGGATATTTTAAATGTGGCCCTCACAACTATTGCATTAAAATCAACTTTTAGCATTAGAGGTAGGGTTTTAAATAAGTGGAGAAGCCCGTACTCGCCTGAAAAAAAAATTTAAAGCATTGATAATTACTTGTAGTTGGTTGTATGGTTTTGAAGGTAGTGTTTTTAAGGCTTTTATTAACTTATTTATTTATATATTATAGTAAATTTTTAATATGTTATTGTTTCTCTAGCAACTGAGGAAGATGAATTTGTTGGTTGTAATATGAGGTGGGATGGAGCTAACCCCCCCTACTAGACACTTTTAATAATGTCCATAGGTACTATTTTACTTCTTTATATAATTAATAGTTAAGTATGTAGCTTTTATCCAAATGGAGTGTATTTAACTACATGGTCTTTCACTATAGGAAGGATTACACTGATATTTTTGAAGAGGTTGCAGGATTTTTTAAGGTTGTAAGTTTCATAGGTTGCTTTTAGTAGTGATATTCACTTTAATAGGTGGAAGTTTACTTCTTTATATGTTGTAGTGAGAAGGTTTTTAGTGTTGTAGGTTTTCTAAAAACAAGTCTTTGAATTAATGATGTGGCTTTTTTGATCTTCTAAAAGTTGTATTTTTAGTTTTTGTATTATTATTATCTCAACCAAATCTTCCCTTAACAAATAAAGGGGTTTAGGTTTAATTTAGAGTTAAAAAAGGGGTGATATTAACTTTTTTTCCCTCGTTGTTATATAAACCTCAGATTAAGGTGTGTAACTTGTTGGTGTGATGTTTGTGTAACAACATATATGGTGATGGTTAGGTGATGTCTTTCTCTTAGTATTATAACTATCCCATAGGACATCTTCTCCCTTTTGGATTATAAAGTTCTTTCTTTCTAGTTAGTGTTTTTTGGTTAC
This sequence comes from Tamarix chinensis, assembly GCA_030549775.1. NCBI lineage: Eukaryota > Viridiplantae > Streptophyta > Magnoliopsida > Caryophyllales > Tamaricaceae > Tamarix > Tamarix chinensis. The sequence continues at coordinate 63,271,449 of CM060172.1, forward strand.
TTATTTCAAGGTTAGGGCTTCAATCAAAGAGAGGTATTCACCTTCATCCATTAAAGAGAGGATCAAGTATTCATTGTAGGTGTGTTATCAATGCTCTAGTTTTCTTATTTGTACTTGTTTGGAATTCTATTGTATTTATTTATTAGTAATTATTAGCATGTTTGATATTATTGTGTATTTTTTATCATGCATTGAGTGTATGATGAAATGCTGAATTTAATTGTCGGGTCCTCATAAATCATTAATACAATACCATATCAGTCTTAGTCTTCTTCTTCTTCTTCTTCTTCTTCTTCTTTTGGTATCACTATTTACTTGAATTTTTTTCTTATTCATCGTCGTTTGCATTTATAATTTTTAGAAAATTATTCGTAAAGAACTAGAATTGAGGATCGGTTCTCCTACATTAATTTTATTTTATAGGAATATGAGTTGGCACATCACATCACATGGCACAACTGCACAAGCTATTCTATCATATTTGAAGTATTCTATGAGTTCAAGTATTGAAACCATTTAAGATCAATACTTTGTAGTCTTTTATTTGTATGGTTGTTTCTATAATGTATTTTGTGCTAATTTTATTCCGAGGGACGAGAATGAAACGTTACTGATGTATGAAGGTAATGTAATAGATTATGAAGGTTGCATTCGAGTGTCTAGCCACCTTCTATCATGTGTATTCATTACTCAGATTGTAGATCCCATCCAATCAGACTTTTTCTAATGTAGGTTATATATATAACACTATAATATATAATGGTTTTGAAATTAAATTGAAAGGTTAGAAATTGAATTGAAAGGTTATGTTCATAAGTTCTAGATTTTATAAGTTTATTGATTCATTAAGTTTTTATTATTGTGGTCCAGAGTGTTGAGTTCAAGTTGTAGGAAGTTACCAAACAAAGTGAAGCAAAAACATAAATTTATGCTTATAAATGTTTACATTCATTTACATTGTTTCAAATTTTGATAAGTATATATATGGAGTTAAAAATATTATATATGAATAAGAATAACCAATTATCGATTCAAATCTAGTTCGGGTCGACTTGGGTTAAGGTTAGAGTTTGGGTTGGTTCGGGTTAGGGTTAGAGTTCAGGTCAGTTCAGGTTCGGGTTATTATTGATTTGGGTCACTTTGATTCGGGTTAATTCAGATTTGAGTCATTATTGGATTAGTTAAATTTGAGTCGGATCCGAATTAATTTTGATTGTTTCAAGCTTTCGGGTTGCGAACGGGTTTTATTTTTTGGGTCACTATCGGGTTATTCGAGTCAGTTGGGTTGGGTCAACTTTGACAGGTCTAGTGAGGATTGAGGATGGAGTCGAGGGAGTGAAGGTGTGAGCTGTGAGGGAGTAAGGGTGTGACTTGACGTGGCTTCTGGATATGGGGTAGAAAAATAAGTTTCTTCTAGATAAAATAATAATAATAATACGACTTCTTCCTTTTTATATGGATTAAATCGTTTATAAATTAGTTCTTAAAAAAATATTTAAAATAGCTAACTAGCTTTGTCAAATATAGCCCAACTTCCTTCTAATAAAATTTTAACCTTCAACTTTTAATTAGCATTTTCACTTGCAAGTAACTTTATAATTAGGGCTTATTTGGTATGGGAGTAATAGGGGTAGAAAAAATTTTCCCTTATTTTATGTCTTTTATATTAAGTATTTAATAATAATAAATATATTTTTAATAAAATACACATTTTAGATCAAAATAAGATCTAAAATGGGTATTTATTAGAACAAGAATATTTAATTTTAATTAAATTATATAAGATATATAAAATATAGGGGTAATTTTTCTTCCTTTATTATCCCCTGTCCAAACAAGCACCTAGCCGTGTCAAACATATATTTTTAGAAACAGAATGATAATTGGAGATTCTCGTACCTTTGAATTATTAAAGTGCCGCTTTGCTTAATATCTCCCTGTCATGTTTGGAAACCCTTCCAAATGTGTTCTTGAGGGCTGAGGTCTATGAACTGATGGTGTGGGGTTAGTCCCCTGGTTCCAGGTACGTTTATTTTTCGCTAGGACCAGTTTCATTACCACTTAGCTTTGTTATTGAGAACTAGAGGTTGTTTGGTATCAAGTAAGTAGGGGAAGGAAGTACAACTTCATGGGAAATACAAAATACCTTATTGTTTGGTTTAAGGGATGTGAAAAGTCAAAGGGAAGAACTACTTCCCCTATAATTCTAAACCACCCATATGTTGAGGAAGCTACTTCCTTGGGTGGTTTTCAGTAAATAATACTTCATTAGTTATAAATTACCTAATTATCCTCAACTACCTTAATTTCTTTAATATTGATAAGGATTATCGAAGGGCATATATTATTAGTTTGTTAATTCTGGATGTTTAAAATATTCTTGTCATATTTATTATTATTATTATTATTCAATAAGTATTTTTTTTAGTATTGTATTAGAATTATTTCATCATTCTAATTTATGTCATTACATTTATTAGTTTTTTACAATAAGTTTTGATACAAGAGTTACTTCAATTATATGATGATATTTTTATAATATTTTATTGTTGTCAATTATAATTATTTATATTTTTGTAGTGGTAAATAAAGTTTCTATTTATGTAAAAAAATAGGTAGAAAAATAAATATTGATATTTATTAATAAAGGATATTAATGTAATTTTATATCTACTTCCTAAGTAATAAAAAAATAAACCAAATAAAATAACTAAGGAAGTCATCTGAGGAGGTATATATACATAACAAATATAAATAAATATTTCTTTCAGAAAACTACTTTTTAATATCTAACTTTCCTAGAAGTTGTATTTACTGTGGAAATAATTATAAGTATATCAAACGACCCCCTAGTCTCGCTTATATGCATTGTTCAAACAACACTTGAGATATACGAAACCTCCCATATTAAGTGTCGAGTTGCGGGACCGGCATGCAGAATGGCTAAGCGGTTGGGGAGCTTGTGGCTCTTTGGCCCTCACACGACAGATCCTCGGTTCGGGTTCCATGGGGCAAATGGGTGTCCCCCCTCCCCCCGGATTTCCGGGTTACCCTACATACCGCCTTGTGTAACAAAAAAAAATAAAAAAAGAAAGCCTGTAAGTTAGAACCTGTGAATCCTACTTAAGCTGGCTGATTCACAAACTTTGGCTCAAATAGAGTAGAAGCTCAAATATAACAGAAACATGAAAGCAAACTAATTTGTACAACAACAGAAACGCATAGTACAAGCTCAAATACAATAAAAGAAGCATGAAAGCAAACTAAATTGTAGCCGATCAAGTTTCAAGATGTCGATGAGCAACATTAGATTGGTAACATCCCAGAGCAAGAAGACCCACGCGACAAAATAACAACAGCACCATTCAAAAGATCTTGTCCATGGTGGAACCCACCACATTCCTTGATTCTTTGAGCAGTTTGATGCTCTTGTTGAGACTTGCGCGTCTACCGGCAACAACGGGAGACTCCTCCAGCAGCCTCTCTATCCCTCCACCAGAGGGACTCATCACCTCTTTCACCAGCTCTTCTTCCATATCATGCTTCACCAAATTCTGCAAAGTCAACAGCAAATGTAGAGCCGTGCAATCAACCAGCCTGAGCAGCACAACTTTCATGTAAGCAGTAATCCTCATCTTCAGATCAAATGCCTCCTGACAAAGAGACATGTACTACCGAAGGTGTCCAACGTTTACCTCTCCAAAACCTTCAATGTTCATACAAGGATATTCTCCAATGTCTTCCATTACCATCTTGAACTTTCCCTGAAAAGACATAAGCTTGTTCCAACTACTTATATACTCGGGGTTGCATGTATAATCGGAGAGTTTTTCCATCTCCACGATCTCAAGTACTCGTTTCAGGAACTGATTTTTCATCCGAGTTCTAAGATTAAGAACAGCCCTCCTAACTGGAGGCTGCAACTGTGGATACCCATCGACATGATACATCAGTACCTTGAGCAAGACTCGTTCAACGTAGTCCCACGCCTCCTCCACAAACTCGGCTGGTGCGGCTGCAATTCTATTCACACTTCTGCGTAAAACTACAAGAAAAACACTGCGGGGGAGAAAGTTCGGTAGCCCAACCGTCTTGGCGTCCTCTAAGATCCTTATTTCATCCACCATAAAATCTTTCAGTTCGTAGATACTGGCTCTGGCATGTAGGCCAATCGAGTACCGATTCAGCATTTCTGCTAATCGGGCCGCACAATGCATCTCAGCGTCATCTGGATACTCATCATATTCACCCCTAATGAGGATCTTCCTCAAAGATTCTCTGCTCGATCCAACTATACGCATCAGATCCGTCATAGCCTCAGCCACAGACATTGGTTTCCGGGGCAGCTTTTCCAACTCCGTCAAATTGGCACTCAGCTTCTCATTGATCTGCCTGACAATAGTCGGTAGGCACTTGGAAATAATGGTGGCTTGAATATGAACCAGCTTCTCAGCAAGAACTGGTATCCCGACGATAGACTTGTCAATCTTCACCAGCGACGGATGTGTCTGAAACAGCGATGCCTCTTGCGCACACGCTTCCTCGTAAGATTCATCTCCTATCCTATTCCTCACGCAGACAAAACCGAGTCCGATGTTCACATCGTTGTTGGTGACTTTATCAAGGAGGCCGTCGGGCGCCACATCCGCTTTTGTGACCACCGCCAGCGTCCTCTGGCCGGTCTTGTCCACAGCCTGAGACATTCTTATGCTCTCGCATGTGGAGAAATCAACCGCAGCAGAGATCACGTTAAGGATTATGCTTTCCTCCGGCGTAATGTATTCCATAATGATATCCCTTATCTGTTCGTAGATATCCTCTGGCTGACCACGCACTGCGACCCTTGTAATCCCAGGGAGGTCGACCATGGTAAGGTCGGGGACCCCATGTTTCTTCACTTGCAGGACCAAAGGAGAATTCGAGATACCCTTGGAATCACCCGCTATCTCCTTAGTGGCCGACTCAATAGCCTCAGCAACATTCTCTTCGTCAGTTGTTTCTTTCTTGTCTTTGTACTCCAGGATCATCTCATCCTCCGCGTCAGCAGCTGGCTGGTTCTGCAGCCTTAGAATCAGGGGCACTCTAGTGCATATGCCCTGCCCTCGGGGAAGACTGATACCTGCTAGAGATTCCAGGACACTGGATTTCCCCGATGACTGATCGCCGATTACAACGATAGTAGGGAGTTGAATCCCCTCGCTCATCACTTTCATGTTCCGGAGCTTATCAACTGCATTAAGCAACGGATGGATCCTGTCATTGTAGGATGAAATTATGGGGGCCGCTTGGATTGCTAGTGGGGTTGCAGGTATGATGGGAACTAAATGCATAATATGGGACGATCTTGATACTGTGTTTGAGTGATCAGCAAGTATTTGCTCCGTCATTTTGGGACGTCGGCTGGGGGAAGAAAAATGCAGTAGGAGAGTTGTGAAAATAGGAGTTGGGTTAGTTATAAATTCAAGAGAAGAATGGGTGGTGGGCTGACGATGAAGAGAAAGCCAGGGGTGAGGAGTATATATAGAGAGGAGGGATCTGCGTTCAGTGTTGGGAGGGGGTGGCAACCCAGAACTTAGATGAGTTTTCTGTTTCTTGGAAACAAACTACCGATCAATTCACCAACACTTAACTAGGAACTAAAATATAGCGTGACAAATAAAAGACAAAGATAGTGCTGACGTAAAAATTATTATGCTATCTATCCGTAGTATTATGATTATTATTATCTACGTGCAAAGAATGAAAAGTCTTGTCACAGTGACTTTGTGGAAAAGAAGAATGCTCCAAATTTTGCTCTTCGTCGTTTTCTACTACGAACAAAATAATACTCATTACTTTATTTTCCCAACCCTTTTTATTTCTACATTTTCAACATTAATATAATAATAAAATGAATTATATTAATTTATCTAAGTTTCTTTCATTTTTAAGTATAATTTTACTTTTTAAATTAAATAATTATATGTAATTTTGTTTCTTTTATTGACTAGAAAATTTAATCAATAAAAGCATTCTTTCTTTTTTTAAAAAAAATTCAAAGATTAACATTTTTATTTTGAAATTAATAATATTATAAATGTTAATTTCAAAAATGGCTATTAATATTAATTTTGAAATTTAATGATATTATTTATAGTACTTTTTAAAAGTTAATATTATTCTTAATTTAACATTAATGTACTTTAAATTTGACTAAAAGTAATTGTTGTTCATCCAATTTAATAAATTCATTTGATATTAAAATAATTACTTTCAAGTTTTGATGATTTTTTTATTAAAAAAAATCATTCGTTCAATTTCAATTTAATCATGAAATTAAAAAAATCAATATGTTATATATTAATTAATAAATATTCCCCACCTTTTTCTTCCTTCCTTACCAAGTTTTCCTTCTTTCCTTTTCTTTTAATAAAAAAATCATTCGTTCAATTTCAATTTAATCATGAAATTAAAAAAATCAATATGTTATATATTAATTAATAAATATTCCCCACCTTTTTCTTCCTTCCTTACCAAGTTTTCCTTCTTTCCTTTTCTTTCTTACCTTTTCGACGTCCTTTTTCCTAATTTCTTTTTCTTTCTTTCTTTTCTCTTTCTTTTTTGCCCCCTCCTTTATTATTATCCTCGAATGAATGTAAAGTGAGAACATACTAATCGGAGTATGTAAGAAGACTCAAATGGCTAACTTTAAACTTTAGAGCATAGGCAAATGGTAAATCCTTTAACGCTTTAGAGCAGCCTTTTAACTGTAGATGGTTTTTGTACCATAATAAATTTTTTTTTAAAAAAAGTCTCTTTCCTCTTTTTTCCATTTTTTTCCTTCAATTTTATACAACAAACATACCATACACTTCAATAGGGGCTTTTAGTTTAGTTTAGATACTGCATCATCTTACTTTCGGTACGCTACTTTCGTATGACAACATGGATTGCTGTCCTTTTTTATTGAAAAAATAATAATAATTCTTTTAAACTTTAGAGCATCCATTTAGCTTCAAATGCTTTTTGTACCATAATAGAAAAAAAAAATATTTTCTCTTTTTTACTTTTTATTTATTTTAATTTTATACAATAAAAATAAAATGCACTCCAATGAAAGTTTAGTCCAATGATTGCATCGTCTTAATAATTATGTGCTACTTTAGATCACTTATAACAATTAATAAAATATTTGATTTAAAACATATAGTAATAAAATAGAGATGATTTCTGCACATAAATAGACATATTTTATAAAATAATATTTTATATGATATAGGAAATAACAATCAATTATAAAATAATAGATATTTTAAAATAAAACAGTCGGTAGATAAGTTTATTTAAAATTTCAAGCAAAAAATAATATCAATACTAATGAGGTGATCCTATAATAACAATAATAAAATATTACTCTAACAAAAAGACTACTAATTACAAAATATATACGTTTATATTTACTAATTTCCGTCTTATAATATCTACCGCAATTTTAACTTACCATTACATAATTCTAAACTAATTAACCGACTTAAGCTAAAGATATAACCTTAGATACATAAAACTTATTAAAATTCTTAATACATAATAAGTATATATAGAGGCTCGATTTTTCTTACTTTATCTATAGATCAGATTAATGCTTATTAGATCAAAATATATTATGGTAATTGCTATTGTTGTTGTTGTTATTAAGCATAAAAATTGTAAATATAAAATTTAAATAATTATAATCATAATATATAATAATATAATTATAATAGTAAAATTTGTACTTCTAATATTAATATTTCTAGATGTAATCATAATTAATTAATTATAATGATCATAATTATTTTAATCTTATTTATAATATTAATTAAAACTACATTTATTATAATAGCACAACTCGAGTCTTGATTTGAGCCGAATTAAATCCACTCAATCCGATAATTAACCCAAATCAAATCCTGACCAAGAAGAACATCACAACAACCTGAAATGAATTTTATCCGGACATCTCTTGACACACAAGATATGCTTGTATTTTATAGTTACTATTATTATTGGGGTCCGGGGTTACTTTTGTCCTTGAGAAAGAATCGACAATTTAGTAATACTACGTGGCTGTCTTTGTTCCTGAAAAAACGGACACCAAGAAAAGAAAGGCACTAGCGTGGAAAACTTGGACCACGATGGCAATAGGTATCCTGCGTAAATCCTACTTATTTTTAGCATATTTAGACATATAATTTTTAAAGTTGATAGGTTTAGATGGAGTCTATATCTATATATATTTTAATAATTTTAAATTTAGGTCCAATAGTTTTAGAATTAGACTTAATCCAGATTCGATCTGTTAGACTCGTTTAATATATATATATATAGATTTAGGCTCTTGTACAAACTATTACTTAAAATATAAATGTAGGAACCTTTAATTACCATTAGATCTAGAAGATTGAAATGTCAAGATTAAAATAAATTCAAGTTAGTTATATACTAAATCTTGACCATTGATCAAATACTAATCTAATGGTTGTGATTGGTTCCTACAAATGTATTTTAAAAATAGTGTGTATGGGACCTTCACCTATATATATATATGTGTGTGTGTGTGTGTGTGTGTGTGTGTGTGTGTGTGTGTGTAACATATAAAAATACATACTAATATTATATTTGTCATTATTATTACTATTTTATTTAAGTTATTTATTTATTTTTTTAAAAATTATTTTTATATATTTACTTTATAAACAATATGTATAATATTATATTATAAAAGTATTAAAATACCATTTAAAAAGTTAATATAACTATTTTAATATATTTATTTTTTTATTTGGAGGATTTTTTAATAAAAAAATTTATGTTAAGTTATATAAAATATTTATATTTACATAGATTATTAGTTATTTTTTAAAAAAATAGTTAGACTTATTTAGAATCTATTTATTCATTAGACTCAATAGATCTAAATCTAAATCTAAATTTTTAAAATTTAATAAATTTAGATTAAATTCTAATCTAAATAACATAAATAAATTTAAATCTAAATCTTATCGAATTCAATCTAAATTCGACTAATTGCCATCCTAACTTTGGCCGCAGGACAGTAGCACGATGACAGGTGACATGCCGCATATTGTTGCCCCCGGGCACCCCACCGGAGGAAGTCTTGTTCCGTCAGATCAAACAAGGGAAGAGGCGAAAGAAGCGTGGAAGAAGGTGCGCAGCGTAGCCCAATTATAGTCGATGTCAAATTCATGGTGAAAAAACAATATTAATAATAATAACACAATCTGAAAGCAATTTTTTCCTTTTTGACTACATGCTTCGTCAATTTCGACAATTCACAGCTGTAAATTAAGGGATAATTTTAGATAAGGAGGATTAATGTGGTATTAATTAAATTTTAAATTGAGATTGAATTTAAATTTAAAGCTTGAAATTAGATTATGAGTATTTAAATCGGATCATTCGATTTTGGTCAACTTTGTTGTGGGATAAATAGAAATATCTATAATTTAATAATTTAACTTATCAGTTATTGATGAATTCTTTGGTTCAGGTTATCGTGCAGCTTAGTTAATGATACAATACATGCATGCATGCAAAACTTATCCGATGATTTAATTTGACGCGAGAGAGAGAGAGAGAGAGAGAGAATAATTTAAAAGAAAAAAGATGATGAAGAAGAAGAATAATAGCTAGGATAATCATGAACTCCTTTGGGATCCAATTACAATTACTTTCAAGAGAGCTAGTAAGATTAAACTGCTGGAGAAAGTTGAAAAATCGTTCGTTTCCATACCACCGCACGTCCTGATTTAAATGGGAAGGTTCAATCGACGTTTAGGAGACGAGTATACCCATAAAATATATAGCCCAAATATACAGTCAGCGTAAACACTAAACACCATGAGGTTTTATCTTTAAAAGCGTCATATAGTACGGGAGATAATAAAGAAGACAGCAGTCAACCAAAACAACAGTCTTCGGAGTAGATGACTTGGCCAGCAACAACAACTACTACTGCTAGTCTACTACATACAATCCCACGGCATGGTGTTTTTTTTTTATCCACAAAATTACTCAAAACTCGTGCAGTTGCTGTTATAGAATCCCTTTGACGAGTTTCCAGCAATAAGCAGTAGAATCGACTAATTTTAGTTGAAGAATAAGATCGAAAACTTGATCTTTGATACGGCCAAAAGATAATGCTTATGGAAAGTCAGACTCCAGCAACACAATATCATAAAGTCACATTGAAAGAGAGAAAAAGAAATTGTTCTTGTGTAGAAGAAGAATCAGAACAGAGCTTTATTCAATGCAGTTCATATGTCGAAAATTACACACGACAACTTATATATATTTTATCCAAATAATTCTAATACATGGTCCAATATTAATGACCCACTTTTACCACCTTACATAACAACCTAATTTCAACTACTACTATATATACAACCTATATATATTTTATCCAACTAATTCTAATACGTGGTCCAATATTGTTTACAGCCAAATTACAACTACTACATATATATACTGAATTATATTATTATACAATATCAACATCATAGCATAATCCAACATATTAGTAGTATAATTCAGCATAATCTCTCCATACCTATTGAATACAATACTTATGAACACCATCTAAAAATATACTCACATAATAATTAATAATAGTGGGGTACATATTATTCCCCTATTCTTGGAGAGGTTTCTTTCCAAAAACCTTGCATAAACCTGCAAAAGGATAAAGATCAGCAACAATAAATGAATTACTAACATTACCATATTTTACTAGTAAATCTATTTTATAAGCATCATCATTGATCCTTTCCACCATAGTAAAGGGACCATCACTTTTTAGATCTAACTAAGTTTTATAAACGTTTGGAAAATACTCTTTTTTAAGATACACTTGCAGTAATTCTAATACCTAGCCCATTATTATTTGACCCATTTTTACCACCTTACATAACAGCCTAATTACAACTATTACAATATATATATGTATGTATGTATGTATGTATACTGAATTATATTATTTTACAATATCAGTATCATATCATAATCCAACATATTACTAGTATAATCCAGCATAATTCTATCATAATCTCTCCATACCTATTGAATACAATAGAAGAAAAAAAAAGATTATAAATGACAGACTTGTCAACATCATCTAAAAATAAACTCACATAATAATTAATAATAGTGAGGTAAACATCACCCTTCCCACTATCTTTCCCATAAAACTACCAGAACAACAGTCATGTGAGGAAGGTTATGTATATCTAGTAACTCAACCCCGATCATTTTTGCCTCTTCTAGAGTACGCGATAGCTGAGGATTTCTTTTCTTCTTCCATCATATTCACCTCTAATGAGGATCTTCCTCAAGGATTCTTTCGTCGATCCAACTATACGCCTTAGATCCGTCATAGCCTCAACCATAGGGCTGGCAATGCCGCGACAGCTTTTCTAACTCCGACAAATTGGCACTCAGCTTCTCATTGATCTTCCTGACAATATTCGGTAAGCACTTGGAAATAATGATGGCTTGAAAATGAACTAGTTTCTCAGCAAGTGCTGGTATTTCGACGATTGACTTGTCAATCATCGACAAAGATGGATTTGTTTGACACAACAATTAATGCCTCTTGCGCACAAGCTCCCTCATAAGATTCGTCTCCTATCCTATTCCTCACGCAGACAAAACTGAGTCCAATGTTCACATCATTGTTGGTGACTTTGTGAAGAAGACCCTCGGGCGCCACATCAGCCTTCGTGACCACTGCCAGTCTCCTTTGGCCAGTCTTGTTAACAACCTGAAATATTCTTATGCTCTCATATGTGGAGAAATCAACCGCAACAGAGATCACATTAAGGATTACGCTTTCCTATGGCGTAATGTATTCCATACTGATATCCCTTATCTCTTCATAGATATTCTAATGTAAGTGTAAGGTGAAAAATAAAAGAACAAACAATTTTATGTGGTTCACCTAATGTGGGTTACGTCCACGGATGACAACGAGCAAGTATAATTTTACTATGTAGAGAAAGAATACAAGAAATCCTCAATTGAATAGAGGATTGTAGAGATCTATCACTCTCAATTATTCTAACTCTTAAATGTGTGTAGAACTATGATGGATATTGTGAGTCATGTTTTGAGAAAGGGCCAAAGACTACATATATATAGTCTTCAAAAGAAAACCCTAAAAAACTACTAATTAATGGAGATTAAAAACTGTAACTCTCCATTGATGGCAGTTAATACTACCAATTAATTTAGTAGTAAATTCTTCGGTTACTTTAGCTTCATATTTAAGTCTTCCATAACCTCTGGTTTTAAATTCTTCATTGATGGTAGTAAATACTACTAATTAAAACTCTTCGGTTACTTCAACTTCACATCAAAGACTTTCATAATCGTCAGATTTGAGGCATAAACTCAACAGTAAGGTCATGGTCCCCATTTTTCTTCACTTGTAGGACAAAAGGAGAATTCGAGATCCCCTTGGAATCACCCGTTATGTCATTAGTGGCCGACTCAATAGCCTCAGCAACATTCTCTTCGTCTGTTATTTCTTTCTTGCCTTTTTACTCGAGTATCATGTCTTCCTCCCTGTGAGCAGTTGGTTGGTTCTGCAGTCTTAGAATCAGGGGCAGTCTAGTACATATGCCCTTCCCTCGGGGAAGACTGATACCCGCTAGAGATTCCAGGACACTAGATTTCCCCGATGACTGATCAGTGATCACCGATCACAACAATAGCAGGGAGTTCAATCCCCGCATTAAGCAATGGATAGATCTTGTTATTGTAGGATGAAATTATATGTGGCGGATGTAATGCTAGTGGGGTTGCTGGCATCCTGGGAACTAAGGCCATAGTACTGTTCGAGCCGGCTTGTTCTTCCTCCATTTTTGGACATAGCCAAAGGGAAGCAAAAAGCATTAGGAGAGTGGTAAAACAGAGGGGCACTACCACGGAAAGGGGTTTTAATAACGGTTATTTTATAGTTTTAATAACGGTTTTCAACCGTTATTGAATCGCCCGTTATTAAATCTTTTATAACGGTTCATAACCGTCATGAAAAATACACAAAAACCCGCGAATATGTGCGTAAACTTCATATTTAATAACGGTTTTTATAAGAACCGTTATTAAAACTCCACTTTTTTTTGCAGTTTTGTTCCTGCCCACATACACAGTTACCAAATCTGTATGTTAAAACAATTACCAAATCTGCAATGTAAAACAACATCAATTCATACCAAATCTGCAATCACACCATAATTTCAATCAATCTATAATTGGTATGCATGTCTCAATACACCAACTATACTTGCAATAAAATTAGTGGGTATACCACAACTTGGTAGCTCTACACCCCAAAGTAAAGAGTTCACACATCTAGGCTGGTAGACGAAATACAAACCTAAAAATGCATGTAGAATATATAGATCGCTACCGAATGAATGAGTGCACGTGCTTGGCCTCTAACTTCATCGATTTCATCAACATTATATTGATGGCCTCGTACATAGTCATCGGTGAAAAACTACAACACCCATGTTTCAATTAATATACAGTTAGCCATTAGGTATGTCATGATTCATTAATAGAAAAATATGGAAAAGCAAACATACATGGCTTGGATCTATGTTGACCAATCTATTCTAGACTATAAGATCCATTGCTCGTCTTCTTCACTTGAACCCTTAACTTCAATTTCATCATCATCATCTAAGTTCCTTTGTCTCGAAGATCTTCAATTTTGGAGGTACCTAAAGCTCTTATCTCATCCATAATTACAATAAAGAGATAAACAATAGAGGAAAAACAATTCTGATAAAAGTAAAAACTAAAATAAATGAAAACATGTATTACCCTACATATAAAATAATACAAAGGTAGGCAACATATGTTACCACTATAATCAAGAGGTTATATAACACCATCATACCCTAAATTAAAGGTTCAATTTGTAAAAAAGGCCCTAAAAAGGTTGTATCACAAAAAAACCTCAATTTAGAGGCCAAAATGGCCTTTTTTGGGCCACGTCGTAGATCTCGAAAAAATACCCAAAATAGCCTCCTAGATCACCTAAATCCGAGGTCGCATGAAAAAGTTATGACCCTCCAAAGTTTACAGTTGAATCTAGCTCTAAATAACCTCAATAATGTCTTCTCTTTTGTTTATTATGGTTGTAGCTCTAAATAATGTTGAATCTATATTCTCCATACAAACAAATACAACAATAATATGTAAAGGTCTCGGCCAACACATGCATTTGTTAATATATAACAATAACGCAACAAATTCAACAACAAACAGCAAAATTTTCAGCCAACACATTCAACAACACATTTTCGAACGAAACCCTGGCAACATGCATTTATATAAGTAGATAAAAATTTACGAGAGGAAGAAAAAACACATACATAAAGTGAGCTAGCTACAAACACGACGGTGAGAATGTTGAGAGAGGCAAGGGCTTCAAACACGACGGAGGATGAAGGTGCAAGTGCCAGCTAGCTTCGGAACAATGGCAGAGGTGTGGCGGTGCGAGGGTTTCCTTTACTTGAGAGGAGCCTGGTGGTGCGAGTTGGCGGTGCGAGGGTTTGCAAGGAGAAGGAAGGAGAGCAAGAGAACGAAAGTGCAGAGAGTCTGAAAATTTTGGCACGAAACAGAACCGAGCGAAATAAAAGTTTGATTTTGGGGTTTTAATAACGGTTCTTGAGAGAACCGTTATTAAAACATCTTTTAATAACGGTTCCTGGAAGAACCGTCATTAAAAGCTTCTGACTTTTGACAACGGTTCTAATATGAACCGTTATTAAATCCTCTTTTAATAACGGTTTATATAAAATCGTTATTAAAACATCCGTCCAAATTTTAACGTTGCCCTTTTAATAACGGTTTTTAACTAGAACCGTTATCAAAACTTCCCGCCGATTAATTTTCACGCGTTTGACAACGGTTTTCAAACTACCGTTATTAATGTCCCATTATTATTTCCCGTGTTTGTAGTAGTGGGGGCAGGGGAGCTATAAAACAAAGATAGACGACCCGGGGGTGTAGCCGTGTGGGCATTGTAAGAAAAAGATACACAAGTTGTGGGCTGGCGAATGTGATGAAGAGAGAGCTAGGCATAAGGAGTATCTATCACGAGAGGGATTTGAACCCGATACAAAGTTTTTTTTCCCTTCGGAAATAAACTTCCTGTCTTTTGACCTACTCTTAACTGTGAAATAAAATGCAGTACCCTGTAAAAGACGAGGATAGAGGTGATGTCGAAAGATCATCCTTGCTACCTAACGCTACCCATGCTATCCAGCTAAGAGTACTATGTACGTGCAAAATATAGTATTATTCTTAATTTTAATATTGATTTACTTTAATTTTGAATAAAGTGAATTATTATTCATCTAAATTAATCAAATCTTATAGTGCTAAAATATTTACTCTAAAGCTTTCATGAAATTAAAAAAAAATTAGTTGTTCAATTTACTAATTAAATTAAAAAATTAATATGTTATATATTAACTAATAAATTATAAATTAAAATAAAATATTCCCCTCCTTTTTATCCTCTAAAAAGTACCCCCGCCTTTTTTTCCCACCCTTTTTCCTTCTTTCTTTCCTTTCTCCTATTTTCGTGGGGGGGAAATTTCTTTATAGTATATTTAGGTGAAACTAATTAGTTAAAAATCAAAATGGTCCAAAAGTATTTAGTTACAAGTATAAAATATCATGTACATATAATTACACTAATATGTACACCTAATTATATATAGATGTACATGTAATATTCTCTATATGTACATGTATATTAGAGTACAAAAAAAACTGGACTAAACACTAAATAGATTAACCAACTTTAATTAATTTGGTCCAAGTCGGCCACCAACTATTTTTCCCTTTTGTGGGCTGCACCCTGATTCTTTCCTCTTTCTTGTTTTCATTTTTTCTTTTCGCCTCCATTGTACCCTTAAACCTGCAACTACTCCACAAAGCTACGTGTCTTTCTTTTTTTCTTTTTCAACGGCCGAAGCTACCTCTAATGTAAGTAAAGTGAAAAGTTCCCCTTCTTATTACCCTCATTTTTTGCCATCTAAAATGCTCAATAATTTTCAGCTTTACCATAGCAGAAAAATGAGTAAAAAAGAATTGCAATAAAATTCAGTTTTAATACTAGATAGCATTACAAACTTATTATTATAATTTTATAATTATTCTCATAGTTTAGTCAACCATTTAACTACTTGACCCCAAACTTTTAAATTAGGGCTTATTTTAACATCTCCAAATTTTAGAATTGAAAATTTTCATTTGCATAGAAAAAATACAATAATATAGGGGGTGCTATTTCTAACTCATGGACTCCAATTACTAGGGTTTTGCTCAACACTAGTTAAATCTCCCATGCACTGTTATACCAATCAACACACTCTTTTTTACTGATGGACTCCAATCATCTAAAATATTCTTCCCTCACTTTTCTTAGCCCTTAAATTACCTTTTCCCACGTAAAAGTTACCCCCATGCAAAGACTAACCACCCTTTGCAAGCCTTACACTTCCTATACAAGATTTATTCAAATTCTCATTTTATTCATATAATCCTTTTATTTTTCCACCCATAAGTCATAAGGTACTTAGGTCTTTCTCACTTCCCTCTTACTACTCCACTTTCTTTACTTCTTTTATTTCCCCAAAACCTCGTCATATTACTAAGGACTCCTAGCATGCATGTAATATAAGGAAAAAATACATAAGGCATAACACAAAATACAAGTCATATCACCATATTACACATATCATAACACATATATAATTTATTTTAGCTCCACGCTTAACAAGCAGTGCTATAAGAATATAATCCATAACCATATAGAATAAAAGCATATAACCAAGCATAAATAAACACATAACATATAATTTATTTTCAACCACATTCTTGCCTAGATTGACATGAAGCTTGGAGCACGACTCCTACGTCTCCTTAGGGGAGGTTTGGTTCACCGATAAGAGTAAAACACTAATGTTAACTTCCCTTTTATTTCTTTCATATTCTCCTAACTAATTATTAGTAAAATAATAATAATAGTAATGATAATAATAATAATAATAATAATAATAATAATAGTCTTAATAATAATAAGATTAGTATTATTAATGATACTAACAATAATAGCAGTAGTAGTAGTAGTAGTAGTAATAACCATAATAAGATTAACAATAGTAATGATGATGATGATGATGATCATGATGATGATGAAGATAACAATGATAATAAAACTAAAAATAACAATTATACAAAATAATTTATACTTAGGAAGAAGCAAAGGTTAGGATACAACTAGAGGTGGAGGTGGCATCTAAGTTGGCAGTAGTAGCAGCAACAGCGATGGCGGTGACTTGAAAAGGTTTAAGATTTGAGGTTGGAAGAGGGAAAGGGAGGTGGTGGTTATGATGTAGTAGGTTTCCTGGACCAAGAGGGTTGTAGTGGTGTTGGTGGTGTGTTAAGGTGATAGCGCATGTGGTGATAGCTATGGTGGTCAAAGGTGGAGAAATAGAAAGGAAGAGGAAGTAGGGGGATAAAGGGGGAAGGAAAGGTATGGATAGGTAGGGAAATATTTACTGGGTTGAGAGGGAGGTAGTGGGGGTGGTGGTTGTGATGGAGGAAGCGACGTAGGGCGGCAACAAGGTACAAAGGGCAGCTTGAGCTACCCTCTTTACACTAGTAGGGCGAGCTATGTAGGGGGAGTTAGGGGCGGGGAATGGTCTTGTTTGGTGGAGGGTAATGCAGGGAGGAGGTTGGGTGGGAGTTTGGATGGTGGCGATGCATAACGACGGTTAGGGCTGCATCTAATGGGGCAACAGAGGGAAGCTTCAGGAATTTCTGGCTAGAGAAAAAAGAAGAGGAAGAAGGGTGAGGGTTGGAGTATTTATAGGCATGGAGAGGAGAAGAAGACAAGGGAGGATGAGGACAAGGGATTGGGAGGGGCAGGTGGAGTATTTATAGGCATAGAGAAAAAAGCGGTGACAGGCCGGTGTAAGCCTATAGGTGTGTAGGTTCATAGGGGGCAGGGGTGGTTTTGGTAGGGTTGTAGGGGGGTTTGGTGAGGATGTTGGGGTTGTATAGGGGAGGGGACCAATGCAAGGTAGTGTTAGCTACACATCCTGAAGGTTAGGTCAAGGGGAAGGTAAGGGGGAGGGAGAGCCATGGCTGCTTTGCAGCCATGCGCACCAGCAATTAGGGGGTGAGGTAGAAGATGGGGGTAGAAGTAGAGGTAGAAATTAGGTCGGATGGATCAGGTTTGGGTCAGGTCATTTTGGGTCATTGCCTTGCTTGGGTTATGTTAGTTTTTAGTTGAGTCATTGTAGTTTTGGATCATTTTAGGTTAATATATCAGGTTAGGTCGGGTTTGGGTAAGTAAACTTGAGTTCGGGTTATTTTGGGTTACCTTGACTTGTATGGTCGGGTTGGCTTTCAGTTATTTTCTGGTTAATATCACTAGGTGAGCTCGGCCCGTTCGGTGTAATTTGATAGGTTGGTTTCATCAGGTTTGAGTTGTTTTAGGTTAACTAGATGGGTCAGGTCATTTTGTGTAATTTCACGGGTTGGGTTTAAGTAGTTATGGGTAACTTGATGGATCAGGTCGGGTCATGTTTTGATGGGTTTAGTCAAATTCGAGTCCAAGTAATTATTATTTATTATATTATAAATATTAGAGACAATCATAAGATTACTAGTATAGATAAATAAAATAAGAATATTATATATGTTTTATTTTCACAAGTACATATTAAAGATATTTATAAAGTTTAATAATAAAAAATATTGCATGATTTAATTTAACAAAGATATTTATCATTTATTTGATTACTTAAAAAAATATAATTTATAATATAAATGTGATCATAACATGACTATACTATACATAATTATAATTTATTATATTGTAAATATTATAGACAATCATAAGATTACTAGTATACATAAATAATATAAGAATATTAGATGCACTTTATTTTTTCAAGTAAATAATAAAGATATTTATAGATTTTAACAATAAAAAATATTGTATGATTTAATCTAACAAAGATGTTTATTATTTATTATCATTTGTTTGATTACTTAGAAAAAGATAATTTTATAAAATAAAGGTGATCGTAATATGACTATAAAATGTATAATTATCATTTATTACATTGTAAATATTAGAAATAGTTATAGGATTACTAGTACACATAAATAAAATATGAATATTAAATGCGCTTTATTTTCAAAAATAAATAATAAAGATATTTATAAAATTTAACAATAAAAAATATTACATGATTTAATCTAACAAAAATATGTATCATTTATTTGATTACTTGTTTATTAAATTATTATTATAACTTCTTAATGTTGTATTTTTGTGTGAAAAATTTTATTAGGATATTATTAATAAATAAGGATGTCTAGGGAAACGTATGAAAAATAAATATGATTTATAAGACACTATATTTTTAAAAGCTTTAAATGAATAATAAAATATGTGTAATTTATTATAATTATAATAGATTTTGATATTTAGTCAAGTCAACATCGAGTCAGGTTAATGTCAAGTCAAGTTTTTAATACCCCATATTTTCAAAATCCAGATTTATTAAGTTTAATGATTTTATTAGCGTAATTTAATGTAAACAATTAATTATTTTAATTTTTATTCTTTTTATGGATTTATCGACGATTCGAATTCATATTTGAATTTAATTAATCTTTTTCATTGCGAACCAGTTCACGACAATGATTTAATTATATTCTTATGAATTCGATTCTCGGTTAAAAATATGTATTTCTGTTTTTTCTCATATTTTTATTTTTAATATTTTAGATTCATTTATGATTATAACTTTGTCGTGTGATTTTGACTTTGTTTTGGAGTTATAATTCATTAACAAAATATATTATTCAAATTATGGAAATTATGTTTAAATAGTTAAATTTATGCTAATGATTTTATCTGTAGAAAATATTTCCGACTTTAAATTTATTCGTTTTCAGAAATTGTTATTATTTTCTAAAAGTTTTAAATTAAAAAGGTTTTTAAGAAATTATTAATAAATTTCTTTTCGAAATTAATTTTCTCTTGTTTTATGCTTTTTGATTTACGGAAAACCGATTTTGGAAATTATTTAAATTAGTCTTGATTTATTCGAATTTGACTTAAACATTATATTATATACTTTTAAATAATTTTTTGAGGTCTTATAATATATTTCGGTAAATAATATAAATTTTCACGTTCGTTGCTAAATTCTTCAAAAAATGTTTCCGAAATTCTTTATATAACTTTTTATTAATTTTAAGCCTTGGATCCTTTCGAAATAAATTTTTTAGATAAAATTCTTCCAATACAAATTTTTGATATTTAATATTTTATTTGATCCTTGTATTTGTAAAAAAAAAAATATCCCGACCGGTGCCCCCACCCCCTTCTTTTCCTTTCCTCTTCTCTTTCCCTATCCTTGCTCCCGACCCCTGTCCCTGTTCGCAGCCCCAACCCTAGCCTCCCTCACCTCCCCCTTCTCTCATGGCCTCTGCTCTAGCAACCGGCCTCCTCCTTCCTGCTCCTCCTTCGTCGAGCGACAGCCACCACGAGCGGTGCAAATCAACAGCAAGAGGCAGCAGCGGGCGACAGCAGCAGCAGTAGCAGGCCGCGACAGCGACGAGCCGCGCTGGTTGCGCCGCTGTCCAGCCACGGTAGGCCCTACTGACCACCGACGAGCTGTCCCCGTTCCCTAACGAAGCTTCCCCGGCCTTCCTTTGCCCCGATTTGTCAGTTTCGTCTGGAAAGCTTTATTGTGGATCCTCGAGCTAGTAATCTTCTCTCTCCCTCTTATCTCGCTTAACTAGCTTCGAATTTAGGTAAGTCTCTACTTACCTCTACTTATAGGTGTTTCGTAAGGATGTGGCTAAGGTCCCTACGTGTTATGTGACTTGCATGCCTTAGATGCTTTGTATATATACCATGTCCTGTTGTGTATCACATGATTATCCTTAATGTTTTTTATGCGTAGCGCAGCTTGGAGTTAAGGTGTGTGGTATGTGTTTTTTTTATGACATGAATGTGATATCCATATGTGGTGATTATGATGTGCTGTGACATGATGTAACCCTCTAGGACATGCATGCTAGGGTGATTATTATTATGACTTGGAGATGAAAAAAAAGAAATAAATGGGAAGTGAGTTGCTAAAGGGGAGTGTAAAGGACCCGATTAGGGTTTTGGGAAGAATTAGTAATCTAAAAAAAGGAGAAAGTAAAAATGATTAAGGGTGAGTGAGGTGCAGGTTGAGAGTGAGAGTTTATGTTATAAGGAATGATTATGGGTGTTATGGGAGAGAAGAAATATTGGGTGAAAAGGAGAGGTTACTTGTGGGAGAAGAAAGGTACTAGGGTTGAAGTGGCCAACTAGGGTGTTAGGGTCACAGGTGGAATCGATAGGTAAAGCGATATGATTTGGGATTGGATCTAAATGAGATGAGGTGTGGGGCGATAAATGGAGTAATGGTAGTGTAAGCGAGAGAAAGTTGGGCCACATAGGTCCAATTAGGGTTTCCAAGGGAAAGCCCTAGAGGGAGATATCATGTGGAGTGGATGTCACGAGGTGCTAGGCCTTAACCCACTCCCTTAGAAGTTGGTTTTCATTATGTGTAAGTGTAAAGGGGAAGTAAACATTGAGGTGTGATAAGGGCGCAAACGTCCCAAGATATGGGACGGGCCCTCCTAGGAGGATAAGTGTGGATATAGTTAGCCATGCATGTCAAGGGTAAAACACTTTCAAATAAGATATGTTAAGACACTAATCACTTAAAGAGGAAGATGTTGAGCTGGACCCAGACCGGTCCACCGACAAATAATAGTGGCTAGGAGCTGGGGTGCCCTGGAGACCGTGCCACCGGCAAACAATAGTGGTCAAGAGCGTTTTGCCCTGCATGATTTCCGGTCCACCGGCTATAATAGTGGGGGATTCCGTGCTCAACAAACCAAAGTAAATAAACTAAGCCATGGGAAATACATTAAGTATTTATAGTGAAACACCATGTGAGTCAGGGCTAGAACGGTCCACCAGCAAATAATAGTGGCAAGGAGCGTTCTGCCCTGGAGACCGGTCCACCGACAAATAATATTGGTCAGGAGCGTTCTGCCCTGAGTGTATGTATTCCATTCCACTGGCTATAATAGTGGGGTTCCCGTACTCACGTGGATTAATAAAGATTGTGGTGCGAAAAGACTACATTTAACAAAGATTCAAAGGAAATAAGTCTAATTGGACCATAGCCGACTGTTATCATCTATATTACTACATGCGGCTTATGTGATTGTGGCTATGTAATGAGTTGTCGATAATATGGACTATTCCTACCTGAGGCGCATAAACTACTTTATACTTTGTTCATACTACCCTTATATGTTTAAATAGGATGTTACATATGTTTCACATGTTATCATATGTGTATGGTAGGACTTGTGATGTGGGTTTGAGTATGCGTAATATTGTATCAACCTATTGTATCATAATTTAATATGCACTTGATTTTATAGTTTACGTCTCTCCCATAAGATAGGGTAGTGGGACTTACTCAGTATTGGACCCGTACTGATACTACCTTGGTTGAATGGGTCCTGTGATGATCCACTGATGGTGGGGAGCATACCTCTTGTGCAGGTTTAAGATCGGATACTGTTTTGGGGTGGAAGGCCTGACTTGAGTGAGTAGGCAATCCGGATATTGATCCTTCGGGATTTTTTTTGTTTAACTGTATTCATCTTTGGAAGTTACAAGTGATGTATTTAAATTTCCAAGGGTTTTGTAATTGACTTTTAATTTCTCATACTCTAATAAGCTTTTAAAATTTGGATTTAATTATTTGACAGGTTTTAGCCTTGCATCTAATCCGAGATAGATGGTTGACATTTATTTTGTGTTAGATGTGGCGGTAACATTTTCCAAATTCTCTCCTAGCTTCCGCTTTATTCTTTCAAAAAAAAATTTTCAGGAGTAAAATTTGGGGGTGTTACAAAGTTAATGTCGGGTAGGATTAATGTTGGATTGGGTCTATATTAGGTCATGGGATGGGATCGGGTCAGGTTAGATCTGAGCCAGGTTAATTGTTATCGGGTCAGTGCCAGGTCAAGTAAGTTTCGGGTTGGGTTTGGGTCAGATCCGGTGGCTAAAATTTTTGAATTTTATCGGGTCGAATTTTACTCGAGTTAGATCGGGTTAGGTGGGTCAGGTCAACTTTTTCCAGCTCTAGGTGGAAGAGGAAAATGAGAAAATGGCAAAGATAAAAAGGGAAGGACGGGTGGGGTGTTGGGCCACGCAAGGGGTAAAGAAAAAAGAAAGGTGGGCTAGGCTACGTGATGGAAAAGAAGGAGAGGAGGGAGGGGGAGAGTTAGGTCGTGCTAGCGTAGCCCAAATCTATGAAAGGAGAGGAAAGAAGAAAAAGAAGAAAAAGGAAGAAGGAAAAAGAAAAGGAAGTAAAAGAGGGAAAATGAAAAAGAAAAAAATTAGGTTATTAGGGGCATTTGAATTTTCAAAATTTTTTAAAAATAAATAATTAAATTTTCTTATTATATTAATTTAAAACTTTTGGTTAAATTTTCCTAAAATCCATTTTAATTAGCAAATTACCCTAACTTCCACTAATTTAATTCCTATATTAATCTCTTTTCCTTGTCTTAATTACTTTCATTATAATAATATTATTTTATTAAAATATTATATTTAATTGATCTCGCCTATCAATCGCTATTTTATTATTAATTCTTAATTTAAGATTTTAGGATATTTTACTCATGCACTTCATACGAAATATTAGAAAAGTGAGCAAAACCATATCTCAACAACTAACTAATCCATTAGTCAAAAAAAGGATCAAGCTAATTGGAAAAATATTGGAAAGTTATTTACAAAATAATAGTTACATGTGTCTTGCAAAACACATAATTTGAGAAATTTTACCAATGATGAATATAAATAACAGTAAAGAAAATAATGGATACATTCAAAAAAGGACAATATAAGATCTTGATGGGTCGATCGATCATGGAACAATAAGTTAGTAAGACAAAATAAAAAGCATCAATTTAGTAACCAAATAATAGAGATGAGGCAATCGATAATAATTAATAAACTATAAAACTGTGGCCATAAGGGCAACAAAATTAGGGCGTAGCAACAACAACCTTAGTTTTAAAAACCAAACTAGTAATTGAATCAATATCATTAGTGGTTTATTAATCAAATTATTAGTTTGAATTAGTCAAATCGGTAATTTATTCTAAGATAATAAAAAATTATAAAATAAAAAAATTATAAAAGAAAATTTAATCTTCAATGAATTAATTTATGTGCAATATAAAAAAGTTGATGTATTAAAAAGTTAGAAAGAACCCAAGTTATTATTTTTTTTTTGGGTAAGAAAACCTAATTCTTTTAGCTAGAATAGTGTCAATTCATTTAGCCCAAAATGAAACATCCTTCTTTTCAATGATGTGTTGGAAATTTCTTTTCCCCTTCCTTACCCTCACCCCCAACTAGGCATGTTTATGGATTGATCATCGTATATATGAAAATTGATATTTTTGATTTGATTTGAAACTTTGGATATCTAAAGTTTTGGATTGAATCATGATTAATTTGAAAGTATCTGATGATAATTTCAAATATTTGAAAACACACAACTGGATAGAAAATTGATCCAATTCGATGAAAAGTATTCGATATGAACCAATTTTTTGAACTGAAAATTAAAGCAAGCATGTTTGATCTAATTGGATTCTATCAAACCCAATCCATGAATTCCATCAAATTACATTACAACTGTTTTATTTTATTTTTCTAGATACTTAATAATAAATAAAATTATCCAATAATAATCAAAATAAAATAAAAAACAAGTGGTTTTCATCCCTACATCAAGTTCCCTTGTTGTAATAATAAAATAGAGTGAAGAAAAAAAGAAGTTGATGTTCACAACCCTTAAATAACACATCAAGAGGCTGAAACCGAGCTTGTAAAACCTTATGTTGTTGCATCAAATAACTACAATTATACAATCAAATACTTTAGATGCAAATGATATTTTAGCTGCCAAAAAAAATTATAAAACATAAGGTATAATTAAAGCTGGCAAAAAATGACCCGACCTGTCTAACCTGACCCGACCTGAGCGAAACATACCCAAAATATCCAAAACTTTCAGCAACTCGACCCCCATATCCGATCCGACATTAGCTTAATCCGGCACTGACCCGATAAAAATTAACCCGACCCGATCCTAACCCATGACCCATTATAGACACGATCCAATTATTATCTAACCTAGTATTAACCTGATCCGATGTTGACTCAACCCAACTTTGACCCAACTCGACATTCACCCAATCTGACCCGACTAGACATCAAAATCTATTATAATAATAATAATAATAATAAATTACACATATTTTATTATTCATTTAAAGCTTTTAAAAATATAATGTTTTATAAATTGTACTTATTTTTCATACTTTTGACCTAGACATTCTTATTTATTAATAATATCCTAATATATTTTTCCACAAACAAATACAACATTAAGAAGTCATAATAATAATTTAATAAATAATTGATAATTAAGAACATATTTTTAATTATATGCTTATATGAAATCAAAATTAGGTTAATGAGTTGGAGAAATTTTGGTGGTAAAGGTGTATATTAGATAATTTTTTAATATCTTTTTATCTTTTTCACCTAACTACTTTTATAAGTTCATAACTTATCAACATACACATGTCCTATAATATTAGATAAATTTATACACATAGTTATTGATTTATTATATTATATTTTATTACTTATGAAGTAAAATAAATTTTTTTCTCTAATTCCATCATTCATAACATGAATAACAAGTTAACAACTAACAAGTATCAATATGTTATTCGAATTATTTTGATCACTACTCCATTTTTTTATATAAAATAAAATGAAATATATAAAATAAATTTATCATTTTTAAGTAATCAAATAAATATAAAATTTGATAAATATCTAATTTTTTTACTTGTAAAATTTATAAATATTAATAAAATATAATATTATTAAAACTTATAAATATCTTTATTATTCACCTTTGTAAAAAATAAATCACATATAATATTCTTATTTTCTTTATGTTTATTAGTAATCTTATAATTGTCTCTAATATTTACAATATAATAAATGATTTATGATCACATTTATTTTATAAAATTATATTTTTTAAGTAATCAAATAAATATAATAAATCATAAATATCTAATATTTTTACTTTTAAAATTTATAAATATTTTAAGTAATCACATATAATATTGTTAAAACTTATCAATATCTTTATTATTTACTTGTAAAAATAAAGCACATATAATATTCTTATTTCAGTTATCTCTACTTGTAATCTTATGATTGTTTCTAATATTTACAATGTAATAAATGATAATTACACATTGTATAGTCATGTTTATGATCACATTTATTTTATAAATTTATCTATTATTAAGTAATCAAATATTTTAAGTATTCAAATAAATATAATATATGATAAATATCTAATATTTTTACTTGTAAAATTTATAAACATTTTAAATAATCAAATATAATATTTTTAAAACTTATAAATATCTTTATTATTTACTTATAAAAATAAAGTACATATAATATTTTTATTTCATTTATCTATATTAGTAATCTTCTATTTGTCTTTAATATTTATAATGTAATAAATGATAATTATACATTATATAGTCATGTTTATGTTCACCTTTATTTTATAAAATTATTATTTTTAAGTAATTAAATATTTTAAGTAATCAAATAAATATAATATATGATAAATATCTAATGCTTTTACTTATAAAATTTATAAATATTATAAGTAATCAAATATAATATTGTTAAAACTTATAAATATCTTTATTATTTACCTTTGTAAAAATAAAGCACATATAATATTCTTATTTTCATTTATTTATACTAATAATCTTATAATTATATCTAATATATACAATGTAATAAATGATCAAATATTTCAAGTAATAAAATAAATATAATATATGATAAATATCTAATATTTTTACATGTAAAATTTATAAATATTTTAAGTAATTAAATATAATATTGTTAAAACTTATAAATATTTTTATTATTTACTTGTAAAAGTAAAGCACATATAATATTATTATTTCATTTATTTGTACTAGTAATCTTATAATTGTTTCTAATATTTAAAATGTAATAAATGATAATTATATATTGTATAGTCATGTTTATGATCACTTTTATTTTATAAAATTATCTTTTTTTAAGTAATCAAATAAATATAATATATGATAAATATTGAATATTTTTACTAGTAAAATTTATAAATATTTTAAGTAATCAAATATAATATTGTTAAGACTTATAAATATTTTTATTATTTACTTGTAAAAATAAAGCACATATAATATTCTTATTTTATTTATATGTATTAGTAATCTTATAATTGTCTCTAATATTTACAATATAATAAATGATAATTATACATTATATAGTCATGTTATAATCACCTTTATTTTATTAAATTATCTTTTTTTAAGTAATGAAATGCATCAGAATAAATGATAAATATCTTTGTTTTATTCAATCATGTAAAGTTTTTTATTATTAAAATTTATAAATATATTTACTATTTACTTGTGAAAATAAAGCGCATCTAATATTATTAATTCATTTATCTACAATATTAATTTTATGATTGTCTCTAATATTTATATATAATAAATGACAATTACTTTGACCCAAATTTGACTCAATCTATCAAAACTCGACCATACCCGACCCATTAAATTAACCCGTAACTACTCAAATCCAACTTGTCAAATTGTACAAAATAACCCAACCCATCAAGTTAACTTGAAATAATTCGGACCTAACTGGGCTAATTCATCATATTACACGATCTGAATGGGTTGAAGCCGCCTAGTCATGTGAACCAAAAAATGACCCAAAACCAACCCAACCCTACTAGTTAAGTTAACCAAAATTGACCCGAACCCAAGTTTGCTTAATCCGAATCCAACCCGACCCGACAAATTAACCTGAAATGACCTAACCTAGAACTGACCCAACCCAAATAAGGTAATGATCTGAAATGAATTGAACCTAAAATGACCCGACCCAACCTATAACCGACCATCAAAAGTCAAATAACCCGAAATAACATGACCCACTATGACCTGACCCACCTAACCTGATTGCCACCTCTTAGTATAACACTTATTTTGTTCCTGTCAATGAGAAAATCAAACGCTTTACAAAACTCAAAATGAGAAGGTAAAAAAGGGGGAGTCTTTGCAAGATAAATCCATGACTACATTTAGAAGCTCTCTTTTATAGTTAAAAAAAAGTATATATTTCTAATACTACATTAATAACTTATACATAGTCCATAAGGGATCAAATAAAATTTCATATCTCAAATTGTAAGTAGGAAGGAGATAGAAAAGCTTTGGAGACAACAAAAATAACATGTGAATGCTCACCGTTATTTATGTTACACTAGATGTTGCAGCTAAAAAACCAAGAATTTAAATTGTTTTAGCCATGATATCATATACTATATTTGAAAATATATTTCAAAATATACTAAAACTATCTTACTGATTTCTCTAGAACAGATTAAATGTTGCCTTATAGTCTCAAATCAACTTTGATTCCTCAATCTATATGATTTTGGTAGGTTTGAAGCAAGCACATCACTAGACCAACATACAAAAACTTCAATTGAAGCAAACCCTCAATTAAGATACTAAATTCAACATTATATACTATAATATACCCTCAATCAACATTTAACATACTAAAATTTGAGTTACCTGTTATAAAAAGTTCTAATACAAAGTTTTTAACTATCACTCTTCAATTATTACAAGTGGTAGAACTAAATTCATTTTCTCCAACTCTATAATAAAAAGAAAAAAATTGAGTTCATAAATATCTCGTAAGAACTAATTAACAACAAAAGAAAAAAGATACTTAATAATATTGGTTATTATAATCTAAAAAGCCAATCTTGTACACAAATGAAAGCCTCCACCATTCTTAGGGCTAAAGAACTATGAAAACAATCAAGTACATGGCCTCTAATGTTAAACGTTGATTTCGCTGCAATAGTAAAGGTAGATATAGCCAAGATATGACCATTGCACTCATGGTGGAGAACCTAGATTTATTCTTGTTCCACCAACCTACACATCTTTAAAACTAAAAGGACTTTATTTCCCCCAAATTATCTTCCAAATACCTATCTAAATTAGTTTTATCATCTGTAATTTGGCTATGCCTCATTGTCCTAATTTTTTTTTTTACCATTTGTCTTCTTGATTCTTGTACATCTAAATTATATGATAGTGGAACCTTAGAACCACTAGTAGATAATACCTTATAATTACTACTAGATACATATGATTAACAAGAATCATAGAATGCATACAAAGACTTCAAACACTTCCTCAAATACTAATATAAATATGAACTAGAATCACTCTTGTAAATTCCATATTCATCGAAATCAAAAATATCATCATTCACATTACCCAACTCACTAAAATTCTCATTAATTTTCTAATCCACATAGACTAATTTACCACCAAGATCAAGAACTGTAGCAACAAACATCAACAAATTCATATTCCTTTTATCAACCTAATACTTAAAAAAATTAGCATTGATTCTATATGTCATTGATTTCACATTTTGATCACCATTATCATTAATACAAGAATCAATCAATATATTTGTAAGAGCAAATTACTGCAAAAAATAATAATAATAATCTAGTGACATAAATAGAACCCAAAATTCTTAAAGTAGCTTTATATAATAATTTCAAAACTGGTAACATTAGTTGGAAAAATAGAAGTTAGGCTTGGAGTACATGCTTGGAACACGCTGTTAGGGTTCCACGCTGGTTTCCATGGCTCGCAACAAGAAACTTTCATCTTCTTCTAGTCGGTCGCCATCCTCGAAGAAGGATGGGAAAGTTGTTTCGGTTTTAAACGGATTTGATGGAAAGGATAAGGATGAAGGGTCTCTTGAGAAGTGTATGGAGGTTGTGAAGGAGGCATGTATCGATAGCGGTGTGCGATCATCCCCTCTTTTGTCGTCCAAGGAGTCTTTATAGACTGTCCAAAACCCTAGTGCAAATCATGTCTCCAGTTCTGGGGATCCTAGTATCAGCATGGGGGCAGTGGAAGAGGAGGGATTATCTTGGAGGGATCGTGTCGCCATGAACAGGAACCCCGATCAATGCATGGCACTTAATTATGTCCCACCATGCATTGAGGAGGGTAAGGTGATCATTAACTTGGAGAAGGAGGAGGTGGAGCGTGAATCTGTAGAATGGAATCATACCTTGGTTGGATATGTCTATGGGTATTCTCCTTCCTTCTCACAAATGCTTGGGTTTATTAAATTGTAATGGGTAAGTAACACTCTACCTCGTTTGATAAGTCACGATGAGAATGTTTTTGTGTTTAAGTTTGAGTCTGCCGAGGATTGTGACTATATCATAAAGCACTCTTGGACCTTCTTTGGTCGTCCTTTAATTCTTAAGAGGTGTCAGCGTCGTATGAAGCTTTCAAAGGAAGAATTATAGTTTGTGCCGTTATGGGTTAAATTGTCGTGCCTTCCTTTGGAGTATTGGTCCCCTAAGTCGTTGAGTATGATTGTTAGTTCTATTGGCACCCCCATCTGTTCAGATGCTATTATACTCAGGAAGGACAGGACTACCTTCCCTCATGTGTTGGTGGAGGTGGACACCAAGAAGCCTTTGTGTGAGTTGGTGGTTATTACTTATTAGAGATCCTGATGGTTCAATATTTTCTTAGCCAGTGGTTTTTGAGTGGAAGCCTTCTTACTTTCATGTTTGTGCGGTGCCTTCTCATGCTTCTAATGCTTGTCCGAAGCTTAATCCCAAATCCTAGGGAGGGGCTTTGCTGCCAAATCAGGAGTGGAAGGTTGTGCGGGACAGAAGACAGGCAGGAGGATAGTTTCAAGTTGGGACTTCTAATCACATCCAGTTTTAGACCCCAAGTGCCGTGTGCCAAAGTGATCCTCAGGGTCCAAAACGGTTGGTTCCTCCCAAGTCCCAGTATGTTTTGAGGTATGCGTCTTTGCATAATACTATTTCTCCAAGGAATAGGTTTTAGATTCTTCAAGGGGGAAATGCTGAGGAGATCTAGGGGGATGAAGTGTGCTTGGGTGGTGCTTCGTTGCTTGATCCGGGTCCCTCATGCTAGCCTGCTGGAATGTACGTGGAATAAATGATCCATTCAAGCAGAAGGAAGTGCGAGAATAGATCAAGAAGTGTGGTTGTTCTCTTGTTGGGTTAGTAGAAACCCGAGTTAAGGTAGATAAATCGAAGGTAGTGGCTTCTCATATTGTAAGGAGTTGGAGTTTCTTAAATAATTATCACTCCCATGGTAATGGGAGAATTTGGGTCCTTTGGTATCCGAATGTGTGGACGATGTCTCTCTTAAGATCTACCGACTAATGTATTTTGTGTAATGTAGTTGCTACTAGTGGGAGACTCTCTTTTGTGGCTGGTTTCGTTTATGCTTTTAATATGGGGCTTGCTAGGAAATCCCTTTGGAGGTGGCTTTGTAATCAACCAAGACCACATATTCCATGGGTGTTGATGGGAGATTTTAATGTACACACACTTTAGAAAATCTAAAGAATCATGCATGAGCTGGGGCTTGTAGATATCAAGGGGTATGGAAATTTTCTTACCTGGTTTAACAAGAGGAGGGGGGACGATGCTGTGGCATGCAAGCTTGATCGTGTGTTAATCAACACTTCCTCGCTGTCTTCTTTCACTCATTCTTATGTTGTGTTTTATGCTCCAAGTATTTCTGATCATTGCCCTGCCATTGTTCACTTGCGGTCTTATTGCTCTGTTAGGAAACCTTTCAGGTTTAATAATTTTTTGGCTGAGGACGAGGATTTTCTTGGTATTGTTTCTCGTCATTGGTGGTGTGTACCTTCGGGTAATCTTCTCCTTGATATTCATCGGAAGTTGCAGAACTTAAAGCCGGCTTTTAAAGATCTCAATAAGGCCAAGTTTGGTTCTATTAGTTTGAAGGTGACAACGGCATGTAATGCATTGCATAAAGCTTAGAATGCTTTGCTCAAAGACCCAGGAAGTGATACTATAAGGCAGGTTTTATGAGGTTGTGAAGCTGAGTTTGAGAGGTTGGCTGACTTTGAAGAGATGTTTTTAAAGTAGAAAGCAAAAGTCAAGTGGATCAAGGTTGGGGACTCTAACCACAAATATTTTTTTGCTCATGTAAAGGGTAACCAAAACATGAATGTTGTCATTAGAATTGAGCTTGACGATGGCTCTATTCTCAATGAACCTTCTCAGATCAAATCAGCATTTGAGGAGTTTTATATGAATCTTCTTGGCTCTCCAGGTTCTGCTACGGGTGCTATTGAGCAGGAGGTGGTGGATTTAGGGGGTTCTCTCTTAGACTCGCATCGTCATCAACTCCTGGCTCCGGTCTCACATGTGGAAGTTAAAGATGCAGTTTTTTCTATAGGAGATAATAAGGCTCCTGGGGTGGATGGTTTTTCATCTGTGTTTTTCAAGAAAGCTTGGGGTGTGATAGGAGAAGAGATTGTAGAAGCTATTACTGATTCTTTTTCTTCTGGGGGTTTTCCCCAACAGATTAATGTTACTACTCTCACGCTTATTCCTAAAAAAGTGAATGCGTCCAAAGTTAGTGAGTATCGTCTGATATTGTGTTGTGAGGTGCTTTACAAGATAATCTCTAAAATACTCACATCCAAGCTCCAACCCATTATGCCTTTGCTCATTGATCAAGCTCATTTGGGTTTTGTCAAAGGCAGGTGTATAGGTAACATCATTCTTCTTACTGCTAAGCTGGTTAGGAAATATTCTCACAAATATGTCTCCCCGAGATGTATGATGAAGCTGGATATTCGGAAGGCCTATGACTCTATTAATTGGTTATTCTTGCAAAAGGTTATTCATGCTTATGGTTTTCCCTTTCATGTGGTAAAGCTTATTCTTTCTTGTGTTACTTCGGCCTCTTATTCTTTATCTTTAAATGGGGAGCTTTCTTATCCCTTTCGTGGTCGGCGGGGTCTAAGGAAAGGTGATCCGCTCTCTCCATTTTTATTTGTGCTTGTGGTTGATTATTTGTGTAAAATGTTTAAGCATTTATGGAGTGATGAAGACTTTCGAGGTCATCCTAAGTGCAAAAGGCTTCAGATCATCAACCTTGCGTTCGCTGATGATTTGCTCCTTTTCTGTCGAGGGGAGTTTAAATCGGTTGTAAAGCTTATGGAGGTGATGGATGATTTTTCGGAAAGGTCAGGTCTTGTCATTCATCCTCAAAAATGTTGTATTTATTTTGGGGGCATGGATGCGAGGACTAAGTCCCAAATCCTCCAGGCGCTTCACTGTTCTAAGGGAAGTTTTCCATTTTCTTATCTGGGGGTTCCTCTCTCCTCTGCTCATTTAACTAAGGCTCAGATGCAGGATTTGATTCATAAGGTTGCGAGGAGGCTTTCTGCTTGGCATTCCCATCTTCTTTCCTATGCAGGTAGAGCCCAGATTCTTCAATCTGTGATCTTTAGCATGCAAATGTATTGGTGTTAAGTTTTCATCCTACCTTTAAAGTTGATTCAGCAATTAGAGAGCATGTGTAGGAATTTTTTATGGACCGAAAATGTTGATACCTCTAGGAAAGCTTTAATAGCGTGGCAGGTGGTGTGTACTCCAAAAAAAGGAGGTTTGGGGCTTATTGATCTCTCAATATGGAATAGAGCAGCCTTAGGAAAAGTCCTTTGGAATATCTGTAACAAGAAAGACTCTTTGTGGGTGAAATGGGTCCATGCCATCTATCTTAGGTCGGGTACTATGTGGAGTTTCTTAGCGGACCACTTATGTTCCTGGCCTCTTAAACAGGTTCTTAATCTTCGCTCTACCTTTACCCCTTATTTTCTTCATGGGTCTAATTAGATGCTGGTTAGTGAGGGCACCTATAGCATTAGCAAGGCTTATGATTTGTTACGTTGTCGGAGGGAAAGGGTTTGGTGGTACCCTTTAGTTTGGTGTTCTCTTGCTGCTCCTAAACATAAGTTTATCATGTGGCTCGCTATTCATGAGAGATTGCTTACCAAGGTGAGATTGCAGAAGATGGGTTTTAGATGATCCAAAATGTGTACTTTGTACTGAAAATAAAGATGAATCTATACAACATCTATTTAGGAATGTGCTTTTAGTTCAGGGATATGGAGTAAGATAAGAATGGCGTTTCATCGTCGGGATGTTGTTCGTTCTTGGGATGAAGAGATTAAAGTTTTGGCACGCTCTACGAGACAACACAAGGAGAAGAAGGCTATTTTACGCTCTTCCTCTGTCACCTTTATTGCTTTAATTTGGTATGAACGTAATTCAAGAATTTTTTGTAATTTAGCCCACACTAGTAGCAGTTTGCTAAGAGACATTAGTTTTATTATAGCTAGTAGATGTTTTCATTTGGATCATAAAATCAACTATGATCGATGGCAGCATTGTATTGACAATTGGGTCATGTAATGAGTTGGTTGTACTTTTAGCCTTCTGGCTATTCTATTTATAAATTTGTTTTTACTTATCAAAAAAACAAAATTCAAAATAGGTAACAAACAACAAATAGATTCCTAATCCCCCTTTTCAAGAAAACCTTTAATCTTATTAAACTCATCAACATCTGTATCATCTTCTAAGGGAGTAGGAGATGATCTCACATATTTTATAGCTTAACGGATTGTAACAATAAGATTAATGGTTTCTTTCAAACCTTCATTTACAAATAAATTTAAAAGATAGGAAGCACACCTCATATGCAAACAATCCCATACTTTCTTCAAGTATTTGACACACAAATTTTCAGAACTAGCATTATCAACAATTATTCTCAGAATTTTGTTAATTCCCTAATCAAGAATGTATTTTTCTATATCTTTGCCAAGAATCCCACTAGAATGACTAACTAATTGACAAAAAATTACATTTTTTTTGTAAATACTAATTTGGATCAATACAATGACCAATCAAAAACATGTAACTAATATTTTGGAATGAAGTCCATAAATCAATGGTGAGATTAACCTTACATCCAGATTCCTAAAAATATTGCTTCAAAAATTTCTTCTCTTCCACAAGTACTTTATAACAATCCCTAGCTACCATTTCCCTCAATGGAAAAATAAAATTATGTTGAATAACTTCAAAAATAATACCTCAATACATCTCTCTCAACAATCTAAAAGGAAGCTCATCCACAATTATCATCATCATTGAAGCTTTTCCATTAGCTTCTTGATTAAGTTTTCATCATGTCATCCTTTTTATTGCACTATTAGGATTATTAGATTTATCACCCTCTATTCTTGCCTCACTTACACAAAGAAGAGCCTTTAGTCTCAAGTTTTTCTCCTTATCAACTGGATTTTCTTTACGATAATGAAAATGATTAATCATAACACTATTTGGATCAACAACACAAATATTTCTAGAATAATTATAACTAGCCCTCAATGTATTAGTAGCAATTCTCATAAAATGTTTCCACACTTAAATTTTTTCCTCTTAATTTGAAGTGACAATGGATGATTTGTACTTGATTGGAGAAATAATATTTACATCATCTTCTTAAATGGCTTCCAATTCACAAATAGATTCCAAATATGGAGATGCACGATTGTCCTCTTTATTAGCAATGACAGTCTCATTATTATTAGTAATCACTAGAAATCAACCAGGCGTGATGGCTATTTGCATTTATTAATATCAAAATGAAAAGATCAGATAACTAAAGTCATTTTATAAAAATAAATAGTTTTAAAAAAAATTATATATGCTTTCTCAATCTCCACCAACAATTCGAACATATAGGAATGTAATTTCATACTAATTTATACATATGTAAGCTATTGAGTGCATATGTAATTCAAACTCTAGCTCACAAGTCCAAACAAGGAAGATTAATTATATAAAGATATCATGTCGACCGAAATAAATTGCAGTATTAATGAAAGCAATAAATCAGGAATGGAGGTGCAACTTGAAGTCAGTAACCAACACTTTTGGAGTGGCACAGATAGAGTAACAGAATATGATCATGATAAGCATAAGGAAGATATACCTAAAGATTTTTTTGGATATCAACTAGCAAGAGATAGAGAAAAGAGGGAGAAAAGACCTCAAGAAATGTATGGTTATGCAAACATCATAGCATATGCTCTAAATGCAAGTAGCTCAGTTGAAGAGGAACCTTTTACATACAAGGATGTCATTTTGAGTCATGAAAGAGATAGGTGGATTCAATTTATGACTGAGGAAATGGAATCTCTAAGAAAGCATAAGACTTGGAGTTTAATTCCTAAATCAAAAGGGAAGAAACTATTAGGGTATATAAGTGTATATATAAGCTGAAGGAGGGCACTAAAGTTGGTGAAAAGCCAAGATATAAAGCTAGGTTAGTGGCTAAGGGATTTACGCAGCAAGACGGGGTTGATAACAACAAGATTTTTTCTCTAGTTGTGAAGCATACTTTAATACAAACTCTTCTAGTAATTGTAGCTTTAAATGACCTAGAACT
Source organism: Tamarix chinensis (assembly GCA_030549775.1). NCBI lineage: Eukaryota > Viridiplantae > Streptophyta > Magnoliopsida > Caryophyllales > Tamaricaceae > Tamarix > Tamarix chinensis. Next base: position 63,308,172 of record CM060172.1, read on the forward strand.
AAAATAGTTGGGTGTAAAGACAGTATTTCTTCATTTTGAAATGTATGAAAGCATTTATATGCATCAACCTCCTAGATATGTTGAGCATGGTAAGGAAGATTGGGTATGTTTGTTGCAGAAATCTCTTTATGGACTCAAACAATCACTAAGATAATGGAATCAAAGATTTGATTGGTTTGTTTAGAAGATTGGTTTTAGGAGGAGCAAATTTGATCCATGTGTATATAAATAACAAAATAAAGAGACGGAATTGGTGTTTCTTCTTTTGTATGTGAATAATATGTTGGTAATTAGTAGGCTTAAGAGTGAAATAAGCAAGGTAAATGACATGTTAAAGATTGATTTTGAAATAAAAGAGTTAGGAGAAGCTAAGAAAATCTTCGGGATGGAAATTCAGAGAAACCGACAGGGAAGATAGTTATTCATAACATAGAGTTCATATGTGAAGAAACTACTTGATAAGTTTGGTTTCCTGAAGGTAAATCCACTGTCTACTCCACCTTCCTCTTAGTTTAAGGTTTCAACGAATTAACAACCGAAAACAACAGATGAATTAAAGGACATGGCTCGAGTTCCCTATACCAGTGAGGTTGGAAGTCTAATGTACTTAATGATATGTACAAGGCCTGATATGTGTCATAGGGTGAATTTGGTCAGTAGGTACATGAGCAATCTAGGGAGGGAACATTGGAAGATAGTTAAATGGATCGTGGGGTATTTAGCTAGAACTCTGGAAGTAGGGATGGTATATGGGCTATAAGAGCTAGGGGCAGCTGAAATTGAAGGTTTTATAGACTCAGATTATGCAGGAGATATTGATACAAGAAGATCATAGTTTGCTTATGTTTTTCAATTGGGAAAATATACAATCAATTGGAAGTCTTCACTCTAGTGGATAGTTACTCTTTCATCAATAGAGGCAGGATATGTAGCTTGTGCTGAAGCCATCAAAGAAGTTGTATGGCTTAAAAGGCCGGTTAAAGAATTCTAGTTTCAAGTCAGTAAGGTGAGCAAGAATCCTATATATTATGAGAGAACAAAACACTTAGATGTAAGACTAAATTTTATAAGGAATGTACCAGCAGGAAAGAAGATCTGCTTGGAGAAAGTAAAGATTGAGGAGAATGTAGCAGATTTACTCATTAAACCCTTGTTAATTGCTAAATTTAGTCATTATTTGCAGCTTCTGAATTGCTATAAGTATGTGAACAAAGGGAGGGATTATTAGTCTAAGTAATACTCTGGTTGTTCACATACAATAAATATTAGACTTGCCTAATTACTTATTAGTTACTTATTAATTGTAACCTAGTCAGTAGGTAATTATGAACCATCGATCCAATTGTTATAAAAACATTATGCAGGATGCTAATCATAAAACTAATCACATTGATTGTTATCTTCAATTTGCTTATGCGTAATTCATTCTCATTAAAATATTCTTCATCTTCTTGAACTCAGAATTCACTTGTTGATAATTAGAGCATAGTTGATAGTAGTTGAAAATAACAGATGGTGTGGGGTCAGTCCCCGTGGGCCCACGTACATTTATTTTTCGCTAGGACTAATTTCATTACCACGTAGCTTCATTATTGGAACTAGTCTCACTTATATGCAATGTTTATACAAAAGTCAGGATATACGAAACCTCCCAATATTAAGTGTCAAGTTGGGTGTAACACTTCAAATCGATACAACCACGCAGGATATACGAGTCCTTTTAATATACTTTGTGCTTATTCACATGCTTCTCGAAAATTTTTTAAAAAATTTCTACAACTTTCTAAGAAGATCACTCATATTAAAAATTATTTCACGACCAACATACTTAACTATGAAATTTTTAAGATAAAATTACTAAAATAATAATACACTATATTAATATAAGTAAGCAGATCAATCTTTATCAATTTAAGGTATTAGGTTGGCGGACCGACGGAATGGTTAAACGGTAGGAGAGCTTTGGCTTTTTTGCCCTCACAAGAGGGATCCTCGGTTCGAGTTCCATCAGGCAAATGGGTGTCCCCCCTCCCCCCGGATTTCCGGGTTACGCTGCATACCGCCTTTTGTAACAGAAGAAAAAAAAAAAACACATAGAAAGCCTGTAAGTTAAAACCTGTGAATCTTACTTAAGCTGGCTGATTCACAATCTTTAGCTCAAATACATTACAAGCTCAAATATAACAGAAACAAGAAAGTAAACTAATTTATACAACAACAGAAACGCATAGTAAATGCTCAAATACAGTTAAAGACGCATGAAAGCAAACTAAATTGTAGCCGATCAAGTTTCAAGATGTCGATGAGCACCTTTAGATTGGTAACGTCCCAGATCAAGACGAACTACGCTACAAAATAACGGCAGCACCATTCAAAAGATGTTGTCCATAGTGGAGCCCACCACATTCCTTGATTCTTTGAGCAGTTTGATGCTCTTGTTGAGACTTGCGCGCCTACCGGCAACAGCAGGAGACTCCTCCAGCAGCCTCTCTATCCCACCACCTGAGGGATTCATCACCTCTTTCATCAGCTCTTCTTCCATATCATGTTTCACCAAATTCTGCACAGTTAACAGCAAATGTAGAGCCGTGCAATCAACCAGCCTTAGCAACACAACATTCATGTAAGCAGTAATCCTCATCTTCAGATCAAATGCCTCCTGGCAAAGAGACATGTACTGCCGAAGGTGTCCAACGTCTATCTCTCCAAAACCTTCAATGTTCATACGGTGATGTTCTCTAGTGTCTTCCATTATCGTATTGAACTTGCCCTGAAAAGACATAAGCTTGTTCCAACTAGTTATATACTCGGGGTTGCATGTATAATCGGAGAGTTTTTCCATCTCCACGATCTCAAGTACTCGTCCCAGGAACTGATTTTTCATCCGAGTTCTAAGATTAAGAGCAGCCCTCCTGACTGAAGGCTGCAACTGGGGGTACCCATCGACATGATCCATCAGTACTTTGAGCAGGACTTTTTCAACGTAGTCCCATGCCTCCTCCACAAACTCGGCTGGTGCGGCTGCAATTCTATTCACTCTTTTGCGTAAAAGTTCAAGAAAAGCACTGCGGGGGAGGAAGTTCGGTAGCCCAACCGTCTTGGCTTCCTCTAAGATCCCTATTTCATCCACCATAAAATCTTTCAGTTCGTAGATACCGGCTCTGGCATGTAGGCCAATCGAGTACCGATTCAGCATGTCTGCTAATCGAGCCGCACAATGCATCTCAGCGTCCTCTGGATACTCATCATATTCACCCCTAATGAGGATCTTCCTCAAAGAGTCTTTGCTCGATCCAACTATACGCATCAGATCCGTCATAGCCTCAGCCACAGACAGTGGTTTCCGGGGCAGCTTTTCCAACTCCGACACATTGGCACTCAGCTTCTCATTGATCTGCCTGACAATAGTAGGCAAGCACTTGGAAATAATGGTGGCTTGAATATGAACCAGCTTCTCAGCAAGAACGGGTATCCCGACGATAGACTTGTCGATCTTCGACAGAGACGGATGTGTCTGAAACAGCGATGCCTCCTGCGCACGCGCTTCCTCGTAAGATTCATCTCCTATCCTATTCCTCACGCAGACAAAACCAAGTCCGATGTTCACATCGTTGTTGGTGACTTTATCAAGGAGGCCATCGGGCGCCACATCGGCCTTTGTGACCACCGCCAGTGTCCTCTGCCCGGTCTTGTCCACAGCCTGAGACATTCTTATGCTCTCGCATGTGGAGAAATCAACCGCAGCAGAGATTACGTTAAGGATTATGCTTTCCTCCGGCGTAATGTATTCCATAATGATATCCCTTATCTGTTCGTAGATATCCTCTGGCTGACCGCGCACTGCGACCCTTGTTATCCCAGGGAGGTCGACCATGGTAAGGTCAGGGACCCCATGTTTCTTCACTTGCAGGACCAAAGGAGAATTCGAGATACCCTTGGAATCACCCGCTATTTCCTTTGTGGCCGACTCAATAGCCTCAGCAACATTCTCTTCGTCCGTTGTTTCTTTCTTGTCTTTGTACTCCAGTATCATCTCTTCCTCCGCGTCAGCAGCTGGCTGGTTCTGCAGCCTTAGAATCAGGGGCACTCTAGTGCATATGCCCTGCCCTCGGGGAAGACTGATACCTGCTAGAGATTCCAGGACACTGGATTTCCCCGATGACTGATCGCCGATTACAACGATAGTAGGGAGTTGAATCCCCTCGCTCATCACTTTCATGTTCCGGAGCTTATCGACTGCATTAAGCAACGGATGGATCCTGTCATTGTAGGATGAAATTATGGGAGCCGCTTGGATTGCTAGTGGGGTTGCAGGTGTGATGGGAACTAAATGCATAATATGGGACGATCTTGATACTGTGTTTGAGTGATCAGCAAGTATTTGCTCCGTCATTTTGGGACGTCGGCGGAGGGAAGAAAATTGCAGTAGGAGAGTTGTGAAACAGGGAGCTGGGGTAGTTATAACGTCAAGAGGAGAAAGGGGTGGTGGGCTGGTGATGAAGAGAGAGCCAGGCGTAAGGAGTATATATAGAGAGGAGAGATCTGCGTTCAGTGTTGGAAGGGGGTGGCGGCCCAGAACATAGCTGAGTTCTCCGTTTCTTGGAAACAAATCACCGATCAATTCACCAACACTTAACTATGAAGTAAAATACAGCGCGACAAAAAAAAGCAGCTCCTACAGCACTTAGTCTACTCACTTTTTTTTTTTTCACAATTCTCAAATGACTCTCCCTGCTCTCTCACTCAAATAAAAGACAAGGATAGTGCTGACGTCAAAAAGATTATGCTATCTATCCGTACAAGAGTATTATGATTATTAGTATGTACGCCCAAAGAAGGAAAAGTCTTGTGACCGTGACTTTGTGGAAAAGAAGGAAAGGGCAAGTGAGGAAGGCAGCAGGAAAGACCATCCGCATTGATTGAACGCTCCAAATTTTGCTCTTCGTCGATTTCTACCACTAACAAAATAATACTCATTGAATTATTTTTCCAACCCTTTTTATTTCTACATTTTCACCATTAATATAATAAAAAAATGTAGTTATGTTAATTTATTCTTCATTAAATTTATCCAAGTTTCTATCATTTTTTAAGCATAATTTTTGCTTTTATATTAAATAATAATATGTAATTTTGTTTCTGTTATTGACGAAAAAATTTTAATCAATAAAAGCATTATTTTCTTAAAAAAAAAGTTCAGAGATTAAAATTTTGCTTTTGAAATTATTAGTATTATAAATGTTAATTTCAAAAATGGCTATTAATATTAATTTTGAAACTTATTGTTATTTTTTACGGTACTTTTTTAAAAGTTAATATTATTCTTAATTTTAACATTAATGTACTTTAAATTTGACTAAAATTAATTATTATTTGTCCAATTTAATAAATTTTATTGATATTAAAATATTTGCTTTAAATTTTTGATGAAATTTTTTATAAATAAAAAAAATCATTAGTTCAATTCACTAATGGAATAAAAAAATTAATATGTTATATATTAATTAATAAATCCCTCGTCTCTTTTCCTTTCTTCCTTAGGAAGTTTTCCCTCTTTCTTTCTTTCTTTATTTGTTTTTTGCCCCCTCCTTCTTTGCTACATTGCTTCTTGGCCCTCCATTTTTTTCGGGATCAACTAAACTCCCTCCAATGAAGATAAAGTGAGAACCGCACTAATCGAAATATGTAATCGACTCACATGGCTAACTTTAACTTTACAGCATAGTCAAATGATAAATCCTTTTAACCATAATAAATAAAAAATTAGAAAAGGAAAAAAAAAGCCTCTTTCCTCTTTTTTCCTTCAATTTTATACGACAAAAATACCATACACTTTCATGGGGGGTTTTAGTTTAGTTTAGATGTGTTGGGGTCCCTCTTTAATTAAAGGGGTTTCCCAAATAATAGTGGGGATGATGATGCATGAGTTACAATGCATGAGTTACAAATATGGTTAATACTTTGTAACTCTTGGGAATTTGAGAAGACAAATGCATTTGATCATGTGTAAGTTTCATTAGCTTAATTTAATAGAAGAGCATTCAAGAGTCATCTTATGACTTTTGGGCTACCCCCTTCTACTCCTATAAATAGGGGTCTTTGGGAAGGCTTAGAGCATCAAGCAAAGCAAGCAATCCTCTACATAAAGAGAGAAAGAGAGAGCCACTACATAAAGTGAGGTGCTTGAGAAAAGTTCTCATATTTTCTCAAGCGAAGTTTGAGTGTTCCACCACTTAGTTGGTGAGAGAGTTCATCCTTTGTAATCCATCTTCTTTTTTAGACAGAGAAGTTGAGTGAGCCTCTAGTTCATACTAGAGAAGAATTACTTGTAATCCTATTATCATCATAGTGGAAGGTTCGTGGTTTTTCCCTTCAACTTTAAGGGTTTTCCACGTAAAATTTGGTGTCTTTATTTTTCTACTATCTTTGTTTTGCCCATTTTAATCACACACAAGGAAGGAAAAGGTCTTCCGCTATCAACCGGTCCTTTTTCCGCAACAGTGGTATCAGAGCCAGGTTCATAAGGCTATCATATTCTCTCTTGTGTGATTACAAATGGAGGGTACCATCACTCGTGATGGTGACATGTTCAAGCTTACCGCCGAAAATTATTCATATTGGAAGCCTATGATGGAGGATCACCTATATTGCAAAGATCTATATGAACCCATTATAAAGGAGACGATGCCAGAAGAGAAAGATGTCACAGAATGGGAGCTCTTGAATCGAAAGGCGGTTGCTATGATCCGTAAGTACATCGATCGAAGCTTATTCGAGCATGTGTCAACTTACACAAATGCTTATGAGTTATGGAAGAAGCTTGAATCAATGATTCAAAAGAAAACACCCCGAAACAAGGCTCATCTTGTTAGAAGATTGGTCAAGCTGGAGTACAACGATGGCCAAAGTATGATCGAGCATTTGAACAATTTCAAGGGGTTGGTAAATCAACTCACAAAGATTGAGATGAAGATCGATGATGAATTACAGACTTTATTACTCCTTAGTTCGCTACCCGAGAGTTGGGATACTCTTGTCGTCACCCTGAGTAACTCGGCTCCCGAAGGAAAACTCTTCATGGATAGCGTCACCGACAGCCTATTGAATGAAGAATCAAGGAGAAAGGAACGTGGAACCTCTGTCCAATTCGAGGCCAATGTCATCGAGAATCGAAGAAGAAGTGAGGCTCGAGGAAGGAGTAAGACTAGGGGTCATGAAAATTCAAGAGGTCGGTCTAAATCTCGTTCTAGGATCATATGCTACTATTGTAATAAGCCCGGCCACAAGAAATCCGAATGTCGAAGTTTTAAGAGAGATCAAAAGAACGGGACCGTTAAGACCGATACAATCGATCCAAAGAAGAAAGAAGACAAGAGCACAACAGCTGTGGCGACAACTGAACTTGATGATATCTTTCTCATTGGTGAAGACAATTATCTTAACATCGCAGACGATGATAGCTCATGGATTATTGACTCAGGTGCCTCCTTCCACGTCACCCCACATCAAGAATTCTTCTCATCATACCAAGGTGGTGATTTTGGTAATGTGAAGATGGGAAATCAAGTTTCAAGCAAGATCGTGGGCATGGGTAATGTCGTTTTGGTAACCAACACAGGGTGTGAACTTGTGTTGAAGGACGTGAGACATGTTCCGGACATGCGTCTCAACCTCATCTCAGCCGGGAAGCTCGATGATGCCGGGTACATGAATAGCTTCGGTGCTGGAAAATGGAAACTCACAAGAAGTAGCATAATTGTTGCTCGAGGAAGAAAAGAAGGCTCGTTGTATGTTACACAAGCCAAGATATGCAAGGGGGAGACTAATGTTGCCCATGATAATTCGTGTTTAGAGTTATGGCACAAGAGGTTGGGGCATATGAGCGAGAAGGGATTGCAAATCCTCACTCGAAAAGAGATACTCCCAAATGTGAAAGGTAAAATCCTCGACCGTTGCACTCATTGTTTGGCTGGCAAACAACATAGAGTTTCATTTTCTAGAAGCAATGTTCCTCGTAGAAGAAAGCATGTTCTTGAATTGGTGCACACAGATGTATGCTCGATGACGGAGAGATCATTGGGTGGTGCATTATACTTCGTGACATTTATCGATGACCACTCGAGAAAGGTATTTGTGTCTTTGTTGAAGACTAAAGACCAAGTACTTGAGGCATTTAAGGAGTTCCATGCTCGAGTGGAGCGTGAGACAGAAAGAAAGCTCAAGTGTGTTCGAGCTGACAATGGTGGAGAATATCGTGGTCCATTCGAGGCATATTGTAAGCAACATGGTATCAGGCTCGAGAAGACACCTCCCAAGACACCACAATTAAATGGTGTGGCTGAAAGAATGAACCGCACAATAGAAGAAAGAGTTCTATGCATGCTCTCAAATGCCAAGCTACCTAAGTCATTTTGGGGAGAAGCTGTGAAGACTGCTGTCCATATCATAAATCACTCACCCTCAGGTCCTTTGGATGGTGAAATACCGGAGGGAGCATGGACAAGAAAGAAAGTATCATATGACCAATTCAAGGTGTTTGGGTGTCGAGCATTCGTCCACATTCCTAAGGACGAACGATCCAAGCTTGATTCAAAGTCAAAAGAATGCATCTATGTTGGATCACCTCAAGATGAGTTCGGCTACAGGCTGTGGGATCCTTTGAAGAAGAAGATTGTAAGAAGTCGAGATGTTGTGTTCTTTGAGGACCAGACAATAGAAGACTTTAAGCAGCCAGAAAAACCCAAGCTTAGGGTTTACACCCATCCTCAGGAAGAGCCATCTCCGGTGGTACATAATGAATCAAGAGAACAGACAAGCATCAATGATGAAACTAGTTCTCAACAAGATCAAAATGGAAGTACAACAGAGGAGTCATCATCTGAGTCAAATGATGCAGAAGCAGCTGAATCAGTTGAGCCTTCAGTAACAGAAGAGCCTGTGGTACAGCCTCAGTTGCGACAGTCAACTCGGGTAAGAAAACCTTCCTCTAAGTATGATCCAAGAGAATATATACTCTCTGCGGAGAAGGAGCCTCAAAGCTACATCGAGGCCATGGAAGATGTCCAGAAGGAAGAATGGATGAAAGCCATGCAAGAGGAGATGGACTCATTGCATGAGAACCATACTTATGATCTAGTCAAGATACCTAAGGGAAGGAAAGCCTTGAAGAACAGATGGGTGTACAAGATCAAAAGTGATGAAAATAGCTCGAAGCCTCGATATAAGGCTCGGATCGTGGTCAAAGGGTGCAATCAGAAAAAGGGCATTGATTTTGAAGAAATTTTTGCTCCAGTGGTTAAGATGTCCTCAATTAGAGCAGTTCTTGGTCTTGCCGCTAGTCTCGATCTTGAGATCGAACAGCTCGATGTCAAAATAGCATTCCTACATGGAGATTTGGAAGAGGAGATATATATGGAACAACCTGAAGGGTTTGTAGTTCCAAGTAAAGAGCACTTGGTATGTCATCTCAAAAAGAGTCTTTATGGACTCAAACAAGCACCAAGACAGTGGTATAAGAAGTTCGAAACCTTCATGACACAACACAAATTCAAAAGGACTCACACCGACCATTGTGTTTTCATGAAGAGGTACGCAAGTGAAGATTTTATTATCCTTCTTCTCTATGTAGATGATATGTTGATCGTTGGGCATGATATGAAGAAGATTGTGGCACTCAAGAAAGCATTGAGTGGTGCCTTTGCAATGAAGGACTTGGGTCCAGCAAAGCAAATCCTTGGGATGAGGGTTATTCGAGACCGACCCAAGAAGTTATTATGGTTGTCTCAAGAGCACTACATAGAGAAGGTGCTTGAGAAGTTCAACATGCATAAGGCAAAGCCAGTAAATGTTCCACTAGCTGGTCACTTCAAGTTGAGCAAGAGCCAAAGTCCAACAAGCAAGAAAGAGAAGGAAGAAATGATGAATGTTCCCTATTCATCTGCTGTTGGGAGTCTTATGTATGCCATGGTCTGCACCAGGCCCGATATCGCCCATGCAGTTGGAGTTGTGAGTCGATTCTTGTCTAAACCAGAAAAAGAGCATTGGGAAGCTGTCAAGTGGATACTTCGATACCTCAGGGGTACATCTAAGAGGTGTCTGTGCTTTGGCAATGGAAAACCTGTGTTGGAGGGATACACAGATGCTGACATGGCTGGAAATACTGATTCGAGAAAGTCTACTTCGGGATATGTGACCACATTTGCAGGGGGAGCTATCTCTTGGCAATCAAAGCTCCAGAAATGTGTGGCCTTATCTACTACAGAGGCCGAATATATTGCAGCTACAGAAGCATGCAAAGAGATGTTATGGTTGAAAAATTTCCTTCGAGAGTTGAGTCATGAGCAGGAAAAATATGCTCTATACTGTGATAATCAGAGTGCCATTCACTTAGCCAAAAACTCAGCCTATCACTCTCGCAAAAAACATATCGATGTTCGATACCATTGGATAAGGGATGTGCTAGAGGAGAAGCAGCTACAACTCGAGAAGGTTCATACCGACAAGAATTGGTCAGACATGATGACCAAGACAATAACAACCAAGAAATTTAAAGATTGTTGTGAAGGCGTTGGTATGATGGTTCCCCTAAATTAAGTCGGGAAGGGGGAGATTGTTGGGGTCCCTCTTTAATTAAAGGGGTTTCCCAAATAATAGTGGGGATGATGATGCATGAGTTACAATGCATGAGTTACAAATATGGTTAATACTTTGTAACTCTTGGGAATTTGAGAAGACAAATGCATTTGATCATGTGTAAGTTTCATTAGCTTAATTTAATAGAAGAGCATTCAAGAGTCATCTTATGACTTTTGGGCTACCCCCTTCTACTCCTATAAATAGGGGTCTTTGGGAAGGCTTAGAGCATCAAGCAAAGCAAGCAATCCTCTACATAAAGAGAGAAAGAGAGAGCCACTACATAAAGTGAGGTGCTTGAGAAAAGTTCTCATATTTTCTCAAGCGAAGTTTGAGTGTTCCACCACTTAGTTGGTGAGAGAGTTCATCCTTTGTAATCCATCTTCTTTTTTAGACAGAGAAGTTGAGTGAGCCTCTAGTTCATACTAGAGAAGAATTACTTGTAATCCTATTATCATCATAGTGGAAGGTTCGTGGTTTTTCCCTTCAACTTTAAGGGTTTTCCACGTAAAATTTGGTGTCTTTATTTTTCTACTATCTTTGTTTTGCCCATTTTAATCACACACAAGGAAGGAAAAGGTCTTCCGCTATCAACCGGTCCTTTTTCCGCAACAAGATGCTACATCATCTTACTTTTTGTACGCTACGTTCGCATGACAACATGGATTGCTGTCCTTTTTTATTGAAAAATAAAATAAAATAATTCTTTTAAACTTTAGAGCATCCCTTTAGCTTCAAATGATTTTTGTACCATAATAGAAAAAAAATGTTTTCTCTTTTTCACTTTTTTTATTATTTTAATTGTATACAACAAAAATATAATGTACTCCAACGAGAGTTTAGTCCAGCGACTGCATCTCTTAGTAATTATACGTTGCTTCATATCACTTATAACAGTCAATACAATATTTGATTTAAAATATATAATAATAAAATAGAGATGATTTCTAAACATAAATAGACTTATTTTATAAGATATAGGGAACAATAATCAATTATAAAATAATAGATATATTAAAATAAAACGGTCAATGAATAAATTTATTTAAAATTTTAATCCAAAAATAATATCAATACTAATGAGGTGATCTTATAATAATAACCGTAAAATATTACTATAACAAAGAGACTACTAATTATAAAAATATATACATTTATATTTACTAATTCTCATCTTATAATACTCACTGATGTTAACTTACCATCATGTAACCCTAAACTAATTAACCGACTTAAACTAAAGATATCACCTTAGATACATTAAATTTATTAAAATTCTTAATACCTAATAAATATATATATAGAGGCCCGATTTGTCTTACTTTATCTCTAGATTAGATTAATACCGATTAGATCAAAATACATCACGGTATTTCCTATAATTATTATCAATCATAAAAATAGTAAATATAAAATTTAAATAATTATAATTATAATATATAATACTATAATTATAATAGTAAAACGTATACTTCTAATAATAATATTTCTAAATGTAATAATAATTAATTAATTAAAATGATCATAATTATTTTAATTTTATTTATAATATTAATTAAAGCTACATTTATTATAATAATAAAACTGGAGTCTTGACTTGAACCGAAATCCGCTCAGTCCGATAATTAACCCAAATAAAATCCTGACCAAGAACATCACAACCTAAAATATCTTATCTAGACCTTCCTTCACACAGAACCTATGCTCCTATTATATAGTAATTACTATTATTATTGGGGTCCGGGGTCACTTTTGTCCTTGACATTGAAACGACAATTATTGTAGTAATACTTAGAGCTGGCAATCGGGCGGGTCGGGTCACTATCGGATCGGGTAATATGATAATCGGGTCATATCGGTCTCGGATAATTTTGGATTATTTTGTCGGGTCGGGCTGGGTCGGGTTTGATTCGGATCAACTCAGTATCAGATAATTGCGGGTCATTCTAAGCTCTCGGGTCGGGTCTGGTTGAGATCGGATGGACTCGGATTCGGGTAAATTTGGGTTGTTCTAATTTCGGTTCGGATTCGGATCAGGCTCGGTTGAATTTGAATTATTATATTTTCAAGTCGAATTTAGATTGGATTTAAGTCATTTCATATTTGAGTCATGCTTGTGTCATTTTCTTTCTTTCTTTTTATTCCAAGATATTATTAAAAGCTAATTATTTTGAGATCATTTATTTTAATTTATCTTATTTAATTAAAAGTGAATTATAATATTAATTGTTTTGGGGCCTTAGAATTTTTTGTCATTATTTTATTTTTGGAGATGTATCTGACGTTTCAAATTTAAAAGTTTTCAAATCGTATTACTTTTCATTTTATGTTAAGGTATAACTTATAATTCAACTCCATTATTAGCTTGGTCATATTGAGTTCGAGTATTATTTTAAGTTTATATTATATTTATATCTTATACGCCCCTTACATAATATTAACTTATAATAGTCATTGATAATTGATAATAAATGAAAACTTCTAAGGTTGTACTTCTCATATTATTTTTAAAAGAGATTGATCACATCATATCATCATAATTTTAATAAATATAATAAATATAATAATAATAATAATAATAATAATAATAATAATAATACAAAAATAATGATAACAATAATAATAGTAATCAATGAATATCAATTATGGCAAAAATAATAATAACAACATATTAGTATTTTTTATTATATATTTTGATTAGATCATATCAAGCTAAATAAGATAAAAATTAGATAAAGTAAGTAATAATGACTATTATTGACAAAAGACCAACTAGTATTAACTTCTTACTATTTAACACTGTTGATGTAATAAAAAATATTAATCTTTAATTTTTATAATGAATAACTAACATTCTCACTCTAGATTTTTTCTACTTTCCTATGATGTTGTAAGTGCTATATTGCAAGGTATGGCCATATAGATACTAACATATAGTGTTCAAGGCTGCACTGTTATTATCTTATGGTACTAGATGGAATAATGGAAGTGAACTAATATTTAAATGGCATAGTAGAGTTTTTCTTTTTTTTTTCTCTACTTTTATTTCTATAGGTATCAATGGATACTGTATTTGTATATACATAAGTGATATAAATTTTATGAAAGTATAATGTTCCTAGATTTTGATGTAAGTGTTAGTATGGATTAGTTGCACATCTATATTATTTCATGTTTTATGAAATTTTAAAAATTTTAAGTTATGTATTAATGTTAATTTTTGAGTAGTACCAAGTTGAATATTTATAGATTTATAATTTTTCGGATAATATCAGATTTTGGATAAATAATGAATCGGGTCGGGTCATTTCGGATTTATAATTTTTCGGGTTATATCGGGTTTCGGGTGAATAGCGGGTCGGGTCGGATTTATTTCGGACTTATGATTTCTCGGGTTATATCGGATATCGGATATGTATCGGATCGGGTCGGATAGGTTTCGGACTTTTAATTACTCGGATAAAATCGGATCGGATTTCGGACGGATCGAATCGGTATTCGTCGGATTTTTCGGGTCGGATCAACTTTTGCCGGCTCTAGTAATACTACGTGGTTGTCTTTGTTCCTGAAAAAAGGGGCACCAGAGAAAGAAGGGCACTGGCGTGGAAAACTTGGACTGCGTAGGCAGTAGTACGATGATAGGTCACAGGAATGCCATCGGGCGACCGCTTATTATTGCCCCCGGGGCCCCACCCGAGGAAGTTCTGTTCCATCAGATCAAGCATGGGAAGAGGCGAAAGAAGCTTGGAAGAAGGTGCGCACGCGCAGCCCAATTATAGTCGATGTCAAATTCATGGTGAAATAATAATAATAATAATAATAATAATAATACAATCTGAATGCAATTTTTTCCTTTTTGACTGCATGCTTCGTCAATTTCGACAATTTACAGCTATTTTAGATAAGGAGGATTAATACGGTATTAATTAAATTTTAAATTGAGATTGAATTTAAATTTAAAGGTTGAAATTGTATTATGAGTATTTAAATCGGATCATTCGGTTTTGGTCAACTTTGTTGTGGGATAAATAGAATAGAAATGTCTAGAATTTAATGATTTAACTTATCAGTTATTGACGAACTCTTTGGTTCGGGTTGTCATGCAGCTTAATTAATAATGCAATGCATGCATGCATGCAAAACTTATCCGATGGATTAATTTGACGAGAGAGAGAGAGGGGGGGGGAGAGAGAGAATAATTTGAAAAGAAGAAGAAGAAGAGTAGATGAGTATACCGCCACACGTGCTGATTTAAATGGGGCATAGTCATGAACTCCTCTGGGCTCCAATTTCAATTACTTTCGTTCTTTCCCATACCGCCACACGTGCTGATTTAAATGGGAAGGTTCGATCGGCGTTTAGGAGATGAGTATACCGATAAAATATAACACCGTGTCCGTGAGGTTTTATCTTTAAAAGCGTCATAGAAAGAAGACAGCAGTCAACCAAAACAACAGTCTTCAGAGTAGATGACTTGGACAGCAACAACAACTACTACTGCTACTAGTCTACTACATACAACCCCACGGCATGCTGCCTTTTTTTTTTTTTTTTTATCCACAAAATTACTCAAAACTGGTGCAGCTGCTACCATATAATCCCTTCCTACTATCTTTCCCGTAAAACTACAAGAACGGCAGTCATGTGAGGAAGAATATGCGTATCTGGTAACCCAACCCCAACCATTTTTGCCTCTTCTAGAGTACGTGCTAGCTGAGGATTTCTTTTCTTCTTCCATCATGAAGTTATTAGCTTTACTCATGCCTGCCTGCCTGCCTGCCTGCCTTCTTTTCCTTGCAGGCAGCTCAGTCATTGAGCATATCAGCTTATCGATGCAAGCCACAAAATAATGCATCTCCCTGACAACAAGCTAGTCATCGTACTCCCCTCTAACTCAGGCTGCAGACGCATGCACCGGCATAAAACTTCTCATTGATTTGCCTGATATTAATTTGTTAGGCAAACGCTTGCAAATAATGACGGCCTGAATCTATATATAAGACTAGACTAGCTTCCTTCTCAGCTTATCAACTGCATTAAGAAACGGATGGATCTTGTCATTGTAGGATGAAATTATAGGTGGCGAATGTAATGCTAGTGGGGTTTCTGGTGTCCGGGGAACTAAGGCCATAGTACTGTTTAAGCCAGCTTGTTCTTCCTCCTTCACTTTCGGACGTAGCCAGAGGGGAGCAAAAAGCATTAGGAGAGTTGTAAAACAGGGGGGAGGGGAGTTGTAAAACAAAGATAGACGACCCGGGGTGGGGGGGAGGCGTTGTAAGACAAGGATACACGAGTGGTGGGCTGGCGAATGCGATGAAGAGAGAGCTAGGCGTAACTAAGGAGTATTTATAACGAGAGGGATTTGAACCCGATAATTTTTGTTTTTATTTTTTTCTTTTGGAAATAAACTTCCTTTCTTTTGACCTGCTCTTAACTGTAAAATAAAATGCAGTACTCTGTAAAAGACGAGGATAGAGGGGGTGGCGGAGCTAGAATTTTAGATTTATGATTTCTTTATTATATTTATTTAGTAAATAATATATTAAAATAAAATAATATTTTTAGGTGTTTAAATAAATTTGTTCAAAATTTTTGAAAGTTGGTAATACAATTTAATTAACAGAATTAAATTTGTGGTAACTATTTTTAGGTCAACTTAAAAAGTATTGTTGCATCCTAAATTAAGATATTAAATAATTTAATGAATTAACTAAGAAATTTACTAAAAGTTAATTGATTATATAATTTTATAACAAAATAATTAAAAAACTAACTAATAAAGTAAACAATTCAATCTATAAATATAAAAATTTTGATTTCTACATTCTAATTCGTATAAACTAATTCTGATTTCTACTAAATTAATTAAGATTTCTGTAAACTAAAAAATTAATCAATTAATAAGATAAATATAAAAAAAATTAACTACTAATTTTACAAATTTATAACTAACAATTTGACTAACAAAAAATTAACTAAAATTGTACCTATGGGTTGTGGCTACCTCATCTCGTTGGTTGCAAGAATGTAAGTTGCAAAGAAATAAAAGCAACAGTAGGCAGCAGCCAGCACTCCAGCAGGTAGCAGCCGAGCAACCGTGTAGAGAAATAAGAGTAGCAGCAGCTAGTAGGTAGCAACCGAGCAGCAGGTCCGAGTAGGGTGGGGTGGTGACAGTCGGGCGGGGTTGCGAATGGACGAGGTAAAGGAGCAAAGAACTAACGACAGTGGTGGCCTGTAGCAGTCACAGACAATAGTGGAGAGCTCCAGTGGTCTAGTCTACATTGACGATGTCGAGGGAAACCGGAGACGGAGATCTGGTATGCTGCGTTGTGCTGTGGTTTGCATTGGGCGGTCGGGGGAAATGGAAGGAGTAAAGAGACAAAGGGCCGAAGTCTCTCAAACGGCCAAAGGTTTGGGAGAAAAAATAATAATCAAAACGACGTCATTTTGATTGCACAAATTAATAACAAAAGTAGTCATCTGCGGGATTTGATCCCAAGACATTACGTTTGAAATATGGGGGACCTAGCCGTTCATTAATTATAATCTTTTGATATGGTGTCCTACCACCTAAAAAACACCTTTTCTATCTTACTACCTGGGCTCTGTGGTGTCTCGGAACACTATGCGGAAGCCTTAGCTCCACCCCTGGATAAAGGTGACATCGAAAGATCATGCAAAAGATTGTATTATTCTTAATTTTAATCTTGATTTACTTTAATTTTGAATAAAGTGAATTATTATTCATCCAAATTAATAAAATCTTATAATACTAAAATATTTAATCTAAAGCTTTCATGAAATTAATAAAAAATTATTTGTTCAATTTACCAATTAAATTACAAAATTAATATGTTATATATTAAATAATAAATTATAAATTAAAATAAATTGTCCCCCTTCCCTTTTCTCCTTTAACAAGTCCCCCCCTTTTTCCTTCTTTCTTTCATTTCTCCTATTTTCCTTTTCTTTCTATTCTTTTCCCCCTCCTGGCTACACCCTAATTCTTTCCTCTCATTTTTTCTTCTTTTCTTTCCGCCTCCTTTGTATCTTTAAAACTGCAACTACTCCACAAAGCTACGTGTCTTTTTTTTTCCAATGGTCGAAGCTACCTCCGATGTAAGTAAAGTGAACAGCTCCCCTTCTTATTACCCTCATTTTTTCCCATCTAAAATGCTAAATACTTTTAAACTTTACCATAGCATAAAAATGAGTAAAAAAGAAATAGAAAAAAAATCAATTTTAATGCTAGATAAGCATTACAAACTTATTGTTATAATTTTATAATTATTCTCATAGTCTAGTCGACCATTTAACTACTTGACCCCAAACCTTTAAACTAGGACTCATTGTAATGCTTTTAAATTTCATAGTTAAAATTTTTTGTTTGCACAGAAAACATACAATAAGATAGGGGGTACTATTTCTTGCTCATGGACTCAAATCATTAGGGTTTTTCTTAACCCTAGTCAAATCCCCCGTACACCCTTATACCAACCCACGTATTATTTCTCACTCGTGGACTCCAATCATTTAAAATACTCTTCCCTCATCTTTCTTAACTCTTAAGTCATATTTTTCCATGTAAAAGTTACCTCCATGCAAAGATTAACTACCCCTTGCAAGCCTTATACTTCCTATATAAGATTTATCCCAACCTCTCATTTTATTCATATAATCCTTTTATTTGTCCACCCATAAGTCATAAAGTACTTAGGTTTTTCTCACTTCCATCTTACCACTCCACTTTATTTACTTCTTTTATCTCCCTACAACTTCATCATACTACTAAGGACTCCTAGCATGTAACACCCCTAAAATTCACTACTGAAAAATTTCGTTAATTAAGAGGAAATTAGCGGAAGCAAATTAATAAACTGTGAACTTTGGGGATATTACCACCACACTTAATACCAGATCGGTTCACTCATACCGTTCCAGTACCAAGTGCTAAGGCTAAAGAACAAAATATCAATTGCTAGAAATTCAAACCATTTTTAAATCAGAGTTGCACAAGTAAACACGTTATAAGAATAGATTCCACCAATGGTGGTTACAAGAATAAATTACATTTAAACCATACATTAGAATAGGAAGTATGAAATCCTAAAGTCCGGATAATCCTTATGCTCTTTTCCGTTGCTTACTTGAGTAGCACTTGAAAAGACCTGCAAGGGACACTGCCTATTGAATAGGTAGGGGCACCACAAAGGGAACCCTTTAGTATTACGGTACTGAGTAACCCTTTAAAATCATACTTAAAAGTAGGCCCGTAATGTCACACATGATACAAAGCTATATACATATATAACAAGATGTGTACATATAACATTCACATAATTAACAATCACATCAGATTTCAATAGGTCGTTATGAATAATCGATACTTTCAGGCCTTAAGCCATGTCATAGTGCAAAATCAATACGATCAAGCCTTAAGCCATTAGTCCATCATTATTCAATCAACTCTTATATTTTATATCCATGTGAGTGCGGGAACCCCACTATTATAGCTGGTGGATCGGTCACTTATAGGGCAGAACGCACCTAACCACTATTATATGCCGGTGGATCGGTCTCTAGGGCAAAACGCTCCTAACCACTATTATTCGCCGGTGGACTGATCTGGCCCCGACTCACATGATGTTCCACTATAAGTGATTAGTATTTTTCCATAACTTTATTCACATACATAACCGATTTTATTGAGCTCGAGACCCCCACTATTATTGCCGGTGGATCGGAATATATATCAACATCAACCAGGACAACACGCTCCTGGGCCACTATTATATCCGGTGGATCGGTACTCATAATCACTTGCCAGAGCAACACGCTCCTGGGCCACTATTATAATTGGTGGATCGGAAATCAATATCATAATTCAATCGGGCCCGACTCATGATCTTTCACTTTCATGATTAGTATTTTTCCTTTATTTAATCAGCACAACAATTCTATTTATTTGTCTCGGATGGAAGATCAAGAACCCGGGACACAAAGGTATACCGGTCGTACCGGTGCATACAAGCTACTTAGTACCCTTCAACCACGAACCCAAGGACACAAAGGTACCCTGGTCGTACTAGTGCATAAAGCTACTCAGTACCCTACCGACAAGGATACCTAATCCATAAGTATGCATACCCCCTAAATAGGTCCGTAGAGCTAGATAGAGTAAGATATAGGGCTTGGCTGAGGCACAAAGGCACACCAGCAAATACCAGAATAATCGTGGGCTAAACCACGTCTTTAGGGTAGCGACCCTTAAAGAACCACAATTCCTGATCTTGAGGCCTTTCACGTTAAGTATTAGTGTCTTAATTAAAGTGATCACGAAAAGCACAATAATCAGATACTTATTCACTTTCAATCATTCTGATATCATTAGTCATTTCTTATTTAGGCGGTTATCCAAGAATACACAGAGAAATCATTAAGGCCATCATAATCTCATCTAATTCCGAATTAGGATTTGTTCTCGTGATACTTACTAATTATAAAATACTCTGACCTTGCTAATCCGCATTATTTGAATCATATTATAAAATTCCACAATCACAACGACATGTGAGGTACAATTTACTCATTTACCCCTTACTTATATAATTGCTAAGTCATCCCTTCCTTACTTAACAAAACCCCTTACTCGTTTTAGGTTACCAAGTTATCTCCTATACTTTTTAGATCACCATTCACCCCTCATAATTGCTACACTTATCATACTTCCCATTTGGTTGGTTAGATTACCAAATCACCCTTCTCCTTTATTATAATTACTAAATTGCCCTTGAGTTGGATAAATTACCAAATTACCCTTCTTCATTATCATGATTACTAATTTTACCCCTCTCAATTATTATAATTTCCATTTTACCCTTTTCAATTATTATAAATCCCAAATTACCCTTCTTCATAATTGCAATAATTAATTTACCCTTCTTCATAATTATAATTACCAATTTACCCTTCTCTATATTTATAATTATAAATTTACCCTTCTCTATACTTATAATTATTAATTTACCCTTCTCAATTTTTATAATTAATACATTGCCCTTATCCATTATTAAAATTACCATAATGCCCTTTTATTGGTTAATTTAGCAAATTACCCTTCTCTATTATCATAATTATCCAATTGCCCTTTTTTAATCATAATTTAATTACCAAATTATCCTCTGTTGTTATCATAATTACCAAGTTACCCCTTACTCTCAAGTTTGCCATAAATATCCTTTTATTTACAGATTTACCACAATACCTTTTTACTTATAAAATTACCATAACACCTCTTTTACTTTATAAAATTACCATAACACCCCTTTTACTTTATAAATTACTATTTTGCCCTTTTACATCCAAAACTACCATTTTTATCTTTCCTTACAAAATTACCATTTTGTCCTTCTTTTCCAAAATTACCATATTACCCTTTACTCCCAAAATTACCATAATACCCCTTTATTCATAAAATTTCATTTTCTCCTTTACTCCCAAACTTACCATAATACCCCTAACTTCCAAAATTACCACAATACCCCCTTTTTACTTGTAAAATTACCATATTGCCCTTTTGCCTTCAAAATTACTACTTTACCCCCTTTATTACACCACTTTTATTAAATTAACATTACCACATGGAATAATAATATTAATACTCCATTAACAATATCCAACTCCACCAACCATTATATTTTAATATAATACTTATTATCACCCACACATATTAGGCCATCATCTAGTACAAGGAATATTACTAAAATGCCTCTAGGGCTCACAGTAATATAATTTATGCATAAATAATCACAATAACATAGAATAACATGGAAAGTACTTAACACCTTCATTAATAGTCAAACTATTCCCTTAAGCAACTTTTCCACACATGGAATATAAACTAGCATACTCTCCTTTTTATTAATCAATACAAGCAAATATATATACATTATATTAAACCACAAATATCAAGCATAATAACATATTAGAAATCCTAATGTGCTAACATACGTTTATCCATGCGTTTAAGTGGGGTTTAACGATTACCTTAGATCCTGTAAAAATTGAACCTTACTGGTATCCCGGTTAAAGATTCAAGCTTTAAATAGCAAAATCAACACCTAAAAATAATATCAATAATTATTATATGAGAAATAATAAAATCAAAGCATAAGACCTTATAAAATTTACTTAATGAAATAATTAGCTTAAATATTATTTTACCTTAAAATTTTTAATAAAAATGGTCCAATAATTGCAGCAACTTATACTGCATATGCAGCATGAGCTGCATGCAAAAATAATTAGAGGAAGGCTCGAAGGGGAGGGTGAAAGAAGGTAAAATGGCTATTTTCGGGTTGGGGTCTTTAGGCTAGAAAAGAAGATAGATGGGGGAGGTTTCAAGGCAAGGGGATGGTGTAGGAGTGAAGAGGGGGTGTAGGTGGTTGTCGGGGATGGGTTCACGACGGCCAAGGGCAGTGGAGTCAGTGGCAGTGAGGCCACAAAGGTGGCTGCCGAAGTGAGTCAAGGTGGAGGGGTTGAGAAGGAAGGAAAAGAGGAGGGAAAAATGAAGGGGTTCGAGGACTTGTTTCGACCAAATAATGTACGGGGATCGTAGAGGAGGTTGCAGGGAGTTGAATGGTGGGTTGGGTGGCAGCAGAGGCGGCTGGAAGGCGGCGATCAATGGCGTTACAGGAGGACTGCCGAGAAGGGGGAAAATGGAGAGAAAATAGGTGGGGAGGAAGAAGGGTTGCGTAATGGCTTGAGAGGGATATTGGGGTGGTGTAAGACTGAGGTGGAGGGTGGCAGGGAGCGGTGCAGGGGGTTGGTGAGGCGGCTAGAGCGGCGGAGGGCGGTGGCAATGCAAAAACAGGGGTGGAAATGGGAGAGGAAGAAAATGAGAGAGGAGAGGAGGTCGGGGGGTAAGGGGCTCGAAAGGATGGGCAGAAAATGGCTGAAGGGGAGAAGAAAAAGAAGAGGAAGGGTAAGGGGGATAGGTGGCGGTCGGTGGCAGTGTTTAGGGTGGTAGGGTGTAGTAGGGTGGCAGGGACAAGGTGACAAAGGGGAGGAAAGGGGAGCCATGCAGGATGGGGTACATGGCTGCCTAGTTTCCGAAACAACGAAAAAAAAAGGGCAGGGGAGAGAGAGAGAGAGAGAGAGAAAAGAAGGCGGGTGATGGCAGTGGTTGTAGAAGACGGTGGTCGGCGTGCCTGAGGTGGCAGCACTGGTCGACGAAGACAGGTCAGGGAAGGTGTTGGATGGGGCGTTGCTGGGTCGAGGCATAAGAAAGAAGAAGAAAGAAATAAGGGAGCAGGACGGTCGGGGAAGGAAAAAAAAGAGACTGGGCCAGCCGGTCCAGGGGAGAAAGGAAGGAGGAGAGGAGGAGGGCTGAGTCGGCTGTGCATGTGGGGGGAAGAATGGGCCATCGGCCCAGACGCAAGGAGGGGAGGCAGGCCTGGCAGCCCGATCTAGGAAAAGAGAAAAAAAAAAGAAAGGAAGGAGGAAAAGGAGAAAAGGAGAAGGAAAAGGAAAGGAAAATGGGAAAATGGGAAAATGAGAAAATTTAAAATAATTGAATTTATAAAATAATAGGATGTAATATTTTTGATAATAAATTTATTTAATAATTTAATTTAATAAAATTAAATATATGGGCTTTAAAAGGATAATTATAGTAAAATACTAGTTTGAAAATTTATTTAAGTAACAATAATATGGTAAAATAATAAAATATTTATTTTTAATTTATTAAATACTCCTATCCAAATTTTATACTAAAAAATCCATAAAATAATTAAACTAAATAACTTTAAAAGCTAATTTATTTTAAATAAAAGCTATTTATTAAATTATAGGTTTTATAAAATTTTGGGGGATTACAAAGCATGCATGTCATATAAGGCAACAATATATAAGATATAACACAAAATACAAGTCATATTATCATATTACACATGTCATAACATGCATAAAACTTACCTTAGCTCCACGCTTAGCAAGCTGAGCCTAGGGATGGCAATGGGTCTCGAACTCAACCTAGACCCACTAGACCCGTCTCATTTTTAGTGGGTTTGAGTCCATGATTTTTGGACCTGATGGTCTGGGTTGGGTCTGGGTCCATGATTTTTGGACCTGATGCTCTAGGTTGGGTCTAGGTCTATATATATCTTAATGGGTTTGAGTCTAAGTTTGGGTCTAGTAGTTCTAGACCCAGACTCGACTCAGACCTGACCCACCAGACCCGTTTAGTATATGTGTGTGTGTGTGTACATATATAAATACATAATAATATTATATTTGTCATTATTATCAAAATCTTATTTGAACTCCTTATTCATTTTTTTTAATTTTATTTTTGCATATGTACTTTCTAAGTAATATGTATAATATTGTATTCTAAAAGCATTAAAACACCATTTGAAAAGTTAATGTAACTATTTTAATAAATTTATTTTTTCACTTGGAGGGTTTTTTTTTAACAAAAAAAAGACATATTAAGTTATATAAAACATAAATGTATTTGTATTTACATAGATTATTAATTATTATTTTTTAAAAACTATAACAGGACCCATTTAGGACTTGTTTACCTGCTAGACCAAGTGGATCTAGGTTTGGATATGAACTTTAGAGACCCAACGGGGCCGGGTTTAGGTAATATAAACTGGTCCGAGTCCGGGTCTAGTCGGACTTGACCCCGACCCGACCCATTGCCATCCCCAATTTCACCATAAGCATATAATCCATAACCACATGGGATACAAGCATATAACCAAGCATAGATAAACACATACCACATAATTTGTCCTTAACCACATCCTTTCCTAGATCGGCACAGGGCTTGGAGCATGACTCCTACGCCTCATTAGGGGAAGGGTTTTGGTTCATCTATAAAAGGGAAGTTAACATTATATAAGAGTGAAACACTAATGTTAACTTCCCTCTTATTCCTTTTGTATTCCCCTAATTAGTTATTAATAAAAGACTAATAATAGTAGTGATAATAATAATAGTCTTAATAATAATAAGATTAGTATTATTAATGATACTAATAATAATAATTGTAGTAATAATAACCATAATAAGATTAATAGTAGAAATGATGATGATGATGATGATGATGATGATGATGATGATGATGATGATGATGATGATGATGATAATAATAATGATGATGATGATGATGATGATGATGATGATGATGATGATAAGACTAAAAATATTATACAAAATAATTTATACTTAAATAAAAGCAAGGGTTAGGATACAACCAGAGGTAGAGGTGGCAACTAGGTTGGTGGCGGCAGCAACTATGGTGACTTGAAAAGGCCTAAGATTTGGGGTTGGAAGAGGGAAAGGGAGGTGGTGGTTGTGAGGTAGTAGGTTTCCTAGACTAGGAGGTTGCAGTGGTGGTGGTGGCATGTCAAGGCAACAGCGTAGGTGGCGACAGTTGTGGTGGTACAAGGTGGAGGAGAAGGAAGGAGGGGGAGAAAGAGGGAAGGAAGGGTATGGGAAGGTAGGGGAAAATTTGCTGAGTTGAGAGGGAGGTAGTGGGGGTGGTGGTTATGACGGAGGAAGCGGTGCAAGACGGCGAATGGGGCAACAACAGGGTACAAAGGGTAGCTTAAGCTGCCCAATTTATACTAATAAGGCGAGCTATGTAGGGGGAGTTAGGGGTAGGGAGTGGTCTTGTTTGGTGGAGGGTAATGCAGGGAGGAGGTTGGGTGGGAGTTTGGATGGCGGCGATGCACGATGACGGTTAGGGGTGCGTCTGATGGGGTGACAGAGGTAAGCTTCGGGAATTTATGGCTAGTGCAAAAAGGAGAGGAAGAAGGGTGAGGGTTGGAGTATTTATAGGCGTGGGGAGGAGAAGAAGACAAGGGAGTGAGGGGCAGGTGGTTGTCGTCCGGTGGTGGTAGGCCTGTAGGTGTGTAGGTTCATAAGGGTAGAGGCAGTTTTGGCAGGGTTGAAGGGAGGTTTGGTGTGGGTGTCGAGGTTGCAGAGGGGAGGGGACCAGTGCAAGGAAGTGCCAGCTGCACATCCTACAGGTTAGGTTGAGGGGAAGGTGAGGGGGAAAGGAGAACCATGGCTATGAAGCAACCATGCACACCAATGATCGGGGGGCGAGGTAGAAGATAGGGATAAAAGGGGAAAATGGCAGGGATAAAAAGTGGAGGACGGGCAAGGTGTTGGGCCGCCCAAGGGGGAAAGGAAAGAAAGAAAGGTGAGTTGAGTTACGTGATGGAAAATAAGGATTGGAGGGAGGGGAGAGTTAGGTTGCGCTGGTGTGGCCCAGACCGACAGAAGGAGAGGAGAGAAGACAAATAAGAAAAAGGAAGAAGGAAAAAGAAAAGGAAGAAAAATAGGGAAAAAAGGGAAAAAAGGAAAAGAAAAAAATGAGGTGTTTGGGGCATTTGGAATTTTTTGAATTTTTTTGAAAATAATAAAATTAGTAAAAAATAAATAATTAAATTTTTTTTTGCATAAATTTGGAACTTTTTGTTAAATTTTCCCAAAATCTATTTTAATTAGTAAATTACTCTAACCTCCACTAATTTAATTCCTACATTATTTTCCTCTTTCTTTTTGTCCTAATTACTTTCGTTATAATAAAATTATTTTATTAAAATTTTATATTTAATTGATTTGACCTATAAATTCCTATTTTATTATTAATTCCTAATTTAAAGTTTTAGGGTCTTACACTCATGCACTTCATCCGAAATATTAGAAAAGTGAGTAAAACCATATCTCAACAACTAATTGGTCCCTTGGTTAAAAAAAGGATCAAGCTAATTGGAAAAATAATGGAAAGTAATTTACAAAATAATAGTCACATGCACCTTGCAAAACACATAATTTAAGAAATTTTACCAATGATGAAGATAAATAACCGTAAATAAAATAATGGATACATTCAAAAAAGGAAAATGCAATATATTGATGAGTCAATCGATCATGGAACATTAAGTTAGTAAGATAAAAAAAAATCAGTAACCAAATAATAGAGATGAGGTAATCAATAATAATTAAAAACCGTAAAACTACGGCCACAAGGACACCGAAGATAGGGTGTAGTAACAACAACCTTAGTTTTAAAAAAGAAAACTAGTAATTGAATCAATATCATTAGTGGTTTATTAATCAAATTATTTGTTTGAATTGGTCAAATAAGTAATTTATTTTAAGATAATAAAAAAATTATAAAATAAAATTTAGTCTTCAATGAATTAATTTGTGTGCAATATATAAAAATGATGTGTTAAAAAGTTAGAAAGAACCCAAGTTATTTTTTTAGGTAAGAAAACCTAATTCTTTTAGCTAGAATAATGTCAATTCATTTAGCCCATAAAAACAAACCCTAATAAAAATGAAACATCCTTCTTTTCAATGATGTGTCGGAAATTTCTTTTCCCCTAACTAGGCATGTTTATGGAGCCAATATTTGATCATCGTATATTTGGAACTTGATATTTGTAATTTGATTTGAAACTTTGGATATCTAAAGTTTTGGATTGAACCACGATTAATTCAAAAGTATCTAACGATAATTTCAAACATTTGAGAACACACACTTGGATAGAAAATTGATCTAATTTGATGAAAAGTATCTGATCTAAACCAATTTTTAGAACTGAAAAATTAAAGCGAGCATGTTTGATCTAATTAGATTCTATCAAATCCAATACATGAATTCCATCAAATTGCATTACAACTATTTTATCTTAGTTTTCTAGATACTTAATAATAAATAAAATTATTGAATAATAATCAAAATCAAATAACAAAAACAAGTAGTTATCATCCCTGCATCAAGTTCCCTTGTTGTAATAATAAAATAGAGTGAAGAAAAAAAATTTGATGTTCACAACGATCAAAAACACATCAAGAGTCTTCAACCTGAGCTTGTAAACCCCTGTGTTGTTGCATCAAATAACTACAATTATACAATCAAATACTTTAGATGCAAATGATATTTTAGCCACCAAAGAAATTATAAAAACATAAGGTTTAACATTTATTTCATTCCTATCATTAAGAAAATCAAACGCTTTACAAAACCCAAAATGAGAAGGTAAAAAAGGGGGAGTCTTCGCAAGATAAATCCATGACTACATTTAGAAGTTCTCTTTTTGTAGTTAAAAAAAAATACATATTCCTAATACTACATTAATAACTTATACATAGTCCACAAAGGGATCAAATAAAACTTCATATCTCAAATTGCGAACAAGATGGAGATAGAAAAGCTTTGGCGACAACAAAAACATATGAATGCTTGACACAAGGGACCATTATTTATGTTACATTTTTAGCAAAATGACCAAAAATAATACTAGAACCAGATTAGTCAATCAAGGAACTTGAATTTATCATATAAGAGATTATATAACCACTTAAAGAATAACCTATTCCACTACATGTTGCAGCTAAAAGACTAAGAATTTAAATAGTTTTAGCCATAATATCATATACTATATTTGAAAATATACTAAAACTATCTTACTGATTCCTTTAGAACATATTAAATGTTGCCTCATAGTCTCAAATCAACTTTGATTCCTCAACATGTCTAATTTTGGTAAGTTTCAAGCAAGCACATCACTAGACCAACATACAACTACTTCAATTGAAGCAGACCCTCAATTAACATACTAAATTCAATATTATATATTATAATATGCCCTCAATCAACATTTAACATACCAAATTTTGAGTTACCTTTTATAAAAAGGCCTATGTAAAGTTTTTAACTATCACTCCTCAATTGTTACAAGTTGTAGAACTAAATTAGTTTTCTCCAACTCTACAATAAATAGAACAAAATTGAGTTCATAAATATCTTATAAGAACTAATTAACAACAATAGAAAGAAGATGATCAAAAAAAATACCTATTTTAATTATTTTAAGGATGATTAAAAAATTACGTATTTTAATTATTTCAATATCTTTCAACTTTTCCTCTAACAATATTGGTTATTGTAATCTACAAAGCCAATCTTGAGCACAAATCAAAGCCTCCAGCATTCTTGCAACTAAAGAACTATGAAAACAATCAAGTACATGGCCTCCAATGTTAAATGCTGATTCTAATGCAATAGTAAAGGTAGGTATAGCCAAGATATGACCATTACACTCATGATGGAGCACCTAGATTTATTCCTCTTCCACCAACGTACAAATATTTAGGATTAAGAGGACTTTATTTCCCTTATTGGTCCATTCATTGATTTCCACCACATTACCTTCCAAATACCCACCTAATTTAGTTTTATTATCTGTATTTTGGCTATGCCTCATTATCATAAAATTTTCAACCATTTGTCTTATTGCTTCTTATACATCTAAATTAGATGATAGTGGAACCTTAGAACCACTAGTAGATAAGACCTTTGAATTACTACTAGATACATTTGATTGACAAGAATCATAGAATGCATACAAAGACTTCAAACACTTCCTCACATCCTAATATAAATATGAACTAGAATAACTCTTGTAAATTCCATATTCATCGAAATCAAAAATATCATCATTCACATTATCCAACTCACTAAAATACTCATTAATTTTCTAATACATATAGACTAATTTACTACCAAGATTAAGAACCATAGCAACAAACATCAATAAATTCATATTCTTTTTGTCAACCTAATACTTAGAAAACTTAGCATTCATCCTATATGTCATTGATTTCACATTTTCATCACCATTATCATTAATACAAGAATAAATCAATATATTGTTAAGAGCAACTTATTGCAAATAATAATAATAATAATAATAATAATAATAATCTAGTGACATAAATAGAACCCAAAATCCTTGAAGTAGCTTCATATAATAATTTCAAAATAGGTAACAAACAACAAATAAATTCCCGATGCCCCTCTTCAAGAATAAATTTTCGATGATCCACTGATGGTGGGGAGCAGACCTCTTGTGCAGATTTGAGTTCGAATATTGTATTTGGGTGAAAGGCTTAACTTGAGATAGTAGGAAATCCGAAATTTGATCCATTGAGAATTGTCTGGTTTAACAGTATTTATGTCTGGAAGTTTCAAGTGTTGTATTTAAAATATCAAGGGTATTGTAATTAACTTTCAATTTCTCGTACTTTGATAAGCTTTTAAAATTCGGATTTATTTCACAGGTTCCGCTGATCAATTCAGCGATGATTTTATTTAGTGAATTTATTCACTTGCCATCTGCCTATGGATATCTCCTTGTGGGAGTTTATCCTTACGACATAGATGTTTGAAATTTTATTTGACAGGTTTTAGCCTTGCATCTAGTATGAGATAGATGGTGGACATCTATCTTGTGTTAGATGTGGCGGTAACATTCCCTAAATTCTCTTCTAGCTTCCGCTTTATTCTTTCAAAAAAAAATTTTAGGAGTGAATTTTGGGGGTGTTACAAGTTGGTATCAGAGCTTTTGGTTGTTGAGAATAGGGTTTCGGTTAGAGATTCGGTTCTCACGATCCTAAATGTTTTAACTGAAAATGTATTTACCTTCTTTCAAGTGAATTTTAAATCCGGATTAGCTTGTGAGGATAGTATAGTTAGGTAGTGTAAGTGGCCTTGTGATATATTGTTGTAATTATGTCTTCGAATATGGTTACTTGCTATTTTACATACTTGACTTGTGTTAACTTTGAATTTTATGTGTTGTAATGATTATCATTTTGTAATTAGTTTTCTCTTAAGGGGGTAGTAACCCCACTAGGTTAACCCTAGTCTTACAGGTTCAGTGGATTGGTAACCTTAATGTGTACCTTGTCGAATATAGTATGATGTGATATAAATTATAATCTATTTTGGTTGAGTAGTTTCACTTTTTGGAGTTGTAAGAAACTTAGTTTTGTAACCTTAATGGTGATGTTTAAATAGATGTGTCCTTTCCATATAGGAGAAACCTAGAATTGTGATAATGATAATGTTGAAGTTTAGGTAGAGGTGTTCGTTTTTATAAATAGTGTGTAGGATGCCTAATTTACCCTAGTGATTTTAATGATTTCATATGATTTTCATTATGTGTTTATATTTTGGTTTCCGTCAATTAGCATTTAATCACAGGTTGCTTTCGTTTTGTATTTTGTGTTAGTAATTTCAACGTTAATATATGAAAATCCTTCCTTGTAAAATAGGCATATTTTCTTTTCTAGTTGCTGATGAATGATGATGTATTAAGTTTTGTTCTATGTGAGGAGAACTTTTAATGAATAGTCAAAATAATAATAAATAAATAAATAGAGAAATAAAAATTTTGGGCTTTGAATGCTATAGTTGCTATAGTAGTAGCATTTTCGAATTGAAGTGTCTAGACTATCATGGTTATAGCGTAGATTAGAGAGCTTGTTAGTGAAGTGTTTTGGGTTAAGAATCTCCTTTGACCTAGAAGTATGTGGTTGGTGTTTATGAGGATCTTTTATGAGTCGTTAAGCTAAGTGTTAGCCTTGTTTTCTTGTATGATGTTATAGAGATAACTTATTGTAATTTTTTTTTACGTGCATATGATGTATTGGTTGTGTTATTAAAGTTGTGTAATCTTTAGAATTTTCGTTCCTTTATTCTATTTTAACTTCACGTTATACTTTTTTATATTCTCTTGTATGACTTTATTTTAAGGAATAGTATTTTCGTAACTTGTTTTGACTTTAAGTCTGTAATTCTTTCTTATTTGAATTTCATTGTATTTGATATGCTAAACATCAATTCTCCTTCTTTTATTTTACTTCCTATATCTTGTTTTGATTCAACTTTGCTTGGTTTAGTTTCGTAAACATCATTTTACTTTTCTTCAGATTTACTTTTAACCTACTTATTGCGATCAATGCTTTATTCAATTGTTTTGTCAAGTTTCCGCTGCTTAGGTCTTGCCGAACTTCAGAGACGAAGTTCCTTTTTAAGGGGGTAGTGATATAATACCCCATATTTTTGAAATCTAATTTTATTAAGCTTAATGATTTTATTAGCGTAACTTGATGTAAATATTTAATTATTTTAATTTTGATTTGTTTTATGGATTTATCGACGATTTCGACCTCATATTTGAATTTAATTAATCGTTGTCGTTGCGAACTATTATAGATAAATCCGTTCACGACTATGATTTTATTATATTCATATGATTTCGATTTTCGGTTAAAAATATGTATTCTCGTTCTTTCTTGTATTTTGATTTTTTATATTTTAGTTTTATTTTTTATTATAACTTTTTCGTGTGATTATGGCTTTATTTGGAGTTATCTTTCGTTAGCGATATATATATTATTTAAATTATAGAATTTCTGTTTAAATAGTCAAAGTTATTTTAATGATTTTATCCATAGAAAATATTTCCAACTTAAAATTTATTCGTTTTCGGAAATCGTTAATATTTTTGGGAAGTTTTAAAATAAAAAGATTTTCGGAGCTTATTTATGAATTTCCTTCCAAAATTAATTTTCTTCTGTTTTACGCTTTTTAATTTGCGGAAAATCGGTTTCGGAAATTATTAAAATTAGTCTTGGTTTATTAGAATTTGACTTAAATATTTCATTATATGCTTTTAAATGCTATTTTCGGGTTTTATAATATATTTTCGTAAATAATATAAATTTTTACGTTCATTGGTAAATTCTTCCGAAAATATTTCTGAAATTATTTATATAGCTCTTTTATTAATTTTAAGCCTTTGGATCCTTTTGAAATAAATTTTCGTTAAATAAATTTTAGATTAAATTCTTCCAATAACAATTTTAAATATTTAGTTTTTTATTTTGACTTGTATTTGTATTATAATAAAAAAAAACCCAACTAGTAGCGACCCCCCTCTTCTTTTCCTTTTCTCTCTTCTCTCCTTTCTCTTCTCTTTCCCTTTCCTAACTCCCTTGCTCCCTGTTCTCTATGCCCAGAAACCCCAGCTTGCCTCCTTCTCCCCAACTCCTCCTCGCTCTGGCCAACCTCGCCAGCCACCGCCGGCCACAACCTGCACAACAGCCGCAGCAACAGCCACTGCAGCAGCAGCCACCGAAGCAACACGTGAGCAACAGTAGCAGCAGAGACGAGCCACCATCCGGCTCCGACGAGCCTCGCTGACCACCGGCGAGCAACCCCCGACCTCCAACGAATCTTCTCTGGCTTTCCCTTACCCCGAATTGTTGATTTTCGTTTGGTATAAATTTCTAAAAAACCCTAATATTTATTTGATTAATTGAGTATGATTTAGCTTATGATAAGCTAAATTTATTATTTGGTTATGTATATATGTGCTGTGAGATTGATTTGGATAAGTTAATTGTATGGTTATGTCGGAATTATGAAAAATTGGATTTTTGGCCAGGTTATGCCCAAATTTTTCGGATTCACCCGATTTGGCGATTTTGGATAAATTGATTATACAATATGTTTTAAAATGTATCTAATTTCATGTCGGAACCGTCAATTTGAGAAATTTATGCGGAATTAATCGGAATTTGATTCCTAGGTCAAAATTCGTGTGTAATGAAATTGGGTCGCATAATTGAGTCGTTTCGCTCAATTGATTTTATAGTATCATTTGAAATGTATTTAATTTCATATCGTAAGTGTTGATTTGGGAAAATTGTGCGCAATTAATTAGAATTGAATTTTTAGGTCAAAACTCTTGCGGGACTAAATTGGATTGTGTAATCGGGTCATTTTATTCAATCGACTATATAATTTATATTAGAATATATTTAAATATATTTCTGAACCATTAATTTATATATTTTAGCAAGAATTGATCGGATTTGTATTCCGGGCTCAAAAACCTTAATTTTTGTTGAATTGGGTATTTCTTTTATTGGTTTTGAGCAATTGATTATATGATATGTTATAAAATATGTCTAATTGCATTTCTAAACATTCAATTTAAATAAATTAATAAAATTTAATCGAATTGCATTTTTGGGCCTAAACCCTAGATTTCAAGTGAACTTATGAAATTCATCATTTGTATATTTATTTTTTTTAAATTAAATTTATAGAAATAGTTGAAATGATCCTAATTGCATTCTTATACCTTTAATTGGAATTAATTGATTTGAATTATCTGAGTTTGTGTCGTGGGCTTTAAATTCCTTATTTTGAAAACGGATCGTCTTGAATTGGCTAAGCGGAAGATTGTTTTATTGAAATTGATTATCTAGATTTATTTAAAATCAGTTTAATCATACTCTTAAGCTATCAATTTGAGATAATAAAAGTTAATTGGTCGGTTCGTAGTTTAGGCATTTAAAACCCTAATCTTCGGGGATGGTTTATAAAATTGATTTTTGCTATGCGTATTTTATCTAATCGATTTTTGCCTTTGGGTTTTAAATCATTCGAATTATGTTTTAATCTAATCGGTTTGGATTTGGTTCTATGCAAATGGTTGGTTTACCTATTTGGTTGTAAAACCTGATGAATAAGTCATTTTCGATAAATTAACTTATAATCGATTATTCTTTATCGGGCTTTCCAAATTAATTTGAAATGTCCCAAGTGATATATGTGTTAATCCGATTTGATTTATATTTAATCTTAAATCTTAATAGAACCATGCTCTTGAGTCCTAAGTTTTGGACACGTTTTCCAAGAAAGATCGTTTTTGTTCGTTTGTGTTTATTTAATTAGAATATGTGAATTATTAATTGATAAGATAGTTTCTAACCTAGTTCCGATTCCTATCGGTGATCTTGGAAAACTTTCTCATGGATTGTCGAGCTTTCGATAACTCTCCCTCTTTCTCAATTTGCTTAGCTAGCTTTGGATTTACATAAGTCATTACTTACCTTTACTTATGATGGAATCTAGATGTATGTCTGCTTGGAGTGGAAGGTGATACGTATGCCTATCGATTGTTTAATCGTGTCAAATATATGCTATGTTTTGTGTGGTAATTTTATGTATGTATGAATTTATAGCCTTAATGCCAATGCACATTAGTATAACGTTGAATATGGTATGTATTTGAGTATGTGAAGGGTTGAGTATGGATTTGGAATTATTTGATACCTTATGTTGTATCCTTATGTCAGAGAATTATTCATGTGGGCCTGATTTATGGTCGGTTAAAATCCTTGAATAAGATACTAATTATTTAAAGTGGAAGATCACGTGAGTTAGGCTGAGGTGTAGGGTCTATTCCACCGGACGATAATAGTGGCTCAGGTGTTCTATCCCTGAGAGGTGATTCAAGTCATTCTACTAGTTCATAATAGTGGCTCAGGAGCGTTTTGCCCTGAGAGGTGTAGGATCCGTTCCACCGGATGAAAATAGTGGCTCGGGTATGTTGTCCCTGAGAGGTGCTTTAGTCTGTTCCATCGGATTAAGAATAGTGGTGCCCTATACTTAACATGAATAAGAATATGATATGAGATAAGAAATGAATAAGACACTAATAATTTAAAGTGAAAGATTACGTGAGTTGGGACCAGGTGTAGGGTTCATTCCACCGGACGATAATAGTGGCTCAGGTGTCTTGTCCCTGAGAGGTCCTTCAAGCCTTTCCACCGGTTAAGAATAGTGGCTCAGGAGCGTTTTGCCCTGAGAGGTGTATGATCCGTTCCACCAGATGATAATAGTGGCTCGGGTGTGTTGTCCCTGAGAGGTGCTTCAGACCGTTCCACCGGTTTAAGAATAGTGGGGTCCCTGAGTTAATCGTAAATAAATAAA
This sequence comes from Tamarix chinensis, assembly GCA_030549775.1. Lineage (NCBI taxonomy): Eukaryota > Viridiplantae > Streptophyta > Magnoliopsida > Caryophyllales > Tamaricaceae > Tamarix > Tamarix chinensis. Next base: position 63,343,474 of record CM060172.1, read on the forward strand.
ATTGGATATAATAATGATTATTATTGGATTGTGGGATTGATGTTACTTAGTATGCGGTCGTGATTTCTTGTATGCTTGTATCTTATGTGTTGTCATGACCAGTAATGTACTCATAAGTATGAATCTGTGAGCCTATGTTGTAATGTATATAATACGTGTATAATTGAGCCTGAGAATTGTAAGCTAGAGTCTTTCGTATCTTATGCGTTTCATGTTTCCTTCCATGAGTTGAGTAGTCTTGATTTACTTAGTACTGGACCCGTACTAATGCTACCTTGGTTGAATGGGTCCTGTGATGATCCACTAATGGTGGGGAGCTAACCTCTTGTGCAAGTTTGAGTTCAAATATTGTATTTGGGTGGAAGGCTTAATTTGAGAGAGTAGACAATCCAGAATTTGATCCATCGAGAATTGTCTGGTTTAACTGTATTTATATCTGGAAGTTTCAAGTGTTGTATTTAAAATATCAAGGGTATTGTAATTAACTTTCAATTTCTCTTACTTTGATAAGCTTTTAAAATTTGAATTTATTTCACAGGTTCCGTTGATCAATTCAGCGATGATTTTATTTAGTGAATGTATTCACTTGCTATCTGCCTATGGATATCTCCTTGTGGGAGTTTATCCTTACGGCATATGTGTTTGAAATTTTATTTGATAGGTTTTAGCCTTGCATCTAGCATGAGATAGATGGTGGACATCTATCTTGTGTTAGATGTGGCGGTAACATTCCCCAAATTCTCTTCTAGCTTCCGCTTTATTCTTTCAAAAAAAAAATTTCAGGAGTGAATTTTGGGGGTGTTACACATACCTCCATTCCAAGCCGTGCTACACATAAAACAGTTAAAATAATAGGACCAAATACACAACATATCATTATATATGGCATCCAAAGCATATAAGACACATAGCACACATGAGGCCTTAGCTACACCCTTATTTAGCACACACCGATCTTGGAGCATGCTCCTATGACTTTTAAGGATTAGTTTCCCTCCCACCAAAAATATTGTTATTTTCTATTTTATTCTAAGATTAGGGTTACTATTATAAAAAAAAGACTTTACAAGTGAAAAATAGGGTTTTTATCCTCAAGTTATCCTATTAGACTTTTATTAGTCAAATAAGTTTTTGTTAACATTTATAGCCATATTTATATTATTAAATCTAATAGCTTTATTTCTTCTAATAATAGTATTAACACTAGTTATAGCAAAAATAGCGATAATGATAATAATAGTAATGGTAATACTCATAGTAATAGAAACCCTAGTATTTTTAAGGCTAAGACTAATAATAGGGTTAGGGATAAAATAATAATATAATAATAGTAATACTAACAAAATGCTAATATTGCTAAGGATAATAATAATAATAGTGATACTACTACTACTAATAATAATAATAATAATAATAATAGTAGTAGTAGTAGTAGTAGGAGTAATACTAGTAATAATATTATAGTAACAATAATAATAATCAGGGCATTAGGAATGTTATTAGCAATATTCAAATAATAATAATAATAATTGAAATAATAATAAAATAGGGTTTTGACCCCTTAATAGTAATAATAATATTTCAGGGATAATAATAAGCATGATAAATAATAGTAAATATGAATAACAACAACAACAACAATATAATACAATTAAAATGAATAAGACTTGCATAATTAGGGTTTAAGGGTTGAGAGGGTTTAGGGTACCACCTAGGGTTGGTGGTGACTGGCGACACTGGCAGTAGCGACGACAGTGGGGAAAGAGGGAAAAGAGGGGTTAGTTGAGTGTTGGGAATAGGAGAGGGGGGTGAGGGTGGAAGTTGGGGTAATTGAGGTTTCCCAAGTTGAGACGGTTGGAATGGGGGCGGTGGAAAGGGAGGAAGGGAATAGGAGAGGGAGGAAGGGGAAAAGGAGGGGAGGGAAAGGTAAAGGGAGGTCTATAGGGGATTGAGGGAGGTATAAGAGGTGGGGATTATGGCGGGAGTGGTGGCGAACGGTGGTGCGAAGGGTGGCAAGGGGTGTAGATGAGGCTGATTGGGAAGGGTACTTTGCACGGCCGGGGTGGCTCGTGCAAGGAAAATCGAGGGTGGAGGGTGGCGTAGTTTGGTAGAGGGTGATGCAGGGAGCAGCGGGCAACCGCGACGATGATAGTGTCTAATTGGGCGGTGGCACAAGGGTCGGGATTTTCTGGGCTGTGAAAGAAAATCCAACTCCTGCTACTTAAGGGGTATATATATAGATCGAATGGAGGAAAAATGATAAAGGGAAGCGGAAAAACAGGGGGCAAGTTGTATGGGCGCACCGGCCGACGATGGTAGGCCAGCACAGGTCTACCATTGCAGGCTATGGTTGACGGGGAGAAGGAATGGGCACACACAGGAGAGGGGATGGTCGGCCAAGTCAAAATGATAGGCAAGTTAGCGGGGAAGAGAGGGGAGGAATGGATGGTTAAACGGGTGTGGTCGGTGGCGAAAATCACAACGCAGGTCGGGGACTTGTAGGCCCGCATCGGGGAAGAAGACGGGGGGTTGGACCGGTGATCTAGAAGAAAAGAAAGAAAGAAAATAAAAAGGAGGAACCAGACTGGCCGGGGAAAAAGAAGATAAGGGGGTGCGATGCGGGCCTGGGTCGCGTAGGAGGAAGGAGGGGAGTTGGGCTGAAGGCTGGCTAGCCCAGGTCAGGGAAGGGAAGGGAAAAAAGAAAAGAAGGAAGAGGAAAAGAAGAAAAAGGAAAGAAAAGGAAGAAGAGAGGGAAAAAAAAGAAAAAAGAAAAAGGAAAATAGGTGGGGGTAGGGTTAATTAAAATATTTTGGGTATTTTGGGATATTTAAAAATATTAATATTAAAATAATAATTAAATTCTCTTTTAAAGTTAATTTAGGATTTTTGAAATATTTTTCCTAAATTCCATTTTAATTAGCAAAACACTCAAATTTTTCCTAATTAAATTATTTATTATTTTCTCCTTGATTTGAATTAATTAATTTCCTCTTATTTTAATAAAATAATTTATTCAATTAATTTCCCTAATAAATTCTTATTTTGTTATAATTTTCTAAATTAGGGTTTTGGGGTATTTCAATGAGAACTAAAATAAGGTTAGCCTATGTGAGGTATTTTAACATCCATAGCACAACATGGAGCCCCTTATATGCTAAAACGGTAGGTAATAAATAAAAGTACAAATCACTCAATCATCCCCCATACCTAATTAATCATCTCCCATGCTTAACCAATTAAAATAATGAGATTTGTTAGCTTGGCGGACTTTCTTCACCTATTCCACCATCCACATGTCATCCTTTTTCTTTTTCTTTTTTTATTTCACTTTTCAAAATCAGCCTTGGGCTTGGGCTGATTTGGCTTCTAAGGTGGCAAAATACTTTGAAATAGTAATAAAATAGCTAGTTGGCCTTGGGCTTGATGTGCCATCGTAGTTCGTTGGGCTTAGGTTGGAAAATCTACCATAATTGGTTGTGTTTGGGTTGAATGTGCCACCATGCATGCATGGGCTTGTACTTCCACTTATTTCTCATATTCAGCTAATTAATTTCATCCAATTTAAGAGTATTTTGTGATCCCCTAACATAGAAAAATTAATTAGTGAAATATTATTATGAGATGTTCCTGCATCATCCTCCCCGTCTTAGAAGGGCCCCACCTCTTTCGCATAGGGCTCATCATGAAGGTAAGGGAGTAGATCACCCACGTTAAAAGTGTTTGATATATTTCCCATGTCAGGTGGTATCTCAAGCCGATAAGCATTACTTCCAATCTTCTCAAGAACCTTAAATGGTCCATCACTTCTTGGCATAAGCTTGTTTTTTCTTCTAGAGGGAAACCTTTTCTTTCTAAGATGTAGCCACACGAGATCTCCTGGTTCAAAACTTTGTTCCCTCCGATATTGGTTGGCCTTCCTTTAATTTATTTCATTAACTTTCTCAATTCTTTCTCTGACTTGCTCATCTAATTTCTTGAAGGCTTGAATTCTATATTTGGCTTCAAATTTTGTTTGGGCCTTGATAGGAAGAAGAATGAGCTCGATGGGAGAGATAGGGTTGACACCATACATGATCTCAAAAGGCGAATAGCTTGTGGCGTATGTGGGGGATCTATTGTATGCAAATTCGGTGTGAGGAATCTTAAGGTCCCAATCCTTGAAGGATTTGTGCACTAAGCTATGCGAGATAGTAGTCAGGGTTCGTTTGGTGACTTTGGTTTAGCCATCCGTTTGTGGGTGGTAGGCGGTGCTAAATAGAAGTTTAGTACCAACCAACCCCCATAAAGTTTTCTAGAAATAGCTAAGGAACTTGGTATCCTTATCCGAGACAATGGACTTCAGAATACCATGAAACCTTACTATTTCTTTAAAGAATAGATCAACTATATAAGATGCATCATCCCTCTTATGACAAAGGGACAAAGTGAGCCATCTTAGAAAACCGATCCACCACTGCCATAATGGCATCATTTTACCTTTGAGTTCTAGGCAAAGCTATTATGAAGTCTATACTCACATGGTCCCAAGGTTGATGAGGAACTGGTAATGGAGTGTACAGTCTTTGGTAGAAGTGACTCTTATACTTTTGACATATAGCACATCTACCTATGACTCTATGTACATCACTTATCATTTTAGGTTAATAGAAGTGCTCCTAAAGTACGTCATAGGTCTTGTTGATCCCGAAATGTTTGGCTAGCCCACCTCCATGTGATTCTCGTATCAACAGCTCTCGAATGGGACTCTTCAGAATGTAAAGCTTGGTATTCTTGAAGAGGAATCCATCTTGTATGACATAGGGGCTTTGAAGCTTGTCTCGGTCTTCAAGGTAGCTTGAAAAGTCTTCATGCTCCTTGTATATCTCCTTCAAGCATCCAAACCCTAAGACTCAAGCTTCTAATAAGGACAACATACAATACCTTCTAGAGAGGGAATTAGCTACTATATTAGTTTTACCACTCTTGTGTTTTGCTATAAAAGAGAAGGATTTTAAAAACTCTATCCACCTAGTATGCCTAGGGTTGAGCTTATGTTGCCTATTTACATACTTTATAGACTCATGATCGGTATGTAATACAAATTATGCAGGCCTTAGATAATGAGACCAACGATCTAGAGCCCTAACAATAACATAAAAATCCTTGTCATACGTGATGTAGTTAGATCTTGATCCATTGATCTTCTCACTAAAATAGGCTATTGACTTGCCTTCTTATAGTAGGACCGCTCCAGTCCTAACTCTACTTGCATCACAGTTAACTTCAAAAAATTTAGAAAAATCCGGTAACCTTAAGATGGGTGCCTCACTTAGCTTGCCTTTGATCACATCAAATTCTTCTTGGGCTACAGGTGTCCACTTGAATTCTCCCTTCTTGAGACACTATGTGATAGGGGCCAAAAGAGCGCTAAATCCTTTTATGAACCTCCTATAAAATGAGGCAAGTTCATGAAAGGATTGAACGTGGGCAATATATGTGGGTGTAGACCATGACCTTATTGCCTCCACCTTTGACTCATCCATTGAAATACCATCCTTAGATACAACAAAACCCTAGGAAGGTGACTTTTCGTACAAAAAAGTCACACTTCTCTAACTTTCCATACAACTTGTTGTTCCTAAGGGTAAAAAACACGAGCCTTAAATGCTTTACATGATCTTCACTACTAGAGGAGTATACAAGTATATCATCAAAGTACACTACAAAAATTTAGAGATAAAGGGCCTAAGGATTTCATCCATGAGCCTTATGAAGGTGTTGGGAGCATTTGAGAGACCAAAAGACATCACCATCCATTCGTATAATCCTCCCTTAGTCTTGAAGGTGGTATTCCATTCATCTCCCCCCTTTACTCTAATCTGGTTGTATCCCCTCCTCAAATCAATCTTTGAGAATACAAAAGCCCCATGTAAGCAATCTAACATGTCATCAAGTCTAGGTATAGGATACCTATACTTGATGGTGATGTTGTTGATAGATATACTATCAACACACATACTCATACTCCCATCCTTCTTTGGTACCAAAAGGGTCGGTACCGCACAAGGGCTAAGGGATTTTCTAATGAACCCTTTTTGCAAAAAATCATCAACTTGCCTTTGTAACTCCCTAGCCTCCTTAGGATTACACCCATAGGCAGGCTTGTTTGGGAGTGTAGCACTAGGGACCAAGTTGATTTTGTGCTCAATTCCCCTTAAGGGGGTAGCTCACTAGGTAAATCATTTAGGAAGACATCCCCAAACTATCCTAGCAAAGGTTTGACCCGTGGGTCAATTCCTCCACTTCCTTCATTATCTTCAAGCGATAATAAAAAATATATAAGCTTTCCCTTGGCTAGTACCTTGTCTATTCCCTTGCTATCTAGAAACAAGGTCTTATTCTTTTCAGTTTCCTCCTTAACAAATGAGGATCGAGGACTAAGGGGTGTGAGTACAATGTTCTTTTTTGCAAATTTCAAACAGTAAGTGTTCCTTCTACCATCATGTTAGACATGCATATCATATTTCCATGGTCATCTTAGAAATAAATAGCAAGCTTCCATTGGAACCACATCACATACTACATTATCTTGGTAGGTTTTTCCAATGGAAAAAGGAACTACAACCTACTTGGCACTTCAGCCATACTCCCATTATTAAGCTATTGTAGCTTATATGGTTTGGCATGTTGAGTGGTAAGCAAGTTAAGTTTCTCCACAAGTGTGTAAGAGGCCACATTAGCACAACTACCTCCATCAATAATAAGGGAGCATACCTTACCAAGGATCATGCACTTGGTTTGAAATATGTTTTCCCATTGTGTCTCCTCCTTCACAAACTCCTTGGTGTACAACACCCTTCTCACTATTAGAGCTTCTCCTACATCCGAGGGTGCCTCTTCTTACTCTTCATCCTCCTTATGGTCCGATTTGGTCTCTTCCATTTCCTTCTCATGAGCTACCTCCTCCAAGTCCAAAAGAGTTATGACTCTTTTGTTGGGACACTCGTTTTGATGGTGCCCTAGGCCTTGACACTTAAAGTACCTTACAATATTTGGTTTGTTAGGTTCAAAGCTAACACCTTTCCCATTGTCCTTCACTTCAACATTTTGAATAGGAGGGGATGGCTTAGATGATGAGGGGGCTTCTTTGGAAGTGTTGGGAGTGAACCTTCCTTGAGGAAACTTTGGTCCTCTCTTCTCCTTCTTATGCTTCTCCACCTTAGTGGCTAGATGAAAAGGCTCATCTAAGGTGTACTACTCGCGTAACTCCACCTTGCATGCAATGTTACTCCTTATCCCTCCAAGGAAACGTGACATTGTGTGCTCCTCTACCTCATATAAATCCAACCTCATCTTCAACCACTCAAACTCCATGATTTATTCTTCAACACTCATTGACCCTAACCTCAAGGAGGACATCTTGTTGTAGAGGTCTTGAGTGTAGGATGAGGATAAAAACCTTTCCCTCAAAAGCTTCTTCATCTTCGACCTAGATTTCACCTTAGAATTCCCCTTCTTTCACCTTTGGTGAGTAAGGCTTTTCCACCATAGGGAGGCATTGTAATATCCCAAAATTCTAATTTCTGAAATTATGGCCAAATGAGGAATTATTAGGAAAATTAATTATATAAATTCATTTATTAAAATTTATAGAGTTAATTAAGGTAGATTAAGAGGAAAATAATAAAGAATTTAATTGGAAGAAAATTTGGGTATTTTTCCTAATTAGCATGGAGACTAAGGGAATTTATATAAAATAGCCTAAAATAAGCAAAAAGGAATTTATTTAATATTTCATAAATATTAATATTATAAATAACCCAAAAATACCCCAATTTACCCATAAGTTATTTTATTTAATTTCCCCATCCTATTTATTACCTATTTTCCCTTATTTTTTCCCTTTTTCTCCCTCCTCTTCTTTTTTTTTCTTTTTCTTCTCCCCCGGCTAGGCCAGCCCACCGGCCCAAAGCCCTCTCCTCTCCCCCGTCTCGCGCCCAAGCCCAGGCCCCTGGCCTTCCTTCTCTCCCCTTCCCGCGGCCCAGCGTCGCGCGACGCCAACTGTTACGCGCCCCATATGCCGCGTTTTATCCTCATAACTGTCGAAATGCCGCGCCACAATTAATGGCCTTATAGCCGTTGCCAAACGGGCAACGCGACGCGGCGCTTTGTCACCCATAACGTCGAAACGTCGCGTTTGACTTGCGGATTTAATAAACCACGCTGAATTGGCCGGTTCCCTCCCTCTCCTTTCTTTTTCCCTGGACCGCCGGTCCACCCTGCCTGTCTTCTTCCTCCCCCGACCTGCGCCCCGACCTGCAATTCGACGCTGCAGCTCGAATCCCGCCGGCAGCCACCAGCCCAGTACCGGCTGTACTCTCCTGCCCCTCTCCCGTCGTTTTCTTCCTCTTTTCGACCCCGACCGAGTCCCTCTCTCCCTTTCCCGCGTGCCCTTCTCTTTCCTTTCTTCTTCCCTGTCCCCGACCCAGCCTGCCATGGCAGAACCTGCACCTCCTGCCATCGGCCGGCCACCTGCACCCCTGCCCGCGTGCCACCTCCCTTCCTCTCGTCGTTTCCCCTGGCCTATAAATACCCCCCATTGGCAGCCCCGATCAGCCCTTTTCGTTTTTTTTGCCCCGAAACCCTGCCTCTCCGCCGCCTCAAACAGACGGGCTTTTCGCCGTCACCGGAGACATCCGCTGCCACCTCTGGCCACCGTTACCATCCCTGCACCTCCCTCGACAAAACCGAGCCACCACCACCCTCCGCCTTGCCCTGCACGTGCCGCCTTCGTCGTGCAAAGTTCCTATCCCGAAAACCACCACTTCCAGCCCGTCGCGGCCTTGCGCCGCCTTCTGCCACCTCCTCCGCCGCTACCAGCCACCCTTCCACCCTCCAAAGTGACCAGCAGGTCCTCCCCTACCTGCCCATACCCTTCTTACCCCCTGCTCCCTTCTCCACCGGCCTCCACCATTTCCACCATCTTCCTCCTCCCTCGGCCACCGCGTCCGCCGCCGCGCGCCGCCTCCCTGCTCACGCCACCACCCTCATTCCACTCCCCTCTCCCTGCTGTATCCTCCCCCACACTTAGCTTCCTTTTTCCTCCTCCCCTCTCACAGCCACCTCCATCTTTCCCCCTCTTCTCCTCCCCCACCGCCGCCGCCGACGCCGCCACGCACCGCCGCCGGACCACCACCGACCCTAGGTGGTTCTCCACCCATCCAAACCCTAATACCCCTTTTATATAATTGCTAATATTTTCTACTAATATTAATACTAATATACTTATAATTATTACTATTATCCTTATTATTATTCTTTTATTATTATTATTACTTTTATTATTATTATCATTTCTAATATTGTGACCTATGATATTAAAGTTATCATTTTTACCATACAAACATCTCTTGGAACCCTAACTCCTATTATGCTCAACTTTGGTTTATTTTATAAGTGTTAATATTAACAACCCTACTATTATTATTATTATCTCTATTACCTTATTAAGGTTATTATTATTAATACTTAACCATACTAGGTTATTGTTATTATTATTGCTAGGGTTATTATGGTTATTATTACTATTATTATCATTATTATTAGCATTATTACTATTATCATTATCACCCTTAGGGATAATTTACTTGAAATATTGTGACCTTATAATATTATTATTTCAAACCCAACACCATTGTTAGACTTAATCTTAAAAATGCTAGAGTTCTATTACTATAAACATAAGTGTCACTATTAGTGGTCTTATTATAATTATTATTATTATCACTATTTTACTATGACTAGTGAACACTAGTATTATAAGAATGGAACTAATGGGCTTAATAAAATAAGTGTAACGATAAGTATCATAAATAAACATATTTTTAACTACTAGTATTTAGTATACTAATTCTAAAGTAAAAACCCTAGTCTTCGTATAAAACCCTTTTTAGTAATAAAAACCCTAACCTTAAACTAAAATGAGGATTGATAGTAATTATAAGGGAAACTAATACTTAGCATTTTCCCTTTTTATAGGTAATCCCGACCAAAGCCCTAAGGAATTAGAGGAGCGTGCTCCAAGCCCGGCGTCGCCTTAGGTAAGGACGAAGCTAATGGCCCTGTACTATGTGTGACATGGATGTGTTGAATGTTATGTATGTCATGCTATGCCATGTGTTATATGATCGTGTATAACTTGTCTTATGTGTAGTGCAGCTTGGAGATTGAGGTATGTGTGGATGTGTTTCCTATGACGTGAGCATGATATGTATATGTATGATGTAATATGCTATGGCCCGCTAGGACGTGCATGTTAGGTAAATGGTAATATGAGTTGGGGACCATCATGGGGGTCTTGAAGCTTGTATGGTGGGATTAGGGTTTGAATGGTGGCATCAATGTTCGCATGTTGGTACTAATGATTTCATAGTGGTATTAATGGCTTATGGCGGTATTCGGGTTCGGTATTGTGACTTTATGGAGGTATTAATGTTGGATGGGGGTATTTGTGATTTTATGGGGGTATTAATGTGGTACGATGTTATTTGTGATTTTATGGGGGTATTAATGTGGTACGATGTTATTTGTGATTTTATGGAGGTATTAATGTTGTATGGTGGTAATTGTGATTTTATGGAGGTATTAATGTTGTATGATGTTATTTGTGATTTGATGGAGGTATTAGTGTTGTATGGTGGTATTAGGGTTTGCATGGTGGTATTAGGGTTGTACGGTGGTATTAATATACATATGGCGGTTTTAACGAATGTATAGTGGTATTAATGACTTATGGTGGTATTAGGGTTACATGGTGGTGTTATGGATTGCATGGTGGTATTAATATTCGTATGACGGTATTAACGATTGTATAGTGGTATTAATGACTTATGGTGGTATTAAGGTTTACATGGTGGTGTTATGGATTGTACGGTGGTATTAATATATACATATGGCGGTTTTAACGAATGTATAGTGGTATTAATGACTTATGGTGGTATTAGGGTTACATGGTGGTGTTATGGATTGTATGGTGGTATTAATATTCGTATGACGGTATTAACGATTGTATAGTGGTATTAATGACTTATGGTGGTATTAAGGTTTACATGGTGGTGTTATGGATTGTATGGTGGTATTAATATTCGTATGACGGTATTAACGATTGTATAGTGGTATTAATGACTTATGGTGGTATTAAGGTTTACATGGTGGTGTTATGGATTGTATGGTGGTATTAATGTTCGTATGGCGATATTAGGGTTTTGCATAGGAGTTAACGATCATATGGAATGAGGATTTGGAGCGATTAACTATGGGGCGTTGTGATTGAGAAGGGATGGAGTAACTAATTGTGACTGTTGAGGATGATTAAGGTTTGGGATGGCTAAGTACGGTGGTTATGGTATAATAGGGATGAGAGAGGTTAACCGCGGGTTGGTGTGGACAATTAGGGTTGGTTATGACTACTTAGAGTCGTTTGGCATTATCATGTGTATCATCGATTAAAGGGTAGTTATGAACACGGACCTTTATTGATTGTGATGTGTAAAGCATAAAGAGAATGATTTATGTGTATCCTTGGTGGAAACCCTTTGAATAAGATACGTTAAGACATTAACTACTTATAGAGAAAGATGTTGAGCCGGACCCAGACCGGTCCACCGGCGAATAATAGTGGCAGGGTATGTTACCCTCGTGACCGGTCCACCGGCTATAATAGTGGCAGGGCATGGCCCTCGTGACCGTTCCACCGGCTATAATAGTGGGGGATTCCGTGCTCAACAAACTAATCAGAATAATGATAAGACATGGGAAAGATACGAATATTTACAGTGGAACACCTTGTGAGTCGGGGCCAGACCGGTCCACCGGCAAATAATAGTGGCAGGGTACGTTACCCTCGTGACCGGTCCACCGGCTATAATAGTGGCAGGGCATGGCCCTCGTGACCGTTCCACCGGCTATAATAGTGGGGTTCCCGCACTCACACGGACTATTAAAGAATATGTGTGGAATGAACGTATTATTATTAATGAGAAATAAGAATGAATCATCGGAAAGTATTCGGACCTTATCTTGCTGGTTATCGCATGTTGTCTATATGATTGTGCTACGTACGTTATGTTGTATGATTGTACGCTTGGCCTTAGCGCACCAACGCCCTTACTCAGTATTGGACCCGTACTGATACTACCTTGATTAAATGGGTCCTGTGATGATCCACCAATGGTGGGGAGCAGACCTCCTATGCAGGTTTGATCGGTTACAATTGTGGGGTGGAAGGCTTGGCTTGAGTGATGTAGGCGGTCCGGATATTGGTCCCTTGGGATCTGTTTTATTTGGCTATATTTTGTACTACGCTTATTGTTTTGAAACCGTACTCGAGGTTGTATTCCTAAATGATATTTTAACTGTTGTTGATTCGTTGTTTTCGTGAATGGTCTATGTTAACTATGGACCTATGTTTTGATGACTCTTACTTGATGATGGTTTGGTTTAGCCTTAGCACTTAGTATCGGAATGGTAGGAGTAAACCGGTCTGGTACTAAGTGTGGCGGTAATACCCCCAAGTTTATGGTTTTAATCCTTTCGCTTCCGCTAAAATCTTTAGATTTAAATGAAATTTTTCAGTAGTATTTTTGGGGGTGTTACAAGTTGGTATCAGAGCGGTTGGTCCTTAGGCCACGCTCGTTTTCGAAAGTAAATTTGGTTTTCGAACTTTGTATTTGATTTTGAAGTGTGTTTTGACCGCTCCTCTAATTGTTTTGAAACTTTTTAAGATGACACCACGAGCTGGTATCAAACCTTTTGGGTTGTTAAGGATCGGGTTTCGGTTAGAGACTCGGTTCTCATGACCATAAATGTTTTAGCCGAAAACGTATTTTAACTTCCTTCAAGTGATTTTTCTTTCTATCCGAATTAGCTTGTGAGGACAGTGTGATTGGGTAGTATAAGTGGCCTTGCGATTTGCTGTTCATTTATGTATTCGAATTTGCTTCCTTGCTATTTGACATGCTTAACTTGTGTTAACGTGGAATTTTATGTGGTAGTGATTATAGTTTTGTAACTAGTTTGCCCTTAAGGGGGTAGTGACCCCACTAGGTTAACCCCAGCCTTGCGGACTTAGTGGACTGAAAACCTTAGGGTATACCTTGCCGGGTGAGGTGTGATGTGCCATAGATTGTAACGTATTTTGGTGGATTAGTTTTACTTTTGGAGTTGCAAGGAGTTTAAGTTATTATTAATATTATTATTTTCACCCTTATAAGACCTTAATTTAAAGGACAAGGTTTTGTGACTTGTTTTGACCTTAAGTACTATGTGCTTCTTCCTTGATGACTTCTATTATATTTGATTTGTTGGACACCAATTCTCTTTCTTTTATTTCACCTCTTATGCCTTGTGTGATCCAACTTTACTTGGTTTAGTTTCGTAAACATCGTTTTACCTTTCTTCGAAATTCTTTTAACCTACTTATCTTAGTGAATGTCTTATTCAATTGTTTCGTCAAGTTTTCACTACTTAGGTTTCTCGAACCTCGGGGACGAAGTTCCTTCCTAAGAGAGTAGGGATGTAATACCCCGTATATTTTAAGATTTAGATTTGTTAAGTCTAATGATTTTATTAGCGTAATTTGATGTAAACAATTAATTATTTTAATTTCGATTCATTTTATGGATTTATTGACAATTTCGAATCCATAAGTGAATGTAATTAATCATTTTCGGGGAGTAATATTTTATCGACGTTTTAATTATTTGAATGTAATATTTTCGAGAAGTTTAAATTAAAAATATTTTTTTTTGGAACTTATTTAATAATTTTTTTTAAGTTAATTTTCTTCCGTTCTACGCTTCTTAGGTTGCGAGAAAACCGATTTCGAAAATTATTAAAAGTAGTCTTGATCTATTAGAATATGACTTAAACGTTTTATTATAGGTTTTTAAATATTATTTCCGGGTCTTATAATGTATTTCCATAAATAATATAAATTTTTACATTCGATGGTAAATTCTTCCCAAAAATGTTTCCAAAGTACTTTATATATCTTTTTATTAATTTTAAACCTTAGGATACTTTCAAAATAGATTTTCGATAAATAAATTTTCGATTAAATTCTTCCGATATTAATCTTTGTATTTAGTACTTAATTTGGACTTATACCTCAGGCACAACAATCCCTAGTTCGTCCCTAAGGGGGTAGTTAGGTTAAGTATAGCTGGTGATGCATTAATATAGAAGATTGAAATGCCCCAACCCTAACCCTAGGGAGCCGCAGGAGACTTCGGGGACGAAGTCTGTTTTTAAGGGGGTAGTGATGTAATATCCCAAAATCCTAATTTCTGAAATTATGGCCAAATGAGGAATTATTAGGAAAATTAATTATATAAATTCATTTATTAAAATGTATAGAGTTAATTAAGGTAGATTAAGAGGAAAATAATAAGGAATTTAATTGGAAGAAAATTTGGGTATTTTTCCTAATTAGCATGGAGACTAAGGGAATTTATCTAAAATAGCCTAAAATAAGCAAAAAGGAATTTATTTAATATTTCATAAATATTAATATTATAAATAACCCAAAAATACCCCAATTTACCCATAAGTTATTTTATTTAATTTCCCCATCCTATTTATTACCTATTTTCCCTTCTTTTTTCCCTTTTTCTCCCTCCTCTTCTTTTTTTTTTCTTTTTCTTCTCCCCCAGCTGGGCCAGCCCACCGGCCCAAAGCCCTCTCCTCTCCCCCGTCTCGCGCCCAAGCCCAGGCCCCTGGCCTTCCTTCTCTCCCCTTCCCGTGGCCCAGCGTCGCGCGACACCAACTGTTACGCGCCCCATACGCCGCGTTTTATCCTCATAACTGTCGAAACGCCGCGCCACAATTAATGGCCTTATGGCCATTGCCAAACGGGCAACGCGACGCGGCGCTTTGTCGCCCATAACGTCGAAACGTCGCGTTTGACTTGCGGATTTAATAAACCACGCTGAACCGGCCGGTTCCCTCCCTCTCCTTTCTTTTTCCCTGGACCGCCGGTCCACCCTGCCTGTCTTCTTCCTCCCCCGACCTGCGCCCCGACCTACAATTCGACGCTGCAGCTCGAATCCCGCCGGCAGCCACCAACCCAGTACCGGCTGTACTCTCCTGCCCCTCTCCCGTCGTTTTCTTCCTCTTTTCGACCCCGACTGAGTCCCTCTCTCCCTTTCCCGCGTGCCCTTCTCTTTCCTTTCTTCTTCCCTGTCCCCGACCCAGCCTGCCATGGCAGAACCTGCACCTCCTGCCATCGGCCGGCCACCTGCACCCCTGCCCGCGTGCCACCTCCCTTCCTCTCGTCGTTTCCCCCTGGCCTATAAATACCCCCCATTGGCAGCCCCGATCAGCCCTTTTCGTTTTTTTTGCCCCGAAACCCTGCCTCTCCGCCGCCTCAAACAGACGGGCTTTTCGCCGTCACCGGAGACATCCGCCGCCACCTCTGGCCACCGTTACCATCCCTGCACCTCCCTCGACAAAACCGAGCCACCACCACCCTCCGCCTTGCCCTGCACGTGCCGCCTTCGTCGTGCAAAGTTCCTATCCCGAAAACCACCACTTCCAGCCCGTCGCCGCCTTGCGCCGCCTTCTGCCGCCTCCTCCGCCGCTACCAGCCACCCTTCCACCCTCCAAAGTGACCAGCAAGTCCTCCCCTACCTGCTCATACCCTTCTTACCCCCTGCTCCCTTCTCCACCGGCCTCCACCATTTCCACCATCTTCCTCCTCCCTCGGTCACCGCGTCCGCCGCCGCGCGCCGCCACCCTGCTCACGCCACCACCCTCATTCCACTCCCCTCTCCCTGCTGTATCCTCCCCCACACTTAGCTTCCTTTTTCCTCCTCCCCTCTCACAGCCACCTCCATCTTTCCTCCTCTTCTCCTCCCCCACCGCCGCCGCCGACGCCGCCACGCACCGCCGCCGGACCACCACCGACCCTAGGTGGTTCTCCACCCATCCAAACCCTAATACCCCTTTTATATAATTGCAAATATTTTCTACTAATATTAATACTAATATACTTATAATTATTACTATTATCCTTATTATTATTCTTTTATTATTATTATTACTTTTATTATTATTATCATTTCTAATATTGTGACCTATGATATTAAAGTTATCATTTTTACCATACAAACATCTCTTGGAACCCTAACTCCTATTATGCTCAACTTTGGTTTATTTTATAAGTGTTAATATTAACAACCCTACTATTATTATTATTATCTCTATTACCTTATTAAGGTTATTATTATTAATACTTAACCATACTAGGTTATTGTTATTATTATTGCTAGGGTTATTATGGTTATTATTACTATTATTATCATTATTATTAGCATTATTACTATTATCATTATCACCCTTAGGGATAATTTACTTGAAATATTGTGACCTTATAATATTATTATTTCAAACCCAACACCATTGTTAGACTTAATCTTAAAAATGCTAGAGTTCTATTACTATAAACATAAGTGTCACTATTAGTGGTCTTATTATAATTATTATTATTATCACTATTTTACTATGACTAGTGAACACTAGTATTATAAGAATGGAACTAATGGGCTTAATAAAATAAGTGTAACGATAAGTATCATAAATAAACATATTTTTAACTACTAGTATTTAGTATACTAATTCTAAAGTAAAAACCCTAGTCTTCGTATAAAACCCTTTTTAGTAATAAAAACCCTAACCTTAAACTAAAATGAGGATTGATAGTAATTATAAGGGAAACTAATACTTAGCATTTTCCCTTTTTATAGGTAATCCCGACCAAAGCCCTAAGGAATTAGAGGAGCGTGCTCCAAGCCCGGCGTCGCCTTAGGTAAGGACGAAGCTAATGGCCCTGTACTATGTGTGACATGGATGTGTTGAATGTTATGTATGTCATGCTATGCCATGTGTTATATGATCGTGTATAACTTGTCTTATGTGTAGCGCAGCTTGGAGATTGAGGTATGTGTGGATGTGTTTCCTATGACGTGAGCATGATATGTATATGTATGATGTAATATGCTATGGCCCGCTAGGACGTGCATGTTAGGTAAATGGTAATATGAGTTGGGGACCATCATGGGGGTCTTGAAGCTTGTATGGTGGGATTAGGGTTTGAATGGTGGCATCAATGTTCGCATGTTGGTACTAATGATTTCATAGTGGTATTAATGGCTTATGGCGGTATTCGGGTTCGGTATTGTGACTTTATGGAGGTATTAATGTTGGATGGGGGTATTTGTGATTTTATGGGGGTATTAATGTGGTACGATGTTATTTGTGATTTTATGGGGGTATTAATGTGGTACGATGTTATTTGTGATTTTATGGAGGTATTAATGTTGTATGGTGGTAATTGTGATTTTATGGAGGTATTAATGTTGTATGATGTTATTTGTGATTTGATGGAGGTATTAGTGTTGTATGGTGGTATTAGGGTTTGCATGGTGGTATTAGGGTTGTACGGTGGTATTAATATACATATGGCGGTTTTAACGAATGTATAGTGGTATTAATGACTTATGGTGGTATTAGGGTTACATGGTGGTGTTATGGATTGCATGGTGGTATTAATATTTGTATGACGGTATTAACGATTGTATAGTGGTATTAATGACTTATGGTGGTATTAAGGTTTACATGGTGGTGTTATGGATTGTACGGTGGTATTAATATATACATATGGCGGTTTTAACGAATGTATAGTGGTATTAATGACTTATGGTGGTATTAGGGTTACATGGTGGTGTTATGGATTGTATGGTGGTATTAATATTCGTATGACGGTATTAACGATTGTATAGTGGTATTAATGACTTATGGTGGTATTAAGGTTTACATGGTGGTGTTATGGATTGTATGGTGGTATTAATATTCGTATGACGGTATTAACGATTGTATAGTGGTATTAATGACTTATGGTGGTATTAAGGTTTACATGGTGGTGTTATGGGTTGTATGGTGGTATTAATGTTCGTATGGCGATATTAGGGTTTTGCATAGGAGTTAACGATCATATGGAATGAGGATTTGGAGCGATTAACTATGGGGCGTTGTGATTGAGAAGGGATGGAGTAACTAATTGTGACTGTTGAGGATGATTAAGGTTTGGGATGGCTAAGTACGGTGGTTATGGTATAATAGGGATGAGAGAGGTTAACCGCGGGTTGGTGTGGACAATTAGGGTTGGTTATGACTACTTAGAGTCGTTTGGCATTATCATGTGTATCATCGATTAAAGGGTAGTTATGAACACGGACCTTTATTGATTGTGATGTGTAAAGCATAAAGAGAATGATTTATGTGTATCCTTGGTGGAAACCCTTTGAATAAGATACGTTAAGACATTAACTACTTATAGAGAAAGATGTTGAGCCGGACCCAGACCGGTCCACCGGCGAATAATAGTGGCAGGGTATGTTACCCTCGTGACCGGTCCACCGGCTATAATAGTGGCAGGGCATGGCCCTCGTGACCGTTCCACCGGCTATAATAGTGGGGGATTCCGTGCTCAACAAACTAATCAGAATAATGATAAGACATGGGAAAGATACGAATATTTACAGTGGAACACCTTGTGAGTCGGGGCCAGACCGGTCCACCGGCAAATAATAGTGGCAGGGTACGTTACCCTCGTGACCGGTCCACCGGCTATAATAGTGGCAGGGCATGGCCCTCGTGACCGTTCCACCGGCTATAATAGTGGGGTTCCCGCACTCACACGGACTATTAAAGAATATGTGTGGAATGAACGTATTATTATTAATGAGAAATAAGAATGAATCATCGGAAAGTATTCGGACCTTATCTTGCTGGTTATCGCATGTTGTCTATATGATTGTGCTACGTACGTTATGTTGTATGATTGTACGCTTGGCCTTAGCGCACCAACGCCCTTACTCAGTATTGGACCCGTACTGATACTACCTTGATTAAATGGGTCCTGTGATGATCCACCAATGGTGGGGAGCAGACCTCCTATGCAGGTTTGATCGGTTACAATTGTGGGGTGGAAGGCTTGGCTTGAGTGATGTAGGCGGTCCGGATATTGGTCCCTTGGGATCTGTTTTATTTGGCTATATTTTGTACTACGCTTATTGTTTTGAAACCGTACTCGAGGTTGTATTCCTAAATGATATTTTAACTGTTGTTGATTCGTTGTTTTCGTGAATGGTCTATGTTAACTATGGACCTATGTTTTGATGACTCTTACTTGATGATGGTTTGGTTTAGCCTTAGCACTTAGTATCAGAACGGTAGGAGTAAACCAGTCTGGTACTAAGTGTGGCGGTAATACCCCCAAGTTTATGATTTTAATCATTTCGCTTCCGCTAAAATCTTTAGATTTAAACGAAATTTTTCAGTAGTAAATTTGGGGGTGTTACAGGCATTCCCCTTGAGCTTAAGGGTTGCAATTCTAAAGCTCTTCTCATCATTATAGCCTTTCACTTCAAACATCCTAGAGCACCTCAACTCCCACTCTAGGAAATCTTCTAGATTAAGTGATCCATCAAACTCGGGCACTTTGGCTTTGATGTCATGAAAAGGATCTCTCCTTTCTTGTCTCCTTATTCTATCATGTGGGGAATCACTTGGTGAGGAGTTGGAATCACTAGCATCATCACTTGTGCTAGATCCGACCACCTCATGTTGGTAAAAAAGGGGTCTTCTTCTTGGCCATGGGGAAGTATTTAGGCACGGAGTGTTATGATTTTGCATGAGATTCTCTAAAATGCCAAGAACTCTTCTCATGTAATTTTGGAGGCTTTCAATGGCTCGGTCTCTTCTCAAGTTGTATGCCTCTTTAAGGCTCAAGCCTACTGGGATTTGTTAATCACCCGTAGTTTCTTGAGTTTGAAGAAGAAATCAATAGAGAAAGATGATGTGTTTGGTTAGGAGAGGTTAACTTGGGCTCGAAAATTATGGTAGGTGGCTAGAAAATTTTTTGTGAAGTGTTTGGGCCTAGACGGGATAAAGAAGGAAAATAGGAGATAAAAATTATCCCAAATTATCGACCTTAAGCTTTGATACTAATTTGATGCATGTGCCAAGTGCCAAACAAGTTGGCACATGCTTAATGGAAGATGGTGGTTTATGAGATAATTGACCACCGAAAGTTAAAATGGAGAAAAGAGATGAGGAGTATGATAATATTTAATCTAAGGTAGCCAAACATCAAACACTCACAACTACCACTCAAGTTTTCAACACGTGAGATAAAGCTTATGAGATTTTTCACTCAAAACAAAGTTTTCACTCAAATTTGTAAATGGGGGACATAGGGAGCTTGAAAATCTGATTTGTAATTTAAGAGGGTAGTGTGTTGCATTGTGTTGAGGCTACCCATATTTATAGTGGTAGCCATGGTTACAAAAATTCCATTATACCCATCCCCTTTACCTACCTAGTTATGTTCCAACCATTCTTTACTATCTAGTTATCTAATACAAGCCTATGTGTGGTATTTTGACAGCCATACCACAACATGGAGCCCCTTACATGCTGAAAAGGTAGGTAATAAATAAAAGTACAAATCACTCAATCATCCCCCATACCTAATCAATCATCTCCCATACTTAGCCAATTAAAATAATCTAATTTGTTGACTTAGTTAACTTTATTCACCTACTCCACCATCCACATGTCCTCCTTTTTCTTGTCTCTCTCTTTTTATTTCACTTTTTGAAATCGGCCTTGGGCTTGGGCTAATTTGGCTGCTTAGGTGGCAAAATACTTGGAAAATAGCAATAAAATAGCTAGTTGGCCTTGGGCTTGATGTGCCATCGTAGTTGGCTGAGCTTGGGTTAGAAAAGCTACCATAATTGGTTGTGTTTGGGTTAAATGTTCCACCATGCATGCATGGGCTGGTACTTCCACTTATTTCTCATATTCAGCTAATTAATTTCATCCAACTTAAAAATGTTTTGTGATCCCTTAACTTAGAAAAATTAATTAGTGAAATATTATTATGATATGCTCATGCATCAGGTACATGAGCAATCTAGGGATGGAACATTAGAAGATATTTAAATGAATTGTGAGGTATTTAACTAGAAATTGGGAAGTAGGGATGGTGTATAGGCTATAAGAGCTAGAGGCTGCTGAACTTGATGATTTTACGGACTTAGATTATGCAGAGGATGTTAACACAAAAAGATCATAGTTTGTTTGTGTTTTTCAATTAGGAAAATATACAATTGGTTGGAAGTATTCACTTTAGAGAATAGTTACTCTTTCATCAACAAAGGCAGTATATGTAGCTTGTAATGAAGCCATCAAAGAAGTTGTGTGGCTTAAAGGGTTGGTCAAAGAATTCCAATTTCAAGTAAGTAAGGTGAATGTGTGGTGTGATAATAAAAGAACATTGTATCTCAACAAGAATCCTATATATCATGAGAGAACAAAATACTTAGATGAGAGACTAAATTTTATAAGGAAAGTACTAGCAAGAAAGAAGATCTGCTTGGAGAAAGTAAAGATTGAGGAGAATGCAGCTAATTTACTATTAAAGGCTTGTTAATTGCTAAGTTTAGCCATTGATTGTAGCTTCTAAATTGCTGTAAGTATGTGAATAAAGGGAGGGATTGTTAGTCTAAGTAATACTTTGATTGTGCACATACAATAAATATTAGACTAGCCTAATTACTGATTAGTTAGTTATTACTTGTAACCTAGTCAGTAGGTAATTAGGAATCGTTGACCCAATTGTTATAAAAAGGTTAAGATGGATGCTAGCCATGAAGCTAATCAAATTGATTGTTGTCTTCAATTTGCTTGTGTGTAGTTCATTCTCATTAAAGTATTCTTAATCTTCTTGAACTTAGAGTTCAATTCTTAATAATCAGAGTATAGCTGATAGTGGTTGAAAATAACATATGGTGTGGGGTCAGTCCCCGTGGTTCCACGTACATTTATTTTTTGCTAGGACCAGTTTCATTACCACTTAGCTTCATTATTGAGAACTAGTGTCACTTATATGCATTGTTTATACAAAATTTAGGATATATGAAACCTCCCATATTAAGTGTCAAGTTGGGTGTAACATCCCAAGTCGATACGACCATGAGAGTCTACCTTGGAGTGATTTCTAATTGATCGGCTGGCCCCATAGATCAACACGAGTCCTTTTCAGTGCACTTTATCCTCACTCATATGCTTCTTGAAAAAATTTTAGAATTTTTCTAAAACTTCCTAGGAGGGTCACCCATGCTAAAAATTGCTTCACGGCCAACACGCTTAACTGTGGAGTTCATAAGACGGAATCACCAAAAGGATGGTATACTATGTTAATATAAGTAGGCAAATCAATCCTTATAACACTCCGCTCAATTTGGGGTATTGCATTCATCCCCACTCAAAGAACACAACATCCTCATTGTGCCTCAACCATTAACTGTCTCAAAATAGTTTTATCCCAAGAATCGTCTCGCTAGGTGGTTGACTGGATCATCCAAGTTCAGCTCACAGTCGTGGTTTTACTTTGATACTATTTTTAATACTTCAAGTCAATACGGTCATGCGAGGGTTACTTTGGAGTATTTTTGGATTGATCGGCTGACCCCACATATCAACACAAGTCCTTTTAGTGCGCTTTGTCCTCATTTACATGTTTCTAGAGAAATTTTCAAAAAATTTCTAAAACTTCTCAGAAGGATCATCTATCCTAAAAATTGCTTGACGGCTAGCACGTTTAACTATGGTGTTCTTAAGACGGAATGACCAAAAAGATGGTATACCATGTCGATATAAGTAGGTAGATCAATCCTTATAACACTCCACTTAATTTAGGGTATTACATTGGGAGACCGACGGAATGGTTAAGCGGTAAGGGAGCTTGTGGCTCTTTGGCCCTCACAAGACAGATCCTCGGTTCGAGTTTTATTGGGCAAATGGGTGTCCCCCCTCCCCCCAAATTTCCGGATTACCCTGCATACAGCCTTGTGTAACAGAAAAAAAAAAAAAACAAAAAGAAAGCCCGTAAGTTAGAACATGTGAATCTTACTTAAGCTGGCTGATTCACGATCTTTAGCTCAAACACAGGACAAGCTCAATTGTAACAGAAATATGAAAGTAAACTAATTTGTACAACAACAGAAACACATAGTACAAGCTCAAATACAGTAAAAAGAAGCATGAAAGCAAACTAAATTGTAGCCGATCAAGTTTCAAGATGTCGATGAGCAGCACTAGATTGGTAACATCCCAGGGCATGATGACCCACGCGACAAAATAACAACGGCACCATTCAAAAGATCTTGTCCATGGTGGAACCCACCACATTCCTTGATTCTTTGAGCAGTTTGATGCTCTTGTTGAGACTTGCGCGTCTACCGGCAACAGCGGGAGACTCGTCCAGCAGCTTCTCTATCCCACCACTTGAGGGACTCATCACCTCTTTCACCAGCTCTTCTTCCATATCATTTTTCACCAAATTCTGCACAGTTAACAACAAATGTAGAGCCGTGCAATCAACCAGCCTGAGCAGCACAATTTTCATGTAAGCAGTAACCCTCATCTTCAGATCAAATGCCTCCTGACAAAGAGACGTGTACTGCCGAAGGTGTCCAATGTTTACCTCTCCAAAACCTTCAATGTTCATACAAGGATATTCTCCATTGTCTTCCGTTATCATCTTGAACTTGTCCTGAAAAGACATAAGCTTGTTCCAACTATTTATATACTCGGGGTTGCATGTATAATCGGAGAGTTTTTCCATCTCCACGATCTCAAGTACTCGTTCCAGGAACTGATTTTTCAGCCTCGTTCTAAGATTAAGAACAGCCCTTCTGACTGAAGGCTGCAACTGTGGGTACCCATCGACATGATCCATCAGTACCTTGATCGAGACTCGTTCAATGTAGTCCCATGCCTCCTCCACAAACTCGGCTGGTGCGGCTGCAATTCTATTTACACTTTTGCGTAAAACTACAAGAAAAGCACTGCGGGGGAGAAAGTTCGGTAGCCCAACCGTCTTGGCTTCCTCTAAGATCCTTATTTCATCCACCATAAAATCTTTCAGTTCGTAGATACCGGCTCTAGCATGTACGCCAATCGAGTACCGACTCAGCATTTCTGCTAATCGAGTCGCACAATGCATCTTAGCGTCATCTGGATACTCATCATATTCACCCCTAATGAAGATCTTCTTCAAAGATTCTCTGCTCGATCCAACTATGCGCATCAGATCCGTCATAGCCTCAGCTACAGACAGTGGTTTCCGAGGTAGCTTTTCCAACTCCGACATATTGGCACTCAGCTTCTCATTGATCTGCCTGACAATAGTCGGCAAGCACTTGGAAATAATGGTGGCTTGAATATGAACCAGCTTCTCAGCAAGAACGGGTATCCCGACGATAGACTTGTCGATCTTCGACAGAGACGGATGTGTCTGAAACAGCGATGCCTCTTGCGCACGCGCTTCCTCGTAAGATTCATCTCCTATCCTATTCCTCACGCAGACAAAACCGAGTCCGATGTTCACATCGTTGTCGGTGACTTTATCAAGGAGGCCCTCGGGCGCCACATCGGCCTTTGTGACCACTGCCAGTGTCCTCTGACCGGTCTTGTCGACAGCCTGAGACATTCTTATGCTCTCGCATGTGGAGAAATCAACCGCAGCAGATATCACATTAAGGATTATGCTTTCCTCGGGCGTAATGTATTCCATAATGATATCCCTTACCTGTTCGTAGATATTTTCTGGCTGACCACGCACTGCGACCCTTGTAATCCCTGGGAGGTCGACCATGGTAAGGTCAGGGACCCCATGTTTCTTCACTTGCAGGACCAAAGGAGAATTCGAGATACCCTTGGAATCACCCGCTATCTCCTTAGTGGCCGATTCAATAGCCTCAGCAACATTATCTTCGTCCGTTATTTCTTTCTTGTCTTTGTACTCCAGTAACATCTCTTCCTCCATGTTAGCGGATGGCTGGTTCTGCAGTCTTAGAATCAGGGGCACTCTAGTGCATATGCCCTGCCGTCGGGGAAGACTGATACCTGCTAGAGATTCCAGGACACTGGATTTCCCCGATGACTGATCGCCGATTACAACGATAGTAGGGAGTTCAATCCCCTCGCTCATCACTTTCATGTTCCGGAGCTTATCAACTGCATTAAGCAACGGATGGATCCTGTCGTTGTAAGATGAAATTATGGGAGCCTCTTGGATTGCTAGTGGGGTTCCAGGTGTGATGGGAACTAAGGCCGAAGTACTGTTTGAGGCAGCTTGTTCTTCCTCCGTCATTTTTGGACGTAGCCATACGGGAGAAAAACGCATTAGGTGAGTTCTAAAACAGAGAGGTGGGGGAGGGGGTGGGGGAGTTGTAAATCAAAGATACAATAGTGGTGGCACTGGTGGGCTGGCGATGAAGAGAGAGCTAAGCTTAAGGAGCATTTATAAAGAGAGGGATTTGTTGGGAAGTTGCAGACGAGAACTCGATACTTTTTTGTTGTTTCTTTTTTCTTTGGAAATAAAGTTCGATTCTTTCGACCTACTCTTAAGTAAGAACCGTATACTCTTTTTTTTTTCTTTTTCTTTTTTTGTTGGTAATAAACTTGACTAGCTATCTAGATTCTTGCGAGACTTTCCTTATACAGTGCTCTAGCAGGAGCTATTATTCTCTTATTTCTCTCTCTTTTTTTTTTCTATACATTAAAACCAATGTTTTATTATATTTAATTGATTATGTATTAAATATTTTACCCATTTTAAGGGTAAGATTTTAAAATTAATTTTATTAACCTATGAAATACTATATAAATTAATAGTTTGTTTTAGAGGGATATATATCAGTCCTTCTCAAAAAGAATTTGAATGTGCGGAACATATAATCCCGACCATATATCTTTTAATTTGTTACCAAATTAGACACCCATAAAATATTTAACTATTATACATGAATAATGATTGTGGATTAGAATAATATTGTTAGGTTCGTTGTGCTATTTAGACACTTAATTTACAACTGAAGTAGAAATGATAATAAGAATTTTGTGGAGAAAATAAACTTTATAAAAGTATTTTACAGCAAAAGGATTATAACAACTATCCTCTATATGGAGAATACAATTAATAATACCCTCTCTCTTAAATAAGGATAACACACTCAAGGAAGGACAAAATATTAGGATAAACTTAATATTTTCTCTCTAATCTCTACAACTCTCTCTCTTGATTTTTCTCTCTCTCTTTCTTCTTTCACCAAGGATGAATCATAAAATGATTAGCACCCCTCCATATTTATAGAGAATATTGAGGAGGTTAATAGCCACCAACTTTGAATATTCAAATATTTAATTATAAAGTAACATTAGATAAGACTGACAACTAATCTTCCATAATCTTCCACAATATTCTTGCATGAGTTGTCATCTTATCTATTAGCACCTTCTTCATCCTTCTATCCTTAATTATCATTATCCAATTAGCCACCATTTTTGACTTCAAAACATTAGCCATTAAGGGATAATGATAATAAGATTGAAGTAGCAAAATTGAATTCTACTTCTACAAATATTTGATCTAATAATAAATAGCAACTCTTTAATACTAAAATTTTAAATTTTGAACTCCCATTTACATTTTTACGGCAACACTGTAGTGAATTATGGTAAATTGTTACCGACAAGCTTTAATTCTAAGTCCTCGTTTGATACCGGGATAATAGGGATGAAAAAATACTATCATATTTTATATATCTTATATAATCTATTTAAAATTAAATATTTTTATTCTGATAAATATTTATTTTAAATCTTAATTTAATCTAAAATAAATATTTAATTAAAAATATATTTATTATTATTAAATACTTAATGTAAAAAATATAAAATAGGAGAAAAATTTTTCTACCTCTATTATTCGGTAACCCTATACCATATATATATATATATATATATATATAATATATAATCAACAATCAAGATTTAATTAATACCTAACTAGATATCCAAACCTCTAAAGCCTAAATCCTAAACCATCTAAACATGTTAAACCCTAAACCCCCTAAACCCTAAACCATAAACCATTTAAACCCTAAACCCTAAACCCTATAAATCCAAAACCATAAACCTCTAAACCCTAAACCCTCTAATTTCCATCCAAAGGCATGCATGTTCCAACAAAGAAAACCATACTGATGAAATATACATTTATTTAATTATACAATATGACAAGGAAATAAAATCCTTCATGTTTCAAAATTTGACAACTCCTTGAATTGCGCCTTATAAAACTTCAAAAAGAAACTATCCGCTATCATCTAAACTACAATAAAAAGCATCAAGGAACAATACCTTCATGAAGCTAAAAAAAAATTACATCTAACTCCCATTTTTCATTCCAAAATCTATCATTAACATATAAAAAGCTAACATTAGTTACAATTTGAACTAAGGAATTAAAAAAAAATTTGAAGCTTGAGATGGAGAAGTAAAATGATTTGTTTTACCTTTGATTTCACTTTTGATTTTGTGGGACAGTCCTGACTATCATGGCTTGCTACTCACCACATGCCTTGCACTTTCTTATCACCTTCTTTTGTTGCTCAATGGCCTTTTCTTTCTCCCCTTTGATCCTCTTTCCACTTCCTTTATTTTTAGATTGACGTGGGACTTGAATGGTAACTTCACTCAGAGCACTTATCCTAATTAAGGATTCAATGATATCTGACTTTCTTGAAGGCTTATCGCTACTATTCTTCTGACTCCATTCCTTCTTAAAATCTTCAAGAAATTTTATCAAATTATGGATACCATCTTGTTTCCCTTCAACTAGGCTGACTCATTCAAACATTTTAGACCATAACCTTCTCAAATTAGTCTTCATATCATCAGCTTTGGAACATTGTTCCAAAGGATTCCCTTCTATATCATAGATTAGCCTTTTTTAGGGCATCTTTAGTTCACCGAATTCAACAATTATCCCCATCCGTTTACATTCAAACTCCTCAGGTTCAAGTTGTACACTCCATACACATGCAGATAACCTATTTATGAAATCAGAGTCCCGAATTGAAGGACTAATTTTTTCAGACAATTTATTCATAACGTGCCACATGCAAAATCTATGGTAAGTCTTCTTGAAAACCCTATCTATGGCAATTTTCATTACTAGATCTTGGTAAATTATTATACAATAAGGCTCAATATTTTCCATAGCCTTCAATAATGTCTCAAATAACTACTAAAATGAACCAATATTTTCATGAACTATTAACCCTGCTCCAAATGTGACACACTTTTTGTGATGATCAACCCTAGTAAATGGCGCAAAAATCAAATTGTACTTATTTGTACTATAAGTACAATCAAATAAAATCATATCACCAAATAGAGAGGAATTCTTCCTAGATATAGGATCAACCCAAAAGGCACAAACAAGCACTATACTATCATTAACCATATAGTCAAAATAATATCCACTCCAATTCTCTATCTTGTTACAAAAGATTTCCACAAGCATATCAGTATCAAAATCTCCAATATAACACTTCACATCCCTAGAATAGTTCTTAAAATCCTATAATGAAGCACCTAAATTCTCATACCCTCCCACATGTTCCTTGAATAACCAGAATGATTTGGATGCCCCAATTTTTATCCTAGCATTATCTGTAATGAATTTCTTATGTATGATAGTTAAATTATTCCCCTCTTTTAGAAATTGTCTAACACTAGGGGTAGCTAGAAGATGATTATATCCCTCATAAAAATTTAAAATCACATAAAACCCTTTAATTTGGACTTAAGACACATTCTAACTCTACATCCTACTCTATTAACCACTCTCCTTCTATCTCCACCTTCACCACTACCTTGGACACAACATACATTCCTTGATGGTTTAAACCCTTCCCTAGTATAAAAAAGATATTTTCGTGCCACAACATTACTCATAGTTCTCTCTTCACTAGACAAACAAATACTATAAAACCACAAGTATATGCATAATTCTTGAAGATCTTAATCCCACCATCCAAAGATTCAAATCTCATTCCTACAAAAAGGACTATTTCTGGTGAACAAAGGTATCCATTCTTTTGTTGTTCCACCAGTAGATGTGTGGGGTATTGACTTGGGAGTCACCAATCTACTATCAACATCATTTAACTTTGAGGGAGGAGAATAATCATGTTTGTCACTCATAACACATATACAATAAAATAAATAAATCTATCACAAATAAGAAAATTAAGGTGGAAATAAGTATAGGTAGATTAAACTAAGAACATAACGTCTTTGATATTTTTCTATAAGTTTATGAATGTTAAACTTCTTACCCTCATTATTAATTCTAAAATAGGTTGTTTATTCTCATTTTTCTTCTGAAATCACTTATATATTAGCCATATATACTTGTCATGATCATAGTTGCTATATTCTTTGATGGACAATCTACTAAGTGCTCTTGCATGTTGTATGTTTTGTTGTTCTACTAGTAATTCATTTCTTTTTTATCCATAAAATACTAAAGAATTAACTAAATGCTTATTTACAAAATGACACACACACACAAATATTTAGCCATTATTGAATCTTATCCATACACTAGTGCTTATTATTGAATCTTATCCAAATGATTCTCTATAAAACAACAATCACTCAGCAAATAATAGAAATAAAATGTTTTAGGTCATGCTTCAATGTTGCAGGTTATGGTTAAAGGTCGAATAGCCATAGAAATAAAATGTTATAGGTCATGCTTTAATGTTGCAGGTCATGGTTAAATGTCAAATAGCAATAGAAATCAATCAACACACAATAGAAATCACTCAGTAAACAATAGAAATCAAAATTTCCAAGTGATGCTTGAATGTTGTAGGTGATGGTTGAATATCGAAGAACAAAACTAATATTCAGACATCACTGGACAATATCAGCAGCATATCAACACATATTGCGCAAAATATACAACAAACTATAATGATACAGATAATAAAATAAAATAAAAAAACCAAAATTCAAGACTATCCCATCCAATTTTCCATACATATCACCTAAACAATCAGCACAAAAATGAAATTGAAAATGAACAAACAAACAACAATTAGCATATTCATATACCAAGTGATGAGATACAAAATAAACACAATCCAATCTAAGTGTCCAAAAATCACATTTTGCTTGTTGAATCATAAATATGTTTGAAAATAAACACACGCACCTTCAACGAATAGATATACTGCGATGCAGAGAAGAGTTGCAAGCAATGAGCTACTTTGACAACAACGAAAAGATGCATGGTAGAAATGTCGATAGGGAGGGACAGCTTCGAGGAGAGAGGGAGACGAAAAAACAAAGATGTAGAGAAGCAGTTTTGACGGACAAAATATCACGGTGATGGAGATCGAAATAGGGAGGAACTTCGATGAAAATGGAGAGATGCAGAAGGAGAAGGGTGATGGAGAGAGAAGTGGGGAAACATTTTGATAAAATGGAGAGATACAAAGGGGCGGTTGCTATGGAGATGGAGATGGAGCACTACAACTCTGTGATCAGTCAAGCACACTAGAGAGAGGGAGGATGCAAAAGAGGGTCGGGACAGAGAGGGACAAATGGGGAGCTAGAGTGAGTGTGTATTTGTGTGATACATGGTTTCATTTTTCAGCCTTTAGATCTACAAGATTTAACAGTTGAAAATTAGTCCTACATTTATATTTTATCTAATAGTGTGTATATGATACTATATATATATATATATATGGTATTTAAATTTGTGTACTAGTGAGAAAAAATTAAAAAAATTTAGTTAAATCAGTTGGATTGATTGAACTTAGGTAAAAATTAAAATACCTCTTTTTATCTCTTAGAATAAAAATTCACAAGTTGTCAAACCCATTGGACTGAAATCTTGGTCAAAATTAGAAAATGATCAAGTAAAATCATCTTGTTATCGACCTATGGGTGGAATAGTTGGACGGTTATTTTCTAGTAGGAAGTATTTAGGCACCTAATCAAATTGGCTGAACCATCAACCCCTTTTTAAATTTTTTATTCTTTATACTAGTTGTTTTGTATTAAAAACATTGCAAATCTTATCGAGTCGGTCTGGGCCTCCTTCCTTCTTTACTTTCTGTTTTCATAAAAATACAAAAAAAAAAATCTTTAGGCACCTAAATTAGACTTATTCAACTGTCAGCTCCCTTTCATTTTTTATTCTTAATACTGATTGTTTTGTATCAAAAACCTTTCAAATCTAGTTCAGGCTAGTTCCCAATGCCTCCCTTCTTTTCTTTTTCCCACTCCTTTGTACCTTAAAACTTCAACCACTCCACAAAGCTTGGTAGCTCCCATTTTGTTTTTATCCTTTTTGCAACAACCAAAGATCCCTCAGATGTAACTAATGTGAAATGCTCTACTTTTTATTACCCTCAATTTTTTAGCCTAAAATTATACAAAAAAATAACTTTATTATAGCGTGGAAATGTGTCTAAAAGAATTATAATAAAATTTTATATGAGATTTTACTAGGCATTTGGTGCATAGTATAATATTGTGTTGGTTCGTAAAGGTGTTAGAGAAGTTTAATTTAGAATTATGAGTTATGTGAAGAACACAAGCCGTGTTTATTCACATAATGTGTTGCTATGTGTTTTGGACAAAAAATAGAGAGTAAAGAAATGAACACCGGAGGAAAGTCATGTTTCCCAAACACGAACAATGTTTTTTCTTTATTTCAGAAATACATTCTTTTACCCTATTAGATTTTTTTTCTAGTATAAAAGTGACATGAGAAAACCCTAACTATCAAATCATAGGACCCAACTTTTTCTTCTCATCCATAGAATTCTCTATTATTACATAATAGTAGATTTGTGTAA
This sequence comes from Tamarix chinensis, assembly GCA_030549775.1. Classification (NCBI taxonomy): domain Eukaryota; kingdom Viridiplantae; phylum Streptophyta; class Magnoliopsida; order Caryophyllales; family Tamaricaceae; genus Tamarix; species Tamarix chinensis. Next base: position 63,375,309 of record CM060172.1, read on the forward strand.
TTGATTGATTGATTGATTTGTTTAACTATTTTGTAATTACATAAGAGTATGAATAAGGATCTTTATTCTTCTCTTCATTGTGTTTGTTATGTGATTACTCTATCAATTGTTCATAATCTTGTTAATTCTAATTTTGCTTTGGATCCATTCAATCCATGTTATTCCACAATAATTTAGTATCAGAGTTGTAGTTGTTGAAGAGATCTGGTAAGTGGGATGGATACAATATTTGATATTAAGAAATTTAATCGGTATGTCAATTTTGAATTATGGAAATTGAAGATGCGGACAATTCTGATTAAGAACGTATTGAAAAAAGCATTATTTGGCCATTCGAATAAGACAAATTCAATGATGGATGACATATTTAAAGAAGTAGATTTAAAGGCCCTCTATACCATACAATTGTTCTTGTTAAATAAGATATTGTGGGAAGTGGCAAAGGAAATAATAGGGGATTCCTTGTGGTTGAAACTTGAGTCATTATATATGATGAAATTAGTAGCAAATCATCTACTATTGAAGAGTAGGCTTCATGACCTAAAATTAGGTGAGGTTTAATCTTAGAAAGTTCATTTGGATGAATTTGATTCTATTATGATGGATTTGCATAATATAGAAGTGAAATTAGATGATGAATATTTGGCTACTATATTATTGTATTCTTGGCCTACTAGTTTTAAGCATTTTCATGAGATTGTGTTGTATAGGAAGAACTAGTTATTTCTTGTGGATGAGAATTCCACGTTGCTATAATAGGAGTTGATTGATAGACAGTTAATTGGTTGTGGTACTTCCAGGGACTCATATAGTAAGGGACTTGTAGTAAGGGAAGAAATCAGGAGCGGGGGTCTAGTCATCGTAAGTAGTCCAAATCTAAGTTGAATAGTTAATAAAATAATGTAGCATACTATGTGTGTCACAAGAAGACACATTAGAAAAATTTATCCTAATAGGATGTCCGGTGATAAGTTTGGTGAGTCATCTAATACGAAGAATAATGCTACTGTAGCCTATGATGATAGTGATGGAGATATATTGACGGCCACTATTAGACAAACCAATATTAGTGATAGATGGATCATATAATATTGGTTTTCTTACCATATATGTCCCAAATGAAGTTAGTTTCAGATGTTCGAGGCAACTTAGGGTGGAGTTGTCTTGATAGGTAACGATGTTACTTGTAAAGTTACTAGGATTGTGGAGGTAATAGTTAGGATGCATGATGGTGCGGTTAAAACATAGTCTAACGTGAGGTATGTCCCTAAGATGACAAAGGACCTCATCTCTTTAAGTTCCTTGGATTGTAATGGGTACAAGTATGTTATTGAGGATAGTACTCTAAGAGTTACAAAAGGGGATCCGATTGCGATGAAGGGGAAGCAGGTCGAGATATTGTATGAATTGGTGGGTTCCACTATTGTGGGGATAGTTATTGTAACATCACTGAGCTCTCTAAGATAAGGCTACTAGATGGATAGAGTACAGGTATTATGGGCTTCTGTGAGCACTATGTGTTTGGCAAGTAGAAGCAGGTTAGCTTTTCAACAGCTAAGCATAGTATGAGAGCACCTTTAGAGTATTATCATTTATATTTATGGGATCCAACAAGAGTAATTTCTAAAGGTGGTTTGCTTTACTTGCTCATATTTATTAATGACTTCTCTAGAAAGGAATAGCTGCATTTTGAAATGCTTCAAAAATTCAAAATTTAAAAATTATACTTAAATAATATTTTATTAGAAAAATTAATTAAATAAATTATTTCTATTAAAATTAAAGGAAATTAATTAGGACAAATCAAGAAGAAATTTATAAATATTTTAATTAGGAGAAATTTGGGTATTTTAGCTAATTAAAGATTTTATTTTGGAAATTAATTAAATTAATTATTTTATTTAAAATAAGAAGGATAAAATAGTTCAAAATTAATATGAATTTTATAAATAATTTAATTGAAGAAAATTAGGGTGTTTTGCTAATTAGAATGGAACTTATCAAAAACCTTTTAAAAATCCTAAATTAGCCTAAAAAGGGATTTAAATATTATTATTTTTAAATATCCCAAATAGCCCAATTAATTTAATTAACCCAACCCACTATTTTTCTTTTTCCCTTTTTCCTTTTTCCTTTTCTTTCTTCCTTTTTCTTTCCTTTGTCTTTCTTTTCTTCCTTTTTCCTTTTCTTTTCCTCTTCTTTTTCCCCCGATTGGGCCTGCCTTCCCACGACCGAATCCTTCTTTTCCTTTCCTTCGGCCGACCCAGCCAACGCAGCCGTCCCACCTTCTTCCTTCCTTCTCCGCACTGCATCTTGCCTCTTTTTCCCCTTGGAACCCAGTGTTTGGCTTAAACAACTTTAGCCACCGCCCGGTTCGCCCCCGTCTTTCTTTCTTGTTCTTCCTTCCCCCTCCCCCCGTCGTTGGCAACCTACAACCGTCTGAAAATCTCGCCGTTTGACCAGCCTTTTCTCACTCTTTTTCCTTGCTGATCCATCGACCCCATCACCCAACCACATCTCCCCTATTCTCGCGTGATTTTCCCACCTCCCTAGCCCGCGCTATCACCCCCTGCCCCGATTTGAATTTCGTTGGCTTTGTTGCTGCCGGTGACCCTAACCCTAACTGCATTATCCCCTCAATGACCCACATAATCCTAACCTCTCCTCTAAACTCTATAAATACCCCAATAATTAGCCCTGTTCAAGCTTTTGATTTCTTACCCAGACCTTTCCCCCTCATGCGCCACCGCCACTTCAGACACCATTTTCTCTACCGTCGGCCAATGCCGCCACCCACTCCACCTACTTGAGCCTTCCCTGCACCGCCCTCTAACTAAATGAACCACCCTCATCCCTTGATTTGTCCTGAATAAGGCACCCCGACTGTGCAAAGTTTGCTCCCCGATCAACCCTTTCTCCTACCTCTGCCACCCTTTGCGCTAACGTCCGCCACTGCCACTGCCTCGTTCACCTTCCAAAAACCTCTACAGACCCTCCCCTATCTCCCCCTACATTTATTTTCCTCTTTCTCCCTCTTCTCCTCTCTTTTTCTTCTCCCTCCCCATTCGGCCACCGCTGCCGCCGCCGTGAGCCGCCACCATTGGTTGCGCCACCACCTTCATTCAACTCCTCTTCCTTTAGGCAGTCTTAAACACCCCAACTTCCACCTCCATTATCCCTATCTTGTTCCCAACATTTAACTTTTTCCTTTTTCTTCCCTTTTTTCGACCGCCGCCGCCGCCGCCAGTGCCGTCTGTCATCACCAGTCTAAGGTTGAACCCTAAACCCTCTCAACCCTTTTACCCTATTTTTACAAGCCTTAATCTATTTTATTTTATTAATTCAAAATATATTATTATTATTATTATTTCTATTATTATTGTTATCACTACTATTATTATTATTAATGATTTTATTATTATTTCTATTGAGGGCCAAAGCCCTATTATATTTTTTATTTCGATTTTATTATTATTATTCTTATTGTTGCTATTATCTTTATTATTTATATTAATATTTTATTATTATGTATTATTATTATTATTATTATTACTATTAGGTTCAATATTATTAGTATTAATATTTCTTATTAGGACTGACCCTACTTGGATAAGTAGATTATTAGTATTAGTATTACTAATATTGTTAGTATTATTATGAGATTTTATTTTATTTATTACTGTTATTATTATTATTAATATTTCAAAATTATTATTATTTCATTGTTATCATCATCATCATCATCATCATCATCATCATCATCATCATCATCATCATCATCATCATCATTATTATTATTATTATTATTATTATTATTATTATTATTATTATTATTATTATTATTATTATTATTATTATTATTATTTTCATTGTTGATATTATTATTCTATATAGGGTTCAAACCCTATTGTGCCTATTTTGAATTGTAGTAGTAGTATTATAAATATCAAGTCTTATTATTATTAATATTATTAATAATTTTATCATTCATATTTATTATTCTTATTAGTGTTATTATTATTATTATTATTATTATTTAATAAGTTTATTATTTTTCAATGTAGGGTCAAAACCCTACTTCATTTTATTTTTAATTATTATCATTACTATTATTACCATTATGATTATTATCATTTTTTCAATATTATTATGGTTTTTATCATTATCATTATTACTATTTCATTATTATTATTATTACTAAATTTTTTTATTTATTTTACTAATGTTATTATTAGTATTATTTTGGGTAAATAGGTCGAAGCCCTTATTTCACTATGTTTTTGAGTAATGCCCTTTCTATTATTATTGTTACTATTATTATTCTTATTCTTATTAATATTATCATCGTTATTATTTTTAGTATCTTTGCTATTATTATTTTGGTATTATTATTATTATTGTTATTATTATTATTAGGGTTAAGTCTTCAACCTTATAGTATCAACTTTTATAATATTACTATTATTTCTTATATCTTTAGCAAGTTAGTAATTAGTTAATGTCATTATTATTAATATGTTATTATTTTATTAAAAGCCTAGTCTTCGAATAAGTTCGTAATTAATAGTATTTTGGTAGGAGGGAATCTAATTTTAGCTTTTCCCACATATAGGTGAGACCAGTCAAAGCCCTAAGGAGGAGTAGGAGCATGTTCTAAGACCGGTGTCGTTTTGGGTAAGGGTGTTACTAATGCCTTATGTGTGTTTTTGTGTATTATATGCTTTGTTTTCTATGTATTCTATGTTTATCATTATTAATTATTTCGTATGTGGTATGATATAATCCCCTAAAATTTTAAAAGCATATAATTTAATAAATAAATTTTATTTGGGATGGATTAGCCTTTAAATCTATTTAATTTAATTATTTAATGGATTTTTGAATATATAAGATTGGATATAAATACTTAATAAATTAAAATAAATATTTTTTTTTATTTTATCATACCCTTTTTATTTAAATAATCTTCAAACCATTATTTTACTAAAATTATCCATTTTAAACCCTTATATTTTAATTATATTAAATTAAATTATTAAGTAAATTTATTATCCAAAAATATTGTATCTTATTATTTTACAAATTAAATTATTTTATTTAATCCCATTTATCCTTTTCTTTTTCCTTTTTTCCCTTTTTCCTCCTCCTTTTTCTTCTTTTTCTCTTTTCTTTCTTTTTCCTTTTCCTTCCTTGGGCCACCTACCGGCCGGCCTGCCCTTCCTCTCCTATGCATTGGGCCTTTGGCCCGACTCTCTTCCTCTCCCCCTCTCCTTCTCCCTCATGCATCGCTAACCCGCCTCCCTCCTTCTTTTCTTTTCTTTCCTCCTCGACCGGCCTGGCCCGCTCCTTCTTTCCCTTCGGCTGCCCTGCTCGCCCGACACACCCAGCCCCCTGACTCTTCTTTCTTCTTCCCTTCTTCTTCTTCCTCTTTCCCCGGCAAGAATCTCAGCGATCAACCCACCATCACTGCCACCCCAACTTGCAACCCCCTCTCCTCGTTGACCTCCCTAACTCTCTCTCTCTCTCCCTCCATTTCTCTCCCCATCCCGGCCCCACCATTTCTCCCTTCCCCCACTCCCTGCCATCGCCATTCCTTTCTCCCTCTCCCTGCAACTCCCATTTCCCTACCCCCTACCGTCACCCCTCGAGCTTCCTATCCCCTCCCTTCTCTTTCTCTTCTATTTCTTCCTCCTTCCCTGCCTGTTTTGCATTTTTTCTCGAACTCCCCATGCTCCCCAACCCTCTCTTTTCTTTCCTTTCTTCTCCTTCCCTCACCCTCTCTGTTTTTGCTTCGTCGCCCAGCTCCGCTGCTGCCGCCGCCTCAAAAGCCACCTGCACCACCCCTGCCACCCTCTACCTCATCCCCGACCAATCACATCACCCATTGAGCCACCACGCTGCCTCCTTCCTCCTCCCCTCTTCTTTTTCTCTTCTTCTTCTCCCTTCTCGGTAGCCACCTTGCACCACCCTTCTCCGCCGCCGTTTCACCGCTTCTGCCGCCATTTGAGCCACCACATTAATCCCTGAAACCCCCTCTATCACCCCAACCCTCATTTAGCTAAAACCACCACCCAAAGGCCTTCATTTTCCTTTCCCCTTTTCCTTCCTCACCAGCCCCCATCTCGATTTCCCCCTCGGAAGCCTCCTTTCACGGCTTCGCTGCCGCCGCCTCCACCACCTTTAGCCACCGTCAACCCATCCCCGACCACCACTTACACCCCCTCTCCACCTCTGCATCCTTCCCTTGCCCTAAATCCTCCCCTAACCACCTTATTTCCTAGCCCCAAAATCCCACCCCAAAAATGCCCATTTTTCCCTATTTTCACCACCTTCGAGCCCCCTCCTTTCCTTTCTTTGCATGCAGCTCATACTGTATAAGTAGGATGAGCTGCTACCCTTCTTGATTTATTTGGGTAAAATTTTTAAGGTATAATAATATTTTAAGTTAATTATTTTATTAATTAAGTATTATAAAGCCTTATACTTTGATTTTATTATTTCTAATGTAATAAGTCTTCATATTATTTTTAGGTATTGGTTTTGATAATCAAAGCTTGAACCTTTAACCAGAATACCGGTAAAGTTTTTTTTTTTGCGGGAATCGAAGTAACCGTTAAATCCCACTTAAACTCATGGATTAACGTATGTTAGCACATTAGGATTTTTAACATGTTATTATGCTTAATTTATGTTGTTTAATATCATATGCGCAATTTCTTGTGATGTTGGATGAAACGAAGCATGTTAGGTTATGTATGGAAATATCGTTTGAAGTGAGAATTTGGTTGTTAATGAAATGTTAAGTATTATGCTATTGTGGTGTTTAATGCATGGTTTATATTTTGTGAGCCTTAAGGGTATTTTAGTAATGTACTTTGTATAAGAATATGGCCTAGTATAAATATATATGGGTGCTAATAAGTATCATATTAAATATGAGAGTTATGGGTGAGGTATTAATATTAATATTTTATGTAGTAATGATAATTTAATGTAAGTGGTGTACTAAGGGGAAAAATGGTAATTTTTAACTAAAAAGGGTATTATGGTAAATTTTGGAGGTAAGGAAAAAGTGGTAGTTTTGTAATTAAGGAGAAAAGGTTAATTTTGGAATTAAAGGATAAATTGGTAATTTCATGATTAAAGGGTAAAATGATAACTTTATAATTAAAGGGGTACAATGGTAATTTTGTAATTAAAGGGGCAAAATGGTAATTTTATAATTAAAGGGTAAAATGGTAATCTCGTGATTAAAGGGTAAAATGGTAAATTTGTGATTGAAGGGCAAAGTGGTAATTTCAGAATAAAGGGTAATGTGGTAATTTTGTAATTAAAGGGCAAAATGGTAATTTTATAATAAAAGGGGCAGAATGGTAATTTCATAAGTGAAAGGGTGTTATGGAAATTTTTGGAAGTTAAGGGGTAAAATGGTAAATTTGAAAGTAAAGGGGTAAAATGGTAATTTTGTAAATAAAAAGGGTAAAGGGGAAATGGAAAAGGAGTAACTTGGTAATTATAAGATTTGAGAAGGGAAAAATAATAATTTAATAAAAGAGAAGGGTAAAATGATAATTTAATAATGGAGACGGGTAAAATGGAAAATATGATAAATGTGAAGGGTAATTTGGTAATTTAACCAATTAAAGGGGTAATTTGGTAATTAGGATAATGAATAGGGGTAATTTGGTAATTTGACCAACTAATGGGTGATTTGTTAATTATAATAAAGGAAATGGGTAAATTGGTAATCTAACCAACCAAATGGGAAATATATTAAGTGTAACAATTACAAAGGGTGATTAGTGGCCTAATAAGTGTGGGAGATAGCTTGGTAACCTAAACCGAGAAAGTGTGTAGCTAAGGCCGAATGTGTGCTATGTGTCCTACATGCCTTGGATGTCCTATATAATTTATATGTCGTGTTCTACATGCTATTATTTTAACTGTTTCATGTGTGGTGTGGCTTGAAACCGAGATGTTTTCATGTGCCCTCTTTTGGTATGTGATAATACGGATATGATGTTAGTTATGATGTGATGTGATGTGGCCCTTTAGGACATGCATGCTAGGATAATTGACATGGTGATGTAGGATGGAGGCATGAAAAAGAAAAATGGGAAAGAAAGATAACCAAGGGAAGTAAGTTGGCTAATGGAGGTATAAGAGGAACTAGGGTTTGTATGGGATGGTTAGAATCCGCATGGAGGCAAACTTTATGTATGGAAAGTTGCCTCGGGGCGTGACGAAGGTAATAGAAGTGTCGTTTGGGTGTCCGGGGGCTTCAGGCGAAAAATAGGTACGTGGGACAGTATAAGGGTGCATAGGAGACCAAACTAGGGTTTAGGAGAACACCCTAATGTGAGAAGGTGGAAAAGAAAAAAGAAAAAAATAAAAATAAGCGAGAATGAGTGGGGCAGAAAGTGAGGGTTGGATCTAAGGGTCGTGACATGTAGGGTGTTGAAATAGTCGGGACGTGTACGATAGAGAAGGATGGGCCACATAGGCCTAGGTTAGGGTTTTTGGAGAAAATCAAGTTAGGAGGTGCAGAAGTCTCAAGATATGGGATGAGCCCTCATGGGAGGATAAGTGTGGATATAGTTAGCCATACATGTCAAGGGTGAAATACTTTCGAATAAGATACGTTTAAGACACTAATCACTTAAAGAGGAAGATGTTGAGTTAGACCCAGACTGGTGCACCGGCGAATAATAGTGGCTAGGGCCGGGGTGCCCTACATGACCGGTCCACCGGTGAATAATAGTGGCAGGGCATGTACCCTCGTGACCGTTCCACCGACTATAATAGTGGGGGATTCCGCGCTCAACAAACCAAACATAAAAACGATAAGACACGGGGAAGATACTTATTACTTACATTGGAACACCTTGTGAGTCAGAGCCATATCGGTTCACCAGCGAATAATAGTGGCAGGGTATGTTACCCTCGCGACCGATCCATCGCTAAAATAGTAGCAGGGCATGTACCCTCGTGACCTTTCCACCGGCTATAATAGTGGAGTTCCTGCACTCACATGAACATTTATAATCCGAGATGATTGATTAATGATGGACTAATGACCTTAAGACCCTAAAAGTATCGATTATTCATTATGGCCCATTAACATTTGGTTGATTGTTAAGTATGCAAATGGACGAAAGTGAATGTTATGTATACACTGTTAATATTTGATTGACTCATTGAATATGCGAATGTATGGATTTGAATGTCATGTTTATACCTATTGTTATGTATGGATACAGTAGTACATTATGTGTTACATTGCGGACCTATTTTTAAGTGTGTATTTAAAGGGTTACTCAATACCATAGTACTAAAGGGTTCCATTCGTGGGGCCCCTGCCTATTCAATGGGCAGTACCCCTTGCAGGTCGTACTCGGTGTTACTCAAGTGGGCCATCGGGAAAGAGCGTAAGGAACTGTCCGGAACTGTTAGGGTTTTACTCTGTCTCCTTTAAATTCACAATTTTAATGTATTCGTTGTTTTTTTAACCACCACTTGATGGATTATATTTACTTGCGCTACTCTGATTTAATTATTAATGGAGTTTCTCGTAATTTGTATTTTTCTCTTTTAACCTTAACACTTGGTACTGGAACGGTAGGAGTTAACCGGTCTGGTACTAAGTGTGGCGGTAATATCCCCAGAATTTACGATTTATTATTTTACTTCTACTAATGTTCTTTTAATTAAACAAAAATTTTCAGTAGTGAATTTTGGGGGTGTTACATATGATGTGGAGTTGAAGTATGTTTTTGTGCGTTTACCAAGCATGTGTATTATGTATATGTGACAAAATATTGTGGTATGTGATGATATGTGTTGTGACCCTGTAAGACATGCATGTGAAAATATTAATGTGGTATTGTGTGAGGGAAAGGATGAAAAAAAAGGGAAAGAAGTTGACTAAAAGGGAAAGAAGTTGACCAAGGAAAGTAAATTGACAAAAGGGGAATAAGCTGACCAAGGGATGTGAGTTGATCTAAGTATTTTAATAATCCATGAGTGGAAGAATAAAATGGGGAATTTTAGGGTTTCGTGTGGGAGAATTTGATCTATGTTTTCTATGGGAGAATCTAATCCATGTTTTATACGAGAGAATCTAATTTATAGTTTTGTATGGGAGAATCTAATCTATGGTTTCATATGGGAGAATCTAATCTATGGTTTTGTATGGAGAATTTAATCTATGGTGTAACATGGGAAAATCTAATCTATGGTTTGTATGGATTGAATTTAGGGTTTTGTATGGAGAAACCTTAGTCTTTGTGTGGATTGAATTTAGGGTTTTATATGAAGGAATCTTGGGTTTTGCATAAAAGAAATTAGGGTTTTATATGGCAGATTTTATGGTATTGTATGGGGGAATCTAATCTAGGGTTTTGTATAGATTGAATCTAGGGTTTTGTATGGATGAACTTGGGGTTTTGCATGACAAAGTTTATGGTGCTGCATGGGAGAATCTAAACTAGGGTTTTGTATGGATGGACTTAAGGTTTTGCATGACAAATTTTATGGTGTTGCATGGGAGGATCTAATCTAGGGTTTTGTACGGATGGATTTAGGGTTTGCATGGTTGATTCTAAGGTTTTTATGTGGGATTTTTAGGGTTTGCATGAAAAAGTTTGAAGGTTTGCATGGGGAGGTTAGCATCTACATGGGAGTAAAGTTTACATATGAAAAGTTGATTTGGGATGTGAAGAAGGTAATGTAATTGTTGTTTGGTTGTTTGAATACTTTGGATGAAAAATAGTATGTGGAGCAATATAAGGGTAAGTAGGAGACTGAGCTAGGGTTTGTGTGGACAATTAGGGTTTGGTGTGGCTTCTTAGGGTTTTTGTGATCTCATGTGTATTTAGTGATTAAAGTGTAATTATGAGGATGAAATTTATGAGTTGTGGTGTGTGGAGTGTTAAAATGATTTAGGTTGTGTGAGGTGGAGTAGGACGGGCCACTTAATCCTAAATTAGGGTTTTGGGATAAAACCCTAAATTGAGATGAGGAGTGGATTTGGAAGTGTAAAGTAGTGGGCCTTGACCCATATACTTAGGAGTTGGACTTCTACTATGAGATAGGATATGGAGGAAAGGATGTTGGGGCAAGTTGGGAGATACATGATTTTGATGATGTGGAAAGAGTCTGTCGGAGGATAAGTATAAAGGGAGTGATTCATGCATGTCTAGGGTAAAAGTTTCTGAATAAGACACTTAAAACATTAATAATATAAATTGGAAGAATATTGAGCCGGGCCCAGACCGATCCACCGGCATAATAATGGCTAGGTACTGCAGTATCCTGGAGATCGAACCACCGGCGTATAATAGTGGTAGGGTATTTTATCCTAGTGACCGATCCACTAGCTAAAATAGTAGAGGAACCCAAGCTCAACAAACCAAACCCTACATTTTGTTAAGATATGGGAAAGATACTAATTACTTACAATGGAACACAGTGCGAGAAAAGGGGCCAGACCAATCCACCGGCATATAATAGTGTGAGAAAAGGGGCTAAAGTGCCCTGGAGACCGATCCACCGGCTAAAATAGTGGGGTTCCCATACTCGTATGGACTTGATAAAGAGCATGGTGTGAAAATAATTTAATAAAGGATTAATTAAGCAATTAATCTGGACTACATTAGATCTTGATGTATTCACCTGAATGTTCATATGCATTTATGTTATTATGTTGGATTATGCTCTTTTTATTATCCTGCATGGTTTATGTGAATTTTGTGTGTTTTCCTTAGTGCACAGTTACCTTGCTCAGTATATAGCATACTAATCACCCTTTTCATGGGTGTTGCTCCCTTCTGACTTTGTGCAGGTGGGCTAGACATCCGTCGGGGCTGACTGTTGAGCTTGTAGTTGGCTCAAGTTTGAGAGTGTCATGGCCATATTCATTCTTTATGCAATTTAGGTCTCTGTGTTATTTCTTTTGTATCAGATTTACCCTTTTTGATTCATTACTTGTATTGAGTATATTAAACAAACCTTTTATCGATTGTAAGATTATTCCCTTTGAGGAATTTTGACTTCATACTCTGATTTCTATCTTATGATTGATTTTACTCTATTAGTTTGTAAAACTTCATGCGTACTCTGATTGTTGATATTATAATCTTTCTAATTCTTTTATGAACTCTTGATTTGAGTTTAATGTTAATCTTTTTAACCTTAGCACTTGGTACTGGAACTGTCGGAGAGAATCGGTCTGGTACTAAGTGTGATGGTAACATACCTAGAATTCATGGGTTTTAATTTAAGTGCTTCTATTTTTAAAAAAAAATAGTGAATTTTGGGGTGTTACACATTTCTTAAAGCATAAGAATGAAGTATTTGGTTTTTTCAAATGCTGGAAGACCTCGCTAGAGAAGCAGACTAAGAAGTAAGCTAAGTATCTCAAGACAAATAACGCTCTTGTGTTTGTTTTGTAGAGTTTCATTGATTTCTACCAAGATCATGGGATGGCGAGACACCACACTTGTGTTGGGAGACCACAACATAATGGGGTTGTTGAATGGATGAAAATAACCCTATTGGAGAAGGCTAATTATATGTTATCACAATGAGGGTTAGGTAGAGAGTTTTGGGTTGAAATAGTTCATATGACATTATACATGGTGAATTGGTCACCAAATCGATTCATTAAGTTAAAAACACTTGAGGATTTGTGGTTTAGTAAGCTAACCGATTACTCTAATTTGCATATCTTTTGTTGCCTTGTTTATGCTAATGTGAATGATGGTAAATATAACACTCTCAAAATTTACTACTAAAAGTTTTCATTTAAGAAGAAGAACTATTTAAACATAAGAGGGGTGTTACTACCATAATTGATATAAGTTTGGCTGCAAACCATCCTCATACCAATTATAAGGCAAAGGTAAAATAAAATACAAGCCATGATGAATATAAAATAAGGATATTCCATAATATAAATAGGAGTTTAGATGTTCATTTCGAAAGTAAAAGTGAAATACATAAATAGGTGTTCAAATGAAAATAACAAAAGAGGAAAACTGATTTAAAATAAATTTCGGATAACATAACTCTGCGGTCCCCAACCCTAGTTATAGCACCCAAATCAGAGCATCGTAAGTAGTGAAGCCTTTTAGTGAGTGTTCATTTACCTGCATGGACTCTGAAGGGGTATATGGTCATAACAATAAGTAGCACCTATAATAAGAATGATCAGTACGCTACATATTGATTAAGGTAACAATACAATCAAGAAGGTCATATAAAATCATAACACCACAATAAGCGATGACATGCACTTAAGTTAATCTTACCAACTTATTTAATATTCTTTGAACATAGAGTAATAGTGCTATGAAAACTATTTCATAATTTTATTCATGTTGGATTCAAGGACCCCATTATTGTTAATCAAGTACGAATTCTAGGGTAGGATGCTCCTGGCCACTGTTATCAGTAGTGAATAAAAAATCAAAATACAACCCCAGGGCAAAGTGATCCTGGCCACAATTCTCATTGGTGGATCAGTAATTAAGGTACAACCAGCCTTAACTCCCGTGGTATTCCACTATAAGTAATTAGTGTTTTACCAAAAGTTATTATCATCCAATGGTTTAATTTACTCACGTTCAGGACCCCACTATTCTCACCAGTGGAATGGTAATAGGGTAGAACTCCAAGGCAAGATGCTTTTGGCCACTATTCTCACTGGTGGATTGGTAGGTATAACTATCCCCAACTCAAGTAATATTCCACTATAAATGATTAGTGTATTATTCTTGATTTAATTATTTTTAGGTCATCACAAATTCATATACACCTACTTATGCAAAACACTATCCCAATTCCTACCCCAAAATAATTTTGTTCCCCCTTACAAACCCTAATCTCACAACCTTAGCATATTCTCTCCTCCAACTCCCCTTTAGTCCCTAATTTACCCAAAATATCTCAACATGTTATTAGGAACTACATATTCAAGAGTCATGGCTTATTACCCATATTTTACACATGTAATAATAACTAGCATCTAGGGTTACTATTCGGGCCTCCATCAAAGCCCTAATTTCTCTTCTTTAGTATAGTCTCTTCTTTAGTGCTAGTATAGTCCTCAAATTCCATACCCATGCATATAATGCTATTTTTAACCATTAAATCAAAAATTGTGGCCTAACTCCCACATTTTATACATGTGATAATAACCTACCTATTCGAGCTCCCTCCAAAATCCTAATTTATCATTTTGGCCATAACTACTTTCTTCGACCCCGCATGGCTACCAAATTTTTTATACGTTCCCAAAATTTTATGGTTAACATCATGTTCTAAGGTTGTAGTCCAAATCCTCCATCTTGTACATGCAATAATAGTCTACCCCTGGGGTTACTCCTCGGCCTCCTAAAACCCTAATTTCACCTTTTGGTCATAACTCCTTTTCTAGTGCTAAAATGACTTCCCAAATTTACATGACTACCCACGATTCCATCGTTAACCTCGTATCCACTCCCTAGTATCAATATCCCACTTTACTCAAATATGATCATAACTTCCCCCCTAAGTTTTATTAATCACATCTATGGTCTTTCTCCCTCATCTTGTATTTTTTCATAAACCCTTTATTTTTGCCCCAGTCATCTCATGTAGTATCCCTAACCTATTTTGTGCCAATTAACACCCTAAAGTACCTAACATGCCACTTTTCATGGTATTGACCAAAATGCCCCTAGCTCATCGGAAACCTTATTTCTACTATCCCCAAGTCATAGGACACCAAACACAAAGGACTATTTAACTTTCCACACATGCAATATCATAAAAAGGCATGGACATGATTATACACAAATACTTGAAATCAACATAGTTATGACTACACAACTTTCTTATCTTTTGCTATTATTAGGCTAAAACTACATATACAACACAAGATCCCTTTATCATGTCATGCATGACATCACACATCAACACATCAAGGAAATATATTAGAATATAGCAAAACCCCATCTATGACTTTATCCTTACCGAAGTGGCTCCAGTATCTAAGTATGCATGACCAATGCCTCATCTACCGTTATCACTAGAATATTGCCTAGAAATAGGGATATACACAATTTCAGCTTTCTTTTCCTTATTTTTTGAAAAAAAAAGAAGAAATAATTTAACCTAATTAAAGCTAAAAGAGGGGAAAGGAAATAGAGGTACCCAAAGTGGGAAGAACATTATGCAAAGTGGCACACGATAGTAGTCACGACGGCATGGCGGTGATGGTTAATTTAGAGAAGTGGATGAGGGTTGGCATTTTAGGTTCGAGGTGGTGGCGGTATTGAGGCTAACTAGAGTTAGTGGTGGTTAGTAGCGGTGGAGCTGGTGGTCAGTAGTGGTGTAGGGAGAGGATCAGCTAACAGGGAGAAATAAGAAGGGGGAATAAAGGAGGGACTTGCTATGGTGGTTTCACTGGCTAGGGTGCCTATGTAGGGTGGCTCTAGTGTGGTGGTGGAAAGGAGGGAGAGAAAAGGGCCAGTGGTGGTGGCAGTGGTAGTGCACCATACAAGCGACAACAAGAGGCGACAGTGTTGGAGAGCTAGAAAGGACGGAGGAGGGAGGAAAAATAGGGGCTCAACATGTAGGCTTGTATGTGGAAAAGAAAATAAAGGAGAGGATCAAGTAATATATATATATATATATAGGTAAGGGAGGTTGAGGGAGAAGGGAAGATGATAAGGGAGGGGGATAGAAGCTCAATGTGTATGGCTGTAGGGATAGGGGTAGGGTGTAGCGATAGGGTTAGGGGCGCGGCCAACATACATGCCACTACATGGTCGAGTGGGGAAAGGTGAAGGAGATGGGTGATGTGTAGGGGCGGGATGTTTTGGTGTAGAAATGGAAAAGGGAGGGCAAAACGAGGAAGAATATGGCTAGGGAAAAAAGAAAAAAGGAAAAGAAATAAAAGAGAAAAGAAAAGTAGAAAGGAAAAAAAAGATAGAGGAATGGGTCTGGGTTCGCCCAAGAGAGAGGGAAGAAGAAAAAAAAGAGGGAAAGAATTGGGTTGGGGAGACACAGCTCGGGAAGAAAAAATAAGAAAAAGAAGGAAGAAAAAAAGGAAAGAAAATAAAAGAAAAAGGAGAAAAGAAAATTTTAGGTGTGGAATTTTGGTTAGATTTTTAGTAAAAATAAAATTTTTTTCCTATAATTTATGTAAGATAATTAAATAAACAAACAAAAAATAAAAATTAGGCAAAATTAAAATGTTGATAAATCAAATTTATAATTTTAAAATTTTGGGGTATTATAGTAAACTTGAGGTTAGAGCTAATAAGTGTATCTTTCTTGTATTTACATCTAGAGTGAAGGGCTACAAGTTATGGGACCCATCTGCATTCAAATTAGTGACCAATTGAGATGTTACCTTCAATGAGTTTGTATTCCTCTAAAAAACCAAGTCTTGTGATGGTGTATTTAAAGAGGTGGAGCATGATAGTACTTCAAGCTAGGTGGAGGTTGAGTTGGATAACAAAGACCCTTCTAATAGACCCATTGTTTTTGAAGTGGATGGATCCAAGTAGCAAATGGAGTGAAGGAGCATTTCTCTAGGAAGATCACAGAGGATTGTTAAGCATCCGGTCAGGTATGGTTTTAAAGAATTGGTTGGCTGTACTTTATCTAGTGCAGAGATCGTTGTTAATGTGCATGAGCCATCATCATTCTTAGAGGCTATTAAAAGTATTGATTCTACTGAGGCATATGCTACTATGGAGGAAGAGATGGAATCTTTATTGAAAAATAAAACATGGGAACTTGTGAAATCACCTAGGAAGAATAATATTGTTGATTGCAAGTGAGTATACAAGTTCATACAGGGAGCTCTAGGGATCAAGAGACCAAGATATAAGGGTCGCTTAGTTGCATATAATTCGGTCAGATTCCAGTCATGGAGTATAACGAGGTATTTTCTGCTATGATTAGACATATGACTATTTGTAATTTAGTTGTGCTTATGGCTATGCATAATCTAGAGTTGGAGTAGTTGAATGTTAAAACTGTATTTTTGCGTGGTGAGATTAAGGAGGAGATTTACATGCAACATCATGATGGGTTCTTTATTGAAAGGATGCATGATTATTTGTGCCTATTAAAGTGGTCACTATATTGTTTAAACCAGTCTCCTAGACAATGGTATAAAAGGTTTGATCTGTTTATATTTGAGCATGGTATCTACAGGAATAAGTATGATGGATGTGTGTACTTGAAGGATACGGGGGGTGGCTCTCTTGTGTATCTTTTACTGTATGTTAATGACATCCTTGTTGAAGCAAAAGATATGTCTGATATTAATAAGGTAAAAAAATGTTAAAGAGTAAGTTTGAGATGAAAAATCTTGGAACTGGATAGAAGATCAATGGAATGGAGATAATAAGAGACGATGAGCGGAAGTTTTTATACTTATCACAAGAGTCTTATATGAAAAGGTACTAAAGAGGTTTCATATAATAGACGCAAAAATAGTGAGCATTCCATTGGCCATTCACTTTAGATTATTAGCTTTGGATTGTCCCAAATTTAAATAAAAAAAGAAGTTCATGACTACTTTTCTATATTTGAATGTTGTTGGTTTTATCGTGTATGCTATGGTGTGTATTTGGCCCAATATCGCTCAAGCCGTTAGTGTAATGATTTTATATATATATATAAATAAAAATCTTTTTGTTCAATTTACAAATGAAATTAAAAATCAAATCAACATGTTATATATTAATTAATAAATCCCTCTCCCTTTTCCAAACTTCCTTAGGAAGTTCACCTTGTTTCTTTTTCTTTCTTACCCTTTTCCTGTCCTTTTTTCTTAATTCCCTATTCTTTCTTTCTTTCTTTTTTGCCCCCTTCGTTATTATTCTCTTCTAGAACTGGTGCGACATTGCTTCTTGAGTCTCCATTTTTTCCCCGATCGGCTAAGCTTCCTCCAATGAAGGTAAAATGAGAACCGCACTAATTGGAATATGTAACCGACTCAGATAGCTAACTTTAGAGCATAGTCAAAAGATAAGCATTAGAGCATCCTTTTAATTGTAGATGATTTTTGTACCATAATAAAAAAATAGAAAAAAAGGCTTCTTTCCTCTTTTATCCATTTATTTCTTCAATTTTATACAACAAAAATACTATGGGGGGTTTTAGTTTAGATGCTGCATCATCTTACTTTTTGTACGTTTCTTCGTATGACAACATGGATTGCTGCCCATTTCTATTGAAATAATAATAATAATTCTTGTAAATTTTAGAGCATCCCTTTAGCTTCAAATGATTTTTGTACCATAATAGAAAAAAATGTTTTCTCTTTTTCACTTTTTTTTTATTTTAATTTTATACAACAAAAATAGAATGCACTCCAACGAGGGTTTAGTTCCACGATTGTATGTCTTAATAATTGTGTGCTACTTTAGATCACTTATAACAATCAATACAATATTTGATTTAAAATACATAGTAATAAAATAGACATGATTTATACATATATATAGACATATTTTATAAAATATATTTTCATATGATATAGGGAATAATAATTAGTTATGAAGTAATAGATATATTAAAATAAAACGGTTAATGGATACATTTATTTGAAATTTTGATCCAAAAATAATATCAATACTAAGGAGGTGAGCCTATAATAACAATAATAAAATATTACCATAACAAAAAGACAAGTAATTACAAAATATATACATTTATATTTACTAATATCCATCTTAAAATATCTACCGCAATTTTAACTTACCATCATGTAACCCTAAAATAATTACTTAAGCTAAAGATATAACCTTAGATACATAAAATTTATTAAAATTCTTAATACCTAATATATATAGACAGGCTCGATTTTTCTTACCTATATATAGAGGCTCCATTTTGCTTACTTTATCTCTAGACCAGATTAACACTGATTAGATCAAAATATATCATGGTAATTGATATTATTATTATTATTATAACTATTAAGCATAAAAATTGTAAATATAAAATTTAAATAATTATAATAGTAGAACTTATACATCTAGTAATGATCTTTATAAATGTAATAATAATTAATTAATTATAATGATTATAATTAATTTACTTTTATTTATAATATTAATTAAAACTACATTTATAATAATAATAATAATAATAATAAAACTCGAGTCGAAAGAATATAATGGATCAGGTCTTGATTTGAACCATAGTTCGCTCAATCCGATAATTAACCGAAATAAAAAATTGTTACGAACTCTGCTATGGAGATCGGAGAAGCAGAGGACGGTGAGGCACAAGAGTAACAGCCGGCGTCGAAGAATCAGCAATCAAAGAGGAAGACGCAACAGCTCCGCTCAATCCAATTAGTAAATTAGCTAAACGCTGAGTTTGGTTAGGTATATGTAATGGAACGTTCAGTTACCTAGTGGTAGTAGTAGGAGCACCGTAAGGCCATAGGGCCACTTTAGCTGATTCTGCCTCAGCTTATGATCGTATCTGCTCCAATTCTCTCCGTTTCTCTCTAATTATCTCTGATTGTATGGTTTATGGAATTGCTACCTCAAATATATTCTCTGTGATTGAATTCCTGGAAGCATCACAAACCCTGGCCAAGAGCATCACAACCTGGAATGAATTTTATCTACACCTTTCTCGACAAAGAACATA
Organism: Tamarix chinensis; assembly: GCA_030549775.1. Lineage (NCBI taxonomy): Eukaryota > Viridiplantae > Streptophyta > Magnoliopsida > Caryophyllales > Tamaricaceae > Tamarix > Tamarix chinensis. The sequence goes on from CM060172.1 coordinate 63,394,977, forward strand.
TGCGGAGGCAGTAGTACGATGATAGGGAGCATGAACGGCATAAGGCCACCGCATATTGTTCCCCCGGGGCCCCCACCCAGGGAAGTGCTGTTCCATCAGATTAAACATGGGAGGAGGCGAAAGAAGCTTGGAAGAAGATGCGCTGCGTAGCCCGATTATATTCGACGTCAAATTCATGGCGAAACTAATACTAATACGATCTGAAAGCGATTTTTCCTTTTTGACTGCATGCTTCGTCAATTTCGACAATTTGCGGCTGTAAATTAAGGGATCATTTTAGATACGGAGGATTAATATGGTATTAATTAAATTTTAAATTGAGATTGAATTTAAATTTGAAGCTTAAAATTAGATTATCGATGCGAGCCACATAATAATGCATCTCCCTGCCATCAAGCTAGTCATCGTCCTCCCCTCTAACTAAGGCTGCAGACACATGCACAGGCATTCTACTTGCCTGACATTAATTTATTCAGCACACGCCTGCAGATAATGACGGCCTGAATCTATAAAGACTAGACTAGCTTCCTTCTCGGCGACGGATCGGATTCCATTTTCCAACAATCAGACTCAATCAGGTTCAGATAATAACAGATAATTTCTCTGAAACGACTTCTCATATATACCATTCGATTGGAATCCACAAACTTAGTGGTGTGGCCGCAATTCTGTTCAAACTTTTGTGTAAAACTGCAAGAAAAGCATTACGGAGGATAAAGTTTGGCAGCCCAATCGTCTTGGCTTCCTCTAAGACCCTCATTTCATCCACCATAAAGTCTTTCAGATCATAGATACAGGCTCTGGTCTGTAGGCCAATCGAGTACTGATCGAGCATTTATGCTAATCGAGCCGCAAAATGCATCTCAGCCTCATCTGGATAGTCATCATATTCACACCTCTAATGAGGACCTTCCTCGATGATTCTCTGGTCGATCCAACTATGCGCATTAGATCCGTCATTGCCTCAGCCACAGACAATGGTTTCCGCGGAAGCTTTTATAACTCCGACTAATTGGCACTCAGCTTCTCATTGATCTGCCTGACAAATATTCGGCAAGCACTTGGAAATAATTTTGGCTTGAATATGAACTAGCTTGCTAACTATGATAGGACTCGAATAATAAGCATGTGAGCTGATGTTTCGAGCCTCCCACCACCCTTTTCTCATGAAATAGCTGTTATATTAGGTTTCCAAGCTAATAATTAGTACTTAGGAAACATAAATTTAAATAGAAAGAGAGAACTAGTATATTACTCTTACTTTTTATTAGGCCTGTTCAATGGGTTGGGTTTGCCATGGTAAGCTATAATTCAACCCATGAACTTAAATTATAATATAAGTGGGTTGAGTTATTATTTTAAATAGGTTATTATCGGTTGAACCCATATACATATTATTTAAACATGGGTTAGTTTGGGTTTAAGTATAGTTGGTCATGGGTTACCATGGTAACCCATAAGCTGAGAATATCTAACAACATGAACTTAAAAATTTCGAAAGCTTTTTCCGCATCCGATTTCAAAATTCCGCTCGGATTTTTCGTCGGTGAATCCGATATTTCCGGCTCTGAGGATTCTAACGCCGGGGTATTTGGAAGGAGAAGCACGTCTAAGAAACCGGTTTCTTAATTTCAAAGAAGATAGGGACAAGAAAAAACGTAAAAATATTATTTTTAAAAGATTTAGGAAACGGAGATGGTACATATATACATATATATATACATCTATACACATATATGTATATGTATATACATATATTTAAGAGAAAAAAATAGATATGTATATACACATATATGTATATGTATATGTATATACATATATTTAAGAGAAAAATATATATATGTATGTATGTATATACATGTATATATATATATGTATATATATCTATATACATGTATATGTATATATATCTATATACATGTATATGTATATATATCTATATACATATATATGTATATATATCTATATACATATATACATATATATCTATATACACATATATGTATATGTATATACATATATTTAAGAGAAAAAAAATATATATGTATGTATACATGTATATATATATATATATATATATATATATATATATATATATATATATAGATATATACACACACACACACACATATATATATATATATGTATATACATATATTTAAGAGAAAAAAAAACCTTTGCCGAGTCAATTAATTGGGCAGAGTAGAGAAGGTCGAAGGTAACACTGGCGGCGGAGGAATACAGCGAGCAGTTATGTTACAGCGACGTTGCACGGAGATGGGGCGAGAAAAAACGGAAAAATGTCATTTTTTAAAAATTTAGGAAATGAAGACGGTAAGAAACGTAAAAAAAAAATTATATATATACATATGATATACATACATATATATAAATAAATAAATTAGATCTACTAAAATTAAGAGAAAAAAAAAAACTTTGATGAGTCAATTAATTACGCAGAGTAGCGAAGGTCGGAGGCAACACTGGCGGTAGAAGAATACGGCGGCGAGTAGTTATGTTATAGTGGCGTTGCACGGAGACGGAGACGAGAAGAAACACAAAGATATCATTTTTTTAATTTCTTTAAAAAAGATAAGAATATAATATTAATAACAATAATTATAATTAATTATTTTTCTCATTTTCAATAATATTAATGATATAATTATTATTGTCAAATATTCATATTATTATTTATTATTAACAATTATTATTAATAAATTAAAATTAATATTCTAAATTATTATTTAAACTATTAATTAATATTATGATAGTTATTTATTCTTACTATTAGCACATATTACTATTACTATTATTAATTCTTATTCAATATTACTACTTAATTAATATGACAATCTTAATTATTACAAATAATAATTAATATTATTATTTATATTTGTAAGTCAATGATTGTTATTATTATGAATAATATTAATAATAATTTTATTAATTATTAGAAATTTATATCATTATTATTATGAAAGTACTCATATTATTAAATACTATGTTTGTGAATTTTTATTATTAAATTAATTAATATTATGATTAATTATTATTATATGGAATATTATTAAATTAATCTTTCTAGTATCCATATTTTGATATTAATATACATATTATTTATTATTATTATTAAATGAACTATTATTTTTGTTAATAATAAATAATACAATTATCTATTATTATTAACTTAATGTTAATATTATGAATTATTATTTACATTGTAAATTAATTATTATGGTTAATCATTATGATCATCATTATAATTAATTACTCATTATTAATAATATTATTAAAAATTAATATTAATATGAACACATAATTTCTTTATTAAATATTATTATTTTATATTATGAAATTAAATATTATTATTATTATTATTATTATTTATTGAATTACTTATTATTAAATATAACTTTCTGAATATTTATCATAATAATACTCATAATATTATATAAATATATTATTATGATATTTAATATTAATAGCATTCTAATTATACTTGTATAAATTATTAAATTAAAATTAATATCATTTTTTATTTTATTAATCTCATATCTTTTTATTAGGAGTGATTTGATAAGATCTTGTTGGCACTAATTTTATCTGATATAATTTAATCTGATCTTACAAACTATAAAAAATACATTGAGGAGAGTAATCCCTTTGAATCTTGCCCTTAAACACCACATTGGCAATATCCTTACGTTCCGTTTGGATTGTGGTGGATGGGGATTAACGGAGATGAATCAATTAAATTATCCTATTTGGAGATAAATTTTGTTAACATCAATTAGGTGAATTTGAGTTAAAGTTTTACCTTCGTTCACCACATTTAATCTCATTTTCATTAACATCTGATTTTGAAAGTAATATAGGTGAATGTTAAAACATAAAACTTATTTTTTTTAACCTTCATTAACCTCAATCCAAATAGAATTTTTAAAACATTCACTCAGATTCACCTCTATTCCCTTCACCTACATTAACTTTTATTGTTAAACCTCATCTCAATTCACTCTAAGTTAAATAGACTATTAAACTTGCTCTTCACATAACTAATAGTGATAGAGGTCGTTTTACCCATTTATGTGTACAAGTCAAGATAAGATCCCTTCTTACCTTAAAATTGTAGATCAGAAAAAATCTATTCAACATTCCATTTGAAAAAAATTCTACTACTTGCTTTTGTCGTGCACTTTTGGATCATACCTAGGAAGCATGCCCTATTATTAGGTAGAGTATTTAGAAAAAGAATAGCAAATAATGGACTTCATGGCGAAAGGAAGTTTTAGAATAAGTTCCAATAATTATAAATCTACTTGAATTTAATGAGAAGAATAAACCATCAAATTTTAATTCGGAGGAAAGCAATGACATTTATGGCCCTTGGTCCTTTTCCAACAAAAAAAAACTATGTACAAACTAAAATGGACATTACAATCAATCAACAATTTAGCAAGCCCAACTCAAAGGATATAGGCTCTTGATGAAACAAAAATCTCTCGTCTACCAACCGGTACGGGTAATTTTTTTTTTTTAAAAAAAGGAAATTTCTGCTATGAGAAAGGTAGAGGGATCCATAATTATCGATTTAGAGGGAAATAATTTGGCCTATCACAAATACCAAATCAATAAGACTGCTTATCTTAGATATATTAGATTCTTATCTACAAAGCATCATTATCGTAAGTAAAAGAAGGCCTTTAATGGAAAATTTGAAGAAGAAAGAGTCACAAATATATCATAGGACAACAAATGCTTGAACAAGTGAGAGGCTCAAATGTTACATTGGAAAAAAAAATAACAAGAAAGTAATCCCTTCAGGCAGGTGGAAGAAGAAATTAATATTCTTTGACCTTCCATATTAGAAGAATTTATACATATGACATTGTCTTAATGTGATGCATGTCAAGAAAAAGGTATCTTATTTTCTAATTAGTACACTTCTGAATATGAATAAAAATATAAAGGATGACATCAATGCTTGATTAAACTTGATCACCATAGGTATAAGAGTAGAATTACATCTATAGAGGTGGGAAATAGACCTTTTTCCCTCCTGCATGTTATACTTTTTTTATGAAAAAAGAAAAGAAAAGAAAGAGAAGATCTCTTTCCGTGAGTGTTTACATAGAGTGAAGATTCTAAAATGATATTCTCCAAATGTCAAGAACCTTATTTCAATTAAAGATTTAAAGTTATTGGGCATGAAATCTCATGATCGTCATATTCAAATTCAAGACTTGTTGCTAATTGCTATACGCTCTATCACCAAATCTAGTTCAAAAGGTCATCACTAGACTATGTTTCTTATTCAAGGAATTATGTAGTAATTTTATTAACCCTATAATGTTGGACAAATTGTAGAGTGAGATTGTGGCTATATTATAACCAGCTTGAGATGTATTTTCTTCCATCATTTTTTGTAATCATGATTTATTTGAAAATTCATTTAGTTAGGGATTTTAGATTATGTGGATTAGTTGCATTGAATGTATTCATTTAAAAGGTATATAAAATTTCTAAAAGGATATGTGTGGAATCTGAACTATCTTGAAGGATACATTTCTAAAAGTTATCTCATGGATGAGGTTACATAACTTTATTATGAGTTCTTGCCTGATACCAATATAATGGGCGTTCCTAAACTTTGACATTTGAGTATAGAAGAACAAGGGAAATGATGCAAATGACTTCTCATGGTCATCATTGATGATGATCAAATGTCTTCACAAGTTCACCTCTATGTCCTTCATAATAAAGACGATGTCTAACTATATGTGGATCAACACATGGATATTTTGGAGGCTTCGAATTCATCTAGTAGTGAGAGATGAATATTAGATAGGAAAAATAAGTGCTTTTTAGAGTAGTTATCATCCTAATCATTTGAATATGATAGTAGTTTGTATTAGTTGGCACACCCTCTTTATAGGGAAGTGATTTCCAGCAATTTATATATGATCAATCATTGTACTTTCTACATAAAAGAGCATAATAACAAGAGTAACATGTAAAATAATGGTTTGAGTATAGTATCAAAATCTTTACATGTATCAAGTACCAAAGACAAAAAAAAAACATGTTTATGCATCAATAGCTTGCTATGGGGTGATAGAGTGCATATGACTATTGGATTATACCACTTTTAGAGTTCCTTTATTTGGGTGTGAATTAGTTGACAATAAAAATGGGATTTGTGCTAATAAAGTTGAATTTACAAGGGTGGATTTTTATAATCTTGGTAAAAAATAACACCCACTTATATTATCCTTACAAAAGAAACATGTTTTCTATATTACTGACCCAACTAATAAATAGTGGTCCATAATCTTTGTATACCAAAAAAAGGGGAAGATGACATACATGGGGAGCATGTTTTGACTATTGATTTACCTTTCTTATCCAACAACAATAACATTAATGATGACCTTTATGCACACAATGATCATAAAAAAAGGTTTTATGTAATTGAATAAGAGTTTGTGCATAAAGAGAGCGGGCGTCATAGAATAAAGCACCATAGATGAACAAATTAATTATTTTATGTATTTTGTTTTATTTTTATATTTTGCATATTGCATTGCATTGCATTGCATGCTTCAGCTAATTCCTAGTATGTAATTATTATTATTCTCTGTTTTAGGTATGGATCGTCATGAAGATGGTACACATGATGAGGAAATATTCTCATATTTATAGGAATAAAAAAGGTGACACTAGGCTTGATGTTTAGTTTGATGCTTTCGGGTATCCATTGAGCGAGAATAGGTAGGTGTTCATTGACTAGTATAACTCTAGGGATCATGTGCACATCCCCATCACTTGTTATTATTAGAAGGATATCCCAAAAGATAATAAGGATGGGGTGTGGGATGACACTACAATATATTCTAATATTTAAAATATATATAACTTTTGTTTTTGTTACCATATGAGTTATGTTATATGCATACTAACTATTTAATTCTTTAATTTTGTAGAAAACACTTAATGTGAGACAACAACATAAGAAGCTTTTTATGATTCGAGTTGTAAAGTCTTAGATGGATTAGAAATCATGGATGGATAGGAATTGTATGCATAGTGTTGATGGTAGTATCACGTCCACACACCCAAATCTCTACAGTGATGTGATCTTCCTCAGCCAATAGAGGGAGTTATTAGCATAGAGGATTTCAAAGGAATTTATAGAACATAAGAACATAATATATTTAATTTTTTAACATAAATATCAAGTGCTTAGCTTATAATTTGAACTAATATAATCTCTCTATTCAATATGACAGGAGAAGAGTGTTAAGAAAAAAGTCGATGCATAGAAAAATATTTATGCTCATAAGATGAGGCATAGAGGTAACAAGGCAAATAGAAACGCCTTAGCATGAAAATTAATATATATGTATTCCTATTTCTAATTCTTTCATAATATAATATTGTTAATAAATATTTTTATATATGCAATAGTAAAAACAGCAGATGAAGGAAGCTTAGAAAATTTATATCCTATATGTACTTAAGAGCGAATTGATGTTTGGATCTATGCTAGGCTAAATGAAAGGGGGTGAATAATAGCTAACTAACTTAACAAATGGTTGAGAGAATTGTAAGACCCAAATAATTTCTTGTTATTTAGTTTAATATGGTTACTTATCCCTAACTATTTTTCTTACTTATAATGAGAAAGGACTCTTTAGTCAATGCTTTCGAAAAAGAAGGCACAAATGACATTTTTACACACTTATTAGGCACTTATGAGCATGGTGGCTGATGTATAATGTATAGGGTCGTAAATGAATTGATCCATTTTGTGAACTATTTTGTTTGATTCATTAAAAACTCTACTTATTTTGTTAAAGGAGTTTAGCCTAATCCTTACTTTTAGAATTGTTTATTAAATAAGCCGAGCTTGAACCCAATTTTTTTTTTTTTTGCTAAACTCAATTTTAGCTTAAGTTCATGAGCTTGGATTGGCTAGGCTCATTTATTTCATTTATTTAAGCAAGCCTAACCCAAGCCTTATTTCAGGCTTATTTATTAGACTAGTCAAGCTCGAGCCTGGAGGTGTTCGACTTGCTTCAGCTCATTTACAACCATAATGACGTATACTTATAGGTTTAACCTATTGAAGATTTTTGGACTTCACCCTAGTTCTCGAATGACAAATTAATTTAGATGGAGGAAGAAATGATGATGTTAATGGGATTACACAAGGTGATCATTAAGAGGTTAGATAATATGTAATCCTCTTCACAATGTCCAGTTGCAACCTTGACATCTAGTGTCACTATACCTTTTTGGAAAATTAAAGAGGTAATATAATACACAATACTTAAATTTGGAGATTTTTTTTTTCACAAAATTTAATCTTAATTCCACTTTGTTACCATAAGTTAAATCTTTTGACTATAACAAGGTTTGTATCCTTATGACTTGATAGCTATAGAACTATAGAAGATGGGTCTGTTGTGGTCAATGTTATTGCCTTCATTGAGTTCAATTTAGCCTTTTACACCTAACCATTCAGGAATGATAAATTTCGGGTATCAACTTACAATATCTTGTGAGAGTATACCATGAATCAATGTCTAAATAATGTACCATATAGTTTTGATTCCATGGATATGGATGTGCCTTCACTTTACTTACTATTAGGGAAATCGTTGGATGATCGAATAACCTTATCATTATCAAGGATGAGGTAATCCTTTTTTATTCTAGATTAAGTTCTTTTTTAGCACTAGTGTATATAAGTTCTACTAATAATATTTTACACTATTTTTTACTTAGGGTGGTAATATTGCTACAAGAATCCCTAGTAAAAGGAAGATAAAGGATATGGAGTCTAAGAAAGCCTAAAAAGCCTTAGAGAAAAAGGAAATCAAGTGTCGAGTCCTGAAACCTTAATTTTGGATGTATTTAGATGTGTCACTAGCTTTACGTTGAGGCTCTATTAGGGTTCTTCTTCCATCAGATTATCACATAAAATTAGTTGAAATAGGGTAAATAAGATCCTATACTTATTGCAATGCGACATGTGACAATGTCAAAATATAATATCATATACGAGGTAATTTCAATTATTTCACGATTAACTTTATTTTAATAGCTAATAGGAGAAACTATTTTGATATTAATTATGTAATTTCTTCTTTCATATTTATAAGTTATTGAAAGTTAATTTCTTAACTAATGCCCTAGATTGGGGCCATTGTAAAATATTTGGTTAATGCGATGAGGATGGCTCCACTGTGCCTCATTTTTGCTCCATTTTCTTTTGACATGCATTGGGTACTATTGGTATTATAACCATCTTTACGGACCACATATTACTTCGATTCAAATGCCATAGATCCTTGTTAAGATCTAAGACTACTTATTGGGTGGTAAATATATATCTATATAATGATATTAAAATCATTTTTATATATAAATTTTATTAATATATGTATATTATATCAATTAGATCATTGAAGACATATTTTGGGACTCAAAAGAACGGAATGACACCACCACCCCATATTACTTTGCTCAAAGGTTAGGTTTGTAGTGGTTATCTCATTTAAGGATCATTGATATTTAATTTTAAGTATTTAGTATGAAACTAATAAGATATTTTTTTAGTGTCCACAACAAAAATATACAATCATTTGTGGATACTACGTCATGAGATACAAGAAGAAAATCATTTACAATCATTGGATGGGACAAGGAGAAGTATGTATTTACTTTATTTAGTTCATATTAATTATAATTAGTTGGATGGATTTATATAATTTAATATTTACATGCTAGTTTCCATGTTTTGTAGGTATATCTCCCTAATAAGTTGAATAAATATGACGAAGCCAAGATTGACGAAACTATAAAAGAATAGTTAGACTCTATTATAAACTTACCATGAACTTGAGGAGGATCATCTATGCTCTATGATATTTTCTTTTGTATGTGCTTGCGTAAAATTTTGTTATTTACAGTGTACAAACTTAATAATGAAACAAAATTTTGCATAACATTTTGTATACATGGTATAAATAATGTATAATATTTACATTATTTTAATGCAAACCTTGGGAATTGTGGCTTATTTTGAATGTGCAATTGTGGTTGTGAAGTGGTGATGCTTGTGAAAGCATTTTAATAATCGTGTGTAGACTTTTGTGAAAGAAAAAATATAGTATGTTCTTAGTGTGCATTACGTGCTTTAATTTAAAAAAGGGGGTATAGATGATGGTTATACCAAAGAAACATAGAACATATTGATAATGCACGACAATTCTATAGTACAACCATAATCTATTTGCTTGCACTAAAACGTCATAATTATTTCAAGTAAGGGTATACACAGAGGTTCTGGTTTATAACCACCGTATATATAACTTTATAAGGGAGGGTGATACCTAAAACTGCCGTTTATATTGCGATGTGAAAAAAAAAAATTAAGTCCTTTTTATAACTTTAAATAACTATTTTTTAACTAGTGTATATAGTATACATGATGACACATTAGACTACGACTCAAAACCGCCCTATATACCCCTATTTCAACTGTTGTATCTTTCCTTTTCTATATCAGTGTCCTTTCTTTTTAGTTTTAATTCCTTTTGTTTTAATTTTGTAAGAGAATGATTTCTTTTTTATGTTTTTGTACTTTCTAATGGTTTTCAAGGATTCTAGTAGTGGAGGGTGTGATGTGTGATACCTCCCCATTGCTTTTCATTTTTGAATCTTAAAGCTAAGGTAAAATCTTGGTTGCTTGCAACACAAAGTGGTAGTTATCATATGTGTGATAAGTTTTTTTTCTTTTTTCTTTTTTTTTCTATGATTTATATTCATTCAGCATGATAATCATGATTTGCATAAAATATGAGTTCTAGTATGTAATTTGATGATATGAAAGTTTGTGAAGTATGTTAACATGATATGTAAAGTATAGGGGTAATATGTATCATCATGATCATGAACTTTATTAAGCATGGTTTTATGATATTGAAAATGAATTATACACATATATAATACTATTCGGCTAAAGGGCTTGATTTTTGATTAATTAGATTATTCCATGATGTTTATTGCATTTATAGATGTAATTTGATATAAAATATGCTATCTTTTGGATTAATGTGACATTATTTATAAAGGATAGAAATTTTATAAAGTTTAAGCTAAACTTTGCATGTTCTTGATTTTGTTCTTCATGTTTATATACTAATCATGTCTTAATCACCCATTAATGACACAAGTAGAGTTAGTAAGAATTAATTATGATTTTATCGCATAATATGATTAATATGATCATTTAAATGCTAACAAGTTTAACATGTTGATATTAGGAGTCAAAGTGAGACCTTAACCTTGACCTTAACCTTAACTTGGTCATTGACCTTTTTTTTGGGTAAATACTAATTTTCAATAATAAACCTCTACTGATTTGTTAATTTAAGCTTCTCATTATAAAATGACATTTTGTTGATCACAAATAATCTTTTGTGTAAATAGTAATGTTTTATGAAAATAATCATTGACCTTATTAACTGTGGTTTGTCTAAATATGTCTAATATTTTTGCCCTTTGGCCTTTATACTGTCTTTTGGGATTAAAAACATTTATTTTGGACATTTTGACAAGTGCATTTTTGTAACACCCCCAAATTTTAGGAGTGAAGTTTTATTTTTATGACATTATAGAAGCGAAATAAAACAAAACCAGGGGATGTCACTACCACATAAACCATGAAAGAGGTATGATCATCGCCTAACACATACTTGATTTTAAGTAAAATGGGAAAAATGAACAAAAGATGCATGTGCTAAAAAGATAACAATGATAATGAATGAAAGAACCCTAGAGAGAGTAAATAGGGTTATTAAGAATAGTAATGAAAAATTCAAAAATTGATATAGAATTTATAGCAGTTCAAGAATTAAATTTCTCTTCATCCACTATCAAAAGGATTTTCCTTTTGAATTTTGAACCTCCTTTGTGTTGTAGTGATGATCACTCCTTTCTTGATTTATAATAACATAATCTCATTTATCATTAAGAAATGATTTACAACTTAACCTAGTTATACTCTCTATGTTTATGAATCTACAAATCTAATGACCTCTTCTAGGATTGTTAGGCAACACACAATCTCAAATAGTGAGTTTTGAAGAGTATTGTGGTTGATTACAAATTATCTCACAAAAGATATATGTATGAAAGTGTAAGAAAAATTTGTGAGTGTAAACTAGCTTGAAAGAATAAATGGTACAAACCAGTTGAATTATTCATACAAAGGCCAAATAGCTTTATACAAGAATTAAACCTATTGCTTGGTTAGTCAACCCATTTGATCACTTTCAACACCAGTTGATGGGCTTGAGTAAACCAACCAAAGGGTTCTAAAAGAGATAAAGCCATTTTTCTTAGGAAAGAAAATCCAAAGTAACCAGACAATTGGTTTATGAACTCATTAATTGGTTATATAGGTTTTTTGAAGGTTAAAGTCCTTGTTTTGAAAACATAAATTAGTCGATCAATTATAAAACCAATTGACTTGATTAGACTGGAACCAAACACTTTGAAAATTATTTCGAATTAAAAATAAACAGGAATTCATTGAAACAAAATTCAAAGAAGATTTTAAACACCTCAAGAGATTTAAAATCAAAAGTGCTAGTGCTCATAAAACCTTACAAGATATCCTAAGACTTAAAGCATAAACCATAAGGTCGTGAATCATATTATCTTGATGCCAATTTTTCATGTGATTTGAAATTTGATTGTTCTTTTAAATGTTGCGCTTGATAATTGATTTGTATAAGTGTGGTCAGAACTTATTGTAATCAATCTTGTTCATGCACACTAAAACAAACAAGTTAACCCCTTAAACACTTTTGTTATCATCAAAACAAGGGTTAAGACATTAAATGACCTAGGAGTTTAATAATGAAGATGAGAATAATATAGAAGGGAGAGATCTACAAATATTCAAATAGAGGAAACAAAGTCATTAGTTTAAATAACTGAAATGAAACAAAAGCATCCCAACATAATGGGCAAAAACATTTTAAGCCGGTTAGCCTAGATCTTAACTATACAGAAATGTAAGAGGGTATACTTTAAATTTTAGTTTTATAATACCCTAAACACATCCAATATAATTAAACGAATATCTATATCCAAGATTGGAATACACGTAGGACTGTAACTCCCACCACCATTATGCACTACTTCGAAGGGGATTTTCTCATAGATCTTCAACATCCACTATACTTAGACTCCTAGGTAAGGGGGCATAATCTCAATTTTGGGTCTGCAACACCAACCACACTAACACTAGTGACAAGGAAATTATTTAAGGAATCTTCAACATCCACCGTACTTGGTATCCTAGGTTATAGGGCACAACCATGATAACCGAGCCCTGAGTATGCATAAGGGGAAAGCCATCTAAGATTTCATCAATAAATTCCATAGATTAATCCAAAGTAGGTGTTTTGATTATTGACACCAAACACTAACCAAGGTAATCTAATCCGATAACTAAGGTAATCTAAGCCGTCAAATTGGATGTTTAGGAGATAACACCGAAATATACTATAAGCATCATTGTTTACATGGTTCAAAAAATTTCCCATTTTATTTATTTAATGTTATTAAATTTAATTATTAAAAATTAGAGATTAAAGGTCAACACTAGGTGAATTCCCAAGAGAAAACCAACACTGTCTCTAAGGACCAAAAGTAAGAAGTCTTACAAGAAAGGCTAAATAATCAATTGGAAACACCATTTGGTCAACCACTTAAAACCTAAAAGAATAACCAAAAATATATCACCTCGATCATCCAAACTGGTGGTTTATTCAAATGATCATTCAAACAGTACAACACAATAATATTGACTACTAGAGTAACTCATTCGATCGAATCGATGTACCATCAACTCACAAACCAAAGCATTCAATCGATAACACAATAGATAAAAAGTCATAATTTATACTAGTTATAACATCAAATGAAGACCCAAATTAACCTATTGAAACAACCATTCATTTAACCGATGTGGCCCTTTAGTCAATTGTTACCTAGGTTGATGCATATGCAATTAAGTGCATAATAAAATTGAAATAACCACAACTTCTAGCATGCTCCTAAACTCATCAAGGGAATATAAAAATTCATGATAAACAATAAATATTGTGGGTTCAAACTCATACTCTTATGCTCAAATTCATAAGAATCATTATTAACGGCTAAAAAACCTAAATCATGCTTAAACTTTCAAAGAAAACATATTCATGCCACATGCTCAAAGTTCAAGGATTTAAACAGTGATGAATATTATGGAACAAACCAAGATCATAAAGCCATAATTTACAACACAAACTCTTAATCATATTAAAGATAAGGATGCCTTACCTTCAAGCAAAAATCTTCTAGCCAATTTAAAGAATTTTTAGGATGGGATATTTTATTTAATTTAGTTAAACGACCCACATCATTCCTAACCTATTCATCCAAGGCATCGAGTAGTTGACTCTTAGCCTTCTTCGATTGACTAAAGCTAGATAATTTTTCATTCTTGATTTTATTAATTTCTTTCATCTTCAAATCAATTCCTATGCCCAGTATTCTTATATAATTGAGTTCTTATATTAGTTCTTCACATTTTCCTAAGATTTCATAATTAGGTAAGGCAATCAATATTCTTAACTTTACCAACATAATAAATAACAATAAAATTCAATAAACCATTTAAAAACCCCATAAAAACTAAAAAGATAAGAAGAAGGAACATGTATAATCTAATGTCCTCTGAAGATTTGTCTTGCAAGAGGAGAAAAAAAATCCACAAATCTTTGATCATTTTCTCTACCTTAATCATACTTTGGTCAAAGGAAAAAAAAAGAGAACTAAAATGAAGATTATGAGAAGGAAGCTAAGAAAGAGGGGAAATGGGGAAGTTCAACCATGGTTCTACAAAAAGGAAAAAAAAGGAGGAGGAAGAAGAATAAGGTGCAATAGTTAGCAAAATTAACTCATGGGAAAGAGAAGAGGGAAGAAAGTGTTGGAGAGATATTAAATGAATCAGGAGGAAGGGATCCCAACCATTATATGTCAAGAAGTTAGAATTAGGATAGGGAGAAAGTTTACATGGGTGAAAGGGATGGTGTAATTTGAGGATATATGTGTAAGGAGTTGGAATGAGGAGGCATGGATTAGTGGAGTAAGGTTTTTTCACCAAGGAAGGCCTAAGAAAATTGTAAGAATATTAAAGGGGTAAGTACAAGCAACCTAAGGGAAAAGAAGAGAGGTGAGGAAAGAGAAAAGAGAGTAGGTAGGAGAAAAGTACAAAAAGTGCTTTTTAGGAAATTTTAATTAAATAAAATGATTTATTAATCTAAATAATATGAAAATATTATCCAAACATCCTAATGTGCTTAATAACACTAAAATATCATAATCTAAGAGTTTTGAAATCATTGATGTAAGAATCAAAATAAGAACATAAACAAACTTGAGAATCGCAAGCATTTGTTGACCAGTTGCTTTAATCTATTGACTCATATGTTTTAGGTAAACTACCTATTTTCTGGATTTATCCCCATTGAATGGTTCTTGATAACCAATGGGAAGGCTCCCATCGACCAAATCACCACATCAATCAACCAATGCCTCTAAAAATACTCACTTTACATAATTTTCCAAGCCCATTCCAGAAAAAAAAAAAAGGCAACTTTGTTTAAAATTATAATAATTTTAAACACATTTCAAAGAATTTTAGGATGGGGGTATTAAAACCTCAGATTGAATTTTGAGTTATTTTTATAAGTTTGGTGTTATCTATAAATATTGTGTTATCTTTGGTGTTAGCATATGAAATACCCATTGTGATGTTTAGTGCAATCATATAAAACAGAGTTTATAGACTATCTATCATTTTGTGTTATCTATAAACACAGGGGACCCTACCATTGTTTTAGTAGTCTGGTATCTACTCTACTCTATATAATTTATATGGAACCTATAGGGGGTGTATAAACTTAAGTACTAGGATACCTAGGTTAGAGGTATTTGCTATGGCTATATGACCTTGGGATGGTGGGTGTTTATAACCTAATCTACCATGGCATTCGTTGACTCAAGGAAGGTTGTGTATTCCCTTTTCTTTCTTTTTTTTTGCCCTAATGGCTTGTTTAAGACCATGAGTAGTGTGTGCATAAAACCCAACATTTTTTTTTATTTTTGTTTAAAATGGCATGTAACTATGATTGGAAAGTGTGCATAACCCAATGTTTATGATTTGGTTGGCTACCATAGTGTGTGACCATGAGTGATAGGTGAGTATAATCCAAAGTTTGTGAATTGTTTAACTACCATGGTTGTTGACCATGAGTTATGGATGTGTATAATACTTTGATATAATATGTTATCAATACATTATCTTTTGGATGAGTGTAACATATTCCATGTTCACCCTTGATCGAGATTACATGTGATTACATGGGTTACAATTTTTGATTTATGCCTATGCTGCATAAAGTGGCTTTTGTAAATATGGAAATATAATAAATGAGATTGAAACACTTGAGATAGCTTAAGAGATTTGCATTTACTTTCACTTAAGTGATGAAATCCTTGTGGTTCCTTAGTTTTTTCGTTATAAATTAGACACATCACACATTGCTTATTATAAGACTACATATATGTAGTAACATGCTTTAAGGAGATGTGAATCATCATATGATTATGTGAACCATATTTCAAGTGCTCATAGGAGTTATATTTAACTTGGTAATATACCATATTGATGCCCACATGGAGCTTCTTCGATCCCTACTCATTTGAGGGAGTAGTTAGTGTTATTTTTGTAGGTTGTCTACTTTTTGTTAAATCCCTTGACTAGGAGAATGATGTTAGCCTAGGCTTAAGCTTATCGGCTTTTAGTTTCATTCATTATTTCTCTTTCTATCTATGTCTCTCTCTCATTTGTGTAAATTTTTGTAGCACTGCTCTATAACTATTGTAAAGTATCATTCTTTGAGATTTATCTTTGTCAATTTTTTTAGAATTTAAGGTTTAACCTTGTGTTGATCATAAGTTAAGTGTATGATTACACCTCTCTTCATGGTTAATATGACGGCTTCATTCTTATTTCTTATTTTTGTTCTTCATATATCATTTCAAATGCATTTTTTAAGTTATGAAAATGGGGGTGTTACACATTAGGTGACTCATCTCAATCCCCAATACTATAATTATGTAATAAGAGGCTTTAAAACTGTGTGCATATTATGACCACACCAATATAGATTACAAGGACCATAATCCAAAATCAAATTATTTAAGGTAAATTGTCAATGAACAAAGGAATTCAAAGGTCAATCAAATTTAACAAAGTTGAGCAAAGTCAACAAGCCCATAAGGTCAATAAAAGTCCACTTTACCTAATTTAAACACTTTTTATAACAATATGAACCAAAATACCCTTCTATGGTTAAATATATTTAGAAGTACAAAATAATATTTTCTTATTATTATCATACAATACTCATATTTTATTTGGTAAGTAAATAAACTTCAATTAAACTTTACCAAACGGTGATAAAATTGTACAAACAAAAACCTCACATTACCAAACCATCTAAAAAACCTCTTCACTTATCTTAATTCTTAATTCTATTAGGAATAAAAACACCTTGTAGACACTACAAAACTAATCTCTTCAAGAATATTATTAATAGAATGGAAAATATTTCTAAGAACTCTTGAGTGTCATTCATACAAAATAAATGACAAACAACACTTGCAATAAGGATTTTTCTCCTTAGGTTATCTTGTTCTTTTATCCAAAGTCTTCAATTCATCTTCCCACGTTCAAATGTCATATCATCAATCAAGAACCAAACTAATTCTCTTCCAAATACCCAAGATATGTGACATTCTAGGAAGATATGTTATTGTGCCATCCTTTCCATTTGCACAAAGCTCACAATGGATTTCATTCAAGTGGATCACATGCTTTAGTTTAGCATTAGTCATCAATCTATTTTGAGTGGCTAACCATATGAGAAATTAATATTTTATAGCTACTAGTACATACCATGCCAGTGGATACCACCCTACCTTTGCTTCTTTATGCATCATAAGATCATAGACCTTATGAATCTTATAATAGCCATCATTTGACATATATCTGAATCTACATTGATGATCTTAAAATAAGGTAGCAAATAAAGTTCTTAGTTTAAAAACTTGTGTAACTAACAAGAACATAAGGGTGTTGAGGTGAAGGACCATACTAAACATGGCTTAAGATATATTATAAGATGCTCATTTTTGGGATTGAATTTTTTTTGAAGTGTTACTTATGGAAGCTAAAATAATAAAAACATAAGGTGTAAACACCACAATTGGTATAAGTCTGATTTCATCTATCATTCTCATATCAAGTGCTAATGTTGAAGAAGTTACTCCACATAAAACAATAACATAATTATAAGAATTAAGGTAGAGAGAATCAAAGAAAATTAATATCATTTTGAATAAAACAATGATCGGAGATTACAAAATTTAATGATAGGATAATATATAAGGACATGAGAGTCCAATAATAACTGGATAAAAAAAGATCCTGTCATAATAATAATAATGATAATAATACTAATACTAATAATAATAATAATAATAATAATTGAGGAAATGTTATTAAATTTTATGGGTAAAAGAGTAATAGAAGAAGAGTTATGACAAAAATATGAAATTAGGGTTTTTGGGAAATATAGGGGTCTTAACCCTAGTGAACGACCTTATGATATTCGTGGTATGATTTACCTACTTTAAATTTATTTTTTATTCTTTAAATCAATCTTGAATTATACATTAATCATTTAAAGTGAAAGATCACATAAGATGGGCTGAGGTATTTTATCGGTCTATTCCACCAGACGATAATAGCAGTTCAAGAGCATTTTTCTCTAAGAGGTGCATTAGTCCGTTTCATAGAATTAAGAATAATGGGGCCCTAAACTCAACTTGAAAGATAATACAATTTGAGATAAGTAACCTAATCGATAATATATTAATGATTTAAAGTGGAAGAGTGCATGAGTCAGGACTGAAGTGTTAGGTTTGTTCCACCAGACAAAAAAAGTGGCTCATGAGTGTTATTCCCGAGAGGTGCTTAAGACTGTTCCACCGATTTAAGAATAGTGGCTTAGGAGATTTTTTTTTCCTGAAAGGTATTGGGTCCATTCCATTGAATGATAATATTGCCTCAAATATGTTGTCCTTAAGAGGTGCTTCAGACTATTCTACTACTTTAAAAATAGTGGATTCCCTAAACTCATCATAAATAAAAGAATAACAATTGTTATACCTAACATAGATACGTGAATGATTAACTAACTTGTGATATTTTATGTATTTCACATGTCTACGTACTCTCTTTTGTAAATGTATGTATTTAATTGTATCCTTGAATCAAAAGTATTGTCACCTTACTCAATACATAGCATATTGACCTTCCTTTTTATGAGCACTGCTCATTTTCATAAGCAAATGACCTTGACGATTTTATGCAGGTCTTCGACAACTAGATGGATGATTTTTTTGCCTTTAATGTGTTGTATTGGGAGGAGTGATTTTTACCTATATTAGGTGTTTGGGTAAAAGTTATATTATCTAGATAATATTTTTACCCAGATACCTTTTGGACTCTTTAATCCATGGTATCTCTTTTGTTGTACTTTATTATTGTACCCCAGAGTTAATCTCTAAACTCCCATTTATATTTATAAAGATTCCCTCTAATTGCTATATTTTAATTTTAATGGATTTGGCCTCATGGTTGAAGTGAGTATGGTATATCAAACCAAACTTAAATCAATTGCAATGATAACACCCGATATTTTGGTTATAAGCTTCTGTTGTAAAATAAAAATTTTCGGTAGTAAAATATAGGGTGTTACACACGTAATCTTTTACATTAAATGATTAATATCTTATTCATTAGTACTTATCACATTTTCATTCATATTAAGTATATGGCCCTACTATTATTAATCTAGTGGAACGGATTAAAGCATCTTTTAGGAAAAAGCACACTTGATCCACTATTATCGTTCAACGGGATAGACCCATATAAATACATTGGCTCAACATATGTGATCTTCCACTTTAAATTATTAGTATCTCATGACATACAATTGAAAACACGAAGACATAACCACATAGTTATTAAGGCCATCCCGAAAGATTAGGTTGATAATTCTCAAAGTATTATAAAAATAGTTCGTAGCATATTTACATTCTATGTTACCTTTTTAAATCACTAAAATTCCACTTCTAGGCCTAAATTGACCAAATTATCCTTTTCTTACCAAAACCCCGTAATATCATAATAAGTAATTTGTATCTTACTTAATTTAATCACATTAATTATAGAATGTTAGAAAACACCCTCACAACTTATCCGACTAAGAGTATGTCCCATGTTATTATCAAATGACCATAATACCCTTACAATAGTTTAAATACTCATATTTTTTCAAAGGCCTTATAAATCACAATATTAATACATATCCATCCCTAATATTCATACGAGATATATATTTCCAAAAAATATACATGAATACCATGTATCTAACATTATATCTGAATAAATACTTTCACATGTTCCTCCCTTCCAAGATATCATATCATAGCATGATCATAATCAATATTATACTCATATCGTTGCAAATGAGATATACATACAAGCACACATTATACAAACAAACCTAACTACACAATGTATCCTTACCAACAAGGGCATTGAGTTCTAAGCACGTAATCCTAAACTGCCTCCTCTGAGATTACTGAAAGATTACCTCTAAAAATAAGAATAATTCATAATTAGAACTTAATAATATGAATCAATGGAAAATTTAAGGTAAAAGAGGATGGATGGGAATAATTGAAACAAAAGGGAAGCTTAGGCTACATGGAAATGTGGAAGAATGTATGGTGGTGCTAAGGTGGTGCTGAAGTGGTGCTGAAGTGGAAAATGGGTGTGCTAGAGGAGTAGCATGCCTAAGACAAAGGAGTGGCAAGGGTTTACAACATGCAACGCATGCATAGGTTAAAAGTTAGGAACACACACGGGTAGATTGTGTGAGATTTGCATGGTTGTGCGTGAAGTGCACAAGAGAGAAGGAATGGGGTGTGAACTGCTATGTAAAAAATTGTGTCCAAGTTCTGCGAGCTTGCATGACTGGGTCATGCGGAGGTTCACAACGCAAAACTTTGTGATAGGGCACGGTTGGGGCATGTAAGGGTGCACGACTGTGCACTTCAATGTGAACTAACAGAGTGCAATGGGGAAGAAGAAAAAAAGAAGTGGTGTGAGGATGGCGATGGTTGGCTAGGATGAGGGGAAATGATGGTTTTTTTTTTGTTTTCCCAAGAGAAAAATGGTGCTTGGTGGCTAGTGGTGGTGTGTGGTGTGGTGCTTGTTTCTTTGGTGTTAAATAGACCAATAAAAGGAAGAAGAAGATGGAGTGGTGATCAGGTTGTGATGCTCGATGGAAATGGAGGGAGTTGGTTGGGCATTAAGTGAGGCCAAGCTTGAGGGAGCGCGCACACACACACACACACACACACACACATGGGGCACATGGTGAATGGTTGAAAAGAAGAAGAAGTGCATGGGGGAAAAAGGTAGCATAAGGGGGATGGCTTTAGGCAGCAAATCAATGGGACATGTCCTATGGATTGAGGGAGATTATGGTTGATGATAATGACAATAGGGAAAGTAGGTTGTGGTAGCATTCCAAACTTAGTATGTTCGAGAGAATTTTATGTAGGGAAAGGAGGAAGAAGAAGAAAAAGAAGTTGATCAAACAGGGGGGAAATAAAATGGAAAAGAGAAGGAAAATGGAGAAAAAGAAAAAGGAAAGGAAGAAAGGGTGAGTCTGCTAATGGTTATGATTAGATTAAAAGTTTGTGGTTAGCTAGATTAGGTAAGATTAGGATATTAATCATCCAAGATTAAGGTTAGATTAAAAATATAATTTATCCAGAATAAAGATTAGGATTAGGTTAAGATTTTAGATTAAAGAATTATAATAAGGTAAAAATATTGATTTCTCAAAATTAGAATGGGTTAAGGTATTAATTACTCGAGATTAATATTGGATAAAAGTCAGGGTTTTACAAGCCCTAATTCTTAACCTAATAAACTAATCTGACAAGATATCCTGCAAAGACCACTGACCATTGAATAAATAGGAGCCTATGAAAAGGAACTCTTCATTAGAATGATATCAATTAAACCATTATACAAAACTAATACAAAAGGCCATATTGACCATATAAAAGGCATTCTAACATTACATGGTATAAAATATTGGAACATAGATGCATTGATCAAAAGATGATATTCATATCAAATAATTAAATAAATATACCAAGGCCACATACTGTTCATAACCATTCATTTAGAGCATAATAAAATTTACCAATTAAGCATACAAGAGATGTTATCTGAGGTAATTATTAGGATCAATCTCAACATAATAACCATATCCTTCATCATATATCTGAATGTCAAAGACAATAATATCCATACATCATTGGTAGGGCTCAAATATACAATACTAATGAAAAATCCTTAATATCCTAAGCAAGGATCGAGGCACAATACTGGTCACAAGTAGGCACGAAGGCTACTAAAGAACCATAGGTAGGAATGAAGGCTACTATTGAAGTACAAGTAGGCATGAAGGCTACTATCAAATCATAGGTAAGCACAAAGGCTACTACCAAACCAATCCAATAATAATTTTGATCTAATAATAATAATTTCCAATTTTATTTACTCGAGGGGAGATTATATAAAACTCAAGACATTAAGGTACTCTGGTTATACCAGTGCACCAAGGTAACACAATATCCTATTAACTATCAACCCAAGGACACTAAGGAACTATGATCGTATTGGCACATGAAGGTAGCATAGTATCTTATCAACAAGGATACCTAATCAATAAATATGCATACCATATATACGTCTACAAAGCTAAATAGAGTAAAATATAAGGTCTAGCTAGGGTACTAAGGCACATGAGAAAAAATACATAATCATCTGTATGCTAAACCATATCTTTAGGGTAGCTATCCCTAAAGAGCCGTCATTTACAATCTCAGGGCCTTTCACTTTAAATATTAATATTTTATTTAGGTGACCATAAAATCACATAATGTCAAATAGGTCTAACTTTCATACTTAATTACTTTACTACTTTCCAATTATTTAGGACAATCATAGCCAAAGTCAATACTAAGGTCAATCATTATAAATCTACTAAGGTCAACCGAGGTTTAATTATTCGCAATTAGGCGTATTAGGCTAAAAATAACCAAAATACCCCTAATGCCATAATTACCATATCATCATCCATTTTAAATTCTACTTTCATTTTATTTATTTATTTATCATGTAAAGGCTAAAATATAATAATTAAATTATATAACATGCAAGTAAATAATCAGACATAACAAATTTCCACTTTGCTCTTATACACGATTTTTCACATAAAACCCTAACATGTGTGTCTAAAACATCAAACCACATATTACCATGCTCAACAATAAATAATGTATATTAGGCATGATTATTGGGATAAATATCACGATGTGCTTAAAATGACCAAAATACCAATAATATTAATCATGCTAAAACATGTATTTTTAAAACATCAAATCACATACCTCAATAATTAAGACATATTAGGCATTCATATCAAAATAAATATTATGATACGCTTAAGTGAACAAATTGTCCCTGGGGTACACAACAATAATAATTATTCTAAACATACGCCTAAGCATGCTCAACTTATGATATTGGACACACATGACATAAACAATTTATTTTTGTCATTAAACCCATTTTAACATATTTTTGTACACATAATACTTTATACAGATCATGATGCTCCATTTTACCAAATTTTATGCTAACATTTTTAAGAAAATAATTACAATATAACAAACATGCTTAATATAATTTGTACATCAAAATCCTAATGTACTATCATACAATATCCAACATTTTAGTAGAGTATAAGAATTACTTAAGTTTCAATAAAAACACAAAGAATACGCAACCTACTAAAATTTATTGGGCTCCACCAACCAACCTTTTATACCTAAAAATGATACCACATCAACCATATTAATTTATAACCAATAAAATAATATTTTTTATTAAAATATTTATAAATTAAAAATTACCAAAATGCTTCTAATGCTGAAAAAAGGGTAAAAATTTAATGCAAACTTCACGCTCATGCAACATGAGTTTAGCATGCATGAAGGCTTTAGGGTAGGCTAAGGCATAGTGTAGGAAGGGGAAAAAGAAAGGAAATGCATGTGTAAATGGGTTGTTTGGCCTGATGAGGAAAAGACTTGTTTGGATGGGTAGGGCTTGTCAAGGGAGAAGGAGAATAAAAGAAAAGGTAAAAGAAATGGAAGAAAGAAAAGAAAAGAAGGAAGGTCAGTGTGCTGAGGGAGAAGGAGAAAATAAAAAGAAAAGGAAAAATGGAGAAAGAAAGAAAGAAAAAGGAAAAAAAGTATCGCTATAATTAGAATTATATTTAGGATTAGTATAAGGTTAATATTAATTTAGTTGGGGTTAGGGTATCTAATTAGGAAAAAAAATTAGGGAAAATTTTATTAGTTTAAGATGGGTTTAAAAAAATATAAAATAATTTGGATAAATTTATTTAATAATTTTTCTAAGCTTGTGTGACAATGGTCAATAAAAATAATTAAGCTAAGATGTAAGAGTTAAATTTCAGATAAAAGGCTAAATGTACAAAAAAAGGTTACTAAATTTTAGGGCATTACGTATATCGAGTGAACCCATTTGAACCAGAAAGAATCCTTTTTACAACACATATTCTAAAGGAGCTTACCCATGGCTACCTGAGTTCATACTTACATATTGATAAGGCATATGCACCCTCTTTAGGTGAGAAGACATTTTTCCACACAATTAGATGTTTCCTTAAGGAGTCAATTCTACCCATCCAAAGGAATTACCTACACATGCTTTCAAGTTGTTAGGCCAACTTTTAAGGATGGATGAAAACCCATATCCAATACATCTACATACTAAAAATTATCGTTTTCAGTAATTGTACTCTACCAATATAAAAAGGGAGGTATATGTGTGCTAACTAGTGAGCTTCTTTGCAACCTTATAGACCAGATCTTACATTTGTCCAAAGGTTAAACATGTAGAAGATAGTGAGACACCTAGGTAATTACAACAAAATTTCCATCCTATAAACATAACAGCATGTAAGATTTGAGATTTTATAATTACATCAACACCCCCAAAGTAAATGCATCACTTTTGAGGATGAATAACATGTCTAAATCTTGAAGAGATATCTTCAACAACACTACGAAGCTTAAGCATAAAATTTAAATCACCCCTATAGAAAAGGAGCATATCATCTCAAAGGCCAAATTAATGCTTTGGAGTTTTTTACATCTCTGAGGTCCCCAAAACTCATTATCCCTCTATAAGTAGCTGAGTGCTCTCGTTAAGTAATCAACAACAAGAAAAAATAAATAAGGTGATAGGGCATTCCCCTGAAAAAGGCCTCATTATCTCTTGAAAGGAAGTGTTAACTCCCCATTTAGCAACAAAGAGAATGAAATAGAAGTAACACATATCATATTGACTACATGAAGAGGAAGACCATAAGCATGAAGAATTTACTATAAGAAAACCCAATTTCCCAAGTCATAAGAGTTTTTAATATTGAGTTTTATCATTCATATAGGGGAACACATGCCTCTTTGAATACTTTCTTACAAATTTAGTAACTAAAAGTATGTTGTCACCTATGTGTCTCCCTTCTAACAAAACCTAATTAGGTAAGGTTAATAAAAGCAAGCATGATGTTTTCCAACCTAGTGGTGAGTATATTGGAGATGATCTTATAGAATACCTTACACAATGAAGTTAGGTGATACTCACTCACCTTAGTAGAATTTTCCTATTTGGGAATGAGAGTTAGGGAGGTGATGTTGATTTAATGAGGAAGAACACCTATAGAAAAAACAATTATTAACACTTAATATTGTTTACTTTGATAAAACCCCCATGCCTTCTTAAAAATAAAGCAGAAAATCCATCAAACTCTAGTACTTTAGTATCTTCTATAGAGAACACAACATTTTATACCTCTAGACAGGTATACAGGAGGAAATTTTCTTGTTAGTCTTGCAACTTAAGACCTTGATCCACTACCTCTTCCTCAATAGAACTTGTAGCAAGGTTAAGATGCCCTAATAGTTTCTTATAGAAGTTAAGGAAAGCATATTTGGTACAAACATATTAAGTGAAAATTGTATCATCATTTAGTTCTATTTTGCTTACAACATTCCTATTTTGGTTTCCTTGCACATGTGTAAAAATTATTTATGGTTTGAATCCCCAACACAAAGCTATTAGATTTTAGCCTTCTGTTTCTATAAAAAAAAATTCATTAAAGCGGGATAGATTGGTATACTCTAGTTCACATTCATGTAGCTTATCCCTAAGTATGAGATTTCCAATATCATTCAAAAGTGTAATTTGTACATCATACATTATAGGTCTTGTAGCTTCCATCCTTTAACCTATAGAGCTATACTTAATCATATTTAGCTCTTTAAAAGTAGACTTTAATCTTTAGAGATTCTTATGTATATTCAAAATGAGATTATTAGAGGTATAATAATGCTAGTAGGTATGTCCAATAGTCAAGAAACTATCATCCTTAGGCAAAAAAAATTAAATGAAAAGGTTGCCTTCTTGTGATCATGAAACATTCTTGAAGCATAACTAGACAATGATAGGAAATAGAAGAGAGAAGAAACTCAACATAAGATTGGGTAAAAGTGTTAGGCCATAACACATTCACTAAATCCCAATCAAGCTTTTAAGCAACTACATCTTCCCTACTCCACTTATTCAACCAAGTAAAAAAAAAACCATACCCTTTTATGCTTGCTAAGTCCAAGGCTTACACGTAATGAGAAAAGTCTTGTATATCTCGTAGAGAGGGTATATCACTATATATCTTCTCATTCACATGTAAAATCACATTAAATTCACCTAATAACACTAAAGGTGTACTAGGAAGATTAAGTTGTAGCAATTAACTCCATAGGGCTCTCCTAGCCACTCCAATGTTGAAAGCATAAAAACTCTAACAATAAAGTTTACTCCTCTACTTATTAAAGTCACTTCACATAGGATGAATTGATCGTAGGCTCTTATTTGGGAAATGAATAAACCATAGGATCCCAGAGAACCCAAATACAACCTCTTTAATGTCCATTAAGGGTGTTCATAGATCAGATATCCAGTAAAAAGCTTTAGATATTTAAAACATTAAATATCAAAAAAAAATTAGATATTCGAGAAAAAAAAAACTTTAAATATCTAACATTTTAGACTAGATAACAAATAATCTATCAAGTACTCGAAACTTTGGAACAGATCGCAAATGAGGAATATTAGATAAGAAACTATTCAATCAAAAAATAATAAATTAATCCAATTTGAACCAATATGATTTAATGATTTCATTTGAGACTTAAATTACATTATATTCAATTAGTAATTCTAAAATTTTGATAATATTTAAATATTTAATTAAAATAATAATTAAAAAATATAAATTTAGTTACAATAAATACTCTCATTTCAAGTTATACACATACACACGCATATATGGTTATATACAATACAATTTTATGAAAATAAATAGTGTTTAGAGTGTATATGTATATAATTTATTAGATCAAATATTATTTATATTTTTCAAATCAAATATCAAATTTATTTGATATTTTATTAATTGGATCGGTTATTTAATTTAAAAAAAATATTAGATTGGTTATTTGATATTTTTAGATCGGATCATCAAATATCGGATAACATAAACAACCCTAATATCCATGGTAATTATATAAGCAAATCTAATTTCTAACCATGCCTTTTTGAATACTATCATACTTATTTAAATTTACTCGTGTTTTTAATAAAGCATCTAGGGAGCATTCACTCTATTTGATCCATCCATTTACCTCCCTTTGTTTGGATGGATCATTTAATCCTCTAACATTCCAGGTAGATGGCATGAAAGGGTAAGGCTATGTGTAAAATTCTCTATCAAGTTTAGGTCTTGACCCAGATTATCCATTGCACCATAATCTTATAACACTTGAAATTGATTTGCATACCTCTTTTGACCTTGTAGTCTAGCAAATATCAAAGCATAATAATGATAACGTAATTGAGGTGGCATCTCCCCTTGGGTTGAGGCCTACCAACTTTATTGAATCTAGGGGATCAACATTAGTTATAAGGTCATGGGGCTTCTTATCTTTTCTTCCATGCATTCTATCGTAACTACAATCCATTCTTGATACTAACGAGAAGCTCCAATGTGTATTTTTTTTTAATATTAGGGCAAGATTTGTCATCATATGTAGGAACACTACACGGATGGAAA
This sequence comes from Tamarix chinensis, assembly GCA_030549775.1. Classification (NCBI taxonomy): domain Eukaryota; kingdom Viridiplantae; phylum Streptophyta; class Magnoliopsida; order Caryophyllales; family Tamaricaceae; genus Tamarix; species Tamarix chinensis. The sequence goes on from CM060172.1 coordinate 63,423,530, forward strand.
AAGGTGGGATTCCAATCAACTTCATATGTTTTAGTAAACAAGGTACCATTAGGGTCCCGCATAAGGATAGACTCACACAAAAGGTTTTTTATTGTGCTCGTTTCAACTAGGTAATCCTATCTTTTCTTAACATTATAGCATTCGCACATATAGGAGTACCCACTTAGCTAGAAATCATGTTGAGGGATTTCAAGGGCCAATATTCCAAAGGTAAATGAGGAATCTTGATCCATAACGGTACAAACTACAACTCCTCCTTTGTAAGGTTCGTCTTATGTCTCCACCATTTTAGGCTCAAAGGATGACTATAGAAGGTCCAATATTGATATAATATGAATTCACAGTCCTCATCTAAGGTAAACTTGAAAAAAAAACACCATCATCATGGCAAGTTATCTTAGGTTGGGTAACCCATGACCATTGGGAATAAACAAACCTATGATTTGGTTGAATAAAGGAGAATCCCCATAGACATAACCAATTAAAGCATGTTTCCATTCATCCATCTAATAATCAATCTCTAATTTTTCTAGGCTAATGATAACCTTCCCATCTTCGATTAAAAGGGGAAAATAATTTAAAGTGATGTAGTGATTAGGATTACGATTGGAAACAATTATCTCCTTCCATGTTAAACCCCTATCTATTGAAACATGTGTTGTGTCATTTACACAATTGTCCTGCACCTGCATGTCAGTTTTATCCAAAACAAGATTAACATGCATGGGAGAATCAATCATAACCTCACTAATATCCCCTACTTTCTAAATGAGGCTCTGAGAGTAAACATAATAGATGGAGGATCAAAACCTTGCCTATCACTTTGATCACACACCATCTTAGAATCAACTTGTATTGAATTGGGGTGATTTGCATCTTAAAATTTGGGGTTGATGATCACAAATCATATATAAGCCTAGATTTGCATTACAGAGTAGTAGAGATAGGTGGAGGATCGGAGCATTATCCGTCACTTTGACTACACACCATCTTGGCATTGAAATGGGGTGATCTGCATCTTCAAAATTGGGAGTTGACAGTCATAAAATAGATGTGGTCCCATGTTTGTACTAAAAATTCACCTTGGATCCAAAATGTTTGGAGACAACCATATTCTTCTTGTTTCATGCCATGTAAATAGGTGTGGAACTCTAAAAGCCTATCCCAAGCACATTCCAGAGCTTTATTATTATTTTTATACTTTCACCTTAAAATACTCATATTAATGTATTCATATCTTAATATTCATAATTTATTTCATTAAATATAAACTTTTCAAACAATTCCAGCAACATAATTAAAGAACAATAATGCCATTTTCATCATAAAACACTTTTTTAATAACTAAAGATTATTAAGGCATACTCTATACCTATTATCATGTCTATATACTTTATATAATACTTAAATATCATAATTTTTTTCAAATATGGGATTACATACAAAGTTTCTAGAATTTATGTAAAAGGATCATTTGCCCCTAAACTTGATTTTTTTAAATAAAAAATTTAAATCCCTACATTTTATGCATATAAATGTCCTATAAAATTCATACTTCACATATAAAATATAAAGAATCCAAATATGATCTTAAATCTATAAAAGTTACACTACTTATGTTAAATCCTGAATATACCCTTAATAGGTTAAAATTTCAACATATCTTAATTTAGGTTAAACAAACTTAAATGCTAACATATCATGCATGAAACTACAAGTAGAACACATAATGAGCTCAATGCACCACTCAAAATAATAATAAAGTGGCCCAAAAAGGACAGAAATGCCCTTGGCAAAGAGCAACTCATTTTGCATATATTAATATTTTACATATTGAAGCCTCATACTATCATGCATTTTTGTTAAACTCCTGATACTGATCTTATAATTCTATAGTCCAATAGTCACTAAACGATTCATGATTCTAGATATAATATTAAAATAGTAGAATCTTACGATCTTTGGTAGAATCATAAAATTCTACATATCGATTATAATTTTTTTTTATCTATTTACCTTAAAATATATTTTCCTTCTTATTTCTACTATATTTTTTTCTTTAACACTAAACCTTAACCCTATTATTTTATATATAATATATATTAAGCATCAACTAATGTGAATAAAGCACAAACGAGATATTATAGAAGTTGATTATTAGAAAGAAAAATACTTACAAAAGTTTAAATTCTATATGCAAAATTAAATATATGACCCATAAAAACTCTCTATACTCCAGTTCAAATTATCAAATAAATTTCCAAACTTTTATCCTAACTATCTATCAATCTTCCCCAAATTTCCAAACTTTTATCCTAACTATCTATCTATCTTCCCCTGCTTTTTTGTTTATGTTCTTCAGGTTATCCGTCTGCATCCCGAGGTCCTAGGCGTATACTGGCTCTGATACCAGTATATGCCTAGGACCTCGGGATGCAGACGGATAACCTGAAGAACATAAACAAGAAAGTAGGGTAAGATAGATAGATAGTTAGGATAAAAGTTTGGAAATTTGGGGAAGATAGATAGATAGTTAGGATAAAAGTTTGGAAATTTATTTGATAATTTGAACTGGAGTACAGAGAGTTTTTATGGGTCGTTCTGCCTCTCCAAATGCCGACCCCTCACAATGAAGTCCTAAGACCCCTTATATAGAAGAGGGGGTCAGACTAAGACAAATTTGAAAAGTGGATTCGGGGAATCCACCAAAATTACAAAGTAAAAAGTACACAGCAAAAGGTGTACTATTTACAGAAAAGGTGTTCCCTAAAGTTTGAATAGTACAGGTGAAAAGTACAAACAGTAAAAAGTAACCGACAGAAAATACAATAGTAATCCACGTGAATAACTTTTGCCGCGGATTCCTTTGTCGTCTTCTCTTTTGCTTTTGCGGTCGCTTTTACTCAATGCTTTTTCCCTGGTAAAAAGTACAGTCGCCAAAATTAGATTCCCACTTCTTTTGAGGACGACTTCTTTTCACGAACTTTTGACTGGCAGGAATATTCTTTGTCTGCCACTGGTGTGATGCGTATTGCCGCGTACGCATACGCCTCGGATACCTGTATTTTGCACTATTACCGGATAGGTGGTAGTATCCCGTAACAGTCATCTTTATTTTCATCGCCTAGATCAGGAGTTCGAGCAGACGATGCAGATGAAGACTTGTCCTGTTTTGTTTGAGACAGTACTTCATTCATGATGGCAAGGTACTCGTCTTCAGTTTTTGCAGCTGCAAGCTTCGCGGCTGTCACGGACTTTTGTGCCAGAAAATTTTTTTGATCTGGGCTGGCTTGGATTTGTTTTGTTGACGAAGATGCCGGCTGTTTTCCTTTGGTTATTTTGCGAACAGCTTGCTCTGACAATTTCTCGAAAGTTTGATATTTTGACCACCACTTGACTTTGAAACGTCTAACCAGTGTTGGAACGCCGTCGATCTTATGAATCTCAGCAATCCAAGCGAATAACCATGGACAGAACAATTTTGAGCAGAAGGCAAAGATAGGGGCAAAACCCTATCATCTTTTTTGGGTTGGTATAGGGTTTGGAGCAGGTTTAGTGATTTTGAGACTTGTTCAGGCAAGATTTCTGGAATGGCTCCGAAGTCCTTCCACCATCGGATAAACCATAAGGGAAATTTGGTTTGGTTGAAGGATTTGAAGAATAATAACCAGGAGTGAGAATTTCTGGAATTCTCCGTAAAGAAGACATTCCACCAAGCTTGTTGGTAGTCCCAGTAGTTAAAATTCATCTTGGAGTTTGGGCTAAATTAGTATGAATCGGGAAGTCTTGGAGGTAGTTCAAGACTTTGGCCCCAATCCATGGGAAGAATTACCCTGTGCAACTAACAGGTTGAGTAAGCGGCCTCGTTCTTGGTTTGGGGTAGTTTGAAAGTTTTGAACGAGACTGAGCCTGTGTACTCTAAAATTGACTTATAATATGCATGGGGTGCAGTCACGTCCCATGGTTTGAAGTCCCATCTAGAAAATATTTTTCTAAGGGCGACGAAGGGATCCTGGTTGTAGAATCCATCTCCGAGGTTTGAAATAATTTGAAAGTGCGGCTTTATGAAATACTCCGCTTTGGTTTTGAAATCAGGTTTGAAAACAATTTCTTCAAGTCTCGAGATTTTCGATCTCAAGGCAGGAAGTTTGCAAACTTATTTTTCAGAAGACTATTTTGAAATCGGATTTGAAGAAGCGAGAGGTATTAAAATTCCTCCTTCCGTTTGTAAAAAAGGGTTTGCAGAACTCGTACCTGAGTGTCCAGGTTGAGAACACTGGACCTGTTCCGATAACTTTTGAAGTGCTTTGACCATTTGAGGTGAGTGGGAAAGAGTTTCCACCCATTTGAGCACATCTGGGTTTGAAGAAGCTTGCGCTTCTTGATTTGATGAAGCTGCTGCTTCGTCTTCAATGGTGGCTTCGTACCACGATTTGATTGGCTTTGGAGCCAATAATTCCTGAACCTTCTCTTTTCCTTTCCTTCGAGGAGGCATGATACAAAGAGGTTCCTTGTAAGAATTCCCTTGTGCGGAAACCTGGCAATGAGTTGTCTTCACCTTTTATATACTCGATTTCGAAGTCAAACACCGAGAGGATGGCTTGCCACCTGGCGATTTGCTTGCAATATTTTGCACGTCCTTTTTGAGGATCTGTTTGGCAGATTTGCAGTCGACTCTGAGCAGGAACTTTTGGTTCAAAAGATCGGACTGGAACTTTGTTATGGACTGAACTATTGCAAAGATTTCTTTTTTGACTGTTGAATAGTTCTGTTGTGTTTTGGACCAGTGACCAGAAGTGAACTGGATCACTGTTTCTGATTTGGGCTGAGACTGTTTGGTATGGGCCAAATATTGTTCAGGTGTTTGGGCCTAGGACTGTTTGAGAATACCACCGTAACCAATTTCGGAGGCATCTGTCTCAACTATTTTGAAAAGGTTTGGGTTGGCCAAGGTCAGACACGGAATGGACTGGACTTGGGATTTTATGTGTTTGACGACATCTGAATGGGTTTGAGTCCATGGTTTTGGGCTCTTTTTGAGTCTGTCGTGTAATGGTTTGGCAATCTGGTTCAGATTTGGGCAGAAGTCTAGAACATAGTTCAGGCTTCCTAAGAATCTTTGGAGTTGGGTCTTGTCAAGGATTTGGTCAGGAAATTTGGACGCAAATTCTATGGACCTTTCGATGGGCCTAATACTACCCGACTCGATGTAATGTCCTAAGAATCTAATCCTAGTTTGCGCTAATGCAATCTTGGGCTTAGATACGACTAACCCACTACGTTTGGCGACACTAAGGAATGTCCTAAGGTGTCGGAAATGCTGATCTAGACTATTTGAGTATACTAAAATATCATCTATGTATACTAGACAAAAATTTGAATACGGATTAAAAATCTCATTCGTTGTTCTTTGAAATTCTGACGGAGCATTTTTTAATCCAAAGGGCATGACATTCCACTCGTATTGCCCAAAAGGTACCGTAAAGGCAGTTTTGTATCTGTGTTTTGGATTAATTTGAATTTGCCAAAAACCAGATTTTAAATCGAAATTTTAAAAGATTAATGCTGAATATAATCTTTGAAGCAAATCTTTTTTATTTGGAATAGGGTACCTAGTCCATTTGAGAGCATCGTTTAAAGGTTTGTAATTAATTACTAACCTAGGTGTTCTACGCTCTATTTCAGAATTTTTGTTTACATAAAACGCTGCGCAAGACCAAGGTGATCTAGACTTAGAAATTAATCCTTTTGATCCTAAGTCCTTAATTTCTTGTTTGCAGTGTTCTATTAATTCTGAATTCATTTGAATAGGTCTAGCTTTTGTCGGTATTTGTCTCTCGTCAAAATTGTCTTCATACGGGAGGTCTACCATGTGATTTTTCCTAGACCAAAAAGCGTTTGGGAGATCCGAACAAATCTCTTATTCGATTTGATTCCTAATTTGGTCAATTTTGTCCTTAATCAATTTCGTTTCTAATTGATTTTGGATTCGGGTAAAATTGACGTTTTGTTTTAGGAAATTTAAATCATTTTTTTTGCTGTCAACAAGTAAATTAATTTGATTTTTGTAAATTGAGTTTGCCTTAAGAAGGTTTAAATTTCTTGTTCGAGGAATTTCAAGGAAGGATAATAAATTTTTTTGATCCTTTATGTTTGAAAGAAATTCCAGTTAAACCTACTTTGTAAGGGGTTATTAAATTAATGAAAGGCGTACCTATGATAACAGTTTGGCTAATATCTGGAGTTATCGAATAAGTTGATTTTATCTGTAAATTATCAAAGGAATACTTGGAAAAACTAATGGAGTCAATCGAACAAGATGAACAACCAAAACCAGAAAAATCAAACATTCCGACAAAACCAACAAATGCATATGATTTGACAAAGATTCTTAGCAAACAACAAAAATCAAAAAACTTAATTCCAACCACTTCTGAACTCCAACACGAGATTAAAGAAGTCAAAAAAGAATTAAAGATGTTACAATTAAAACAAGAATCTAACAGCCAAACAATTCAAATTTTGTTATCAAAACAAATCCAAAACTCACCTCCAGAGTCAAGTGAACATGAAAAAGCTGAAGATGAACAAAGTTTAGATAAAATTATTTCAGGAGAATTCCTTCATGTATTAAAAGAAATAACCTCCCGCAAATACATCATCAATATAACCCTTAGGTTAAAAGATGGTTTTCAAATTAATATGGTCGCACTATTTGACACCGGTGCTAACCTCAACTGTATCAAAGAAGGTATAATACCGAGAAAATACCTTTCAAAGTCAAATGAGAAACTGTCTGCAGCAAACAGCTCCAGACTCAAAATCAAACCAAAATGTGAGGCAGATTTAATTTGTAACAATTTACAGATAAAATCAACTTATTCGATAACTCCAGATATTAGCCAAACTGTTATCATAGGTATGCCTTTCATTAATTTAATAACCCCTTACAAAGTAGGTTTAACTGGAATTTCTTTCAAACATAAAGGATCAAAAAAATTTATTATCCTTCCTTGAAATTCCTCGAACAAGAAATTTAAACCTTCTTAAGGCAAACTCAATTTACAAAAATCAAATTAATTTACTTGTTGACAGCAAACAAAATGATTTAAATTTCCTAAAACAAAACGTCAATTTTACCCGAATCCAAAATCAATTAGAAACGAAATTGATTAAGGACAAAATTGACCAAATTAGGAATCAAATCGAAGAAGAGATTTGTTCGGATCTCCCAAACGCTTTTTGGTCTAGGAAAAATCACATGGTAGACCTCCCGTATGAAGACAATTTTGACGAGAGACAAATACCGACAAAAGCTAGACCTATTCAAATGAATTCAGAATTAATAGAACACTGCAAACAAGAAATTAAGGACTTAGGATCAAAATGATTAATTTCTAAGTCTAGATCACCTTGGTCTTGCGCAGCGTTTTATGTAAACAAAAATTCTGAAATAGAGCGTAGAACACCTAGGTTAGTAATTAATTACAAACCTTTAAACGATGCTCTCAAATGGACTAGGTACCCTATTCCAAATAAAAAAGATTTGCTTCAAAGATTATATTCAGCATTAATCTTTTAAAAATTCGATTTAAAATCTGGTTTTTGGCAAATTCAAATTAATCCAAAACACAGATACAAAACTGCCTTTACGGTACCTTTTGGGCAATACGAGTGGAATGTCATGCCCTTTGGATTAAAAAATGCTCCGTCCGAATTTCAAAGAACAACGAATGAGATTTTTAATCCGTATTCAAATTTTTTTCTAGTATACATAGATGATATCTTAGTATACTCAAATAGTCTAGATCAGCATTTCCGACACCTTAGGACATTCCTTAGTGTCGCCAAACGTAGTGGGTTAGTCGTATCTAAGCCCAAGATTGCATTAGCGCAAACTAGGATTAGATTCTTAGGACATTACATCGAGTCGGGTAGTATTAGGCCCATCGAAAGGTCCATAGAATTTGCGTCCAAATTTCCTGACCAAATCCTTGACAAGACCCAACTCCAAAGATTCTTAGGAAGCCTGAACTATGTTCTAGACTTCTGCCCAAATCTGAACCAGATTGCCAAACCATTACACGACAGACTCAAAAAGAGCCCAAAACCATGGACTCAAACCCATTCAGATGTCGTCAAACACATAAAATCCCAAGTCCAGTCCATTCCGTGTCTGACCTTGGCCAACCCAAACCTTTTCAAAATAGTTGAGACAGATGCCTCCGAAATTGGTTACGGTGGTATTCTCAAACAGTCCTAGGCCCAAACACCTGAACAATATTTGGCCCATACCAAACAGTCTCAGCCCAAATCAGAAACAGTGATCCAGTTCACTTCTGGTCACTGGTCCAAAACACAACAGAACTATTCAACAGTCAAAAAAGAAATCTTTGCAATAGTTCAGTCCATAACAAAGTTCCAGTCCGATCTTTTGAACCAAAAGTTCCTGCTCAGAGTCGACTGCAAATCTGCCAAACAGATCCTCAAAAAGGACGTGCAAAATATTGCAAGCAAATCGCCAGGTGGCAAGCCATCCTCTCGGTGTTTGACTTCGAAATCGAGTATATAAAAGGTGAAGACAACTCATTGCCAGGTTTCCGCACAAGGGAATTCTTACAAGGAACCTCTTTGTATCATGCCTCCTCGAAGGAAAGGAAAAGAGAAGGTTCAGGAATTATTGGCTCCAAAGCCAATCAAATCGTGGTACGAAGCCACCATTGAAGACGAAGCAGCAGCTTCATCAAATCAAGAAGCGCAAGCTTCTTCAAACCCAGATGTGCTCAAATGGGTGGAAACTCTTTCCCACTCACCTCAAATGGTCAAAGCACTTCAAAAGTTATCGGAACAGGTCCAGTGTTCTCAACCTGGACACTCAGGTACGAGTTCTGCAAACCCTTTTTTACAAACGGAAGGAGGAATTTTAATACCTCTCGCTTCTTCAAATCCGATTTCAAAATAGTCTTCTGAAAAATAAGTTTGCAAACTTCCTGCCTTGAGATCGAAAATCTCGAGACTTGAAGAAATTGTTTTCAAACCTGATTTCAAAACCAAAGCGGAGTATTTCATAAATCCGCACTTTCAAATTATTTCAAACCTCAAAGATGGATTCTACAACCAGGATCCCTTCGTCGCCCTTAGAAAATTATTTTCTAGATGGGACTTCAAACCATGGGACGTGACTATACCCCATGCATATTACAAGTCAATTTTAGAGTACACAGGCTCAGTCTCGTTCAAAACTTTCAAACTACCCTAAACCAAGAATGATGCCGCTTACTCAACCTGTCAGTTGCATAGGGCAATTCTTCCCATGGATTGGGGCCAAAGTCTCGAACTGCCTCGAAGACTTCCCGATTCATACAAATTTAGCCCAAACTCCAAGATGAATTTTAACTACTAGGACTACCAACAAACTTGGTGGAATGTCTTCTTTATGGAGAATTCCAGAAATTCTCACTCCTGGTTATTATTCTTCAAATCCTTCAACCAAACCAAATTTCCCTTATGGTTTATCCGATGGTGGAAGGACTTCGGAGCCATTCCAGAAATCTTGCCCGAACAGGTCTCAAAATCACTAAACCTGCTCCAAACCCTGTACCAACCCAAAAACGATGATAGGGTTTTGCCCCCTATCTTTACCTTCTGCTCAAAATTGTTCTGTCCATGGGTCTTCGCTTGGATTGCTGAGATTCATGAGATCGACGGCATTCCAACACTGGTCAGACGTTTCAAAGTCAAGTGGTGGTCAAAATATCAAACTTTCGAGAAATTGTCAGAGCAAGTTGTTCGCAAAATAACCAAAGGAAAACAGCCGACATTTTCGTCAACAAAAAAAATCCAAGCCATCCCAGATCAAACAAAGTTTCTGGCCCAAAAGTCCATGACAGCCGCGAAGCTTACAGCTGCAAAAACTGAAGACGAGTACCTCGCCATCATGAATGAAGTACTGTCTCAAACAAAATAGGACAAGTCTTCATCTGCATCGTCTGCTCGAACTCCTGATCTAGGCGATGAAAACGAAGATGACTGTTACGGGATACTACCACCTATCCGTTAATAGTGCAAAATATAGGTTTCCGAGGCGTATGCGTACGCGGCAATACGTATCACACCAGTGGCAGACAAAGAATATTCCTGCCAATCAAAAGTTCGTGAAAAGAAGTCATCCTCAAAAGAAGTGGGAATCTACTTTCGGCGACTGTCCTTTTTACCAGGGAAAAAACATCAAGTAAAAGCGACCGCAAAAGCAAAAGAGAAGACGACAAAGGAATCCGCGGCAAAAGTTATTCACACGGATTACTATTATATTTTCTGTCGGTTACTTTTTACTGTTTGTACTTTTCACCTGTACTATTCAAACTTTAGGGAACACCTTTTCCGTAAACAGTACACCTTTTGTTGTGTACTTTTTACTGTATAATTTTGGTGGATTCCCCGAATCCACTTCTCAAATTTGTCTTAGTCTGACCCCCTCTTCTATATAAGGGGTCTTAGGACTTCATTGTGAGGGGTCGGCATTTGGAGAGGCAGAACAACCCATAAAAACTCTCTGTACTCTAGTTCAAATTATCAAATAAATTTCCAAACTTTTATCCTAACTATCTATCTATCTTCCCCAAATTTCCAAACTTTTATCTTAACTATCTATCTATCTTCCCCTGCTTTCTTGCTTATGTTCTTCAGGTTATCCGTCTGCATCCCGAGGTCCTAGGCGTATACTGGTATCAGATGGACTTCAAAACAAATTATACAAATTATCCAGAGAAGGACCTTTGGATATATATATATATATATATATATTCAATTTGTGATGTTATTTTTTTTCTAATCTCTATGTAGTTCGTAATTATCCTTTTTATTTTATTTTGTGGTGTTGTTATCTTTATTTTTTCTGCATAGCCCACATAGGAACATTCTTTTTTAAACATGTAATCAACAATTTGTGTTGCTTTTCACTTGCTACTACTTAATTAGTGATCAAATAAGAGCTTAAGAATGAGCTTTTTAGTATTTTTTTTAACTTAAATTATGAGATTTTGTAGCATATATGTATATTGGGGTCATATTTTTGTGGCATTTGTAAAATCTTACAATCCTACAATCTGATTCTACGATTCAATTTCGTTGATCCTTATTAATTTTAGGTAGAAATATGATTCTAACAACCTTACTATTACGATTATATATTTACAATAAAATACATATAATGACATGCTAGATTTCATGAGGCATTCATTTAGGGGGAAACCATAAATCAACATGGCATACATATATTCATGGAAATGCCATAAAAACAAGGAAAAACATGCTTAGCATAACAAAATCCTACTCATGCTCCTAATCATATATTTCACATAAACTAAGAGTAGTAGAGATTTATGAAGCTCCTAAGAATAAAATAGAAATAAAACCTAGCCTTGAGCAACTCTAACAAGTTTCTCTTAACCTAGCTGGGAGATATGAATTTAGTGAGTAGGGGTAGAGGTTATATATATCATAACTATATCAAGAAGTTGGTGTGGAGATTCATATAAATATATATGCCAATAGATTAGCCCCACAACATTAAAATCAATTAACTTAATTATTTCCAATGCCATGTTTTCCTCGATAATAAAGTGCTAGTGATTTTATTAAACATTGTTAATAAAATATTAATGGTTAACTAGTGCTTACCTTATTAGATTATATTCTTAGAAATTGTTGAATACTAATTTAATGACCCTTATCTAACTTATCTATAAACTAATAAACTCTAAACACCAAATTAAAGTTTCATATATAAAATATATGTATTGTATTGGGTTAGCATTAATAGTAAATTAATTATATTATAGGATGACTAAACTAATAAGCTAGTATTTTGTCGATTGCTTCTAAGTAACGTTACTTATCTACACACAGACACACACACACACATATATATATATATATATAATAATTTTGATATATTTGAAATTATGAGTTTTATGAATATAGATATTTATATTGGTGTTTTATATATTTCCACTATAACTTATTTAGAATGTATGGTGATCATGTGTTTTATATGTTATTTAGCAATCTTATGAAACATGTGGTGCTTATTTGATGTATATGTCATTAGGGTCATATAAAATTATGTTTTGTGTAATTTTATGATCTTATTATATATTTATGAGCATGGATGACTTAGTTGGTTTTAAACTATGACGTTGGTTGAAGGTGACCGAAGTGCTCTACCTTGTTCTTTGCAAAGCTGCATTGTGGAAAGTTATATTTTTGGTAAATACCATATATGAAAATATATTTTTGGAAAGCGTTCATTGTGGAAGGCATCACATATGTAAAAGCTATTATACTAAGTAATATTGTGGGAAATGAAGTAAATTTTAAAAGTGGGAAAGAATCATAAATCTCCTCTTAATATTTTGGAAAAAAAATAGAGAAGACAAGACCATGAATCTTCAAACTCTTTCCTAAATCTAATCCACTTTTACGTAAGACAAGTAGAGAAGAGATTAGACAAAGGATTAAAAGAAGATTTGAGAAAGATAAATCAAATAAAAAGGAGCGTGAAAGTGGTGGTTTCTTGGGCTCAAGAACAAGTCTTCTTCACTTCAAGAAAACAAAGGAAAAGAGAGAAAGGATGTCCATCCATGAAGTGAAGTTTTCGTTAATGAAAGGAAATGAATTGCATGGTGTTATGAGGTATAAAAAACTGAACAAAATCTACCCACACCTTCTATAGTCACATGTAAATTATAGAGAGAGAGAGAGAGAGAGAGAGGAGTTTCTTATTTGACTTTGGGGCTAACTGAATGCTAAACTTAGTTGAAGCACAAGCTAGCAAGAGTATGGAATGCTTTGTGTAAGTAAAACCATCATAGGAGGTGAATAGAAAGAGGAAGAGGAAATAGAATACTTACCATCGCTCTTACATGAGCTGGCTAGGGTAGAGGAGAGATAAATGTAAAGAAAATTAGCTTTTAAACTTAAATAAAGCTAGTATAAAGCTAGTTTTAAGTATAAATAGCTCCCAAAAAGTAAATAAAAATCTAAATAAAATACTAAAAGCTTAAAAAATAGTGAATAAAATTTAGCATGCCCAAAAATAATTTTCTTAGATTTAAATAAGTTGTATAGAAGGAGGAATTGGTTTAATAGGCATAAAATAGAATAAATAGGAAATTAATTCTAGAAATTATAAAAACTTGTGAAAATATTCAAAATAATATCCTAAACTCATATATATATAAATATTAAAGTTTTAACTATTTGATTCCAATAAAAGGCCGAATAGGGTTCTAAGAGAAATATTAGGTACTAGAGTAGGTTGTTTTGTCATGACAATCGATTGATATGGCATCGGAGAAAAAGTATTCTTCTTCTCTAAAGGATTAGTTAAACTCCAATTAGACTTATTCAACCATCGATCTAAATTATTTTATTTAAAATAAATAAAGTTTCTAAAATTAATTCAAATATTAAATTGTATTTTTAAAATAAATTTAATTAAAATATAGGTATTATACAAGATAAAATAATAACATTATCTTAAGAAAACTTAATTAATACGTTCAAAAATGGGGTATTACAAAATGTTTAGGAAATCTTACGGGACAAATATCGAACATCACATAATTACCCTCATTAAACTCTAATTTCTTATGATTTACTTAGCAACCAATTTGTAATATGTTGTGCTCTATGCAATCTTAGGTCAAATGCCAACATGAAAATCATAAATATGTAGTAATAGTAGCTAGTAGCAGTAAGGTGTCACATCATCTAAAATTAATGAACTTGAATAACTTGTCTTATTAAACACTTATATTAATTATTAGCTTTCAATTAGTAACAAATCAAATAACAAAATGGCCCTTTTGTGTTCATCAAATACTAAGTTAGCCATTCCGGTTAAAAACTAACCAAAATAGCCCCATGTTAATCCTACATTAACAACTTTTTTTTATCAAATTAAACATGGCTAATCATCAGGCGTGTTTAAGGAAGCCAACTCTCTGAAATTTTTTGTAGAATAATGAGACACCTAATCATCTAGCGTTTTATACAAAATGATAGGGTATGATGTACACATGATGGGAGTATGGTGTATAAATAATGGAGTATCATATTTAGATGACTAGGCATGTGTTTAAATGATGGGCATAATGTACAAATGATGAAGTATGACGTACAAATGATGGAATACAGTGTACAAATGATTGCATAAGATGTATAAATAAATTGTTTGGTATATAAATGATGGGGTATAACATTCAAATAAAGGGATATGGTATACAAATGATGGGATATTGTATACAAATGATTAGATATGGTGTACAAATGATCAGAGATGTGTATAAATGATGGGAGTATGGCGTTTAAATGATGGCTTATGATGTTCAAATAATAGAGTATGGCATACAAATGATGAGGTATGATATTTAAATGATAAGATATGGTATACAAATGATGGAATATGATATATATAAATGATTGCATATGATGTAAAAAATAACAAAGTAAAACAAAATCCCGTAGAAACATATTTAGCATTTGGTGTTTTATGACATAAAATTACAAGCCCCAAATAAAACACACGTAATGATCAGACATGTTACCTTTGGACATTAAAAACAATTAAATGTCGTTAGTCTGACCTAATGACATGGGTTATTTTGGTTGGTTTTTAACCAGCCAAACTATTTTGATTTTTAACCAAACCAAAAAGACTATTTTAGTATTTGGTTATTCAAGTAACAAGTTTTAACTTACAATTTTCAATTTGCATTCTAACTTTGAGCTTCAGATCAAACATATATGTTAGAAACACAGTGAGTTTTTGAAATTATCAAACCTTCAAAACTTTTAAGTGTTGTTACTTGAAGAGTTTATTTGAGCCTTTCTTGCATCATGTTCGGAAACGCTTCCAAATGCGTTCATGCTCGAGGGGTCAAGTCCGGTAACCGATGGTGTGCCTTTAGTTGCCGTGGCTCCATTTGCTCTTTTATTCTTTCGCCAGGCCAAGTTACGCTACCACTTGCTTGGCTTCGGTACTGAGACAAGTCTCTCTTACAACATTCAGTATATATGTACAGCACGTCCCATAATCGAGTATAAAGTTAGAACTTGCCAACCTTATTTAAGCTGGCTGATCATAATCTTTTGCTTCTAATCATAATTACTTGTCCTTATATTATCCCTATATCACAACAACAGGAACGTAGAGTACATCTCAAATACTGTAAAACCAGCATGAAAGCAAAATCAACCGTAGCCGATCAAGTTTCATGATAATCACCATTATATTAAAATCATCCCACAAGACGACCCACGCGGACGAAAAAAAAAACAAAAAAAAACCCCATTCAACTAATTTGATACATACATCAAACAAGTAGTCGTACTTTAATTAATTAAGCTCACACTGCATACAAAGAGATTTTGTCCATGGTGGAACCCACGACATTCCTTGATTCTTTGAGCAGTTTAATGCTCTTGTTAAGACTTGCACGCTTACCAGCAATAGCAGGAGACTCTTCCAGCAGCTTCTCTATTCCACCACCTGAGGGACTCATCACCTCCTTTACTAGTTCTTCTTCCATATCCTTTTTCACCAAATTCTGCACAGTGAACAGCAATTGTAGGGCCGTACAATCAACCAGCCTAAGAAGCACAACTTTCATATAAGCAGTAATCCTCATCTTCAGATCAAATGCCTCCTGACAAAGAGAACTGTACTGCCGAAGGTGTCCAATCTGTGTCTCTCCAAAACCTTCAATGTTCATAGAAGGATATTCTTTGGTGTCTTCCATTATAGTCTTGAACTTGTCCTGAAAAGACATAAGCTTATTCCAACTAGTTATATAGTCGGGGTTGCATGTATAATCGCAGAGTTTTTCCATCTCTACGATCTCTAGCACTCGATCCATGAGCTGATTTTTCAGCCTTGTTCTGAGATTAGCAATAGCCCTTCTAGCTGAAGGCTGCAACTGTGGGTGCCCATCAACATGATGCATCAGTACCTTGACCAAGACACGTTCAATGTAGTCCCATGCCTTCTCCACAAACTCAGCTGGTGCGGCTGCAATTCTATTCACAATTTTGTGTAAAACTACAAGAAAAGCATTGCGGGGGAGAAAGTTTGGCAGCCCAACCGTCTTGGCTTCCTCTAAGGTCCTTATTTCATCCTCCATAAAGTCTTTCAGTTCATAGACACCGGCTCTGGCCTGTAGGCCAATCGAGTACTGATCGAGCATTTCTGCTAATCGAGCCGCACAATGCATCTCAGCGTCATCTGGATACTCATCATATTCACCTCTAAGGAGGATCTTCCTCAAGGATTCTCCGGTCGATCCAACTATACGCATTAGATCCGTCATAGCCTCAGCCACAGACAATGGTTTCCGCGGAAGCTTTTCTAACTCCGACATATTGGCACTCAGCTTCTCATTGATCTGCCTGACAATATTCGGCAAGCACTTGGAAATAATGATGGCTTGAATATGAACTAGCTTCTCAGCAAGAACCGGTATTCCGACGATTGACTTGTCAATCATCGACAAAGATGGATTTGTTTGAAACAACAATGCCTCTTGCTCACGGGCTGCCTCGTAAGATTCGTCTCCTATCCTATTCCTAACGCAGACAAAACCGAGTCCGATGTTCACATCATTGTTGGTGACTTTATCCAGAAGACCCTCGGGCGCCACATCCGCCTTCGTGACCACTGCCAGTGTCCTCTGGCCAGTCTTGTCCACAGCCTGAGACATGCTTATGCTCTCACATGTGGAGAAATCAACCGCAGCAGAGATCACATTAAGGATTATACTTTCCTCCGGCGTGATGTATTCCATAATGATATCCCTTATCTGTTCGTAGATATTCTCTGGCTGACCACGGACTGCGACCCTTGTAATCCCTGGGAGGTCGACCATGGTAAGGTCAGGGACCCCATGTTTCTTCACTTGCAGGACCAAATGAGAATTCGAGATCCCCTTGGAATCACCCGCTATCTCCTTAGTGGCCGACTCAATAGCCTCAGCAACATTATCTTCGTCTGTTATTTCTTTCTTGTCTTTGTACTCCAGTATCATCTCTTCCTCCATGTGAGCAGCTGGTTGGTTCTGCAATCTTAGAATCAGGGGCACTCTAGTGCATATGCCCTGCCCTCGGGGAAGACTGATACCCGCTAGAGATTCCAGGACACTGGATTTCCCCGATGACTGATCACCGATCACAACAATAGTAGGGAGTTGAATCCCCTCGCTCATCACTTTCATGTTCCGGAGTTTATCAACGGCATTTAGCAACGGATGGATATTGTCATTGTAGGATGAAATTATAGGTGGCGGATGTAATGCTAGTGGGGTTGCGGGTGTCCTGGGAACTAAGGCCATAGTACTGTTGGAGTCAGCTTGTTGTTGCTCCATTTTTTGACGTAGCCAGAGGGGAGCAAAATACATTAGGAGAGTTGTAAAAAAGAGGGGGGAGGGGAGTTGTAAAACGAAGATACACCGGGGGGTGTTTGTAAAACAAAGATAGACGACCCGGCGGGTAATAAGACAAAGATACACGAGTGGTGGGCTGGTGAATGGCGATGAAGAGAGAGAGCTGGGCGTAAGAGGAGTATTTATAACGACAGGGATTTGAACCCGATACTCTGTTTTTTCTTTCGGGAATAAACTTCCGTTCTTTTGATCTACTCTTAACTGCTAAGCAAAATGCAGTAACATGTAAAAGACGAGGATAGAGGTGACGTCGAAAGATAATGCTTGCTACCTAAGCCTACCCATGCTATCCATCTAAGAGTACTATGTACGTGCAAAAGATAGTATTATTCTTAATTTTAATCTTGATTTACTTTAATTTTGAGGAAAGTGAATTATTATTCATCCAAATTAATAAAATCGTATAGTACTAAAATATTTACCCTAAAGCTTTCATGAAATAAAAAAATTAGTTGTTCAATTTACTAAATAAATTACAAGATTAATATGTTATATATTAACTAATAAATTATAAATTAAAATAAAATGTCCTCCTTCCTTCTTTCTCCTTTAACAAGCCCCCCCCCCCTCTTTTCCCAACCATTTTTCCTTCTTTCTTTCCTCTTTCCTATTTTCCTTTTCCTTCTATTCTCCCCCCCCCCCCCTCTCCTGGCTGCAACGTTATTCTTTCTTCTCTTTTTTTTTTCTTCTTTTCTTTTGGCCTCCTTTGTACCTTAAAACTATGACTATTCCACAAAGCTGCGTGTCTTTTTTTTTTCTTTTTTCAACGGCCGAAACTACCTCCGATGTAAGTAAAGTGAAATGTTCCCCTTTTTATTACCCTAATTTTGTTGTCATCTAAAATGCTAAATACTTTTAAACTTTACCATAGCATAGAAATGAGTAAAAAAAGAATTGCAACAAAATTCAATTTTAATACTCGATAAGCTTTACAAACTTATTATTATAATTTTATAATTGTTCCCATAGTCTAGTCGACCATTTAACTACTTGACCCCAAACCTTTGAACTACAGCTCATGCACTTCGTCCAAAATGATAGAAAAGTCGGTAAAACCTAATCTATTGGTCAAAACAAGGATCAAGCTAATTAGAAAGACATTAGAAAGCAATTTATAAAATAATAGTTGCATGCACCTTGCAAAACATATAATTTGAGAAATTTTACCAATGATGAATATAAATAACCATAAAGAAATTAATGGATACATTAAAAAAAGACAATGCAAGATATTGATAAATCAATTGATCATGGAAAAATAAGTTAGTAAGACAAAAAAGACCAATTCAGTAACAAAATAATAAAGATGAGGTAATCAATAATAATCAATCAACTATAAAACTACAGCCACGAGTACACAGTAATAACAACCATAGTTTTAAAAACCAAACTAGTAATTAAATCAATATCATTAGTGGTTTGTTAATCAAAATAGTAGTTTGAATTGGTCAAATTAGTAATTTATTTTAATATAATAAAAAACATAAAGTAAAAAATTATAAAAGAAAATTCAATCTTGAATTAATTAATTTGGGCACAATATAAAAAAAATTGATGTATTAAAAAGTTAGAAAAAACCCGAGTTATTTTTTTGGGCATAATAAAACCTAATTCTTTTAGCTAGAATGGTATCAATTCATTTAGCCCATAAAAACAAACCCTAATAAAAATGAAACCATCCTTCTTTTCAATGATATGTCAAAATTTTCTTTTCCCCTTCCTCACCCCCACCCCCAACTAAGCATGTTCACGAAGTAGATATTCGATCATCATATATCTAAAACTTGGTATTTGTGATTTGATCTAAACTTTTGAATATCTAAAATTTTGGATCGGATCACAAATAATTCAAAAGTATCTGATAATAATATTAAATATTTGAAAACACACAATTGGATAGTGAATTTGTAAAACCCACAATCTAGGAGGAAAGTGTTATAGATCGTTAACTACACGAGGAACTCATATAGCTAATAAGGTTAAACAAAACAAACTAAGATAATAACACTTCTAATTGAAGTATTGCATAGAAAAGAGAATCCAACAAGATTACAAATATGGTTCTATTTAAAATAAAGCTAACTCAAAAAGTGTCACATCATTATTATAAATTCTTTATTAATCCATTCGACGAGTCAAACACCGATATACTTGATTCCAAACCTTCAAATCATACCTCATACAACTCACCTAAAATATTAAAAGGGTGAGCACACTACAACTCAGCAAGTAACTAGCCCCACCAATCAAAACAGGAATCCAATTAAATTTATAAAGTAGCAAAAATAAATGAAAGGAATAACCATGAAAACCTGGAATACAAATTGTCATAAAATGATCATTAAAAGCGTTTAAGAGTAGAAATTACAAACCGTAAATGAATTAATTGTTCACAAAACCATGAAGGATTTGTAGGACCGATAATCAATGTAATAACCAATCATAAAATAAAACAATCGATAACAACCAATAACCAAAGTAAAACAAAAATTACAAATGGTTACAAAATAATCATTAAGAACATTTAATAGTAGACAATGCAAACCATAAATGAACTAATTAATCAAAAAACCATAAAAGGTTAGTAGGATGAATAATTAATTCAATAACCAATTACAGAAATAAAAAAAAATCAATAAATAAAGTAACTGTAGCCCTAGGGGCCCTACCGTTAGGGAAGAATAATGGCAACTAATCGACAGTTCTTCTATCTTTTAGTGAGAGCCAATAGAATATCCTACATAGTGCACTACTAAGCTTGTAAACCCCTATGTTCTAGCATCAAATAACTATAATTGTACAATAAAATACTTTAGACACAAATGATATTTTAGCCTCCAACCAAATTTAAAAAACATAAGGTATAACATTTATTTTTTCTCCTATCATTGAGCAAATCAAACACTTTACAAGACCCAAAATGAGAAGGTAAAAAAAGGGTAAAAAAATATTGCACATGTATAATACTACATTAATAACTTATACATAGTCCGCGGAGGACCAAATCAACTTTATATCTCAAATTGCAAACAAGATGGAGATAGAAAAGTTTCAGCAACAACATGAGAATGCTTGACACAAGGCACCATTATTTATGTTACATTTTCATCACAATGACTGAAAATAATACTAAAACTAGATTAGTCAATCAATTCCATTAAGGAACTCAAATTTATCATGTAAGAGATTATATCAGCACTCAAAGTAAAACCTATTCCGCTATAGTTGTAGCTAAAAAACCAAGAATTTAAATAGTCTCAACCATAATATCATACACAACATTTGAAAATATACTAAAACTATCTTACCAATTTCTCTAAAATAAATTAAATGTTGCCTCCTAATCTCAGATCAACTTTGTTTCCCTAATGTGCCTGATTTTGGTAGGTTTCAAGCAAGCACATCACTAGACCAACATACAACAACTTCAATTGAAGTAGAACCTCATTTAACATACTAAATTCAACATTATATGCTACAATAAACCCTCAATCAACATTTAACAGACCAAAATTTGAGTTACCTGTTGTAAAAAGGTTCGATGTAAAGTTTTTAAACTTTCACTCTTCAATTGTCACAAGTGGTAGGAATAAATTCATTTTCTCCAGCTCTACAATAAAAAGAACAAAATTTCATATTCAAAGCCAATCTCGTAAGAACGAATTAACAACAAAAGAAAAAAGATGATTAAAAAATTGCCTACTTTAATTATTTCAATATCTTTTAACTTTTCATCTAACAATATTGGTTATTGTGATCTACAAAGCCAATCTTGTGCAAAAATCAAAGCATCTACCATTTTTGCAGCTAAGGAACTTTGAAAACAATCAATTACATGGACTCTAGTGTTGAATGTTGATTATGATGCAATAGTAGAGGTAGGCATAGCCAAGATATGGCCATTGCACTCATGATGGGGCATTTACATTTATTCCTCTTCCACCAACCTATATCTTTAGGAACAAGAGGACTCTATTGCCCTCATTGGTCCCTTCACTGATTTCCATGAAATTCTCTTCCAAACACTTATCTGAGTTAGTTCTATCATTTGTCTTTTGGTTATGACTCATTATCTTTAACTTTTTAACCATTTGTCTTCTTGCTTCATTTACATCTAAATTAGATGATTGTGTGTAACATTACGATTTTTACTACTAAAAATTTTCGTTTTACAACAAAAGTAAATAAGTAAAATATTAGGAGTAACCACCGTAATTGACATAAGTCTAGTTTATTCAACCATCCTTACATCAATCACAAGGCTAAAACACATATATAGTAATACAAGAAAATTAGAAACAAAAGAAATACTTATAATATACTAATGAGTCTGGAACTTGAGTACGAGTTACAATACACAAAATAAAAAATAAGGGAATACCATGAATTAAGAGTTCTAAAAAGGTATCCGAATAAATACATCTACCGGATAATATTGCTCTTCACCTAATCCCTAATACAGATAAAGTCACCCACCCCCACATAAGGCATCATAAGTAGCATAATCATTTAGCGGATCTTATGAGACCTGCACACAAGAATCACAGTCTCCTACTCATGGGAATGAGTAACACCTATAAAACGGGTGGTAAGTACGCTACATGCTGACCGAGGGAATAATACTATCAAAATAGGGATACAATTATTTCATGTTTTCACATCAGATAGTAAGTGTACAAGAAAATGAATGAAATGTCTCATAAGACAGATAATGATCTAGGTCTCTTATTAGGTATAATCCATTTTCATTCTTTTATATACGTTGAGTGCAGGAACCCCACTTTTCTTAAGCTAGTGGAATAGTTTTAAGTACTTCATCAGGGACAACATACATAAGCTACTATTATCATCCTGTGGAACAGATATAAAAACATCACCTTCTTGGGACAGAGCGCTTCCTAGCCACTATTCTTTTCGATGGAACGAGACACATATATATAAAAACAATACCTTATTCTGACTCACATACTCTTCCACTTTAAATCATTAGTGTCTTTTCTATAAGTTATACTGTTCAATTTTCATTTCACGATGAGTAGAGGCCCCATTATTCTTAATCTGGTGGAACGAACTGAAACACCTTCTTAGAGTAAAAAGCTTCCAATCCATTATTCTTTTTGGTAGAACGAAGATGAGAAACATCACCTTCTTGGGAAAAAATACTCCCGAGCCAATATTATCCTTGATGGAACAAGATTGTATATATATATATATATATATATATGTATGTATCACCTTGGACCTACTCGTGCTCTTTCACTTTAAGTGATTAAAATCGTATTCAAGATTAATTCCCAGGCATTGAATACATTAAAACAAATAGACACATAACTCAAGTCATAGTTCTCACATTCTTTCAGACCCTAATTACACACCCTTAGCACTCATCCTCCCATAATTTTTATTCAACCATAATTTATAATATCTCGTTCCCAAATATCATCGCCATTATTATACCCATAATTCACGATATAACTCCCATGTTATACACACATACAATAATAATCTTATCCCAAGGTACCACTCACAGACATATCTAAAACCCTAATTCCACATATTAGCCATAATATATTCCATGAGACTCATTTGATTGCTAGGTTCCATAAACAACCTCTAGATTTTATACATGGAATAATGATATTATCATTATAATATATTAAGCCATAATTAACCATTAATTCATTGAAGGACTCCAAAACAAAAAATAATACTTCCAAGCATTTCTCATGATATCATTATCATATTTTAATCCACTTAACACATAAAATGCCAAAATTACATTATTATCTCAAAATGACCAAAATACCCTTAATTATATACAATACCTTTATTTTATAAAGTCTCGTACCTTCCACACACATTATTTTTCCAAGTCCATCAATAATCATCATACCTCATAAAATATGTCTTGTCCATTTATCATGGTTTATTGAGCTCACATTTCATACCATAAGCTATATTTCCACAATTCTATCATTAACATAATAATATCATATACATACCTCTCACCCATTCTTACTTCCTTTCAAACATAATATCCATATATCACAACATATATCAAATCATGAAGCATCGATATTATGAAAACACACCCATAACCATACAAACATATAATGCAAAGACCCTAATCATCGAATAGTATCGTTACCAACTAGGACACCTAGTTCTAAGCACGTAAATCCTAGATTTCATCCTCTGAAGCTACCAGAATACCACCTATAAAAAAACCATGATTAGGATCAAAGAGTTTAACTGAAGGGGAAATTAAGGTAAAGAGAGTAAAAATGAAAATAATCGTAGTCAAATGGAAGCTTGAGATGTGTGGATGTGTAGTGGAATGGGTGGTGGAGCTATGGTAATAATTTGGTGGTATTTGGACAAGGTTTTGGGGTAAAAATAGGGGTACGCGGCCAAAATATGAGGGTTGCACGAAAGTGCTGTAGGCAATGCACACTCGGGCTAAGAGGAAAGATCCCGCATGACCAAGCGGTGCAAAAAGACACAGCAGTTCTCAATCATTGGGCTAACAAGTTACAAGTCGAAAAAGTGCGCACGGGTAAGTGGTGCTACATTTTACGGGTGTGCGATAGGAAATGTTAGTGTTGCACAACCATGCTTGAGGTCGTGCGAAAGTTGTGCGTTTTGTAAAAATGCTACAAACGCAAGGAAGAAGAAGGGAAAAGAAGTTGTGGTCGGCGGTGATGGCTAACGACGAGGTTGGAAAAGGTTGGGGTGACCTTGGTGGTTGGACCATCAGTCAATGGGCGACGAGTGTTGGTGCACGGTGGTGTTGGTGGTGGAATGGGTGGTGTGCATGCCAAAATAGGGCACGCACAGGAGGAAGAAGAAGAAAAGAGAAGGAAGAAAGGAGAAAGAAGAGGGAGTTCGAGCAGTAGCTTTTTGACACAAAAATGATAGAGTGGAGGCTAAATAAAGTGGAAGAAGGGAGAGTGTGGGGTGTGGGGGTGTGTGTATGCATGTGTACGTGCGTGCGTGGTGTGATGTGGGGGAAAGGAAAAGTAAAGGAGGTGTGTGACAAGCATGAGGGATGGAAAGGTGGTGTAAAGGAAAAGATGGTTGAGTTTTTGGAAAAATGGTAGGTGATGGGGATGGTTGTGTTTATAGGTTGCATAAGGATAAGGAGGAGGAGGAAGAAGAAGAAGAAGAAGAAGAAGAAGAGTTGCAGGATGTGCACATGGTAATGTAGATCGGTAGGGATAAGAGAAGTAGAAGGAGAAGAAGAAAAAGAAGAAAGGAAGCAGGGTGATGGGTGATAGATGGTTGTAGAAAGGTGACGGGAGATTATACAAGTGAAGAAGGAAGAGCAAGTTGCATGTGCAAGTTGTAGAGAAAACAAAGATTGTAGTAGGAGATGGAGAAAAAAGAGAAAGAAAAGGGAAAAAAGGAAAAGATTGGGGGTTAGTTTATGTGGTTTTAGATTAGCCAAAAATAATTATGATTAGTGAAAAAATTTACAGATTTTGTTTTTGGTTTACAAATTATGATTTATCCAAATTAAGGTTTCAGATTCAATTAAAGTTTTGGGATTAAGAAATCTGGTTAAGGCTAAAATAAGATTTCTTGAGATAAGAATAGAATTAGGGCTTTAATAATGCGGGATTAGGCTAAGCAAAAATTTGGGGTATTACATTGTGGAACCTCATAATCACTGTAGATAAGACTTTTGAATTACTACTAGATACATGTGATTGGCAAGAATCATAGAATGCATTCAAAGACTTCAAACACTTCATCACATCTTGATATAAAGATGAACTAGAATCACTCTTGTAAATTTCATATTCATCTAAATCAAAAATATCATCATTCAGATTACCTAACTCACTAGAATACTAATTAATTGCCTAATCCACATAGACTAATTTATCTATAACACCACCTTTTCCAAAACCAAAAACTCATTGAAAAGTATGTGTGGAAGCTAAATACAATGAGGGCATTACCGCCACATCTATTGTAAATAGGCACCATAGTCCCGCTCCCACTAGATACTAAGGCTAAGTAAAATAAGAAAGCACACAAAACTTATTTATTGATTCAAACCAACCGAATCGAAAATGTTGCTACAACTGAAACCATAAAAAGATTCTGCTAAAATTAATACAATAAATAAAACTATGAAAGTCACCACCACTCTCACTCTTCCCCACCATGCATACCATCAACGCCTTGAGTAGATTCACACACAACCTGCACTAGATCATCTACTCACCATATTCATCATGGATCATCACAACCCCATTTAAAATATGTAACAAGTTAACTAAAGGAACAGCTAAGTAACACGTAAATACAAAGGAATAATATTATATGTTTATATTTACATAAGAATATAAATCATAGACATACACTTAAATCACATAAGAAAGCCACCCTATTATTAGTATTTATTTAGGTGATCGTGACATCCAATTTTTAAGTAGGTAACTGAACCAGGGGGTCACCTAGAGAACCAAAGTTCAAAGACCTACCACCATGTAACACCCCCAAAATTTACTACTAAAAAATTTTGTTTAAATAAAAAGGTTTAACGGAAGTGAAATAATAAAATCGTAAATTCATGGGGTATTACCGCCATACTTAGTACCAGACTGGTTCACTCCTATCGTTCTAGTACTAAGTGATAAGGCTAAACAAGATTAACATCAAACACAAGTCATTACTAAAACAATGAGAGTCCATGAGAGGACTCCCTCATAGTCATATAGAAATCAGAGTGCAATTTAGAATTATAACCCAAAGAGTAAGTGACTAGAGTTTTTCAAAAACATAAAATACCGTAAAATGTCACATAACTAAAATAAAATGATACATGGTCAAGTAAAAATAAAAATAGAGTCCAGCCGAGTCGCTCTCGATCCCCACGTCAAGTCTAGGCTCAACGTTTAGCCCGGCCCAATGCCTCGTAGGTGTCGTAAGCATCGAAGATGTCGTCCCCTACCTACACAAACTCAGACGGGTCTTCTGCTTGTGGGAATGAGCAACACCTATGAAATAAGTGATTAGTACGCTACGTACTGAGTAAGATAACCATGTGCTAAGGCCAAACATACAAAAACATACAACATAGCATACATGACATGATTATATAGGCAGCTCACAGTAATACAGATGATGAAGGCCGGCTATGGTCTAGATAGGCATATTCTTTAGATCTCTGGTAAATATAGTCGATTCACATTATAGCCTTTATCAATCCATGCGAGTGCGGGAACCCCACTATTATTTTCCATTGGATCGGTCATACAGGACAAAATGCTCCTGACCACTATTATTTGCTAGTGGACTGGTCATGCAAGTAAAAATCCTCCTGGCTACTATTATTTGCCAGTGGACCAGTCTGGCCTCGACTCACATGGTGTCACACTGTAATTACTTCATGTATTTTCCATGTCTTATCATCATTAAATTTGGTTCGTTAAGCACATAAACCCCCACTATTATAGCCGGTGGATCTGTCATACAGGGCAGAATGCTCCTAGCCACTATTATTCGCCGATGGACCAGTCTGGGCTCAGCTCAACAATCTTTCTCTTTAAATGGTTAGTATCTTATTCGTATCTTATTCGATAAGTATTTCACCCTTGACATACATGTCACGAACATTCTACTTCTATCCCCTCAAGGGGGCCCGTGCCATATCTTGAGACTCCTGCGCCCCTTATCACACCCAGACATCCATTCCCCCTTACACTTACACATAATGAAAACAAACTCCTAAAGGTGTGGGTTAAGGCCCAACACCTTATGACATTAAACTCCACCTACTATCACCCTATAGGTTTTTCCCTTAAAAACCCTAATTAGACCTATGTGGCCCAACTTTCTCTCACTTACACTACCATTACTTCATTTATCGCCCCACACCTTATCTCATTTAGATCCAATCCTGAATCATATCGTTTTATCCCTCGATTCCACATGTGACCGAAAAATCCTAGTTGGCCACTTCAACCCTAGTACCTTTCTTCTCCCATATGTAACCTCTCTCTTTTTCATCCAATATCTCTTCTCTCCCATGGCACCCATATTCACTCCTTATATAATAAATTCCCGCTCTTAACCTGCACTCCACTCTCTCCCTTAATTGTTTTTACTTACATATTTTTTTCAGATTAGTGCTTCCTTCCAAAACCCTAATCGGGTCCCTTATACACCCTTACACGAACCTATGTACTATTTTTCGTCCCAAGTCTCCAATCACTCCACAATACTCCCCTTAGCTTATTTACACCCCAAAACAACTTTTCTCACGTAAAGATCATCCCCATGCAAGTTTTATCCACCCCATGCAAACTCTCGAAGCCCCTATGCAAACCTTAGAATTCTCATGCATGGTTCCCACCTCTCATTCATTTTGGTCATTCCTTCCTCTTTATTTTCCTCTCATGGATCATGAGGTAGTATGGTTAACCCCATGTCCCCCTTAGTGAACTCACTTCCCATTTTCTTTCTTTTTATCCTTTCATTTCCATATCATATTATCAATTATCCTAGCATGCATGTCCTAGAGGGTCATGTCATATCACATCAATATCACCATATATACATATCATACTCATGTCATAAGGAAACACACAAACATAGTTCAACTCCAAGCTGCACTACATATAATACAAGTTAATAACAATCATATGATATACAACATAGCATGATATATAGCATCCAAGGCATACAAGTCACACAACACACATGGTCTTAGCTACATTCTTACTTAAAACGACTCCGAGCTTGGAGCACGCTCCTATGCCTCCTTAGGGATTTGGCTTGATTCACTTATAAGGGGAAAATACTATGGTTTAATCTCCCTCTTACCAAAGATTACCATTATTTCTACCCTACTCTTATCATATTCTACTATTAGGGATAATAATGATAATAGTGGTTTTATAATTAAAAGTGGGGTTATTATTCTCAAAATAATTAATCGTGCCACTACTAACCGAAATAATTCTTAGTAGCCATCATGGTTTATGTTAAAGTAGTCATAGTGATATTCATAGTATTAAAGGTAATAGCTTTAATATTACTAATAATAATATTATTATTAGTTTTAGTGATAATACTAATATCGACCCAAACCCTGGTAAGAATAATAATAATAATTATAATTATAATAATAATAATAATAATAATAATAATAATAATAATAATAATAATAATAATAGAAGTAGTGACCATAATAATTCTTATATTAATAATGATAGTAGTGATAATAGGTTAGTGAATATAAAATATTAACAAAAGACAACAATAATAATATTTATAGTATTATTAAATAATAATAATAATAATAATAATAATAACAACAACAACAACAATAATAATAATAGTGATAATCTTAATAATAGTTCTCATCTTAAGGATAATACTAATGAAGGTCCTAGAAATCATCTTAATAGTAGTCTTAGTGATAATGTGGTCAAGTATAATAGAACAATAATAATAATAATAATAATAATGATGATGATGATGATGATGATGATGATGATGATGATGATGATGATGATGATGATGATGATGATGATGATGATGATGATGATGATGATGATGGTGATGGTGATGATGATAGAAATGATAATAATAATAATAATAATAATATTAGTAGTAATAATAATAATAATAATGTTAAACATAATAAGGATAATAATCGAAAAGAGTAATAGTAATATAAGAGTCCCAACATTTATAATAATAATAAAAGTGATAATGGCCGAGTTAGTATTAACAGTATTAGTAAGAAAATAATAATAATAATAATAATAATAATAATAATAATGATGATGATGATGATGATGATGATGATGATGATGATGATGATGATAGTAGTAGTAGTAATAATAATATTATTAATAATAATAAAGATACTATATTAATACTAAAGTGTAGCCTTTTAAATGATAATACCATAGTTATAAATATTTCCGAAGTTAAGTTAGATTGTAAGAGTGGTAACATAAACATAAACATAATAATAATAATAATAATAATAATAATAATAATAATAATAATAATAATAATAATAATAATAATAATAATAATAAGGGTAATACTATTAATATTACTAAAAGTTATTAACACTTATAGAAAAAGAGTTTAAGGGTTGGAAAAATTAGAATACCACATAGGGTTGGTAACAGAATCGGCAATGGTGCGCGGCGACAACGGCGGTGGAGGAGGAAGAAAGGTGGAGAGATGGGGTATAGACTAAAGGAGAGGGAATGAGGGGGTGTTTGAGGTGGTGGAAGGTGTCTCATGTGGAGAGGGTGGAATGGAGGTGGTGGTGCAGCCGAAAGTGGCGGCGCACGGCGGTCAGTGCGGTGACCGAAGGTGATGGAAGGTAGAGAAGGGAGAAGGAGAGGGAGGTAGGGAAAAATGGAGGTATGGGAAGGTAGGGTGAATTCCCCTGGTTGTTTTGGATGGTGGAGGAGGTTCTAGTTGCGGCGAATTAGCGGCGGACGACTGCGCGAGGGGCGACGAGAGGTTGAAGTGGGCTTATTGGGATGGTGATTTTGCATGGCCAGGGTGGCTCGTGCAGGGAAAGGCAAGGGAGGAAGGTGAATCAGTTCTATAGAGGGCGGTGCAGGGAAGGTTTTGGTGGGAGGAGTTGGCGGCAGCGATCGTTGATGGCGGCAGAATGAAGGTCTGATCAGGCGGTGGTGCAAGGTCGGGATTTTTTGGGTTGCGAAAATAGAAGCTCGACCCAGGCTACCAATTGGGTATTTATAGGCTAATTCAGGGGGGAAATGAAGGAAGAAGAAGACAACTGAGGGCAGGTGAGGCAGGTCGCCGACCGGCAGTGGCAGGCAGCGCATGCCCTATGAAATTACGGGGTACGTTTGGTCGAGGTGAGGAAAAAAAGGAATGGCACACATGCGTGAGGGGGGGAGGACGGATTGGTTGGGTCGAAATTGGAAAGAAAACGATTGGGCGGCTGCCCAGGGGGTGACACGGGCTTTGACCCGCGCGAAGGGAGAAGGGAGGAGAAGGGTCTGAGCTGCACGGGCCGGCCCAGTCGGAGGATGGGAAAAGAAAGAAGAAAGGAGAATGAGAGAAAGAAAGAAGAAAGAAGAAAAAGGAGAAAGGGAAAATGGAGAAAATGGAGAAAATAGATGGGTTGGGGCATTTGGTATTTTATTATTATTTTTTATATTTAAAATTAATAATTTTTATTATAATAATAATAATCAAATTTCTTTTTAGATTAATTTGGCTATTTTGGACAAATTTTCCTTAACTTCCATTTTAATTAGTAAAATGTTAAAATTTTCCTAAATAATTTATTTATTATTTTCTTCATATTTTACCTTAATTAATTTTCTTTTATTTTAATAAAATAATATATTTATTTAATTTTTCTAATAAATCCTCATTTTACCATAATTCCTAAATTAGGATTTTGGGGTATTTTACACCAACTATAGGAGGAATATAAATTACACCTGAGCCATCCCAATGGACATAATGGAGATAACAAAAGTCCAAAGACCTACCAATTCGGTCATCCTATCTTTAAGTGTGCACACCTCCTAATAGGGTATAGAGAAGCCTATAGAGTAAACAATGAGTCTTAACTAGACATAGCTGGCGAGTAAATAAATAATATCCAAAAAGAAAAAAAAAGGAAAGGCTAATGTCGATCCTCAACTTTAGGATACCAAACCTAAAGGACTCAGATCCCACTTTACATTCCACTTTAAAGTATGGTATTTTAATTAAGTGTAGTCACATAAGGTCATACAATCTACCACATTATCTCTACTTTATAATGGGTAATTTTCCTAAATTAAATAGAAATATACCCATTTGGGGTCACCACTCCATTCTCCAGCTGAAATAAAAAAAAATTATCCAACCAACGCTTCAAATAACTAAATAAATAAATTAAAGTAAAAGTTTCTTAGGGTCCAATTATATGCTAATATAAATAACAAAGCTTAATTCAATCATATAAAATATGAGCCTTGTAATATATTTATAATAAAGGAATACTTTTACAAAATCAACTCTTTATAACCATAATATATTTATATAAAAATATATTTATAACACACCTATAAAATTATAATATTTACATGAAATTAATTAGGAACCCGCGTGTATATTAAATTTATAATAAAAATAAAATATCATCCATGGGACCTAAATATACAAATTCATAGATATTCATGTAAGGTCACATAGCCAGATAAGACTATTTATATCGAACAAGTGCGTAATTAAAGTAGACATAAACACATATACACATATGTAGGTTGAAAGTAATGTTACCTGAAAAACAATGAACGCAACACCAGCTTATTAGTTCGACGCTCCAATAATAAAATTAATCTACTATTAATATTAACTAAATTCAATACATATATTTTATGCATAAAATTTAATCTATTACCCAAGGCTTCCAAATGATAATTATTTGATCCCCAAAATATTTAATAGTATTTGGTATTAAAGGTGGTTTATAAATATATATCACAACAAAAATATATGAATAGATAAGGTGGCTAAGGATCTCTCAATTTATATTCATCAAATTATTTAACCTGCAATTTATGGTGGTAAAATTAATTACTCTTAAAAAAATAATCAAATATGTCAAACAAGAAAACTAGTTAATTAGTCACAAGCATTACGTTAATTAGTCTCAAGTGTTATACTCAACCAAATTTGAAGTTTTGTAGCCTTTGAAGCCAAAACTTTATTATTATTATGCAAGTAATTTATTAAAACTATTCTCAACCAAAACTAAAAGCTAGGTAGAGAGTAAGAATCATAGGCTTTGTTTAGTCTCTTGAGAAAGTATAAAACTTTACCCTTGTAACTTGCTTGATCAAACATGAAACATGACTACAATTTCCCCAATTTTTTTTCTTTCTTACGCATGCTGGCAAATTGGATAAAGTTATTCGTTATAGTTTGGGACCTTTGGGTTGACTAATTCTACCGGTATTAAAATAATTTTTACTCGTCCACTACTCATGCTAGAAACTGGCAATAGCAATTTTTTACTAGTACAAATTAATTTGAGGAAAAGAATTGACTGTTACCTTTATAAGTTACGCTTAGGAAATATGTGTATACTATATTTTATCCCAAAAGAAGATAGGAGGGATAAACTATATTTAATGATAATGACTTGTGTGTGTGTGTGTGTGTGCGGATGCTACTTTGCTTCCTTATCTGATCAAAGTGACAAATGCATTTGCTTTCTTATATCTCTCTGTTTTGTTCCAGTGAGACCTACGATCGCTACTGCTTTGGTTTAATTCCACGACAGATAGGCTAAAGTATTATATATAACCGTGGAGACGCTTAGGGTTACGGGGTTAATTATTCTTTTCCCCAACTTGCCTTTTTATTTCCAAATTAAGAGTAATTATTATATCTTATAAATAGTTAATTAATAAAATTTACTAACAATAACATATTAGTAAATAATTTAAATATTAACGGATAAACCTATAACAACCTTATATTAGCCAAAACCCACCACAACCTATTATTATTATTATTATTATTATTATTATTATTATTATATCAAAATTATCGGGTATGACGTTACCACCCAGATCAAGAATTAGAGCAACAAACATTCACAAATTCATATTCTTTTTGTCAACATAATACTTAGAAAACTTATATTCCATCCTATATGTCATTGATTTCATATTTTCATCACCACTATCATTAATACAAGAATCAATCAATATATTGGTAAGAGCGAATTTTTGGAATAAAATAAAAATAAAAATCTAGTGACATATATAGAACTCAAAATCCTCAAAGTAGCTTCCTAGAATATTTAAAAAAAGTAACAAACAACAAATAGATTTTCAATCCCCCTCTTCAAGAGTACTTTAACCTTATTAAACTCATCAACATATGTATCATCTTCTAAGTGAGCAGGATATCATCTCACATATTTTATAGCTGGTAGGATTGTAACATCGGATTAATGGTTTCTTTTAAACCTTCTTGTACAACTAAATTTAAAATATGGGCAGCACACCTCATATGCAAACAATCCCTTCTTTTCTTCAAGTATTTGATGCACAAATCATTAGAACTAGCATTATCAACAATTATGCTTAGAATTTTATAGATCCCCCAATCAAGAATAAATTTTTAATAGCTCTACCAAAAATCCAATCAAACTGGTTAACCACTTGATAAAAATTTAGATTGTTTTATTTTTTTTGCAAATGCCAATTTTGATCAATAAAATGACCATACAAACACATATAGCTAAGATTTTGGAATGAATTCTATAAATTAGTGGTGAGATTAACATTACACCTAGATTTCTGAAAATATTGCTTCAACTTTTTCTTCTCTTCCACAAGTTCTTTATAACAATCCCTAGTCACCGTCACCCTGAAAGATAAAATAAAATTAGGTTGAATAACTTCCAAAATAATACCTAAATCCATCTCTCTCAACAAACCTAAAAGAAAGATCATCCACAATTATCATCATTATTGAAGCTTTTATATAAGCTTCTTAATTAATTTTTCACCATGTCACCATTTTTATCGCACTATTAGGATTATTAGATTTATCATCCTCAATTATTGCCACTTACACAAAGAAGAGCCTATGATCTCAAGTTTTTCAACTTGTTAACTGGATTTTCTTTACAATATTGAAAATGATTAATCATAACACTACTTAGATCAATAACACAACTATTTCCATAATAATTACAACTAGCCTTTGATACATTATCAGCGATTCTTATAAAATGTTGCCACACCTTAGATTTTTTTCCTCTTACTTTGAAGTGCTAATGTGTGAGTTGTACTTGGCTGGAGAAGTTGTATTTGCATCGTCTTCTCTAACGACATCCAAGTATATATTCTAAAAGTGGAGATACAAGATTTTTCCCTTCTTTAGCAATAACATTAATCTCATTATTGCCTGTTATACTAGAAATCAAACAAGCATGATGGATATTTGCATTTCTCAATATCAAAATGAAAAGATCAAATAACCAAAGCCATGTTATAAAAATAAATAGCTTTTTTTCCCTAATTTATGTATGCTTTTTCAATCTCCACCAATAATTCAAACATATAGGAATTTAATTTCATACTAATTTATACATACGTAAGTTGTTGAGTGCAAACGGACTTCAAACTCTAGCTCACAAGTCACAACAAAAAACTTAACTAAAATTAAATCATACTCAACAAAAATCACTAAATTAAGTGCTTACTAATTGAAAGCTTTATATGGCTTGTAATTTGTAGAATATAGTTGTTGTTTGGAATCAAACGTTTAAAGCATGGAACCCCTAAAATTTTCAAATGTTCAAAGGTGACATTAGATCTGAACCACATATAAAGTTGAAATCAATTAAAAAAATCAAGAGCACTTAAGAGACTAATTGAAATTTAAGCTTAAGTTTGTGACTAAAATCAAAGCTTGAATTCATGTGGGTTGAGAGGCTAACCACTTGATATTGAATGAACTTTGAGCAATTGAATGGTGAGAAGAAGAAATAAAAGGCACAAAACTTATAGGAGCGAGTTCGAATGACAGAGAAGAGGTTGTCGTTAGGTCTCTCTCTCTTGTTTGTTTGGAGAATGAGAAATTGAAATTTTTGGTTAGACGTTTGGTAACTAGTAGTATTATGTGACATGGTCTGTGTGGACGATCATTTTTTTCCTTAGCACAAAAGTTTCAAATGCTGAGAGGCTAAGATGGTGACTATGGTAGGTGACCATTTTTTTTCTTGTGTCAGAGGTTTCAAACATAAGCACCGCCGTTTCCAATAAATTTTAGGCCCGATTATAGAGAATTATTATATGCAAAATTATTATTATGTATAATTTAAAATTTATTAAATGAATTATAAATACATAAATACATTTTTTATCGAGAGGATATTATTTATATTTGTTAGGTCGAATATCTATTTTGTTTGATTTTGTATTGATTAGAGTGATTATTTGATCTAGAAAATAATTGAATCAATTAATTATTTTTTGGGATTAGATCACTCTAGATATCGGATCACATGAACAACTGTACCCTAACCCCATTTTTCCTCTACCTTTTATCTCATGATTATATTCTCTCTTAAAGTGTAATATCAAGTATTTATAAACCCTAATCATGTTATATGATTAGGCTCATAATTCACTTTTAAAAATTATATTATCAACTTTAATTTCATTCCAATTAAATTTGATCCCTCCAACATTTATTTTATTCATTTGCAAAAAGCTATATTTTTCATGATTCTTCCAATCTAGTTGTTTTCTTTTATTTTAACTCATTTGGAATTTGTAACTCATTCATAAAATATTTCTAAGCTTATGCACCCAGTTTTTATTATTTGTTTTAATTCATTTGTTCTTTCTAAATCATTAAATCAGGGTTTTATCATTTATGTGGCTGTATAATTTTAGTTGTTCTTATCCATTTTAATCCGTTTGAGTTTTAGATCAATTATGAGAACAAATATTTTTACAGATTAGATTTTCAAAACTGTTTCCTCTTCCACCCATAACCATTTGAACTCCAATAATTCACTTTGTGCATTGTCGAAAAGCATGTGTTTGTAGATTACTTTTTCCCCATTTTTCTCATTTTTATTTGTATTATCCCCAAATATTTTTTTTAAATTCCAAATTCTTTTATATATTTGGGCTCCTAAAATTATTCTACACCATTCTATAGTTTTTCATAATTTTTGAGACTTATTTGCTATTTTTTCCTAATAAATACCTATTATTTGACTTTCCCTAAAATTTAATTTCCCAAATTTATTATCAAGGAATCCCCCAACTATCATTTGGATCCTAAGTATCTCCTTAACTATATCAATCATATTTAGATCATGTTTACCTTCATTCAACCATAAGTGTGGTTAAAAGTACAATTATTATCAATTTTGTCATATTTTTCCCCCACCCCCTCTCTCCCATCCCATAAGTTTGCCCCATCATTTAAGTGATTAAAAATTTAATTACTCCCTTTATCCCATTATATAATGCACAATCCCAGAAGGTTCAAATATTTCCCAACTCATGTGTCATTGTTTTCATTTCATACATAACATATAATCAACCCATTTTTCCTTTGTTTTCTCATGGTTATGTGGTTGATCATTTTGACCAATTACAACACTTCTATCCACCTGGTTCCTGATCCTATTCCTCTAAAAAAGTATTGGTTTAACTCCTTACATTACATATTACATTTACAAACCATTTTTACCAATTGTTTTATGGCCTTTTCTCCCTTACTCTACCCTCGTCTTTTGTCTTCCAATCAACCCGAGCACTATTGGAGCTGACTTTTTTTCCTCCTTTGACCACTTTCCACCACCTGATCTTGGTATGTTTCTTATTAACTCTTATTGATTTTTTCCTTACAACTTCTACTTCTTTATCCACCCATATCTCCCTTAAATCATTAACTCTTCCTTCTTCTTTTCCCCCTCCCTTGCCCATTGTTAGAGCTATGAAAAAAAATTACAAATAAATGAAAATTAACTCATGTGTTTGGGTATGTTTTATTTTGTTTCTTACGGTTCTTCTTATTTTTTTACATGGGTTAATCCTTGAAAATAATTACCTTCCTTAGCCCTTCCTTGACCTTCCTTTTCTTCCTTACTTGAAAACTATCATACTACATATAAAGGCTCAATCCTTCTTTCTCTTATTTTCTTTCAATTTTTTATAATTATTGATAACCTTTTCTTATGCTTATTAATTCCTATTTTTGGTAAAGGTGGTCAAGAATCTTAGAAGGCAGTGTAGCTTGGGTTCTTAATTATTGTTTGATTTGGAATTTTGCTTTAGGTAAAATAATTTGACCTTTATAAATAGATTTTTATATCATATGTATTCTTATTATTTAAATTCAAGAATAATTTTATTAATTAAGAAAATGGCATGAGAAAATCTATAAGATATAATCATGAGTTATTTCCATGATTTTATGTATATTATGCCTTTAATGAATTATTTGCAGAATGAGTCAATTCATGACAAGTGATTTTTTTGACCACTAAATCATGTCATGTATAAATTTTGATAATTATGAGTTTATATATATTAGCATGTGTACAAGTGTAAGTGATTTTATTATGAAGTTTGGTTGAAATATAGCTTGTTGGGCTTCATGGAAGCATTTGGCCACTAATATTTTATATGAGTTTTGGTAGTTCTAAGTTTTTTTAAGCATGTCATCATATATTTAATAGTATTTAGAAGCTTGTGTGTGGATTTTGTATAAATTTAAGCAAGTTGATTTTTGGCCTTTTTAGTGTATTTTGTGACTAAACGGTAAATTTGTCTATTCAGATAGTTTTTGTGAAAAAAAACTAGGTGGATCAATGTGTTCATTAGGTTATTTACCTAAATTTAATATATAATATGTTAGGGTTTGGAAGTGTTTGGCATTCATTGAGATTTGTGCAAGTTTGGAGGTATCTTAAGGTGATTCAAGGTATTTTAGTCAATTCATTTTGATTCACTTTAACATAAAATACATTAACTATAATAAGTGAATTAATTAGGAAAGTTGTGATTAATATAATTTAGGGCTTCATGATAAAAATGAGTGTATGATACCTTAGGAGTAAGATATTATTTTATGTACTTAAGTTTGAGTTTAACTTCTATTTTTGGTTTATTTTTGTTAAATATGAAGTGTTTTAAGTGTTATCTTAAGTTTGGTGAAATGATTAATATAATTGGTGATTTTATGACATAATTGGATTATGGTTTCTTAAACCCTTTAACTATTTTTTTTATAAGTAAAAAGAATATATAAATAACATGCCAAAAGGCTTGAGGTACAACCAACTCAATTCATGACCAAATCATTAATACATTTATTCCATCTATCATATGTAGCATTATGACTAAAGGTAAAACACCGACTAGCCCTGATAAAACTAATATCTTTAAGAATATTGTTGCAAGTGTGTGGTACGTTACGAAAGATTCTTGAGTTTCTTTCATACCATACTAAAGCAGCATAGCTTTCTTCTTCTTAAACTGTCTTGTGGTCCTGGCCAAAGTCTTCATCTCATCATCCCAAGAACGCACTACTTCCCAATGGTTAAAAGCCAATCAAATTTTGTTCCATATCCCAATGCTAAAGGAACACTCAATGAACAAATGATGTGTAGTTTCATCTTTGTCATCAGAACAAAGCACACAGTTAGTGTCTTCTAAGAGACCCAAATGATGCATTCTCACCTTAGTAAGAAATCTATCGTGAACACCAACCACACAATGAACTTATGCTTGGGCGCAGTAAGAGAGCACCGAACCAACCGGTACCACCAAACCTGCTCTTGCCATTACCTCATCAAATCATACACCTTGCAAATGCTATAGGCATCCTCTTTACTCACACATGATAAACAATTAAAGGTACGGTGAAAAATGGAAGCAAACGTAGGCCTTATCTTGAGTACCTATTGCATTTGTCAGGAATACAAGTGTAAAGCAAAGAAATTACACACAATACAATCCCTAAGATAGATGGAATGCAGCCTTTTACCTATATGTTATTTTACATGTGGCATGTTTCGACTAATTGACCTTAGCGTAGTTCTAGTTGTATGTTTATGATGCCAATATTGGTATGAATCATATATTATAAATAATTGGCATTATGAAACATTTTAATTTAATTCTATGAGAATTTATGATTATCTTGAAATATTATAAGTGTTAAAGTGGGTTGTAAGGACAAGTATACCTTAATGATAAGCACTAACTGGTAATGTAAGTGATAGTGAAGTATTAGTGTGGTGGTTAAGTGTTGATGTTTAGATCTTGATGTGTTTGGCTAATCTATAAATAGGATATCAATATTTAAAGTAAAAAAGAAAACTAAAAGTTTGGATATGGATACTCTCTAGGGTTAGTTACCCTAAAGGTGGGGTATTAGCCCGCTTTTTATGATCATCAATTACCCTTGTAATGGCAGATTATTTTTTTGTGTGGATGTTGGTTAGATCTTTTAATGTCAAACTCTAATAACCCTTGTAGTGTCGGATTAGCTATTGGTGGTTATTGGTTAGCCCTTGTAATGCTTTTGCTAATAGATGAGGTATTAACACCTAATAGATTATTATTATGCTTTTGCTAAAATATAATTTTTTATTCGTAAAAATTAGGGTGCTACACAAATATTTACTTTTTCATTATCAAGAATTAAGGCTACTTTGAAACTCAAATCTCACATAGTTAATATTTTTTTTTCCTTCTTTCTCCCTTTCCTTCGATAATGCTTGAGACAGTTTATGTTTTTTTTTCTTACATGATCCACAAACTTGTGGGTGATTTATTCTAATGTTATATTGCTTTGGTTGATGGTGTTTCTAGATTTGGGTGTTACTCATGGTTGACCTACCAAATTTAACTATGTTTCAATGGTGGTAAGGCAACAAAACAATCAGAAGAAGCTAGTATCAAGGCAAGCTTTTGAGACAACCTGATCTTAATGGTTATCTCATTGCTTGTTTTTGTAAAAAAAAATGGTCGGTTACAACAATTTTATCCGATTCGAATGCATATTTAGTCTAATGAAAAAATTATACAAGCAAACCCTGAGGTTTACTGATCAATCCTGTTCAATTTTAAATAATATAACGATAGCTTAGCGGTGGTTCCTCTATTGTTTAGTGCAGGTCAATATAAAATCCTATGTAATACACTACTAGCAATATCAATTAATGATCGCATACTATTGAATGCACCAATAAAGAGTTTTCCTATCCTTTAAAGGTACAATTATAAAACAATCAAACAATACTACTAATAAAATAATAATATAGTAAAAATTTATAAGGTAAAACAATCACTTAAAGTTATTATATAAAATCAATACAATATATGATTTCAATTTAGATTTCAATACAGAGTAATAAAATAATGTAATTTATACATATATATAGACATGCATATATATATTAAAAAAATATTGTATATGAAACAGAGAATAAGAACCTATTATAAATCATTACGCACATTACAACAAAAGAGTTGATAAGTAAATTACTTGAAGTTGATATCCAAAAATAATATCAATGTTATTGAGGTGATTCTCTAATAACAATAATATAACATTACTATAACAAATATATTACTGATTAGAAAAAAGGTATATGTTTATACTCACTAACCCATCTTAAGATATATGTCGCCATTTTAACTTGTCGTATTTATATACTTTAATTTAACTTTTATGTAACTCTAAAATAATTAACTAACTTAAGCTAAAGATATAACTTTAAATACATAGGGTTTGTTAAAATTAATAAGACCTAATATACTTACACACACACACAATACTGATACTCAATATATAAAAAATAATTAATTTATAGGAATGATCCCCTTGTGCTACCTATTGGAGTTAGTGTGTAAGGTGCCCACATGGGCATAGCTCAACGGTCGAAGCGTGGTTAAATTGCTCAAGGGTCAAGGGTTCAACTCCTCGCAACCGTAGTATAGAAGTTTCAACCTTTCTTTATGAGGGTGGCTCCTTATAGGCACTAGGGATAGACCATCACGTGGAGATCGTTGGGTCACCATGATTTACTTTTCAACACAATGTTAGGCCTATGTGTGGGGCCCTAGGGGTGAGGTTTTCACCTTTTGCTCAAAGGAGTTTGTGTGTAAGGCTTTGGTTTACCTAAGTCTATTAACCTACCTAGCTTGATATTTATAATACTTTTTAACAATTATATTATCTAGATTGAGTTGACTTGTTAAATTGAGGAAGTGTAGACTTTAAGATTTCTGCCTACTCACATGTTAAGCCACTTTTTTTTCCTACCCCAAAAAAAATGATATTCTGGGTCTCCACTTTTTCTCACACCCTACTTAGTTTTCCCTCTTTTTATATGTTTGTTTGGCAAAATAATATCTAATTTGAAATTTAATATGATCTAAAGTATTAATTTAGTAGAATATTTGATAGATACAATTTATTTATATATGAATATAAATAAAGTGATAATATTATTTGATAACTTGTCTGAGTTTAAATAAATTGATAAAAGTAGACAATTTTAAACAATTAATATTTTAGTAAAATATAATCTTATAATAGTTTTTATTAGTATATAGTTTTATTTTATTGGTTATATTTTATAAATATTTATCTATTAAATAATTATAAGTATGGTTAATACTAATCATAATGGTAATTAAATATAAATTAGTATGATCTAATAATAGTTAAGATATATTATTATATTTGGTAGAAACATAAAGACTAGTTGACATTTTATATATTTAGTAATAGATTTAGCATTATTCATATTGGGGTAAAATTTTCATTATTAACAATTAAATATGTGACAAATATATATAATTTTTAATTATTATATTATTAATAAACGTGTAAATTTTAAGAAAATATTTTTCTTGCAAACATATAGTATGAGAAATTTCGATTTTGCTATCAAATTATAATGTAATGGTTGGTTGTCATTTTATATTATTATTATTATTATTATTATTATTATTATTACTTATTTCTCTTACCAATACTTTATAATAAGAGAATTGTTTGAAATTTTTAGATAATTTACTTTCTTTTTTATATATTAATCTTTATTATGAGAAATTAATTTCTGTTTTATATTTATTGAAATTTAATATTATTACCCACATTAAATATTTCACACAAATACATCAACACTGTTTCTAATTTTATGGCAGTAAATTATTCTATTCATTTTTAATATATATAATTTATTCAATATCCAATTAATTTTATATTTATATTAATTCATCTAATATATATATATATATATATATATAGACACACAAACACACACAATTATATAAATTTTTAAGAACGCTGCACAGAATATTAGTTTACAAAAAAATCGTGCATTACATAGCCAAACTGTAAGCTAATAAATTGGTTGAAGTACTAAAGAAAACTAAGGTAAAAAAAAAACATGGCTTTAAGCTGTCAGCTCTCTAAGTTAATGAATTTTAAAATTTCATTCCTTAATATTTTAAACTATTAATGGAGCTGGTAAAAGTTGGTTTAATTTATCTAATTCTATGCGACATAATTCGAAAAATTCATCGAGAAGACATGAAACTAATCTAATTCGATGTTGACTGAATATACTTGATCGAATCTAAACCCGAATTCAACTCGCAAACTACCATCAATACGACTCAACAAGATCAAATTTGACATTAACTAGTTTTGATAATAAAATTAGTCTTTTTATTTTTTTAAAGCTTTTAAAAATATATTATTTTATACATTTTACTTAGTTTTTTTTTTACTTTTACCTTGGACATACTTATTTACCAATAATATTATAATTTTACCAATTTTTTCCAATAAAAATACAAGTTAAAAAATCATAATAATAAATAAATAGGAGT
Organism: Tamarix chinensis; assembly: GCA_030549775.1. Lineage (NCBI taxonomy): Eukaryota > Viridiplantae > Streptophyta > Magnoliopsida > Caryophyllales > Tamaricaceae > Tamarix > Tamarix chinensis. The sequence continues at coordinate 63,466,440 of CM060172.1, forward strand.
TAATAACACATTTTTAATTACATGCATATATAAAGTTAAACTTAATCTTGCTTAAAAGGTTAAAGAGATTGATAATTTTAATGGTTAATGTTTGGTTTAATCCAAACCTAAAGTGATTCAATCCAGAATTAACTTGGCCCGTATTTGAGCCATCAAAAGTTGAAAAAATATGATTTGTCAAGTTAATTTAAATCCGACCCGTCAAATAAATCCGAACATGAGATAAATTAACTCAAATCCGACCAAACCTAACAAGCTAACCTAAACCCCACCTGACCTATCAAGCAAATTAACTTATACAAACTGAATTTGTAACAATCAGATCTACTTAATAAATTAATCTCATACAGCCTGAATTTATAATACTCCGAAATCTAACCGGCCCAAACAATAAAATAATTCAAACTAAAAATAATAATTCGATCTGATCCATAAAAAATTGATCTTCAAATAATTAGATCAGAATCTAACTTGTACGACCCAATTACCACATCAAACCATTAATATTGAATACGGAATGATGTGAATGGTCCAGTGGCCTTGATCGTTCCCTTTGTGTCGGAGAATGGTGGTTCGAGCCCTAACTTTCTCTTTGCATAAGTTTCCTCCCCTTCTCCAATGTACTAAATATAGTGCTTGGCTCAAAGCATTTGCAACATGTAGTAAGGAAGCAATGATATCCTCTAGCATATTTTTTTAAATCAGGCCAGTCTTCGAATCAATTTGTTTAAAGGTCAGAATAGTATGATATATTAGGTTAAAAAATATAAAATATGTAAAAAAATTAAATTATATAAATCTGATTAGTTATTTTTATTGTCTTGGTCAGTTTATTGATTTTTATTGATTCTAAAGTCTTGAAAATCAATATATAAAATATAATAAATGACTCGATCAGTTCACAGGTCAAACGAACTAATTTGATTTGATTTTAAAAATTATGATCTTGAGGGCCCTATAGGATTACTAAATCACTTTCTTCCAGCCCATCAACTACCTTACACGAATATTACTTAAATGGTGTTGCCTTCTATAATAAAATTAATGAAACTAGAGGGTATTTTTGGAAGGCCATGGTATAATATGATGTATACTATAATTTAGACCTGTACCAAATAGCTCACATAATACCCTATTTTTTTATTAAAAAAAAAAATATATATATATATATATATATATAAGGTTTATTGAGCATAAACCTTTATTTTATGTGGTTTGGTGGTTTAATACCTTGATTAATTTCCATTAAATTATTTTAGAAATATATCTTTTTTATTTTTCAAAATTTAGTTAGCAAAATATTATCTTTGATTATGTAAAATAATATAAAAAATTCACTACTACAAAAATGGGAAATAATAACGGGACATTAATAACGGTGGTTTGAAAACCGTTGTCAAACGCGTAAAAATTAATGCATGGGATAGTTTTGATAACGGTTACAGTTCAAAACCGTTATTAAAAGGGTAATGTTAAAATTTTCACAGACGTTTTAATAACGGTTCAAGTAAAATCGTTATTAAAATAACCATGTGACTATGTTTTGGCTTGTCACATAGGAAAAAAGTACCAAAAATAAAGATATTGCGAAGCAAAATAAATACCAGCATAATATGGATCGCAAAGGCTATGCGGGCCTTGAAGAGGAGATGGTATGAATTTTGTGATTTATCTATTTATATGTAAATGTCGAATTTTATAATAATATTCTTATTTAAGAATATTTTTTGATTTGTAGCTCCTAGCCCAAGACTTGGACTCATGTACCTTATCCATCAATATTGGTACATTATGAAAGAAGGTTAGAGCAATAAGAGATGAATATATTAATAAATATGTAGATGTTCCGGCAAAAAAATTATAAGTTAGTAGATATCTAGAACCCTACTTAGTTTTTTTTAGAAAACTATTATATTATGCTTATTTCTGAGTAGGTGGCTTCAGCCCGTTCAGGTCATTTCATGTAATATGACGGGTTAGTCCCGCTGTGTCTGAGTTGTTTCGAGTTAAGTTAATGGGTGGGGTCATTTCATATAATTTGACGGGTTAGATTCAATTAGTTACGGATTAACTTACTGGGTCGGGTTGGATCGAGTTTTAATGGGTTGACTCATATTCGAGTCCAGGCAATTATCATTTCATAAATCGTAAATATTAGAGACAGACAATCATAAGATTAATGTTACAGATAAAAGAATTAAAAATATTAAATGCGCTTTATTTTCACAAATAAATAGTAAAGATATTTATAAATTTTCATAATAAAAAATATTGTGCTTTGAATCAAACAAAGATATTTATCATTGATTATAATTTATTTGATAACTTAAAATATTTAATTACTTAAAAAAAGATAATTTTATAAAATAAAGATGATTAAAACAAGACTATACAATGTATAATTATCATTTATTACATTGTATATATTAGATACAATAATAAGATTACTAGTAAAGATATATGAAATAAGAATATTATATGTGTTTTATTTTTACAAAGGTAAATAATAAAGATATTTATAAGTTTTAATAATATTATATTTGATTGCTTAAAATATTTATAAATTTTACAAATAAAAATATTATATGTTTATCATATATTATATTTAACTGATTATTTAAAATATTTGATTACTTAGCAAAAGATAATTTTATAAAATAAAGGTAAGAATAATAAGAATATACTATGTATAATTATCATTTATTACATTGTAAATATTAGATACAATCATAAGATTACTAGTAAAGATAAATGAACTAAGAATATTATATGTGTTTTATTTTTACAAAGGTAAATAATAAAGATATTTATAAGTTTTAATAGTATTATATTTGATTACTTTAAACATTTATAAATTTTACAAGTTAAAATATTAGATGTTTATCATTTATTATATTTAATTGATTACTTAAAATATTTGATTACCTAAAAAAAAGATAATTTTATAAAATAAAGGTGAGCATAAAAAGAATATAAAATGTATAATTATCATTTATTACATTGTAAATATTAGATACAATCATAAGATTACTAGTAAAGATAAATAAAATAAGAATATTATATGTGTTTTATTTTTATAAGGTAAATAAAATAATATATATATTTATAAGTTTTAGCAGTATTATATTTGATTACTTTAAATATTTACAAATTTTACAAGAAAAAATATTAGATTTTTATCATATATTATATTTCTTTGATTACTTAAAATATTTGATTACTTAAAAAAAGATAATTTTATAAAATAAAGGTAAGCATAACAAAAATATACAATGTATAATTATCATTTATTACATTGTATATATTAAATACAATCATAAGATTACTAGTAACGATAATAAAATAAGAATATTATATGTGTTTTATTTTTATAAGGTAAATAAAATAATATATATATTTATAAGTTTTAGCAGTATTATATTTGATTACTTTAAATATTTATAAATTTTACAAGTAAAAATATTAGATGTTTATCATATATTATATTTCTTTGATTACTTAAAATATTTGATTACTTTAAAAAAGATAATTTTATAAAATAAAGGTGAACATAACAAGAATATACAATGTATAATTATCATTTATTACATTTTATATATTACATATAATCATAAGATTACTATTAACGATAAATGAAATAAGAATATTATATGTGATTTATTTTTACAAAGGTAAGTAATAAAGATATTTATAAGTTTTAAAAGTATTATATTTGATTACTTTAAATATTTATAAATTTTACAATTAAAAATATTAGAATTTTAACATATATTATATTTATTTGATTACTTAAAAAAAGATAATTTTATGAAATAAAGGTGAGCATAAGAAGAATATGTAATGTATAATTATCATTTATTATATTGTATATATTAGAAACAATCATAAGATTACTAGTAAAGATAAATGAAATAAGAATATTATATGTGTTTTATTTTTACAAGGTAAATAAAATAATATATATATTTATAAGTTTTAATAGTATTATATTTGATCACTTCAAATAATTTTTTACTTAAACATATATAATTTTATAAAACAAATGTGATAATAAAAATAACTATATAATGTATTAATGTATAAATTATAATTATCATTTATTATATTTTAGATTGTTTTAAATTTACAAAAAAAAAACAACCGATCCGGTCTAACCGAAATCGGTCCACCCGGTTTTCTTCTTTTTCTCTTCTCATTTTCTCTTTGTTTGTCTGAAACTCGACCAGACAAACGAAGCCTATCGAGCTTGACCCTGCCCTTGTTGTGCCCTGCGACTGCGAGCTACCATTGTTTGGTCCGCCGTCACTGCCTTCTCTCCAGCTGGAACCTATGCTCCCTCCCTTGTTTCTCCGTCGTCGCCCGACACCACAACCGTCCGTTGATTGCACTACCACGCCTGTGCCACGCCACCACAGTCGACCCCGTTCTGCTGTCCTCCCTATCGACTAAATTGAACACCGCTAGGAGCAACCAGCCACCTCCGGTGCAGCCGACCGCTATCAAGTGTTCCTTCACCACCGGTGTTACTCCAGCATCTCTTATCCCACCCAATTTCATAACAATTCGGTTGGTATATTTATCTTAAACCCTAACTTTCATTTTCATTAATTTTTTTATGAATTAGCTAATGATAATCGAAATTGGTTATTGAATGATGTATGTATATGTTATATGACTGAAATGGAATAGTTAATTGCAATATGTATAGTTGAATTGTGAAAATTAGATTTTTGTCCCGGTTATGTTCGGATTTATCGGATTCATCTGATTAAGCTATTTTCGATAAATTGTTTATGCAATATACTGTGAAATGTGCTGGATCTTTATAACTTATGCATGAATTATGGATGTTATCGGAAATTTTTCTAGATCTTTTAATTTTGTTAAGTTATTGTTGGGTTGATGAGTCTCTTGATCAAAAGTTGGACTCCTTTTCCGAAACTAGATTTATGTGGAAAGCAAGTAAAGAAGTCGTGTTTAATCGCTCCTACTCTTTCGGCTGGCATAATACGATTTCATCGGCTATAGCTATTGTTCCTAAAACAGATCATGTTTCATATACTTCATCCAAATGGCAATGAGTTTCGAGCCACACTCAAATTATTTATAACAGGTCCATTTAAATTTTTCGATTCTCGATTAGGTATAAGCTATACCTAATATATATATAAATTTATACTTTGGCTAGTTTTTGTCCTTTTTGTAATCCTTTTTGGACTTCTAATTTATTTTTATACTTTTATTTCTATTCATATTCCTCATACATATTAGCAATCTGCAAATCATTTTTAGTTATGAATGAACTAAATTTTATTTTCAAAGTCTCAAGAGATCAAAATATAGTATTAACTTACACAAATATAAACTATACCAATATCTTAATTAAAAAAACTAACAAAAATAGTTCAACCAGTATAATATTTATTTAGAGCATCTGGTGTAAAAAAAATATATTATAATTTCAAATTCAGGGACTTTAAATTTAGAATTATGGTTATGGGAAAAAAATTTACCCTCAAGTGCTACACGTGACGAGTGCATGTTGTTGTACAGATCATTGAAGTTGATTTTTGATACTTTCTAATATATTTTTAGCTAAATTTATACTGCTAGAATATATATATATATATATATATATATATATATAATGGTTAATATTAACTGTAAAAAAATTTAACTACAAAAGTATTTTTTTATGCAATCTTTTTTATATCATTTATTATATCTTTTTTTTTCATATTCATTTCTCTACATAATTTATCTTATTAATTTATCTATTTGTATTTATTTTATTAATTTCTCTACTTATATTTATTTTATTAATGTTATTATATTTATATTTTTATTGTAATATGTTTATTAATTATTATTATTATTATTATTATTATTATTATTATAGTAAAAAAATATAATAAGGTATTTTAAACATAATTTAAATTAAATATTAATTTTATATATTTCCATAAATTATTAATTATTATATATAAATTAATATAAATTAAAAATTAAATAATGTAAAATATAAATAATTAATATTATAATTAATAAAAATAATTAGATATTGTAAATTTAAAATTGATGAACGTAGAATACTAAATTATATTTAAAGTAAATTAATAAAATTAAAAGAAAAAATATAACTAAAACTTTAAATTTAGGGTTGTAACATGAGATACTCTTGATAAGGGGTATAATTATTGCTTGTTGGATTTTGTGGGTGATAACTGATAAAGGACACTATTATGCTATTCTATTAAGAGTTTCTTCAAATAGGTGGATTAGTGGATGTAATGGAACACTTTTTGAAAATTATTTTATAGGCTTACAACTGGATATTTGTCTTTTTATTTTGGTTTTTTATTTATTAATAATATATCTTATTATGATATCATTAATAAATAAGAGTGTCTAGGGTAAAATTATAAAAAATAAGTACAATTTATAAAATACTATATTTTTAAAAGCTTTAAATGAATAATAAAATATGTGTAATTTATTATTATTATAATATATTTTGATGTCTAATCGGGTTAATGTTGGGTCGGGTCGGGTTCGGATTGGATTTATTTTTATTAGGTCAGTGTCGGGTCTGGTCAATATTGGGTCAGGTCGGGTTGCTAAATTTTTCGGGTCTTATCGGGTTGGATTTCGCTCGGATCGGGTCAGGTTAGGCTAGTCGGGTCAACTTTTGCTAGCTCTAGGCCTGACTCCAAATTAATTCCTAAATTACATATTTCAATATATTCAAGTTTAATATCATATTGTTTTAAGGTTTTTCCTAAATTTTTATGATTTTTAAAGTTTATTTAATATTTATTCTATTTTATGCCTATTAATTAGATTTTTCCTTCTTTAAAATTTATTTGAATTTATGAAAATTACTTTCTAGTATCCTAAATTTTATTTCCATTTTTTAGCTTATGGTACTTTATATGGCTATTATTTGAATATTGAGGAGTTTATTATGCCTAAAACTAGCTATAAAATAGTTTTCTTTATTTTTCTCTTTCATATTTTTGTGTCCACGATCCTAAAGACGTGTTGCCTGCACTCCTAACCCACATGTCGTGATTTACTTCTGTCATATTAGCCTAGGACATGGTTGGCAGCGGCATCTAAGGTAAGACTATTGACTTTTCAAATATAAGGGATGCTCATAAATCAAATATCCGATGATATTACATTTGCTAAAAAGCTTAGAATATTCAGAAGATTGAATATCTAAAAGGAAAAAAAAACTTCGCATATGCAAAAATATGTATTGGATCTCAAATAATCCATAGATTATCCAAAAATTTTGAATATACTACAAATAAAAAAAATTAGATAAAAAATTAATAAATCAGTCCAACTTAAATTGATATGATTAAATAATTTATTTCAAATCTTAAATTATACTATATTGTGATCCCACATTTATAATAATATTTCAATATTTAAAAAATTATTAATTAAAAAGTATTTTTTTTGCTATCAATAACTAATTTTAGATTATATATGCAAATATATATATATATATATATATATATATATATATATAATATTAATTGAATTAGATATTATTTGTATCTATTACATCTGATATCCAATTTATTTGTCATTTTAGTGATTTGATATGTTATTTAATATGAAAAAAAATATTATATTAGTTATTTAATAGTTTGAATCAAATCAATTTAAATATTAGAATAATTTATCAGATATCAAATCACATGAACAACTCTTAGCTCTTCCATGTAGGAGTCATGGCATGTCTTCTTTTCCCTCGTGCCCCTTCTTTTCACCTTGTACGAGTGATTTCTCTCATATAAAGCACTACACTCTTACCTCTTAGGTGTTCATTTGGTATGAGGGTAATAGAGGTGAAAAAATTATCCCTATATTTTATATTTTTTGTATAATCTATTTAAAATTAAATATGTTTATTCTAATGAATATCCATTTTAGATCTTAATTTGATCTAAAATGAGTATTTTATTAAAAAAATATATTTATTATTATTAAATACTTAATATAAAAGACACAAAATAGGAAAAAACAATTTCCACCCCTATTACCCCCATACCAAACAATCCTTAAGTGTAATCGATAATCACTAAATTCCACTCAAAATCAAATAAGAAACTCCTCCCCCTCTCCCTTCTCTGATTTTCATATGCCTTAAAGTGTGGGAGGGAAGATTTCGTTTGGCTTTTATGACATAGAACCTTCCACATTTCATTTTCTTTTAATTAAAAATTATTTGAAGTGTAGAAATCTCATTTCCTCTATGCTTTATCTTATTGTTACTGAGTTTGATTCTTTCCTCCTTCATTTTCTTGATTTTTCTCTTATCTTATGTTCTCTTAATCTTTAATCTAACTTTGTTATACTTATGTTAAATATACAAGAGTAAGATTTTAGAGAAAAGTTGAAGAAATCCTTGATTTTTTCTTCTTAGTTTTGCTAATATTATGAGGAGGTTGAATATCTCATTTTTTTCATCTTACTTTATCTTTCTTATGTAATTAACTTGTTAAAAATAGCTTCTTCTTTTCTTTTCTTTTTTTAAATCTTGCTATTTCATAAGGTGGTAAAAAGGAGTTTGTTAGAGTTGCTCAAAGCTAGTCCTTAATTATTTTCAATAGAAATCTTAGGATGTTGGTAAATCTTACTCCTCCTAAATTTGTATTAATAAATGTTAGTGGCATTATTATGGTTATTTATATTGTAGAGCATGTTTTAATATTTTTATTGTATTTTCAGGAAAAATGTGTATAACATGCTATTTTATAATTTTTTTCCATATAAGTAACTTATAAAATTTTATGTGTGAGCACGCTTAATTATGTATTTTTAGTATGTATATGCAAGCATGATGATATGAAGTTATATTTTACCAAATAATATTATGCATAATATATATATGCTTTGACCAAGCCAAATTTGTCCTTGCTAAGACAATTGTTTGTGATTTTAAGCTTACTATTAAATTTATTGCATATTTTGTTGATAATATGTGTAACACCCTCACTCCTAAAAAATTACATTTTAGAACATTTACGAAAGTGAAAATATGAAAACAATCATATAAAAAATAGAGTGTTAACACTGTATCTAATACAAGATAGATCTCTTATCTTCTTTCTTCTGCTAGACACAAAGCTAATGATACATATGAGATCCAACTTGGGTATTACTAGATGTTGGTGTTCTTGCAATGAAAAATAACCAAAAATAAAAGAGGAAATGGGGGGAAGAAAATAAGATAAAAGATTTATTCTTGGTAACTCATTGAATCAATAATTCCAAGAACACCTAAATTATACGATTTTTAGGATAAATCATGTAAGATTTCTACAATGAAACTTCAAAGTCTTGCACTTGAGGATGAAGAGGGCTCTCGGTTTTTAGAGAGAAAAGTGACAGCCAAGGTAAGTTATTCTTCTCATTCCATAATACTTTAACAATAAAAAAATAAGTGAAGAATTAAATTTTACAACTTAAACAACTAATACTTGTGTTAAAGCCTAAAACAAGGACAAAAATAAAGCTTAGACTCCAGACCATGCATCTCAGTTTTGGGGGGAGTATTGAAGTTGATTTTTAAACCCCCTAATCACTTCTTCAAAAGATACAAAAGTTAAAACAATCACATACACAAAAAGAAAGGGACAAAGACCTCTTTCAACCTTGTAAGTAACAAAAATAAGTAAAGAATATCTTCCAGCCTTCTTTACTCTTCCCTAAATCTAATTTGTGCTTCCAAAGTGCTAAAAGTGACTTTTCATTCAAAGTAAAAGTGAATTGTGGTTGATTTTTTTGATCTCTTAAGGATGATGTGTCATAGACTCATAGCTTGCTTGTGTGGGATGCTAGTTTCGAAAAAAGAGGAAAGAATGGTTCAAAATAAAGGAGTAATTAATAAAGAAAACACTAGGCCAAACATGACTTAGGGTTATTCTTTTTAGCATTTTGATGGAGAGGAAAATAAGGGATTTTTACATGGCTTGCATGTCTAAGGTTTGGTAGATAATTAATTTGTCCAAGTAAGAAGGGTTTTGTGATCTTCAAACTTGAAAAAGTAATAGCTAAAATGCGATCCTCCATTGTGGACGCTTATGCATCAATGGAATGTCCAACCAATCAAACATAAGAAAATCTATGGTGCATAAGATAAACCACTTAAAAGATAAAAAGTGTTAAGGCTTACAAATTAAGATCATATAATCCTAAAACCAATACAAAATTACACTAGAGGAAATTTATAACTAATCTAAATAGAAGGGAAGACAAATAGATCACTCAAGGACATCAAAAGTAAATGCCTCTAGAAAGGCCTACCCTTAGATAACCCAACTATACTTGAAGAGATCTTAGATCAATCACTAGTTGTTATCGAAAACATGCACAAGGCCTCCTACTCATAAGATTGAGCAATGGATTGCAACCACAACCTCAACAATATACATACATACTGAGTAAACCAATATACCAATGTTATATAGATCATGATATGTGCAAGCCCCACATATACATGCTCATGATATAATATACCAAGACGAGCTTACAATACTCCTATCATGCCATTCATATACTTCCATATAAGGTCATGCTTGGACATACTTGGATCTATCAAAATATGTTTGATCATCATTATAAAAATATATAGGAACATGAATGCTACAACGTACTTGGACACACATGTCATATTCATGAGGAAACATGGACCACTTAGGTTATCCCTATACTTGCTCATAAGGTATATCCCATAGAGTAATTAGCATATAGATGCACATAAGACACTTCAACCATGGGTTCTTATGATAGGAGAATCATGATTACACATAATATGGACCATGCAATGTTTCAATGGAATATGTGAGAACAAGACAATCATATGAAAATGGAGCACTTAGGGTTAAGTACATGGTATCACATTATGTGTGTGTGTGTGTGTGTGTGTGTCTGATGGATATACCACATTATTCATTCTAAGAAACATTACCATCATGGAATAATTGAGGAAAGTAAATGAGGTTACATAATATACTTAGAACCAAATGGTTATTATCTTTCATTAAAGTGATCATAGAGTTTCCTTACACCAACTTCTTGAGAAATAGCTGTGATTATCTCTCATGCTCTCTCAATATCCGTGAAAGTCACACCAAATAAGTAAATAGACATAAAAGTTGACCAAATTCAAGAAAGTTGGAAGACATAAGCCCAACCAAAACCAAAATAATCTATCATGGTAACTATACCCTTTAATATTGATACCCTTTAATACATCATCAATGTCTAAAGTAGAAAAGGCATCGAGAGAAACTAGGATCCCATTTGAAGTTAATGATCATAAAAACGCCAGAAGTCATACTAACCCCCTGTAACTAATTGAAGATCGGATAACCTAGATGCATAAAAATGCTTGTTTCACTTTAAGAAACTAATATCTTATTAGAATAAGATTTTATATGACACCAAGGTCCACATACCATATCATTCTAAGTAATGTACCATTTCAATGTAAACACAACCATGTAAGGTTCTCACATTATCTATTATTCCCATTAGGGGTATTTGGAGGTGATAACTCCATTCCTTAATTATTTAGGCCAAAAAGGATAATTCAAATATTAATATCAGTCATAGATATCCAAGCCACCATTTAATTTTTATTTATTTCCATTCATTCATAATTTAAGTACGTTAAGGCCTAGGACTAGAGTCACAATCCTATTTCCATTACTTAACCCTATTCTTACCATCTATTAAAGAACATTTTAAGTTGATCCCTGAGGTTAAGGATGATGGTCCAAATGGAGGTCAAATAGAATTCAACCTTAATTTGGATTATTCATACATTTAATTAAATATCTAAGCAGATATTATTGTTTATAACTGAAGTCAAAGTAGGGTCAACTTAAGGTCATCATATATATCAATGTTATTTTATTCTAATCATTCTAGGTCATTCAAGATAAGAGATTTCACATTTTAAGGCTAAGGTATAGGTTATGAGAAGTCCATTAACCACTATTAGGGTTTGTTATTTAGGTACTAGCCATGAGAAAAAGTCATGTTTAACCATCTACTCCTCAAATTAATTCATAGTCAAGAGAAAGGCCAAAGTGTTAGGTTATGGTCAAACTTTCTCAACCTAGGGTTAGTTTCTACAAATTATAATCCATCATTTAAAGTTAATTAATCTATATCAATGTATAGATATTAGCATCTTAGACCGCTATTGAAGTATAAGAAAATCAAGATATCATATTTGATAAAAATAAAAAAAAAGTTGACAAGAAAGGAATTTCTAGCTAAGACTAGTCAATTGGTTTCGGCACTATCAAACCTTTAAGTGGTTGTGATCATTGATTGGATTGGGCACTGTTAGACCTTCATAGTGGTTGTGAACCAGTCGATTAGTCACCAACCAACTATTTTACAAACTAGTTGATGGGTTTGGTCAAACGGATCGATGGGTCTAAATTGAGGCTAATACCACTAGGGTCACAAGTTAATTGGTCAATCAATCATCTAGACCTTCCAATGTGCCCCAATGACTAGTTAGTGGGTTACGATGACTAATCAATCAGTCTCCTAGTCTAGTCAATTGGTCACACAGATTAACAGATTAGTTAAACAAAAAAAAATAGATGTTAAGCACATTCACTGAAGTTGTTCAAGTTTTTCTCATTCAATTGGAACATCAATCATTAATCATATAAGGTTCTCAACAAGTAATATTCATTGATTAACATGTGCAATACGTAAATCATGCTTAGAATCAATTTCATATTGAAATCATTCTTGCACCTTTATCAAAATCATTGATAGAACTAAAGAGTCTTATTCTACGTTATTTTATGCCATAAATTAATGTAAAACAATATATACATCATACTAAACATGATAATGGTGCTTAAATTCTCATAAGGCCAAAGGTAGCCATAAGTTCAAATCTTACCCATGATGTTAATGCACACAATATTCCAAGTTTGTTTTTTCTACCTAATCTTTCATATATTCAATTCATAGCATGCTCAACACAATTTTTTTTCCTTCAAAACTCATGCTTTCAAAAAGACATAGAACATACACTTCACTCATACCATTTTTCCATGAAATAGAAGAGATAATGGTTTGCCTTAAGAAAACTTTATAAAACCCATAGAAAGAGAGAAAAAATCTTCCTCACCTTGAAAATCCAAACCCCTCAACTCTTGAACACCTTAAAAGATAAAATTTAAAAATAGTAACGCCCTTAAAATATCATAGGAACTAAAATGAAATTAGAGTGTAAAGGGGAAAAATAAGAGAGAATCAACCTCCTCAAGAGAAATAGATAAACTAAGGGTAAAAGAGACAATCTCTCACTCTTTTTCCAAATACAACCCTATCTTGTTTAAGAGTGAAACAAGGAGTTAGAGGAAGGATTATAAGCGGGAAGAAAGGTAAGCAATAGAGAGAGAGAGGGAGAGAGAGTGTGTAACACTCCCAAAATTCACTACAGAAAAATTTTATTTTATTTAAAAATTAGTGGAAGTAAAAACCACAAATTTCAGGGATATTACCGCTATACTTGGTACTAGACTAATTTTCTCCTACCATTCTAGTACCAAGCTAAGGCTAAAAATAATAAAATACAATTTACTCAAATTCAACCTTCATTTAAATCAGAGTAGCACATTAAATTCGTTACAAGAGGTAAGGCCCACTATTAGTGGTTACAAGAGTAAAACCATTTAAATAAGGAAATAAAAGGTTAAAAGAGAAACCCTAAAATATTTCCAGGACAATCCTTACACTCTTACCCGATAATAGCTTGAATAACACCTATAATAAACCTGTAAGGGGCGCTGCCTATTAAATAGGTAGGGGCACACAAATGAAACCCGTCAGTACTATGGTACTGAGTAACCCCTTTATACCAAACTAAAAGGTAGGGCCCGCATGCAACACATCATACTTAAACAAAAGTAAAGACCATATCATAAGCAAGCATGTGAATAATCTTAGCCACGTAAGAACTATTACACACATCAACAAATAAGAATTGTACAATATGAAGTCCATTTACTTAACACCTCCAGCACTTACCAAGAGTGACAAGCAAGAAGGCCATTCTTATATCATATCAATAGATCATGAGGATGAAAGTAACACTTTTAGTCTTAAGCCATTAAGGAAAAATCATTCAACATCATCTCTTGATTTATATCTATGTGAGTACGAGAACCCTGTTATTATAGCCGATGGATCGTAAACACCTAGGGTAGAATGCACCTGGCTAATATTATTCACCGGTGGATCGGTCTCTAGGGCACCCTACACCTGGCCACTATTCTCTTCGGTGGATCGGTCTAGCCCCAACTTGCATGGTGTTCCACTATAAATAATTAGTATCTTCCCGTAATTCATTATAATCTAAGATTTGGTTTATTGAGCTTGGGATTCTCCACTATTATAGCTGGTGGACCAAAAAAATACTCCAGGGCACCATGCTCCTGGCGACTGTTATAACCGATAGATCAGTACATATAATATAATCCATATAGGCCTAACTCAATAATCTTTTACTTTACATGATTAGTGCTTTCTGTTTAATTAACACAATAAGTCCATTTATTTAACTCAAGGGGGAGATCAATAACTCGGAGACAAAAAGGTACACCGGTTATACTAGCGCATATAAGCAACACAATACCTTTCAACCATCAACCCATGGATGCAAAGGTACCATGGTCGCATTAATGCACAAGGACACATAGTACCCTACCGACAAGGACACCTAATTCATAAGTATGCATACCCCCTAAATAGGTGCATAGAGCTAGACAAAGTAAGATGTAAGGCTTGATTGGGGCACTAAGGCACACCAACAAATACCAGAATAATTGTGGGCTACACCACATCTTAGGGTCGCGACCCCTAAAGAGTCACCATTCCTGATCTCGAGGTCTTTCACTTTAATTATTAGTGTCTTAATTAAGGTGTCCACGAGAAATACAACAACCACATATTAATCATTTCCATTTGTTTTTGTTATTATTAAGTATTACTTTTTCATAAGGTTATCCATGTTAACTTAAATATACCACTAATGCCATCCTTTTACCATCTGTTTCCATTTCAGAATTCATTTCCATTTATTCATATACCATAAAAAGAGATATCATATCATAATTATAATACGATCTTAGGGTCTGGTAGTCTATATCGAAGGATCATGGAACATGTAAACCCTAACATGTACTTCTATCATGTCCAACACACATTTCCATACATTATTAATGATTTAAGAATCTCTTGCATGAATATGTGGTAAACACAATATCACACCCTTAATGTTTCATTCAAACCTATATTATGTCATGTTCTTATGATGCTCACCGATTTACCGAAACACCCATATTCTGTTATTTAATATTACTTTATCTCATTATGGAGGCTTTTTTAATGCATTGACATGTTATTTATAATTTACCGATTTATCCCTTTATACTTATAAAATTACTAAAATACCCCTCTTGTTTGTAAAGTTACCAAGTTACCCCTTTTTACTTGCCAAATTACCATATTACCCTTCAAGATTGTATAATTACCAAAATACCCCTTGTATTTGTTAGATCACTAAATTACCCTCCGTACTTATTAAATCACCATCTTTATCCCTCATATTTTTTAAGTTACCAAATTACCCTTCCAGTTGGTTAAATTACCGAACTCCTCATTATACTTGTTAAAATTACTAAATTGCCCCTCATATTTTTTAAGGTTTATTTAATTGCCAAATTCCCCTTTTGTTAGATAAATTACCAAGTTACCCTTCACACTTATTAAAATTACCAAATTACCCTTTGGTTAGTTACCCTTCATACTTATTAAAATTACCAAATTACCTTTTTGGTTGGTCAAATTACCAAATTACCCTTCTTACTTATTAAAATTACCATATTGCCCCTTTTTACTCACCAAATTACCAAGATACCCTTCCTTTGTGCCAAATTACCAAAATACCCTTCTCATTTAATTAATTTACCAAAATACCTTCTTACTCACAAAAATTACCAAGTTATCCCCTTTTCCATGTGACATCACTAAAATTCCCTTCTTAATTATTAATTTACCATTGTACTCCTTTTCTCACAAAATTACCAAGCTATCCTTCTTTTATGCCAAATTACCAAAATATTTTTCTTCTTTATTAAATTACCACATTATCCCTTTTACTCACAAAATTACCAAAATACCCTTATCATTTAATTAATTTACCAAAATACCCCTGTCACACACAAAATTACCAAGTTATCCCCTTTTCCATGTGAATTTACTAAAATGCCCCTTACTTATTAAATCATCATGTTACACCTTTTATTCATATAAGTTACCAATTTGTCCTTATTATGCTAAATTTACTAAAATACCCTTACCACATAAGATATTAATATTTGTGGTCCATATACATCATCTAACACCACCAACTATTATTATTTATTATTAATACTCATTATCACCAAGCACACATACTTGTTTAGGCTATACCTTTTATATATAAAAATTTATTAAAATTCTCCTAGGGATCATATTAATATTATCTATGCAACAAAGGACAACATTATCTTATCATGTCATACATATGTATTTAACATTATCCTTAACAATAAGGCTCTTACCTTAAACATTATTTCTACACATGGCACATAAATAAACATGCTTTTCTTTTCAACAATGAACACATGCTACAAGTCATAATACACTTAACCTCATACAACATGCACATAATCATATTAAAAACTCTAATGTGCTAGCATACATATATCCACACATTTTAGTAGGGTATAATGGTTACCTTATTTCCAGCAATAATTAAACCTTACCGGTGCCCCGATTAAAGATTTGAGCTTTGATTAGTAAAAATTAATACCTAAAACTAATATCAAAAATTAGCATAATAGAAGTAGAAAATCAAAATAATAATTTTTTTATCAAACTCTTAATTAATACATACTAACACTAACTATTTTTATACCTCAAAATTAACCAAATTTTGGCTTAATTAGATGCACCAGACTCATGCTACATGGCAGCATGAGCAATATGCACATGGGGGAGGAAATAATGGGTCAAAGAGAGGAGTTGGAAAAAGGAGAGGGGTTGGTTCGGGTGAGGGTTCTAGGGCTTGGTTGACGGCTTGTAGAGGGGAGTGAGGGTGGTGGCTAGGTGGAGGTTGGGAGTCGAAGGTTGGTGGCTCGGGGTGGTGGAGGTGGTGGCTGCAAGGCTAGGAAGATGGATGCAAGGATGGGCGAAGGTGAAGAAGGAAGGGAAAAGAAGAGAATAAGGAAGAGGTTGTAGGGGGGAATTTCGGCCAAGGGGAGGAAGGGTGGTGCTAGGGGAGGTACTAGGGGTAAAGTGGTGGCTGTGGAGATAGCGAAAGAGGGAGAATGATGGTGCACGATAGTGGTGTAGGGTGGAGGCTGAGAAGGGGAAAGTAAAAGAAAGGAGGGGAAGGGTGGCTGCAGAGATGAGTGAGGGTGATTGGGTGGTGCAAGGAGGTAGAAAGGGGTATTAGGGGTTGGGTGTGGTGGTTAGTTGGGTGACAACAGCTCTGGTTGAGGGTGGCAGAGTAAAAATAAGGGCGGAGAAAAGAAAGGGAAGAAAGGGAAAAAAAATAGGGGAGTCTACAAGGAATTGAGGGAGGTCAAAAATGGGTAGAGAAGGGAGAGATAAGGACAAGAAAAGGAAGAGGGAAGGGAGGAAGGCATGGCTGAGTTAGGTGGTTATGATTATAGGTGGTAGGGTGCAAGGATAAGGAAGGGAGAAATGGGAAGTAAATGGCACACAAGGGGTTGCGGTGCAGGGGCATGTGTGGCCCAAAATGGAAGGAAAGGGACGAGAGAGAGCGAGAGAGGCAGGCTGTAATGGCAGGTTGTAGGGGAGTTGATGGCAAGGAGGTTACAGGCTGCCATAGGGGGAGGTTGGTTGAGGAAGGAAGGAGAAGGAAGAAGGGGGTTGCAAGCTGGTCGGTCAAGGAAAGGAAAAGAAGAGGAGCGAGCTGGCCTTGTGTGCAAGGGAGAGGGGAAAAAAATAGGTTGGGCGAGACTAGGAAAGGAAAGGAGAGAAAAAAAAGGCAGGCGGGCTAGGGTGGCGAGGTTGGGGTAAGGAGAAGGGAAGAGGAGAAAGGGTAAGTGTCCCAACACAAAGGGAAAAGAAAGGAAACAGGTCAAGCGGCCTGAGGAAGAAGAAAAGAAGAAAAGGAAAAAGAGGAAAAGAAAAAGGAAAAGGGGAGAAATAAAATT
This sequence comes from Tamarix chinensis, assembly GCA_030549775.1. Taxonomy (NCBI): domain Eukaryota; kingdom Viridiplantae; phylum Streptophyta; class Magnoliopsida; order Caryophyllales; family Tamaricaceae; genus Tamarix; species Tamarix chinensis. Next base: position 63,484,724 of record CM060172.1, read on the forward strand.
AAAATAAATTTTGAAATAAATGTATTTAATTATATAGATATATAAATTAATTTGATAATTTAATTTATTTAAAATTTAAGGTATTATTTTAAAAGGGTAATTTTAGTAATGTATGGATTTGAAAAATTATTTAAATAAAATGAGTATGATAAAAAAAATTGATTTTAATTTATTAAATATTCATTTCCATTTTTATACACCCAAAAATACATAAAGTAATTAAATTAAATTATCCCAAATGAGGATTACTTATTTAAATTCTAGATTTTAAAATTTTGGGATAGTTGAAAGCAAATGTTGATAACAATAGGTGAGAATAGGAGGTTGGAGGAAATGGGAGGAAAGGGAGGATTTAGCTTGAAAATGGTAAAGGGTTTCTGTGGGAAATGAAAGGTAAGGGGTTTATAATTTAAAACTCTAAAAACTAACTTGATTCTAGGTTCAGGGCTAAATTTTACCCATAAGCCCAAATTGTGCTAGATGGAAATTTCTAGGGTGTTACACTCAATATTTTCCTAAAAATAAGAATAGAAATGTACAAAAGGAGGAGGAGACAAGATCATAGGGTCTTCTAAGGTTGTAGGGGACAAACTTGTCTACTATGGAGGTGTTTAGTTGATAGAGAAATGAAGAAGAATAAGGCAATGCTTATGAGATCATAAAAAGTAACTTTTGGAAATCCACCCCATAATTCCATTTTAAATCAATAAAGTAGGTTAGGAAGGCTTAAATGATTTGTAAAATTTGTAAACAAACTACCCAAAAAATAATCACAAAGTTCAAAAATTGTTGGATGAAGATTTGAAGTAAAAATTGTGCTTGAAGAATAAGCAACTCAGCCAAACCATTCGATTTTTACCCCAAACCAATCAATCAGTTTGCTTAGTTTCAAAACTTTATATGGAAAAAATTAGTCGATTGTTCCCCCCAAACCAGTTAATTGGTTGCCTTGAAAATCACTTGACCTCCAAATTTCAAACTAAACCTAACCTTATCAATACCAAACTTTAAACATACCTTTTAACCATGATTAAACACGCTTAATTCAAAATTAAATATATAGATCAACACACATTAAATACCCTAAAAATATTGGTATTACAATATGTTAGCATTTGAGCTTAAACACATAATACTGTGAATTTAATATAGCAATGTCAAGTTTGAAGGCCAAAATAAAAATTTCACAAAGTTATAGAAAAATTATCATATTCCATTATTTTTTAGTTTATCATGGTATTTGTGAATTATATAAGTGATTTGGTTATTATTAGAGGTATGAATTATGCCTTAATAATATATAATTGTGGGGAAAAAATTTGATGTTGTTAAGGGCATTTTTGTTAATTAATTATATTGTTGGAATTTTTTGTATAACTACCTATTTCATGACATAATATATGAGTCTTATAAATATATATTATTGGTATATGCCTTGTTTGATAATATTGAAAAAATGGTATTTTTTTATATCGTATAAGTATTTTAACCATAATAAGAGCATTTTGGCCTCATTGGTACAAAATGTGTTTGAAAATGGAATTGTAGATTTTTTTGACATATTTTAAAACTTTTACCTTTTTCTTTGACCAATAACTATTATATATATATATTGGTTACTTAGATGTATTCCATGGATATAGAGAGACAATGAGGTGATGACATAACTCAATGCTCACGTAAATGGAATTATGTGATCCCATTTAATAAATTAAAATAACCAGCTTTAATTCTAGGCATGTATTATATGTTTAGCCTTAAATACTTTAACACATATTTCCATTATCCCATGTTTTGATCCCATGTTGATAGTATCTCGTGTCTATCCTTCCATGTGTATCATGTGATATCGTATGCTATGCATTATGTGTTCCATGATCATATGTTGTTGTAGTACGCATGTATCCATGTGCCATATAATATTGGTTAGGATGGATTAGAAATGCTTAGCATAATTTGTACTAATAATATACTTGAATTGGGTTCTAAAATGATACATTGATGAAAAGAAGACTACGGCTGTGTGTTGGGTTTTGAGATCCTTCATGTTAATGATGGCTATTCCAGGTTGACGGCCAGTAACAACCTATGATGAGACTTGACATGAGAGTCTAGGCTAATCGGTGTAGAACTTTTGATTTATTACTCTTTTCGGTCATTAAAACTTGACATTTTTTTACCTTATTTCATTGTAATTATGTACTTTATTGGAAGTACCTTCTATTTATAACTATTAATGATTTTATTATATCTTGTTATATCTTTTTTGAGTTATATTCTATTTCTTATTATCAATGTAAGTTTCATTTAACTAACGGCAAACCTTAAGGAAAGAGTCTTACCTTTTGAGATATAAGTTTCATTTTAGCATTCCATCTAACACGTATGAAGCAGTGGTTGCCAAACTCGTGTTAGTTATGGTAATGATATTCCCTAATGGTTTATTCTTGCTTCCTCAAGTAGTAAAAATTGAAGGTGCTACAATACCTTAGTTGATTTATTGAGATGATGTCATGTCTTATTTGTATGCCAATGATGTATGATTAAATATGGCAAAATCTGACCCTATCTAAAATATCTAACGATAAAATGATTTTCCTTCCAAAAATTAATCTGATTTCAATTTGAAAAATTATATTGTGAAGCTTATCCAATCCAATTTGATGTTTAGCAAAGATTTGATATGAACTAAAAATTTATGAACCCAACACCTATATGATCTAACTCGACATTTACCCAAGGTCTAATATGGCCAGAGGTAATATAAATCTATGATATATTTAACTTAATCTAATTACTATATGTGACTCAATACTTATCTAAAATATAGTATTATTATATCTATTAGGCATTACTACCATGACCACCAACTACTACTATCATTATTATTACTACTAGTATTGAAAATGTTATTATTATAATTTATAATTTTATTATTATTATTAAAATAAGTGAACAAATCAATCTTGAATTTAGATTTAAAATACAATATAACGTTGAGGTTTTTTTTTAAATCGCCATATACCTATAAATTTTCATATTTGCACACCAAATGATCTTTTATATAATTTAATAGCTAGCACCATATAACCTAGAGTTTTTACTCTCTAATGCTGGTGTGTAACGGTGTAAAATCAGGATTATATGGTATTATATATATAAAGTAGGGGTTATATCATATATTATATCTAAATTGAGGGTTATTTGGAGATTTACGCCTTTATATTATTATAGTTGCTACTAATACTTCCAATTTTTTTTTTTTTGTAACTATTACTATTACTATTATTATTATGAAAAGTATAACTATAACAATTAATATCATTGGTGTTGCTAGTGTTGTTATTATTACAAATATTATTATAAGTAGTACTACCATTACTACTACTACTACTACTATTATGAGTATAGGTATTATTGTTTTTGTTGTTGTTATTATTATTAGTAGTAGTAATATATTAATATTGTTGATATATTATAGTAGCAGTAGTAGTTTATTACTAGTAATATTTAACTATTATTAATATGTTTTTGTTACCTTCATTCTTTGTCATCTAAAAGTTGATAGAACATTATTTTTTATTTTTCTGACTAAATATTAGTTTAATTACATGATTGAATGAATACATTATTTTAGTTTTATATGAAGAAATGTATTCATTTTCTTGTTGAAAAATTAGAGATGAAAAATGAGGAATAATTTTATAAAAGCAAATTTACTTACCAAATTTAAAATATTTTGATTATTGACATTTTATTAGCTTAGAAAGATTTAAAAAAAATGACATAAAAATCTAACACAAATCTAAACAAACTCAAATATATAAAAAAAAAGTTAAAATAATTTTAAATAACCTAATTCAAAATATCATGACCACTTTCTGAAATGGTCAAATAAGTTATATTGACTCAAACCCAATTTGAATATAAAATGAATGATAGAACAATTTAAATTTATCTTAATTCAATTCAAAAGGTATAATAATCCGAGCTACTTAAATACAAAATGGCTCAAAGTTTATTCAAAAGATAGAAATATCCGAACTTATTTGAATCTAAAACAATATGATAATAATACTATTTGATCCAAGTTAGTTGAATGATGTGAGATGATTTGAAACCAATGTAATCTGAGGCTTGTCGACACTAATTTGAGAAGACTCGCCCAATTATTGGATCTAGGTATGAGCAAGGAGTATGTGAGACTCGTCATCAATGAAATACCATCTTCTTTCAATTTTCGGCAATTTGAGAAGACTCGCCCAATTATTGGCTTTAGGTATGAGCAAGGAGTATATGAGACTCATTGTCAATGAAATACCATCTTCTTTCAATTTTCGGCAATAATCGGCGATAAAATTGACCCTAGCAAAAACACAAAACTGCAAATTATTCTGAAAAATTGACGTCAAAAAGATATGATTTTATTGAAAAACTTTAAAATCAATTATCAGAGACTAGGGTTACTAGTACCTAGTTTGGCATTGGCATACATACTATTAGGGTGAGCCATAGGGAGAACCGGCTATGAGACGAAAGTGAGGGAGAAGAAGTATGAGAACGAAGAAGAAAGAAAATTCACAGAAGGGCTAGAGGGTGTTGGACTTAGAAGATCCAAGCCTTCTAATGTTGATCAGTTCGGAATACATACTTAATAAAAATTAGGCGTGGGTAAAACTAAAACGGTCCGTTAATACCATATGCATGGGACCTGGAATAAATAGCATTTTTGACATATATGATATAACCCTTCCTTCCACCTCAACGAAATGTTGATGTCTGTCATACAAGTATACATCCAACGCATATAATATTTTCATCCCATCTAGTTGACCAAAATCCCATTCTGTAAAACTCAAGTGACTCCTAAGATCTACTAGGTTCCCAGTTCCCACTATGGTCTTGAAATTATCAATCTGCATAGCTTGAAAATATACATATATATATATATATATATATATATATACAACCGTGAGATATGCCACTTGCTGACTTGTGCTTTGTTCACGTTTAATTAATTACAGAGATGGTTTTTCTTTTTTTTTTATTTGGCAGTAGACTAAATCAGCAATTAATAATTGATTTAGAGTCAATAGAATTGATCAATTCCATGGTCTAATGACAATAACATAGACAAATCTTGGGACGCAGGTTCTTGTTCTTCCCTTTTTTTTCATACTATTTTATTTCCTCCTTGATGACCTTCTTTTATTATTATTCATGACCAAACATATTTTATTATTAATTCTAATTTTGATTAAGATAATTAATTATTTTATAAACTTTTTAGCCTAAAAAATTTCTAAAATAAGTAGGTATTTTGGATAATTATTTTTAATAAGTAAATTTAAATAAAATATAAGTCATCAACAATAATCTTCATTTTTTTGCTAATCATTATTTTCCTTTCTGAGTAAACTTTATGCTAATAGATGTTGATGGTGGCCTCCTTTCCTTGTTGATGGCCTTGAATGACAATGTCCAATCCGATGATGGTGTTGGACGATGACGACATTCTCTGATGGTGTTCCCAAATGTCGGTGTCAAAATTGACGCGCCTAGACGATAGTTTCCTCAGTGACGACGCCCTCAAACAGCTGTGTTAGATAGTATCAACGGCCCAGGACGCTTGTGTTGATCATCAATGGCTCACCAAGATGGTGGTGTTGATCATCAACAGCGCTCCCAGACGGCGGTGTCGATCATTATCAGTGCCCCTAAACGGTAGTGTCAGACGGTGATGACACCCCTAGACGACAGTTTTAGACAATATTGACACCCCCAAATGGTGATGTCATATAATGACGACAACCGAACAATGATGTTAGGGAAAACCCTCCAATGTTAAGAAAGTTTATATGGTGTCACATTAACTCCCCATATCTTTTGAATTGGATATAATTACCGATATTCTTCAATAGTCAACAACTATTGAATCTAGTTCGGTTGTTTCTTTTCTTTAGCGATTGATCCTAATTGTTGTTTAGGAACCACCCAAAAATCACCTTAACATAATTACTATTAGTTATAGTATTTTATCTATTATTGATTTATTTATTATTTTATTTTTAGGAGGATGATTATCTTTTACAATAAGGACACTTCCCATGGTACTTATCTTACCATACTAGGAGATGAAGAAAATGATCCAAGGTCTAGCTTCGCCCCACTTTCTTGGAGGCTGACATCATATTCGCCTCTTGATGCACTACAAACAAGTGACTATGCTAAATGGTGGAGTGACCTATCCACAGGATCTATTTGCTCACTACCTTCTTTATGTTTTTTCCAACATGAAGCCTTTTCCGGACAATCACTTATTAGGTTCATTGTAGAATCATTGTTTATGGCCAATTAGGCCATGGTTCACGCTTCAACATTAGGGTTGATTTCTCCTTCATCAACGAATATTTGGAGTGGCTGGATGATGTAATTATTCATTGTCAAAGTGTGATTAAAGAAGTGGGGTTTCTTGAAATTGTGTATGCTTCCTATTTCTTATACAAGAACAATGTTATATATGTTTAAGCTTTTAGTGCGTTACAGTGTTTAGAAACAAATACGTTGCATACTTCTATTGGATAGATCTATATTTATTTTGAGATTTGGTGAATTTAAATGGATTGCCACTTATTAGATATTTTTATGAGGAAGTGATTCATTCTCAATCATGGCTTACGAGGTCAGATGTACCTAGTAGTCCTATCCTCCCTCTTTATTGTCGGCACCTTTTTCTGGTTACTTTACTATTTATTCTTTTATGAAGAAGGAGTCTCACATCAACATTAATAATTGGGTAAATTTTTGGTGCAAGAAAACCTATCATTATACCATGATGCCAAAAAGGTCTAGACAAAAGCCCTATTTGCCCCAACACCTCAAGTCTTAAATTCTAAAATGTGTCACTCCCTGGTCTGATGAAGATAACAAGCCATTTGATGATCTTGAAATAAGTTCATAGGATCGGGATGCTACTTATCTTGCTACTTTCCTATCCTAGTGGTTGTGTGCCTTTGTATTTCCAACCAAGGATGATTCTATCAAGCCTCACACATTTAAAGTGGTAGCATTGATGAAAAATGTGCACACATTTTCTCTTGCTATTCCAACTCTCACTAGCATTTATAGAGTGATTAATGACATATCTCTATTGTGTGCTCAACCCGCCCCTTTTGGGCACATTATCTCTATACTTAGATGGTAGCTTACTTACATACACATCATATATCTTGTGAAAGGCCTCTTGGTCCTTATATGGTCCCATTTGAAGGTAATGCAACTTATTCCCATGGTGAAACATATTATCCGGATGTAGTAGAGAGCCAAAAAGTGCATCAGTTGGGGTAATTTTCCCTCAACTAGAGATAAAGCTCGAATTCTAAATGATGATTCTCACTTACATATTGGTGGATAAAAATGGCTTGTTTTTCTTTATTTTTGAGTTTTTGACTCTCCACTAGGATGATCAAATAATTATAGAGCCATACAATCCTTATGGCTTTAGTAGACATTTTTATTTCATCAAACATTTGTAATACCCTAAAATCCTATTTTATGATTCAAAAAGAAAAATAAAGATTATTGGATAAGGTTTAATTATATATGTCATTTCTAATAAAATAATAATATTAAAATAATAATTATTATGGCCATAAAAGAAGAAAAATGATGTAGGGATATAATTAGTAGAGGGTAAAATTATTTGCTAAATTAAAATAAATTATAAGTAAATCATAGTAATAATTTCTAATTAATAAAAAATTATTTTATCATTATTACTAAATTTTATTATTCCTAAAATTTAAAAAGATTCCAAACCACTCTACCAACCCCATATTTTCTTTTTCCGTTATCTTCCTTTTCTTTCTCCTTTTCTTCCTCTTCTTTTTTTTCTTCCTTTGCCCTCCCTCGGCCGATTGGGCCACACCCAGCATAGGCGCAAACCCCCCTTTCCCCTCATTTTCTTCCTTTCCCTCCCCGGGCCACTCTTTCATTTTTTTTCTTTTCTTTCCCCCACATGGCTCAGCCTGACAGGCACCCCACTCCCCCTCTTTTCCCCTTTTCTCCCTTCTTCCCCTGTCTTCAAACTTTCCCTTGATCGGAGCTATTGGGCATGGTTTCTTCATAACTCCACCCCTCTCTCTCCTCTCCCTATTTCCTCATTTGGATCTACAAGGCACACAGCTGGTACTGCCCTATATGGTCCCCCTCCCTCCTATAACCCTTAGCTCCCCCACCTACCCCCTACAAAATCTCTGCCATGTCCCTCTATCAACTTGCTGCTCCAGTCTACACACCGACCAATAGCCAACCATCCCCCTCCCCTTGTATTATTCCCTTCTTTGTCCACTTCCCCCATTCATTTCCCCTATAAATACCCCCTACATTCTCATTTCTCTCTTTTTCTACCGATCAAACACCACTCATCCTTACTCGTATAGTCACTTCAACCGCCGCCACCACTATCGCCACACCCTCCCTTCCTCTTCCCTATATAACCCTCCACCCAAAAAACCTCTTCCCTACCCATAAATCTCCTTCTTCTTCTCTCCCCACTTGTGCGAAGTGGGTAGCTCGAGTTGCCCTTTTACACCTCCCTCTACCACCTAGGTCGCCTTACGTTTCCACCGATGCAGCAACCACCACCCTCACCACCTCTCTTCCTACCCATAAAACCTTCCCCTTCCTTACCACACCACCACTTCCCCTTTATTTCCCCTCCTTCCTCCTCCTTTTCTCTTTTTTCCTCTTATCCACTGCCATTATTGCCACCTGTGTTGCCGCCATGAGGTGCCACCACCACCACCACCACAACCCCCTCTGACCTAAGAAACCCTACCACCTAAGGAACCCTAACTCCCTCCTCTTTTCCAACCCCAAAACCCTTCTTTTACAATCACCATCACCGCTGCCGTTGTGCACCACCGCTGCTATTGCCATAGTGTCGTCGTCGCCACCCCCTTACCTGTTGTCCCTTCTGGTTGTGCCCTCATCCCTCCTACCTACTTAGTATATTTTATTTTAAATATTTTATTATTATTAACATCATTAGTAATAATAATAATATTATTATTATTATTTAATTAGAAAAATAAATAAAAAAGAAAAAATGACTAGTATGCTATTTTTATAGGTTATGAGGAAAACCCTTCCCATAATGAGGTTTAGGATTCATACTCTAAGACCGGAGTCCTATTAGGTAAAGATAGTTAAGACTTTAGGTTTTGTTATGAGTTATGTGCTTATAGGTGTAATAGTATATGATGTGTACTTATATGTGAATGTGAACTAAATATGTGTGTAGTGCACCTTGGCTTACAATGAGCTAAGTTATGTTGAGTATGATTTATATTATGTGTAAAATGTGTGATTTGACTTGTTATGTATGACATGCTCTTATGTATGGTTGTTATGGTATGGCATGCATGCTTAGAGGCCTTAGGTGGGTTGGAGTGGTTGTGAGGAACTAAAAGAAATAAATAGGGTGGAGTGAGTAAGGAGAAGTGGAGAAAACGCCTAAGTGCTTTATGAAATATGGATGGGAAAATAAAGGAAGAAAGTAATACAATGAAACGTTTGGGTAAAATCTTGTATGGGAAGTGTGAATCTTGTATGGGGTGTATAGTATTTGCATGGGGGAAATTCTTACATAGGAAACGTTAGTTTGAGCATTGACCATGCGGATGAAAGAGTATTTTGGGTGATTGGAGTGTTTAGGGAAGAGATAGTAAGTGGGGTTGGTGGAAGTATACATGGGAGCCTAACTAGGGTTTTTCGAGGGAAATCCCTAAGTATAGGGGTGTTTTAAGGAAGGTTAAAGAGATTGTGTGGATTTTAGGTTGTGATTAGGAGTGTGTCACGTGAAGGGTGTGATTCAAGTTAAAAGAAGGGTGGAGTTTGTGTATGAGGGGAAGGCGTAAAGAAAAGAGGTGTATTAAGGTTTTCAAGGGTGACCAACTAGGGTTCATTATCACATGGGGAAGTTGGAGAGTCGGGTTGTGATGTTTGGAGTGGGCTGAGTGGAGTGATGGTGTTGGAATCAAGGGTGAGTATGGTTTGAATATGAAAAGGAGAGGTTAGGGCCACATAGGTTAGATTAGGGTTTAAGGGGAGAAACCTAGTGGGGGATGGTGAGCCTAGGTGGAGAAATGGAGATGTGGGCCTTGACCCACATGTGTGGGGGTTTTGGACTTCAGGGTGAGTATGGTGGAAGGTGAAAAGGGGTTATGGAGTCTTGGGGAGTGTAGAAGTTCCAAGTTATGGGATAGGGTTATTCAGGAAGCTAAGGGTGGAACAGTGATAATGAGTCAGGGAAGTTCATTGGGGGTGTACATGTCTAGTTGAAAGGGTAACTTGTTGAATAAGAAACTATAATCCCCCAAAAATTTAGAAAATCTATAATCCAATAAATAGCTTCTATTTAAAATAAATTAGCTTTTAAAATTATATAGTTTAATTATTATATGGATTTTGATTATATAAAATTAGATAGGAATATTTAATAAATTAAAATAAATATTTTATTAATTTACCGTACTCATTTTATTTAAATAATTTTTCAAACCAATATTTTATTAAAATTATCCTTTTTAAACCCATATATTTAATTATATTAAATTAAATTATTAAATAAATTTATTATTAAAAATATTAAATCCTATTATTTTATAAATTAAATTATTTTAATTCCTCCCATTTCTTTTATTATTTTCCTTTTTCTCCTTTTTTTCCCCTTTTTCCTCCTTTATTCTTTTCTTTTTTTCTCCTCCTTTGAGTCGCCGCACTTGGCCTGCTTCCTCTCCCTTGCGCACTGGGCCTCGGCCCATCACTCCCTCTCCCTTCCTTCCTCCCTCTCCCGCGTGGTCCATGCGACGCAACCCAGCTGCCCCTCCTTTCTTTTTTTCTAGACCGGCCGGCCTAACCTTCTTCTTGTGTCGGTCTGCCCGTTCGCACCTTTTCCCCCTTCCCTTCTTTCTTCTTCCACACCCGACACCCTGAGCAAGCCAGCCACCGCCTACAACTACCATGCCCGGCCACCACCTACCTCCCTGCTACTCCCTCTCTCTCCCTCGTCATTTTCTTTCCAATTTTGAACCAAACTAACCCCTGCATCCCTAGCCCGCATGCCATCTTCCCTTCCTTCTTCTTCCCTTCCTTTCCCCTACCAGCCGACACCTCCCTGCCACCCTTTGCCCTATCGCCGACCGGCCACCTACCCCCCCTCTTCTCCCTCTTCTTTTTCTTCACCTCTCCAGCCTCCTTTCTGCCCTATATTTCGAGCATCTCCCTTTCCCCGACCTCCCTCTTCTCTCATTTCTCCTCCTTCCCATTCTTCCCTGGTTTTTGCACGCCGCCGCCAGTCGTCGCTCCAACCACCACACCAAGCCCCTGCGCCGCCCACTGCCACCCTATACCTCAGCCCTACACCACCATGAGACCACCCAATCCACCCTCGAGCCCCTACAGCTCTTCCCTTCTCCACCTCTTCTTTTTCTGCCCACTTTTCTCCCTTATCGCCAAGCCACCTGCAACCGCCCCGTTCTCCGGCTTCCGGCCACCTCTACCGCCACCCAAACCACACCCACACCCTGCAACCTCCTCTACCACCCCCATACCTTACTTTCCCGAAAACAACCCCTTTACCCCTCTATTTTTCCCTTCTCTTTTCCTTCCTTCTCAGCCACACCCAGCCTAATAGCCATCATCGCCGCCTTGCTGCCACCTCCTCCACCGCCCTATGCCGCCGAGAAACCATCCTTAGACTCCACCTACACCTCCTCTTCACTCCTGCAGCCTTACCTTGCCTCCTTTTCTAGCCTAAAGACACTAAACCGAGCCATATCCCCTTCCCTTCTACCTTACCCCATTCGACCCTTTTTACCCCTTAATCTGCATGTAGCTCACACTGTTCATGCAGCATGAGCTCTACATGGATTTGGAATTTAGTTGTCTAAATTTTGAGGTATATTAATAGTTAATTAAATTTTTTTATTATTAAATAAATTTTTATAAAGTTTTATCCTTTTTAATTTCCTACTTCTAATATAATAATTATTGATATTATTTTTAGGTGTTGAGTTGCTAATTAAGCCTTGAACCTTTAACCGGGATACCGGTAAGATTCGATTTTTGCATAATTAAGGTAATTGTTAAACCCCACTTAAATGCATGGAAAAACGTATGCTAACACATTAGGGATTTTAGCATGATCTTATGCATGTTATATGTTGCCTAGTATGATATATGTGGTTTTTTTTATATTGATTGACAAAAAGAAAAGCATGCTAGATTTTGTGCCATGTGCATAGATGATACTTAAGGAAGGAGTTTGATAGTTGATGGAAATGTTAAATGCTTGTCTATGATATATTATGTTGCTAATGCATGAATAATATTATTGTGAGTCTAAGGGTATTTTAGTAATATGCCTATGTAAGTATGTGATCTAATGTATGTAGTTGCTAATGAGTATTATGTTGAATAATGACAAGTTGGAGTTAGATGATAAAAATAAAGTGCTAATATTAGTATTTTATGTAGTGGTGGTAAATTCATAAGAGTGGTGTAATAAAGGGGTTAAGTGGTAATTTTATAAGTGAAAGGGGTATTTTGGTAATTCTGGAAGAAAATGGAAAAAATGGTAATTCTGTAAGTAAAGGGGTATTTTGGTAATTTTGAAAGAAAGGGGTAAAATGGTGATTTTATAAGCAAAAGGGTATTTTGGTAATTTCAAAAAAAAGGGGTGAAATGATAATTTTATAAGTAAAAGGATAAAATTGTAAGTTGTGAGAAAGAAAGGTATTATGGTAATTTTTTTAGACAAAAGAACAATATGGTAATTTTATGATTAAATGGCAAAATAATAATTTTATAAGTAAAGGGGTATTACGGTAATTTTTGGAGAAAAGGGTAAAGTGGTAATTTTGGAGTCAAAGGGCAATATAGTAATTTTATAAGTAAATGGTAAGAATGGTAATTTTGGAAGTAAGGGGTAAAATAATAATTTCAGATGAATGAGGGTATTATGGTAATTTGCAAGTAAAAGGGTAATATGGTAAAATTGGATGTAAGGGGTAAAATGATAATTTTTATAAATAAAAGGATATTATGGTAAATTGGAAGTAAGGGGTAGAAGGATAATTTCATAAATAAAAGGATATTTATGGCAAACTTAGGAGGAAAGGGTAACTTGGTAATTATGATAACGACGAAAGATAATTTGGTAATTAAATTATGATTATAGAAGGGCAATTGGATAATTATGATACTAGAGAAGGGTAATTTGGTAAATTAACCAATTAAAGGGCATTATGGTAATTTTAATAATGGAGAAGGGTAATATAGTAATTATAAAAATGGAGAAGGGTAAATTAATAATTATAAATATGGAGAAGGGTAAATTGGTAATTATAATTATGAAGAAGGGTAAATTAATAATTGTAATTATGAAGAAGGGTAATTTGGGATTTATGATAATTGAAAAGGGTAAAATGGTGTAATTTGGGATTTATGATAACTGAAAAGGGTAAAATGGTAATTATAATAATTAAGAAGGGTAAAATGGCAATGATAATAATTGAGAAGGGCAATTTGGTAATTTTAATAATGGATAAGGGCGATTTGGTAATTTATCCAACTAAAGGGGTAATTCGGTAATTATGATAATGGAGAAGGGTAATTTGGTAATTTAACCGACTAAAGGGTAAGTTAGTAATTATTTAACCTACTAAAGGGGCAAATTGGTAATCATGATAGTAAAGATGGGTAATTTGGTAATTTATTCACTAAAGGGCAAGTTCTGGATTGTAATAAAAGAAAAGGGCAAATTGGTAATCTAACCAACCAAATGGGAGACATGTTAAGTGTAGCGATTATAAGGGGTGAATGGTGATCTAAAAAGTGTAGGAGATAACTTGGTAACCTAAATTGGATAAGGGGTAATTTGGTAATTATGCAACCTAAAGGGGTAATGTGGTAATTTGTCAAGTAAGGAAGGGATGACTTAGCAATTATATAAGTAAGGGGTAAATAAGTAATTTGTACCTACCATGTCGTTGTGATTGTGGAATTTCATAATATGACCCAAATAATGTTGATTAGCAAGGTAAGAGTATTTGATAATTGGTAAGTATCACGAGAACAAATCCTAACTCGGAATTAGATGAGATTATGATGGCCTTAATGTTTTTTCTGTGATATCTTGGATAATCGTCTGAATAAGAAATGACTAATGATATCGGAACGATTGAAAGTGAATAAGTATCTGATTATTGTGCTTTTGGTGATCACCTTAATTAAGATACTAATACTTAAAGTGAAAGACCTCAAGATCGGGAATGGTGAATCTTTAGGGGTCGCTACCCTAAAGACGTGGTTTAGCCCACGATTATTCTGGTATTTGCTGGTGTGCCTTTGTGCCCCAGTCAGGCCCTATATCTTACTCTATCTAGCTCTACGGACCTAGTTAGGGGGTATGCATACTTATGGATTAGGTGTCCTTGTCGGTAGGGTACTAAGTAGCTTTATGCACCAGTACGACCAGGGTACCTTTGCATCCCAGGGTTCATGGTTGAAGGGTACTGAGTAGCTTGTATGCACCGGTACGACCGGTGTACCTTTGTATCCTGGGTTCTTGATCTCCCGTCCAAGGCAAATAAATAGAATTGTTGTGCAGATTAAAGAAAGGAAAAACACTAATTACGAAAGTGAAAGATTAATGAGCCGGGCCCTGTTGACTTATGATATTGAGTACCGATCCACCGGATATAATAGTGGCCTAGGAGCGTGTTGCCCTGGCAAGTGATTATGAGTACCGGTCCACCAGATATAATAGTGGCCCAGGAGTGTTTTGCCCTGGATGATGATTATACATATTCCGGTCCACCGACTAAAATAGTGGGGGTCCCGAGCTTAATAAAACAAACATTGGATGTGAATAAATTATGGAAATATATTAATCACTTATAGTGGAACACCTTGTGAGTCGGGGCCAGACTGGTCCACCGGCGAATAATAGTGGCTAGGAGCATCCTGCCCTAGAGACCGATCCACAGGCAATAATAGTGGTTAGGAGCGTTCTGCCCTGTATGTATTTCGGTCCACCGGCTATAATAGTGGGGTTCCCGCACTCACTTGGATATAACCAAAGAGATGATTGAATAATGAGGGACTAATCGCTTGAGACCTAAAAGTATCGATCGTACTTTATAACTCGTTGATATGTGGCAGCCTTGTTATAAGTGTGATTGTTATGTATGCACCTCTCATTACATATGTCTATAGCTTGCATTATGTGTTGCATTGCGGGCCTGTTTTTAAGTGTGGTATTAAAGGGTTACTCAGTACTATAGTACTGAAGGGTTCCCTTTGTGGGGCCCCTGCCTATTCAATGGACAGTGCCCCTTGCAGGTCTTTTCAGGTGCTACTCAAGTGGGCTACGGGAAAGAGAGTAAGGAATTATCCGGAACAGTTTAGGGTTTTTCTCCTTCTCTTTTAAATTCATGGTTTTAATGTTAAGGTTGTTAATGTAACCACCATTGGTGGATTTTATTCCTGTAAATGATTTGATACGCTACTCTGATTTAAAAATGGATTGTAAATTGTGTTTTACACTTTTAGCCTTAGCACTTAGTACTAGAACGGTAGGAGTGAACCGGTCTGGTACTAAGTGTGGCGGTAATATCTCCAGAATTCACGATTTTATAATTTGCTTCCGCTAACTCTTTCAAATAAAATGAAATTTTTTAGTAGTGAATTTTGGGGGTGTTACAGAAATGAATAAAATACTAATCATTTAAAGTAGAAGATTATTAAGTTGGAACCAGACCAATCCACCTACGAGAATAGTTATCAAGAGCATTTTTTGCCCTAGAAATCGATTTACCGATAGATAATAATGGCTAGGTGCGTTTTATACTGGAGTTGTATTTTCGATCCACAGGTTATAATAGTGGGAGATCCTAAGCTCAATAAACCAAACCTTGGATGATAACAAATCATAGGGAAGACACTAATTACTTATAGTGGAATACAACATGGGCTGGGGCCAAACTGATCCACATGCAAGAATAGTGGTCAGGAGCATTTTGTCCTAGAGACCGATCCACCGGCAAATATAGTGGCTAGGTGCATTTTGTCCTGGAGTTGTATTTCAGATCTATTGGCTATAATAGTGAGATTCCCGTACTCACGCGGATATAATTCAAGAGATATGTAAAGACGGAACTAATGGCTTAAATTGTAATAATGATGATTAACCTAATTAACTTACTACTTGCATTATCTGTCTCTTATATGATATACCCTATCTTAGCTATATGGTTACCTTATTTGGTATATAGCGTATTGATCACCCCTATCATAGGTGATGCTTATTCCTACGAGTAGTGGCCCCTCCTGAATCTGTGCAGGTAGGAGATGATGTACTTGCTGACTTTGATGTGTATGATAACTTGGTTGGGGCAGAGTGACGATCTAATTTACCTAGAGTAGGGTCTGAGAGGGTGTTCTCCGGACTTGGTATTTATGTTATTCCTACCGTTTTTATTCCCTTGTGGCAGCATTGTTTTATACTTTCTTTCAATTATGTATTAACCTTAACATTTGCATACTTTGATTTTATTAGCTAATGCTAATCTAATGCGGTTTTAATCATCCTTATTAATGAGTTTTATACCTTTAGCCTTGTGGTTAGTATGATATTGGCCAGGGGTTAATCTTGTACTGATCACGGCAGTAGCACCCCCTCCCTCCATTTTTAGTGCATGGTTTTCCATAATAAACAAAAAATTTCAACTGTAAAATTTGGGAATGTTACAACATTGCCTCGAGATTTGTCTCATAATTATCAAACTAGTGATGAGGAGATTCCCCTCAAGTTATTTCAAGTAAGCCTTCGGTTGGGGAAAAGGGATATGTTTATGATCCTAGGAAGAGCCTTTGATTTTACTAATTATGTTTTCCTTACTACTTATTATAGTAGTCCTCTATGTTTGCATTTCAAAAATCTTCCCCTCCTAAACTTACAACATTTAAGGATCATCTTCGTGTAATTAAGTTATGTGAAAACTCAAAAAATGCATGCCTTTTGATCAAGATACTAACCCAAAATTTAGGATCAAGATTTCATCTATTGTGATCCCTCCCCATGAATCAACCCAACTTACCTCTTCTTTGGTTGTTCCTCCATGCCTACATTTGTATAGTGTTTTGGGTTCGATTTCTTTATCTCTTAATTCCATTATTTTATTTTTTCATTCATGTATTATAATATGTATAATCCTTTTATGTTGTAGTTATTGAGAGTCAAGCTTCTAATTTTGGACAACATGGCCGAGAAGTGTTAGCTATAACCAACTATAATATAGGATCGGGGGATGGCATACATGTGCCTAATCATGAGAGGGACGATAACAAACTTAACACCCACTTTGAAGATGTTAATTAGGTAAATATAGTAATTTTCTTTTTATGCTTGTGATGTATAGTTGACCTTTTTATTCTTTTTCTTTTTCTTTTTAGGGCAATGATGGCATTGGTGTTGATGATGAGGTGTCCTCATTACCTATTTGTTACGGTTTCCTTTTGGGTGGTGATGGAAGTATAAAATTAGCCTTTGATGACGTAGATACCAACAATTAGCTCCAAGAAGGAGAGAGAATTTGATTTAGGTAACGTAGACACCCATGGTATGAATGATTTAGTTGTGGCATCTCCTTGTCCTCATGACCCCTTGGATGATCCTCAAGTTCCTGCTCCATTGCAAGCATCAATATTTCAAGTAGAGAAAATAATACCGAACCTCAATGCATGGTCGTGTGATAGTTTGAAAAGCTTTATTCATTCATTTTTGAGAATGGGGTTGATGTTTTGCCTTTAAAGACCCGAGTCAAAGGTTATTTTCAACAAGTCATTGCTATTACGTATGTGAAATATATCTATGCTAAGCATATGTCGACCAATGATCATAGGAGATGACATACTGACCTTAACTCAAAACTTGCTAAAGCACATTATGTTATACATACAGAGGATAAAAAACTTGAACATTTAAGAGGAGGATATGCCCAATGTAGGGAAATTATTAAGGTTTTAGGGGTAGAATTACAAGAGTTGAGGACCCAAGATGAGTTATTTGTTGCATCCATCTCTACTTGTGAGCGTCAACATATTAAGAATAAGAAAATCCCACATGAGTCATCCTCCCATATAGCTTTTCTAGAAGATATTAAGCCCCTAAGTTCATAGGAAGTTAATAATTTGATCACCATGGAAGGTATGTTGGAATCTATTACAGAAGAACTACATAATCTGAAGTGGTGTTAAGTGTTTTATAACTTTCTTCCTAAAATTTGACTCCTTCTCCTAGTGCATTATTATTATTATTATTATTATTATTATTATTATTATTATTATTATTATTATTATTATTATTATTTTCTCATCCTATACTCATGAATGAGTATTCTTCTTCTTTTTATTACAATTTTTTTTTCACAGTTTGTACTTGAATGGATCAGTAATATTATAGTTTTATTATTATTATTATTATTATTATTATTATTATTATTATTATTATTATATTACCATTCATAATTTATACTCGTGGGGGCTAGGAGTATTATAATTTTTTGTTTATTTTTTCCATTCATAGTTTATACTCGTGCGGGCCAGGAGTATTACAATTTTTTTTATGAATAATAACATATGAGGAACTTACCATTAATGGGGCCAACTCATAATCCAATAGTTGCTACAATCTTGTACGTTCCATTGGTGTAGACTTCTCATATGACATAAGGACCATCCCATTTTGCAACAAAATTCTCACCTGTGCGATGAATAAGGATCATAGGTATTCGAACTACAAGCACCATATCACCCACTTGAAAGGATCTTGGATGTACATTCCTATTGAAGGCTCTAATCATGCAAGCTTGATGACATTCAAGACTTTGTTAAGCTTATAACCTTTTTTCATAAAGTGCTTCAAATTCAGCAAGATGAAGTTGATCATTTTGATCCCCTTCGAGCACTTCCTACATAGCAACATAAAGCGATGAAATATTTATTTCAATTGGCAACACAACTTCAACTCCTTATACCAAGAATTATGGCGTAGCTTGAGTGGAGTTTTAACATGTTTTTTTATATGCCCAAAGTGCTTCTCCTACTCAATCATGCCAGTCTCACCTGTTCTTTGATGCTACCTTTTTGAGGAGGGTGCATAGTTTCTTGTTAAAGGATTATACTTGACCATTTTTCTTAGCATAGTACATAGAAGATGTTTTTTGTGTGAATTCAAACCTATGGCACAACTTGGTTACCAACTAATTAACAAAAGATTTTTTGTTATCTGTTAAGATATACCTAGGAACTCCGAACCGATAGATGATGTAGGTTCATATGAATTCATCCACAATATCCTTCTTCACTTCTTTTAGTGTCACAACTTCAGCCCACTTGGAAAGGTAATCTATCACAATGAGGATGTCTACTTTTCCAGTTAAGGATTTTGGTGTAAACAGACCAACAACATTAAGACCCCAAGCTTCAAATGGCCATGATGCTATGGTGGGATATAGCAGCTCTGGCAGCTAGTGGATGAAGTTTGCATGAAACAGGCATGGCTTGCACCTTTTCACATGCTCTATACAATCCTGCACCATTGTTAGCTAATAGTAACCGAGTCACTTGATTCTATCATGTAGCTTTGGCCTAGATTGATGAGATCCACAGATTCCTAAATGGGTTTCTTCCCTGACTTCTATTGTTTCTCTTTTTGCTAGACACCGAAGTAGATTTCTATTAGCATTTCAACGATATAATGTGTCATTATGAAAGTAGAAGCGCACTGCTCTTCATTGAATCTCCATTTGATAGTGTACATCATTTGGGAGCCTATCATACTCAAGATGGTCTATAAGTGGTTTCCACTAATATTTGAAGTCCACTTAATAAATAGAGACTATGTGTGATACCTCTTCTTTATTATCTTTAAATGGTGATATAACCCATTAACTATATACTAACACCATTTTTGTTTTGTTAACCCCCAATGCTATTTTTGCTGCTAGATTTGCAAGTGCATCAGCGATCTTGTTTGATCCTCTTCCTATGTGTTCCATCTACACTTCATGGAATTTCTCAAGTTTGTGTGTAGCGTACTTATGATAGGGAATTAGATCCTCATTCTTTACTTCGTACTCTTTTAATAGCTACCTTATTACAAAGTTTGAGTCTCCAAAGACATTTAAATATGTGATTCCCATCTCAAGCCCTATGATTAATGCTTGATATCCTACCATGTTGTTAGAGTATAACTCCTTAAGTATGAATGAATATGTAAGAAAATATCTTTGAGGGGAGAAAAACCCGACTCCATCTCCAACACCATATCAACATGAAGCACCATCAAAATACATTTCCTATGGTGGAAGGATCTTAATGACAAGTGATTCATCATTAGGTAGCTCATTTGATTAGTTTCCATTCAGAAGGGATAGGATGGTCTGTTAAGAAGTTTTTCGGTGCTTGTCCTTTGATTTCCTCTTGAGGGATAAAGATAATGCGATATTGGTTTATCACAAGTACCCATTTTGCAATTCATTCAGTTAACACCAGTCTTGACATAACATACTTTATTGGATCCATATGTGATAATAGATGTATCGTATATTCCTGCATATAATGCTTCAACTTTTGTATAGCAAACACTAAGGTCAAACACATATTCTCTATTAGTGTGTAGTTGATCTCTGCCACAATAAGAGTGCGACTTAAGTATTGAAGTGATTATTCCTTCTCTTTGTCATTTCTTTTGCACATAATGTCCCTAGTGAATTTTTCCTGCATTGCCACATAGAGCAGGAGTAGAGGTGGAAATCGGGTCGGGTGGGTTAGGTTCGGGTCGGGTCATAGCAGTTCAGGTAGTTCTCGGGTCAGGTCATTTAGAGTCATTTGTCTTTTGTGGGTTGGTTCAAGTCATTTCGGGTCATTACCTTATTTGGGTCGAGTCGGTTTCGGGTTGGGTCGTTGTAGTTTCAGGTCATTTCGGGTTAATTTGTCGGGTCCAGTTGGGTTCGGATTAAACAAACTTGGGTTTGGGTCATTTCGGGTTAATTTGACTAGTAGGGTCAGGTTAGCTTTTGGTCATTTTCTGGTTGACATGACTAAGTGGGTTTGGCCCGTTCAAGTCATTTCGTGCAATATAACGGGTTGGTCCTATTGGGTTCGAGTTATTTTGGGTTAACTTGATGGGTTGGGTCATTTTGTGCAATATGACGGGTTGGTTTTGAGTAGTTACATGTTAACTTGATGGGTCGGGTCGGGTGGCATCGAGTTTTGATGGGTTGAGTCAAATTTGGGTCCAGGTAATTATCATTTATTATATTGTAAATAACAGATACAAGTATAAGATTACTAGTATATATAAATGAAATAAGAATATTAGATGCGCTTTATTTTTATAAGTAAAGAATAAATATATTTATAAATTTTAACAATAAATATTGCATGATTTGATCTAACAAAGATATATATCATTTATTTGATTACTTAAAAAAGATAATTTTATAAAATAAAGGTGATAATAATGTGACTATATAATGTATGATTATCATTTATTATATTATAAATATTAGAGACAATCATAAGATTACTAGTACACATAGATAAAATAAAAATATTAAATGCGCTTTATTTTCATATGTAAATAATAAAGATATGTATAAATTTTAACAATAATAAATATTGCATGATTCAATATAACAAATATATTTATCATTTATTTGATTACTTAAAAAAAGATAATTTTATAAAATAAAGGTGATCATAATATGACTATACAATGTATAATTATCATTTATTACATTATAAATATTAAAGACAATCATAAGATTACTAGTACAGATAAATGAAATAAGAATATTTGATGTACTTTATTTTCACAAGTCAATAATAAAGATATTTATAAATTTTAACAATAAAAAAATTACATGATTCAATCTAACAAAGATATTTATCATTTATTATCATTTATTTGATTACTTAAAGAAAGATAATTTTATAAAATAAATCAATAATTTTCTAGTTGAGTAATATTAATGAGTATGTGTATAAGTTCATTTGATATTATAAGACATGTGTATATTTACAAGTTGTGAACTTATAAAACTAGTTAGGCAAAGAAGATAAAAGATATTAAAAAAATTATCTAATATACACCTTCACCACCAAAATTACTCCAACTCATTAACCTCATAAGTAAGTATTAAGTTTGATTTCATATAATCTTGTAATTAAAAATATGTTATTAAGTGTTACTTATTTATTAAATTATTATTATAACTTCTTAATGTTGTATTTTTGTGTGGAAAAACTTATTAAGATATCATTAATAAATAAGAATGTCTAGGGTAAAAGTATGAAAAATAAGTACAATTTATAAAACACTATATTTTTAAAAAGCGTTAAATGAATAATAAAATATGTGCAATTTATTATTATTATTATTATTATAATAGATTTTGATGTCTAGTCGGGTCAACGTCAGGTTGGGTCAAAGACAGGTTAGGTCAACGGCAAGTTGGGTCGATATTGGGTTGAGTTAATGCTGGGTCGGGTCGCTATCGGGTCAGGTCTTTGATGAGTCATGGGTTGGGATCGGGTTGGGTCGGGTTCGGATATGATTATTTTTTTATTGGGTGAGTACCGGGTCGGGTCAATGTTGGGTAGAGTTTGGGTCGGATCGGGTCACTAAACTTTTAGGGTTTTATCGGGTCAGGTTTTGCTTGGGTCGGGTCGGGTCAACTTTTACCATCTCTAAGCAATAGTGGTTTACCTAGTAAAAGTGTTGTTACGACAAGTGGATTAAGGAGATACTTTTGTATACTTGTAAAAGCATTATCACACACCTTGTTCCATTCAAAAGGCTCTCCCTTTTTCATGAGATGGCTAAACAGTTGGCAATGCCCTACTAATTTTGAGATAAACGTTCAAATATAAGTAAGTTAACCCTGTAAGATTCGAAGATCATTAAGGTTTATTGGCCTTGACATTTTCTGGATTATGTCGATCTTTAACTAATCAACCTCAGTGCCTCTATGTCGGACAATGAAGCCTAAGAACTTTGCTTATGTAACACCAAATGAGCACTTTAATGGGTTCATCTTCACTTGATATTTCCCCCCAAGCACTTAAACAGTGTCCTAAGGTTCTGTATATGGATACTTCTTTGTCTTGATTTGACTACCAAATTATCAACATAGCATTCTACCATCTTATGTAGCATGTCATTGAAGATATTCTGCATAACCCTTTAGTAAGTGGCCCCTACATTCTTCGATCTAAAATGCATAATCCGATAGTAGAATATTCCTTTTGGAGTGTGAAAGCCTGTACATTCTTCATGTTTAGGAGCCATGTGGATCTGATGATAACCATTATAACCATCCATGAATGACGATGCCTCATGTCCCATTGTGGCATCCGCCACTAATTTTGTGATAGGGAGGGGAAATCATCCTTTGAACATATGTTTTTCAAGTCTCACAAATCTACACATAGGTGAAGCTTCTCATTTTTCTTTCTCACTAGCACTATATTAGCTATCCATGAGAGATACTTGACTTCTTGAATAAACCCTTAACCAGTCTAGATATTAACCTCCTTTTCTATTCCAAGGATGATTTATGGGTGAAAGTGACATAGTGGTTGTTTCCTTAGCTTATGCTTCCATTCGGCCTTGATGGCAAGTTCGTATACATCCACCTTTGAGTCTAGTCCAAGCACCTCCTTGTATGTCCATGTGAAGATGTCCCTATACTTCTCAATAACTTGAGTTTTTCTGTTTCCTCATTCGGCTTTAGTAGAGCACTAATGAAATTTACTATAGGGTCCTCTATAGTACCCAATCTGATTTCCTTTAGTTCATCCACGGTATTTTGTCCCTCGTCTTTAAGTTCTGGAGGTGCTTCTGCTCTACCATCTTTTGACTTGAATAATGTTCAATAGTTATGTGATTTGTGGATATGACTAGTTGTTCAGATGGAGATTCTTTCTCTTTCTATTGAGTTTATCCAGTGAGGATGATGGTATGCTTTGTAATTATAAGGGCTCCATCTATGCTAATTTGCAACTTAGAATATCGCTTCATTTGTGATGGAATGAGGCTTCTAACACTATTTCCATGATATTTTGAGATAGTGAATTTTGTTTGTCCTTCCTTCTATTCTTGTTGTCATAGTTGGTGATCCTGATGCATGATAATAAAAAGCAGAGCTTCTTCTTTGCACCAGTCTTCCTCCTAATTAAGAAAATATAGAATTCTTTGTGTTGGTTGAATGGTCCAACCAATCAAATATAAAGATCCACTGTCTATAATTTGATGTTTTTGCTCTAGGCTCTTCGACTTCTTTGGTTGTAATATAGCATATGGCTTCCTCTTTATTCTTTCCTTGAGAATATATTATCATAAGCTTTGGGTTTGAGAATCCCAAACCTGTCCTCAACATATCCACTTTATGGCCTCAACCCAACAACTTCTTTTGAGTGTTATTCAATCCATTTAGTGATCCTGCAACTGACTTTCCTTCTTCTTCACTCATTAGATTAAAAGCAAAAATGTCAAACCTACAATGCGCCATCAACTTATACGTATTCGAGTCAAAAACCTCCCCTATCCTTTGTAGTGGGAGGGGAATTTATTTAGCTAATGCTTTGGTTTATTTCTCAAAACCTATCAATGGAGGTCTAGCTACCTTTATTTGGTTTATTTTAGTAACCAAGACCACAAGATCTCTCTTTAGAACCTTCAATCTTCCCTTCTCGAAGTGGTAGTGCCACAAGGTTCATTATTGTAACTCATAAATGGGGATTATCCTTCTTTCCTATTAGATTTCGGGATATACCTCCAAACTGAAGAACTCGTCACCTCCTATCTCAAACTCTATTTTGGTGTGAATTCCACTATTTCCTTCCTATCTATAAATTTCTTTGCTTCCTCTAGATTTGCCTTTGGGGCTTGATCTAATGATTTATTAATTTGATATAGTGTTGTGGCCTTTCTTGTTGGTGGCACTTTTAACACCATCTTGTTAGGTGTTTCTTCTATCTCATTGTAGAATCTAGCGTCTACAAAATGTGATTCAACTTATTTTCATCAGAAAACATTGTTTGTACCCCATTTTTTAAGAATTTCAAACATTGGTGAAGAGTTGAGGGAACAGCCCCATTTTCATGAATCTAAGGGTGACCTGACAACATATTATATGATATGTTAGCATTGATCACATGAAACTATGTTAATGAATTCATTCCTCAAATAATGATATTGAGATACAAATTTTGTACTAATGTCTTTCCTCCCAAGTTGAAGCCTTGGATTAAAAGTCAGTTGTTTGAGAGCTCATCCATTGATATTCCAAGCTGCTTCATGATGAACAATGGTATAATATTTACAAGTAACCCTCCATCAACCAGCATATGACTGATTCTTTAGTTGTAAGTGTATCTGGTGATGAAAAGTGGCCTATTATGTGCTTTAGCTCTAAGAAACATATCTTTCCCCGTTAATAAAATAGAAAGACAACAAATTGAATCTTCTAATGCTTGCCTAGTCATATAGCTTTATGCCTCTGATTCTTGCAGCACTTTAATCATAGCATCTTGAACCTCTTTTGGAAGTTTTCTCAATTGTTTTAGTCTCTAACCTTGTGGAAATAGCTTGATCATCTCATCCCTACCCAAATTGAGTATGGTAAATGCATTATCATCTTTCATCATATTTTCTTCTACATTTTCTTCTTCAATTACATAGCATGATGTCATGTGGACTTCACACACCTCCAAAAACTCTTGTAGAAAGAATCCCACCAGTGTAATTAGCTTAAAAGGTTCTTGCTTCAGTTTTCACATGTTACAAGGGCTTCTAAGTTAAGAAAAATCACACCTTCTTTTGCTAATTTTATGATCCTCTGCTTCAAAGTGATACATTTTTTAGTCGGATGACTGATGCATCGATGATACATACAATACCTAGGATCTTTAATTCATCCACCTTCTTATGGGAGTTTGGGCTATGGAAGCTCTATTACCTTCTTTTCTAGCGAATCTTCTAACATCCTTGGGAAGTCAGAGTCAGGAAAGGGGTATTCTTTTGCTCCTAATTCCTTAAGAGTGAACTTCTTCTTTAAAAAATATTATTTAGATTTATTTTGATTCCCATTTGACTTTTATGGTCTAGATGAGATCCTGATCAGAGACGCATCAACTATCATTACTTCCTTTGTGATGCCCATGGAAGGCTTCTCACTCTTCTTAAATGCTCTCTTCTCCATGGGTTGCCTAAAAATGGGTATTTTACATCCACGTTTGGCAATGTTAACCTCTATGTCATGAGCCATCGTACATAACTTAGAAAAAGTTCAAGGCTTGGTACCTTACAAGACTTTTGCAATACCCCAATGGATTCATTCAATGCACATTCCAATAGCAGGTGTAAAACTAAGGCAATCTTGATAGTCCGGACTCAGAGAATGCCAACGCTTTATGTATTCTTCATCATGTTCATTCTCCCATTGCTTGGTGTTAGCAAGCTCCACTGCACTCACAACCCCATGAGCACAGTAGAAGTGATTACTGAACTCCCTTTGCAACTCTTCCCAACTATGTATAGATTTGCAAAGAAGGTTGGTGTACAAATCAAAGGTGTTTCCCTTCAATGATCCTACAAAAATGCTTCACCAACATATCTCCTCTAGCCCCTACATTGTTGTAGGTTTTGATGAAATAGGCGATGTGTTGGTAGGGATTTCCCTTACCATCAAAATTTGGAACATCGGAGGCTGATAACCCATGGGAATTGGTAAAAAAAACTATCCTTTTTGTTTATGGTTTCATGTATGAGAAACTACTTTGAGAACTAATGCCGAATTGAGGTTTCTTGACATATGCTATCAACTCTTGTAAGCCTTTAGGAGTTAAAGTGCCTAATGGATTCATGTTGGACTTATCTTTCTCTTCCTACAATTACGACCTCTCAAAAGATTCCTCCTAGCCCTTCACTTCAACAACCACATCCTTTTCCTTGTTAGATGCAATATCACCTTTTTCTTCAAGTTTTTGAATTAATACTGCAATCTATTCATCCTTGTCTTTTACAGCCTTAGAAAAGGATGTCTATTGCTTGTTTTAGTTCACTAGATTATTCATCAATTACTCTAGTTGTCATTACTGTAGCAATTGAATATGCAGAATTGTCTTACTCCTTATATAGACTTGGTGGAGTAACCTTTGGAGTGACCTTAGTAGCAAGCAATGTATATTTTCCAACAGCAGGATCTTCAAAAATTATATATTTGTTACTTACTCTGATAACCTTTGCTTTGCTTAGTGTTAGTGGCCCTCTATGAATTTTATCACCGCTAATAGTTTTAGAATTGTTGGAGATATTATTTTTTATGTTTGAAATCATCGGGATTTGTTGTAGGAGATTGAGATGAGAGGTAAATATTGTCCCACCAGGTGCACCAAATTTGTTAACGACAAAACTTTACAAATAGAAAAATAAGAAATTAAATAATATTATATTAATTTTTATAATTAATTATGGGTACAATATCTGTATAAACTCATCATAAGATTTAATATCCGTTGATTCGATCTTTGGTTCTTCAATCTTGGTTCTTTGATTTATGATATTTGACTTCATAATACTTAAGAGTGTTTTCTTTATGGCTCTTGATTTCTTACTTCCATCCCTCAAATGAGGAGAGAAACCCTCTATTTATAGAGGAGAAGGACTATCTGCTAATAGGCTTGAACTTATCAAGTTCGCTTGAAGACTTAACAAACTCTATTAATTTTAATTTTAAATTTGTCGTCCATTATAAAATTAGATTAGGCTCATATTTAATTAAATTAAGTCTAATTTAGTCATTTGGCCTAATCTAATAAAATATGAACTAAATTTAATAGATTATAATATTTTATTTCAATCTGCATATCTCAAATAATTTTAAAAATATTATTAAGTTGACCATAATTTTGAATTGAGTGTAATTAAATATTTTGGTGTCAACACTTGCAATTACCAACTCCCTTGTATAAGAAAGAAGGGTGAAATGTCTGTTGTTTCCTTTTGGATTTCTTCATTAATGGAAAATCTAGCTGCATAGTTGCTGGAATATGGTAATCCTCTCCCGCCATATCTTGCTCGATTTCTTGACCGGGTTTAAGCAGCTAAGCGAATTATATTAATTAGGGATTTTTCGTTCTTGTGTGCTTGTTGTCGGAACTCGTTTTTCTCTTGGAAATTCTTGAAGGCGTGAACTTTACTGAAGAATGGAATTTGTCTTATGGGTCAAAGAAATTAGATACCCTCTGTTCCAATCTCTAGCTTCCTTTGGAATGGATTCTTCAAGGGGTGAACTTTACTGAAGAATGGAATTTGTCTTATAGGTCAAAGAAATTAGATACCTCTGGTCCACTCTATAGCTTCCTTTGGTTGACATGATTCACATGCTTTGAGCCCATTTCAATTTGAAGTAGTTTGCCTTCACTGGTCTTGCATTTTGATTGTTGGGATCTTGTTATCATTAACTGAGATGACTGCACAGTAATAATGATAGTATGCAAAGGGATTCTTATAATTATTTTGCATCTTAGTAACTAGTCTTTTGCTGTTCGTGTGACTGAGGTTGGTTTGGTGGTGTAAGCCGTTTGCTAATTGCTTGCTACTCATTTAGTAGGTTTATTTATCTAATATTGTTTGATCCATATGTATATTTGATAAGTTACTTTATTCTTATAGTTGATAATATGATACAAGGCTACTAATATGTTGAATCTTCCAGAGGTATGTAATTTCCAACTAGTAACACTTCTGTAACGTACTGACCTTGAAAGTGTTCAGAATTTGTGGCTCCTGGCCTCTCAAAATCTACATCTTATAATATAATTCTTGGTTCCCCCACCCCCCTGAATTGTTACTTATTTGATCTAAGCTTAAGAAAGGATCTAATTCCAGTTGTGTTGACATATGACGTGATCTGAATGCCATATATACATGTATTCCATATAGATATGCTATTTA
The DNA here is from genome assembly GCA_030549775.1 of Tamarix chinensis. NCBI lineage: Eukaryota > Viridiplantae > Streptophyta > Magnoliopsida > Caryophyllales > Tamaricaceae > Tamarix > Tamarix chinensis. The sequence goes on from CM060172.1 coordinate 63,513,816, forward strand.
TAGGTAACAATGTGCACTCAAATAAGGGTTTTAGCAGTTCAAATGGCCCTTCCCCAAATCCCCATGTCTGTATGAAAGTTTTTTATTTCTTTTGGAGTTACTAATCCATTTTATAGACTTGATCTAGGGGAAATCAAGCGCATTTGAAAAACAGGCTTAGGTTACTTACGACTTTCTTTAAATCGTTTCCACATTGATTTTATGCCGGTAAACAAGCCGTCAATTTCTATATGCTGCCTATTGCCAATCCCCTGCTTTGAAGAATTTAGGTGTTGTCTTCGTTCTGTTGTGATATGCGGATTTAGTAGCTAATTTTCCCCCATAGCTTTCCAATTAAGAACAGGTTGAATTGGTAGCCTTTGTTGGGTCGACGCATTGTGAGTCGAATTAGAATTAGATGTTAAGTTGGTTTCTCTTTTATTATATAGTTCATGTTAACTTGGCGATAGCACTGTATGAAATTAGCTGATTTGACGGAGGTAGTGTATGATATTTTGGGGGATAATTTTGCATTGAATTAATGGATCAGTGGAAGCTCATTATTTAGTGACACCCCCTCCCCCCTCCACACACACACACGAGTATCTGCAGTAAACCAAAGTTCTTGAACCTGACAGGGCTTTGCATTTTATTCTTAATAATATGATATTATTGTTGGCTAGTGTATTTCGTTACAAATATCTCCTCTTTGCCGTATCTATCGGCTAAATATAAAACCACGGTGTGTTTCTCGGATCATTAGTGGCAGGCTCTCAACTTAACATAATATAGTATAAGCTACCCTTGTTTGTTCTTTTTTATTGGAGTTTGAAAGACTACACCCAACAAGTATGGGGTATGCCTCAGACTAGTGAACCCCCTAAAATTAGAGCCCACTAGGCTTGATGAAGCCGAACTCCCATTTGCTATAAGACTTAAGAACCTGACAAAAAGTATACAAGGGGTGAAGTGAGTGAAGGTTTTTCAGTCCAGTAGTAGTAATCGTTTCATACAGGATTCATGACCCGTTCGTTCTCTCTGCTGGAGCACCGGCTGTTTGCTTCTTGATGTATGTATGTTTCTGTCAACTGGTTAGGTTGGCACAATCATGACAATTTATTCTGTGATCTCTGATCTGCTGCACTAATCAAGCTATCTGCCAACAGTTTAGTAAAATAATTAAGTTGCTGCTTCACCTAGAAATTTCCAAGTTCCAACAGCTACGTTTATCTGGTGTTGACGGATGCTACTTACGCCGACGATAGCATCTGTTCTGGCTTTTGTTATTAGCTTGCGATTGAGGTTTGGAGTAGGGGAACTTATGCTTGAAGTTTCTTTGTCTGACATGGATGGCATATGGGATTGGGACGATAGTACGTAGTCATTTCACGTGCTGCTAGGGTAGAATCGATACTCGGTACTCCTATAGGTTGCAACCCCCTCCCCCTCCTCCCTCCCCTAGAGTTGCTTCATATTTCTTTCTTCTTAGTTATGCGGTATTCCATGTCGAGCAATGGACACGTTTCATTGCCCATGTGCAAGGTATCTTCCTGTTATGCTATGATTATGAAATTTACCGTTTGGTTCAATAATCAGTGTATTTATTTCCTCACACACACACACACTGGCCGACAATTAATCGTGATGAGCTTTCAGGCGGTTGTTGATTTGTATAGTTATGCAGTTGCTTTTGGTCTTGCTAGAGGCTCGTAGGCGGGCTTCTTTGAGTTTTGTTTCCGTCGTCTTGGATTGTACACTAAAAAATGCAAAGACAAATAAAAAATTGTCAAGTCCGTTGGTAGAATTCTTGAAATATATTATTATAATACGCTCTTGTTAATACCACTTTGTGTCTCCTTCTCACTTTGATCACGTAAGAAATGTTTTGCTCGATTTTTCTAATTCGATCTGATGTTATTAGTGTTGATGTAATCGAATCGGACCTAATTTGACTAAAATAAAATTACCATTAATTATAATTCTTATTGTAATTATAATAATATATTACTATTAACAGATGTACAACGTAAGTATACTGTATGTACAACATATCTATACTAGACATACATCACATGTATGATACATGTACATTATATGTATAATAGACTTACAACATATTTATATTATATTTATAATACATACAACACAAATATATTAAATGTAAAATATATCTACGATCATGGATTTATTGTGTACATCTAATATAGTTGTATTGTACATCTCATATACTTGTGTTATATATTTGATATATGTGTTTTGTACATTTTCTATAAATATGTTGTACATCCAATATACTTATGTAAACGTAATATACATTTAGCACACGCGTTACACATATAGTACTGCTATATTATAATACTTATATAATGTATATGATACATTTGAACTGTAAATATTGGTATATTTCCATAAACATCCGATTGAGTTTATATGCCTCGACAAGGATGAGCCTGCCATGTACAAACACTATGGCCCCCACTACACTCAGGAGCATCATCACTAGGCTCTATCAATAAGGCTTCCACCTCCACTAAATGAGCTATCTTTTGTTCGCTGAGTCTTGAATATTATGCTCATTTTTGGGTGAGGTGTTTGACAACATTTGTCAAAAACTTATAAGGTATTTGAAGTAACTTTTTAAAAATTATCTTAAAAGCTACTTAAAATTTACTTATCAAACAAAGCTTCTTCTTTTTTTAAATAAAAAAAGTAGGTACAATAAGTTAAAAACTAGTTTATAAACTACTTATATACTTTCCAAACACACTATTAAGTTGTTTTATAGGCAATATATATCAGCAAAGTTAGCGATGCTATTATTAGTAGGGATGTACAAGGACAAGGGACGGGTAGAAATATAGACAAAGATGGAAGGAAATGTTAAAAAAAATTATATATATAAAGTCAAAGTTTACATAACCAAGAAAAATAGTCATAAAAATACATTCAAAGTTTACATAACCAAAATACAAGTTTCAAGCTTATATTAAATTACTAACAACCATAAATTCAAACGAACTAGATGCAATATTTATTCTTCTTCGTTAATGGAATTAATTACTTCCATTTCAACCTTTTCAACCCTTATTTTAGCAAAAGCATCGCCTCAAACTCAAATTCATTAAGAGAAAGAGAAACAATATCAATCAATCTAACATATTCAAAAGAGCCAAAGTCATCCGGTCTACAAAAGCAAAAAGGAAATTGATTTTATAGTTTGATAGTTTCCACGACTTACAATATAATATGGGAGTAGTAAACAACAATAAAATACATCAATAATTTTTATTTTTTGTGTCCTAAAAATCTTCTTGTTAGGAGACGATAGTTGTTACGAACAAACACTATGTCTTCAACATGCTTAAAAAGCGATATATTCCTCTTCATAGAATGAATAAAACCATATGTACTCAAATTATGTTCACTACATGAAGAAGAAGATACTTGACCAAGTAATTTGAGGGCAATATCTTGAAGTAATGGTACACTTGAGCCATGAATCCCTACCAAGCGTTTGGATCAAAAGTGTCTCTATCGTAAAGAAAATCTAATTCTAAAAATGGACTACTTTTAAGTGTAAATTTTGCAAACTTCAAATTAACCTTTGAGAAATCTTCATGGTTAGGGAAAAGTCTTCTAAAATACTTGTTCCTTTTGATGCAAATATCTTCATCTCTAGAAGAAGTAACACTAGGTGACTTAACATCTAACCAAGCATCACTATAATACCTTCATTGAAAAGACAAAATCAACAAAATTATTGATCTTATTATTAATTGTTAGATTAAGAAACAAAAGAATACTTTAATAAATAATAAGATTATTGAATTAGAGAACATGGTTACCTTGGATTTAACAAGTACACAAAATAATGAATAAGTATAATACTTTTGGTCTAACGAGTTGTGAAAATGGCATATACCACTTGAAAGAAAGAAGACACTTCTCCAACCTCCTTATGTTTATTTTTATAAATGGCATTTTTCACTTCATCAATTATTATATCCCATATTTCATAAACAAGGTAAAGGGTTGGTTTATCGCCATCCCACTCCCTAATCATGTGTTACATAGGTCATGTGAACTTAAGATTATAATCAATCCTACCATAAATCATAGTCAATTTTTCCTTCATAAAACTTGTTTTTCCATTATTATCAGCCTTATAAGATAACTAGTCTTCACTAATCACCATATCTTAAAGATTATATTTTATAAACTTCATTCTCGTTAATGTAATGACAACTTGAGAAAAATTAAGTATCAACAAATTCAAGCAACTTTAGAGAAGAAAGCCTATTAAAAATGGCTAATATTATGGAATGAATCATTATAAAATTCTTAATATGAATAGAATCCCTATGAATCACAGTTATCTAATGACACTCTTCATATGTCTCAATATTTTTCTCCACATTTCTTACATCACAGATATTTTTCAAAGCAAGGTTAAGAGTCTAAAAAACAAATGAAGTCCAATAAATATGAGGATACATTTTTTTTAATGATCTCACATGCCATTTTACAATTTGAGGCATTATAAGTGATGACTTATACAACATTCTAATAACACACCCCATCAATGAATTCTTTCAACAATCTGGAAATAAAGTGATTGTATTTGATCTCACCTAAAGCATTAATGGCCTTTAAAAACATAGAACCCACATCACATATTACAGGAAAATTTATCAATGGTTTTCTTTTTGTATCACTCCAACCATCAGACACAATACTAACACATTTTTTCCTCCTTGTCTTCTTGATTGGTTCCAATAATCTCTCAATGTTTGATTTTTTCTTCTTAACGTAACATTTTTCTCAAATGATTATAACCTAGTGGGTCATAACCAAATAAACTATACATAGCAGTAAAAGCAAAAACTTCAATTAAAAAAGGATTTCTTACCAAATTAAATGGAATACCACCAATGTAAAATATTTTTGCAATCAATACATCTAATTAAGAGTATGTTTTATTACTAAAATATTTCTCTATATAATTCATCTCTCTCATTCATCTCTTCTTCAAAAAAAAAAAAGGGGGGCATGTCCATTATCAAATTAGAACCACTTGAACAAGATAAAGGCACATCCTTTAGTAGCATGTCTTCAACTCTTTACAAAGCTTCTTTTTCTAAGTTTACCATCTCAATGTTATCCTCCATCCTCACTTTCTTATTACAAGTTGCAATACATTTACTAGGGATATTCAACAAATGATCTCTCACCCTAGTAGAGCTTCCTTGCTTTGTTTGATTACAAAAAAAAAATACAAGTCAAAAAAAAGTTCCCCCTCCATTAGTTTTTTCCTTCTCTAGTAATATAGTTCTAAAGAGGATTATCACTTACATCCGTAGAAGATACACTAGCACTTGTAGAGCCTATATTACTATCACTACCACTAGAGGCCATAATTTCCACTATCAATAGCCATATTAAAATAATTATCATTAACAAAACACCTATTATGAAATATATTTTCCCTTTGAATTGCGTTAGGATTAGGATTAGGATTCTTATTACTATTTAGGTCTCTACGAACAATATAAATCTCATGCTTAGGGGGAAACTCTAATCCTTCATCATACTCATTACATTTATCCAAAACATCATCACACTCAACATCTTCTTCACTCTATGATTTGAATTATATTTCACCTTAATCTGTCATATAAACATTGTGTCTATTAAGACAATAAGAAGCAATATGGCCTAACCTCCCACACGTATAACATTTAATATATCTCAACTTGGTCAGACCACTAGTACTACTAGATGTAAGTTCCTTTCCTTTATCAAATTTATTTCTAAATTTTGACTCTAATTGTTTTCCCTTCAAATATGTTGTTAGCATATCTCTCCAATTCCTAGAAAAACTACCACTAGAATTCTTCCCAATATTATTTTTAGACTTCAAGCTGGGTGGATTATATTATTTGGATCTCTTAATTTGTCATTTTACCTTAGTGGCTATATTAATCATTTCCTCTAATATACCATATGGATATATTTCAACCTTGTCAAATATATCCTTGTTTAACCCACTTAAGAACCTAGACATGGTTGTTTCATATTCTTCTATAATATTAGCATTAATGAGAGTCATTTCTAAATCCTTATAGTACTCATCCATATTCCTACTACCCTGATCAAGTGTTTGTGATTTCTTATATAACTCTAAATAGTAGTAATTATAAATAAAGTGTTTCCTCATTAAAGACCTAAACTAAACCCATGTTTGAATAGGTGGCTCTCCACTTCTACATCTAGAAGTCGCAAGATTATAATACCAAGAGGAAGCATAGTCAATAAGTTCCACAACAAGAAGCTTAATTTGCCTACCACTAGAGTAATTATGGTAGTCAAACACCAACTCAATATTTCTCTCCTACTCAAAGTAATAATTAGGATCATTTTTACCACTAAAAGAAGGAACATTAAATTTAATGCTCCCCAAATTCATATAAATAGGATCATGATCCTTATTATTCCTATTTTATCTAAATCCTTTTTCTTACCCATCATTAACAGATCCTTCATACTTAAGTTCTTCTAACTCATCTATAAGAGGTATCCTAGGCCTAGGTTACATAGCTGACCTACCATTGTATCTAGTAGGAATCTGATTAGGATCAACCTCAATTCTATTAAGTCTATTTGTGATATTATTAAGACTGATATTAATAGATCCTATCATATCTCACAAATTTTCAACAAAGATACCACCAATGTGACTACCACTAGGCATTTGATTCACAAAGTCACCATTACCTATCATTTTTATGCACTATACCTATACTCTATTATAGTGGAGTGCACTAATAATATAAGGCAATCAATAACAGGTAATGTTGACCCTATAATGGTGTGTCACACATAACAATTCACACTACAAGTATACTAACACACATAAATCAATCAACTATAATTGGGCCAACACGTAGTCCTTAGGAACTCACCAATTTTCAACAACTACTATTACAACACTACATAGAGGGAGAGTAGAGTGGAACAAGACTACCATATATGTAGCAAGATAAGTGCTAGATGGAAAATCCCCCTCTTCTTGGAACTCACTACTAACATTTCAAGGGTAACTCTACACGTTTCAAAATGTTTTTAATACAGGTTATGTTCGAAATAGAAGAACAAGATAGCAAGATACATAAGGTAGAAAGTATTAAAAAAAAATAGGAAGAAAATCAACTAAGGAAGGAAGCAAAGCTATGGGGGGTAACTTCTTTGCACGAGTTTGTTCAACCCTGCTTATAACATTGGTCTATGTAAATTTTCAACGAGTTAGCCACCAATCTCAACAAACAAGAATGGAACATTGATAGGCTGAGCGAACTTATTGAGGAAGTCGACGTGTTAGAACAGGATTCTAAGATCTATACATGAGTGTTTAGATCTTGTTGAAATGTTGAAAAAGAGCCACCAAAAATCATTGGAATATGCAAGATCAGACTTATTTGTTCAACTCTTGATAAGGGCCACTAAAATAGAACAAATTTAGTGGAAGATGAGATGTCTTAGGTTGAGCTTAAAGTATTTTGGTATAGGATAAACAAAGATGAAGCCAGAAATGACAAAATAATGCTAGAAATGTCAAGTTTACACTACAAATAATGGATTGATTAGCCAACATTGTGATACTACTTGATGAACTCCAAATAAGAGTTCATAGTGACACAACAAAATCGCATAAGAATACCAAAAAAGGAATCGGATATGATCGGTAGAATGATATGGACCATCCAATGGTAAGCTACTAGAGGAAGATCGAGAACTTCAAAATGCAACAAAAATGGTGATCTAAAGAGGAGTAGAACTTTAGGGAGAATGGACCCACAAGAGAGAAAAAAAAGTCTAAATATGTATTGTTTAATACAAAAATTACCAACCATAAGGTATTTTTGTTAAACATCTCATAAAAGAATAAATCCTAACCTGTACAACACAAGATTACCATTAATGGGTATGAAATATTGGCCCAAAATATGGGACGCAACCCAATTAATACAACTAATCTAAATTTACCTATTAATCATTTCTATTACAAAATTAGACTATCGACCCAACAACCGATTATATTTAGCTCATTATAATAATTAGGTGGGTGACTATAAGCTCCTCCATCTAGCTGAAATTCAATTAGAAGGTTACCTATGCTCAACCATCTGCTTAATTATGCTTGCTTTCTAGTGATGCATCATTTGGGCTCTTTGTATAGTAATATGAACAGCAATAGCAATTAGCATAAATTAGCTACAACCATCCACAAGCTAATTGGTAGTCTATTCAATGTGATAAGGGAAGTAATTAAATACTGAAACATTATCAACATCAAAAGGGAAAATATTTAAGTAATAATTAAACATATCCAAGCATGCATCATCATCTTCAGCCATTTTCACATAAATGGTTTGGATCCATTTCTCTAATAAACACCTCATTATCACGGGGAACTCTTTTTACCTAAGTCTTTCTCGTGCAGCACTTAGAAGCACAACTCCTTTAGTGCTCATTAAGTCAGCCTTTCCAACACTAAGGCTAATACCATACCTTTAAAGATGAGTAAGAACACTTAGAGAACTTATGAAACTTAGAGAAAGTGAGAGAGTGTTTGTGTGTAAAAAGATAATACTTTATTGATGAGAAAAGAGAGAGCTTACAACTCGGATGATTGTAATACCCCAAAAATTTGCTTAGCCTAATCCTGCATCATTAGCGCCCTAATTCAATTCTAATCTCAAGAAATCTTATTTTTAGCCTTAAGTAAATTTCTTAATACCAAAACTTTAACCAAAACCAAAACCTTGATTAGGATAAACCATAATTAGTAAACTAAAATCAAAACCTGCTAAAATTTTCACTAATCCAAATTACTTGGCTAATTTGAAATTACTTAATCTAATCCTAATCCCCTAACCTTTCTCTCTTTTCCTTTTTCTTTCTCTTTTCTTTTCTTTTCTTTTCTTTTCCCTTCTTCTCCTACGCCCATTTTGTGGCATGACCTCTGCACCACCACCATCCACTTGCCTCCCACATGCACCATGACACCATCCCTGCCATCCCTCATACTTGCCTTCTTCTTCTTCTCTTCCTCTGCACAGCCCACGCACTATAATCACTTCCCCTGCCACTCTTCTTCTTCCTTCTTCTTTCTTATTCTTCCTGCTGCTACTCTGTTTCGACTGTCGGCCACCATCACCATCACACTCCCTGGTTTCCTCTCCCGTGCACGTCTCCTTCGTGTTCCATCATCATCATCATCGCCCCTCGTGCGTTTGCCTGATCTCCATCGATTTCAACCATCACCCCTATCCTTTCTTTTCTTCTTCTCGACCGATTATCATCATTATCGTCGTCACCCCCCTCTACCATTTTCTCCTCCAAGGCACGCCACCTTACTATTATATATACCCCTCCATCCCTCCATTTTATTGTCATCAATCAGCTCCCCAACCTTCTTCTCTTCTTCCTTCTCCTTTATCCTTCTTCTTCCTCTTTCTTCCCTTTTTTTGGCATTCAAACCATCCAAGCCACCAACGAGCACCACCCAAGCCACCACTCACCGCCTTTTGGCCAATATACCAACCACCAAGGTTGCCCCAACCTTCCTCTTCGCCGTCACCGCTGACCTCCCCCTTTTTTCCCTTCTTCTTCACCTCATTCGTTGTAATGTTCAAATTACATGGCATGTGCACCACTTGCTGCATGGCCGTACAACGTTCAAATTACCTGATGCACAGCCGTGCAACTCCTTCACAGTCTGGCTATGCATCTTTTTTTCTCTCGGCCCAGTGCTACACAACCATGTAATTCTTGTACTTCCTAGCCATGTGTCCTTTCTTCCTTCGATCTGTTTTGCACTATTACTACACAGCCATGCAACTCTTGCACCGCCTGGCTGTGCAACTCTTTTTAGCCGTGTACCCCTATTTTCACCCTAAATCTTGTCCAAACACCACCAAAATTTAACCATAGCTCCACCATACATTCTTCTATACTTTCATACAATTCAAGCTTCCATTTGACTCCGGTGATCTTCTAGTGATCTCAAAGGAGGTATAGGATTTACGTGCATAGAGCTCGGTATCTTTATCAGTAACGATACATGTCGTAGCTAGGGATTTATGTGATACTTTTATTTTTGTATATGCTTTTGTGTTGAGTATGTTGTACTGAATAATTTATTTATGGAAATACTATAAAATGATATTCTTGAGAGTAATAAAATTTTGTAAGTACATATTTGGCTATAATGTTAGATACAAGCTATGTATGGGAAAGTAAGGATATGTACTTCGGATATTGATTAGAAATTTATATGTTTTGGATTTCCTAAGGATTTGGGAGAATACAATTGTTTTGAATACTATGAGGGTATTATGATCCTTTGAGGATAATTACGTGGTAGTACTTATGTTGTTCAGTTGTATATCTTGCATATTTATATGAGTTTGGCATGATAATATAAAATCAACTCTGAATAACATACTAATCATTTAAAGTAAAATATCACGTGAGTCGGGTCGAGGTATTTATATAGCTCCGTTCCACCGGATAATAATAGTGGCTAGGGTGCATTGTTCCCGAGAGGTGCTTCAATCAGTTCCACCGGATTAAGAATAGTGGAGTCATATACTCAATGTGAATGAAAAATACAATTAAGAGTTAAAGACCACATGAGTCAGGACCAAGGTGTTGAGTCCATTCCACTGGATAATAATAGTGGCTCAGGTGTTTTTTCCCTGAGAGGTGTTTCAGGCCATTCCACCGGTTTAATAATAGTGGCTTAGTAGTATTTTACTCTTAGAGGTGTTGGATCCATTCCACCGGACAATAATAATGGCTCGTGTGTGTTGTCCCCAAGAGGTGTTTTAGATAGTTCCACCGGTTTAAGAATAGTTGGGTCCCTGAACTCACGTAAATAAAAGATTGGAATATAGTATATCTAATGAAAGACCTAAAATCAATACTTATCTAGCATTCTTTGATTTACCTGTGTAGAATTTTTTTATGAAAATTCTTGTAACCCTACTTGATTGTACCGTTACCTTAATCCGTATGTATCATACTAATCATTCATTTTATGGGTACTACTCAATCTAATGAGTAGATGAACTAGATGTGTATGTGCAAGCTGATGAGGACTACGCTGATGAATTCGCAACCTTTGATGCTATATATGTGGGGAAGTGATTCATTCGTATCAGGGTTTGGGCATATTGTCATGTTACCCAAATGATAGTTTTATCCAGATATCTTTTTGGACTATTAGTTCCATGGGATCCCTTTTTGTTATATTTTGTTATTGTAATTGGAGTTTATCTCTAAACACTTATTTGATGTTATTAAAAGTTGTCTCGTCTCTTTCTATCATGTTATAAATTTTCTAATCATTTTGCCTTGTGATTGATGTAAGGATGGTGGGGTAAGCCAAACTTATGTCAATTACGGCGATAACACCCAAGTATTTAATTGTACGCTTCCGCTTAAAATAAAAAATTTCTATAGTAAATTTTGGGGTGTTACAATGATGGTAGGAGTAAATGGAGTGGTCCTCTATTTATAGTTGAGGTCCCCCTCCCTTTTCCCCTTTGGTGGAAGGTTTTAGATCTTCTTTAACCCTTAGACATTTCTAGAGACCCTTCTAGATTATAAAATATTTTATAAGATTTTTCTAGATCCATTCATGATCCTTCTAGCCTTTGAAATTCTAGAGAGTTTCTATACCATTATAGGAGATCTATGGATATTTACATAAGGATCCACACCATTCTTGACACTTTTATATAACTCTACTAGAGTTTACACAACTTTAGAATATTCTAGAACCTTCCGAAAAAAAATAAGTGGTATGTGACATCATGCTTTGCATCATCTAGTCCGGTATAAAATTATGCTCCAATTTAGTGAAGTTGGACTTTTCCATGAGTATCCTAGAAACCTTCATAGAAATGTAGTACTCCGTAGCTAAATCAGCACATACCCAATTCCCCATATTTTACACAATAATCTTCATTTTCTTCCTTAACCAGTGGTAATCCAAGAATCTCTATCCAAGCAAGTCTATTGGTGCGTATTTCCTTCTTATATCATTGTCATACTTTAAGAAAAATAGCTTGCTAGCAACAATATCCCCTCCGCCATAACCCATTCCACATCTTTAGCACATTCAAATCTTAAAATGAACTTTTACCAACCCATACTTCTAACCTTAGTTAAAGTTCTCAACTCCGAAAGCAGCCTAGACCCCAAAATATCTACTACCTCATAAGGGTGATCGAAGACCCACGTTATACTCCCATTTAACCATTCCATTGTTCTTCTCTTCTTTTCCTTTGATGTTCTTTACTGCCTCTACAAGCATAGATCCTATAATCGCCTTTAGCTTCTCCCATACCTCCATTGATGTTACTGCTCTTCTACTTGTAAGATAGTGTCCTTTCAATACTTGGTCTTCATTTTATATAATTTCTTTCCCAAATGTTGCCTTCTTCACAAACACTTTAACACCATGAAAAGGCAAACCATTTGTTTATCTAATGGCTTAGAGGACCTCCTCTTCCTTCTCGCATCTAATGAAGGTAGACTTTAGATTTATAGAATGTCCATCTTTTCTATTAGTGTAACACCCTGATATTTTACTTCTGAAATTTTTTGTTTAAAAGAAAAATATGCAGAAGCTAAAGTAGAAAATGGGGAATGTTATCGCCACACCTAACATAAGATAAATGCACATCATCTATAGTATTCTAGATGTAAGTCTAAAGCATGTCCAACTAAAGCTTAAATGTTATCTATACTGAGAGAATAAACTCCCACAAAAAGGTATCTAATGGTAGGTAGGAAGCGAATAATTTCACTGAACAAAATCATCATTGATGAAATCAAGAAAAAACCTATGAAATAACCTTGAATTTTAAAAATTTGCAAAGCAAAGGGAAACTAAAATCCACTTACAACACCAATAAAATTTCAATACGACACTTAATTTCCAAAAGTAGGTACAAAAAAATAAATAAAAGTCCTCGAGAGACAAGAACTCTAGGTGGCCTAACTCTCTCAAAGCTCAAGCCTTTAAACTAACAATGTAAAATTCAATCTCAACCTTGCACGAGCAGTCTACTCCCCACCATCAATAGACTGTCATAGGATTTATTCAACTTAGTTAGTATCTATACAGGTCCAGGACTAAGTAAATAAAAACTACCTAACTCAGGGAGGGCACATGATGCACATAAAGAAATAGTAATCTTTAACTTATAATACTCATACCCAAGTATACATGTGGTACACACACCATTCCACCCATACAAAAAATCATATGAGGTGTTTTGAACCTGGAAGTTTTTCTATATCTTTTCTTAACACCTTTTGCATTTCTTTTCCACCGACATTCTTATTGTAGCCACAGATAGTGGGTTTTCTTTGGAAGGTGAGTTAACCTTCCTAAATATTGCACTATTATATTTTATGATTGTATTTTTGGAATTTAAGTAAAGTAACATTTTACCCTTAGCACTTAGTATTGAAACGATAGAGGAAAATTGTTTGGTACTAAGTATGGCACTAGTACCCCAAAATTTACTGTTTTAGCTTCCGCTTGGTGAAACATTAATCGCTCACCCAATAAGTATCAAGGAAAGTTATACACAAAATGATAAGAGCATGATACACATGCGATAATTAGAGTAAGATATGTCCATATAAAATATCATAGTTATAGATATCAATGATGCACATAGGCACATGTGATGATACAGGAGGTCATGTGAGACATGCGATAAAGTATGATAAAACATACAATCATGGATTTATGCTTATAAACACATGGTTGGACATGGAAACAAATAGGGGTACGATTACATAAAGAAATACAAACTCATGCTAACTAACACAACTATCTTAGAAGATATCATTCTACACATAAGGCCCACATACAATTAAAATAGTAGATCATGTGATAACAAGATAAGAACAAGCATCATACTCTAGCACAATTGTAAGGAAGACAACTAAGCGACATGTGTAGGATAATGAAAGATAAAGTCCATGAATGAACAAGAACAATCGATTATTGCATTCCCTTATTATGATCACACCCATTTGATTATTTTAACTTGAAGACGGAGAATCAAAGAAACTATAACAACTAATTTAGTACTCAAATGGTACTAATCCTACTTGGCCTACCTAAAAACATTACCACACTACCAAATAACGAGACACCTAATCACTTAAGTATCCATATCTTATATAGGGTTGAAATATATCGAGACACCTCTAGAGTATAAAAGGACCTACAAGACTTCGTAAGGTACCCAGGATCACAGAAGAGAAAACGCCAGAATGGTACCAAATGAATACCAAACCTAATTCAAATAGCTATTCTGAGTGGTACAAATCCCGGCCCAAGATCTTTCACTTTAAGTGATTAATATTATTTATGAATTTAACCAAACATAAATCAGGCCCACATAATAGCACTTAAATCAGTTCTATCACACAATGCAATTCCATTATTACATCCATTCCAAGTGGCCTTAAAGTCAATTAATTTCAAGTGGTATTAAAGCCTAACAATTCCATCGCATAAAAGCTCAACATAAGGCATCACACAATTTCAATCCATACTCAACCAATTATACAATTTTTCAAAATCAATTATAACCAAACACATCAGAACATGCTAACATATATATGTATGGAAAATTATAACATCATAGATACATAAAAGTATCATACAAGAAATAATGTATGCATTTCATACATAAATCATAAAAATCATACTTATTACCTTCAACATTAAGAATTCATACATTTCATGATTCTACCATAAGCAAGGTAAGTAAAACTTACCTAGGTGTAAAGCAAGCTAAGAAAAACAAGAAAGAGAATGTCATTGCTAGCTCAAGAATCCATAGGAATAATTTCCTAGATCACTAATAGATTTATTGTAGGGCTAGATTAGGAAACTAATCAAAACATAAAATAATGAAAAAAAAGTAAATTTTATCATAATCCACTTAAAAATTGAGGGTTTACAAACCAAAATGTCAAACTAATCAATTTAAGAGAATGAATCCAAACATTAAGTCATAAACTCAACGTAATTGATTTTAAATCAAATCTAATTAATTAATATATGAAAGAATTAAACACAACTTAATTTCAAAGTTGTTCCAAAAAATTAGGGTTTTATGCCTATAATACAAATTTGGGCAATTCAAATCAATTAGTCCAAATTGAAGGTGTTAAAAAGCAATAGAGGCCATTTCAAACAATTCTATAAAAATAATTTCAAAAGAAACAATTACACGAACAACCAATTTTATTTGAAAGTTAGAGTTTTAGGCCTAAAAATATAATTTAGTTGAAATTGAATGTTTAGAAATGCAATTGGACTTATATTATAACATATTATATACCCACTTGATCCAAAATAATAAAGAAAAATCCCAATATAACATAATTAGAGTATTTGAGCCAAAAAACAAATCCAATCAAATATTGCTCAAATATTCAATTTGATAATCCAAAATTGAAATCAAACATATTCTAGAATATATTTTATAATTAAGTAAATAAAATAACTTAATTAAATAATCTAATTTAAATTCGTAAGAGTTTTGACTTAAAAAGCCAATTCCGATTGATTTTCCTAAATTTACACTTCCAAAATGAAATTTAATAAATTTCAAAGCATATTGTACAACCAATTGAATAAAGGAACACAATTATGCAATTCAATTTCAATATCCAAGGGTTTTGACTTAGAAATCTAACTCCAATTAATTCTACACAAAAATTTTAAATCGATAGTTCCAACGTTAAATTATATATATATTAAAGCATATTATAAAATCAATTTATCCAAAATAGTTTAATTGAACGACTCCAAAAAATATGAACATAACCGGGTCAAAAATATAATTTTTACTAATCAACCACATACACTACAATTAAGCACTCCAAATTACTCATAAAACATAATATATATAAACACACACACACACATGCATAATTCAACAACCAATTTATCTTATCATAAGCTAATTCATTCAAAATTAATCAAAACAAAAGTTAGGGTTTAGGGTAATTTATACCAAATGAAATCAGCCAAAATAGAGTGGGTAAAGGGTGATGGAGCTTCGTCGAAGGTCAAACATCTCTCATCAATGATCAACTGGGAATGTGATGGCCACATTGATGGTGCCAAACTATTGCATGCCATTGTATGTCACACTGTTGTGGGGCATTGCTTGCTGCTCATCCATGGTCGGTGCTTATGAGAAGGAAAGGAGGAGCGGTCGGTGGTGAAGCTGTGGCGTGACAATGGTGTAGTGGTGGTTGGAGACTGATAAAGAAAAAGAGCAAGAAAGAGTAGGGGGATGGGGATCTCAGTTTCTAGAACAAAAAGGAAACGAGAAAGGAAGAGAGAGAAGAGAAAAGATAAAAGGGAGAAAGGAAGAAGAAAAAGGTGTCTGACTTGTTGGATTTTTTTTATACTAGCACACATATATTTAAGAGGGTACAAAATATCTAAAAAATATTAAAGGATGATTTTATCTTAAACTCATTTAACAAAAATCATTTCGTTAAGACTTAAACTTATAAAATCAATAGAAAATCTATTTAAATAATTTCAAAAAAAAGCTTTTAAAAGAAAATGCCAACGAGTGTGGGGATTCATATTATTTACAAAAATACATAATACAACCTTAAAAAAGATTTAAAACTATTAGAAAAAATATTTAAATCAAATTCTAAGAAAGTGGGATTAATTTAAATAATTTCCAAAAAAAAAGGTCATCCATAGACCAAAAGGGGTAAAATGAAAGAAAATTAATTTTAGATAGAAAGTTATAAATAAGTTATGGAAATATTTAATTTAAAATTTTTTTAAGATCTTATCGACCTTGTAAAATTAGATAAATTTTAAGACTGAAATATTTTCTACAAATAAAAATCATTAAAATAATTTTACTAATTTAAAGAGGATTTTATAATTTAAACGTATTATTTTATTAACGAAATATAATTCTAATATAAAGTCATAATCATATGAAAAAGTTATAGTCAAATAAATTTAAAATGTTTAAAATCAAGACACACTAAAGAATGATAATATATATTTTTAAACAGAAATCGAAATCATATTAATATAAACAAATTATGGTTGTGAATGAATCTATCAAGAATTATATCCAATAATAATGGTTAACTAAATTATAATATGAATTTGAAACCCTAGATAAAACCATAAAATGAATCAAAATTAAAATAATTAAATCTTTGTATCAAATTGTGTTAATAAAATCATTAAGCTTAAGAAAATTAAATTTTAAAAATATGAAGTATTAAAATTAGCATACACATTAACAACCTTCTCAAACTCCTCAAAGATATCTCGTAGCTCCAATGTCCTAGTTTGCTTCACCGCATTATCTATAAAGATGGTAATGCCTTGTTGTCTTCTATTCACTAATTGGTTTGGATGATTACTTACACTAGTTATCAGGGAACAAACCTCCATAGGAATCCAGGATTAGGGGTATTCAAAAGGGTAATTATGGTTTAATTTAACCCATAATATATTGACCTATGTAATCCATGATCTAACCTATGGCAGATTAAAGTAAACAATTAATAATTTTCAACCCACCACATCGTAACACATGGGTTGATGGATTGACCATGGATTATCATGAGTTAATAAACAAAAAATCTTATCACCACTTCTATTTAGAGGTGGTAATCTGGGTAGGCGAGGTGGGTTCAGGTCAGGTTGTTTACATGTTATTTTTCTTTACGGATCAGTTATGATTCGGGGCAAGTTGGGGCTATAATACCCTTAAAATTTAGGACTAGAAAATTTTTGTTTAAATAACAGTAAAAATGTAGGTGTTAACACCACACTTGGTGCAAGTCTAGTTTTCTTTACCATTCTCATACCAAGTGCTATGGCTAAAAAGCTACTCTTTTTAATTTATTAACATGATTATAAGAATTAGAGTAGAAATTCCAAAACATCTTAATATCATTTCAAATAAATCCAACTATCAATGGTTACAAAATTTGGTAGAAGGAAACTATATAAAGACATAAGTGTATAAGAATAACCTGATCAATAGATATAGGGTAGAACACTGGATAGTCCTAACTCTTAACCTAAGTACCAGCCTTCAACTAATTTCACAAGCTAACCTGAAAAGATTAATACTCATTGAATAAATAGGGACCCATGGAAAAGAAACCCTTCAGTAGAACGATAATGAGTAACCCATTATACAGAAATAATATGAAAAGCCTATATAGAATATATTAAGGGCATCACAACAATCCATGGTATAAAAATATTAAAATATACATGTAATTATCAGAATATGATAATCATATCATATGAATAAATATCGCTAAAGCTACATACTGTCCATACCCATTCATTTAAAACATGATAAAACTTACCAACCAAGCATCCAAGAGATGCTCTCTAAAGTAATGATTAGAACCAATATCAACAGAACAACCATAACCTTCATAATATATTTCATATTTCAATATCAAAATAATAATATCCATAACACTACACGTAGGACTCAAAGGCACAATACCAATAAAATCTATGATATCATAGGTAGGGCTCAAAGGCACAATACCAATAGAATCTGTAATACCACAAGTAGGGATTAAAAGCACAATACCAAACACAGATAGGCACAAAAGCTACTACCAAATCACAGTTGGGTACGAAGAATACTACTAAACCACAAGTAGGTACAAAGGCTACTATCAACTAATATAATAATCATTTTGATCAAATAATAATTATTTTCCTTTTAATTTACTCAAGGGGAGATCATAGAAAATCCAGAGACACTAAGATATTCCAATCATATATACCAATGCACTAAGGCAATACAGTATCCTACCAACTATAAATCCAAAAACGCTAAGGTTCCTTGGCCGTAATGGCACATAAAGGAGACACAATATCCTACCAATAGGGATACCTAATCCATAAGTATGCATATCCTCTATAAGTTTATAAAGCTAAATAGAATAAGATATAGGGTCTAGCTGAAGCATTAAGGCACATCATCAAAACTCCATAATCAACTATGGGTTAAACCACGTATTTAGGGTAGCTACCCCTAAAGAGTCATCATTCATGATCTTGAGGTTTTTTACTTTAAATATTAGTATTTTATTAAGGCGGCCATGAAATCACATAATACCAAACAGGTCCAACTTCCATACTTAATCATTTTGACTCATTTCTAATTACTCAAGATGATCATAAGCAAAGGAAAAAAAACAAGGTTAACATTATAAATCTACTAAGGTCATCTTAGGCTCAATTATTCACACTTAAGTACTTTAGACCGAAAATGACTAAAATGCCCTTGAGGCTAAAGTTACTACATCATCATCCATTTTAACTATTAATTCCATTTTATTTATTAACTTGTCATGAAAAGGATAAAACACAATAATTAAATTATTTAACATACAAATAAATTACTAGACACACCAACTAACCATTTTGCCTTTAGATATGATTTTGCCCATAAAATCCTAACATGCGTTTCTAGAATATTAAATCACATTTTTCCATGCTTAACAATACATCATACATTTTAGGCATGTTTCTCGGAATAATTATCATGATATGCTTAAATGACCAAAATACCCTAGGGTTTACAATAATAATAGTAATTCTAGAGCATATATTTCTTAAACATCAAATCACATATCTACATACATAATAATAATTAAGACATATTAGACATCTTTATTCGGAATAAATATCACATTGTTAATAATTAAATGACCAAATTGTCCCTAAAGCACACAATCGTAATAATTATGTCAATAAATACGACTAAGCATATTCAGCCTATCATATTGGACATAAATGAATATATAATTTATTTTTGAAAATAAACCCATTTTAACATACTTTTGTACACATAATAATTTGTATAAGTTCACATGCTCCATTTTACTAAATTTTGTATTATCATTATGTTTAATAAAATTTACACATTAAAACCACAATGGGCTATTGTATGATATCTAAATATTTTAGTAGAGTATGAGGATTAACAGATTTTTAGCAAAAGCACAAATAATACCAACATACTAAAATTTGTTAGGCTATGCTAATCAAACTTTTATACCTAATAATAATACCATATTAATATTTAATTAATAAAATAATAATTTTTTATTAAAATATTTATTAAATGAAAATTTAATAATATACCCCTAATGTTAAAAAGGGGTAAAAAGTAAATGAAATTTTCACGCTGCTCATGCGGCATGATTTTAGGGCAAATGCATGAGGCTATAGTAGGGCTGTAAATGAGCTGAGCCAGTTCGGTATTCGTCTCGGCTCGGCTCGTTAAAAGCTCGGTTCGGCTTGTTCGTTTAATTAAACGAGCCTCATAGTGAGGCTCGGGCTCGGCTCGGTTCATTTTTTGGCTTTGGCTCGTGAGCTCGGCTCGTTAAAAGCTCTGTTCGGCTCGTTCGTTTAGTTAAACGAGCCGAGCCCAAACAACATTTTAGGCTCGTTTAGTTAAATGAGTCGAACTCAAGCTTGGGGGTATTCGGCTCGGCTCGGCTCGGCTCGTTTACAGCCCTAGGCTATAGTGAGGGGAAGAGGGGCGAGTGTTCTTCAGCCAGAGGAGATGGAGGTGACGAGGGAGTCAGGTGGTGGCGAGGGCAACTAGCGTAAGGGTGGTTGGTGCTGGCTCGAGGTGGTGATGGTTAGGCGATGGGCTATAATGGGGAATGGCAACGTCGATGCATGTGGTGCTAGAGGCGGCGACCAAGGTTGGGAAAAGTTGAGGAGGGAGGGGTTGCGAGGTAGAGGAGTTGACAGCGCAAGCTAAGTAAGAGGCTACGGTTGGGGCGATGTTGCAAGGAGGAATAGCGATTGTGGGTGTCGTTACAGGGAGGAGGGCAGTAGTTTTGGGTGCTGTTACAGGTAGGAGGTGAGTCACAATGCAAGGCGGAGAAGGCCAAGGGTAGGGCTGTGGTGGGCATTAGTGGATGTTGGGAGACGTGTAAGGATAGTGGTGGTGAGGGAAAAGAAAAACAGAGATAGGGGAACAGAGAAGGATAAGGGATAAGGAGTTTTAGATTCAAACCAAGAAAACAAAAGAGGAGGATGCATGTATATATGGTGGCTGGGGTGTGGCATGGTGGGAAGGTATGGGAAGGGAGTTGGTGAGAGTGTTGGGTTGTTGAGGTAGGAATGCTTGGATAGGCGTAGGGCGATACAGGCTAGTGATTGGGGGCTATAAGGAAAAAGGACAGGTGCAGGCAGAGTTGGTGGTAGAGGAGGTGTAGAAGGGGAAAGGGAAGAGCATGCAAGGGAGAGTGTAGGTGAGGTTGGTTTGGCCTGAAGAGGAAATGAGGGATGGAGTGCTCGCGTGCAAGCAGGGGCGGTTGGGTGCATTGTAGGTGCGTGTTTGGGACAACAGGTTGGTCTAGGGAGAAGGAGAAGTAAAGGAAAAAGAGGGTGGGGGAGGGTTGGGCTGGACTTGGGTGCGGGTTGGCAAAAGGAGAAAAAAAAAAGGAAGTAGATGTGGGCTAAGCTAGCGGGCGGGGAAGAAAAGAAAAAGAGAATGAAAATAAAAGGGAAAAGAAAGATAAAAAAAATTAATAATAAATTTAAAATTAGAATTAAGCTTAAATTTAGAATTATGATAAAATTAATTTATCTGGGATTAGAGTACATGATTAGGAAAAATAAACTAAGTAAAATTATATGGTTTATGGTGGATTTAAATAAAATAATAAAAAAAGAAAATAATTAGGATAAATATACTTTAAGAATTTATCTAAGTTTACACGACAAAGATCAACAAAAGTAATTAATCTAAGATTTAAGGGTTGTAGTTCAAATAAAAAGCTAAATGTTCGAAATTAAGGTTATAAAATTTTAGAATATTACAAGAGAAATTTCAAGTTATTTTATTGGTTGGATTTGGTTGGTTTCGTGTCATTGTAGATCCAAATCACATCAGATTAATTTGTTGATCCAGGATGGGTTCGGGACGTTTTGGGTTTTGGTCATTTTAGTTTAACTTAAAGGATCAAGTCAGGTTTTGACTGAACTAGCTCGAGTTCAAGTGATTTTAGGATTCGATGGTGTCAGGTTGGGTCATATTGGACAAAGGTGATGTTGGATCTTAGTGAGGCGGGCCCAGATAGAGTCTAGTCAAGGTGGGCTGCAATTTAGTCGAATCAGGATGGGGTCAAAAAAGGCTGGCGTAAGGCCTAGTGCAGTTACTTTAGGGTCAAGTGGGTTTGAGCGAAATCGGTTAGGTCTAAGAGGGGGAAAAATAGGCTCTATGGGATCCGATTAAGTTGCAATTTTAATATAGTGGAGATAATATTCACTAACCAATGTCAACTCGTGAGCTAGTCTATACTAACATGTTAACTCGTTTGCAATCCACTATGGAATAACACATGTAAACTTTTTGTAAAATATTAACACAACCCATTGAACGAGGACAAGTGTGGTTTTATCAAACCCCAAATTCCTAAAAATTAAGGAGTACCATGCTTGTTTATTTAGAACACTCTCTACTAAGTGCTTGTTTGATAAACCTTATTATTTTTTATTATTAAATAATATATATTTTAAATCATTTGTTTGACCCTCATTATTTTGATATCATTATAATTTTATTATTTACAATTTATAAGTGGATCCTACCGATTCTAACTAAATACTAAAAAAATATTATACTATTTACTTTTATTATAAAAGTATCCTTCATTAATTAATCACATCATTCCTACCTATATGTTTAAAATTATCATTATACAATAAATTATTTTTTATTTTAGATAAATTACAAAACATTGTTATCAATTAAAACACATTCATATATAAATAATTTATATTTACCAAATATTCTACTATATTATTACTTCATATCTGATTAAAATCAAGATCATGTATTAAGGTAGCCTTACCAAAAGTCCAGAACCTCTCCTTACTCCTACGAGTCGTAACAGCCCAAAATCATTTGAGAATAAGCATGTCAAGAATGAATTAACAGACAGGACATACCAGTTAGCAATGATATCAAGAATTACAGTCGGGATTTGCACACCAAATGTCATACCTTCATGGGTATCGGCTTGGTCCTATACTTAGATGTGCTAGCATCAAGAAAATATTTTTCTTCCTCTAAGGTTACGACGAAAGTGATGAAAAACTGACGTTTATGTGCGCTCATTCTCCTACTAGCAAGAAGGACAGGTTTGCTAAACAAACATATTTGATCCCATATTAGCTTGTTTTAATATGCAACCCGTACGTTCGAAGCCAAAATACTCTTTGGTCCACAAATTATAAGCAACATTCTAGCAAAATATATTGACTATTTAAGTTACGTGAAGATCAGATAATATATTACTATTTTCATAATTAGTTTTTGAAAGAAAGAAAAAGTGTCTATTTATTTACCCTTTTAAGATCGATTACATATTCATATGTGAACTTCAAACTTTTAGTCGTGTTGGTACTCAGAAGGATATTTAAACCTTGCCGAATACCTCACTATCATGATTCGAACCGCTTCCAAATGTATTCATGCTCGAGGCTAATAACCGATGGTGTGGGGTCAGTCCTGGTCTCCTTTGTGATTACATTCTTTTCATCATTGTGAT
This sequence comes from Tamarix chinensis, assembly GCA_030549775.1. Taxonomy (NCBI): domain Eukaryota; kingdom Viridiplantae; phylum Streptophyta; class Magnoliopsida; order Caryophyllales; family Tamaricaceae; genus Tamarix; species Tamarix chinensis. Next base: position 63,537,507 of record CM060172.1, read on the forward strand.
TATATTCTGAATAATCTTCTTGTTCAGTTTCCCTTGTTTATTTATAGGAGGGGTACCCTTCAGCCTTTAGGAGACTTTCACAACAGCAGAAACGTTAAGTACAGCTCAAATACTGTAAAATACGCATGAAAGCAAAATAAATTGTAGCCGATCAAGTTTCATGATAAGCACCATTAGATTAAAAACATCCCAGAACAAGACAATCGGGAACCAAAACAAGAATACATGCCTTGTCCAGCAACAACAGAAACCAACATAGCAAAAGCACAATTTACTAGAGTGACAAGGTTAAGGCATTTACTGCAGCATAATAGTTCATCCATCAAACACCTGATCGTACTTTTAACCCCACACTGCATCCATAGAAATTTTATCCATAACCGAATCCACCACATTCCTTGATTCTTTCAGCAATTTGATGCTCTTGTTGAGACTGGCGCGCTTACCCGCAATAGCTGGAGACTCCTCCAGCAGCTTCTCTATACCACAACCAGAGGAGCTCATCACCTCTTTCACCAGCTCTTCTTCCACATCCTTTTCCACCAAATTCCGCACAGTAAACAGCAGATGTAGAGCAGTGCAATCAACCAGCCTAAGCAGCACAACCTTCATGTAAGAAGTGATCCTCATCTTCAAATCAAATGCCTTCTGCCAAACAGACTTGTACTGCCGAAGATGTTCAACTTGTACCACCCCAAAACCTTTAATATTCATCCGAGGATCTTCTGTATAATCATCCATTATGTTTTTGAACTTTGCCTGGAAAGACATTAGATTGTTACAACCAGTCATATACTCAGGGTTGCAAGTATAATCAAAGAGTTTTTCCATCTCCACAATCTCCAACACTCGTTCCAGAAATTGCTTTTGCATCCTTGTTCTAAGATTAACCACAGCCCTCCTGACCGAAGGCTGCAACTGTGGGTACCCATCAACATGACACATCAGTACATTGATCAAGACACGTTCGATATAGTCGGATGCGACCTCCACAAACTCAGCTGGTACGGCTACAATTCTATTCACACTTTTACATAAAACTACAAGAAAAGCACTGCGAGGGAGAAAATTAGGCAACCCAACTGTCTTCGCCTCCTCTAAGGCTCTAACTTCCTCCATCATAAAGTCGCTCGATTTATAAATACCTGATTTGGCCTGTAGTTCATTAGAGTACTGATTGAGCATATCGGCTAATTTTGCAGCACAGTGCATCTCCTTATTATCAGGGTACTCATCGTATTCACCTCTGATGAGAACCTTCCTCAGAGATTCTTTGGTCGATCCCACGAAGCGCATGAAAACCGTCATAGCCTCAGCCAGCGACGATGGTTTCCGTGGGAGCTTCTCTAGCTCCGACACACTGACCTTCAGCTTCTCATTGATTTGTTTGACGATATTAGGCAAACACTTAGAGATAATGAGGGCCTGAATATGGACTAACTTCTCAGCCAAAACCGGAATTCCAACGATTGACTTGTCAATCTTAGACAAAGACGGATTATTCTGAAACAACTCCTCCTCTTCCACACGCGCTGCCTCGTAAGATTCATCTCCCAACCTATTCCTTACACAAACAAAACCGAGCCCAATGTTCACATCATTGTTGGTGACTTTATCAAGAAGACCCTCCGGCGCAACATCAGCCTTCGTAACGACTGCCAGTGTCCTCTGGCCAGTCTTGTCCACATTCTGAGACATACTTATACTCTCGCATGTAGAGAAATCAACCGAAGCAGAAATGACGTTGAGGATAATGCTTTCCTCTGGAGTAATGTATTCCATGATAATGTCTCGTATCTGTTCGTATATATTCTCCGGCTGACCACGTACTGGGACCCTTGTAATACCAGGGAGGTCGACCATGGTAAGGTCAGGGACCCCATTCTTCTTCACTTGTAGAACCAAGGGGCGATTCGAGATCCCTTTGCCACCACCCGCTATTTCCTCAGTGGCCGACTCAATAGCCTCAGCAACATTCTCTTCATCTGTTTCATCTTTCTTGTCCATGTACTCTAGTATCATCTGTGGCTTCATATTGCCTGGCTGGTTCTGCAGTCTTAGAATTAGAGGCACCCTGGTGCATATCCCCTGACCTCGAGGAAGACTGATACCAGCTAACGATTCCAAGACACTGGATTTCCCGGAAGATTGATCACCAATTACAACGATAGTAGGGAGTTGAATCCCCTCGCTCATCACCTTCATGTTCCGAAGCTTGTCAACTGCATCGAGCAACGGATGGATCCTGTCATTGTAGGATGAAATGATGGGGGCTGCTTGGCATGTTAGCTGGTGTGCATCGATCATGGGAACTAATTGCCTAGTGTTTGACGATTTTGAATCTGTGTTCAAGGCAGCTTGTTTCTGCGTCGCCATTTTGGGACGTCGCCGGAAGAAAGGGGGAACAGCAGTAGGAGAACTGTAAAGGGAGGACACAGAAGTCGTGTGTGGGCCGGTGCTTGGTGGTGAAGACTGAAGACTGAAGAGAGCTAGGTGTAAGCTGTGATACACGGATTTCGAAAACGTTTCGAAAACTATTCTGCATCAAAATTTACATTAAAGTTATTTAATTAATTTTTTTATTAATAATTAAAATTAATTAATATAGATAATAATTTTTTAAAAAATTCTTAATTTTAATTTTAGTAAATTTAATCTATTTATATATATATATATATATATATATAATGTGTTTGTATATATATATATAACTTTTTTATATTTTTTATTATTTTTGTTTTTAAAATTTAAAAAAAGTAATTTTTTCACATTTTTATTCATTTTCGTTTTTCCATTCCCGTCCCCGAAGAACGCTGCCGTTTTCTGTCCCCGTCCCCGTCCCCGAGGAACGCTGGGTGTAAGTGTATCTGAGCCTGAAAAGGAATTTGTATTCAGCTTTGGGAAGTGTTGGCGTCCGAGGGTTGATATTGGCGTCAAGAAGATTATGTTCGCCCTGAGCAGCACTACCTAGGCCTGGCTATGCCCCCATCAATCATGTAGCTCCACAGGCGAGGGGAAAAGCAGCTTAGAATATAGAGACCCAACGTCCGATCCGACGTAATTCTATCAATCCATCGCTTCAATTCAACTCAAACTTTATTCAAAATTAATCTCATCTGATATTAATTTAAATATAATTCGATCTAATTTTAATCTGATCAGACTCTAATTTGTTATCCTCTTGCAACCTAATCTGTTATTAAATTAATTTATTATTAATTTAATTTAATTTAATAAAATTAAATTTAATATTAATTAATTATAATAATAATAAAATATACATATATTATTATTTATTTAAATTTTTAAAAAATATAATATTATTTTAATTTTACTTATTTTTCTTACTATTATTATAAACTTATTTATTCATTAATGATATTCTAATTTTATCAATTTTTTTACATAAAAATATAATATTAAAATGTTAAAATAATAAATAAATAATATTAATAACACATTATTAATCATATATTTATATAAAATTAAACTTAATTTTTGCCTACGAGATTCATGAGCTAAATTAATTTTAGTGCATAATGTCTTATTTTACTTAAATTCAAAGTGATTCGATCCAAAATTAGGTAGATCGGAACTCAACCCGATCCACCAAAATCTTTAAAAAAAATGATTCGTAAGGTTAACCAAAACCAAACCCATCAAATTAAGTCAAATACAAAATTATCCAAATTTAAGCTTGTTCGGTCCAAATCTTAACCAATAGAAAAGTAAAAGGAGCAGGTTCAGGACAGGTACACTCATACCCATAATCATACCCGATAAAAAAAAATTGTACCCAAATGTGTACACATTCCAAATAGATATCCACTAACATATCGGTATCCGTATCCGTTAAATAACCATTACCTGATGGATAATTAGTTTATCCGTGAATGAATAATATACAACAGATAAATCTATCATCCAACGGATAAATTCATTTAGAGTTAAACCAATTGATAATTTTAACATTAATTTATACTATATTTATTTTAAAATTAAGGGCAAAGAGGTTATTACTTATTATACATCTAGTAAATGGGTACGGATATAGATATTCCATAACCGTGTCCATACCTGAACCTGACTCCTTTTTTTCTATCATCTATATCCATTTAACCATATCCATTTAAGTATATAACAAATAAAATCAAATTGATTTCGGATAAAATTCGACCCGACAAGCTAATCTAAGATTTTAGATATATTTTAAAATTGTGACTGCAGATGAAATAAAAAATGATGTGTTTAGAATGGGAGACAACAAAGCTCCTGGACCTGATGGATTTAATGCTCACTTCTATAAATCCACTTGGCAGATTATTGGTGAGGATGTCATAGCTGCTGTAAAAAAATTCTAAGGCACTAGCTACCTACTAAGAGCTTTAAATATTATATCCCTGCATCTAATCCCAAAGAAATCCTCCCCCACTACCATAAATGACTACAGACCTATCTCTTGCTGCAATGTTGTATACAAGATTATCTCTTCCATTATTACAGAGAGGACATAAAGCATCCTTCCCTCTCTTGTTCATGGTTCTCAAACAGCTTTTGTGGAGGGTAGGTGGATTGGAGAAAATGTGCTACTAGCTCAGAAACTTCTCAGGAAGTGCAACAAAAAAAATATCAGCCCAAGGATGATGCTTAAGATGAACTTAAAGAAGGCTTTTGATATAGTAGAATGGAAGTTTATGCAACAGCTTCTCCTTGCTATGGGCTTTCCCGGCCATTTTTGTAACACCCCAAAATTCACTACTTTTTTTTAAAAGCGGAAGCAATTAAAATAGAATCACTTAAAACCTGTGAATTCTGGGCATGTTACCGCCACACTTAGTACCAAACCGGTTCTCTCCGACCGTTTCAGTACCAAGTGCTGAGGCTAAAGAAAATATTTACATTAAACTCAAACTAATAGTTCATAAAAGAACTTGAAAGATCATACATTAAAAATCAGAGTACGCATAAACGTTTATGAATCATAATAAAATAGAAATCAGAGCGCGGAAATCAAGAGGATAAATACTTAATACAAGGTAATAAATCAAAGAGGATAACTCCAATACAAAAGAAATAATTGAAGAAAATATAATCGCATAAGGACTGAAATACGGCCATGACACTCTCGAACTTGAGCCAAACATGCTCAACACACAGCCGCGACTGATGTCTCGCCCACCTGCACAAATCAGAAGGGCATACTACTCGTGGGAATTAGCAGCACCCATGAAAAGGGTGATCAGTACGCTACGTACTGAATAAGGTAACTAAACACTAAGGCCAACACATAAGCACATAATCCATGCAGATTAATAACATGGCATAATCCAACATAACAACATAAAGATATATGAACAATTCAGGTAATAGTACAAAGGCCCATATATGAACCATTCGAGTTCGCTTTTATTGAGCCCGAGTCCCCCACTATTATTCGCCGGTGGACCGGACACTTGCGGGACAAAGTCCACACCACTATTATTTGCCGGTGGACCGGACACTTGCGGGACAAAGTCCACACCACTAATATTTGCCGGTGGACCGGTCTCATATAGGGTAATAACCCTAACCACTATTCCTAACCGGTGGATCAGTTGGACCCGGCTCAATAATCTTTCGCTTTAAGTGATTAATATCTTAAATATTTTATTCAAAGATTTCACCCTAACATGCATAAGTCATCACACATCACAGATCATAAAATTCCACCATCATAATTACACTTAAGTCACCACATACACATGATAACACAAAAACCCTAATCAGACACCACATACCTCAATTAACCACAACAAACCATAGTTAACCACTCCAAACTCTATTTAACCATACCAACCATAATTAGCCACTCCACGCCTTAGTCAATCATAACAAACCACAATTATCCACTCCAATCTTGGTTAATCACAACAACCCAGAGTTCATTACTCCAAACCCTAATTTAGTCTCTTCCGTACCCTCATAATGCTCCACGTACTATTTTTCATCCAAAATAGTTCAACACCCGAATAATACTTTCATTACCCTCCTTACATCCCAAATTAACTTTCCACGCGTAAATTTCATACCCATGCAGACATTAATCTCCCCATGCAAACCTTCAACCCTTTTTTTCATGCAAACACTAAAATTCCATGTGAAACCCTAACTTCAACCATGCAAACCCTAATACCGTCATCCAACCATCAATACCACCATACAAACCTTAGTAACATCATACCAATCCTAATACCACGATATAACCATAAATACCACCATACAAACCTTAGTAACATCATACCAATCCTAATACCACCATGCAACCATTAGTACCATCATTCAACCCAAGATTCTGCCATATAAAACCCTAAATTCAATCCATAGCAAAACCCAAGATTTGTCCACATAATACAATTGATTAGATTCTCCCCTTTCATAACCACAATTTAGATTCCCCCATACAAAACCATAAGTTAGATTCTCCCACATAAATTCATAATTTAGAATCTCCCAAGAAAAACCATAAATTGGATTCCCCCAAACAAATCATAAATTAGATTCCCCCAGTCAAGTCATAAATTAGATCATCCCATATATTATCATAAATTACATTCTCCCAAATAACATCATAAATTAGATTCTCCCAAACAAACCATAAATTATATTCTTCCACATAAAACCATACATTAGATTATTCCTTATAAAACCACAAAATTAGGTCAACTTATCTCCCTTAGTCAACTTCTTTCCCCATCTTTACTTTTCATCATTCTCCCCACACAACCATATCAACATTCTCACATGCATGTCTTACACTATCACAACACATATCATCATACATAAATAATACACATGTCATGCAAAACATTCTTCAACTCCACGTCATATCATCCATGTTATATCACATGTAGAATGATTATAATAATACAGAGGATACATAGCATGCGAGGCATATAATGCATATAAGCACACAAAAGGCCTTAGCACCCCTTACCTAAAACGACACCGGTCTTGGAGCACGTTCCTACGCCTCCTTAGAGCTTTGACCAAATAATAACATATTAATAAAATAACCTTAACAAAATTCTAGCTTTGCTAAAGATATAAAAATACTAGAGATACTATAAACCTTTTTAATATAGAGTTAAAGAATTTACCCTAATAATAATAATAATGATACTAAGATAATAATATCAAAGATAATAAAACTACTATCAATGAGAATATAAATAATAGTAGCAATAATAATAATAATAATAATAATAATAATAAGCTTTAAAATTTAAAGTGAGGTTTCGACCCTACTTATAACTAATGACTTACCACTTATTTAATATTAATAATAAAATTACTAACATATATAATAACATTAAAATAATAAAGATAATAATAATATTATTATCAATAGTTATAAGAACAATAGAAGTAATAATACTAAAATAAATAAGTGCGAATGTTAATACAAAATTAGGGCCTAAGATTTTTCAGAATAATTAATAAAATGATAATAATAAATATTCTAATAATTATAATATTAATAATAAGAAGAAGAATGATAATAATCATATAATAATCCAATTAATAACTTAAAAATTGAAACTAAAAATAAAATTATTTTATTATCACTATCTACCCTGCAAATACAATTCAGCATAAATTTTATATCAAATAATAATAAACCATATTAAGAATATAAATACTAAGAATAATAATAATGGTATTTATATGCAAATAATTGAAATAAATTAAATCAAGGCATATACTAATATGGAAAATGGTCGAGAGGGTCTAGGGTTCAACCATAGGCTGGTGGGGATGGGCGGCACCGGTGGTGGCCGGAAAAACATAAGAAAAGATGGAAAGATGGATGCTGGGAAAAAGATAGGGAGAATTGAGGTGATATAAGAGGTGTTTATTGTTTCCCAGGAGGAGAGGAACAAAATGATGGTGGTGGTGCAGCCAAAGGTGGCGGCGCACGGCGGCGCACGGTGGTTTAAGGCTTCGGGGTCAATATTCTGGCGAAACGAGCAGCCAACTTTGCACGTTTATGGAGGCTCGTGCAAGAAGAATCGAGAGGTGAGAATGGTTTAGTTAATTAGAGGACGTTGCAGGGAAGAATTTGGCATGCAGCGGTGGCGCTGGAGTTGGCTAACGGAGGCGGAATACGCGTCTGAAGTCGCGGTGGCGGCAGCTCTTGCTTAGGGTTTCGGGGGAGAAAAACTCCAAAAATTCCTACAACTATGCTATTTATAGATGGTAGATGGGATCATGGGGTTTTGGAGGTCGGCAGGGAGGTATTAGGTACGGGAATTTGGGTGGCCGGTGGCAATAATTGGGCGGCCGACTCTTGGTTTGCTTCGGGATTTCGCGAGGCTGGGGAGAAGAAACGGGCGAGAGTTACCGCACGAAAATTACTACAATCGATTCCTCGGGTCAAGGGAAATTCAAAGAGACAAGTAACGGCTGATTAAAGCCGCTGCAGCCGGAGACGCCATTGATGGGGTCGAAGGCTTCATCGCAGCGACGGGGAAGGACGGAGGAAGAAGGAAGAAGAAAGAAGGTGGGCCGGTCGGCCGAGGAAGAAAAAGAAAAGGGAAGAACCGGGCGGTCGGGCGCGGTCGAGGGTGCGACTAAATGAAACGACGAGCTTCGGCGGAAACGAATGAAAAACGCGGCGTGGCAGGGGCGGAAGGAGGACGTCGCGCGGGCTGGGCTGCGCCGAAGGAAAGGAAAGAAAAGGAAAGTGGGCCGCGGCTGGCCCATTCGGGGAAAAGAAGAGGAAAAAGAAACAGAAGAAAAAGAAAGAAAAAGAAAGGAAAAGGAAGAAAGAAAAAGAAAAAGGAAAAAAAGAAAAGAGAAAAATAATTAGATTAGGCCAATTAAATTAATCTAAAAATTTAGGATATTTAAAAATAATAATATTTAAATAAAATAATATTTAAATCCCTTTTTAGGCTAAATTAGGATTTTAAAAGGTTTTCCATAAATTCCATTTTAATTAGCAAAACACCCTAATTTTCTTCCATTAAATTATTTATAAAATTAATATTAATTTGGAACTATTTCCTCCTTCTTATTTTAAATAAATTCCGAAATTAAAATCTTTAACTACCTAAAATACCCAAATTCCTCCTAATTAAAATACTTATAAATTTATTCTTGATTTGCCCTAATTAATTTCCTTTTATTTTAAATAAAAGAATATACATAATTAAATTTTATAATAAAACCTCATTTAAATATTCTATTTAAAATTAGAAATTTTCGGGGCATTTCAATTTTGCTCATTTGATTATGCAATGTGTCACTGCCACTAAATTCTCCATTGTCTTCAATGGTAGTTTGTGTAAGCTTTTTAATGGTGGTAGGGGACTAAGACAAGGTGACCCCTTATATCCTTACCTTTTTGTGCTAACCATGGAATATCTCTCTCGAATGCTCCAATCTATATGGGCTGGAAAAACTTTCAAAGGCCATTCTGATTGCAAGCTAAGTAGAATCACCAATCTATGCTTTGCTGATGATCTCTTAATTTTTTGCAAAGGTCACCTCCAATCTGCCAATATTATCAAGGGAGTCTTCAACACCTTCTACATCACCTTAGGACTGCAGGCAAACCCTGAGAAAAGTAATGTTTTCTTTGAGGGTGTAAATGACAGCACTAAATCCCAGGTGCTGCATGCTTTGAATTTCACTGAAGGAGTTTTCCCTATAAAATACTTGGGTATTCCTCTCAACCCTAGATCCTTAAAGATTGCTCACTTCCAACCCCTTATTGATAATATATCTCAAAGACTCAAATCCTAGACAACCAAGCTTCTTAGTTTTGCTGGGAGAATGCAGCTACTCATATCTGTCATTTTTGGTATAGAAAATTTCTAGATGCAAACTTTTTTCTTGCCAAAGGCTGTTATCCATCATATTGAGAGCCTATGCAAAGATTTTCTCTAGAATAACATAGATTCCCAGAGGCATAAAAATCATATTGCTTGGTCAAAAGTCTGCACCCCCAAAGAAGAAGGCGGCCTGGGCCTACATTAGCTCTCACATTGGAATTCAGCATGTATGGCCAAATACATTTGGAAACTCATTGAATCAAAAGAAAGCTCATGGGTAAAGTGGATCCATGGAAGATATCTTAGAGGAAAAGATATATGGCACATAGAAGAGCATATAGATCACTCTTGGACCTTTAAACAGCTCCTAAAAGTCAGAGAACAAATCAGAGACTATTATGCAAATTGGCATTTTTCTGAAAAATACAGTACCAAGCAGGTGTAACAGCAACTTAGGAGCTCTATGCCTAAAGTTGAATGGAAATATTTTGTATGGAACCACTGTGGTCCTGAAAAACACAAGTTTTTCACATGGATGCTTTGCCATAATGCCCTCCCCCTGAAATCAAATCTCTTCAAATGGGGGATCACTACTGATAATACTTGTGAAGTCTGTAGAAATAATGAGGAGGATATAGATCATCTTTTTTTATACTGTCATGGAGCAAGCATCCTCTGGCAGTATATCCTAACATGGCTGCATTTGGTAAGAAATGCACATGACTGGCTGAGCTGCAGGACTTGACTAATCAGGAAAACCAAGGGGAAAAAGAAAGAAATTGCTTGGAGAGTCATATTCAATGCCCTTCTCTATCACATTTGGATCAATCGCAACAAGATGAATTTCCAACTTATGCAATGGAATCCTACGGCCATTATCAAGTAGATTATTTCTGAAACATTTATTAGCTTCAATGATGCTAGGAATATTCATGTTACCAAGTACCTAAAAAGTCTAGATAGATAGGTTGTATGAGTTTTTAGGGGTATGCCCCTCTTGTTCTTGTTTGTAAGTTGTTTTTACTTCTTTCCTTTGGTAATAAATCTTAATTAATTACCAAAAAAATGAATCTAAAATATTAAAAAAATGAAATACGAGAAAGAATGAAAATACATATTTTTAACCGAAAAACAAAATCATATGAATATAATAAAATTATAATTGTGAACGAATTTATCTAGAATGATCCACAATGACAACGATTAATTAAATTCAAATATAAAGTCGAAATCGTCGATAACTCCATAGAACGAATCATAACTAAAATAATTAAACGTTTACATCAAATTATGCTAATAAAGTAATTAAGCTTAATAAAATTAAATTTAGAGATACGGGGTATTACACCTAACTCCCTCCTTAACCTTTGTTGCCTCAATTTTCCATTCTCCTCCCTAGTTTCCCCCCTTGTCACTACATGGTGTGTTAGCCAGTGATTGAGCAAACATCCCTCATTCCAACAACATCTTGGTGCAACCACCATCGAGCCCGCGAACACCCAGACTTCTTGTTTGGGTCAAACGTGAGCCTCTATTAGATTTTCCTTACATGTGTGGTGCATGATTGTGCCATGCACCACGACCCTTGATTTAAATTACTTGAGTGTTTAGCCTTATTCTCTATTAAATTTTATCTAATTATTTTATCTTAGTATTGATACTAATATGTATATATATTGTGTGGGTTATGTTATTGGATTTAGGTAATCACAACCCTACTTAATATGGCCTTAGAAGAGGCATTTTTGTTATGTAGTTTATGCAGTTTGAAGGTAAATCCAACTACTTTGTAGATGGTAGAAATTTGCGTGTAAATATGATAGATTAATTTTCTAGAATAAAAAACATGCTAGGTTGATGCCATTAGAAATTTCGTATTTTTATCAAAAAGTGAAAGCATGAAATATTATATTTCTTTGTAAAATTTTGTGATGTATAAAGTAGTATATTTTTCCATGATAGAAATTAATAATTTATATATGCTTTGGTAATATTTTAAAAATGGGGATTTATGCCCGTGTCCACATATAAATTATGGTTAGAAATAATACGCATGTATAGGGTTAGGGTTTAGCCAATTTTCTTTATCTTGTGTTATTCTCATTATATTAAAGAGTTTAATATATTCCTGGTACATTGAAGATAAATTTGGATGTATAATATGTTGGTTTTAGAGCATAAATGGGATTACATTGTGATGATTCTGTATAACATGTTTTAGGAATAGAAATATAAACTTTTACATACCATGATTCGTATCAAAAATTATTATATGTAATTAGTGTGAAAATTAGAATATGTTAGAAGTTCAAGTTATGGCTTCATATGTGTATTATATTATGTTCATACTTAGGGGTAAAATTATCTTTTATCATGACATGAAATTTCCTTTTATAATAAATTATTTTTTATTATTATATTTTAGCATTTTCATAACAAATATCTTGTAAAAATATATCTGGTCATAAAGTGGAAAAAATATGGTAATTAGGATTTAGAGGGAATTTTAGTCATTATGATAAAATGTATCTCAAGGTGAAAAATTGAACTATTTGACTTAAGATTTGGCCTTAGAATAATTTTGGAAATATTTGGATGAATGGATTGGATTATTTGGGATTGGATCATTGTTCGAGTTATAGCGTGATGCCTAACCCTAGGCCATGATGGCTTGGAGATGTTGTGACCCTTATGGTCCTTTAGATTTGGAATCTATGATTGATTTATTATATAGACCATCATGGTCCTTTGATTTGATTGACTGATGGCTATATTGTTGTTGTGGATCTTATTATCATTAGTTAATAATATTGAATTGAACAAGACACTAATCGCTTAAAGAGAGATACATAAGTTTAGAAAGGGATCATATGCCTCAAATTAGGCCCTCGGGTACATAGATAGACTTTCGAATTAAAGGGTCCGCTTCTACTCTATAGGTATTTCATACACCCTATAGAGGGTACATGTACTTAATGAATTTGGTGCTAAGGTTTAGTATGGGTGACTAATATGTTGTGTGGTTATTGGCTTCCTTGGCAGACTTTACCCTAGATTTAAGTGATTTTATTTGGTTACGCCTCATTAACGATCATTATCTTGGATATGGAATTATATTCCACTCAATATTTGATAATTGGTTGATCAATTTGGATTATAAAACCACCACATTACATTTGCAATAACTGAATTAGGATAGGCTTAATAAATGTTTAGTTGTTTGGTGACATTAAACAAATACCATATTGTGTATAAAATATGATTTTTTGATATTTTGTAATTATTGTACAATTCGGAGTATGTTTATCTTGTGCCCTTATTTGGTTTTTTATTGGACTAATGTCATTGGTTGATTTATGGGATCCTATTATTTTAGACTTTGATATTACATGTCATTGTATGCTTTTGGTATACTTTTTTTTTGTATGTACCATGCAATATGGGTATGTTACCTCTTTAGAGGAATTGTGATTTACTCAGGATGAGGTATTCATATCAATACTATCACTTTTAAATTGGTGTAGGTTTTAGTGGCGGCTTAGGCTCGGGTTAGAGAGTTAGGGTTAATCTGGTGTCTCTTGTTATGGTTTTATGCTTTTATTCTCGAGGTCTTATCTGAAATTTCAAGTGTTGTAAAACCCTTTGTGTTGTATTTAAAATCGCTATATTTTTCTTATGTTAGTTTCTTTTGGTTTTAGTCTCAACCATGGATTAAGTGTTGAACACACCTAATATTTGTATTGGTCATACCTCTCTTTGTGTTGGTTGTGATGTAATACTTGATATTTTATATAATTCCTTATGCTAAAATAAAATTTATAAGTACTAAATTTTTGGGGTGTTACAATATTACTTGTCAAGGAGGTTACACCACTACCTAGTCATATGCATCTCAAACTAGAGATATAAATTCAACTTGATATAGACTACAATTTCATCCATTACATAAAAGCTAAGGCTACATAACTCATAATTCTAAGACATCAATAATAAAAGGCCATTGCAACAAACTAGCCACTCACAAAAACTAAATGTCTAATTCCTTATGTACCCATACCCCTAGGGTTTATGATTTTACCTGTGTAAGTAAAACGAACATTTTAACTTGATGACCTTGTGCATTAGAGGGCCTAATTGAGGCATGCCTACCCAACTCAAACAATCTTTCACTTTAGTGATCCGTGTTTTATCTTAACACATATTAACTCATCAAATGATCCCAAGATCCACACTTAATAATACTTACTTTCAAGTTCTCTTGATAAGGAAGAAGTCACAAACTCAACCACAACCTCTTTCCCTAATTAATCTCTTTTAAACTTACTCTCTTAGATTCAATTATTCAAAGTCAACATGAAGTTAAATAGAAGTTATCCATGGCCATATTAATCCCATAACACTAAACACTTAAGAAATTAAGCCACCAAACATATCACAAAAGATTACATATTACAAAATTATCACTTATAGACAAACGACCAAATAAGTGCCACCATATGAAAATCTTAGATATAACAAAGTTAACCACCATAAAACATGTTTGCATCCCAAAATCCAAACGAAAAGCAAACCCCAAATTAAACAAAACCATTAACAAAGGCAAAACCAAACCATTAAAACTAATAACACAACCTAAAACATCAAAGCAGATACAAGTGACTCAAGGTCAAGCAACACTTCACCATGTAAAACTTTTGAAATCCAAAATCCCAAAAAAAATTGAAGGCACAAAGAATCTTATTTGATGTTATAAAACACCAAACCAATGATAGAAAAAAACTCAAAAAACAAAAATAAGTCAAATGAAAACTTTTTATTGGAAAACATATTCATGGTTGATAGAAAAAATCATTTTATATTAAGAATCTTAAATCCAAAAATGGTCAAAATCTATATTATCAGAAATAACTATTTATCATATAATTGTTAAATCACTGCACATAAAAGATATTATTTATGATAAGATCAAACTCTCAAAAATATGTCAAAGTGACCAAAATATCTCAAGGATTAGAAAAATATCTTGTAAAATATCTTTACTTAAATAAAATGCCATTTTATACTTTAATTAGCCAAAAATAATAATTAATCCAAATCTAATCCTACTTAGGATAACTAGCACATGATTAGGCCAATAACACTTAAATAAATAAAGAGAACCTCGATAACACTTGGAAAATAAAGAACATTGAATAAAATGCCCAAACCCCCTTTATACTCCACCAACATTAAACCATGATAATCATGCTCAAGGGAATATCACACAAGAATGAAACTTTGTTTAAACATACTAAAGAATATCATGGTAGCATTAAATTTCCACAAAACCAAACATAGCTTTGAAAATTATACCCAATTTGAACCATCCAAATAAAAAGACCTAAAGCCCATAAAACTACAATAAACCAAACCATAACATAAAAATGCTTAAATTGCAATATGCCCAACACCAAACTTATAGCAAAACCTCAAGTGCTATCATACAATCCTTAGAATTTAACAAAGCTAAATCTAACATTAGAACAAGGCACATGGATGAACCACCACTAAAGTACCCAAAATCATGCTGAAATAAAAACCCATAACACATGTAGATTCTATTTGCTTAGGATTTGGGAGGTTTACCTTTAATTTTCTAAGCTCCCACAATAAGAAAGACAAGATAAAATCTAGAGCCTCAATAGAAAATATTAGGTAAAAAACTTATAAAATCATAACAAAGGAGAAATGATAAAAAAAAACTTATCCTCAAAGTTTAGAAGAATGATAAAGCTTCATCAATGGTGAAAAGGGCCATGAAAGGCCACAAAAATGGAGGGAGAAGGAATATAATGAGCGGTGAACCGAGAGAGGAATGAGAGAAAGAAAAGATCAAGGTTAGCATAAGTTTGGAACCTTAAGTATTAAGGTTTAAAGGCTAAGTGAGTAATTTCACTTGTAAAACAAAATATCTAAATGTGCACCAACCATGAAGCATAGGCGGTTCCACTCAAGACAAATAAAAACAAGCAGTTTTCATGCTTGGTTGAGAAAGGAAATACTAAGAAAGAAAAACATAAACTACCTAAAGGTAAAATGGTAAAATCATGGCCAAAGGAAACAAAATCCAATTTTAGGGGAATAAATGAAAGGCTGTCATCCATACTAATAAATAATTAAGTTATTGGATTGATTCCCACAATATTATATAGGAGTTAGAAGAAAAAAAGTTCTATCTGATGACTTATTATGTCCAAAAGTATATGAATAAATCAAAAAATTATACCAATAGTAATGAAATATTTTTATATCATATTTAGTTCAAGAATACTAAAATAAAATGAAACCCAAAATTTCATAAAATTCACATATTCAGAATGGGATTTTTGAAGATAAAAACACATGATTAAAACATGACGAGATGATAAATAATGTCTTTTTGCCAATAATTTGATTTAATATTTTTAAAAAGCCTAGAAGACTGTAACACCCCAAAAATTTACTACAAAAAATTTCGGTTTATTGAAAATTCTACGGAACTAAAAACCGTAAATTTTGGGGATATTACCACCACACTTAGTACCAGACCGATTTTCTCCTATCGTTCGAGTACTCGGTACTAAGGCTAAAAGAGAACAAAATACAATTTACTTGAATTTAGACTTTGCTTAAATCAAATTTGCGCAATAAATTCATTACAAGAGTAAAACCCCACCGTTAGTGGTTATAGGAGTAAAATAATGTAAACTAGGAAATAAAAAGTAAAAAGAGAAACCCTGAAATCTTCCTGGATAATCCTTACACTCTTACCCAATATTATCTTGAATAACACCTGCAATAGACCTGCAAGGGACACTGCATATTTAATAGGTAGGGGTCCATAAATGGAACCCTTCAATACTATAGTACCGAGTAACCCTTTATACCAAACTGAAAGGCAGGGCCTGCATGCATGATGCAACACATAATACACAACGACATAAAACGATAACATGCGTGGGCATAGGGGTAACCATAAGTATCTTAAGGAATAATACACGATGCAACACTTCGTATAATAAGAAATGCATAGCACACGACCCATTCACTTAGCAATATCATAACATACCAAGAGAGAGACATGTATCAAGGCTGAACTTATATCATAACAATAAATCATGAGGATGAAGTAACTCTTGTGGTCTTAAGCCATTAATTAATCATCATATTTCTAATTATATCCACGTGAGTGAGGGGACCCCACTATTATAGCTGGTAGATCAGAAACACTTCATAGGACAAAACGCACCTGACCACTATTATAGCCGGCAGACCAAAAATTATCCTCACTAGCCCTGACTCACGTGGTATTCCACTGTAAGTAATTAGTATAATCCCATGATTTATTACCATGAAAAGTTTGGTTTATTGAGTTCAGAATCCCTCATTATTATAGTTGATGGACCAGAAACACTCCACAGGGAAAAACGCACTGACCACTGTTATAGATGGTGGACCGGATATCACTTCGCAGGGTAGCACACTCCTTACTACTATTATAGTCGGTGGACCGAAAATTATCCTCACTGGGCTCGACTCTATAATCTTTCACTTTAAGTAATTAGTACTTTATTTATGTCATATTCAATAGGCCCATTTAATTAACTGGAGGGAGGAAAAAGGTCAGGAATCCAGAGACACAAAGATATACTGGCCATAGAATCAAGCATTCTATATCAAGGATCATGGCATACATAAAAACCCTAACACATACTTCAAATATATCTAACACACATTTCCATGCATACTTTCCAACCAGACACCTCTTGCATGATTATGATATAAATACCTTATCACACCCTTAAGTATCCATCCAACCTTAGGTTATGCCATGTTCTTGTGATACTCACTTGTGGTACCTACAGGCTTATCAAATACCCTTATATTATTATTCAATATTACTTATGTCTTATTAAGGAGAATCATTTAATCCATTGACATGTTATATGCATGTTACCAATTTACCCCATCATCCTTACAAATTTACTGAAATACCATTTGTTTGTAAACTTACCAAGTCATCCCTTTTTATTTGCCAAATTACTATATTACCCTTTATGTTTGCATAATTACCAAATCACCTCTTGTATTTGTTAAACTACCAAATTATCCTCCATACTTATTAAATTACTAACTTTATCCCTCATACTTGTTAAGTTACCAATTTACCCTTCTAGTTGGTTAAATTACCGTACTAGCCTTCATACTTGTTTAAATTACCAAATTGCCCCTAAGGCTTATTAAGTTACTAAATCACCCTTCATATTTGTTACATTTATCAGATTGCCCATTTGGTTAGTTAAATTATCAAATTGCCCCTATTGCTTATTAAAATTACCAAATTACCCTTTTTGTTGGTTACTTTACTAAATTGCCCTGTTGGTTAGTTACTTTACCAAATTTTCCTTCTTAATTATTAAAATTGCCAAATTGCCCTCTTGGTGGATTAAATTACCAAATTGCCCTTCTTAATTGTTATAATTACCATTTTCCCCTTTTACTTACAAAATTACCAATTTACCATTCTTTTATGCCAATTTACCAAAATACCCTTCCTTTAAGCCAAATTGCCCAAATACCCTTCATTTATACCAAATTACCCAAAATACCATTTTCCTTTATTAAATTGCTATTTTACCCCATTACTTTATAAAATTACTAAAATATCCTTTTTTATTAATTTACCAAAATACTTTCTTACTCACAAAAATTACCAAGTTATCCCCCTTTTCATGTAAAATTACTAAAATACCCTCCTTACTTGTCCATTTACCATTTTACCCCCTTTACTCTTATAAATTAACATTTTACCCTTATTATACAAATTTTACTAAAATACCCTTACCACATAAATATTAATATGCATGGTCCATATACATCACCCAATACCACAAACTATTATTATTTATCATTAATACACATTAGCACCTGCTACATAAACTTATTTAAAATGAAGCAAATTTACTAAAATGCCCCTAGGGCTCATATTAACATTATCTATACAACAAATGGCCACATTAGCATATCATATCATACATATATATTTAACATTATTATTAACACCAAAGCTCTTTCCTTAAGCATTATTTCTACACATGACATATAAATTAACATGCTTTTCTTTTCATCAACCAACATATGCCACTAAATACATTATACTTAATAACATACAACATGCATATAAATAATATTAAAACCTTAATGTGCTAGCATGCGTATATCCACACATTTTACTAGGGTATAATGGTTACCTTATTCCCAGCAAAAATTAAACCTTACCGATACCCCGGTTAAAGGTTCGAGCTTTGATTAGCAAAATCAATACCTAAAAATAATGTCAACACTTAGCATTTTAAAAGTAGGAAATTGAAAGAATACATTTTATCAAAAACTTAAATCAAATACATATTAATATTAACCATCATTATACCTCAAGATTATTAGCCCAAAATGTAACACCCCCAAATTTCACTCCTGCAATTTTTTTATTGAAAGAATAAAGCAGAAGCTAGGAGAGAATTTGGGAAATGTTACCGCCACATCTAACACAAGATAAATGTCAATCATCTATCTCATGTTAGATGCAAGGCTAAAACTTGTTAAACAATTAAATCCGAATTTTAAAAGCTTATCAAAGTACGAGAAATTAAAAGTCAATTACAAAGCCCTTGAAAATTTAAATACAACACTTGTAACTTCCAAAGATGAATACAGTTGAACAAAACAAATCCCGAAGGATCAATATCCAGATTGCCTACTCACTCAAGTCAGGTCTTCCACCCCAAAACAGTATCCGATCTTAAACCTACACAAGAAGTCTGCTCCCCACCATCAGTGGATCATCACAAGACCCATTCAACCAAGGTAGTATCAGTACGGGTCCAATACTGAGTAAGTTCCACTACCCTATTTTATGGGAGAGACGTAACTATACATCAAGTGCATATTAAATCATGATACAATACGTTGATACATTATTACGCATACTCAAAACCCACATTACAAGTCCTACCATACACATATAATAACCTGTGAAACATATAAGGGTGGTACGACCAAAATGTAAAGTAACTCATGTGCCTTAGGTAGGATTAATCCATATTATTGAAAACTCCATACGTGGCATACTCACGTAAGCAGCATGTAGTAATACAAATAATAAAAGCCGGCCATGGTCCAATTAGACTTATTTTCTTTTGAATCTCTGTTAAATGTAGTCATCTCACACCGCAATCTTTATTAATCAACGTGAGTACGGCAACCCCACTATTATAGCCGGTGGACCGGAGTATATACACTCAGGGTAGAACGCTCCTGACCACTATTATTTGACGGTAGACTGGTCTCCAGGGCAGAACACTCCTGACCACTATTATTTACCGGTGGACCAGTCTGGCCCCGACTCACATGGTGTTTCACTACAAGTACTTAGTGTATTTCTCATGACTTATTCTTTATTCCCATTAATAATATGTTCATTCCACACATATTCTTTAATAGTCCATGTGAGTGCGGGAACCCCACTATTATAGCCGGTGGACCAGAATACATACACTCAAGGCAGAACGCTCCCGACCACTATTATTTGTCAGTGGACCGGTCTCCAGGGCAGAACACTCCTGGCCACTATTATTTGCCGGTGGACCGGTCTGGCCCCAACTCACATGGTGTTTCACTGTAAGTACTTAGTGTATTTCCCATGGCTTAGTTTATTTACTTTGGTTTGTTGAGCACGGAATCCCCCACTATTATAGCCGGTGGATCGGAAATCATGCAGGGCAAAACGCTCCTAACCACTATTGTTTGCCGGTGGCACGGTTTCCAGGGCACCCCGGCTCCTGGCCACTATTATTTTCCGGTGGACCAGTCTGGGTCCGGCTCAACATCTTCCTCTTTAAGTGATTAATGTCTTAACATATCTTATTTGAAAGTGTTTTACCCTTAACATGCATGGCTAACTATATCCACCCTTATCCTCCCAGGAGGGCCCGTCCCATATCTTGGGACTCTAGCGCCCCTTATCACACCTTGATATCCATTCCCTTTTACACTTACACAAAATGAAAACCAACTCCTAAGGGTGTGGGTTAAGGCCCAACACCTCGTGACATCAGACTCCACCCGCTATTAGCCTCTAAGGTTTCCCTTGAAACCCTAATTGGACCTATGTGGCCCAACTTCTTCTTAATTCACTACCATTAATTCATTTATCTTCAAACACCTCATCTCATTTAGGTTCAATCCCAAATCATATCACTTTATTCATTGATTTCACCTGTGACCCTAAAACCCTAGTTGGCCACTTCAACCCTAGTACCTTTCTTCTCCCACAAGTAACTTCTCCTTTTCACCCAATATTTATTCTCTCCCATAACACCCATAATCATTCCTTATAACATAAACTCTCACTCTCAACCTACACCTCACTCACCCTTAATCATTTTTACTTTCGCCTTTTTTTAGATTACTAATTCTTCCCAAAACCCTAATCGGGTCCCTTACACTCCCCTTTAGCAACTCACTTCCCATTTATTTCTTTTTTTTCTTTTCATCTCCATGTCATAATAATAATCACCCTAGCATGCATGTCCTAGAGGGTTACATCATGTCACAACACATCATAATCACCACATATGGATATCACATTCATGTCATAAGAAAAACACATACCATATACCTTAACTCCAACCTGTGCTACGCATAAAACACGTTAAGGATAATCATGTGATACACAATAGGACATGGTATATATACAAAGTATCCAAGGCATGCAAGTCACATAACACGTAGGGACCTTAGCCACATCTTTACGAAACACCCATAAGTAGAGGTAAGTAGAGACTTACCTAGATCCGAAGCTAGCTAAGCGAGATAAGAGGGAGAGAGAGATCACTAGTTCGAGGATCCACAATAAAGCTTCCCTAGATCACCAATAGACATCGAAAACTAAGTTAGAAACTATCCTATCGATCAATAATTTCAACTATTATAATTTAATCGATACAAAGAGACACAAACTATTTTTCTTGGAAAAACGTGTCCAAAACTTAGGACTTAAAAGCATAGCTCTATTAAGATTTAAGATTAAATATAAATCAAAACGGATTAATAAAAATACACTTAGGACATTTCAAATTAATTTGGAAAGCCCAAGAAAGATAATCGATTATAAGTTAATTTATCAAAGATAACTTATTCATTAGGTTTTACAACTAAATAGGTAAACCAACCATTTGCATAGAACCAAATCCAAACCGATTAGATTAAAAAATAACTTAAATTATTTAAAACCCAAAGACAGAAATTGATTAGATAAAAGACGCATAGCAAAATCAATTTTATAAAACAACCCCCGAAGATTAGGGTTTTTAATCTCTAAACTACGAATCGACCAAATGACTTCGATTACTTCAAATTGATAGTTTTAAAGCACAATCAAACTAGTTTTAGATAAATCTAGATAATCAATTTCAACAAAACAATCTTCCGATTAACTAATTCATGACGATCCGTTTTCAAAATTAGGGTTTTAAAGCCCGCGACACAAACTCGGGTAATTCAAATCAATTAATTCTAATTAAAGGTATTAGAATACAATTAGGATTATTTCAAATACTTCTATAAATTTAATTTTAGAAAAACAACTACACAATTAACCAATTTCATAATCTCACTTGAAATCTAGGGTTTTAGGCCCGAAAATACAATTCGGTTGAATTCTATTAATTCAATCAAATTGAATGTTTAGAAATGCAATTAAACACATTTTATAACATATCAAATAATCAATTACTCAAAACCAATAAAAGAAATACACAATTTAGCACAATTAGGGTTTTTGAACCCGGAACGCAAATTCAATCAATTATTGCTAAAATATATAAATTGACGGTTCAGAAATGTAATTAAATATATTCTAATATAAATTGTATAGTCAATTGAATAAAATAACCCGATTACACAATCCAATTTAAACCCGCGAGAGTTTTGACCTAAAAATCTAATTCCGATCAATTACGCACAATTTTCCAAATCAACGCTTCCAATATAAAATTAAATATATTTTAAACGATATTATAAAATTAATTGAGCGGAACGACTCAATTATATGAGATCACACATGAATTTTGACCTAGAAATCAAATTCCAAAAAATTCTGCATAAATTTCTCAAATTGACGGTTCTAACATGAAATAAGATACATTTAAAAACATATTGTATAATCAATCTATCAAAAATCGCCGAAATGGGCAAATCCAAAAAATTTGGGCATAACCCGGTCAAAAATTCAAATTTTCCAAAATTCCAACATAACCATACAATTAACCTATCCAAATCATTCTCGCAGCACATATATACATAACCAAACAGTTAATTTAGCTTATCACAAGCTAAGTCATACCCAATTAATCAAATCTATATTATGGTTTTCAGAAATTTATACCAACAAAAATCAGCAAAAATCGGAACAAAGGAAGGCCGAGGAAGCTTCGTCGGGGGCTAGGGGTGGGTCGCTGGTGGTCAGCGGGGCCTGCCGTGGCCGGACGGCGGTGCGAGCTGTGCGGCTCATTGCTTTCTCTACTGCAGTTCGATGCTGCTGCTGCTCGGCTGTGGTGTTGCGTCAGTTGCAGCTGCTGCGGTTGTTGCTTGCTGCGGTGGCTGGCAGCATCGACGGCGGCAACCGGAGGTCGGCTGGCATGGAGGAGCTGGGGAGAAGAAAAGAGGTGAGGGAGGCTGGAGCTTAGGGCTGCGAATAGGGACTGACGGGAATAGGGAAAGAGAAGAGAAGGGAGAGAAGAGGGAAAAGAAAAAGAGGAAGGGGGCACCGGTCGGGGCTGGGGTGCGGGTTTTTTTTTTCAAATAGACTTAAAATAAAATACTAAAATTTTAAAAATTATTATTGGAAGATTTTATCTAAAATTTATTAAACAAAAATTATTTCGTAAGTTTCCGAAAGCTTAAAATAAAAAAAAAACTATATACAGAATTTCGGAAACATTTTTCAAAGAATTTAGCAATGAACGTAAACATTTATATTATTTACCAAAATACATTATAAGACCCCGAAATAATATT
This sequence comes from Tamarix chinensis, assembly GCA_030549775.1. NCBI lineage: Eukaryota > Viridiplantae > Streptophyta > Magnoliopsida > Caryophyllales > Tamaricaceae > Tamarix > Tamarix chinensis. Next base: position 63,561,416 of record CM060172.1, read on the forward strand.
TAAAAACATATAATAAAATGTTTAAGTCAAATTCTAATAAACCGAGACTAATTTTAATAATTTGAGAAATCGATTTTCCGCAAACTGAAAAGCATAACACAGAAGAAAATTAATTTCAAAAAGAAATTATTAAATAAGCTCCGAAAATATTTTTAATTTAAACTTCCCAAAAATATTAACGATTTCTGGAATCGAATAAATTTAAAGTCGGAAATATTTTCTACAGATAAAATCATTGAAATAACTTTAATTATTTAAAAAGAAATTCTATAATTTAAATAATATATTTCGTCAATGAAATATAACTTCAAAAATAACGTTGTAATCACACGACAAAGTTATAATCGAAAAAAAATCTAAAATATTAAAAATAAAAATACGAGAAAGAACGGGAATACATATTTTTAACCGAGAATCAAATTCATAAGAATATAATGAAATCATTGTCGTGAACGAATTTATCTAGAATGGTTCGCAACGACAATGATTTATTACATTCAATTATGAATTCGAAATCGTCGATAAATTCGCAAAACGAATCGAAATTAAAATAATTAATTATTTACATTAAATTACGCTAATAAAATCATTAACTTAATAAATTTAGATTTTAAAAATATGGGGTATTACACAAAATGTCAAAGGGGAGGCAGCAGACGTACGTGAGCTGCATGCAAGAAAGAAGGAGGAAGGATCAAAGAAGGGAATAAGAGAATGAAGAGGGGCTAGTTTGGGTAAGGGTTTTGGGAGTGGGGGTAGAGGAATTATGGAGGGAAGTTAGGGTAGTGGCTGGGTGCAGGGAGGGAGTAGGGGTGTAGTTGGTGGTTGAGGGTTGATGATCGGTGAATTAGGGTGGCGGAGGTGGCGGTTTTAGGGATGGGAAATAGGGTGGAGGATAGGCGTAGAAGAAGAAGGAAGGAAAAAGAAGAAGAGAAAGGAGGGGCTGTTGGGATATTTTTGGCCAAAGGGAGGGTGTGAGGTGGTAGAGGAGGTGTTAGGGAGTAGCTTGGTGGTTGTGGAGGTGGCGGAAGGGGTGAAACGATGGCTCACAGTGGAGGTTGAGAAGGGGGAAGAAAAAGGAAGAAAGGAGAAAGGTGGTTATAGGGGCATGTGGGGGGTGATGGGGTGGTGCGAGGAGGATGGAGGGGTGTTAGGGAGGTGGTGCCAGTGGTCAGCGAGGCGGCAGAAGCGATGGTTGAGGGCGACAGAGCAAAAATGGGGGATGAGAAGAAGAGGGAAGAAGGGAGAGAGAAGGCTAGGCAGGCAGGGAAGGATGGATCTCGAGGGAAGAAAATGGGCAGGGGAGAAGAAGAAAAAGAAAGAGGAGAGGAGAAGAGGTAGGGGCATCGACAAGGTGGTGGTAGGGGGTTGCAGGTTGATAGGTGTAGGGTGGCAGGGAGAGGGGATGGAAGAAAAGGAAAGAGAAGGCCACGCGAGGGAGGCTGTGTTTGGCTCAAAAATGGAAGGGAAATGGACGAGGGAGATAGAGCAGGGCTGCGGGGGAGGCAGGTGGTGGCAGGCTGCTGTAGCAGGCTGCCCATGATGGGTGGTCGAAGAAGGAAGGAGAAGGGAAGAAGAAGGGAGGATGGGTTGTAGGGCGGTCGGTTGAGGAAAGGAAAGAACAGGGTAGGTCGACCCTATGCGTGCTAGGGAGAGGGAAAGGAAGAAGGGTTGGGCTAGCCCAACCGAGGGGAGAAAGGAAAAGAAAAAGAAAGGGGAGAGATGGGGGAGGAGAAATGGAAGGAAGTGGGCTGGTAGCCCAATCTGAGTGGGGGGAGGAAAGCAGGCCGGGTGGTTTAGAGAGGAAGAAAAGAAGAAAAGGCAAAAGGAGGAAAAGAAAAGGAAGAAAAAGGAGAAAGACAAGGAAAGGGAAAAATGAAAAAGGAAAAAGGGAAATAAATAAAATTAAAATAATTTTTGAAATAAAGGTATTTAATATTTTTGATAGATAAATAAATTTAATAATTTAATTTATTATAATTTAATATATATTGGTTTAAAAAGGATAATTTTAGTAAAGTAGTGGTTTGAAAAATTATTTAAATAAAATAAGTATGATAAAATAATAAAATATTTATTTTAATTAATTAAATATTCATATCAATTTTTTATATACTAAAAAATCCATAAAATAATAAAATAAAATAAAATAAAATTATCCAAAATGAGGGTTATTCATTAAATTATAGATTTAAAATTTTTGGGATATTACATAGTGAGGATCTCAAATATCCATATAAAAGAGTAGCTTGAAAGATTTTGGAGGCTAAAAGTAGCTCAAAAATCTCAAAGAATACAAAATTGTAAGATAATATTGGTGAAATATAAATAAAATTATGGTGAAGAAAAAGTTACAAATAGTATAGGTGAAATATAATATAATAATGAATGATGTGAAACATGAAAACAATTGTGATGAAAAATAAAGGGAGTAATAGTAAAACATGAAGGCAACAATAGTAACAAAGTAAGAATAATAGTGATAAAACATAAGATAATAGCGATAAAATATGAATATAATTATAGTAAACTATAACAAGTTAGTTTAAAAAAAATTACAACTAACATTAGTGAAATATAACAATAATTATGATGAAATATGGAATCAATTATGATAAAACATAAAAATAATAGTGATAATACACGAATATAATATCGGTGAAATATAGATATAATAATTGTAAAATCATTTTTATCATAAAACATCACATAGGTGAAACATATAATTATGTTTTATATAATAATTTTTTAGATTAAAAATATACCAATATAAATTTCTAACTGTGTATAAATATTTATTATTATTATTTTAAATAGCACTAGTTAAAAAATATCCGGTTACAACATTATCAGCTAGTTTAATTCAACCCCAAAAAAATGAAACTGCACGTCGAAGGACCAAAAAAAGGAGGGGAATGTCAGGTAGGGCAACCCATCTCACTGTGTTGTGAAGCTCCATTGTCCTGAGTTGATTTCTGATTGCTTCGTAGAACGTTGGAGCATTTTCTAAACCAAAATAACATATTTCCTCGTAATACGTATCGGATACATTCGGCGTATGCAGGTCCATAAAAACAACGTTAATTTTAGCGGGTAAATATTATTTATGGAGAGTTAAAAAATAAAGTCAATATATATTATAATTATTATAATAAGTGACAATTATTTATATAATAATAAATAATTACTATATCAATTGACATAATCACATTAATAAATTACGAAATTTTAGCATAAAAATATGATTTTTTTAATGCGTAGTACGAGTCAGTAGTCACTGTAGTCTGTATCTAAAAAAAAAAACAAAACAAAAAAGAGAGCATACAGTGTGTCCAATAAGTTGCCATTTCCTCCTCGCGGAAGACCTTATTGGGCTTGTCGATGGTTGGAAAACTACCGAACTGTGCCCTTCGCCGCCGTTGATGTCGACGTCGAATCTTCTTTCCCATCTCCGGCGCCGCTCTGGTCCTACTCTTTCCTACCTTCGTCCACTACACTCTCACATCCTCTCAACAGCTAATCCCCACCACTACACACCATTTAAACCTCCCACACTTTTTCCAAATCCGTCCGGTTTCAGTCGCTTAATCCCGTTTCTATCGACTAATTCGTTTCGATTCATCTCCTCCTCGTCGGTTCCTGATTTTTCATCGGAGCTCAGTAGCCATGATATGAACTCGATTACGGAGTCGGAGTTACAGAGCTTGGGGCTTAGCGATGGTTTGGATAATGTTAGTGATAGCGGGATTGAGGATGCTGTTGAATCGCTACTTCCGGTTAGAACGTTGATTTCTTTGCTCGATGGATTTCATGAGCTGACCGGTCTTCCTTGGTGAGTTGAACTGTTCTTTGTGAATTGGATTTATTCATTGATGAGACCACGGAGTAAAGTACTCCGTAAGGGCGCTGATTTCAGTTGATTGTTTGATTTTTGAAAAATCTCTTTCTTTGTTTTTTCCCGACATGCAGAGTGTTAAGTTTATATCTTGTTACCCCATCCTGCCCCGGTTGTATCAATATGCAGAGTGTTATTCATTAACAGAGAAATGAGACACGAGATTGATGTATGTTTGAATAGGTGGATGGTAATCATGACATCGTCTGTGGTTCTTAGAATGACACTCTTCCCGATGCTAATATTCCAGCTTCACAAATTGCAAAGGATAGGCAGGTTCTTTCCCAAATGTAAGATATTGAATCATTCTCATCATAGAATTCATTTTCCTATCAATTCGAAAAGGTCTATTAAGGATTTATTAGACCTTTGTAATCTGTTTGCCGATGAAACATTGTTCCTTGCAATCTCAAGTTACTATGACACACCAATGAGTAACCATGAATGCCGTGAGTCTCATTTGTATGCCCAACAGGGAGCGCCCTTAAAGTATGAATGATCTCATATCAACTCATATATTTAATGTCTCGACAACTTAATCTATAAACTGTGCCCAAGATGCTTTGATTTGGATAAGGCCTAAGGGAAAAACATTTTTATTTCGTGTTTATATTTCACTGTAAATATTGAATTTCATGTCAATGTACTTTTTTATTTATTATTTTTTTATTATTTTTATCTTTTATGCTACAACCATTGAAGGGAAATCGTTGTGCTAATTTTCTTGATTTTGGTGAATAGAAAGGTTAAATTTTGCTTGAGACACATTTACTTGATTTCGGGTTTATGACTGGAAGATACATCTGCTATTTCCTCTGTCATTTGCTTCTCTTCTGAGTATTTCCACATGAAAATATTTAGTAGCTGTCTTCCTCCCTGCACCTTTCTAATTTTCTCAAGATTGTTTTCTCTGAATTTATTTTTTGTTTGTGGGGGTGGTGGGGGGGGGGGTGGAACTGAAGAGGTTCTAATAACAATGTTTGTTGAAACTGTGGCTTGTGACTTGGACTTATACACAATGATTCATTGGCGGTGATGGGACTCTTAAAGTGCCTCCTCCTTTTCCACCGCCTTTCTCAGGAAGGAGTTGGCTCAGTCATTTTAAGCATTTCCGGAGGGAGCGAAAAGCAATGGGTTGCCCTTCATATTTATGGTTTTTGGCATACGTTCCGATCCAGGTACCTGTTTTTTTTCCTATTCTTTTGCTGGTATAATGTTTTACTTTCTTATTTTTGGATGAAGAAATTGTGTAGTTTAAAATTGTGACAAAGTAATTGGAAAACGAGGTTCATATATATATATATATATATGAACCTCGTTAATTCACATTATGTCCCATTATGTCCTCACTTTCAATATATCTGCAGGTTCCATGCTTTTTCTTATGGATGGTCAGCATTCGGAGAATGTCATTAGGCCATCATCCAGGTTTTGATTACGTAAGAACTTATTACTTAGACCCATTCATGCACATGTGACAAGAATATTTTTGCCATTTGAACCCATTTAAGAGATTCTCTTCTTGTTGATGTGTTTCCTGTTAGCAATTGCATAAGCTTCCTTGTAATGTGACTTATGGGTTATCTCATCTGTGTGAAGATAATGTCTGTCTTTCAGAATTGGTCGCCAATTTTTCCTGATTGTGGTCTCAATGCATCAACTGAAGACATTTGCTGTGTGTATCAAGTGTCATCAAATGTATATGGACTACACATCTGTGGTCATCTGTTTACATTCTGGATATTCTTTTGGTACTTTTGAATGGATTATCTTGCATTAATTCCATGCATATCTTGCCTTTACTGATTTAGTTGTCATGTACTTAATATGCATGAATGTGCTTGACTGGTCGATTGGTAAATCGGTTTATTATGTTTCTTTTGTGTCTATGTGTATATATTTATATATGATTTGGCCATTCTGCTGGAAACATTATCAGGTAATATTTGTGGTAGTATGAATAATTTTCTTCTGCTTATGTCGTTCAATTTTCATGGGTGATGACATGGATGAAATTCAGGCTTTTAGGGCGTATCTATTTTCTCAATGCTTTATATTTTATAAATACAACATTATTTTTAATTTTCTGCATGTTGATTTTGTTTAAAAAAAAAAATTAACCAAGATGTGGCCCAATCACATTATGGCTATGCAGATTTTTCCCATGATTTTTTGTGAACTACTTTAATCAGAGTTAAAATGTTGAATGATTCTACTCTTATTTGAATTCTATGCAGGGTGGCATTTTATGGTTTCATGATTTGACACAATACCCCAACGGTGTTCTTGGTCCTATCCTTCCGATGCTGATTGCAGGATTGCATTTCTTTAATGTTCAGGTATCACATTTTCAAACCTTATAACTTGCCAGAAAAAGTGTGAGAGATGTAAAAGGAGTGTTCGGTAGGTATATGGTCTATCCCGTTATCATTTGGTTTAGCATGTGGTTTCTAGAAGATCAAGTTTTTATGTCGAAACTGGCTTGTCTTTTGCGCTATATTTTTGTTGTGGGATCAAATTATTCTGGTCATTCTAGTTTGAGAAGCAACATCTCATTGTGTGATACTTGAGTAGTGGTTACTTATTCTATTCCATTATGCTAAGCTGGAAAATGATAAGCTAATTTATGTGATAGCTCAATTGATCAGAAGAGCTATCAAGAAGAAAAATCAGATGATTCAGATAAGTGCGAGAGGATGAAAAGAGGGTGTATTGCTCAGAACTTAAAATGATAGTGCTAGGATCTCGAGGACCTAGGAGCCTTGACTCACAATTTTCTCTCTGATCGGTCACCCCTTCCTCTCTCTCCTATGTCTCCTTTTATTAGCTGAAATTAGCAAAGGAAATAACTAGCTCTTGACCCATCCTATGACTCAGCGCAACCTGCCGAAATCTCTCCAAGATTCTGTTAGACTGTTACCCCCGAATACAATACTAATCCCTTGCTGCTGCCCTCACTCCTAACTTAGGTAATCCCTTGATTAATCAAGTGAAAAGACGGGAACTGCAAATTAATCAGGTCGTATTCTTCCCAAGAGGCCTTAAACTCTGGCAATCCCTGCCATTTGAATAGCACCTCCGACACTCCTTTAGTATTGTAGCGCAGATCTGCTACTACTTCTGGCTCAACCTTCCACTCTAACTCTTGAGTGAGGGCTGTTGGAAAAAGGCTGAGTGTTGATTCCAGCCCTTCCTGTCGGTTTGAGCATGGAGACATGGAATACTGGGTGCACCGGGGTTGATGTTGGTAGGTCTAACTTGTACACCACTCACCGATGCGGGCCACCATCTGATAAGGACCAAAATAACGTGGCACCAGCTTCTCATTCAATCTCTTAGCCAAGGATCGTTGTTTGTAGGATTTAAGCTTGACATACACCCAAGACCCAAACTCCAAGACCAACTCATGTCTTTTGCAATCAGCTGTGGACTTCATCCGTTGTTGTGCCCTTGTCAATTGTTGCTTCAACTCCTCTAGAACTGTGTCTCTGTGCTGTAGCACCTTATCTATGGCAGCTATGGATGAGAGTCCTTGCGCATAGCGCAATAGGGGGTGGATCTCTGGGGTATAGAGCCTTGAATGGAGTTGTTTTGGTGGCTGTATGATAGCATGTATTGGACCAATACTCAGCCCATGACAACCGTTGAACCCATTGCTTTGGTTTGTCCCCCACAAAACAGTGCAAATAAGTTTCTATGCCTCTATTCACAACCTCCGTTTGACCATCGGTCTGTGGCTGATAAGTTGAACTGTACTTTATTGTTGTTCCTTGAAGCTTGAATAGATCCCTCCAGAATAGGCCGATAAATATCTTTTCCCGGTCGGATACCATAATCCGAGGCATGCCATACAATCATACCACTTCTTGCCCAAACAGGCTAGCTACATCAGCAGTTGTAAACGGGTGTCTCGGTGGTAGAAAATGGGCATATTTGGTAAGTCTGTCCACACCACTAGTATGCAACTGACCCCCTTCTCATTTGGCAGTTCCTCAATGAAGTCTAGGGAAATGTCCTCCCACACCTGCTCTGGAATGGGTAAAGGCTGGAGTAACCCCGCTGGTGCTATTGTCTAGATACAAATTGTTGGATTCTCTTCCTCATTCCCCTCTAATACACCTCCTTGGCCAACCTCTGATGAGTTTTGAGTTCACAAGAATGACCACCAATTCTACCTCCATGGAATTCATCTAACAGAGGGGAAATAAATTGGGAGTTCTCGGTGAATACCAACCTGCCCTTGAAGAAGAGGTGCCCATGCCTCAAGCTAAAACTTCTAGCATCCTTTGTACCGCATTCCGGGTCCTCTTGACAACCCCCAAAACTAGGCTTGTCTCAATTTCTCCCTTCAAGTCCTCTCAATTTAAAACCCATGAGACTGAATTTGCTGCTAAAAGAGCTTGCTCATCCACCTAGATAATGCGTTTGCCACTTTATTCCCAGGTTTAGGTTTGTACTCAATATTGAAGTGATGGCTTGCTAGCTTTGCTACCCACTTTTGGAGCCCTTCTGGCACGATCCATTGCTCCAATAAGAATTCCAAACTTTTCTGGTCAATGCACACTGTGAAATGTTGCCCAAGGAGGTAATGCCGCCATTGTTGGATGACTAAAACCACCACCATAAATTCTCTCACACACATTGATTTAAACCATGCTCTAGGATCCAATGTTTGATTGAAAAACGCAATAGGTCGCTGATTATGCATTAGAAAAGTGCCTATGCCAAAGCTCAAAGCATCCATTTCTACTACAAATGACTGTGAGAAGTCGGGCAGTCCTAATACAGGGGCTTGTACCATGGATGCCTTCAATGCTTCAAATGTCTCATGTGCCTTTTACCTAAACAATCTTTCTTTAGTTGGGCAGTCAATGGGGCTGCAATGTGGCCATAACGTTGTATGAACTTGCTGTAATACCCTATCAACCCTAGAAAACCCCTCAACTCTCTTAGATTTTTATGAACATGCTACTCTATCATTGCTCGAAGCTTAGAAGGGTTAGCTTCTACTCCTTCACCAGAGACAATATGTCCTAGGTATTCAAACTTTGTTGCCCAAAGGGACACTTTTTCTTATTAATGTACAACGAGTGCTTGCGCAACACTTCCAAAACCAGCTCCAAATATATCACATGCTCTTCCAGGGAGTGACTATAAACTAAGATGTCGTCAAAGAACACCAAAACAAATTTCTGGAGCTATGGTAAAAACACTTCATTCAGTAGGGACTGAAAAGTAGTCGGGCATTGGTCAAGCCAAATGGCATTACCAAAAACTCGTAATTCCTTTCATGTGTTTGGAAGGCAGTCTTGTGTACACCCCTATGTTCACCCTTATCTGATGGTACCCTTATTTTAAATCCAACTTTGAGACCCAAGCTACTCCAACCAATTTATCCAATAATTCATCAATAACTGGGATGGGAAATTTATTGGGGACGGTTACCTTGTTCAGGGTGTGATAATAGATACAAAATCTCCTGCTCCGATCATATATATATATATATATATATATATAACCTATAAGAACGGGTTGGAAAAGGGGCTTCGACTATGTCTGATGATACCCGCATCTGTCATTTTTGCTACTAATTTCTTAGATCTCATCCTTCTGCACTTGAGGATAGCGGCACTGTCCCCTCCCGTGCTTCATTTTCTAGCAATACCCCTTATCCCCCTTTGGCTACTATTTGAGCTAGGGACTTGCGTGTCACCTGGGATTTATAGAGGTCTACCTCTCCCTTAAGAACTATTGGAATACGTCCGATTTGAAACTTCATTTGAAGCTATTTCCTGTTAACTTGCATTGGCCCGATCCTCTCTAGCCACCGCATTCCGAGGATTACAGCAATGCTACCCAACATCAATGGCATGAAATCTTCAATGATGTCTAGATTTTGTAGTACGACTTTGGCTCCCTTACACATCCTTGTAGGCTGTACAACACTACCCGTGCCCATCAACACTCCATATGAGGGGGTGATTATCATCAAAAGTTGCAATTTTTGAACCAAACTCTCTGAAATAAAGTTGTGGGTTGCTCCACAGTCGATCAAGACTACCATGGGCTCCCCCTCGATAATTCCCTGCAACTTCATGGGTTTTGGGGAATTGAACCCAATAACCAAGTTCATGGATAGTTAAACTCGGCCTTCAATCTTTCTAGACTCTTCCCTCGAGCTTCAAACTGTTCTTCTTCTTCATCGCAACCCACTTGCGAGTCGTCCACCAACGAGAAGGAAAGCTCCCGGTCCTTGCACACATGCTGTGGAGTGAATTTCTCTTCACATTGATAGCATAGTCCTTTCTCCCTCTTTCTGTGAAGTTCTGAGTCCGAAATTTGATGATGACCTACTGCACGACCCCTTGTGACCCATCTTTAAGGCCTGATCCATTGTGAGTGGCCTGTCCTTTGGGCGAATTAAAATTAGGGGTGGAATGGCCGAAACTCCGAGGTCCAATTTGGGTAGGAGAGCTCAATTGCAACATTTTAGGGATAGGGTTCGCATACCCAGTCATTGCCACCCGGAATTCACTTCCCCCGGATTCCAACCAACTCTGATGTACCACTCGATTCTTATCCACAACCATTTGGGCCAACTCCATCAGTTCAAATAAGCTACCGAGACTCATCATGCGGACCTTAGCTCGTATGGCTGGCTTGAGCTCATTCAGGAATGTACTCTTGAGTACCTCACTTGACAATCTTCCTTGTAATGGGGCTGCTAGGAGCTCGAAGGATTTCACAAATACCTCCACCATTGACGTCTGCTTAATTGCCAAAAATTTCTCACAGATTGTTCCCTCATGTCGACAACGGAAGCGATTCAGAAATGCCTCCGTAAACTCCCTCTAGTTGGTGAACTTCTGACTCTCCTCTGCATACAGAAACCACACCAAAACCTTCCCCTCCACAATAACTATCTCAAATTTCTCTGCCTCCTATATCTGATTAACTTGGAACTACCGCTTTGCCTTGAGTAACCACCTATCGGGATCTCCGCCGTTGAAGAATGGAAACTTCGATTGGTGCACCAGATGATACTCCCATCTCGGTTGCCCAAGAGCTACCTCTTGTAGCTTGATTTCAGTGGACCCAGCAAGTCAGCAACAGAGACATTGTGAGCCGCTTATTTCTCCGTCCCTGTGGCTCGCATTTCTGAGTCAATTCCCCCCTTACTTGCCATGGCTTCCAATTTCTTTGGAACAGTCTCTACATTTCTCTCCATTGCACTCAACCTCCCTTCTACAGAAGGTAACCTTTTCGATTCTTCCCTCATAGCATCTATTTCCTTCTGCCACTTCTATTAGATCATCCCTAGCTTTTCCTCCGGAATCCTGACCTTCTTTTGTGCCATAATCAGCCCCCTATTGATAGCTCAATAAATCAGAAGAGCTATCAAGAAGGAAAATCAGATGATTCAGATAAGTATGAGAGGATGAAGAGAGGGTGTATTGCTTAGAACTTAAAATGATAGTGCCAGGAATTTGAGGACCTGGGAGCCTCCACCCACAATTTTTTCACTAATCGATCACCCCATCCTCTCTCTCCTATCTCTCGTTTTATTACCTAAAATTAGCAAAGGAAATAACTAACTCCTGACCCATCCTATGACTTAGCACAACCTGCCAAAATCTCCCCAAAATTCTGTTGCCCCCCAAATACAATAATAATTCCCTTCTGTTGCCCTCACTCCTAACTTAGGTACTCCCCCGATCGCTCCCTTTACCCCTGTGAACTTGATAAGAGGTCTATCATTCTCCTCCATATTTTGCAATACTGGTTATCTGCCACTAATTTTATGTATAAAGCTTCAAGTTTTTGGGAGTGTGAATAGAAAAAGGTCTTACTTCCTGCGTAATTTTCCCCTTTCTTGATCTCCCTGATGCCTATATTTCCATCTGAAGGTGAAAGAGGTTTTCGCCAAGACTTGGGTATCATGGTCTGAACAGAGCATAACAGAGAAGTCTCAGCTAGAACATCAGACCCGATAAGTTGAACAAGATTTGTGAAATTGTTTTATATCGGCATGTGGATAATTTCTTGTCTTGTTTGCTGCCTTCTCTTTTTTTCTTGGAAGCAACAACTTTGTCTGTGGACTGTTGTTCTGTTTTTTTTTTTTTGAGGCAACAATAACCTATCAGATGGATTTGGTAAGTAGGATTAGGAATAGAAAGATAGAGAGAGAGGAAAGGAAAAGGAAGGGAAATGGAGGAAAAAAAAGACCAGGTTTGGTCCTCTCAAAGTATTCTTGTTTGGTATTTGTTTCTTAATTTAGAAATATGTATCTTCTGTTGTTGGACCAAAATTTATCAATATTAGTGATTAACTTAATTTTTAGTATAAAATCATAATTATATGTAAAATTGAAATATAAATCCTAATTTTTATGTTTATATATATATATATTTTGTAGGAATTCTCTCACAATCATCATTGTGACCATTTGCTCCACATTCTCGGAACGGTATGAAAGGGTCACTAGTAATTTGCTTAAGCAAACTACATAGCTACAGCATAACCACCTGAACTTTGATTATAGCAGACATCTTAATGCACCAAGGAAGCCACCCGACTTATGCATGGACCTGTGAATGATCTTCACATCAGTTAGCAAAACCAAAACACAGAACACCATTGAATGGCCAACGCCCCTGCACATTTCATTCTAACCCCCGCAACTGTGGGAAACCTATTACACTAGATCATCACTCATATCGAACATACTCCTATTTGTCCACTGAGTCCAGATTTGGATCTCATACTATGACCGCCTGGAAACACACAAAATGCCACCCTTCTGCAAGGTTATTTCTTTCTGTGGGTCTTCTAATATCATCACTTCCTATATGTATAAAGTTGTCGTTTCCTGTTCCTCCCATCCTTGTTTCCCCATTCACATACAACATAGTCTGATGCAGCCCATATAATTAAACAACTTATAATAATGCAAGTTCTATTGTATGTTAGGATGCCTTTCTTTGATTATTCAAACAGTGTTGTGATCTTTGGCAGTCTTGCATAGTTGCATATGTATTGAAATTTGATCTAATAAAAATCAGAAAGGAGTCATAGTTTTTAAGCTTCTGTTCTATACCAATCTTTTTTAATTTCCTTTCTAGTTTCTCAGGCGTGAATGCCATTTGACAGAAATGAAGTGTATTAGTTCAATTGAGTTACAGTTAGTTACTAGGACTGTCTCATCTCATAACATAATTATATTGAAAATGGTATATTTTGTTTTGCCCACCAAATGTCTTTTTCGGATGCATAATGCTGTAAAAGCAACATAGGCCTTTTGCTATTCTTTACAGAATTAATCTAAGTCTGATCCCTATGTTTTGTCTTGGCAGATTTCTTTTCGGTCTTCCTCTCTGGGACAAGAGAGCAGTTCGTTTGGTTTGCTTGTCAAAGTAAGTAGCTAGACTATGTGAACTATCTTCTATGAGTCACATAAGTATATACCTCACTTATGTACTCTTATCTTCTGACCATGAATGAGAGTCCATGATATGCACCTCATCAAGCTGGTTTACATTTAAAGGAATGAGAACGCTTTGAAGTTTCCCTTATAGTGCGTTTGGATTGGGGTGAAAGGGGGTTAACGGAGGTGATTTAATTGATTCACCCCGTTTGGGTACCATTTTTAATAACTCTACTTGGGTGAATCGGGGTTAATGTTTCACCTCCGTTCACCTCGATTAACCTCGTTTTTATTAACCTCCGATTTCGGGGGTAATCGAGGTGAAAGTGAAAGAAAGCGTAAATTTTTGACTTGATAAGACCTAAATACCCCTCAATTGGACTTATATACTTAATACAGGGGTATAAATGTCATTTATTTTATTTTTTTAACCTTCATTTACCTTAATCTAAATGGAATTTTTAAAACATTCACCCTGATTCAGCCATGTTAGGTTGATATCATCCAAACAACATTTTAAAACATTTATCCCGATTCACCTCCACTCCTTTCACTTAGGTTAATTTTTAATGTTTACCCTTATCCCGATTCATCCCAATCCAAACGGACCATTAAACAAACGAATGTTTTTGTTTCTTAACATATAAGAAACTTTGGTGAAATAATTATTGGAGTTCTGCCAAATTTCAATAAGAAAATACTCTACTTAGATGATGAACAATACCACTTTCATTTTAAAATTTCAAGAATTTCAATTAGAACTTATACAACATATCATATTGTCTAATTGCTTTCTAAGTACATTTGCATACTAGCTGATTTTTATTTTATTTTTAATTTCAAATATTTTTCCGAAAGTTCACATCTGCTATTTTATGTCTCAATTGAACTAACAGAAAAAAAAAAAACGATTTCTTAGAAAATCTCAATATAAATACCGGAAAAGTAGGAACATTACAAATGTTGTCATAAAATGTTCAATATGTCAAAAAACTTCAAAAATTCCTTTTTTTTTTTTAATTCCAAAATCTAAAAAAGATTCCAAAATGTTAAAAACATTTAAGTTCAAATTTTATTAAAGTTGCAAAAAATTATTAAATATATAAGTGAAAAATGAAAAAAAATTCTGAAAGTTTTAAAGTATTCCTAATTTTTTCTAGAAAATTCTAAATTTATAATTTTTCTAATAAATTTCAGAATTTTTTTTTTATCAACTTTCTCTTTTCTAACAATTTGGAATTTTCTACGAATTTTTAGTATGTTGTTTGAAATATTAATGTCCAATTTTTTTTTTCTCGTGATTTTTATAGGAATACTGAGTTTTTGACAATTTTTCTAAATTTCAGTAAATGTACTGAGATTTTTTACATTTTAATTTACATATAATAATTATGATTCTGGGAAACATGTTACAAAAATTTGAAATTGAAATAAATTTTAATTAAAGATTGGTTGGTATGTGAATGTATTTGTTTAATTAGTAGTTAGATATTGTAATATGGTATGAAGTACTAACTTTGTAAATAATATTTTATACTGTATAAATACAAACAAAGTACTTTTTAATGAATTCCAATTGAGCTCCGTCGATGATTTCACCAGAGTTTCTCAAATTTCAACAAACGAACAAGTCCAGTATTTTATGGAAAAGTAAAATCATTTATCCTGTAATTGTATTTAACTTTCATTCTATGTGGATTTAGTACACTGAAAGGTGATTTATGTTCCTCTCATAGTGAGTTGTTATGCATGAGGCTTTAAGATAAAATCATTTGGAATGTGTGATTGTTTGGATTGGCGGGACTTATTTGTTGATTCATTCTCTTGCTTCTTTGGTGCAGTGGTACAAATACTATTTGAATTTCTTAACGCTGCCACTATTCTTTGCTGCGTTCTGTATTCCCCAGGTAAGTTAGTATCTCACATCTAGCTCCTCATCAATTTTTGGGTGATAATTGAGGTAGGTATAGAGTGACTTGCTGTCTTATATCATTGCAAATCACGTGAACTGTGAAGACTTGGAGATAAAAAATCTTGTTTTCTTTTGTCTCCTCATCAATTACATTTTTAACCTGTATGTTGCTCCCTCCTTTATTTATAGCATCGATTGGATGCTCGTTGATAAAGAGAAGAATAGGTAAAAGTCGTCTGTTTTTTTCTTCCATGGGGGGTAGGGTGTGGGTGTTCGACACTGGGTAGTTTTCATGCTATTTTTTCCTTTATTTTCTTTCTTTCTTTTTTCTCCCTGATTAATTGAGGTGTCTTTTTCTTTGTCAAAATTTTGCTCTCTAATTAGCAAGAAAGTTTACACTTCAGGTTGTGCTCACTTTTGGCAAACAATTTTTCCATTGCCACCTCTGGTTTTCTATGGAGAACTTGAAAACCGTTCTTCGTAGAGAAATTTTAGAACTTTTATTATGTGTTCATTTATTTATATTATAAAACTAATTTCCAAATTAGAGAAGCTTAAAACATTTTCATTTTCTTTTGGGTCGAAAATCCTAACTACAATAATAATAGTAATAGTAGTAGACTAGCAGCAGTAGTTAGTAGTAGTAGTAGTTAGTAATAAGTAATAACAACCAAATTAGGGTTGGCCTAGTAGTAAAAGGTAACTCTAGGGTGGTTGTAGATTCGAATCTCCTCTCCCATCTCTCGGTATTGTAACTTATTATATTGCTGCTATTTATATGGTGTTTTGTACTTGCCTTCACAGGCCTTTATGAATAAAATAATAATAGTAGTAGCAATAACAAAGGTATTAAAAATAGCAAAAATATTAATAACAACAATAATAATTATCTTATTATTAGTAATAATAATTATTATTATAACCCCAATAATAATAATAATCTTATTATTATTAGTGATAATAATAATTATAACTAGTTTATAGCCCTAGCCCCCAGCCCCAATAATAATATTAGCTGCAGCAGCAGCAGCAGTAATAGTAGTAACTACTACTAGTAGTGGCGGTCAGAGCTATTTTCCTGTTGGAAAATATGGGAAAAACAAAGATCTGTATTTATGCAGAGAATCTTCATTTATATCTATATTATTAGCAGTAATAGTACTGTAGTAGTAATAATAAGAGATTTTCCTGTTGGAAAATATGGGGGAAACAAAGATTTGTATTTATATAGAAAACCCCACAAACATTCCAATTAGAAAAAATAATAATATTATGAACATATTTTCTTAATCCTAGGAAACTGGAAAGCACCCATTGTTTTCTAGGAAAACACAACCTACATATTAAGATAGAAAATTTGGCTGTGCCCCATTGATGTGGACACTAGCAGCTAGCTAAAAGAGGCTATCAAAGTCGTTTCTGTTTGTGCGAACTTGTGATTAAAGTGACGAATGTCATCCTGCAATAGTGGAAAAGGCGTCCCTTAGGTTTCATATCAACATTTCTTTACTGGCTTCCTCAGTTTCTTTTCTTAATTTGCAGGGAAGTCTTGTATACTGGGCAACAAATAGTTCTCTAACTGCAGTTCAGGTCAGTCCCTCAACCTTATTTAAACGAAGGAACAGCTATGTGCTACCTTTAGTGGATTTGGGCAATGTGGTGTCTCACTTTTAGTGTTTGTATACTATAATTTGATATAGATTCTGTCAGCATATCAACCATAGGCTGCAAAATTGATTTTTTGATTTCATTTTATTTTCCTTGGTGGAATGTTCACTTAATCTGGCTTTGTAAGTATCGTAATCTTCACTTAAATTCAGCACTTATCTCTTCAACATCCTGTCATCCGGAACAAATTGGGGTTACTGGATACTGAAGCTTTGAAAACAGCTGCAAATCATGAGAATGCTACTTATGGATCAACTACCAACCCGCGAAAAATTGCAGTCAGAGATCTCTCTGCACGAGAACTATTAGCTGTGAGTGATCATCATCACAATACCTATACCATAGTCCAGTTGGTGGAGACATGTATGCATGGCCTAGGAGAAAGCTTTTTTAATCTTCTGACCTTTGTTTTGCTATTTGAAGGTCTCAGTTAAACGTCTGACAGAGGGCAGGAGAGATGCAGCAATCAATTTTGCAAGGTAATATCCTTCACATATGTTAACCTTTTCAGCATTTGCAGCTTTATTTGTTATCAAGCTGTAAGCTCTGTATCCTCTTCTTCTAGACTTGCACTTGATAAGGATCCTGAATATGGAAGAGCTTTGCTCGTAATGGGGCAGATTCTTTTGCAAATGGGGCAATTCACAGACGGCACAGAGTACTTAGAACGATCTGTTGCCAAGGTTTGTATACTAGTTGTTTGCTATTACATATCTTCAACTTTAGTTTATCTGATCTACTCATTATTCATTTATTCTTCAATTTTGGAACTATGTTTTTACTTTTGTTGGCTAGGGCTGCTGGCACTCTATTTTTATGATTAAGTTTTTGAAGTTTTTAATCAGGCATTACTTGTTGGGAAACTGGATGATGTCGAGGATATAAACATGCTGATTGTGGCGTCCACAATGGCTGGTGTTGGGTATTCCCGCCAGGTATTAAGCTAGCATTCTTATAGTACTTACGGCCTGTTGTCCTTGGCTTATTTTTATTGGTCTGATCTAGTCTGAATTGAAATATTCAATGAATTGTTATTGCCATTTTACTATTATTAATGTCATACATAATTAATATTTTTTCTATTATTATTGTTACAATTGTATGATAATTATTATTAATTTTATATTTCTTTGTTATTGTCAAATTTTTACTCGTGGTTTGATAGGTTCTGAAAATAAGTTGAGGAGAATAGGCCCTTATTTGTGTTTGACATTGTTTTGGGCGGGGGGGATCATTCAATCTCCATAGGCTTTACAAGTGTCTAAGTGAGTGATATAATTATTAATTGGTATAACAGAAAAATGTAAATCTTGGTCACTGTTATTTATTTTATGTTTGGGAAGGGATGGTTCATTTTCTACTTGCTGCTTGATTTTCATATCTTTCTGGCAGAACATGCAATGATTCTCAATTTCCAGTGTCAGCGAACTTCTATTTTCCTTTTAATTTCTCATTGCCATCTTGTGTGTGCACGAGATCATGTTTTACAGTCCAGTAATGGTGTCACTCTCTCTTTGTTTTGCACCAAGCGGTTTCTGGATAGTCAATCAACAGATCCAAATATGGGCCACCAGATTATGCTCACAAAATTTCTGCTTTTGTTTTCCAGGGGAAAATGGCTGAAGCTCTCATACACCTGGAAAGAATAGCATCCATGGAGGAGCCGGAAGATCCAAAATGCAAAGCCAGCTATTATGATGGATTAGTGGTTCTTGCAAGGTATGGAGGGCAGAATGAGAACTATTCATTAGATTGAATTACGTTTGCTCAACATAATTGTTGATAGGCATGTTCAATAAAGATATGGAATTTCATATCATAATTTTGCTAATTTGAAATAAGAAATAAGTTTCACATAAATGGAAATAAAAAGGTAAAGAAAGAAAATGGAAGGATATAAAAAATGATTATGATCATATAGGGAATTGAAATTATGTGAAAGAAAATAACTAATATATTACCTTGCACTAGGGAAAGGGTAGCAATGCCTAGCAATAGGGTTTTGGTCGGATTATTCTGGGCCAAGTCAAATCAAGTTTACTATGCAATTAGGTCAGGTTTGTTTGGGTTCAAGTCCAATTTGGGTTTGTGATGATTCGAGTCAAGTTAATTTGATTTTAGGTTGGGTCATTATTTGACCCATTGAGTTTATTCAGGTTCGGATTTGATTTGGGCTACAGTTTTTAGGTTAAATTAGGTTTGATTTGGGTTACAAACTTCGGGTTCGATCGAGTTTATGTTAGATAAATTTGGTTCAGAATTCAAATTAATATTGCTGCTTGTCAATTTAAGATAACAAATAAGTTAAAGTTTATGATTTATGATTATTGTTATGCTTATTATAATAATTATTATATGAACATATGTAATATTAATCACAAATTATTATTATTATTATTATTATTATTATAAATATAATTATAAGTATTATTATGACTATTATAATAATTATAATTATTATTGTGTTTAAAAATATAAATAATTATTATAATTAAAAGGGAAAATGCACGATATAATCCCCGGTTTAGACAAAATATACGATATAATCCAAAATTTAAAAATGAATGATCTAATCATGAATTTTAGGGTTTATGTACCAAATAGCCTTCAGTAGATAGTAGTCTATCAGATTTTTTTTTAAAAGAAAAATAAAATTTAAGCCTAAAAAATGATGATTTTACCCCCACCTATATTACTTATCCTTCTCTCTATTTTTCTCACCCCTTCACTTTTGTTTTTAATTAATTAGCTATTGTTAACTTTAATATTATGACTTTTATTTTATACTTTAATTTAATTTATTTATTTCTTGAACAAAAAATGTTAAGATTTAAAAGAATTATTCCCCCCTTTCTCTCTCTCTTTTCCTCCCCCTTTTTTTCTCTTCCCTCCCTAACTTCAGGCATGTGTTTTACTTCCTATGCCCCACCTACGTATCTCTCACCAACAAACACCTTAGGGATTTGATAAATCACCGATCAAATTCACTTATGCTAGGCATGGGAAGGTCAAGGCTGGGAGAGATGGTCTAGCTAAAGCTACTGGTGCTCGCTTGGTCGTGACTTAGCCAGTGATAGAGTTTGTTATTATTACTGCAATTGTTATTACTATTACTTAACCGGGTATTTTGCATGTTAGGGGAGGGGTATTATTGAGTTAGGGATGTAAACGGGGCGGGTTTGGGTCGGGTATACTATACCCGTATCCGTACCCGATAAGAAAATCTGTACCCGAATCCGTACCCGTACCTAAACGGGTATCCGCTAGCATATCCGTATCCGTTGGATATCCATTACCCGACGGATTATCCGTTTACCCGTTAATGAATATTATCCAACGGATAAATCCATTACCCGATGGATAAATTCATTTATAGTTAAGTCAAATGACAATTTTAGCCTTAATTTATACTATATTTATTTCAAAATTGAGGGTAAAAGAGTAATTATATATCGGGTAAACGGATACGGATATGGATACGGGTATAGTTACTGGTACGGGTATGGATATCCCATACCCGTATCCGTACCCGAACCCGACGGATATTTTAATCCATCATCCATATCCGTATCCATACCCGTTTATCCATACCCGTTTAAGTATCCGTCGGATAAAATTCGTCGGATTTCGGGTAAAACCCGCCCCGTTTACATCCCTATATTAAGTCTGTTAGTTCGTTATGCCTTGCTGGCAGTTAGGTGGGTGGGAAGGGCCAATTTTGTTGGGATTGATTGGGGACTTAATAGGGGAGGGATGTCAGGAATAGAGCATGGAGGAATTGGTAGAAGTAGGAGGAACTAGGTCCTCGAACGCCTGGCTTGTTATCTCTCATTTCTCAATGCACATTATCATTTCCCACCTATGTTGTTACACTTGCTATGATTGTTGATCTTGTTATGTTCTTATAAAAGCAAAATGACGTTGAAGGATTTGGAAGAGAAAGTAGGGATTATGCTAGAGGAGGGGCAGCGAGATGTAGGGGCACTACGATTGGATAGTCAGAGGTCGGATAGGATCATTGGAGAGTTAACTGAGAAGATGGATGTGTTGATCAGGTGAGGGGACTTTGGTTTTCCGACCGCGGAAAATGGGAAGGAGAAGATGGGAAAGGCAACCGGGGTGACACCTCTGACATC
Source organism: Tamarix chinensis (assembly GCA_030549775.1). Lineage (NCBI taxonomy): Eukaryota > Viridiplantae > Streptophyta > Magnoliopsida > Caryophyllales > Tamaricaceae > Tamarix > Tamarix chinensis. Next base: position 63,582,451 of record CM060172.1, read on the forward strand.
TAGACTTGAGGCTCGAGAATCAGAAGTAGAGTGTAAGGTTGAACCTCGTTCTTTGCGTCAAATGGAGCTACCTGTCTTCAATAGTAGTGACCCTGATGGGTGGATTTTTGTAGCTGAACACTACTTCAACCTGAACCGACCGACGAAGGGGGGAAACTAGAGGCTATGGTGGTGGCAATGGAGGGCAGTGCCTTATTATACAGAGGAGGCATGGAAATTCACCTCTTGGGCTGGATTGAAGGAGGCATTAGTGCTTCAATTTAGAGTAAAATAGGGGGGGGACTCTGTGTGAGTGTTTCCTTGCCATAATATAGGAAGCCTCCATTGAAGAGTACCTGGAAAAGTTTGAAGCAATGGCGACACCACTGCAAGGACTATTGACTCGGGAGATTCTAGAGAGTACGTTCTTCAGCGAACTTAAGCCAACCATTTGGGTGGAGGTTTGTTTGATGAAGCCAGGGAGTCTCTTGGAGATGATGGTGTCTGCCTAACTAATCGAGGAGAAGAACCGCATCCTTCAAGTGGGTCGGTCTAGGTCTGGGGCCAGTATGGACAGGGCCATTAGTGCCCAAGGTAATATTTTAGGCCTAAAGGTTTCAAGCCCATATTACTTGACTTCTTCAATCCACTCTAGCCCTTTGGGTATGAAGGCAACAGAGAGCTACAATATAGGCCGAACTACGAACTTCATCGGCGGCACTAGCACCGAAGGGAACTCCACCAACTGGTGACCCTTTGGGTTCCGGTGACCCACCGATGCTGAGTATCAACGGAGGAAGGACAAAGGCTTATGTTTTCATTGCAATGAGAAGTTCACACTAGGGCATGAGTGCAAAAATCACCTGCTGGATGATTCTTCCTCTCTGAAAGAAATTGAAGCTCTAGTGGATGAAGACAAAGCCACCGAACTTGAGGAGAGAGAGGAGAAAGTGAAAGGCTAGATTGAGTTTTCCATGAACTCGGTAGTCGGTTTCACTTCCCCAAGAACTATGAAGCTTGCAGGGGAGATGTAAGGCACCCAGGTAATAGTGCTTGTTTATAGTGGAACGACTCATAATTTCATCACATTGGATGTGGTTCGAAAGTTGCAGCTGCCACTGACCCCCAATAGTGCATAGGGATAGGCGGGTCGGTCCAGACTCAAGGATTGTGTAATTCACTGACTCTCTCTTTGCAAGGGATCAATGTATGCAAATATTTCTTACCTCTTGAGTTAGGAAGTGTGGATGTTAATTTGGGAGTGTAATGGCTAGAGAAACTCGGAATGATGTAGGTAAATTGGAAGGCGCTGGTTATGAAATTTGTTGTGGGCTAGAAAATTATGGAGCTAAGAGAGGACCGGGATTATGCAAAACTCATCTCACTAAGGGCCATGATGAAGACCTTCCGAAGAGAGGGGAAGGGGATCCTATTGGAGTGTTGTGCAATGGAAGCTGTAGAGGAAAGCATTTAGGGAACAACCCAAGTTGCTAAGGATGTCTAGCAGGTGTTGGATAAGTTTTAGGATGTGTTGGGAGCTCTAACGGGTCTTCCACCTTAGCGGGCCTTGGATCACTGCATTAAGCTGAAGTAGGGGCAGCAACCCGTGAGCGTCATGCCCTATAGATACCCCCAAGCTTAGAAAGATGAGATAGAAAATTTGGTGCAAGAAATGATGGCAATAGTAATCATTCAACCAAGTCATAGCCCCTTCTCCAGTCCAGTGATCATAGTAAGGAAGAAAGATGGTGGTTGGCGCTTTTGTGTGGACTACCGCGCCCTAAATAGAATAGTAGTTCCGGATAAGTTTCCAATACCAGTAACTGAAGAGTTGTTAGATGAGCTCTATGGTGTAAGGGTATTCTCTAAGCTTGACTTGAAGTTGGGGTATCATCAAATTAGGGTGCGGCTAGAAAATGTGCCCAAAATGGCCTTTAGAACTTATGAGGGTCATTACAAATTCCTCGTAATGCCATTTGGGCTGATGAATGCTCCAGCCACGTTTCAAGCATTGATGAATGACATTTTCAAGCCTTGAGGAAATTCGTTCTTGTGTTCTTCGATGACATATTAGTGTATAGTCGTATGGAGGCTCACATGGAGCATTTGAGATTTGTGTTTGAGTTGCTGCGTGCACACTCCTTGTTTGTTAACAGAAGAAAGTGCTTGTTTGGTCAAGAAGAGTTGGAATATCTTGGTCATATTGTCTCAGCAACAGGGGTTTTAGGTGACTCGTCCAAAATGAAGGCAATGGTTGATTGGTCAACACTTAAGAATTTACGAAAGCTGTGGGATTTCCTTGGCCTCACAGGATATTACCGAAAGTTCGTACACCGATATGGGCATGTAGCGGCACCTTTAACTGCCTAGCTTAAAAAGGACAGCTTTGGCTGGAATGAGGTGGCTCAACAGGCATTCAAGGAGCTCAAACAAGCCATGGTAAAGGTACGAGTCCTCGCCTTACTAGATTTTCTTCAACCATTTGTGGTAGAGACAGATACATCTGGGCTGGGAATTGGAGTAGTCCTGATGCAAGATCAGTGACCGATCGCTTACTTCAGTCAAGTGTTAAGACCTCGAGCCCGAGTGAAGTCTGTATATGAAAGGGAGTTGATGGTAGTAGTTTTGGCAATCAGGCGTTGGAGACCATACCTCTTGGGACGCAAATTTTTATTACGTACAAATCAAAAAAGCTTAAAGTCTTTTGTTGGACTGGCGAGTCATCTCTGAAGAGCATCAACGCTTTGTTTCCAAATTACGGAGCTACAACTTTGACATCGAATATTGGCCTGCTTGTGAGAATAAGGCAGCTGATGACTTATCTAGGCGTGATGGGGAAATTAGCTTAGCAGCCTTGATTGCAGCGTTGGTTCGCAACTGGCAAGCTCTGTAAGACGAGGTGGATGCTGCTGTGGAGTTAGGACCTATCAAAAGGGCTCTCCACACGTCTTCCAGAACGGTACCAGACTAAAGCCTTAAGTAGGCCCCCCTGTTGTACAAAGGCAGGCTAGTATTCCCTCTGAATTCTGTGTTTATTCCCAATATATTGGTTGAATATCATGGAGGATAGATTGGTGGGTATTGGTGAGCTATATCTGGAAGTAGATATTTCAGTTGCAAGGAATAGCACTAAAAGATAGCACTGCATATTACCCTCAATCCGATGGTCAGTCTGAGGTGGTTAATTGCTGCTTGGAAGCATATCTGAGGTGCTTTATCGGAGGACAACCCAAGCAGTGGCTTTGTTGGTTACCGTGGGCTGAGTATTGGTATAATACTTCGCATCACACGGCCATGGGTACCATCCCATTCTTTACTCTTTATGGCCACGACCCACCTCCATTAATATGATAAATTCTGGAAAGCTCCCCTTTGTCTATTGTTGATCGAGAATTAAAGGACAAAGATACCGTTTTGGATGACTTAAAGCTGCACCTAGATCGCTCTCATCAATTGATGAAGGTTGTGGCCAATAAGAAGGCGGGATGTGACCTTTGACGTTGGTGATTGGGTGTACATGAAACTCAGGCCCTATAGGCAGCAATCACTAGCTAAATTGGGGAATGAGGAGCTCTCTCCAAGGTATTTTGGCCCTTATCAGGTACTGAACAGGGTGGGAAAAATGGTCTACAAGCTAGATCTTCCGGATTTGGTGTGAATTCACCTGTGTTTCATGTTTCTATGCTAAGGTTGGTAGTGGGAGATGTTCATTAGTTGCAGCCTTTCCCAGCTGGACTCATGCTAGATTGGGAGTGGGTAGTGGAACCTGAACAGGTGCATGACATGCGTTTAGTCCAATGGGAGTTCTGGAGGTGTTGTGCAGCTGGAGAGGACTGCCAAACTTTGAATCGTCTTGGGAAGACTTTGATCTCATTAACACTCAGTTTTCCTCTTTCCACCTTGGGGACAAGGTGAAAGTTTTACCCCCGGGGGGGGGGGTATTGATAAACCACTGGTCAGATACACTTATGTTAGGTGTGGGAAGGTCAAGGCTGGGGGAGATGGTCTAGCTGGAGCGACTGGTGCTCGCTTGGTTGTGACTTAGCCAGCGACTGAGTCTGTTACTGCAGTTATTATTACTATTACTTAACCAGCTATTTTGCATGTTAGGGGAGGGGTATTATTGAGTGTTATTATTGAGTCTGTTAGTTATGCCTTGCTGGTAGTCAGGTGGGTGGGAAGGGGCAATACTATTAGGATTGATTGGGGACTAAATAGGGGAGGGATGTCAGGAAGAGAGCAGGGAGGAATTGGTAGAAGTGGAAGGAACCAGGTCCTCCATTGCCTGGCTTGTATCCACCATTATCTCTCATTTTCCAATACAAATCATCCTTTCCCACCACCTGTGTTGTTACAATTGCTACGATTGCTGATCTTGTTCTGTTCTTATCGAGATTGTTATTTCTCCTTTGAGCAACTAAAAAGAAAGCACAATTTGTCCCTTGATTAATCAAGCACCGTGCGAGGTGAAGTGAGCTAGTAGGGAGGTCGGTAGAGTTTAGTAGTTATGGAGGTCACCGGCAGATCTAATGTTGTTGTGGCCAAATAGAAGAGAAAGGATGGAGGAGCTTGTTGATGGGCTGGGATGCATCGGTCGTTGCTGGTGCTCGCGTTCTCCTGTGTTATTGGTGGCAGTCCAAGAGGAGGGGAAGATGAGGCGTTGCTATGTTCAGTGGGTTCAGTCATTGCACTGCTGGTGGTGGCTGGGGCTCCAATCGATTGAGGATGTAGGAAGAGGAGTTGGTGGATGGCAGGGGTTGCGGTTGTGATGGTTAAGAGGATGTAGGCGTGAGGGGAGAGAGGGAATAGACGTAGGGGTTTGTGGGGTTGGGGTGGAAATGATGATGGAGCACCGTAGTTTTGGTTTTGTAATTAGTCAGTCTATGCTAATTAGTTTACAATTAATTAGTGTATTATATTAAATAAAATTTAGGAAAAATTCCCAAAATTCCAAATATTTTTTTTTATATTTAATTTATTTTCTTTAATTTTTACTTTTGGTTTTATATTTAAATTTGTTTCTATTTTTATTTATAATTTCACATTTTTTTTGTTTTACAATTTTTGTAAGAAATAAATAAATGAAATGAAAAAAAAATAAATAAAATTACAAAAAAAGAAAAAAAGATAAAATTAAAGTTAACAACAAATAAAATAAGAAAGGGAATGGGGTAAGAAAATAGAGGGAATGATAAATAATACAGGTGAGGGTAAAATTGTCATTTGGTTGGTTCAAATTTAATTATTTGTTTTTTGAATTCTGACGAGCTATTTATGGGAAGTTATGAGATGTGTAACCCACAAAATTTAAGATAATATCGTTTGTTTTTAAAAACTCAGGTTATATTGTATATGTCACGTAAACTCCTAGTTATATCATGGGTAAAAATATAAAATTTATTATTATTATTTTAATAGTGATATATATTATAATAATAGCTATAAGAAATATAAATAAAAATGAATATAATTAAAATTATGATTTTTTATAGTATTAATAATAACAACAATTAAGATAATTTTTTCTGATTTCATTAATTAGGTGCTAATCTGTTATAAAAGTAAGGAGAATGGAGTCTTACTCTTTTATTTTTATTTTTATTTTTTGTTGTATAGGTTGAGTATTATATTCTTTTTCTCAATTTTATTAAGAAGATAATTTATTGATATTTACGTAATTTCTATGATTGTTATTTACTATTTTGGTGTAACTTTGTTTATGCTGTAATTTATATGAAGTAAAATTTTACTTTAGTTTGGATTAATTTTGGATTTATGTTCAAATACTGGTTAGGTTCTTTTAGATTGGGCCATTTTAATTTGAGCCAGTTTGGATGGAAGTCATTATTGGATTCATGTCTGGATTTTTATTTTTTCTACCATAGTTCGAGTGCGGGTTATTATTGGATTAAGTTTTTGAGTTAGTTTTGGGTTGAGATTGGATTTAAATTTTCAGGTTAAAATTGGATTTGGCTTATCCGGGCTGGGGTAGCTCTGTGAGGTCTATACGTGTTTAAATGTTTTCTTTGTAACAGTTGGTTGTAGAATACTATCTACATTCTCAGAACATAGGCCGAATAGTTTGGGTGAACTAATTGCTGTTACTGCAGTGCTTTGTTGAACGAAGGTCGGAAGGAAGAAGCAGTCAGATATTTAGAGCAAGCCACTGCATACAATCCCATGTATAACGAGCTGTTGGAACAATGCAAAAAGGAGGATGTTGATTTTGTTGATGATCTTGTCAGTAGCCGCAGAAGGGATTATTGATTCTCTTTCCTTCATCATTATCGCTGCGCCAAGTATATTAGTTTTGCTACCTTTACCTTACTTTTCCCTTATTTGTATTATTTTGTTCAATTGTTCTTCATGGAAGAACGTCCGTCAATTTCCGAGCAGCTTTGAAGGGCTTCTCTTCTGCATACAACGGGTCAACGAGAAAGCACTTTAGTGGTGGACATGGAATGTTGGACTGAGACGATACGGTTTTGTAAAGGCTTTGTGATCTTTGATATGAATGGTTGTGCCAATTATTCCCCCTTATCTCATTTTTATCTCCTTATAGGCAGGGCCGGTATTAGGCTATTGGGGCCCTAGACAGTCAGCCTATCATAGATGAGAATTGAATTCATTAGTCATTACAATAAATATATTTATACTTATCTCCACCGATGAAGAATTTTGTTTCTACATGAAGACATATGTAATGTATATTTCTTTATAGTGTTTGAGACTCTTAAAAATTTGAGGCTTTATGTATATGCCTAGTTGTTCTTACGCTTGGGCCGAGTCTGCCTGTAGGATAGTTGTTTCCTTGGGTTAGCCACTGTGTGTATACTATGTTGACTGTAGTTCCTAGTCTACTGATCAGCAGCTGCTCTAGGATTTTTTATTTATTTTTTTATTCAGTAATAATGAAGTTTGAATAAAGTTTGCTATATTTTAATCCGATAATGATTATTTATAGGATTTTGTTCCTTGCTCGTGTGCATTTGGCTTGCTAGTTATGTCTCATTTGGTATTCGCTTGTATAGTAAGTTTTATATCTAAAGCAGTAATTTACAGGAACGTATTTCTTGAAAAATAATATTATTTTATGTTTGATATATATATATACCTACTTTTTTGAAAATAAAAATGTTTTATGTTTAGTTTACTATTATACTACTAAGAAAGTAATTTATAAATTATAATAGCTCCTTTTTTAATAAATAAAATTATTTTTATTTATAATACAAGGATAATTTGAGGGTTGAAAAGTAATTAAGACTTAAGAAAGTAACACTTGTTTGGGTCTAATTCAATAAGTTATTTATTGAGAAAGTGTAATGGAAATATGGCCAATGGGAAATGCTACTTTCTTATGACTTTAAATAACTTTCAACCAAATAAGTTTACTTTAATTATTTCATAGAAAATATGTCTTTCATTGACCTGAAACAAATAACCCTTTAGTTACTGCTACTTTGGAGTTTTTCTGAATTTTGTGTGTCAATATGGTTTGGGTGCCTCATTATTTTTATATTATCTAATAAGATATAATATGGGTCATTTTTTTATTTTATTATTTTTATGTCATTATAATTTTATTATCTATAGCTTATTTAGGTTCAACTATCTTTGTCTAGATATCTAAAAGATCTTTTATAATTTATCTTTATAAAAATATTCTTTATTAATTAAATTATGCCAACCTCCTTCATATGTCTAAAATTGTCATATTATATCATGATAATTTAAATAAGTTATAAAATGTTATTATTATTTTCATTGTTGTATGGGTATGAGAATAGAAGCAGGAAAAAAGGATAATTTTTTAAATTATAAAGCATATTTGTATATATTAAGAAACGTGAATGTGAAGAAATGAGACATGCAAATAGAAACAAAAAAAACATTTCTAGGGTGGGGATGACCGATCAAATGAAATTTATGTGCATCGGAGATTATTTTAAATACATTTATATACAAATTATTTGTATTTATCAATCACTCTATCATATTATCTTTTCATATGCTATTATTTCAAATCAATTTGAATCATGTATTATTTTATCCAAACTATACCTTAGTAGTCATGCTATGGGTTTGGGGTTGATAAAATTTAAGCTAACCTAAGATAACCAACATAAACTAACTTGAAATAATTTAATAAATGATGAATATAACACCTATCCGACTTGATCTAATATATGACCCATATCTAATAAGAGTTAAGTAATTATAAATCCCAAAACTATCATATCCGACCTAACATCAGATCGATATCCCATATAATCTAAAAGATTATAAACTCCAAATAAACCTAACTCAATTTGATGCTTATTTGAAATCTGACATAACAAAAAAACTATAAACCTAAAATACCAGATCAAATATTTTTAATAAAATCATAAATTTTTTTAGTATTATTTTATAATATTCACTTCTTCTAATGAGTAAACGACAAAAATATATATACAGTTTATTAGACATACACAAATGATCTAAGGTAGTAGTCTTACTACATATTAGTAGCTTAATTTGACAACTCCATTATCAAAAGAGACAAAACATATGAAAAAGTTTAATGATTTCTTGTCATGAACTTATTTATGCTAATATGACGTGATTTGAAGTTAAGTGAAAATTCTAATAAATTATTATCATTACTCTATTATAATTAATGTCATAATTAATATATTTCACTATATTTATAAAATTTGAATATATGTTGAAAAAAAGCCCTAAAATGACTTACACATCAATAGTAGATTGCATCTATATCAACATCGGTTGGAAAAAATAAGCCCTAAAAAGACCTATGCATCAAGAGTAGATTGCAACTCTATCAACATCATTTCAAAGAAGGTTCATGAAACAATCCACCCAACAAAAAAAGTCAACATATAATAGATGGTGAGCCGCCCTTAATTAAACATCAATGGAGTGAGATGAATTAATGTACCTTAACCATGATTTTTTCTATCCAGTGGCAAAAAAATAATTGCCAACCAAAGTTAAAGTAATATATATCTTTTAGATCCTAGAATATTCTATAATATCATTATCAAATTTAATATGATTTGATATGATATAATCAGAATAAAAAAAATTAATGTGTTGTTCTAGTTGTTGTTGTTCTTATTAATATACTATTACTATTACCATGCATTTAATTACTATTATTGATATTGTCATTCTTATCATCATTATTATAATTTTTATCATTAATTTTGTAGTCTACTACTACTACTAAAATTTTATTGACATGATATGATCGATCTATTATCAATGATTAATATAAATCTATATCAAGGAAAGACTACATGAAACATGAATATATCATAAAAATTAAAATAATTCTCAAACTCAATATAATCAATCATATAATGGAAATAAATTACAAATTATAGCTTAAAATAAAATAAAAATATTTCGATTGAAAAGACTTTTAATTTTGAATTGTCTCCTATAAATTCTGAAACACCTCCAAAGACAAAAAAAAAAGATAAAAATTTCAATGGTTCGAATCCGATGCAATTAAACTAAAAAATAAAATAAAATAAATCAAAATAACTAAGCTTGAAATAATTAGACTTCATATATATATATATATATATATATATATATATTATAATTAAAAAAAATGATACAACCATGATTTGAATTTAAAATGAACCAAATTCAATACAAACTCAACCCAAAAATTAAGGCAATAAGAAATTAACCAAACTCGAGCCAAAAGTAAAATAATCTAAAAATGTCAAAATCTGAGTCAATCCATTCTTAACTTGACCCGGTATAATAGAACGACTTAAGATTATTTGACTTTAAAACTATCTAAATCAAATTTGATCAAATAAAATGATTATAGTTTATCCAAAATTGAGATGGTATAATCATTATATGACTCCACCAAAATCAATATGATCAACCCATTTGTTAGCTCTAACTATGTGTGTGATTATTGTTTTGCATAGGCATCTATGTTCATCTATTTGGAGCTTAGAAGCATGAACTTACGGGTAAATACCTAACTTTTATTTTTTGATTATCAACACATTAATTGTAAAAATAATGAAAATAAACAAATTTTTTTACATAAAAGTTTAATTGTAAAATGAATTTCTTTTGGAAATAGAGAAATTAGGAAAGGTTTGGTATTATTTGAATTAAAAAAGATAATTTTTATTTAGGTATTATGACATTTAGTCTAATTCAACTTAAATATTATGTGTTCTAAATAATTTTATTTAAGTACTACATGTTTTATTATTATTATTATTAATATTTTTTTTTACTATAATGCTATCTCATGAATATTTTTAATTGTATATGACTCAGATGCCACATTTTTTTTAATATTGAATATTTTTTGAATATGAATGGGAAAAAAGAATATTTTATTTTTAATAAAAAAATTCTTCAAATTTGTTTACAAAAGAAACAATATGAAAATGTTAAAAAATAAAAATAATCTATAAAATTCTAAGAATTTTTAAATATTAATAAATTTTTAATTCATATTTATAAAATATTCAATATTAGAAACTTTGTGATTTTTGTCATATAAAACTAAAAATATTAATAAGAAGATTCTTAAGTGAAAAAAAAAATATAGTAACTAAATTAGATGGTTTGAAACATGTGATACCCAAGAGAAATCATTCCAAATGTCATAATACATAAGTGAAATTATTCTAAAAAAATTGTTTGAGCCTTCCATATATCATAAAAAGCTTTAAGATTTGTTTTAATTAAAGAAAATTTTATTAAAATAATATTATTTTTTGTATATATATGATATTTTTATATATTATTTTCATTCATATATAATCATATTTATTATTATTATTATTATTATCATTATTATTATTATTATTATTTTCCTAATAAATTGATTTTCTATAAATAATATAACATATCATCATATTATATTTATTTTATTTAGTATTTCATATATTTTTTATTGTTTATGCTTTCCAATTAATCCAATTTATAATAAGTGCTAGTAACCACTACTAACTTAACTATTAATTTTTTTTACATATTAACAAATTATAAAAAGGTTAAATATCTATACTGATAAACATATGATAAACCAATCAAGAAGATCAAACACAATTTTTTACTTATTTACTATTTGTGCATGAACATTTAGTAAGAGAGGACACCCTTAAAAGGCTGAAGGTTTTTATCTATTGGAAGGGTATTGCCAACGTATATATTATTAGGCGAACTTGATGCATTCATTCATACATTTAGTACAACGTATACACACACACACAAAAAAAATGTACTGAGAGTACACCACTTGTATGGTCCACCCATCCTCATAAATACTTCTCTATAGCTAGAGATGTCTAGGACTACATGCAACATTTACAACAAATGTGCGCATGACATATGGCGGTAAAAATGATTTTCTACAGTTGCTACCGATTTCTTACTTGTTTGCACATGAATAATACATATAAAAAGTGATAAGATAATAAAGATAGACAAAGGATAATAGAATACGGATGAACGGATATAAACTTAAAATTAATGACTTAAAGTCGAACTTCACTACCTTGTACCACCTAAATATATGTATAGTTTCTTTTAAAGGACCACTCGATCATTTGCAACTCACATCCCATCTTGGAGAGCAATATAAGAGAGATACAAACTTTAAGAGATAGAATTGTAGAGATTAGATATAGAGAAATAATTTAGGTCTCTTGCTATAGTTATCCTTTCTTTAGGTTTATATATTTTTCTATTCTAAATGAGGTATTTGTAGTTGCATTTTCCTTAGTTTAGTGATAAGATATAATCATTTTTCGATGAAATACTTTTATAAGTTTATTTATTTTTCTCACAAAATTCTCATTTTCACTCCACTTTAGCATTGTCTATACGGATGTGACCTAGCATTTACCTTTTTCTAGAGAGGTGTGGTACTTTATTTTTATGGACTTTGTCGAAGAATTAAAACTCTTTTTAAGGTAATATGTAATATTTATGGTGATAGACAAGTTGAGGAAGGATATACCACGCAAGAAGAATACTTAATTTGTAGTGTCTACTGACTCAAATATGATTTATTTTTGGTGGGTATGTTGTTTCAACAAGCTCATTACAGAGAGTTTAATTTGAGTAAGTTTACCTATATTTTATGCATTACTAAATTAATTCATGTAAAATTTCTTTATTGGTAATTTATCCCAAAGATTCCCACCTCTAATCAATAAACGTCTTTCTAAAAATTGCTAGGTTTCTTTTCTTCAAAAGAAAGGTGAAAAAAAAGGTAGCATGCCATTATTATACAAATATGTTGTAATAAAAAAATAAAGAAAAAAGTATGCCTTTTATTTAAAAGGGTAAGCTATTAGGCATTAAGTTATTGTAATCCCCGAAAAATTTAGAAAATCTATAATTTAATAAATAGCTTTTATTTGAAATAAATTAGCTTTTAAAATTTTATAGTTTAATTATTTTATGGATTTTTGATTATATAAAATTAGATAGGAATATTTAATAAATTAAAATAAATATTTTATTATTTTATCGTACTCATTTTATTTAAATAAATTTTCAAACCAATATTTTACTAAAATTATCCTTTTTAAGCCCATATATTTAATTATATTAAATTAAATTATTAAATAAATGTATTATTAAAAAATATTAAATCCTATTATTTTATAAATTAAATTATTTTAAGTTCTCCCATTTTTCCATTTTCCATTTTATTTTTTTCCCTTCTCCTTTTTCCTCCTTTTTCTTCTCCTTTGGGCCACCCGCACCTGGCCTGCTTCTTCCTCCCTGGCGCCTGGGCCTCCGACCCATTCTCTTCCTTCCTTCTTCTCCCACGCACGACGCAGCCCAGCCCCAGCCGTCTCTCCATTCTATTTTTTTCCCAGACCGGACCGACCTATCCCTCTTTCCTGCGCCGGTCCACCAGCTCGCACCCCTCCCCTCCTTTCTTTCTTCTTTCACGCCCGACCACCATCCTCTGCCATGATCTAGCACGCCGGCCGCACCTGCAGTGGCCATGCCCGACCACCACCTACCTCCCTGCTACTCCACCTCTCTCCCTCGTCATTTTCTTTCCTATTTTGAACCAAACTAACCCCTGCATCCCTAGCTCGCATGCTCTTTTCCTTTCCTTCTTCTTCCCTCCCCTCTCCCTGCCAACCGACCACCCCTGCCACCGTACTGCAGCCCCGACCGGCCACCTACTCCCCTGTCTCTCCCTCTCCTTTTTCTTCTCGTGCCCCATATTTTTGAGCCTTCTTCTCTTTCCCCGAACTCCTCCTCCCATTTTTCCTGGTTTTTGCACCATCGCCACCCTCTGCCGCTTACACCGCCGCATTGAACCCCCTGTGCCGCCTTTTGTCACCACCTGCTACTGCCCTGTACCATCACACCACCCCCTCGAGCCCCTGCACTTCCTCTTTTCTCCCCTCTTCTTTTTCCTACCCACTTTTCTCCCTTATCGGCAGGCCACCTGCAATCGCCCCGTTCGCCGCCTTTTGGCAACCTCTGCCACCACCCAAGCCACCAATCCACACCCTGAAACCTCCTCTACCACCCCATACCTTACTTTACCAAAAAAAGCCCCTGCACCCCTCCATTTTCCCCTTCCCTTTTCCTTCCTTCTTAGCCCGGTCCACCTCGACGGCCCCCTTTTGCCGCCTCGCCGCCGCCGTCTCTGTCACCCTTGGCCGCCAAAAACCCATCCCCAGCCTCCACCTACACCCCCTCTTCACTCCTTCACTCTTCCCTTGCCTCCACTCCTCCCCCATCTACCTCCTTTTCTAGCCTAAAGACCCTAAACCGAGCCATCTCCCCCTCCTTCTACCTCATTACCTTCAAACCTTTCCCCCCCTTAGTCTGCATGTGGCTCATGCTATTCATGCAGCGTGAGCTCCACATTGATTTGAAATTTATTTGTCTAAATTTTGAGGTGTATTAATAGTTAATTAAAGTGTATTATTATTAAATAATTTTTTTATAAAGTTTTATCCTTTTTAATTTCCTACTTCTAATATAATAATTATTGATATTATTTTTAGGTGTTGAGTTGCTAATTAAGCTTTGAATCTTTAACCGGGATACCCGTAAGGTTCGATTTTTGCAGGATTAAGGTAATCGTTAAATCCCACTTAAACACATGGAAAAACGTATGCTAGCACATTAGGGATTTCATTATGATTTTATGCATGTTATGTGTTGCCTAGTATGATAAATGTGGTTGCTTATATTAATTGATAAAAAGAAAAGCATGCTAGATTTTGTGCCATGCGTAGAGATGATACTTAAGAAAGGAGTTTGATTATTGATGGAAATGTTAAATGCTTGTCCATGATGTATTATGTTGCTAATGCATGAATAACATTATTGTGAGCCTAAGGGTATTTTAGTAATATGCCTATGTAAGTATGTGATCTAATATATGTAGTTGTTAATGAGTATTATGTTGAATAATAACAAGTTGGTGGAGTTAAATGATAAGAATGAAGTGCTAATATTAGTATTTTATGTAGTGGTGGTAAATTCATAAAAGTGGTGTAATAAAGGGGTTAGGTTGTAATTTATAAGTGAAAGGGGTATTTTGAAAATTTTGTAGTAAAGGGGTATTTTGGTAATTTTGAAAGAAAAGGGTAAAACGGTGATTTTGTAAGCAAAAGGGTATTTTGGTAATTTCAAAAGAAAGGGGTGAAATGATAATTTTATAAGTAAAAGGATAAAATTGTAAGTTGTAAGAAAAAGGGGTATTATGGTAATTTTCGAGGCAAAAGGGTAATATGGTAATTTTATGATAAATTGGCAAAATGGTAATTTTATAAGGGGTATTATGGCAATTTTAGAGGTAAGGGATAAAATGAAAATTTTAGAAGAGAAGCGTAAAATGGTAATTTGTAAGAAAGGGGTAAAATAGTAATTTTAGATGTAAAGGGGTATTATGGTAATTTGCAAGCAAAAGGGTAATATGGTAAATTTGGATGTAAAGGGGGTAAAATGGTAATTTTTATAAATAAAAGGATATTTTGGTAATTTGGAAGTAAGGGGTAGAAGGGTAATTTTATAAATAAAAGGATGTTTATGGCAAACTTGGGAGTAAGGGGTAACTTGGTAATTATAAAAACGACGAATGGTAATTTGGTAATTAAATTATGATTATAGAAGGGCAACATAATATTTATAAAAATGGAGAAGGGTAAATTGGTGTTTATAATAATTGAGAAGGGTAGAATGGTAATTATGACAATGGAAAAAGGGTAATTTGGTAATTTAACCAACTAAGGGGCAATTCGGTAAATATGATGATGGAGAAGGGCAATTTGGTAATTTAATCGACTAAAGCAACTAAAGGGTGAGTTAGTAATTATTTAACCTACTAAAGGGGCAAATTGATAATCATGATAGCAAAGATGGGTAATTTGGTAATTTATCCAACTAAAGGACAATTTGTTAATTGTAATAAAAGAAAAGGGCAAATTGGTAATCTAACCAGCCAAATGGGAGACATGTTAAGTGTAGCAATTATGAGGGGTGAATGGTGATCTAAAAAGCGTAGGAGATAACTTGGTAACCTAAATCGGATAAGGGGTAATTTGGTAATTATGCAACCTGAAGGGTAATAGGGTAATTTGTCAAGTAATGAAGGGATGACTTAGCAATTATATAAATAAGGGGTAAATAAGTAATTACCTAACATGTAGTTGTGATTGTGAAATTTCATAATATGATTAAAATAATGCCGATTAGCGAGGTAAGAGTATTTGATAATTGGTAAGTATTACGAGAACAAATCCTAAGTCGGAATTAGATGAGATTATGATGGCCTTAATGGTTTCTCTATGATATCTTGGATAATCGTCTAAATAAGAAATGACTAATGATATTAGAACGATTGAAAGTGAATAAGTATCTGATTGTTGTACTTTTTGTGATCACCTTAATTAAGACACTAATACTTAAAGTAAAAGACATCGAGATCGGGAATGGTGGCTCTTTAGAGGTCGCTACCCTAAAGATGTGGTTTAGCCCACGATTATTCTGGTATTTGCTGGTGTGCCTTTGTGCCCCAGCCAGGCCCTATATCTTACTTTATCTAGCTCTACGGATCTAGTTAGGGGGTATGCATACTTATGGATTAGGTGTCCTTGTCGGTAAGGTACTGAGTAGCTTTATGCACCAGTACGACTAGGGTAACTTTGCGTCCCTGGGTTCGTGGTTGAAGGGTACTGAGTAGCTTGTATGCATTGGTATGACCGGTGTACCTTTGTGTCCCGGGTTCTTGTGTCCCGTGCTGATTAAAGAAAGGAAAAATACTAATCACGAAAGTGAAAGATGAAAGAGTCGGGCCTAGTTGACTTATGATATTGAGTACCGATCCACCGGTTATAATAGTGGCCCAGGAGCGTGTTGCCCTGGTAGATGATATTGAGTACCGGTCCACCTGATATAATAGTGGCCCAAGAGCATTTTGCTCTGGATGATGATTATATGTATTCCGGTCCACCAGCTAAAATAGTGGAGGTCTCGAGCTCAATAAAATAAGCATTGGATGTGAATAAATTATGGAAAGATATTAATTACTTATAGTGGAACACCTTGTGAGTCGGGGCTAGACCGGTCCACCGGCGAATAATAGTGGCTAGGAGCGTTCTGCTCTGGAGACCGATCCACCGACAATAATAGTAGTCAGGAGCGTTCTGCCCTGTATGTATTCCGATCCACCGGCTATAATAGTGGGGTTCCCGCACTCACTTAGATATAACCAGAGAGATGATTAAATAATGATGGACTAATGGTTTAAGGCCCAAAAGTATCTATCGTACTTTATAACTCGTTGATATGTGGCAACCTTGTTATATATGTGATTGTTATGTATGCACCTCTTATTACATATGTATATAGCTTGCATTATGTGTTGCATTGCGGGCCTGTTTTTAAGTGTGGTATTAAAGGGTTACTCAGTACCATAGTACTGAAGGGTTCCACTCGTGGGGCCCCTGCCTATTCAATGGGCAGTGTCCCTTGCAGGTCTTTTCAGGTGCTACTCAAGTGGGCAACGGGAAAGAGAGTAATGAATTATCCAGAACCGTTAGAGTTTTTTCTCCTTCTCTTTTAAATTCCCGGTTTTAATGCTAATGTTGTTAATGTAACCACCACTGGTGGATTTTATTCTTGTAAATGTTTTGATACGCTACTCTGATTTAAGTATGTTGAATTTCTTGTAGATTGTATTTCATTTTTTTAGCCTTAGCACTTGGTACTGGAACGGTATGAGTGAACCGGTCTGGTACTAAGTATGGCGGTAATATCCCCAAAATTCTAGTTTGTTGTTTTGCTTCCACTAATCTCTTAATAAAATAAAATTTTTCAGTAGTGAATTTTGGGGGTATTACAGTTATGTCCATTACAATCACACATACATAGATTTATTAATATAT
This sequence comes from Tamarix chinensis, assembly GCA_030549775.1. NCBI lineage: Eukaryota > Viridiplantae > Streptophyta > Magnoliopsida > Caryophyllales > Tamaricaceae > Tamarix > Tamarix chinensis. Next base: position 63,599,859 of record CM060172.1, read on the forward strand.
CCTATGATATATGATGTATGAAAATGTAAATAGTCTTTTATATACTCACTTTTTACTCTCTTCTTTTTCATGTGTCATTACCCATACTACGATTAGTATATTGTGTAACATATAAAAAAGGGTAAGCTATTAGGCATTAAGGTATGCCTACTACCATGTTCGTGGTGTGTTAGGTGACATTTTTAGTAAATGAAACAACAACCATTTAGGACATGTTCTCTAGAACTTATTTTTGTTGATATGGTCTTATTCCAACTTATTAATGTTGATTTGATTAATCTAAACTCATTGATTCAAATGAGACTAATCATTATTATGTTAATATTTATAATATTTTTAATTATAATAATTTTATTAAAAATTATAATAATATTAATTATTTTAATAGTCACTCTTATTATAATAATTATAATTATATTCATAATTATATTGATAATTATTATATTAGTTATAATAGTAATGAAAATTATATTAATAATAATTATAATAGTTATATTAATATTTATAAAATATTATTAAAATAATTAATATTAATATATAATTAATTACAATTATAATAGTTCTATCCATAAATATCATACTAATAAATTATAACATTTATGTTATTAATTATTATGATATTCATACTCATAATTATTATCATAATAATTATATTTTGTATGAAAATTATATTAATAAATATAATAATTATATTAATAATAATTATTATTTAATCATTATATTAATAATAATTATTTTAATAATTATAGTCACACTAATTATAATTATAAGAATAATGATGTTAATAATTACATGAGTACTTATAATAATTAATTATATTAATTATTATAATAATTATGATGATTATATTAAACATTACTATTTTAATTATATTGTTAATAATGATAATAAAATTATTAATATGCATAATGTTAATAACTGTATTAGTAGTTATATTCATTATATTAATAATTATAATAATGCTATTAATAATTATATTAAGAAATATTACAATAATCATATGATTAATTATAATAATAATATTTATATTAATATTGATCATAATGTTAATAATGATTGTATTAATACTTATCTGATCTGAATTGATTTGATTTTATTAGTGTTGATTTTATTGATTTGATAAGCTCAAGAGAATAGGGCCTCAAAAGTTTATTATATTTATGCTTTATTATTATTGTCTTCATGTTTCACTTATTTGCTATAATATTTTGTCATTAATAGTTGTGATTAAAAAAAAAAAACTAACTTGTTATCTTTAATCATAATTATTTTTATATTTCACCATAATTATAATTATATTTCACCATTGTATTTTCATCAATACTCATGCTTTACTATACTTGCATTTATTTTTCACCATTGTTGTTATTAATATTCCACCATTATTGTATCAATCTTTCACCATTATTATTTATTGATATTTGTTTCGATGTTTCACCAATGTTGTAGTTACATTTTACCATAATTTTTTACGCTACGAAAATATATCAATACACACTTGTCTATTTATAACTAAAAATCCCAACAATATTTTGGTATAATTATTTTATTTGTTTAAATAAGTAAAATTAGATATGATGGTGTAACCATATACATAATATAATTTCATATTCTCATTGACTTAATTTTTTGACTTATAGATCAAATTAAATTACATCATAGTATCAAGATAGATTAGATTAGCAAAAATATGATCATATGTCAAATAAAAACAATCATAAAAGCACATTATTTCATAAGATATTCTAGAACATAAATAATTATATCATATTAGTAAAAATTAGATGATGAGAACATATCTAAATCATTTGGTTGAAAGATAAAGAATATCATATTGCAAGAAACCTAAATAGTACAACTTCAACGATCTTCTTCTTTTGCTATAGAAATAATTTTCAAAGAAAAAAAAAGGAACAAACATTTGGAATTTTTTCCGGTTGAAAAATAATTTTTTTGATGGATAAGGAATAAACATTTTTGATTGTGCAATAATGACATGAAAATTTTCCATTTGTTCTAATTAAGAAATTTCACAACTAAAATAATATTATTTTCATATAAATATGATATTACACCATTTAAATGCATGTATATATACATATATTTATTAGAGTTCATCTAATACACTAATCTTTATTTTATAATAAGAGTTGAGAATAAAAATTTATGAAAATTTACCTTTTTCTTAAGGAATAGTCTCAGAATTTCTATGTTTCACCTTTTCTAAAAAAATTTAATATTCATGTGCATATACTTAATTCCTCTATAAATAAACATATACGAGTTACATCATAAGTTAAATTCTCCTAATAATAATTTTTCATTTAGGCTTCGTTTGATTTGAAAAAAAAATAAAAAAGGAAAGGAAAATGAAAAGAAAGAAAAGAAAATAATAAAAAATAAGAGAAATTAATTTTCTTTCCCTTATTTAGTAGTTGGAAATTTTTTATGGAAAATATAATTTTTGAGAATTGTTTTTAGTATTTGGTTAATTTGACACTATTACACAAATATAAATCTAAATAAAAATTAAAATTATATAAAATTAAAATAGTTCTCATATATATAAATCTAACTAAAAAAATATTCGTGGCATACTTGGATTAATCAAAAGTAATAGGTATATCACAAGTTGGTATTTACACTTTAAGGAATGATTTATATAAAATAAATTTTTGATAAAATTATTATTTATAATTAGTTTTTTTATAACCTCTTATTTATATTAGTATATATAAAACAAAAGAAAAAGGGGGGAAATCCCTAAAACATACTAACATATCTTTTTTTTTCACCACCCTCTCTCTCCTTCTTCCTTTCTCTCCCATCAAGCGCCCCAACCTGCTCTTACCTCCCATTCTCTTCAAATAGCGAGACAAAAACTTGAGTCTGGCGCCTTACTGATGATTATCAATGCTGTTAGTGTTGAGTATGTTTCCTTCATTTAACTATACATCAATTGGCTAGTCCATTTATGTAAACCTACTTTAAAAATTTTGATTAACATAGTTACAACTGCCGTGGTCTAGTGTCAGAGAAACTTGTCTTCTTTGATAGCAACTACAGTAGGCCAGTACTACTTGTTATAAGTATGATACTTAGCTCACACTAAGCTTGTTTCTTTTGCACCTATATTATAATGTAGAAGCTAAGTGATCAACCGACAGATAGTTCTGGGTTTCTCATTCAATTGGGCAAAGCTAATTGATCTAGATTTATCCAGCACAAGAGGATCAGATTCCTTTTTATGGATAAAAAAAATACTAAATGGTTTATTAATTTACTACCTTGCTTGACTCTCATGTCACCAAAAAGGTCCAGGAATTTTACAATGGAAGAAGCAGGTAGAGATTCCTTACACCAGCTAGCCACTCTAAATCTCTCCATTAGTTAATGCCCCGACCATCTACTCTACTGCACACCACCAACTCCATCCTTCTCTCCTCACCTTCACCCTTTAGCTCTAGCCATATTTGCCCTCCAGTGAGCTCCAATGGACAAGTTCGAAAAAGACTTGAGGCTCTCACAATAGGTACTGGCAATGCTCCACGATCAACAACAACAACAATGCTCCACCACACCGCAACCACTCTTCTTTTCTTCATCTTCCTCATCCCTTCCTCCATTTCCAGTGAGCTGTGTGACGACCACAACCACCACTAGCATCTCTGAGAATACATGGAATTTCAAATCTGAGCACACAATTTTATTCAAAGAGAAGAATCTTTGAAGCATTTTATGGATAGCAGATTTGAGATTTTAAACTCCCAAATCTGCTGGTAACAATCTCTAAAATTCATATTTGAATCACAAAATAAGGTATATAGTCATAAATAATAGGGACCAATGAGGAAGAGAGACAATTAAGAGGTAAAAATATCATAGGTTGCAATGAAGAAGATGATAAAAGAAGAAATGAAAAATGTTGGGTTGGGCTTCTGATAATTTTTCCTATGAAAAGAGATCCAACTTTCCTTAAGTTTATAAGAGGAGAATTGATTAGTATAACTTTCTTTATTAGTTTCTTCTTAATTTTTTCCTTATAATTTTCAAATCAACCAAACAACCTTAAAATTGTTTCCTTCTAATTTTTTTTCTTTTCCCAAGCATTTTTCTAAAACAAAACAGACACATAAATAAGATTTAGTAACCAATGTCTCATCAAAAAAATATCCAACATCTTCTCTGCATTAATGTTTTGACACTAATATACATATGGTTCATCAACAAATAATTACTATATGGCATTAATACATTTGGTTTAATTTAATTTGAGATGAATCCCTATTTTTATATTCTTTCTAACATTGTACTACTATAACTACATATGAGATATACTACTAGATTTTTGATTAAGAGGTGCACATAGTATTTCTACTTTATATTAATAGAAGAGAATGCTATCTTTATAAAATTTACCTTCTTATTCACAAATTTTCTCTACTTTTATTTTTCTATTTTAACTAAATCGGAAAATGTTCAATATGATAAAGATTTGTATTTGTTACAGATTCTTCTAAATAGACATAATTGATACATGAATTTTGTCTACTATAGTTCCTTCTAGACATAGTGATATATAAGTTATAATCACCCTCTTGAGTCCCAAAGCCAAAGCCAACATGACCAATAAATCCAAGTAAAAACATGAAGAAAAATGCTATATTTGAGAGAAAGAAAGATCAAATACAACATCACTTACAAAATTAGACAAGCCCCAATCACAGTCCTTGTATATGGATTGAAGCTTACCAATGTCTATTATATTTGCATAGGAAAATATCACATTGTACATAATTGCAATGGAAATTTGCAGCCAAAAAAAACAAGGTATGTGTTTTATTAACATTTGTGGAATGTAGGCATTTAGAATTGGTGTTGGGAATGCTACTACTTGTTGAAAAATATTTTTATCACCACTGAGTTCCTCAGATTGATGTAGTTGGAGTATGTTTGTGCTGTTTTGTAACCAAATTTTTACTTCTGAAAGATTTCATTTTAAAGAATATTGTAGAAGCTAAAGTACAAAATGGAAAATGTTATTGCCACACCTAACATAATATAAGTGCACATAATCTATTCTATGCTATATGCAAGGTTAAAACTTATCTAACTAAAACTTAAAAAGCATCTAAACCAAGAGAATAAACTCCCACAATGAGATGTCCATTGGTGGATGGAAAGCGAATGAATTCAATAAGCAAAATCATTGCTGATAAAATTAGTGAAAAACCTATAAAATAACCCTAGATTTTAAAAACTTAGCAGGGTAATAGGAAATTGAAATTTAGTTACAACACCATAAAAATTTTGATATAACACTTGAAAATTTTCAAAATGTATATAACAAATAAAGAAAAATCCCCGAGGAACAAAAAATCTAGGTGGCCTAGCTCTCTTAAAGCCCATGTCTTTAACCTAGTAATAGCAATTGATTTCCAGCTTATACGAGAGGTCTACTCCCCACCATTAGTGGATTATTGTAGGACCCATTCAACAAAGGCAGTATCAGTATGAGATAAGTACTGAGTAAATCAAAACTACCTCACTCATAGAGGGCACATGATTCACATAAGTTAATGCCAAACTTTACTTACGATACTCATGCTCAAGAATAAATGTGATACACACTATTTCACTTATGTAATAACTCATACTATAAAGCCCCCACCTTTTGAACCAAAAATTCTTATTTTGACAATATGCAAAAGCATTTGAAAAGTAAAACCAGAGAATGTTAATGCCACATCAACTATGAGAGAGTGTAAGGTAAAATGGAACAATGAACAAAAAGATGCATGCTTATAATAATATTACAACAATGTTAATGATAAAAAGATAATGACAATAATGTTTACAAAATCTAAATATAGGAAATCAAAGCTAAGAGTTTAAATAATTTGAAGAACAAAAACTTCCCAAAGCAGTGAACAAAACACCCCTAGTCGACCAACTTAACTTTTAAGCACAAAATATAAATCTCGAACCCCAAGCAATGGCTGGTTACTGGCCCATGCCATCATTCTCAACATACTCTCACCGAGAATTATACGCTTGTAAAATGTCCTTTGCTCCCTGGACTATAAGTCAGATCATTATAGTGACCATACAAGTGTAATATTAGTACAGTAAATTACTAATAAAGAAAACTTCTTAAAACATGGTAAGACTAATGCAACATATTGAAGTTACATAGTAGCATGGTGATAAGAATACCAATATAAATTAAAACTTAAGCTTATGGTAGTAATATAATGAGTTATGCTTGCATGGTGATCATGGAAGAATAGTAATATAGCAATAACGTCACAACCACACAATGTAAACCATATTATAAATCTTCCTTTAGCGATCATATAATTTTCAGTTATTAAGTTAATTTGTATGACCACCATCGGTTCTTGGCCATGAAAAAAAGTCATGGCAGTAATACAAGGGTACATAGGTCCCTATCATGGGCATACCTCCACAATGGAGCACTGATCTTAATATGGGTATTTAAGCTATGATACCAAATGCAAACATGGGTGTACCCTCCAATACTGGAGCACCAATCCCAATATGGGTGTTTAGGTGAAGACAACAAACATAAATATGGGCATACCCTCCAAAGCGGAGCACCAATCTCAATATGGGTGTTTAGGTGATGACACCAAATGGAGATGAGGCAGTCCAAATCTCCTAGTTGGGTGTTTAGGCAATGACACCAAATGCATATTAGATAATCCAAACCTCCCAATTGGATGTTTAAGTGACAACACCAAACACAAGGGATAAACCCTCTACACGAGCACATATGCCAAGATGGTCGGCCACAATATTATTCCTACTTCTGCATACAACATAATAGGACATGAAAGGTATCGAGTGAAAGGAGACGAAACTCCATATATCATGGTTTACCCTCTATAAGAGATCCAATATCATGACGATCTGCCACAATATTATTCCTACTCACACATATAGGTCACAACCTCATAGTATGGGAAAGGTACTGAATGAAAAGAAATTAAATATCACAAGGCATAAAAGCCACCAATTAGATGTTTAGAGATGAAATGAAACTTAACCAATTCAAGTCTCAAATGATATCATTATGATTCTTATTAATTCCAAGGTAAATATGGTTGTATTCATAATTTAAATGTTGAAATTACATAGAGGTATTAACATAAAAGGCCCAAAAGAAGAACAACAATCAACAATAATCCTAGCAAAATACAATATGACCAGTTGATTAGTCCCTAGGACCTGTTGACCAATTTGGTCATACCATACTTGAACAATAATAACATCAACAGACCAGTCGACTGGTTGGCCTCACCAATTGATTGTTCATAGGAAACCAATCGATGGGTTTGGTCCAACCATTCGATAGGTCTAAGTAAAGACTAGATCACCTTGGTCATAGGGTCACCAGTCAATGGATTAAACAAACTGATTGAATGGTCATAGGGACTAGTTGATTGGTTCATCGAGCCAATCAAATGATCTCACAACTAGTCGATCAAAATTTCCAAACCATGCGATTGTTCATACAACTAGTCGATGGACTCAACGAGTTGATCTACTAGTATGGGTAAAACAACACCCAGACTTGAGATACACACAAAAAAACTTACCAAAGTTTACAATATTAATCCTAGTATGATGCTATACATAAGACACATGGAGAGACAAGCTGCACACAAATTTACCAAACTTTACTATATTAATCCTAGCATGATGGTAATGTAGGCATTTAACAAAATCATACTTAAACTGCCCAATCATACATAAAATCTTAGAAACCAAGAATATTTAAATTGCAGGAATAAACTATACCACATGCTCGAATTCTAGAAAATAATTAGCTCATGCCCAACACAAAAACACACCAAGAACATGAAACCACAATAATAAAAAAAACCTCATTCGTATTAAAGATAAGAATATCTTACCTTGAAGCAATTATTTTAGCACAAAACTCCTAACTTGATGGTTATCTAGCAGGAGCTTGATTCCTAAGAGAATCAAAATCAAAACCATTAAAACTAAATTTTTAAGAAGAAGAAGAAGAAGAAGCTAGAATCCTCAATTCTCCAACGTTAATTCTTCCTTGCTTAAGAGAGAAAAGAGAAAACTAAATCCAAGATTAAAAGAAAAATGAAGGGATAATAAATAGACCAAGGAGGGAAGAAAATAAGAGTAAACATTTTCTTTTCTTAATAGAGAGGAAAAAGGAAGAAAAATGGAGAACACTCAATACTTGACAAATTTCACAAAAGGAAAGGAAGAAGAGAGCAATAACAAGAGGTAAGAAGTGAATATAAATGAGGAATAGTGGGTATAGAATATACAGATGGTTGAAATCTACAAGAGAGAGATATAGAGACAAAACTAATATGGCTGAGTGTGAGCAACCAAGGTGTAAGATAAGACATGATGGTATGAGGGAGGTTGAGTAAAGTCAGGGAGGGAACAATTGTAGAAGGTTGGTAAGTTAGACAAGATGTGCAAGAAGTCAAACATATAACCCAAATGCCAGAAGAGAGAGGGGAAAGTGAGGGATAAAAGAGAAGGTAAGTTATGCCTCAAAAGTACTTTTTAGAAAAATTTAACTAAGTAAAATCATATAATGATCTAAATAATGTAAAAATAATCCAAAAGCAGCAACATATGCTCATTAACACAAATAGATTCTAATTATAAGTTTTCATATAAATTAGAAAGAGACTTTAATCAAAATTAGAAAAGGATATAAAATCGTAGGACAAATCAATCAATTTGAGCAAACCTGTCAATTGCTTTGTCAAGAAAAAAGTTTTCAATCTCAGAGCACACTAGTCGATCAGTATGCTTGAAATTCAAATTATTATTAGAATTTTATGCCCTTTTAACACAAAAACTAATTTATTTTATATTAATATGATTTTAAACACATTTTGAAGGATTTTAGGATGGGATCTTACACATATAATTTCATGACGTATGTAACGTGACATTAATCACTCTCCTAATAGGTATCAAGGAAAGTCATACATGAAATGAATATAGTAAGATACATATGTGATTACTAGAATAGGGCATCCTAACATGGAATATCTTAGAAATAATTATGAAAGGTATACATGAGTACATGCGATAACAATAGATAGAGCATGCAATTATAGATTTATGCTTATAAATACATGGATGGACATCTCAATTGATAGGGTATGAGTGTATAATGAAACACAAATGCATGCTGAGTAAGAAAACTACCCTAGAAGATTGCATTCAACACAAAATACCCACATGTGATTAAAATAGTTGATTATGTGATAAAATATAAGAACATGCATCATATGGCAACACAATTGTAAGGAAGACAACCAAGTGACATGTATAGGATAATTAAATAGAAAGTCCATGAATGAACGAGAACAATCAATTATTGTATTCCATTATTGTGATAATAATCATTTGATTATTTTACCTTGAGGATGAAGGCTCAAATAAATCATAACAATTAATCTAGTACTTAAATGATACTAGCCCTAATTGGACCACCCGAAACACCTAATCACTTAAGTATGTATACTTCCCATAGGGCCAAAATATATCGAGAAACCTATAGAGTAGAATAGAACCTCCCACACCTTCTAAGACATTTGGGATCATAGAAGAGGAAATAGCGTAATGGTACTAAGTGAATACCAAACCTAACTCATATAGCTACTCTGAGTGGTACAAGTTCCGACTCAAGATCTTTTACTTTAAGTGTTTAATTTTTTATTTATGGATTTAACCAAGCATAAATTAGGCCCATATAAAAACACTTAATCACTTCCATTAGCACAATGCAATTCCATTATCATATTCATCCCAAGTGGCTTTAAATTTGATTGATTCCAAGTAGTGTTAAAGTCGATCCATTCTAGGTAGTGTTAAAGCCTAAAAATTCCATGGCATAAAAGCCCAACAAGATATGTCATCATGCAATTTCAATCTATACTTGACCAATTATACAAATTTCCAAAACTAATTATAATTAAAATACATCAAAACATACTAACATATATTTGTATTGAAAATTGTAAACTCATAGATACATAAAAGTATCATACTGGGCATGTCATGTGCATGCCATACATAAATCATAATTATCACCTTTAAGTCCAAGAATTCATACATTTCATGATTCCAGCACAAGCAAAGGTAAGTAAAGACTTACCTATGTACCAAGCTAGTTAAGTGAAATAAGGGGAGGGAGATCACTAGCTCAATGATTCACAATAATATTTTCCTAGATTGCCAATAGAAATTTTAGGGCTATGTTAGAAAACTAGTCGAAACATAGAATAATAAAAAAACAAGTAATTTTGATCAAAGCCCACTTAAACAATTAGCGTTTAAAATCCAAAACATCAAATATATCAATTTCGGATAATTGATCCAAATGATAAGTTAGAAACTCAATTTAATTGATTTTAAATCAAAGGCAATTGATTGATATGTGAAAGAATCAAACACAACAAAATTTTTGAAAACTATTTCCAAAAATTAGAGTTTTAAAACCCAAATTACAAATTCTAACATTTCAAATGAATTAATCTAAATTGAAGTTGTTAGAACGCAATTAATGTCATTTCAAACAATTCTATGAAAACAAGATTAGAAGAACCAACTATACAAAAAATCAATTTTATAATTTCATTTGAAAGTTAGGATGTTAGACCCAAAAATAAAATTTGATTGAATTTTATTAATTTATTTAAATTGAATATTTAGAAATGTAATTAGACATATCGTACAATTAATTGATCCAAATAATAAAGAAAATATCCAATTTAACATAATTAGGATTTTTGAGACTGAAATACAAATCTGGTCAAAAATTGTTAAAATATATAAATTGATAGTTCATAATTGAAATTAAACATATTCTAATGTAAATTATATAATTAATTCAATAAAATTACTCATATATCGCTTAACTTAAATCTATACTAATTTTTCTTAAAAAATCTAATTCTGATTAATTTCACACAAATTTTCTAAATCGACACCTCCAACATAAAATCAAAGTATATTGTAAAATTAATTGAATAAAACAATTCAATTTCAATATACAAGGATTTTTCCCTATAAATCTAGTTTTTATTAATTATGTAAATTAATAGTTCCAACATGAAATTAGATAGATTTTAAAGAATATTGTAAAATCAGTCATCTAAAATAGCATAATCAAATGAATCCGAGAAACTCCGATATTAATGGGTTAAAAATTCTAAATTCTAGAATTCAATCACACACACCATAATTAAACCATTCAAATCAATCATGAGACATGTACATACATAATTAAATAACTAATTTAGCTTAATTAAACACAATCTATACAAGATCTACTAAATTTAAAATTTAGGGTATGGATAATGTATATAAAAAGGAATATTACAAATCGGAGCTAGTGAATACTAGGGAAGCTCTGACGGAGGTTGAAGAATGTTCGCGGTGGTCGGTTAGGCTCGCGGCCCTAGTGGCCAGATGGTGGCTCTACATGCTGATGTTACCCATTGCTACAGCTCTGTCGCTCTCATTGCTATTGCTTTGTGTGATTGTGCTGAAGGATGGCAGCCATGAGTGCAGTGTGGAAGTGCGGTGCGACAGTGGTGGGTGGAGTGGTGCAAGCGAAGGAGAAAGGGATCAGATAATTAAGAGGAAGGAGAAAGGTTGGGAACGGGGGTCTTCATGAAGGAAAAAAAATAGGATGAGAAAGAAAGAGAGAGGATCATGAAACAAAAGGTTGGCGGGTCAACTAGTTAGAATTTTTATAGCTAATGCATATATACATAAGAGGAGGGTATGCAATATCTGAAAAATATTAAATATTGATTTTATCTTGAAATCATTTGATGAATTTTTTTTTGTAAGGACTTAAAATTATAAAATTATTACAAAAACTATTTAAAGGATTTTGAAAAAGCTTTCAAAAGATAATACCAACGAGTGCAAGAATTCATATTATTTACAAAAATACATAATACAATATAAAAAGATATTTAATACTATATGAAAAAAATATTTAAATCAAATTATAAGAAATTGGGATTAATTTAAATGATTTTAGGAAAAAAAGTCTTTCGTAAACCAAAAGAAAAAAAATGGAAGAAAATTAATTTTGAAAAGAAAGTCATAAATAAGTTATTGTACTCTTTAATTTAAAATTTTTTAAAGATCTTATTGACCTTATAAAAAAAAGATAAATTCAAAGGAAAACATATTTTCTACGGATAAAAATTATTAAAATAATTTTACTATTTAAAAAGGGATTGCATGATTTACACAATTTTTTTTAGTTAATGACGTATAACTTCAAAACAAAGTTATAATCATACAACAAACTCTTAATCAAAAATGAATTTAAAATATTAAAAATAAAAACACAAGGTATAAAAAAATTTATATTTTTAAATAAAAATAAAAAACATATGAATATAATAAAGTTATTGTCGTAAATGAATTTATCTAAAATAATCCGCAACAACAACAATTAACTAAATTCTAATATGAATTTGAAATCATAAAACATATTGAAACTAAAATAATTAAATGTTTTCATCAAATTATGTTAATAAAATCATTTATCTTAAGAAAATTAAATTTAAAAAATATAAGGTACTACATATTTATAGTTGAATTTTCAGTGACCGTACAATAAAGTAGAGATAACACATCTTAAACTTATAAAAATTAAATTGTATGACATTAAAGTGATAGCAAATAGCTAACACAATTCTAATTTATTTGATGTTATGCATATATGTTTGCATGGTTGAGATAGGGATCATTTTCTAATGAAATGCCCCAACAAAAGTGATAAAATAATGAACTTAAATTTTACTTCAACTGCATGAAAACTTAGTGACCCCACCTTCTGCAAGATGACATAGATCACAATCATGGCCTATTGATTTCCTAACTTATGTTTTTGACAAATATACAAAATAAAAATAAATACATAGGCATAATTTTTTATTAACATTGAAAATTAAATTCTTAAAAACTATGATATAAAAAAAATGTATACAACTTAATTATAATAGTGGAAACTTTCATCACATGTAAATTCTAGTTATCTTATTTTGAAAATTCAAGGGTGTGTTTACTTGTAGAAAATAAGACTATTTAATGAAAAATATTAGCCTTTTTTTTGGAAATTTTAAAAAGCATGCTCATAAAATTTTTTGAAAAATTGAACAAACACGCATTTTCTAGCTTTGTGAAGAATACTAAAAACCAATTTGAACTATATTTTATGAGTTTTCCATATAAATATATGTCTATGTTTTCTTTATGATTGAAAATTATTATTAATGCTAATAACAATATTACTGCAATTATTATTTTATTAATATTACATAAAATAACAATCTTGTTATCAATTATATTTATACTAATAAAAAAATAATATTATTAATAAAATTATCAATCACAATAAATAATAATAATAAATAACAGCAAGAATAATAATATTCTTATTAATATTAATATTATTTAAATTAATAATAATATTATTACTAATATCATTAGCAACAAGGCAACATATAATAATAATAATAATAATAATAATATAACTACTACTACTAATACTAATACTGATCATATTATTAATATTAGTACTATCATTTTTTATTCTTATTTTTTTAATTATTTTGATTGGTCGTATTATTATCATAATTTTTTTATAATAATAATAATATTATTATTATTGGAATTATATAGGTATTAATATTGATATTACTAGTTTTTACATTATTACTAATATTATGATAATTATTAATATTTTTATTGATCTTGTTATTAGCATTATAAATAATAGTATAATAATATTATTCTTATTATAATATCAATATGAATATATTATTATTATTATTATTATTATTATTATTATTATTATTCACTCTAGTTGAACATGAAAATATGTCAAAATTTCTATCTTTAAATGCTAGTTTTATACTATAGAAAAATAAACACATTTTTCTAGTTTTCCATAAAAAACTACTTTCTTGTTATACAAAGACAACTAAGGATGGAAAATGGAAACAATTTTACAAAAGCAAATGCACCCTAAATGTTCCCATTTTCAAATATCTAAACACTAGCATTATCTTACTTTATAAGGGCAAATTAGTATATTAATATCTCAGTTATGTACTTTTATTCACCATTTCTTCATGATTTTCATCGAATTTCTTATTATTTAACATTTCCCCTCTTAATCATATTCTAATGATTTTGAGCTAATAAAATAATAAGTTAATAAAAAATAGTTAACAGTGAACTCCTTTGATAGTAAGTAAATAGAAAATTTATTTTTTGCACAAAAATAGACAAATACTTAAAATAATATAAGTTATACATATAATAGTTTTTTCCTTCTATACGTGACAACATTTTTTAAGATGACCAAAGTCATCATAATAGATAATCTATTGTGACAACTTGTCATCATTAATGAAAGAATTTGGGTGTGAAATAAGTGAGGATATAGTAAAGGCATTGTATATCTATTTTGACCACTCATAATAATATTTATTCTATCCTTATAATTTTTGAAATTAATTTCTAGAAGGAAAAAAAAAATAATTACAACGACAATATGCCATAACATTGTTGACATCGTTGCAAAGTATTTGCCACCAACTTTTTCTTGAACAATTTTCCTAAAAATAAAAATAGATACCTATTTAAAGATGGCATGCCACTATAGTATAGTAAGGGTTGTCCTTGTATAGGCTACTCAAAATTTTCTATGGTAAGTTTCCGTCCAACTGAACTTAGTCACAAATCTGTGTGGGAAAAATTTGGAATCCTATATTGCAGTGATATGTTGTTGTAATATGGAAAGGATGCAACACCCCAACTCTATATTGCGCTTACCAAAAAAACTTTTAAGTAAGTCGTTCATCTTTAGACTACTTTCTGTTAAACACACTTAAACGCGAATCTTATTGATATAGATAGTGATATCAATTCATTTATGACACCAATATCCATCACAAATCTTAGGTATTGCATATACCCTCACTCGAAGAACACATTCATCCCAAAAGTTATCTCACTAGGGGGTTGATTAACTTATCCAAGTCCTTCCTAGCATGTTTTTATCTTTACTACAATTTTTTTCTTTTTTTTTTTCAAGAGACCACCTATATTTAGATTACTCCAAGCCAAAAATGCCTAACAGTGGAAGTTTTTCATGATAGATTTTCAAAAAAGAAAGGTGCAATTTATTGATATAAGTAGTCACATTAATTATGTTAAGCCTCCACTATCCACCATAAATTAGGGGGTATTATAAAGGGTGTAGATATTATCCAAATGATAACATTCCATTTAATGAGGGTTTTTTTACGTTAATATATTACTTGGTATATTATAATGATGGGGGTCACTAAAATAGGTATGTTTTATATAACATCTAAAACCCTATCTCTGCCCATCATTACCTCCTTCTTCTCTCTTTTGTCTTCTTCTATAGTCAACCCTTCACCTCCATTTCAGCCATTTTCAACCTTTCAACCTTTCATCCCACCTCAAAATCTTCATCTTTTTTGTTTTATGTTTGTAGTTTAGGTGATATTTATTTTTATTATTTTGTTTTGGTAGATGTATGTTTGATTGTTATGTATTTTCTAATTTACCTAATTTGATTTATAGGATGTAATTGAGGGATAGAATCATAGTATTTTGGGATATAATTGTAGGTAATGTATATTATTTTTGTTTAATCTTCATTTTTAGGCGGAATATTATATACAAGTTTTTTTTTTCTCATTTGCTTGTGAAGCAGCATCTGTTTGTTTTGCCCACCTTTATTGCTGCTGGAGTTTGTCTAGTGCCACCATTTCCACCCTCATTGCACTAAATTGGACTTATTTTTTGTATTCTACTGATTTTATATTTTTATGTTAGTTTAGTTCATTTTGTTAATTGTATATATAATTTTAGGTGAGTGGATGAAATTGTATTAATATGGACATTGATTCTTTTATTATTTTGTGTGTATGATTTCTCTTAATAATTGTATGGATGATGATATATAGTATAGATGATGATATATGGTGTAAATGATGTATATTTGTATGGATAATAGAATTATGAGAATATTGGGAAATAGATTAATAAAAATAATATTTCATAATACAATATTTTTTTTTGATTTGTTAAGTAACTAGTATTTTATACATATATGAGAATGAAATTAGGAATATGTTACTATAAAGTAGTAACTAGTTTGATATATGTATGTATGTATGTAAAATGAATGTTAATATAATATAAAGAGAAAATAAGTAATAGTTCATATATTAATAATATATATATATATTAGTAATAAAAATATCAACAAGTAAATATATATATTATTAGTTAATATATTATATATAAAGGGAAAATAAGTATTAGTTTATATATATATACATATATATATATATATATATATATATCAGTAATTATAATATCAACAAGTAAATATATATTATTTTTAAATATTAATTTTGAATATTAAAATATTTGGAGGGAGTGATAGATTTAGACTTATACTAGTAAAATATGTTTATGTTTGAAATTTGAATCTTAATTTAAAATAATGATATACTTATACTTAGAATTGTAGTTATTATAAATTAAAATGGTGATATGGTTTTAATTATGTCATTAATAAGTTAAAAAAACTAATATAAATGTTAAAAATATAATTTTGAAATTTAATTAAATAATCCTAATTAGCGAGTATACTAATGTAGGTTAATATAATGTATTAATATTAACATGCCAATAATATATTTTTAGTAGATGAAATTTTTGTAATATTAATATAAGAAGTATGAATTAATATAAATATTAAAGTTAATTCAGTATATTTTATTAAAGGAATAAGAGTGATAAGCTAATAGTAAAATACTAGAATAAATATAAATATAAATTATAAATAGCTTTAAAATTAATAATTTAATAGGGAAATAGTATAATTAATATAAATTATTAAAGAAGTAAAATTAATAAGCTCATAGTAGTGAAAAACTAGAATTAATATAAATCATGATATTTAATATGAGTAGAATTAGTTAGTTAATAGAATTAATAAATATAATATACTTCAAACATGACTATTAATATAAATACAAATTATAGATAGGTTTAAAAATAATAAGTTAATGGGAAAATAGTATAATTAATATAAATTATTAAAGGAGTAAAAAAATATAATTATATTATAGTGAAAGACTATAGATAATATTAAGCATACTATTTAATATGAATAGAATTAGTTAGTTAATAGAATTCATAGATGTAATATACCTCAAATATGACTATTTATATGAATATTAAGATAATATAATAGTTCAATAAAATTTATTAGATAATGAAGTAATCAATGAGTTTGATATTAATATTAATTAATGAATATCAAAATAGTAGTTAGTTAATAGAATTAATGAATCTTATTTAATTGAAGTAATAAATATACTTAATATGAGCATTATAGATTAAAGGATTAAAAATTATAATACGACATTAGCAAGTAAATATATATTAGATAATAGAATTAATAAGTTAAAAAATGAATTATTCTTTGATGTTCATTGTTTAATATTATGTTTCTTAATAGAATAATCAAATTTTTTTTGGAGAAATTGGTCTACTCATTTTATTCATCCACATTGGGGTAAAAAATTTAAGAATGTACAAGTGTATGTTTTTGCATACACTCACACCCTCTATACAAACAATCTAAGCTCTCAAATGCTAAACCAAAGAGAACGACTAAGAAAATCAAAACTAAGTTAAGAGCGCTGCATGTATGTTGTTCTGATCATTTGCACAAGTATGAAGTAATCTGTTAGCTGTGTTGAACTGAATAGTATGTACAGTTTGTTCAACAGAGCGGGCTTTACCAGTAAAAATTCTAAAATTTCTCTTAGTCCAAATCTCATAGACAGTGGCACAAAGAGAGGTCATGTACCACTTCTTCCTCCATTGAGTCCCCCTATTGTACTTGCGTATCCATCTTAGCTCTTTGTTGAAGCATTTGCCTCTCCTCGTAACTCCCATCCATTTCAAGACAGATTGCTAGACCCCAAAAGAAAAAGGGCATTCAAAGAATAGATGAGCATGTGATTCACCCTTACATTTACAGAGCTCACATCTATTAACAATAGAAATACCTCTGGTAGACAGTTTGTCAATTGTTGGGAGGCATCTTTGATAAGCAAGCCATGAGATAATTTGGTGTTTGGGTATAACTCTTCTGTCCCAGATTGTTTTGCCAAAGTAGGTTCCCTGTTGATCACCCTTAGCCCATTCATAGGCGAGGCTAGCTTTCATTTTTCCACCAGCAGTACATTCCTTGAGAACAGATTTAGCTTTGCCTACCCCACCCGTCTTTTTAATAAACTAGTCCCTAGCAGCAAGGAGTTGTTTCCAGCCCTAGGAATCACACTGTTTTTCGGGAACATCCCAAATTTCCATCCCCTTTAGATAATAATGTTTCACCCAATCAACTTGGACAGAAGGTTGTTGGGTTTCCAACCTCCAAATCCATTTGATACAGAGAGCTCTATTCCAACTAAGAGCTTCTTTGACATCCAATCCACCATATTTCTTATTTCTACAAATAGTATCCCAACTCAGAAAGGTCATCTTTCTATGGCCTTCAGATAATCCCCAAAAGAATATCCTACACAATTAATCCATCTCTTTCAGGACTTCCTTGGGTAATAGAAAAGTTGAACCTCAAAAGGTAGAGATACCCTGCAACACAGAGTTGATGAGTTGCTTTCTCCCTGCATAGGAGAGAAAGCAGTTAGCCCAGTGATGCAGTTTACCCTTGAATTTTTCAACTAGGGTAGCACAAATGGCTTTGTTTAGTCTACAACCATGAAGAGGGAGCCCTAGATATCTAAAGGGGATCTTGTCTTCCTTGAAGTTTGTAGCCTTTAAAATCTCTTTTTTGTCATCATTTACCATGCCTCCAAAATAGATTGAAGTCTTGGCAGGGTTGGCTTCAAGGCCTGAGTAGAGAGAAAATCTTGAAAGACAATCTTTGAGAGCTAGGATTGACTTCAAGTCTCCTCTAGAGAAAAGAAGGAGATCATCTGCAAACATCAAGTGGGACATGTTGTTGCCTGCACACTTGGGGTGTCTCATGTATTTAACTCTCGGGGTTAAGTTTTTCAACATTCTTGACATAAACTCCATGGCTAGGATAAGAAGGTAGGGAGAGATAGGGTTACCTTTCCTTACCCCCCTTTTACCCTAAAAAAACCATGAGAGGTGCCATTAAAACAAATAGAATATATAAGGGAAGACACACACCCCATCACCCAAGTAATGAAAGGAGGAGGAAACCCAAATTGGCCAGGAATCTTCTCCAGAAAACTCCAATTGAGGGAATCAAAAGCTTTTCGGATGTCAACCTTGATCACCACTCTTGGGGAGATATTTTTCCTATCATAATGTTTTATTAACTTATGAGCTAATAGGACATTCTCAGCCAAGAGCTTCCCTTTTATGAATGCACCCTGCTCCTTGTTGATTAGCTTCTCTATGACTAGAATGAGTCTATTTGTAAGGACCTTGGTGATAGCTTTGTAGAGAATGGAGTAGCAGGTAATGGGCCTGAAGTCTGTGAAAGAGGAGGGTGATTGCCCTTTAGGTATCAAGACCAGCAAAGTTGAGTTGACTTGCTTAGTCATGGTCCTATTAAGAAAGTAGTCAATGATAGCCTCACAAATAGAATTACCAATAATAGCCCAAGTTTTTTTTTGAAGAAACTAGCAATGAAACCATCCTGACCTGGGCTTTTGTGGTCATTCATGCTAAAAATAGCATCCTTTATCTCCTGAGGAGTGAAATTTTTCACCAAAAGCATTTGATCTTCTGAGGAAAGAGTAGACCCAGGCAGGTAGGGGAGATCATCAGGGCTTGTAGGGCCTGGAGTGCCTAACAAATTCCGGTAGAAGTCCAAAAAAGCAAAGGCAATGCCTTTGGAAGAGGAGTGGTGGACCCCTTGGGAGTCATAAATGGATGAGATTTTGTTTCTAGCTCTCCCTTTAGAAATTTTGGCATGAAAGTACCTGGTATTTTCATCATTTTCGGCAATGCATTAGGCCTTTGCTCTTTGAAAGAGGCTACTGACTTATGCTTTTTTAAGTGTATCATATTTACCTCTTAGGAGCTTCTCTTCAGCACGTAGAGAGCTATTAAGGGGACATTTTTGGAGTTGAGCTTGGACTAAAATAAGTTCCTGGAAGCATTGTTGGGTTCTTTGAGTGATGTTGTTGTATTTGTCTAGATGGAGCTTTTTGAGGAGAGGTTTCAACATTTTAGTTTTTCAAAAACAACTTGCATTTTTGAGCCTTGGATTCTCTTATCCCAGACCCCCTTCACCGGATCAATGAAGAGTGGGTCATCTCCTTAGCAGTTAAGGTATTTAAAAGGAGGATGGCCTTGTTTTCCCCTTTCACTAATGGTAAGAATAGCTGGAGAGTGATCAGAGACTCCAGAGGGAAGGAACTCGGCTGAACAAGTCATATTTTTGAGGAACCAGTGATGATTTCCTAGAATTCTGTCAAGCTTCTCCCAAACCCTGTGAGCCCCTTCTTGTTTATTAGTCCAGGTGTAAAGACATCCAGAGAAAGGAATGTCACTTAGTTTGACAAGATTTAAACAATCCCTGAACTCATACATTTCAGAGACAGAAGCAGAAGCACCACTTATCCTCTCAGAATCAGCAAGGATGCTATTGAAATCACCTAGACATAGCTAAGGGGAAGAAATACTACTATTCAAATGAATTAAGTCATCCCACAAGGTTCTTCTTTCAGCACCTGAGTTTTTTCCATAGATAAAAGAAATTACACAGGAGGAAGAATCACCTTTGACTTGTCAATGGATCATTTGATCTGATTTGTAAAGGACAGACACATCAAGTTTCAACTTGTCCCAAAGCACCCAAATTCTGCCATTTTGATGGGGTTCATAGTTGCTGGCACATCCCATCCTATTAAATCTCTTCTTAACAATCTTATCACAGTTTGGAGCCTTGACTCTAGTCTCCAAGATGCCAATAATCTCCACTTTATTCTTTTTTATAAAATAATTTATTTCCATTTGTCTTTGGGCTTTATTACAACCCCTTACATTCTTTAGGAAGAGAAGTCACCATACATTCATTAAGCATTTCGTCAACCTCCTTGTTATTAATTTCTTCAGCTTCATCAGCCCAGGAGACAGAGCTATTAGACGTGCTTAAAACTTCAAACCTGTTCCTAAAGTTGCTTAGGGATTGAGATTTTGCAGTATCTATTTTGTAAGACCCTCTTTTAACCACCTGCCATCCCTCCTTATTTTTCTCTTGGGGAGGAGTAGTAGTCTCTGTAGTAGCGTTAGTTGTAGGAACAGAAGGACCCCTTGAGGTAGGCCCCTGAGAAGTATTGCCTTCTGGGGCTGGCTGAGGAGCATTACCCTCTGAGGTAGGTTCATGAGTTTGTTTGGCAACCCAAGCCTTCCTTTTCCTACAATCAGATTGTTGATGCCCAAGCCTCCTATAATATTCACAATAATATGGGATCCATTCATACTCCACCTTTTGCTGAGTGATTCCATGGAAAGGTAACGGTTGATAAACATCAATCTCAACCAGGACACGAGAAAAAGCAATTTTACCCTTACAAGTAGTGAAGCTATCTGTAGAGACATGTACACCTATTTTGCTAGCAATTTTACTTAGATCCTTCTCAGACTAGAAACATGGCTCAAGTTTAGGGAAGAGAACCCAAACAGGGACTATATTTGATTCCTCAATCTCTAAATTAAGCCCAGGCTGCCATTTTTTTAAAATCAAGTTTTTGTTACCAATTATCCAGGGGCCTCCCTGCAAGATAACATCTCTATCCTCCCCTTTTTCAAACCTAAAGTAAAACCATCCCCTTTTATGGTGGAGAATTTGTGGTTTGGAAACATGGTTCCAAGCTTTATCCATAAATTTTTGAAGTAATTGGATATTAGTATTTCCACCAACAACACATCCAACTAATGAATTTTGCCAATAAGCAATTTCTTCAGCAATATCATCCAGAACAATCTCAACAGGTTCATCATTGATAGGTTGAGGCTAAAATTTTAAAGGGAGGGGCTTAACATCGTGAGTCACCATTTTGACCCAATCAGTAGATGTAGACTTGGAATCGGCGTTAGCATTATGGGCAGGGGAGAAGGATTACCATTCGAGGTTGCATTTGGAGTGATATCATCATTGGGATTTCCCATGGAAATAGGAGCATTCGAATTAGAGGTAGGGGAGAAGAATTACCATGAGATGGAGTAGGATGAGCATCAATTGCATTCCCCGATCCATTAGAAGACCGAGTGGTGAAGCTAGTAGGAGCGAAATCGCCAAAGACCACCGGCGATCGAGGATCATTCGCCTGGGTTTGATCTTGAGATGGCAATTTTTCACCTTTTGAGACATCAAGACCATCACGAGATTCACCGTTCTTCGAGGATTCAACTTCTTGCCTTTGATTTTTATGGGGATGACCTCGAGGTCCTTTTAAAGGAGCCATGGCAGAGCCAAACTAGAAAACCTAGGGGGTTTCGCTAGAGAGGAGAGAGTGAGACCGCCTCTAACAACTGTGATTACCAAAGTTTAATTTTTTTTATTAGAATAATCAAATTGAAAGTAATATATTAAGTATTATTTATTCATTGTTTTAATTTATATAGTTTAATAGAATCTATGCTTATAATGTTAATATTTATGGTTTATTTGAAATATGCTTATACATGCACAGAATGTTAATATTACTATTATTGACATAAATTTGTGATACCCCATTCTTGACTAGCCATAATTATGTGTAATAATATAAAATTGCATTATTTTATGTGTAATTAATTACATAAATGATTGTATGATATTTTACACGTTCAATATTGTTTTGGGTAATTTTGTAGTAATTGCGATTTTATGGCTAGATGAATTTTGCTTATAAAGTACAACTTATATCTATGAAATTTTGTGTTACACACTGGAAAATATTCTTGTAAAATTTTATATGGTTCTTAAATAGGTTTAAATGTAAATATAGGAATTTTGATATAATTTTATTTGTGTTTGCTATTCCTTTTAATTTTTATATGTAAAATATGTAATTAAGGAATGCTACTAAAATTCACATCAAATGCTAGTTAAAAATTATGATATATTATATTTAGGTTGGAAATGAGTAAATGGGAGGATCTAATTTTATTTTTTTTCTTTTGTGATTTTGGGAATAATTTTGATATTTATGTTTGTAATTATATTATAAGATTGTTAATTCACAATTAGATCAATATTTTATAAATCAAACCTTGTTAAATATTTATAAAATTTTACATGTGAGTTTATAATATTATTTTAATGGTTTTCAAAATTTTATGAGATTATTTGCTCTTTTTATTAATTTTAACCTATTTATTGATATTTCCACCACTAAAAATAATTTATAAATTCTAAAATTAATTTTCGCTTATGAAATTCCTTCCTTATACTTCCATGATTAGATTTTGCATCAACTTGACCATTTCCATTCATTCAACCAAAAATTGAGCCAAATTTAATTTCTTACACTTTCTATCTATAATAGTTATGTTATTTTGACTTTTCTTGCACCTAACCTTCTTTATTCACCTTCCCTATGACTTACACACTCAATCATCAAATCCCCATTCCTTATTTTATTTCTTGGTTTTCATAACTTCATTCAACCTAAATACACTCCTATGCCCACACACTTAACCACCTTGTACTTTGTCATTCAAGTGTGTAACAAGATGCCTTCCCCCTCTTAGATGCATATTTTTGGTTACTCCATCCCCTATTTATATCCATTTGTCTTGCATTATTTTCACTTAGCATTTCTTTTATTTTCTCCTCTTGTTTTCTCCCACATCTCTCTTCATTTTGGTTATTTTTGCAAGCACTCTTAAACATGTTGAACCTATAGCCGAGACCCATCATCCTCTCTCCCTCCTTATTCTCTTGTGTTTACTACTACATTTCCTTCTATTGAGCCTTTATTTGTTTTAAATAATTAAGGAATGTTAGATTTTTGGTTAAACTGTGAAGTTGTCATATTTTATCTCTGACTCTTTTTCCTCCATTTTTCAAAGGTGTTGAAGTTTGCTTAGAGATCTTTGTTTTATTATTCTATTTGTGCTCGGAAAGAAGTAGCCTATATGCTCTTACTAAATGTAAAAATCATGTCATAATATGTTAGGGTTTTTTAAATGCTATGCTTTTGTGTAATTTATGATTCCTTGTAATCACATAAAAAATATGTTTACATCATGTATTATTATTATTAATTTCTCTAAGTATATGAACATGTATTTTTATTCAACAACATGTTAAATTTATGTATTTTAATATATGTATGATAACATGCTAGAATATGGTTGTTTGTGGTAAAATATATACATATGATTAGAGTTTTATGCGGTAAATGGGCTTAATTGTGTTTTATGTGGAAAATAGTAATTTTTCCATATTTAAAAATTTCTAGAATTGTAATTTTATATTGAAGAACCTATTTTAATTTTATTTGTTCAAACCATGAATTTCTTTTAATTTTAATAACAATTGGTATTCAAATATGAAATTATTGAGTAAATAACATATAACGATATTTTGGTCATTTATGACTTATTATACCTAAAATTGTGACAATTGGAATAGGATGACCTTAATGGATTTCTAGGTTGATTTTAGTGTTGGATTTGACTCTTTTTTTTCTGTAGATCTTTAACCTTAGGGCCGACTTAAATAATTAAAAATAAAGGAAAAATGGTTATCAATGAAACTAAAATCATTATGTATTATGTGATATTCTATGATAACCTTATTAAGATGTCAATATTTAAAGTAGAAGACCTCAAAAATTAGGAATGGTTTCTCTTTAGAGTTAGATACTCAAGAGATGAGGTAGAAGCCCTCAATTTGGTTGGATAGTTTCTTCGGATACCTCAATATTTTGGCTAAGGCCTTAATATACTCTATAGGTGACCTACAGGTCCTATAGGGGGTACCAATGCTCAAAAAATAGGTGTCCTAGGATGGAAGAGTATTGTGCTTCCTTGTTACACCAGTATGACTTGTGTATTTTTATGTCTCTATGTTTATAAGTTGGGAGGATACTGTGTTGCTGTAGTGTGCTAATATGATTAGTATACTTTATATGTCTTGGATTTATCATTGTATCTCCTCGAGTAATTAAAAATGAAAGCAACTCTTGCATGAGGATTTAATTGGATTATTTTGGTTTGGTAGTTACATCTATAAACTACTTGGTTTCGGTTTTTTGATTTGGTAATTACCTCCGTACACTACTTAGGTTTAGTATGTTGGTTTGGTAGTTGCTTTCGTGAACTATTTGGATTTGATTTATTGGTTGGAAGTTGTCTTAGCGCTTTCTTTCTCATGCTATGAGTAGTATAGAAGTAGTGGGAAAATGCCTTAATAATGGTTTGCTGTTTTCCCCTTTATGGCATACCCTTGATATAATTGGATTAATAAAATAGTTATAATATGGTTAAGTTTGATGTGATGAGCATGTACCATATGGTATTATATGAATTAAAGCATGAATGTGGCACTTAGATATGGTATATACTTTTTAATGTAGTATATAGTGATTCTTTGTGTTACCTTCTATGTGCTCTATGTGATATTTGTATTATTAGTGTTTTGTAGTGGTTTACTCAGTACCATTGTAATCATGGGTTTTATTTTATGATCCCATCCCTATTCAATAAGAAGTTTTTACCTTGAAGGAGTAATTTGAGGGTACAACTTAACGGATTTTGATAGGTGTTGAGAGTTAAGACTATCTGATGTCTACTTCGGCATCTTCTAATCTATATACCCTCTTGGACTCTGATATCCATTATGTATTTTTTTCTCTTGCCAGTTGTAACTCTTTTGCTTGATCTTTTGTTATATGAATAGTTTAATATTATAATGAAATCTTGATCTAATTCTTATCAATTGTTGTTATTAATCAAATCAGATAAATGTTTTAGCTTTACCATTTAGTGTAAGAAAGGTAGAGGAACTAGACTTATACTAAGTGTGGTAGTAACACTCTATGTTTTTAATGGTTTAGCTTATGTAATTAACTCTTTTTAAATAAATTTTCAAGTGATAAAAATGGGGGTGTTACAAAATTATCTATGAATTTTTATTTAATTGTGCAGTCATTGTTTGTTAGTAAATGAAAGAAACAACGCATAATAGATATGGTGTCACCAACACTACTTTATAATACTTTCTAAAACTAATGTCTACAAAAATTAGGAAAAAAATGGTCATACCTAAAATTAGAAATAACAAAATTTCATATTCATTATATATATAAGCTTGTTATAATTAAGTTTATATGTTGAATACTGATACATATTTTAATTACTTTAATAGATATACAATGCCAATTGATAAGAGTTGAATGAGGTTATGTAATCAGAAATTCAACGAGTTTTGAGATGGCCTTCAAACATTTATATGTTTGATATTTTTATGATACCTACCTAGGTTTAAAACCAAGATCTAATACCATTTATTGGAAATAAAATAGGGCTTAGGCTAAGCCCAATTAGGAATAACCCAAGACCATATCCATATATAACTCCAAGTGAGGTTCCATCCTAAAACCATTGTTGAATTGTGAGCTTTGAATAGGTATTTGATGCGCCACATAACATTGTTTTGGTTCGTGTATATGTTGGAGAAGTTTGTTGTTGGGATCGTGAATTCTATGATAAACACAGGGGCCCCATCTTTATTTACAGAATGCTCTTATGTGATTTTTGGGAAAAAGGCAAGAGTAAGGAAATTAACACTAGGGTCCCATGTTTTATAATATGGATCACGTTTTATATGATATAAAATATTTATGTTAAAACCCTAGCTGTTAAGTCACGTGAACCAATTTCTTCTCCTTATTTATAATGTTCTCCATTGTTAGAGAATTACTTATTTGTATAATTGGTTGATTGATTTATTGAATAATCTTGTAAGTACACAAGTGCACGAATAAAGATATATTTTACCCTAGTTGTTCTATCTTAAGATTGAATTATCAATTATTTTATTATCTTGTTAATCCCAATTTTGGTTTTGGATTCATTCAATCCATGCTATTTCACAATAATTTGGTATTAGAGTTGTGGTTGTTGAAGAGATCAGGAATTGGCATGGGTACAATATTTGATACTGAGAAGTTTAATCAGTCCATCAATTTCAGATTATGAAAATTAAAGATGCGAGATTTTATAATTCACAACAGATTGGAGAAACCATAATCTGTTCATTTGAATAAGCCATAATCAATTACAAATAAGAGATTTGAGGAGGTAGGTCTGAAAGCCCTCTTTATCATACAAATATGCTTGTCTAATGAGGTATTAGAAGAAGTAGAAAAATAATCAATGGCGTTTTCCTTGTAGTTGAAGATTGATTCATTACATATAATAAAGTTAGTAGTGAATCATCTATTGTTGAAGAGTTAACTTCATGGCATGAAATTAGGTGAGGGTTTATCTTTAAAAGTTTTTTCTTGGATGAGTTTGATTCTATTGTAATGGATTTGCATAACATAGAATTCAAACTTGATGATGAACATTTTGGCTATCATGCTTTTGTGTTCTTTGCCTACTAGTTTTAAGTATTTTTGTGAGACTATTTTATATGGAAATGATAAGTTGGCCCTTGAGGATGTAAAATCCGCACTACTATAACAGGAGTTGATTGATATTTAATTGACTGCTAATAGTAATCTTGAGGACT
This sequence comes from Tamarix chinensis, assembly GCA_030549775.1. Lineage (NCBI taxonomy): Eukaryota > Viridiplantae > Streptophyta > Magnoliopsida > Caryophyllales > Tamaricaceae > Tamarix > Tamarix chinensis. Next base: position 63,627,718 of record CM060172.1, read on the forward strand.
TACATAGTGAGGAACTTATAATAAGGGAAGGAATCTGGAGTGGGGGTTTGGTGATCGTAAAATGTCTATATCTAAGTTGAAGAGTTAGCAAAAATTTAAGACATGCTATGGGTGTCACAAGAAGGGGCATGTTAAGACGTTTTATCTTAATAGAAATCCCAGTGTTAAGTTTAGTGAGTCATTCAATATAAATTATAATGCTACTATTATCCAAGATGATAGTGATGGAGATGTATTGACAATCACTGATAGATAGAATAAGATTAGTGATAGATGCATCTTGGATTCTAGGTGTTCTTACCATATATGTCCCAAATAATTTTTTTTTCAAATGTTTGAGGTGAATTAGGGTAGAATTGTCTTCATGGATAACAATGCTGCTTGTAAAGTTGCTAAAATTAGGACGGTGAAAATGAGGATGCACGACGGTGTGGTTAAGACACTGTCCAATGTGAGACATGTCCTTAAGAAGACCAATTACCTCATCTCTTTGAGTTCCTTGGATTATAATGGGTACTAGTGTGTTATTGAGGATGGTACCCTAAGAGTTACAAAAGGAGCTCTAGTACCAATAAAGGGGAAATGATTTGGGATATTGTATGAGTTGGTAGGTTACGTTGTTGTGGGGACAGCTGTTGTGACATCACCAAAGTTGATAAACTTGAATGTTATGAGACTTTGGCACATGAGTGTTAGGGAATTGAATGAGATCTCCAAGAGAAGGCTGCTAAATGGATGGAGTACATATACTATGGTCTTCTATAAGCACTATGTGATTGGTAGGAAAAAGTAGGTTAGCTTTTCGACAACTAAACATAGTATGATATCACCTCTTAAGTATATCCATTTGGATTTTTGGGGTCTAGTGAGAGTAGTTTCCAAAGGAAGTTTGTGGTAATTGTTCACATTTATTGATAAATTATCTAGAAAAGGTATGGTTGTATTTCTTAAAGCATAAGAATGATTTATTTAGTGTTTTCAAATGCTAGGAGATCTTGTTAGAGAAGTAGACTAGGAACTAATTTAAGTGTCTCCAGATAGATAATGATCTTGAGTTTGTTGAGTAAAGTTTTACTAATATTTGCTAATACCATAGGATAGTAAGACATGACACTTGTGTTGGGAGAACATAGCATAATGGGATTTCTAAGTAGATAAACATTACCCTATTAGAGAAAGTTTGTTATATATTATCATAGGGAGAGCTAAGTAGAGAGTTTTGGGTTGATGCGGCTCACATGGCAGCATACTTGGTGAACCAGTCACCAAATTGGTCCATTAGGTTGAAGACACCTAAAGATTTGTGGTATGATAAGCCAAGCAATTACTTTGATTTACATGTCTTTGGTTTCCTTACTTATGCTTATATGAATGATGGTAAACTTGATCCTAGAGCCAAAAGTGCATCTTTCTTACCTTTACATCCGGAGTGAAAGGGGTATAGGTTATGGGACCCAGGTGCATCCAAGTTCTGGACTAGCAGGGATGCTGCCTTTAGTGAGATTGTGTTCTTTCAAAAGATTGAGTATTGTGATGGTGTATCTGAGAAGGTGGAGTAGGATAGTGCTTCAAGCCAGATGGAAATTGAGGTTAAATTGGATGATAGAGACCATTCTAATAGACCCATTGTTTCTAAAGTGGGTAGATCTAAGCAATAGGTGGAACAAAGGGGTATCACTCCAGGCTGAGCACGAAGGATTATTAAGCCTCTATTCAGATATGGTTTTAAAAAATTGGTTGGCTATGCTTTATCTAGTGTAAAGATTATTGTTAATATGCATATGCTAGCATCATTCTTAGAGGCTATTGAGAGTATTGATTCTACTCATGATACTATGAAGGAGGAGATTGAGTCTTTATTGAAGAATCAAACATGAGAACCTAAGAAGGTACCAAGGAAGAATAAGATAATTAATTGCAAATGGGTATACAAGTTCAAACAAGGAGCCCTAGGAGTCGAGAGAACAAGGTACAAGGCTCATTTAGTTGCACGTGGATTTGGTTAAATTCCAGGCCTGAAGTATAACGATTTATTTTTCTCTTATGGTTAGAAATACTTCTATTTGTACCTTACTTGCGCTTGTGGTTATGAATGATCTAAAGTTGGTGTAGCTGGATGTTAAAATTGCATTCTTACATGGTGAGCTTGAGGAGGATACTTGCATGTGTTAGCTTGGTTTGTTGTTGAAGGGATGTGTGACCACGTATACTTATTGAAGAGGTCACCATATGGTCAGAAGTAGTATCCTATATAGTGGTATAAAAGATTTCATCAGTTTATACTTGAGCTTGGTTTCTCTAGGACTAAGTATGATGGATGTGGGTACTTGAAGGATATGGAGGGTATCTCACCTGTGTACCTTTTTCTCTATATTGATGACATGTTTGTTGCAAAAAAAATATGTATATAATTTTGAAAAGGTGAAGAAAATATTGAAGAGTGAGTTTGAGATTTAGGATCTTGGAGCTATAAAGAGGATCCTTGACATGGAAATCATAAGACATCGGGATTGAAGGCTTTTGTACTTATCACAAAATCCCTATATGAACAAGGAGTTAGAGAGGTTTCATATTATGCATGTCAAGGCGATGAGCACTCCATTGGCTACTCACTTCAGATTGTTAGCTTTAGATTATCCCAAATCAAAATAGTGAGTGGAGTTCATGGCTACCGTTCCATATTCAATGCTGTTAGTTGTATCATGTATACTATAGTGTGTATTCGGCCTGATATCGCTCAAGATATTAGTGTTGTGAGTTGATATATGGTAAATTTGAGGAAGGATCACAGGCAAGTAGTGAAGTTGATTCTAAGGTACTTGAAGGGTACAACATTAGCTTGTATAAAGTATGAGAGATCAATCAATTCGCTAGTTGGGTTTTTGGATTCTGATTATAGTGGATACCTTGATAAAAGGAGGTCCACTAGTGGATATTTTTTTTATCTTAATGGTTTAACTATTAATTGGAGGTCTTCCTTACAAAAGGTGAGAGTTTTTTCCACTACTGAGATAGAGTATATGGCTATAAAAGAGGCTTTTTAGGCAGTCGTGTAGCTTAGTGGTTTAGTATATGAGCTAGGTTTTGGTCATCGTACTCTAGTTATTTAAAGTGATAGCCAAAGTGCTATCTTTTTAGTAAAGAATAAAAATTCTTTCCATAATAAAATGAATCATATTGACATTAGGTATCACTTTATCCAAGGTAAGGTTTCTACTAGTAAAGTTGTGCTAGAGAAAGTAAGTACTTTGGATAATCCAATTGATATGCTAATGAAGCCACTAACTGTGATAATGTTCAAGTTTTTCTTGGACTTGTTCAATGTTCATAGGACATGATGCCCTTTATTGGGCTAGGTTTTCTTTTTTGTAGAGATCTTTCCATGTTATGCGTCATAAATAATGCATTAACATAGATAATTGTGATCTTTAATTAGGTATTTGATTAGGTGTTGAAGAAGTTTAATGTTGGGATTGTGAATTATGTGATAAACATGGCCCCCCATATTTACTTGTGTTTATTCACAGAATGTTCTAACTGGGGAAAAAGCTGAGAGTAAGGAAATTAATATGGGGGTCTCATGTGTTCTTAACACGGACTGTATTTTTTAGTCACGTAATGAGACACATTGTTTTGTCCGGTAGGTTTTTATCTAATATAAAAGAGGTATAATAGAACCTTTTTCATCAAGTTGTGTGAGCCACTTTCTTCTTCTTCTCCATAGTGTTCTCCAATATTATAGAATTACTGATTTGTATAATTGGTTGATTGATTTGTTGAATCATCTTGTAATTACACAAGTATAAGAATAAATATCTTTATTTTTTTACTAATTGTTCTATCTTATGATTGAATTATCAATTGTTCAATTGTCTTGTTAATTCCTATTTTGGTTTTGGATTCATTCAATCCACATTATTATGCAACAACAATCGTTGATGTTTGTCATTTGTGACACAATCTCACAACTAATCTTGAATGGCAAATTATGAACCCTTCAGCTAATTATTCATATCTAATGTCATCAACATGCCCTTATTGGGCCTACATTTACACTAAATGTTCTTGAAGATAAGAGTTGTTATAGACAATGGTACTCAATTCTAGAGAAAGAATTGTTAGTGGAAAATCAATAATGTACAACAAGCACACATATTAAATAAAGGATATATAAGGGGTGTTGATGAGATAAATGGTTGTGATATTTGGAGTTAGAGCCCTTTGTCACATATAGATTTCTCACCTAGACAAAACACATATAGATTTTTCACTCTTTAAGAGATAGAGTGAGCTTGTTCCTCAAGGGACCAACATCGAACTAGGACAACTTATTTTATATCAAATCCTAACACTCACAAAGGACACAAGAGAGATTTTTAGAGAGAAACTCTAAATGACTTACAACTCTTGCTTGTGGAAAATGAGACTCCCCTCATAATTTTATAGATGAGCCTTCATGCCACTTCTATATCAGGAAACATTCTAGAGTGGGCATGGATCATTTTCTTTAGAATGATCTATTAGAACATATAAGACCAATTTGAATATTCTACTATAGAGTGTGTGTAAAAAATGAGAGTTTGAAAAACATCCCCTCTAAAATCATCAAGCACAACTATATGAGTATACTTCTTCTAGACCACTCTAGACATTCCTAAACTTCTCTAGTACATTCTAAATTTAGTACCCTCAAATTAGTGGTAGATAATGGATGCTTAAAAAGATTTATAAGACTACATATATCAATAAGGTATAACTTTTTTTTGAAAAAATTATCCTTCGAGAACTTTATAGTTAAGCATAATTGACTTTGAGCAATTTAAGAATGGGTGAATTCTTGAAAATTTTCTTGAGATATATGAGATTGAGGAAAAAATGTATGCGAAAAGATTCATATTGATTTGTGGGGCTAGTCATCAATGATGAAAGTGCTCCAAATAATTACTCACGGCCCTGGTGAGGCTGGGGTGTTATAAAATGGCATCAAAGTAAAACTGTGACCTCAAGTTCAATTTAGATGAGCTAGCCAGCCGCCTAATGGAATGATTCTTGTGATAGATTATAATGAGATAGTTAGTAGTTGAGGCACAACACTAATGTTATGTTCTTACTTAAAATAATTGATAAGACTATCTATATCAACAAGGTATACCTTCTTTTTGAAAAAATTATCTTTATTGAACTTCATAGTTAAACGTAGTTGACTTAGAATAATTTAAGGATGTGTGACCTCATGCAAAGTTTCTGAAGATGCATATGAGTAAGGACAAATCACACTTTAAAGGACTTGTATTGATATATGAGGTCGGTCATCAATATTAAAAGTTTTTCAATTAGCTACCTACAACCCTAGTTAGGTTAGGTTGTTACACTTGATCATTGCAAAAAAAAAAAAATAGTGCTCAAAGTGGGCCGTAGCATCTTTCTTCTCATCCTATATTTGAAGGTTAAATAAAAGCATAGGGAACTAGAGAAAAACATCTTCCTATTTCCTCTACTATACAAGATTTCTGATAGTGAATGGCTTTATGTAGATACATATGGGATTATGATTTATCGAACGTAGTTGTTTGTTTATGAATCAGTGGTTTGCCTATTTGCTATTGAATTAATCAGATAAGTTATCTTCACTATTGAGTCCATGAATCTTGAACTTTTATCTTCATTATTGAATGTCATCATGTATCCTATTATATATGTGTTTAATATGATGTGTCCTCAAAATCCATTTTAAGAGCTTATCATGTGGCTTAATTATGCCTTTTGTATATTTTGTCGAATTGCTTTTATGCCCCTACCTTAATTATGTGAGTTTAAAATAGGAGCACAAACACAACCCCTATCATGGCTATAAAACAATATAGCGACAACTCCAAACAAATAAAGCCTAGTCTTACTTGAAAACATACACAACTAAACACTCCCTAAAAGGCAAAAGGAAAACATAATAATAAATAAAAGCCAAGATCAATGCATGTATAGAAACCCAAAACTAAATAAGACAAAAAACTAGTGACACAGAGTTTCCCTTATAAAAAGGAAATCAAGTAAGCAAAACAAATGCCAAAATATTTGCACTCGCATGAGAAATTCCTTGAGTGACTAACATGTCACTTAGACACTACATCAAGGGCTTCATATTTCACTAGTTAGAATATCACTTCAATTTAAACTTCCAATAATGACAAAGATGACTAGTTAGTTGGGTTAGAGAAAAATCTTACAGTCCCCACCTCGAGTGGGTAAATCTTGTAAGTTAATTAGAACTTAGAAAATGATAAATTTTTAAAAGTGGTTCACTTTTAAAATTTTGTAATATTAATCTATTATTTATATAGAGAATTTTTAAATTTTCTTTTCTTGTATGAAATTTGGATAGTAAATATTTTCTTCATGTTTACACATGAGATTATGTAAACACACTATAAACCGTAAAATATACCATGTGACCGATGCACATCATTAATTTTAATTTACAAAAGAAGGAGATGTAAACAAAGAAGGCATGCAACTGTGGAAGGCAATGTCTAAGGTTGGGCAATGTAAATAGTTAGCTCATCACTATCAAGAGTGATGGTGGTGGAGGCAGCGGATAGTATGTAAGGTGAGAGTTCATGACTCATTATGAATTCAGTTTAAAGTTAGGTTTTCAGATTTGGGATGAATTCTAGCATGATGATGAAAGAGATGAATAACGATCATTGTGAAAGATCTTGAGAAAAGTTTTTTTTTAAAAAAAAAACATTTGAATAGAATGATATATAAAATTATGATGAAATATAAGTTTACTTTTAGTAAAATATATATATATCTTTTGGTGAAAGGTTTTAAGAAAAGTGTGTTAAATTTTTAGTAAAATATCGGTGAAAGATATGTAAAAATATAGTAAGAAATAAGTCTAATATTAGTGAAGGACATATATTTTAATGGTGAAAGTTTCATAAAAAAAATGTTGAAATATATTTAAAATAATAATAAAATGTTAGTTCAACTATAATAAAAATATTAATTTAGTTATAATGAAATATTAGTTTATGTATAGTAAAATATATAATCGTGAGTAGAGATATATGTTTAAATTAATGTTAAAATTTTTTAAAATATTTTTCGTTGAAAAATATGTTTAACAGTGGTGTCGGTGTAGATATACAATGGTAAAAGATATAATAACAAAAGATGACACATTAAATTTTTATAAAAGATTTAAATTTTTTTGGTAACATATATAGTTATCTCTAATGAAATGTGTATTGTTATACGATAAAAAATATTTATTTAAAGTTATATTTGTGATTATAATATATCTATTTTATATTAGTGAATGATTTATTTATTTGTTTTTGGTAAAATATACATTATTTTATGATGAAATATTAGTAGACTCCTACTAAAATTTTAGTTCAATATCGTGTGAATATAAACTCATTTTTTAAATTCTATTTAATTTAATATTAACATTGAATTGAAAACTATCGAAAATTATCTAAATTATTCCTCCCCAAACTAATTCATCCAAATGAAAATTAATTTCAATTGAAATCACTATTACAAGAACTAAGACAAAAACAAATACTTTATACTAAAATCACTACTCCCAAAATCGAACTAAACATATACAAAGATAATTTGTTTTAACCTTTCCATGATAATCTTACATAGATCATTGAGAAAATCAAGATTACAGTTCCTGTGGCCACCAAAGTACTAACCTTTCCATGATCGTCTTACAGAAACCGAAGAGTTGGAACAAAACAGTTGACACTTCTAGCGGAGAAAAACACTCCTACAAATCGGACAATTGGGTCTGATGCCCACCCAACCCTGAATGCAGTGGGTATGAAAATAATGACCACACAACAAAGTACCAATTTTATCCCTTTTCTCAAAATCCGTCAAGCATATGGCACAGATTCGATCAACCTCTTCGCCATCTTTTCCGGCAGCAGCAATGTTGGAGGGAACCCCGGTATTTGGACCGTCGAGGGTCGGAGGAGTAATAGTAAGTGAAGGATGATCGATGATGGCGACTCCTTCATAAGAAACCGAAAGTGGGAAAAACACCGAATTTGTTTCCGAACTCTTCACGGGAAGAAGCATAAGATTGTCTCTAGTTGTACGGCCGCGATGGTAACGATAATATCGAGTATCGGAATTTTCGGTTGTTGCCATGACTGATGATCACTGAACGTATATGGTTTTCCATGTGCAAAGTAACAAACTTTGCGCGAGAAATAGAATTGAGAGAGGACCGAGAGAATCGACAATGATGGCGGCGACGATGCAAATTTCACTCAGGTAAGTTAAAAACAGAAAAGGAAACCTTTCCATTTATTTGATTAGGTCGACCGACGCGGTGAAGCCGAGGGAGGCGGCAAAGTCGTAAAGCCCGTAGATGAGGCCAGCCAAAATAAGTTTAGCGTAACTTGTTTAATAAATAAGTTTAATTTATTTTTAAATAGATGAAATAAGGCAACTCATCAATTTTTACGGGTAAACGAGAATTGAACTCTTAAGCTTTTACGATTTAAATAAGCTCGAGTTAAACTATTCATGTTCACCTTTGTCTCATTTAATTAAATAAATGAAACGAGCTTAATCGAATATATAAAAAAAAAATTATAAATCGGCTCTATTTACTTATACTTCTACCTATTGTAGAACTTTTAGTTTCTTTTCCTAAGATTATTGTCCGATATATTCCTATATTTTGGTAAAATTATATCGAATACTCGTCATCTTTTGTTAGGACACTAAATGTTAATATTTATAATTATAAGACATATGGTATTAATAAAAAATAAAATAAAGGTATATGGTATAATTTCACCAAAATATAAAGACATATAGTATAATATCATTTTTTAATGCAAGACTTTGCATATTTCATTGATAAGGTTCATTACAATAAGTGAGTAATGAAAACCGGATAACAATCATTCCAATGTTCATTAGCTAAGTTAGTGACCGCATATCTAGCCAAAGAATCAACAACCTTATTGGCTAATCTAGAAAAATATGGCACGTGAAAACTTATGCAAGAATCTAAGATTTCTCTACACCTAATAAGCAAGTATAGTAACTGATAAGAAATCACTATGTTAATGTTATTAAGAATGGCCACCACCATATTAGAATCAATTTCAAAAATTGTTGAAGAGATATCCCTATCTTGTGCAATTTCCATGGCCTTCAAACGTGTTGAGGATTATGCTTGTAAGACTGAAATGCTATTCTTGATGGTGAATTGAAACCACGTGCAATAGTATAACACCTTCTTATGACAATCTCTCAAGATAGTAGAGATGTATGTGACCATATCTAAAACAAAACCATCCACATTAGCTATTAATTTTTTCAACTTTGAAGATTAAAAAAAAACCTTTCTTACTTGGAAAAATTAATTACCAAACAAACCCTAGCCAAGTAAGTCATGCGATCCATACAGGCCATGAGAAAACCCTTCTCCTTTTGTTCCCCATAAAATGTTCCTAAAGCCATGTTTGGCCTAGTTCCTTATTAAAATTTTATTTTGTTTTCAGCCCTTACTTCCCACCATTACAAGCAGCTCATGGCACACAATTGTTAGAACAACAACAAAATAGCCACAAGTCACTTTCACCATAGATGATGAGTTATTTTCAACACATTTGAAGAGCAAATCAAATTTGAGAAAGAGTAAGGAAAGCTAGAAGATATTCATTCCTTTTTTTGTTATTTATAAGGTTGAAAAGACCTTTGTTCCTTTCTTTTTGTTCATATGGTTGTTATAACTTTTTTTAAGTGTGTTTAGGGTTCAAAATTAGCTAAGCCCCCCCGCAAACTGAGATGCATGGGCTAGGAATGTAGTTTTGATTTTTCATCCTTTTTAGGTTATAAACAAAATTATTATTTATAAGTTATAAACATTAATCCAACACTTCTCCTATAAGTGTTAGGGTATCATGGAATGAGAGAAACAACTTAACTTGGCTGCTATTATTTTCTCTCAAAAAATCAAGAGCCTCCATTCTCAAGTGCATGAGTTTGAAATTTTTTTGCTTAAATCTTATAAGATTTATCCTAAGAGTTGTATAACTTAGGCGACTCTTGCAAGTATTGATTCAAGAAGTTACCAATAATTAATCTTTCATCTCTATTTATAAGACCCATTCTTCCTTTAATTTTTTTTTATTCTTTAACTCAAGAATACCAAAACCTAGCAAAATCCAAGTTGTATCTCATATGCATCACCTAAAGAATTATAATTTTTGAATTTGGGTCTTTGGTCCATTGAACAAACAATTGTTAGATGGTTTTATATTGGTGTATAATGAATGAAGGAGGGGCACCAAACCAAATGGCTCTAACTATAGGGTATTCCAAAAAAAAGGTGTGTTAAGGAGAAGATATTTTAATGATACTTGTTATAAGGATGGAGTTGGTTAGAACTCTCCATAAGAAAAGATGAAGTTTAGGGAGGGTATCTTTAAATTTCCAAAATTTCCCCAATACATACCTTTGACATAATGGGATTTGTGAATATGTGAGCAAATTAGGGGTTCCATATATAAAAGGACTTGTAAGTTGATTTTATAGAGAAAAAAGAAAAAGGGAGAGGTCTCCAAATCAAGGAATTGGCACCATTCTCATTATATTATCATATTATAAGAGATCTACTCGAAGAATGTGTTGTACTTAAAAGGAGGGGGTATTCATTAATTCAAATTGTAATTCCATTGAATAAGGTTGAGAAGAATTAGGTCAAAGACATAATAGATGGCTTCTTATGCTTGGGGGTAATCCATAACTTAATAAAAAGGTATAGAAGGAACCCAAGTTTTATTCCATATATGAATAGATTTCCCATTGATAATTTTCCATTGTATAAAAGGTTTTATGGTGTCTCATAATTTTAGCATAGATCTCCAAGTAAGTGGGCATGATCTATTTTGATTAATATCCTAGAAGTTGGAATTGCACATATACTTGTCTCTTAATAAATAAACTCAGAGAACTTGAGGTTGTGAAAATAATCTCCATATTACTTTGGTAATTAATGGCTTATTCACCCATTTGGGGTTTCTAATGCCAAGTCTACCAAGTCTCTTGAGTTGACACGCTCAATCCTAGATGATTATAATAAAATTTACACAATAAAATATATGAAAGTAAAAGAACAATTGTGAGGAGTAATATAGTTGAAGAAATAGAGATTACAAGTGTATAAAATTCTAGCTAGATATATGTGATTAGATAAGCACATTAAATTTTATCAAATAAATATATTGAAAGTGAAATTGCTCTTTGATCTTGAAAAAAATAGATGAATGATGAAGTAGAAGAATTTTTTAATCAAATGAACTCAAAAAGTAGGTTTAAAATTCTATTTAAAGTCCTTTTGTATATATGCCTAATAGGCTCTTAGAAATTGAGTGCATTTAGTGCATGAAAGGACATTATAATGTGCAAAATTTTGAAGATATTGTACAACTAGTTAACTGGTTCTAAGAAAACCATTTTACTAGTTTCCTACTTTCCTTGACAAAAAGTATTATTGTTGTAAAAAAGTATAGCCATTATAGGGAAACTAGTTGATTGGTTTCCATAAAATAGTTGAATAGTATGAAGAAGTAGCTCACTGGTCTACAAACTAGTTGAATGGTTAAGCAAAACCTGATCATAAGAGACCAAACTAGTTGAATGGTTAAGAAAAACCTGATCATAAGAAAACTTAGGACCAGTAGCCAAAAACTAGTTGAGAGGATGGACCAATTAACTGGTTAATCAAGTAAAATAGTCGAGTTTTTAAAGTAAAAGAAAACTAATTTCTTAACACCCTTTACAAGTTGACTTGTTTTGAGAAACCATTTGAGTGGTAACTAATAGATTTTTTTTCTTCTATAAATTAGACATCTTAAGATTTTAAAAGAGATACTATTAACCTAAAAAAGAATAAATATATATTTTTTGATGAAATTTGAAAGTTAACTCATACATAAAAGGGCTTAAGATGAATTCAATTTAAACACCCTCTTACTAAAGCACTTCTAAATAGTTTTTATCATTAAAATCATATTAATACCTATCAAAATTATTTTTAAAGATGATTAAAGACATTAAATCATTAAGAGACCTAACTTCTCATCAAATTTACACATTATAGGGAAAAATTAAGACTTACATATATCACAATAGTCTTGAAGTCTTATAGTATTGAAACTTTGTTTGGTATTGACATAAAAGTGTGTAGCTCATATTAAACTCTTCCTCCATTGTTTTTTTTGGTCTCTCACAATAAAAATCAACACACAACACATCCTTTTACAAACAAATCAAGACATTAGTAATTATCCGGATAGAAACATTGTTAGATATACTTGATCAAATCCATTAGCAATCAATGATGATATTACTTATCTTGATCATGAGTCATATTTTGAATATATTGGGAATGTTACACAACGCACGTACACAAATATGGCTCATTCACATTGCTCTAATCAAATTATGACATATTAGCAACAAGTAATTGTGTGTCATGCTCATCTTAAAAAATTATATTATGCAATATAATGCAACCATGTATAATGTTAAATCCCAAAACAATATTGGGTCTCATATGACTGTAAAATGTGATTGCAAAACTCCAAAGGTACAATCAACATTCTTCCTCAATGGCTCCTAATATTGTGTAAATAGTTTTTTAATTTTACCTTGTTGACAGTGTATATCTTTGATGAATGTAGTCCATGGTAGCTAGATACCATCAGTAAGATAGTAGTCTATATTGTAATTGTTACCATTTCTTGTAAAGGCTACTAGCGGAGCATGACCATTGTATATGCATGTCATCAAAAGTAAGAGAATTATTAAGGACATTAAGATTGTTAGATGCACCAAGAGTACCAAAATATGTGTGTCATATCTTTGGATCATATAAAGCAATAACTTTGAGAACAATGGTTGATAATAAACTACAACCACACTTTTAGCAAATTCTATAGCACATTGTCTTTTTTGTGAATTCCCCAATACCCACATATTCATCACAATCATCAACTGGCATACCATGAGCCAACATTTGTATGACGATTGTGCACTTTAATATAGGAAATAAACTATGCCTTCTACAACTATAAACTCTTTGTGTAAAATATATATTGTGATTATCTACAGCTTCCATGATATGAAGAAAAACATATCTCTTCATTTAGAATTCCATATGAAATTGATCATATGTGTAAGTAAGACTCTCAAAAAAGTAGTTATCATATAAATGTTCATTTATGGATTCACAATCCCTCTTTATAGAGGTAAATTTCATCACTCTTCTTTGTGGTAGGAAAAAAAATGTTAGTTGTCTTATTCACACTAATTTCTAGGGTAGAATACATATAATGTTAGGTAAATAATCACTAATCTTTTTTTTCATACTTTTCAACTCTTCCCTTATTTGGCTAAGCTCTCCTTTTGATGGATCTTTTTCATTGTCATTTGAGGAAGAGGTTGACGAAGAACTTGAAAACATTTCTTTTTTGATAGTATTGATTGCGTTTTGCATAGTTAATATGGAAGGATGGTAGTAATGAAAGTTATGTTTTGAAGAAAATTGTATAGAGTTTAATACCTTGGTCGATATGTAAATTTTTTTGTCTATGTGAAGCCTACATTATTATGTGAAATATTGAAGCATTAATTGATGCAAAAGTATATAGCATATCACAACCCTTGTCTTCATTTATTTTATTTTATTTCGTGTTCTGTATGATGGGACATGGCAAGTGTGAATTGGTATTAAGATGATAATGTGTACTGAAATGGAACATGTCACATGGATCCCACATTGGAATTATCATATTTTATTTTTTCATATTTAATCATACCACATGGATCTTATTAATAAGAGACAATTTTATATTTTGTATACTCTCATGATAATTTTTAGTCAAATATTCATTTCTTATGAATTTGGTATCCTCCCTTGCATTGGTATTCTCAAATTCTTCTTTTCTTTTCTTTTCTTTTCGGTAAAATTCATGTCTTATTGAACCATAACACATCGCTCTTATCTAAAAAAAAGTAAAAGATAGCATTAGTATCTTCAATTATTATTATTTTTATCTACTTTCTATTTAGAAAAAACACTTGTGAACATTATTTTTTTGTTTTATTGACTCCTTGTTATGTATGATGGAACAGAAGTGCATGAGAATATTGGTATTCTTAGTCAATGCATTGGATAATGGAAAGTAGACCCCATATGCACACAATAATATAGGTACTTATTTTAGTATACATTACATTAATAGGTAATAGTCTTGCATTAAATTAATAAATAATATAGTCACATTACACAAACACTTGCAAATATTAAAAAAACATTAAGCTCAAATTACATATGCAAAATAAAATATCTAGCAAACTTAAACATTAAATTCATACTAAAAAATTGTTAACAATTAAAATAAACAATAATACTCTAGGTAGATTCCTCATGTACCACCTTGTAGATACAAGTAATTACATAATTGATCATGCTTATATTGTTGCCTTGGTAACCTATCAGTGACAATCTTTACTTTTCTCAATAATAACCACTTTTTGTGTATCAAATTTTCTACTTGAGTTTGTGGCTTAAGATCCTTTTCTTGAGACATATCTTGATCAATTATTTTCTTTTCCAACATAGCATATTCATTAAAAGAAGAAGATAAATCTCCTATCACATAATTCTTTTCATTGCAAGTAGTCATCAGGTGGATGAGCAAAAAAAATAGTAATTACAGCAACATTATTCTAAGTATCAGGATTTGAGGGTATGTTCAAATATCCACCAACTTCATCAATCCTACTATTCATTGCACTACTATCAGGTGTGCCTTTTGGTGTAAGTGCATTCATTGCCAACCACTTGAGATCCCATCTCAAAATTTTCCAAATGTGCATCTCCATGAATTGTACTCGCTATTCAGTTCTCAACTCATAAAATTCATGTGTGTTCCATATGATGTTAGTTTTAGATTTTTTGCTATCTTTAGATCTTGTCACATGGATGTAGCAACCACTAATCCTTTGTAATTACATGAATCCTTAGGGTAGCGACTCTTACACCATGTAAAGACACCTGCATGAAAATCACCAAGATATATGTTGTACCATTCAATGACTTTGGTTTTTAATGTGATGTAGGTTTGATTGTTACCAATATAGGTTTTATTTGGCACATTATGAAATGCATCAATTAATATTTGAATTTTATCATGAGACCAAGGATACTTTGAACCCCTGTCTTCCCTTTTTAGGTACATTCCTTCCTTAAGGAGTTTGAAAAATGGGCCTACTCTACCACCATGATCACAACCATAGCCACCACCATCACCACCCTAATTATTTTTGATCCATAGTTTGTGTGTAGCGAGAAGGATATACTAATGTTGACAAATGCGAGCTTTTGTCAGAACTATAGGTTGTAGGTTGTTGATCCATAGGTGATTCATTTGAAGAACATCCATTTAATCCCCCCAAATTAAGGCTTTATGTTTGAGAGAATGGAAATTATATATTAGTTGGTTAGTCTTGGGTTTAGGAGGATGGAAACATAAGATGTTGTTGGGAAGGGTATGGTGTGGTGGATTATGAGTCAAATTGTGGCTAATACATAGGTAGTAGTGATGCGTTATCGTATGCATAACAAATTTAATACATAATTCTTAATTTGAAATTACGTAGTAAATGGTAAGAAGGAGTCGAGCCCACAAGGAACGGTGTTTAATCACTAATTTTGTAATTGATGTAAAACCCCGGTTACACAATTTCATTAATTCTATTGCTAATTCTATACTATAGTCAACTTTTCTCTCTAATTGATGAATGAGGATAGGAATGAATTGATTATGGCATTAAAATATCAAATACTTATGGGAAAAGGGTGATTCTAAATAATTTAATGTTGACCTTTAGAAACTCATAATAATTCATCTATTTGGTTTCTCTTAATTCTAATAAATTGAATAAGCTCTCAATTTATCACCTAACCATTTAATAACCTAGGTTACAAACACTAGATTCAATTAATGGTAACATTACGAATGGAAAGTAGTCAACTACAATCATAACCACATAAGCTCGGATTATGCAATTGTACGAATTAACGGATAAGATTAACAATTAACCTTCTTGCTACTCTAGACATATTAATTAACAATTACTGGTTAATTATGTTGTCTTAGCGGAGATTAAGTTCTAAAATAAATAGATGATCAATCTAATTAGTTTAAATTCTTAATCTATGATACGAAATCATTCAATTTCATCCATTAATTCAATTAAATATAATCTAGAATCAAACCTTCAAATTACGTTGTTATATTTGAAACATAACTCCATCCTTAAATCATCCTACCCTGTTTTATTTACGCTAACATCTGCATACTTGTAGATCACACTATTACATGCAATAACTTGTAATTAATACAAAAAACATCTAATAATAGTAACAAAACACTAACAGTAAGACAAATAAAAACACAATTGCAGAAAATTTACTTGCATTCAATCAAAATGTAGAACTTGCAATTGATAAAGGAATAGAGAAGGACTTATCACTTGAATTGCAGATCGTCAATTGTTCAATAGAATACAAGAAAGATAAAGGAAGTTGGAATTGTGAAGTACATGTATTTTATAGAGGGAATAGAGAAAGAGAGCACATTCAATTGTTTCAAATCCTAAAAACTGATCTTTTGAATCTTGAATTGATAGAGAATATATAAGAAAATACGTCGCATGAGCGGTTATAAAATTTAAGAAAAACACGATCCGTGCTTAGGAAACACGGGACCTCTGTGTTTTTCTCTGACTTCTCTGCCAAATTCTTGATTTTGAATATAATAACTGATATTTTAACATGGCCCGTATTTAGGAAACATGGGGGTACCGTGTTCTTGGCTCTTTCACTATTCTTCCCTTAAAATTTTAGCACAACTTCTCTTGGTGTATTTGCTTCATTTCCAACTTTTCTCCCTTGATTCAATGTTTCTTGATGTATTATTTGCTTGATGTCTTCTTTTCATTGATTTCTCCCTTGAATTTCTTCAATTTTATCTTTCCTACAATATCTATTCAAAAGAGAAAAACTCAAGAAAAGATTAAATCTTATACAATTAATGAGTAATAAATGACATTTTTACGTAGGAAAATAGTTTATAAATCCCATCTATCAAGTAGTTACGAAAATTATAGAGGGGTGGAATTAAATTATTGAGAATTGAATTACGTGGGGAGTTTATGAGTTAGGAGTACTTTCATTAATTTGAGAGCTGTCTCAGCCTTCTATAAGATATGGTACTTTAGAATTTTGAAATTCTTTGATTTGTTGTGAATGAGTATAAGGTGAAGGTTGTGTTAGATTGAATGATATTTTGTCTTTACCTTTATATTTGTGGTTGTTTGATTCCACTTTTTTTTAAGTGTTGATAATAATTAAATAGATAATAATACTAAAAAAAATAAAGCAAGCAATGGCACTTTTTTTAACATTTAAAGGAAGCATTGCCAAGTTAAAAATAAATAAATTTCAAAACTAAAAGAAAAATATATCAAAGGTGCCTTCTATAATTGAGAACTACATAATAATATAATAAAATAAATGATATTCACTATTTACCAAAATTTCATTCTGCTCTCCCACTCTAAACCCCTTTCTATCCAACGTTGTGTTGATTCTCTCATTGCCACCACAATTTCTCACTGATGTTCAATGCTACTATATGTTCTCTTTGATGCTCTTTGCCTCCATCACTGATCCCTGGTGAACATTGATGCTGCCATTTTTTGCTACCCACCATTGCTTGATTACGCTCACCACTGTCATCATTCTCTCTCGGCATGTTATGTGTGTATGTGTTTTGTCCTAATTGATTTCTTATCTCTTTTCTTTGTTGATATATGTAGTTATTTTTTATCATTTGGTGAATTAATTTTATTCTAGAGATAATTTTTCTTTGCGCCTGCTTTGGTGTTGTTTCATTATAGCTTAATGAGTGGGGTTACTATTGTTATTCTTTAGAGATAAATTTTCTATGATTGTATTGTTACCTTACTCAATATGAAAGCAATGACCATTCTTTTCACAAATGTTGCACATTTCCATAAGCATATAGCTTAGTTTTGATGTGCATGTTACTAAGGATTACCTTGATGATTTTTCTACCTATGACAAATTGCATGTGGAGGAGTGGCTATTTATCTATTGGGGTTTGGGCATAGAGTTAACATTATCTAATAGTTAATTTTTTTCAGGATGCCTTTTGGACTCTTAGTCCCATTAAATCATTTTTTGTTATAGTTTTTTGTACTCGGATTTTAATCTTCAAACTCTTATCTAAGCTTCATGATATATTTTTTTTCTTCTATGCTTATATTATTTCAAGTTTTAAGAGCTTTGTCCTGTATTTGATATAAGAACAGTATTGTAGGACTGACTCATATCGAGTACAATGTTAATACTCAATTATCTTAGTATAAGCAAAAATATTTTATAGAAGTAAGTTTTGGGGTATTACAGGTACCCTATCTCATATTTTGATTAATGCATGAATTCAATCTAAACTTGATATGGATTAACTTTATTAGTTGTGAGTGTCATAATTGGAAATTAAAGTTGGTTGAGATAAAGATGAGTCATGAGTAAAATGTAACTAAAAATGCTTATGAAATACCACATATAATAGAGCTAATGAATGCTTATAACCTTCCAATTAATATAGATTTAGTTGATGTTTCTAATTGATATTTTTATCAATTTTAATATTTATATATTGGAAATATGTATTTTAATATAATTATATCTATGTTCATTGATGACCTCTCTTCCAATTATGAGATGGAGGGTAGAGATAAATGATAATAGAAGGCTAAAATCCTCTTATTTAATAAACTTAAAGTTGATCTAGTATGATCAATTCAAATATCAAAAGTGATAGAATGACAGCTGCATCGCCCATCACCATATATAAGTATCCATCAATTTGAAGATGATGGAAAGCCTCCTAAAATGGAATACATAAGAAAACTATGTAAATTTAAAAGTGCTGGATTGACGGCCTCATCGTCCATTATCATGTACATAAAAGTGATGGATTTGTGGTCTCATCTCCCATTACTATATATATATATATATATATACATACATCTCATTACCGAAAGTTAATTGGAGACCATATAACAAACGTGCAAATCTCTAGAACCTGAAGTTAATGGAGGGCCACCTAAAGTTAATAGAGGGCCAGTAGAAGTAGTTAAATCGTCTGATTGCACAACTTTGAGTAGAAACGTGAAGCTCATGCACAAACTATTTTATTTACAAGTACATACGCAAGGTACGAGAGGATATGATACAATTGAGGTGGAGGCTAGAAGCTTAAACTAATGACTTAACGGTCTTGATGACATGATGTGCAATTCGATCTCAATGATCGAATGGTTGGAAAGTGATGAATACTTTATGTGGAATTTGATCAAGGAGATCAAATAGTTGAAAATATTTCAATACTTATGCAATAATGGTCAAGAAGATCAAGAGTTTTATTAATTTTATAACCTCAGTTGCAGTTCAATCCTAAAAATCAAATCGTTTAGTGATCACAAAGACCCATGCACTTAATTTCTTTTTGCACTTTCTTATTATAAAATTTTAATCCTTGTAATTAGTTTTTTATAATTTTAATTCACTAGCCACTTGATCATAAGACTATATACCTACATTGTCTTTGGTACTGCTTAAAGCATACCGTGGTCAAGTCTCCTATGGCACTATAATAGCTAAAGTATTTACAATAGCATCCCCCTTATATTATATTTTTGGTGGTAGAGTCATTTTATGGTTGAAGCCTAAAGCTTCTCATATAATAAATAATTTTAGGGTTAAAGCCTAAAGCTTCCCATCTGATAAGTAGTTTGATAGTTGAATTATAAAGCTTTCCATTCAGTTATTAGTTTAAAGGTTGCAACATGAAGTTTCCTATTTGGTATAAGTAATTAAACAATAAAGGCTACATGATTCCTGTCTTATAGCCTTAGTATGATCTAGAAGAGTGATCTATCCGATTTAAATGCTAGTCCAAATTCCATTTTAAGGATGAAGTATTTTATGAGCTTATTATTGGTAAGAATCAATGTACATGTGTATATGGAAAGGCAACCTATTAAAGTGTTTCATGAAAGAATGATCTAATATCAAAATTGTGTATGATATAGCTAATTTTATGGAAAACTTACTATGGACTATGAGTATTTGATGGTATTGCTACCATCAAGATAAAAATAAAAAAAAAGCTCAAAATAAATGCACAAAGTGTGCATTTCATATATGTGAAAATCCAAAAAATGCCACCAACCAGAAGTTAGTAGACCTTATCTTTTTGACATGAGAAATAAAGGCATATTGGTGAAGCAATAATAGATAAAGTTCATTAAAACTTGCACAAGCACAAACTTAGAATCGTGAAGATTATTTTGATTGATGATCTCATATGAACGACATATCATTCTTGACAAATTTACAATTAAGTCACCTTAATGTAATAAAATATAAAATATCATGTGTCATTGAGAGAATTCAAGTGGACACATGTGAACCATTTAAATATATCATGGTATGTAATGATGCATCAATAAAAAGCCACATGTTATATTTTGGAATTGATATTATTGCATAGACACAAAAGTGAATAACCGTATAATTGGGATCATATAACATTATTGCTTAGAGTTGGAAGCATAAAGACCTGGTAAAGTCATTCATTATGCATTTGATTTCTTTACAGAGGTATGAAAGTGATATGTCAATATGCATGCGAATATTTTAATTTTGGTGTGTACCAAAAATATATCATATTATCCCTTAAGCTATGTCGATTAAAATGAGACTAGTGCTTTTCTTACAAGTTTGGATGTGTCATATGTGTCTGCACTCTTCCATGAATATGAAATTAAGCCAAAAAGAAGGATGTTAATGCTAGTTTTCCAAATCTCAAGGATAAATAGAAGGAGATTGAGCTTATAAAGCAAGCAAACACTTAGAAAACTTCTTCTATAAAATATGGACCCAAAAGGAAAGTTAAAGGGCACTTGATGCTTATACTTTCTAGATGTAGCCTATGGCTAAGAAATTATGAAAGTCATATGTGTCTTGATTAAATTTATAACTCATAAAAGTCTTTGTAGTGACTCTTAATATGTTAGTGGCAAGTATGATACAAGCATGCTAAAAGATTATGTTGTAGGTCCAAATGGTTGAATCTTCAAAAGAAGAGTTATAATCCTTGAAAAGGATAGAAAAATTGTTACAATAAGTCAACATTTTCATATGAATATAATCCGACAATAGATTTTGAGGGACAAATGAAATATCCATGAATTATTCTTACAATGATGTAAAGCGGTATAAGTTAGACATTGGTAATGTATTTACCTAAATAGTTGCAAATAATAATGGATAAAAGTGAAAAATATTCTTGATTCATTGTGGAACATTATTAAATAAATGATTGAATGAGTTGGAATAGACAAATGTATCTATCTCATGCGCTGCATTACATACAAAAAAAAATCATATGTAATGCAACATATGAAGAAGATATGCTAAGTTGAGGAGAATAAAAATATACTTTTTTTCTTAACCATCGTTTTGTGTCATTGGGTTTTACCAGCAAGGTTTTTAATGATGAATTATTTCAAAAGTATACTTTTAAGGAGGAGTACCAAATATTAGTGAATGAGACACATTTATATATGGGGATATACTTTTGAGGTTCTCCTACACCTCTCTCTCTCTCTCTCTATCTATCTATCTATATATATAGAGAGAGAGAGATAGTAATTATGATGACTGATACAAATAAGAAGATGTACATCCAAAGGGTATGTATATTCAATATTTATGAGGAGTAATACAAATTAAAATATGTATATCCAAAGGAAAATGTTGTAAATATCCTATTTAGATATTATGGATATATAATTCATAAATGTATAGCGTATACATCCTAGTTTTAATACTCACATTATTTACATAAGTTGTAACAACTTTTTATCATCATGGTTGTAGCTCTCAACTCTCCATCTTCTCTATCATCTTCCATATTCCTTAACTCACTCTCATAATAGATGTAATAAGTATAGATATTATAAATATAATATATAGTAAGTTATATATGGGATGGAGATCAAAGAAATAAGAGGTTCCCTTATATTCTTATCATTATATTATCTTCTCCTTTATTAGATTTAAAAAAAATATCATAATGCCCCTCAAATTTTCAGCAATGTAGATAGTTTAAGGGGTCATTGTAGGAGTACAATGGTATAGTAGATGAATTGGCAATTATAATTTCCTCTTTCCATTATTACTGATATGTTGCGTGAGCATGACTGCTTAGATAGAGAATTGAGAGAATTAAGAAAATTGGAAGAAAACAAAGTTTTAATTCATTAGATTTCCAATAAATGCTAGAGCTTAGGCATTCTGCTATTATGGAAAAGGGTATAGCTCTACAATAGTTAAAAATTACCAGAGCCTCTAGTGGTACCTAAAATTACAATACCGATCATATTTGTTTTAAAAGTATCTCATTGCATTTACTTTTTCTTGACCACAATAGATCTGCTTCTAATTTTAAAAATAATGGCATAGTGGGAGATACTTATAACAAATTTTAAATTTCTAAAATAAAAAATTATTTTAGATAATTACTTTAAATAAATAGATCCAAGCCTAGCCTAAATTATCAAACATATTCAAACATCAAAAGTACATAAGAAGGAGTTGTGCACTCTTTCAATGGAAATTATTATTTTGGATGAGGGGGCTCTCAATTTGATAATTGTGATTTCACATCATTGCTAATAAATTTGTAATAAATTTATTAAATATGTAATCCAATAATCGATTTCTTTTTCTCTAATTCTAATATTATGGGTTCATTTTGCTTTGCCTCTGATAATATTTCTCCAACTTCAATATTTTGGGTTCAATTTGTTTCGCCTCCACTAATAAAATTATATTTCTTAAATTCCATATTTTTTGGGAGGGGGTGTCAATTTTCTTATTTACTCCTACTTATGCACCCTTTTTCACCATTGATTGGGTCGGTTTCTGTATTAGGTCACTTGGGTCGTTTTTGGCCTTGTGGTTACATAGCCCAACTTTCAATAATTTTGGCACTTTTGGATTGTGAATTTGGTGCTCATTTATTTTTATTATTTGAATAATATTATTAATAAATAAATAATTGGCACAATTAATTTAATTAGATATTTATTTTATTCTAATATAATAAATTACTATATGGTTCTTTTATGTGTTATTTTGCATTAATTTATTGCAATGCTAATAATGTTAGTTTTAATATTTGTTGTGAATACTGAATCTAAATAAAGTTGGTCCTAATATTATAGGTCCAAATGTACGAATAAAATTAAGGAATTAATTTATTTAAATAATTGGTTATCCAATATTAGTAGAAAGACTAATTGGCAAAATATGTTGCCAAATTTATCTCTTTTGTGAAAATTAGTTTATTGAAATTATTCGATATTTATGTATATATATTTATTCATGCAGATAATTTATCGGCCCAAAGGAAGGTAAATATCTGTCAAAATTTTATATATAACTGTGGTGATAAATATATGGTAATTATTTAGATACCATATGGATAATGAGTAAATCCAATGATGATCTCATTGCCTAACAGGTCTTATTACTAGTACTTGATCACTGCAACAAGACTACCACTTGTAGTTAATATTACTATCTAAAGACTTAATATTAATGTTGAATCGATTTCTTGTGATGTGATTGTCATTATTTAAATTTCTTAATTATTTATTATTCATAATTTTTTAAGTATTTTTATGTTATTGTTGTGTTTTCTATACAGTTATGTTTGTTACCAACTTAAGTTCCATTCTTATGTTAAACAGAAACAATTTTAAGGAATAGAAGGATAACATTTTAAATGTTCTTGGCTACATGGATCTAAACCCTGCATTTTAGTTAGCGAAATCCACTGATTTGATGGATAAAAATTCCTCTGATGAGAAAATAAACTTTTAGAAGTAGGATTGCTCAAATTGCATGGGTCTCATGATTATTAAGCGCAATATTCCAAGGCTTTTAGGGGTCGATCTCTTACGAGATCACCGATGCTAAGGATTTTCTTGCCGAAATTGAGAAATGTTTTGAGAATAATGATAAGGCTGAAACAAACACTCTTCTGCAATGCTTGACTTCAATAAAGTATAAAGGCAAAGCAAATGTAAGAGAGTATATCATGGAGATGTCTGACATTGCTTCAAAAATTAAGTCACTAAAGCTCAAGTTATCAAATGACTTACTCATGTATTTAGCATTGATCTATCTTCCTACACAATTTAGTTAGTTGAAAGTCAGTTACAACTGCCAAAACGAGAAATGGATTCTTAATGAGCTCATTTCAAATTATATGAAAGAGGAAGAACAATTGAAATAAGATAAGACTAAGAGTGCTCATCTAGCATTTACATCTAAAAGTCATGGCATAAAAAGAAAGAATGAAGTTGCTGCTAAGGGTCTATTATAAAAGAAATAGCATAAGGAAAGAGATAGCTACTTCTTTTGCAAAAAGATTGAATATGTTAAGAAGAATTGTCAAAAGTACCATGCATGGTGCAAAAATAAAGGTACAATCCTTTCTTTGGTATGTTTAGATTTTAATTTATCTTTAGTACCTAGAAACACTTAATGGTTGGATTATAGTACTACTAATGATATAAGTATTTATATCCAGGGTTGCTTGAGTTTCCGAAAACCAAATGGTGGTGAAAGACACATCTATGTGGGAGATGGCAAAGCAGCAACAGTTGAAGTGATTGACACTTTTAGGTTATTGTTAGAAACTGGTCACTATTTCAATTTAAAATACACTTTCATTGTACCATCTTTTCAACAAATTTTGGTTTATATTTTTCAAATGGACAAATCCGGTCATTATTGTTCATTTGAAAATAATAAATTTATTCATTCATTAAATTCAAGTGTTATTGGTAATTTTAATTGTGTGCATATGATTACCTATATATTCTTGATGTCATCATTTCATATCATGAAACCTTGCACATGTATTCATGCAGTACTAAACACAAATTAAGTAAACAAAATTCAGCATCATTATAGCATAAATTCTTAGATCATATCTCAAAAGGAAGATTTTAGAGGCTTATGTCTAATGGAATTATATATTCCCTTGACTTTACAGATTTAAACAATTGTGTTGGTTGTGTTAAGGAAAAACATATTAAACTAAAGAGAACAGGTGCAAATAAGTCTTTAGAGGTCTTAAAATTCATTCACACAAATATTTATAGACCATTCCCTATAGCTTCTTGGAATGGTCAATAGTATATCATATCATTCATAGATGATTAGTCACGTTATGGATACCTATATCTCATTAATGAAAATTCACAGTCATTGGACATGTTCAAATATTTTAAGCTTGAAGTTGAGAATCAACTCAACAAAAGGATCAAGTGTGTTAGATCTGACCACCATGATTATTACTATAAGAGATATGATGGTTCAAGTAAATAATGTACTAGAGTGTGGAATCGTCCCATGGTACACCATACCAAGATATCCTAGCATGAATGGTGTAGCTAAAAGAAGAAACAGAACTCTTAAGGATATGATAAGAAGTATGATTAGCTATTCTACCTTACCAGAGTCGCTCTAGGGAAAAACATGAAAGAGAGCATCTTATAGATGATAATGGGTCCTAGACTCGACCTAGACCTGCTATACGTATATTATTTTTAGTCAGTTTTGGTACATGATTTTTGGACTCGATGAGTCTGGGTCAAGTCTGGGTCCATATGTACCTAAATGGGTATGGGTCTAAGTCCAGTAGTTCCATATCCAAACCCAACTTAGACCCAACCCATCAGACCCGTTTACTCTGTCTGTGTGTGTGTGTGTGTGTGTGTGTGTGTGGGTGTGTCTATAAACATATATAAATACATACTAATATTATGTTTGTCATCATTGTCGTAATCTTATTTGAGCTCTTTATTCATTTTTTTAATTTTATTTTTTTATATTTACTTTATAAGCAATATGTATAATATTATATTCCAAAAGCATTAAATCACCATTTGAAAAGTTAACGTAAATATTTTAAAATGTTTATTTTTTTCACTCGGATGATTTTTTTTCAACAAAAAATACATATTAAGCTATATAGAACATAAATATATTTATATTTATATAGATTATTACTTTTTATAATAAAAAAAATAGTCAAACCCATTTAGAACCAGTTTACTAACTAAACCAGGTGGATCTGGGTTTTAGGTCTAAAATTTTGAGACCCGACAGGTCTGGTTCTAGTCTGGGTATAGGTAATATAAATGGGTAAGGGTATGGGTTTGGCTGGACCCGACCCAGACCCAAACCCATCCCATTACCATCCCTAGTCTAGGACCATTTTCTAGATTCCTAGAGTGTGCAATCGTCCCATGGTACACTATGCCAAGATATCCTAGCATGAATGGTACAGATGAAAGATGAAATAGAACTCATAAGGACATAGTAAGAAGTATGATTAGTTATTCTACCTTACCAGAGTCATCTAGGGAAAAATAGCATCTTACATTCTTAATAGAGTGCTAACTAAATATGCTACTAAAACCCCTTATGAGCTTTGGATAGGAAAAAAGCCTAGTATGAAGCATTTATGTATTTAAAGATGCACATTTGAGGCTAGACCATATAGGCCACATGAAAAGACATTAGACTTCAAAACAATTAGTAGTTATTTTATTAGTTACTCTAAACGATCAAGGGGCCATAACATATATAATCCTACCCTTAGGTCAATTTTTCAAGATAGGAACTTCCATATTCTTTAAAGATGTTGAGCTTTGGGGGAGAAATAGGGCTAGAGACATTGCTTTTTAGGAGGAATCAATTAAAATTTCTACTACTGTCTCTAATGATATGCAAGTATCTACACCTACTATTAATCAAGAGGCAAATAAGGAGCCTCTACAAGATAATTTTGAACAACCACCTATTGAGAATGAGGTGATTGTTCCACAAGAACAAGCTCAACATCCCCAATATCTAAGGATATCCACCAAAAAAATTAGAAGTGTTATTCCGGATGATTACATTGTATTTCTCCTAAAACATGAGGTAGGCATTAAGGTGATGGAAGATGATCCAATTAATTTCCGTCATGCCATGTAAAGTTTGAATTCTCAAAGGTGGATTAGTTCCATGAATGAGGAAATAAATTCCATGATGCATAATGATGTATGGGATCTTGTCCCATTACTTGAAGGAAAGAAACCCATTTGTTGCAAATGGATATATAATGCCAAAAGAGATTCAAAGGGTAATGTGGAGAGATATAAGGCACATCTTATCGCTAAGGGACTTATACAAAATGAAGGATAAGATTTTAAAGAGACTTTCTCTCCGATCTCTTATAAAGATTCCTTAAGGGTAATCATGGTATTAGTGGCACATTCTAATCTTGAGTTATATCATATGGTTATTAAGATTGATTTTCTTAATAGTGACATTAAGAAAACAATCTATATGGTGCAATAAAAAAACTTTGTATCATGAGACCCAAAGAATATAGTTTGCTAATTTAAAAAATCCATCGATGGGATCAGGCAAGCATCTGGATAATAGAATTTCAAATTTCATCAAGTTATCACTTCTTTTGGTTTTGAGATGAATTTGGTAGATGAATATGTATACCATAAGTTAAGTGGGAGTAAATATATTTTTTTAGTTTTGTATATTGATGACATACTACTAGCATGTAATGGCATAGTTTGTTATATGAGACCAAGAAATTTATAGCTAAAAATTTTGAGATGAAAGATCTTGGTAATGCCTCTTTTGTATTAGATATAGAGATACATCAAGATTATTCCCAAGTTATCATAGGGTTGTCATAAAAGGTGTATGTCAAAAGGGTTCTCAAGAGGTATGCCATGCAAAATAGCAACTTAGGGAACACCCTTGTTACTAAATGAGACAAATTTATTATTGATCAATACCCTAATAATGAATTTAAAAGAAATAAAATGCAAAGTGTTCCCTATGCTTCAGCATGGGAAGCCTAATGTATGCCCAAGTGTCTACATGTCCAGATATTGAATATATTACTAGGATATTTAGAAGATATCAGAATAATTCAGGACTCAACCATTGAACAGCAGCCAAATGAATCATGTGGTACTTACAGAAAATAAAAGATTACATACTTGCATATCGGAGGTCAGACAAACTTGAGATCGTAGGATATTCTAACTCTAATTTTGATGGATGCCAATATAGCATGAACTTTGCATCAGGTTTTATTTTTCTTATGGTTGGAGGTGTTATTTCCTAGAAGAGTGCTAAGCAAACAATTGTAGCCTCTTCCACTATGGCAATGGAATTTGTAGCATAATTTATGGCTTCCACTTATGGTATATGGCTGCAAAATTTAGTCATTGAGCTGAGTATAGTTGACAGTATTGAAATACCACTTAAGATACGTGGCAATAAGGTTGTAGTTTAGTATTCTAATAACAACCTAAGTTATAAGAAATTGAAAAGTATCAATATTAAATACTTGATTGTTAAAGATAAAGTACAAAAAGGAGAGTTATCTATATAATAAATCAATACAGACTCCATGATAGCAGATCCACTCACTATGGCTTTACCACCCCAAACATCTTCTTAAGCATGTTGCTTGTATGGGCGTTGTGTCAACTAATGATGTTTAGTTTCAATGTGAGTTTTTCGCTTCATTTGCTATATGTTTGTACACCTTATTTTGGCTTATGGATATTTTTTACCATATGTTTTCTGTAGAAATAAAGTTTTAGTTTGTTTCCTTTCTATTTTTGTTTATGATTTGATCTTACTAAAGTTTTAATGTAGGCCAGTTGGAAAGAAGCATGTTGAGATCATATTACATGACATTTCCATACTGTACATCTATATCTTAATCCATGCCATTTGGTTATATTTGCATACATGACCATTTAAGGTTTAATTACGAAAAAATATGATGAAAACCACTTTGATCCTATGTTGGCATGATTAATAGATAGGTTTGGGTATAGATGTGTTTCATAATGACAAAATTATTGAGTTCATTCAAATATTTTGCAATTCATGATTATAAGTTCACACATATAGCCCAATTGAGAGATTGTTGGATTTTTATCCAACGTTGGCCTTATATGTAAACGATACGAATTATGATTTGTCATAAAAATTAAGTCTATATATAAGTGATCATATTTACATATAAATTATTTGGGCTTAATGTATCTAAGTTGATGTGGACTCGTATATGTAAAGGCTTTAGATATTCTAGATTGTTGATGAATTGAACAAGAGCAACTCAATAAATAATAGGTCAGTTGTTTATATATAGGGTCGTGATCCCTGGGTTACATATACTTTATTCTATTCGATTCACATCAGCTAATAGAGATCGACGAGTACATTTTTGATCTAAAAGATCACAGTACTATCAATACAGTCGTAATCCCGAATCTAATGGCATACAGTCATTTTTACATGTGCTTCCACATTATTCTTATGTATGAATCTTGATAAAGTAATATATGATACTATTAGGTCTATTGACTAAATTAATCTATCATGTTTGAAACCTATGCTTTGAATTTTTACTTGCTATATCATCTCCTAAACCATGATCCATGAGCAACAATTTAATGTGACAAAGTATGTGCTTAGCTTATCTAATTCATTGATCCCATGAATTTTCTTGCAATTCATATATTATATGAATTGAGTATTTAAAGAAGAATATGAAAGCACTAACATAATAAGTTTTATACAGAAGTTGGAGGAAGATAAAGATAGTGGTAAATGTGGGCAAGGACGCATGAGGACTAAGGGGATAAGAAAACTAAAAAGGATGACAATTTTTGCATCTCTAATTCATCAATATATTTTTTAGTATAAAGAGGGGGATTGCGGTGTGGACAGGAGCAAGTAAATAAAGTGTTTTTAATTAATCAACTGTTTCCAAGAAAAAACTAACACGTATCCAAATTTTAAATGCTACTAAAGGGTATAGTTAATAGAGAGGAGCCAAGCCCTATGAAAAATTGGAAACCTAAATCCATTTTCTTTTCTAGAAAAGTTTTAGAGTTCGAAACTTTACTATATATAAAAGCATAATGCAATGATAAACTTTTCTTGTTTAAACCATCGCTTTTAGGGGGGAAACTTTTAACGTATGATTGAGGAAAAAGAAAAAAGTGTATTACAAAAAAAATAGAAGAAATTACTCTGACAAATATATTAGTGATAAAAAGAAATTCTATATCATATATAAAAAGGAGAGTTTTACAACATTCAATATATTACCTAAAAACATCGCAAACTAATTTCCTTAATGATTAATTATTCTAGTAATCACAACTAATACATTATAAATTATCTTAAATACATTTTATGTGCATCGCATGGTTGGAAATCTAGTAAGGTATTAAATATCGTGTTATAATGAAAAATATGATAAAATTGTTAACAATAACATGAACACCAATAATAATACAGATTTACCTAGTCATCAATCTTATATTGCAATTAGGATTATCATTCTTTCTATTTATCCTTTTTATTCAATGCATTAGTTAGCATGAATACAAATTTTAATAGACCAAGTTATGTGGTATATCATAGAGACTTAAAAAGATTGATATAATTATCTATGTGTATACATTTCTTTTCAAAAATCTATTATTAAGAAAAAATCCATAGTTAAATGTATTTGACTTAGAACAATCTAAGAATGAGTGACCTCCTTTTTTTTTTTTAAGAAACATGTAAGCGTAGACGAAACACACTAAACATGACTTGTTTTGATATGTCGGGTCAATTATCGATCCCAAAAGTGCTCTAGAAAACTATCTACAATCGATGTCTGGTTGGAGAGTTATATATGATATCAAAGCAAAACCACGACTACAATTTAAATTTATTCTTTGAATGAAGGTGTATGTAATAACCCAAGTTATATGGAAGATATTTGAAACTTAAATAATTGATATAAATACATACATACATACATACATACATACATATATACATACATATATATATAAAAAGTGCACCTTCTTTTCCCTAAAAATATATCTTTGAAGAATTATATAGTTAAGTGTGCTTGACTTTGAATAATGGCAAAATGAATTTGATAACTAAAGCCTTCATTAGGATATAAATGGTACTTCCCTTATAGTAGGATCATTCAACTGCAACCTTATTCAATTATTACCTCATGCACACAAATTGTAAGAAGTAAAAATTAAAGATATCAAATTCTTAAAACTTCAAATTCGTGCATAATATGATAAGCTAATTGATGTACTAACAAGATTATATACTAGTTGGTTTATATTTGTACGTATGACATTCTTTAACCTGTAAGATAACATTTATTGAGTTATTTGCTTAGTCCTATGTGTTTCAAGTATATTGGGATATATAGGGTTGATATATTGTTGATACAAAGGGGATGAATTCAGATATCGATAAATTATTTATTTAGATAAATTAGATATCTATATATTATATTTTGTGATACATTTTAATTATTTAGTATTGATACTATATCAATTGCTATTTCTAGAGTGGTTATCAACTAATTAGCTAGTATAAGATTGAATTGTGTTTCTATTAAGTAAAAGAAATGATAATTAGAATAATTAAAGGGTGGAGATTTGGAATATAATTTAATTTGAATAAATTAACTGTGAATATATTAGAAAAAATATGTAAACAAGTCAACTTTTTTATTTTAATTTTTAAATCTTATTTTAAATTTAGTAATTTATTATTTAAATGAAATAAAATAAAATAAAATATCAACCACAACTAACAATGTGTGTTGCGTTTCTAGCAGCTAGTCCCAATGGTTAGTCGGAAAAAAAAATGATATTGTAAAGAGATTAATTGAATGGTGGAGATTTGGAATATAATTTAATCAAATTAAATTAAACACGGATATATTAGGAAAAAACATGCATACAAGTCAACTTTTAAATTATATTTTTTAAAGCTTATATTAGACTTAATTTATTCGTTAGATAAAATAAAAATATAACAGCAAAACGTGTCTAAAGGTGACCCATCAAAGAGAAAAATAGAATTTCGATGCAAAACGAAAAAGGAATCCCACAAAATATGCTAGGGATTGAAATATTGATTCACTGGAAAAAAAAAAATTTGATTCACAGGATGCCGCGAAGCTGAGAACGCAAATATAAAGCAAGTGATCATTGTCACTATAAAACGTCGCACGTCTCAAAATTTTTAGTTGTTACGAGCCTGTTTAACTAATAGTTAATACCTCGCCGCAGAAAGAGATCCTTTTTTAGTCAAGTGAAAAGGTAAAATTCTTAATGTTTCGGATTCTAATTGCACCCATCTTCGATGTATATATATTATGTGTGAAAGATACCTAGGCCTATTAAAATAAAATAATTATAGTAAAAGAATTTAATTTTTATAGATAATTAAAAATTACTAATTTAAAATTTGATTTTTCATAGATATTTATGATCATAAATATATATATTTTTATCTTTATAAAATATATGACGTAAATTACATTGTCGTAAAAGCCAAACATATTGATTTTTGAGATAAAAATCGTATCACTCACTTCGTAAGCATCCACGTGAGATAAGGCCCGAGACAGAAGACACGTGCTGTTTATCTATGGTGCCTTGCCACCACTTAGCAACCCCATTTCATGCAATTAAGACCAAAATCGTTCTCCCTCCTCATGCCGCCACTCCATCCAATTCAGCTACTACCATTACCATATAGGCATAACTGAATCCAACTTCAATCTCTAGCTTACACTGCTAGCCAGCACCAACAGAATGGATGAAAAGGTACCAGAATATGACTACCACAGCCGGTACCAGCTGATGCAGCAGCATCAGCCCCTCATGGCCTTCCTTTTAAGACCAGCAAGTTGGTTCCCGAAACTCATAGAAGCCCAAGTAGACCTCATAACCAACGCCATACCCTTCCTCTCCTCTACCGCCTCCTTCGAACCCAAGGACACCGTAAGTAAAATCAATAGTGCTCATCATGAATCATCTCCCGCCTCCTCCACCACCAACTCCTGGACGAGTTCAACTGATTTCCCTGGTTCCCATCTGTTGAAAAAAGTTGGGTACGGACTCTTAGGCGTGGCGCATATGTGCTTCGTGTTAACAGCAGTTATGGCGGTGGCTGTGGTATTGGGAATCGGGATCGTGAAATTCTCGGTTGAGGAGCCGGTGGTGGTTAAGGAGAAATTGTACTTTGATTATACCGCTGTTAATCCAGAGGCAGTGTTCGTGTTTGGGAACAGAGGAGGAGGTGGGAGGTTGCTGGGAAGGTCGGGCAATGTTGGGGTTCCGGTTGGGCAGACCATTTCTGTGAATTTGGAGTTGGTGTTGCCCGAATCTGACTTTAATCGGGAGATGGGCATCTTTCAGGTAACTACAGAAATCATCTCGACAGGCGGTGAGGTACTAGCAAGATCAAGTCAACCATGCATGCTACGATTCCGAAGCCAACCGCTTCGACTCATAAGGTCCTTCACAATGGGCATCCCTATTCTCCTAGGCATAGCAAGCGAAACCCAAGAACTAACAATGAAAGCCCTCAAATACAAAGAAGCAACGCGCCCACGAGCCGAATCCATTAGAGTCACCTTAATCCCTCGTGCAGGAACCCCATACCTCCCTCAGCTATACGAGTCCGAGATCCGCGTCCAATCTCAATTAACGTGGAGAAAAAAGCTTGTGTATGACTGGAGACGGACACTTTATGTGTGCACAAGTATGTATCTCTATGGCATGATTCTCTCTGTACTGCTTTGTTGTTTCAGGTCAATTGTTTTTCCTATGTCTATGACCCGCCTTTTGAGGGAAAATGGGGAAGGTGAGGTACAAGAGGGGAAAGACGTGAGCGGGGAAGAGATGGAATTGTCGGAGAAACTTAGGAAGTGGCAGCAGTTTAGGAAGAAGAGAAAGGCTGAGTTATTGAGCAGGGATTTTTCTGGTTTTGGCGGTTCGTCCTGTGTTGCCGGCGTTAGTAGTGGTGATGGTGCTGTTGCTGCAGAAGCATCAAGTTATACAGTTTCTAAAGATGATAGTGGTGTGAGTACAGAGGAAGGAGTCGGCGACTCTGAATCACTGTGCTTATGAAGCTGATCGAGCTTGTGTTGTGCCCCTGAGGGTTAAGATAATGATGTAATTAATTTTAAAGTTGTTGGAATTGAACTTTGTAATCCGAATAAACAGCTGGAATTTCTTTTAGCCCTACCCGGCGGTGGCAGTACCCAGCCTTGCATATTCTGTTTGGCATTAGATAATAATCATTCATCAATTATTTGATAATCTTTCTCCATCCGCGGGTAGTCTTTTTTTATACGTCATATATCAATGCGAAAGTTCATTCATTAAAAAATAAATAAGAATTATTTGAATACATGATTTATTTATTTTTATAACTCAAATTAAAGATAACTCATTTTAAGATATGTAGACCCAAAAAAACAAATTTGGTCAGGATAATTACAAAAGTGCTACCATAACATGGTTGCACAGATGCACCGGCTCAACTCAACTAGACAGTCCAAGTTGAAACTTGAAACCGGATGTCAGAAATATTTTCCTTCATCTAAGAAAAAGTCTGGTCAACCCAGCTTGAACCTGAAGATTCAAGGGTCACGGATAGTTTGCCTTTGCCTTGATAGTTGCCTTTACATTTAAAAAATAAAATAATAATAATAAAATAAAATTGCAACGGGAAGTAGTTGACGAAGTAAAAAGAGAGGTGGGGGAAAAGAAAATTGCTACTCCGTTCTACAAATTGAAGAATGGTATATCAGAGCACCGTTTACCAAAATAAGTGGCAATCAATCATAACTCAAAATACTACTTGCTTCACCTGCTGCGAGTGCAGCCAAACTCCAAAATCACAAGGAAAAAGAAGAGAAGAAAACTATTCACCAAAGAAACGACTGAACCAAAGCACTAAAACAAGTGGTGTCGAAAACAAAAGTTGATAAAAAAAAATTTTAAAAAAACCTGCCAATTCAAAACTCCCCCCACAAACTAAAATTCGGAGGAAAGAATCCAAAAAGAACATAAAAAGCAGGAAACAGCGCAGATTGTATGAGGTCCGCCACCACTAACTTGATTTGATCTTTGCCTGTGGAAGATTGTCCTCCCTGTAGAGCAAGCGCCTCTTGTTTGAACCATAACCATGGTACCGATAGATCAGACTATAGAGGCACTGCCGAAGACATCCTTCATCATACGTCTCCATAAATCTCATGTCCGTGGGCCTAGCTTTGGCACCAGCAAAGCGCTGGTACTCCTCAAATACAGAGGACATACACCAATTCTGCAACTTCCTCAAGCAACCAACAAGGCATCCAGTACGGTGCTGCAAAGCCCATAAAATACAGTGCAGCCCTGAATCAGCATAAATCCTTCCTTCCTAGCTCTTCCGTATTTCTATATAGGTTTTGCTACATAAATTAAAGCATACCTTCCCACGATTGCAGTGGATCAAAACTGGATGATTCCTCACATCTGCAGACAGGAACGAATATTATGTAAAATATTGCATTCCAAAGGATGACGCACCCAGTACGTAGTAGTAAATGGGAAACAGGGGAGGCAGGAAGACATGTTGGAAAAACACTTCTATTTTGATAGGCTTACCAATCAAAGTCCTAAGAGCTTTAGTGATAACTTCTGCAGGAATGATCACAGATGTCTCCTGCCAGCCAAGGAAAAATGGCAACCGTATGAAAAACATTTCACATGAAGACTAATTAAATTCATGAAAATTCTCCCAGTCCGACAACCCCCCCCCTTCCAATCCCACCCATAACAGGTTATCCGGTAGAACAGTCCAAACCCACCTACATTCATAGAAAAGGATTGCAGAAGAAAGGTATACATAAGAATAAATGCATATATAAGCACAGAAGGTAATGCGGATAGCCCAGACGTACTTTAAATGCGAGGAGATAAAAAAAGGAATAGAGAAAATGCAGATAACACACTGCCAAATGCCAATCGGTAAACTAAACCCTCACGTAAAAGTACTCCTAGAAGCAAGAAGCAATAATTCAAACGGAGGACGATGCTGGGTTGGGCGGGGTGACAGCGATTTATGTAATATAGTGGTCTCCACATCCTAGTTCAACCAAACTGTCGTTTGAACCCGGGGGGGGGGGGGGGAGGCCACAACATGAAACGGTTCTGATTTCTGAAAGAAAGGACTTTTGGTCATCACCAGCAAATACCTTCCCTCACAAATTGCAAACATGGACAAAAACCTTACCACAAGAAGTGCTCCTTGGCAACATCACAACTTGAATATTCTTACCCTCTCCTTATCCAACAAAGACCTCATGAATCAACTAAAGACACTTTTTCATCCAGTTCTGTGAGATTAAGAAAGAAATACAAAGCTGAATATTTAGTTATCATCCTCCGGCCACATCCTAAAAAAGATGCATCACTTTACAGCTGAGGATCCCATCATACAACAACCACCTCTCCGTACAATGTCCACGTTAACCTGGCTCTGTCATTTGAATTCTTTCTCACACAAAAGCTGACAAAGCTGCAGATATCCCGATATTGCCGGAACTTGCTTATTAGAGCTAAAGAATGAAATCGCATCAAATTGAGGAAGTTAAAAAATGCAAGAAAAGTATTGTAAAATTAGTCCCAATACTATAAAGCAGAGTATCAACTCAAATCTCAGCCTCCAGGAATTTCATAACCATTTACTATCAAATTTCGTTAAATGATCCCGCTCACAACTATGAAGAGGGCGGCCTTCGACCACGTTTAGGATATTTAGAACGTTTAAAATAAAACTAAAACCATCTACTTCCTTATATTTTTCCTGTCTGTCAATTCAACCAACAGCTTTTTGTTTTACCTGTCTAATTCCTCCCTTCATGTAAAGATGAGCTACCAACTGGAGACCAGATTGATAGATTGTCATTATTTTATTTTATTTTATTTTATTTTCTATTGTAATCAATTAACCACAAATAATAATAATAATAATAATAATAAGAGAGAGAGAGAGAGAAAAAGATACCCTTATCGAAAGTTTTACATGCAAATCACAAATTGGATGAAACAAGATAAAAAGGAAGGAAAAATTGCGACAAGGAAAATTGAACTGTATAAAGCAAATAAATACAGGAAAAAGAAGGGGTAATTGGAAAAAGAAGCAGAAGACGAATATAAAGAGGAAGGAAAAGCGCAGCGACCTTTTTCCCTTCAATTCCAAATTGTAACAATCGGATATTCTGGGACTCAAGAAACTTGCAATGCTCTTCTGGATATGGCTCAGGGCATAAATATCTGTCCAACAAAATTTCCAGGCTCACACAATCAATTAAAACAGAAAACATAAGCAGTCAATAATTAATAACAAATCAAGAACAAATTTGCGGCCAAATAAGGAAGGGAAAAAATTACAAACATGATAGACTTGAGATTTAGGGACCGAAGGAATCCAAAATTAGATGGTTCAGGAAACCCCGATCTATAAACCCCTTCTTCAACCATGGAAAAATTCGATGGTGGCACAATAATGTCATCGTCATTGTTATCTCCTTGTACTCGTTCTTGACCGCGTTCCAGCTTCGCCTTCCTGTGTTCCTCAACTTTCCCGCCCTCCGTCTTCTTCTCTTGGTTCCGCTGCTGCTGATGGCCCTCATCGCACGAAATCACACTCATTCTTCGATCAAATGGAGCAAAACCCAGAAAACTAAATCAATCAAATTACTTTGATTGTCATAAAATCGTTGCTTTAATCAACATCATCAAAATCATCATCATTGCGAGAAAAGAGAGAACCGAACGGGTTGAAAATAAAAAAGGTCGGCAAATTTTAAGACGAAATCGGCTATCGAGAAGAAGATTGAGAGATATAAATAGGGGGGGGGGGGGGGAGGAAGATACAGAGAGAGAAAGTGGGGAAGGATGCGAGTAGGATACTGCGGGGGCCGGGGAGGTTGTTCGTTTAAGATTCTAACGATAGAGACAGCCCAATTTATCGATATAAATAAATCTCTTATGCGAATGAAACGATACGACGCCTCAAGTACAGATGACTCGTACTATTTGGGGTGTCAACCGTCTGGAGGGATTACTTTGGTTATTTTAGCTGGTAAATAAAAAACTACGGTTGCGGCCCTTACGGGAGTGGCCAACAATAATAGGGATGTTCATAGTTCTGATTGAAATTTTAGATCTAACGTTATTACGGATTTGATATTATAGTAACCAAATCGAATTTCGGTTCCTAAATAAAAATACATATATATTATCCTTAACCAATTTCAATAATATTTGATTCACTTTAAAATTTTATTAATATTTTATTTAAAAAAATATTTTTTTAATATAAATATATATATAATATAAAAAAATATATAATTAATTTTAGTCCTGATCATAGACCAATAATTCTAACTTTAAAAAATCTTAATTCTTAACCGGATTTTGATTAGTTCGATTTTCGACCGATATACACCCCTAAACAACAATAATACCTCTCATCTAATGAAGAAAAAAGGCAGCCGCATGTAATTTGATATTAGTATAATCTCAGTATTTTGAAAAAATTAAATAAAATATTTTTAATTAATATTATTTAAAAATTAAAAAATTATATCATAATATTTTTTATAAATTAATACCCATATTGATGTACTTTTAATTTAAAAAATAATATATATTCACCACTTTTAAACTAATATTTTATCATTATTGAACTATTTTTTTACAAGTAAGTTGATATTTTACCATTATTTTACTTAAAATTAATTTTTTGTGTTGATTTTTCAACACTAATATATGCTAATTTTTTACCTGCAAATTGATTGTTACCTAATATCATTATTTTACTTAAAAGTTGATCGTTTACAACTAATATACTAATATTTCATGATCACTTAACTAGTTTTTTATCAGTAACTTGATCTTTTACCATTATTATACTTAAAAATAATTTTTCACTACTAATATACTAACTTTTAACCATTAATGTACTACTTTTTACCACTAATATATAGATTTTTCACCACCAAATTAATATGTCATCATTAATATATTGAACTTTACAACTACATATCTATATATATTTCATCACTAACAAAATTATTGATCTTTCACCACCAATGTGTTGATTTTTCTTCCAATATGATATTTCCCATTCTTCTACTTAAAACTAATCTTTTACCGCTAATGTACTATTTTTCACCATTAATGTATTAATCTGTCACTATTAATGTGCTGATTTTTCACCAACGAGTTGTTATTTCTTTATTTTTTCTACTTAAAACTAATCTTTTACCACTAACACTAATATACTGATCTTTTACTGGCAAGATAATTTTTTACCATTATTTAAATTAGAACTAATCTTTTATCACAAATGTATTGATTTTTTACCAATTTGTTTTATCAAAAATATATCAATAGGGATTTTTATTAATAAAGTAAAATTTTAGAAATATTATAATTTTTTTTAATAAACTAAGGTTAAAATAAATTTATTAGAAGAAAATTTAATTAAAAAATGTATTATAGCACCTATTGCTCGGTGTTAGATGATGCAATAGGTTGCGCACTATAAATCTATACTATGATTTGATAGTATATATTTCACCTTTTTCTCTTTTTCTCATTTGGCCAATAATTTTTTTAGTATATTTGGAATTAACCACAAACCTAGCTATCTTAAAGTAGTTATTTTATGTCTAGACTTATATTTTTATATATTCTTTGTATGATAAATCTAACTTATAATTGTAGTTATCTTTAAAATACAACAATTCTTATACAAAAACTATTTTCATTGATTCTGACGACTTATTATTATTTGCAATATATATATATAAATATAGAAAGAGGATCTTGTGCGAACTGATTTTAGTGTACAAACATAGGAATAATTTTCAACCGTTAGATCTAAAATATCAAACAGTTGAAAATGCATCCCGTGTTTGGCTCTTTATTCCCCTCCCCTTGTCCCGCCTCTCTGTCCCGTCTCTCTGTCCCGACCCCCCAACCCTCCCTCTCTCCATCGCACCTCCGTCTCCCTCTCTCCCTCGCACCCTCTCTCCATCGCACTTCCCCTCTCCATCTCTCCATCGGGCCACTCGTCTCCCTCTCTCTATCGCCATTTCTCCCCCTGTTCACTTCGACCAGACCTCACCTTCTTCATTCTTAACCTTCCTCTACCCATGTTGACTTCAACCGCCACATAGTGGACGCGGACAGTCACCACCAGCGGCGCAGCACAGCGGCAGTGCCACCTGAGTAGGAGATCCACCATTGTTGTAGCTAGAACAACCAACGCAGCAGTCCAGCGCAACCTCCACGACCGCCACCTCAGTGCACACCGTCGGTATAATTCCGACCTCTCTCCTCCAATTCGTAAGTTTGTTTGCGTAATTTTGGCTTTTCTTGTGTGGTTGTTCATTTTTAATTTGATTTTTGTGCTAATTGTTCGGGTATTACCGACTGATTTTGTTAATTTTGGATTTAATTTCTATACTAATTGATCGTTCATTTTTGACACTGTTTCTCCATTTTTTTTGCTCCTCTTCGCCGGTGTTTCTCATCCCAGCACATTTCTTCAACCTACCGAAGCTCACGTCTCTGCCACCATTTTTCTCTGGTGCCCATTCTCCTTCGTTTGTCACCATTTTTCTCGAAATTGTATGTTATTGTTACTGTCAAAAATTTTCCTTAAAGACAGTATTAAACCAGTTAATATCTTTATTGTTGTTATATTATTATGTAATCTAGTGTTTGTTAACCTGATTTTTTGTATTTATTTGGCTGATTTTTTTTATGTGTTTTAGGTTTTATTGATTCAGCAATCGAATTTGTTGAGTTGATTTAGTACTCTGCCTCAACTTTAGTTGATTTCGAATTTGCTGAGTTGATTTAGTAAGTATGTTTTATTGTTTGCTAAGTTATGTTTGTTGTTTTTTGATTAAATTTTGTTGCTGTTGTATTATGAATAATGTAATTAGGGTTAATTACATTAATGTGAGCTGATATTCTGTTGCTATTGCTGTTGCTATTGTATTTTCTGTTGCTGAATAATGGTGTGCTGTTGTTTTATGTTAGTCTGATTAATAATCAAATTATTAATCAGCCATTATTGTAAATTTTTGCATAATATATGCTGGTATGGTGTTGGTATTGCTGAATATTGCTCATTAATATTGTATTGCTATTTTATATTATTCTGATTAATAATCAGATTATTAATCTACCATTGTTGTATATTTTTGCATAATATATGGTTTGACTAACTAAATAAAGTTTATGGATGGCTAAGATATTGTATTACTATTATAATTAGAGAGTTTGTGGTTTATGGTTTATAGGGTTTAGGGGTTTTAAGGGTTTAGAGGGTTTGTGGTTTGTGGTTTAGGGTTTAGGGTTTGGGGTTTGGGGTTTGGGGTTTGGGGTTTAGGGTTTAGGGTTTAGAGGGTTTAGTGTTTGGGGTTTGGGGTTTAGGGTTTAGGGTTTATGGGGTTTTGGAGTTTAGGGTTTAGGGTTTATAGGGTTTAATGTTTGGGGTTTAGGGTTTGGGTTTTAGAGGGTTTAGGGCTTGGGGTTTAGGGTTTAGGGTTTATGATTTAGAGGGTTTAGGGTTTAGGGTTTAGAGTTTAGGGTTTAGAGGATTTAATGTTTAGAGGGTTTAGGGTTTAGAGGGTTTAATGTTTGGGGTTTAGGGTTTAGAGGGTTTAGGGTTTAGAGGGTTTAGTGTGTAGGGTTTAGAGGGTGTAGGGTTTAGGGTTTTTAGGGTTTTTAGGGTTTTTAGGGTTTTGAGGGTTTTGGGTTTTGGGTTTTGGGTTTTGAGGGTTTTGAGGGTTTAGGGTTTATAGGGTTTTGGGTTTTGGGTTTAAAGGGTTTAGGTTTTAGGGTTTAGGGTTTAGAGGGTTTTGGGTTTATGGTTTAGGGTTTAGAGGGTTTTGGGTTTTGGGTTTTGGGTTTTTAGGGTTTAGGGTTTAAAGGGTTTATAGGGTTTAGGGTTTGTATAATTTATAGTTTTAGTGATTTGGATATTTTGTTTGGATATAGGTTTGGATTTGTTTTTTGGTTTGGTATTAATAAAATATTGAATGTGATTAAATTTTTATCTAATGGTTGAGATTGATTCTTATGTTTGTATATTAGTAATAGTTTGTATGTGACCCCTCCCCTATATATATATATATATATATTGTAATGTTAATAAACTCAAAGAGAGACATGAAACAATATAAATAGGAAGAGACAATGTGTTTCATTCTTTCATTTACAATTCACAATATTCCATATATAGAATACCCACACTTATTACATCCATTATGAGAAAGAGTTAGAGAATATAAAAAGAAGTAGAGGATATGCAGAGTTGGGGGTGGAATCATAATGGAGAAGTTACTACAACTTATGGTACTAATAACAGTATTAAACCTATAATTTAATACATTCATAAATTGTATATCTTCAAGTGATGGAGATCTACATATGGTAATGGGCGATGGAACCGCCAATCTATCACTTTTACACATAAGGTGATGGACGATGGGACCTCTAATACATCATGTTTAAATTTAAGTAATAATTTTTTTAACGTTGTC
This sequence comes from Tamarix chinensis, assembly GCA_030549775.1. Lineage (NCBI taxonomy): Eukaryota > Viridiplantae > Streptophyta > Magnoliopsida > Caryophyllales > Tamaricaceae > Tamarix > Tamarix chinensis. The sequence goes on from CM060172.1 coordinate 63,670,488, forward strand.
ACTTTAGATAGCTTCTATCATCTTCAAGTGATGGAGATTTACATATAGTGATGGGCAGTGTGACTACTAATCATCACTCTTGATCTTTCAATTGATCATATTAGATCCAATTTGTGTTTATTGAATAGGAGACTTTTAGCCTTCTACCATCATTTATCTCTACCTTCCATTTCATAATTGGAAGGGAGATCATCATACATACAATCAAATTAAATTACATATTGCCAATATATATAATTAAAACTAATAAAAATATCAATTAGCATAAGAATAAAGCAAATGGGAGATAAAATAAATTCCTTATCCTGAGTCAATTTCAGGATCATACCATATCCCCTTAAAACTCTTAATCAATTTAAATTAAGTGGAGGATTGATGTTCTTGAAATTTACTTGATTGCAAGATATGTCACGTATGTGACCTTTCATATGCCTGCAAAAATTGAGATCTCACATAAGAAATAAAAAGGGTAAATTAGTCTTATATAACACATAATAACCATATTCATATAATATAATGAATAATAAATATATAACATTCCCTTTTATCAAGCACCGATCAAACTTGACATCAATCCCATGATTATTTTCCAACATCCCAAATAAAATCAACACATAAGCATATATATATATATATATATACATATATTAATCTAGAGTATAATTGTGCTGATAACGTATTGTAATATTGATAAATTCAAAGAGAGATATAGAACAATATAGATAGGAAAAGAGAATGTGACTTCTTATTCTCATTTATATGTATGGATTCCTTTTTCCATTTATAATTCACAATATTCCATATATATAATACCCACACTTATTAAATCTATCATGAGAAAGAATTAGAGAATATAAAAGGAGGTGGATGATACGTAGAGTTGGGGGTGGAATCATAATAGAGAAGCTACTACAATTTATGGTACTAATGAGAGTATTAAACCTATAATTTAAAACAATATGCATTCATAAATTGTACATCCACAATATATAAATAGAATATTTACAATAATTTTTTTTATAATTAGGTGTAGGAAACAACACCAGGTAAAAAATAAACATAACAAAAAGAAACTAAGAACAAAGGGGTCACGCCCTAACAAACCACAATCACATGAAGGCCTGGACATTATGGGTCACCTCCTCAGCTCTGTAAGGAAAATCCTTTCTTCGAACCTTGATCCATAAACCAATTCTTGATTTGATGAGTATGATCATCCACCTTATACAGATTTGTTTATTATCAAAAACTATTTTATTCCTTAACTCCCATATAGTTCTCATATTGCATAGAAAGGTTCGATCTAAATTTCTCCCCTAAATCCTTTTCTTCTCCCTCCTAGCTAAGCAGTAGTGTTATCACAAACCGAACTCGGCATCACCCACGTACATCCAAGCCACTCACGAATCTTATACCAGACCTTCCCCGTCACGTTGCAATGCAGAAAAACGTAGTTAATCGATTCCTGCTCAGAGTTGTAAAAAAGACATCCTGACTCCCTTGTGTCCACAATTTGAAGCATAGCCAACCTATCTCTTGTGTTGAGTCTATTTTGTACCACAAACCAAGAAATTAGTTCAATCCTTAGTGGTGCTATACCACTCCAAATCATGCTGAGAGACCTATTACTTGAGCTTTCCTCATGACTTCTCTGGTAAGAGGCTAAACAGAATGAGCTCACAGAAAAGACCCCTATAGCATCAAAGTCCCACCTAATCATATCCTTCTTATCAGTGTTCAGAACTGAAATACCCCAAAAATCCTAATTTAGGAATTATGGTAAATAATGATTTATTAGAGAAAATTTAAGAAAATAGGTTACTTTATTAAATAATGAGGAAGTTACTTGAGGAAAAATAAGGAGAAAATAATAAATAAGTTATTTAGAAAATTTTGGACATTTTACTAATTAAAATGGGAGTTAAGGACAATTTATCCAAAATAGTCTAATTAATTTAAAAATGAATTTAATTATTATACTTAAAATAATTATTATTAAAATTAAATATCTAAAATAAATATATAAATAAATAAAGACCAATACCCCAACCCAACCATTTTATTATTTTTCCCTTTTTCTCTTTTCTTTTCTTTTTTTTCCTTTCTTCCTCCCTTTACTCATTTTCTTTTTCACCATTTTCTCTCCCGACTGGGCCAGCCCACCGGCCCAGATCCCTTTCTCCCCCCGTCTCGCGTGCCAGGCCTACCAGCCCGTCGTCGCCCATTGCCCCAGCCTGCCGAACCGCCCCCTCTTTCTTTTCTTTCTTTCCCCTGGACCGACCGGTCCACCCCGTCCTGTCCTCTTCTTCCCCGACCTGCACCCCGACCTGCACCCCGACCTGCAAATCGATCTTCGCCGGCAGCCACCAGCGCCGACCGTCCTCCCCTGCCTCCCTGTCATTTTCTTTCCCTTTTTCGACCCCAACAATCCCTGCAGCTCCCTCCCCACGTGCCCATCTTCTTTCCTCTTTCTCCCCCTTCCCGACCTAACCTGCCATGGCAGGACCTGCACCGCCTGCCACCGGCCGGCTACCTGCACACCTGCCCCGCACGCCTCCTTCTCCCCTTGTCGTTTTCCCCTTCCAATTGCCTATAAATACCCCCCATTGGTAGCCCCGATCAGCTCCCTTTTTGATTTTTGCCCCGAAACCCTGCCTCTCCGCCGCCTCAAAAAGACGGGCTTTCCGCCGTCACCGGAGACCGCCGCCGCCACCTCTGCCCGCCGTTATCATCCCTGCAACTCCCTCGACAAAACCAGACCACCAGCACCCCTCCCCTTGTCCTGCACGTGCCGCCCTAGCCGTGCAAGATTCCTATCCCGAAACCACCACCTCCAGCCTTCGCCGCCCTTGCACCGCCTTCCACCGCCAGCCCAGCCGCCACCAGAGCCTCCTCCACCCTCCAAAATGCCCAGCAAACCTCCCTCTACCTTCCCATACCTCCATCTTCCCTTGCCTCCCTCTCCTCCTTCCTCCCTCATCTTCCACCTCTCTCCACCACCCTCGGCCGCCGCCGTCGCCGCCGCGCGCCGCCACCCCTTGCCACGCCACCACCCTCACTCCACTCCCCTTCACCTGCTGTTTCTTTCCCCACCTCAAACTCCTCCTTTTCCCCTCCCATCTAACCACCACCTCCATCTTTCCCCCTCTTCTCCTCCTCCACCGCCGCCGCCGTCGCCGCCACGCGCCGCCGCCGGACCACCACCGACCCTAGGTGGTTCTCCACTCATCCAAACCCTAATACCCCTTTTATATAACTGCTACTATTTTCTACTAATATTAATACTAATATATTTATTATTATTATTATTATTATTATTATTATTATCATTATTATTATTACTTTTATTATTATTATTATTATTATTATTATTATCATGATTATTATTATTATTATTATTGTCATTATTACCATTATTATTGTCTCTATTATTAATGTCTTATTTTCTTACTAATACTAACATCCCTTTTGAACCCTAACTTTTATTATACTTAACTTTAATCTTAATTTTTATAATTATTAGTATTAACATTATTAATAATATTACTATTATTACTTCTATTATCCTTACTACGGTTATTATTGTGGTTGCTAAACCTTACTTGGTTGTATTATTGTTATTATCATTACTACTAGGAGTATTATTATTATTATCGTTATTATTAGTGTTATTATTATTATTATTATTATTATACTTAACACCTTTATCATTTTGTTAACAATAATACTACTTGTTCTTATCCATGTTACTTAACTCAAGCTAGTAAATATCATGTGGTTATTAACTAAGAAGAGTACTTGAACCCTTATTACCATACCACTTAACATTAACCCTAACCTCATTACTATGACACTATTATTAGCTATTACTATTATTACTACTATCACTACCTTATTGTTGTAATCAAAAGCATTTGAACCCTTTTATTTTTCAAGAATATACAACTATTATCATTATCACCCTTATGAATAGTTTACTTGTAATATTGTGACCTTATAATATTATCATTTCAAATATGACACCATTAATAGACTTGGCCTTAAAACGCTAGGGTTTCTATCACTAGACATTAGTGTCACTATTTTATTAATACTAACACTATTTTCCTATAGCTAGCATGAACCCTATTACTACAAGATTAGAACTAGTGGGTTTAATAAAATAAGTGTAGCAATAAGTATCAAAAATAAATATATTTTGACTACTAATATTTAGTATACTAATTATAAGGTAAAAACCCTAGTTTTTGTATAATACCCTCTTTAGTAATAAAAACCCTAATCCTAAACTAAAATAAGGGTTGATGGTACTTGCAAGGGAAATTAATACTTAGCTTTTTCCCCTTTTCATAGGTGACCCCGATCCGAGCCCTAAGGAGCTAGAGGAGCGTGCTCCAAGCTCGGTGCCTACCTAGGTAAGGACGAAGCTAATGGCCTTGTGCTATGTGTGACATGGATGTGTTGAATATTGTGTATGCCATGCTATTCCATGTATTATATGATTTGTGTATAACTTGTCTTATGTGTAGCGCAGCTTGGAGATTGAGGTATGTTGTATGTGCTTCCATGACATGAGCTTGACATGTATATGTATGATGTTTATGATGTATTACGTTATGGCCCTCTAGGACATGCAGGTTAGGATAAATGGTAATATGAGTTGGGAATATAAGGATGACCGGAAATAAATGGGAAGTGAGACCACTAAAGGGGATATGAGGTTGACCTAAGTACCTCATGATCTATGAGAGAAGATTTAAGTGGGAGGAATGTCCGAAATAAATGAGAGTTGGGAACCATGCATGGGAGTCTTGAAGTTTGTATGGTGGTATTAGTGATTTCATGGTGGTATTAATGGCGTATGGTGGCATTAGGGTTTGCACGGTGGTGTTATGGTTTGGTAGTATTAATATTTTTATGGTGGTATTAATGTTCTATGGCGGTATTAATGGTTGCATGGTGGTATTAATGACTACATGATGATATTAGGGTTTGCATGGTGGCATTATGGTTGGAATGGTGGTATTAGGGTTCGCATGGTGGTATTAGGGTCTGTATGGTGGTATTAGTGATTTCATGGTGATATTAATGGCTTATGGTGGTATTAGGGTTTGCATGGTGGTGTTATGGTTTGGTGGTATTAATGTTTATATGGGAGTATTAGGGTCTGCATGGCGGAGTTAGGGTTTTGCAAGGGATTTAATGATTGTATGGGATTTAGGGTTTGTATGAAAAGTTCGAGAGGTTGCATGGGATGTGTAACGTTTGCGTGGGAGCAAAATTTACGGATGAAAAGTTGATTTGGGATGTAAGAAAGGTAATGCAAGTATGATCTGGGTGTTTAACTGTTTTGGACGGAGAATAGTACGTCGAGTATTATAAGGGTATGGAGGAGACAGAATTAGGGTTTGGAGTGATTAACTCTGGGCCGTCGTGATTAAGTAGGGTTGGAGTAGCTAATTGTGATTTGTTGAGGATAATTAAGGTTTGGGATGGCTAAGTATGGTTTTTATGGTAAAATAGGGTTAAGAGTGGGTAACCACGGTTTGGTGTGGACAATTAGGGTCGGTTATGGCTGCTTAGAGTTGTTGGTGTTATCATGTGTATTTATTGATTAAAGTGTAGTTATGAATGTGGTATTTTATTAGTTGTGATGTGTACAGTATAAAGAGAATGATTTATGCATGTCAAGAGTGTTGCGTGATTCAATAAGACACGGATAAGACACTAATAACGTAAAGCGAAAGGCTGTTGAGCCGAGCCCAGTCCAATCCACCGGTTAGAATAGTGGTCAGAGGCGTTCTGCCCTGTGCGTTTCGTTTTAGTCCACCGGCTATAATAGTGGTCAGAGGCGTTCTGCCCTGTGCGTTTCGTTCCGGTCCACCGGCTATAATAGTGGTCAGAGGCGTTCTGCCCTGTGTGTTTATTTTCGGTCCACCGGCTATAATAGTGGGGGCCTCGGCTCGATAGACCCAAAGTAAATAAGTTAAACCACGGGAAAAATACTAAGTACTTACAGTGAAACACCATGTTGAGGCGGGGCCAGTCCAGTCCACCGGTAAGAATAGTGGTCAGAGGCGTCCTGCCCTGTGTTTTTATTTCCGGTCCACCGGCTATAATAGTGGGGTCCCCGTGCTCACATGGTTTATTGAAGAATGTGTGAAATGGACTTATTATCATTAATGAGAATAAAGAATAAGTCACCAGAAAAGTATTCGGACCTTATCTTGCGGGTTATCGCATGTTGTTTATATGATTGTGCTATGTGTGCTATGTGGTATGATTATATGTTTGGCCTTAGCGCACCAGCGTCCTTACTCAATATTGGACCCGTACTGATACTACCTTGATTGACTGGGTCCTGTGATGATCCACCAATGGTGGGGAGCCGACCTCCTATGCAGGTTTATGATCGGGTACCATCTTGGGGTGGAAGGCTTGACTTGTGTGAGTAGGCGATCCGGATATTGATCCTTTTTGGGAACTGTTTTGTTAGCTACATTTTGTATTACGTTTCTCGTTTTAAAGAAAAAAAATATTATGGGGTTGTAATCCTAAATCGTATTCTAACTTCTGTTCGACTTATATCTTATTAATGATTTATGCTAAATGTCGTCTTGCGTTTTATGATACCTCGTACTTATTGATGATCGGATTTAGCCTTAGCACTTTGTACCGGAACGGTAGGAATGAACCGGTCTGGTACTAAGTGTGGCGGTAATACCCCCAAGTTTACAGTTTTAATTCTTTCACTTCCGCTAAACCTTTGACTCAAACGAAATTTTTCAGGAGTGAAATTTGGGGGTGTTACAAGTACAAACTACTTGATCAGACTTTCCATTTTTTCCACTTGATTTTCCTCCCACACAAACAGCCTCCTCCTCCACGTCAAGTGCTATATCCACTGTGCCCCTTCCTACACTCCCATTTCAGCTACCTTTCCTCCTTGTTGACCAACTATCAGAAAAAGTCTCGAAAAAAGATTTCTTAACATTCCCTGCCTTATCCAGTTATCATGACAAAGCCTAATGCATCTTCCATTTCCAATCACAATCTTTAGCCCTAAATTAAGAATAAGATCCTTACGTCCAATCTTCATAATGTCCACCCACGGGGTCCACCCTTGCCTTTGATCCGGTATCTCTAACTGCCCAAAATGATCTCCAGGATAAATTGAAGAAATAATCCTCTTCCACAACGCCCCTTCAACGGTATAGAACCTCCACCACCATTTGAATAACAATGCATTATTCCTCATGACTAGATCCCCCACACCTAAGCCACCTAGTGTTTTAGGTCGCTAAACTACACTCCATTTCACCAAAGGCAAATTCTTCCTATTTCCATTACTACTCCAGAAAAAGTTCATTTGGATACTAATGATTTCCTTCACCACCTCTTTTGGAATTCTGAAAAGGCTCATGTAGTACATCAGCAGACTATTCAAGACACTTTTGATCAGAACCAATCTCCCTACCCTTGAGAGGACTTTCGCCTTCCACCCAGCCAATCTCTGCTTAATCTTATAGACCACAGGTTTCCAAACCTAGCTATTTCTTGTATTAGCTCCCAACGGCAGACCTAGATAAATAATAGGAAGAGCGTTGATCTTGTAGTTTATAATATTTGCCGCCTCCTTCTGAAACAGATCATCCACACCAAGAATTATGAGCTCAGATTTAGCAAAATTCACACTCAAGCTTGAAAGCAAAAAGAAGCAATCAAGCAGTCTCCGCCAATTCCTGATGTTCTTAAGAGTAGCTCCACAGAAAATCATAGTGTCATCTGTAAATTAAAGGTGTGTAACTTCACACTTATCTCTCCCCACTTTTAAACCATGGATTAAACCTTTATCCACTCCCTTTTGACTATTTGATTAAAAGCCTCTACTGCCAAAACAAACAAGAAGGGTGAAATAGGATCCCCTTGCCCAAGGTCCCTACCCATCTTAAAGGGAGAGGATGGGGTTCCATTAACAAGAATCGAAAAACTTGCTATTGAGATACATTTCGTTATCCATCCTCTGAAAATATCCCCAAAGCATAATACTCAGAATACAATCCAAAAACTTCCATTTGATACTGTCATAAGCCTTCTGAAAGTCAAGTTTTATCATCATCCCTTTCAACCTTTTCCTCTTCCGGGACCATTGCACAACCTCGTTAGCTACTAGGGCACCGTCCAGGATGCTTCTTCCTTCTATGAAAGCTGTCTGAGAATTACTAACCATTCCATCAACCACCTATTTCAATCTAGAAGCCACAATCTTCGAGATCACTTTATAAATACACCCAACAAGGCTAATAGGTCTGAACCAGCTAACCTCTTCCGCCTCTTCCACTTTGGGGATTAGAGTGATCAAAGTGGTGTTGAGAGCAGGCAATAATCTCCTCAAATGAAAGAATTCCAAGACATACTTCATGAAATCCTCCCCTATTATATCCCACATCTTCCGAATGAATCCCATATGATACCCATCATACCCTAGGGCTTTAAGTGCATCACAAGATCAAACCACTTTCTGCACCTCCTGTCTCATGGGTTCTCTATCCAACTCCGAACTCTGGTCCTTCAACATCTAGTGAAACCCATCGGCTCAAATATAAACATCTTGAAGATCCTATTGAGCATATAGATCCTTGTAAAAGGAAGAGATTACCTCCTTAATCTTTGCCGGTTCTACAATCTCTTTGCCCTGATCCACTAACCTAGTGATGATAGATCTTTTTTTTTTCTGACGGTCGCAACAGTGTGAAAAAACCTAGTGTTCCGGTCCCTATCTTTAAACCCTCTAACTCTGGACACCTACAACTAGTAAGCTTCTTTCCTCTTTTGTCATTTCCACAATCAGTTCTTCAAGGCTGCCTTCCTAGCGAGCACCACCTCGTTAGAAACACCGACATTACCTGTGGCATCTACCTTCTCCAATTTAGACTCAAGCAACTCAATCTTTGTTTCTATATCCCCAAACACTTCCTTAGTCCATCTTCTAAGCATATACTTCATCTCCTTTAATCTATTATGACAAGAGATTCCCCTAAGTTTGGCCCAACACTCAGCCACAAAACCACGAAACTGAGGGTGAGAGAACCACATATCCTAAGCTTTCAACAGCTTCGGCACATTCCTATCATTTTTGACACTGAGACAGATAGGGTTGTGGTCCGATAATGATCTATCAAGCCCAATGCAAAAAGATCCAGGTACAACAATAACCAACTAGGGGTAATAAGGAACTGATCTAGAAGGCTAGCTGACCCAACCTTATGCCAAGAGAAATTTGTATTATCAAGCGTAAAATCAATGAGGCCCAACTTATCAGTCCACTTATTAAAGAAGAAAACATTGCCAGTATCCACCCAACCCCCTCTTCTTTCACTTTGTCTTCTAACCTTATTAAAACCACTCATTACCAGCAACGGCTTCCTGCACTGTTATGCTACAACCCATAATTCATCCCATAGGTCCTTTCTTGTCCTTGACTCTGAAAACACATAAACTAACAGCACAACACACTCAAAAGCATATGAGGCCAGCCGACCTTCAATCAAGACCCACCTACTCCCAACCTTTGAGTCTTGCAAAATAAAACATTGTGTATCCCAGCCGATAATCAACCCCCCACTCCTTACAATAATATATATATATATATATATATATATATATATAATTGAAGATGAAGAGTACGTAACATTAATCCAAAATCTTTTTATTATATATGCATTTATACTATTATTTAATGATAGCAAGAAATAATTTATTTTATTAAGTTATAACCTAAAAAAAAAGTTAAACTAACCTATGAAGCAGACACGTCTAATTTATTATTATTATTATTGGTAGTATTATTGTTACATTGGATTATTATAAAGTCAACTGACAATCAATAATAGCAAACTAATAATCAATCTTAATATTCAGAACAAAATTCACTCAATTCAAAATACACTATGATTTGAATCCAATATACCTAATTTAACTAGCAATAGGAAAATTAGAAAGGTCGGATATTGAGCATATCCCGCATCTACCTAGTCTGATATATTTCCGAATAAAATCTAAATTCAATTCGAGCCAACACAACCTTAAACGAACCCAAAATGAAATAGATTCTCGAACCACAAATATAATTTTAATACAAAATGATCTAAATCAAAACATATATGTATGACCCATTTATCACTTCTAATTGAGACATTAAGTATAACTTATGCCAGTAAATATAAAACAAGAAGTTACTATTATATAAATGTCATAAAAAAATCCATGTATTGATGGGTATATAAAGGTTCAATGATATATTTTGTACTAATAAGATAATTTGAAAACATTATTCTGAATTTGTGATAGTATTTTAATAATTTGAAAATTTTAGAATAAATTGATTTAAGATAAAGCTTATTTAAGTGATATAATATGTAATTAGCTCTTATTATTTTTTGCTATTATTGTTGTTGGTATCTATAATCTAGCTAGTTAGAGAAATGATAAATTATTCCACGATCGAGACATGTTTTGAAATTGTCATGGAATGAACTTATCACACTGGCTTATTGGTGCACACAAACAATCGTTGCATGTTCATTGATCTAAATGTCCTAACAAAGAAATAAAAAGAAAGAAAAGCAAGAGATAAATCGTAGATCGAGACTTGCATGTTGTATTTATATAAACGGAAATGGTAAGAACTAAGACTGTATGTATGTTTTCGGATTTTGATTAATCAATAGAAAAATAACTCTCTCAGTTGTTTTTGGCTTTTCCAATTGGCCATATTATTCTCTTCTTTTTGGAAGAGAACATATTGTTCTTTTCGCTTCTTCATTTACAGGTTGAATATTCGTCATTCAATGACTATCATATTATGCTACCCAAGGCCACGGTTCTTCTCTCTCTCTCTCTCTCTCTATGTGAACATAGCCTATAAAATATTATAGATATTATTATATGCACACCTAAATTACTAAAGTTCACACCTCTTTAAATCCCATTATTTTATTATTTGCCCATTTTGATTTGTTCAATTATTCACTATTTTCTTCTCTTCACTTCTTTTTTCTCTGTTCTCCTCAATTATTCTTCAACATTTAATTCTCCTAATTTTTAATATAATAATTATAGAATAAAATAATGATGGTAATGATTGTTTTTTAGTCATAAGGAGCATGATGAAATAAAAGTAAGTTGTATTTTTTATAAATAAAAAAATAAAATTAGAAATTAGAAAAAAAAAATTGACCCAACAAATAAGCGGCCCATTATAATACAAAGAGGATGGGCAACTCATCTATCATAGGGAAATCCTAACGAGTGACTCATCTGTCAGAGGGTAATTCTGACGGATAGCTTACATGTCAGATGATAATTTTGATGGGCCATTAGGAATATAAACTATGCAGGTTCGGGGTGGGTATAGTATACTCATACTTATATTTGTACCCGATAAAAATAATTTGTATGCCAATCCATAACTATATTCGTTATATAGCCATTATTGGACGAATAATACATTTACCAGTTAAGGGATATTATCTAACGAAAAAATCCATTATCCAATGGATAAACTCGTTAATGATTAAGCTAAATGATAATGTTAACCTTAATTATATAATGTGTATTTTAAAATTAAGGGCAAAAGAATAATTATATATCGGATAAATACGTACGCATATGGATATAGATATGGGTACAGATATTGATATAGATACCCTTTTTCTATATCTGTATTTGAATTCAACAAATATTTTTTTCATCTTTCATATCTATTAGGTTTCGGATAAAATTTACCCCATTTACATCCCTGCGAGTTATTCACCCGTTATAGGGTAAGATATGACGAGCCTTTGACCTGTTGATATTAAACTATGGTGGGAAAATTATCCAAAAATTCTCCCTCCAAAAAGTTTTCTTTTTCATTTTTATTTTTATGTAGTCCTTATCATTTCATTTTTTTTATTAATTACATAGTCAAGATCTACACAATACTTATAAGAGTGGATTGTTTGTTACATATGATATTTTTAATGATAGTGAGTCATTAATTTAGTGGGTTAAGAAAACTAGAAGGCCACATAATATGATTTTAGGTATCTAGAGGTCAAAAAACTGTAAGGTTTGGATTTGTTATGAGAGAGGTGGTGTAACACCCCGAGTTGATACGACCATGCGGGGTTACTCTGAAGCGCTTACGGATTGATTGGCTGAACCCATAGATCAACACAAGTCCTTTCAGTGTATTTTGTCCTCATTCATGTGCTTCCTGAGAATTTTTCAAAAAAATTCTAAAACTTCCCAGGAGGGTTACCCAACCTAAAAATTACTCTACAGCTTGCACGCTTAACTGTGGAGTTATTAGGATGAAATCACAAAAAAAAAATATACCATGTTGATATAAGTAGTCAAATCAATCCCTATAATATTTCACTCAATTTGGGATATTACATTTATCCCTACTCAAAGAACGCAACATCCCCGTTGCTCCTAAACCACTAACTGTCTCAATGCAGTTTATCTCAAGAATCATCTTGCCAGATGGCTGATTGGTTCATCCAAGTTCAGTTCTCGGTCGCAGTTTTGCTATGATACCATTGGTAACACCCCAAGTCAATACCACCATATGGGAGCTACCTTGGAGTGCTTCTAGATTGATCAGCTGACCCCACAAATCAACATGGGTCCTTTCAACTTGCTTCCTGAGAATTTTTAAAAAAAATCTAAAACTTCCTAAGAGGGCCACCCATCCTAAAAATTTATCCATAGCCAACACGCTTAACTATGGATTTCTTGGGACAAAATCACGAAAAAATGGTATATCATGTTGATACAAGTAGCCAAATCAATCCTTATAACACTTCGCTCAATTTGGGGTATTACAGGTGGTATATATAGTGGATAACCTTTAATGAATCCATAAAGTTTTTGATCTACCAGATTTAAAAAGTGGTTGTAAATTCAAGATACGTGGAAGGAAAAATTCTTGTAGTAGTTTGAGATTAATGGTAGAATGTGGACTACATAATCAGAGATTAGGAAAGTATTTACAAGGGCATTCGTTTGCTTGTCGATTGTCTCATGAAGAACATAGATTGGTGCATGAACGAACATCATTAAATATCAAGATAATGGAGATTATTGACAAGATGAAAAGGGTGATGGGGTAATACTACAATGCTTAGAATAATCTACAATGATAGACATATGTTCAAGGTGTAGAGTTTGATAGGACATACAATCATACAACAGTTATTGTACTTCATGGAAACCAAAAAATATTGTTCATGGCATCATCAGTTGCTCGACTTTGATGTAGTTAGTGATACCATATTTGCACACCTAGATTCTATTTCTTTGTTGCATGTGTTTTCATATGTCATTTATTTAGATTACACATATAAAACCAATAAATACAACATTCCTTTCTTGGAGGTCATTGAAGTTTTGTCTAGTGGTAGGAACTTTACCATTATCTTGGCATTTATGATGAAGGAAAGGGAAATAACAAAAAATGGGTGCTTAATAAGGTGAAGAGATTGATGGAGCCCATGAACCAAATGTGGCAATCATTGATATAAAAATGGAACTGACACAAAGAATGTCTAAAGTTTTTTCTAATGTAGTACCTTTCTTATGTAAATGCACAATATTAAGAATATTATCTCTTATGGATAAAAAAGATGGGATGTCTAGTAGTAAGGACCAGGTCCTAGGCACCAAAGGTCCCAGGTTCAAATTTCCTTCCACCTCTCTTGGTATTGTAATACTTTTATGGTATCGCCACCTATATGGTAATTTATATTTGCCTTTACAACCCCCTATAAATTAAAAAAAATGGAAAGTATAACAATGAGATAAAATCCCCTAGGAAAATGGAGGAAGATTGTACAAGCAACTACAACTGAAATGTATAAGAACAAGTTTCTACTTGTGCATGATAAATAGGGTGGATTTCCACATCTAATATAATATGGGTATGAGGCCTAGTTGAATCCATATAAGGAAAGTTTTATTTCTATGTGGGTTGACAAAATTTTTCACTTTAGCACTCATACAACCAATAGATATAATTCTTTTGTTGCCATTTTCAATGTCATTTAACTTATTACTAAATAACCATTAACTATTACTTATATTTTAAAATTCTAATTTCATGGTGGAAAGTGATTGTGGCAAGATGAAATACATATCATCATCACAAATGAGTTTTAAAACATTATGTCGAATGATCAATGAAAAAATAACACTCCAAATTAATGAGGTAAAAAAGATTGGGAGTAGTCATGGGATATTATTCTATATATGGCATATTTTTCAAAGAGCTCATGTATAGTATATGTCGTATAATGTTGTACTTGATTGAAGAGGAGAGTAAGATTTCCATTATTTTTGGTCCCAACCCCTTGAGATGAGGGTGTTACTTCTGGTTAACACACAATTTACCATGTGCACACAAGATATTTCATTACAAACAAGATCATCAACCCATTTTTGTATCCGTAATGTGTCAATTCTAGAAGATTTTCACTTTTTCCAAACCAAGTGAAGAAATTTTTTCTTTTTATGATTTATGGCTTGTTTGGGGTTACTTAAAAAAATTAGTTATCATGATAATAACTTATTTTAGAAATTTTTTAAGCTAAAATTTTTTAAAATAAGTTATTATCATGGATAACTAATTTTAATAAGTAACTCCAAACATATGCTTAATTATTGATCCATTCATATGCTCATTTTCTTCTAAATTTATGTTTAAGGTGTAAATGATGCTTGACCATTTGTAATGATGTTTACAATACTATTCTAATCTTATCGATAAGATTGTCAAACCTGCCACGATAAGTTTGGTAGAACCAGATATTCAATAAATAAAAGGTTGACCTAGTAAAAGCATAAGGAAAGAACCATCATAATGAGAGCATACATAGCATGCTTTTTTAGAATCACATATGAGGTGAGATCGATCAGGTCAAGGTGCAAAATGCTGACCATTTATCATCACATTTACAATATTATTCTAATCTTATCGATGAGGTTCTAGAACCCACTTAAAAATTTTGGTATAACAAATGTTCAATAAAGAAAATGTCACCTTAGAAATAGCACAAGGAGGAAGCCATTAGAGTGTATCACACATAGCATGCTAATTTGGAATCACCTATAAAGTGAGTTTGGTCAGGACAAGGATGTGGTCGCTCATCTTCTGCTAGATTTTGCTCTTCCCCTAGTTGATCAAATTGAGGAGGACATAGTAGTGGGATTTATAGTACCAAGAGGACTCATCTACTCATCCATGATTTCCTATGGTCCTATAATATTGAGGCAATGATGGTCTCATGGGTGGAATCATAGTGTGATTTTAGGATGATGGAAATAGTGAGTTTAGAGCAATTTCACTACAACTCCCGATCAATGAGGAAGAATAGTCAAATGTTTGAGCTACAATGTACAAGAAATTGGTAACTCATTAAGGGTTATATGAGTATGATTTTGTAGATCCTATTACTAGAAACATGCAACATCTAGAAGGGAGCAGCTGAAATAGGTAGAGATACCAACCAAGGGGTGACTTTAGTTAATGATTTTTTGTAATGTAACAACTACTAAGTATTTTATTTTATAATTTTATGTACTTGTTAACAAATATCCAAGAGAATTCAAACTAGTAGACAAAAAAATTAGTTGAAAAAAAGGTCATAACAATCTATATAAATTTAAAATCCCAATACAAGAAAAAAATCTACCAATTATCATCAAAATCATCATCTATAGAGGGTTGGTAGGCCTCTTCTTCATAACTAGTGGAGATTCTAATCCTACCCATGGTGAAGTAGACCTCCTTTAGCTTAAAAAAAATAGCCTTATCAATTATACCTTTAATCTCTTCTTTAAACTAGTAGTGGTACTTACCCATCAGTTTATTATTCATATCTACTTTTATCTTGATGTATGGGGAATCATTCAATCCTTCATCTATAGGTACACAATGGAATACTGGGTGGATTCAAGGGTGGAACCAGGGAAGCTAGTGAGCTAAGGCATCATGGTGATATGTTAAACAATTAAATTAGGAGCTGAAGTTCAATCAATAGTGTGGCCAAGCGTTGTAGAATCATGTACAACTAGAGGAATATGCATTATACTTATTTATATTTAAAGTATTGAATAATTCGTGTGTCAATACAATAGAAGTAATCAGGATAAGTAGGGGAGCCAAATTGTCGAACAACTTGTTATGGCATGTACGACTCCAAAATATGCATGGAGAGCAAGGTACCTTGGTACGATGACTTAAGATGTTTCAACAACGAATCTTAATTGAGCATTAAGAAATAAACCTTTAAATGCATGTAAATTAGTATTAATATTATTCATATCAAGTATTATAATTGAGAAACTCCCAATAAAGTATGTCACCAAGTTGTTACACCCTTAGCAAATGCAATTGCCCCTTAAACTGACTTAGACCATCCATTGACTCAAGGTGAAGCATCTACAGAGACACATGCCACCTCATTGCTACAGCATTTCATGATAGATCATATTTATGAGAATAAATCCACCTAAAGCAAGATAAATTACTCGTAAATCTATATCTATGCACAAATGACGTATAAGTTAAACAAATGGCTCAAGTTGAGAAAAAGAATGTGCGGAGAAGGAATCAATCACCACCAAGAATGAAAATTAAGAAGGTGAAAAGAAAGGAAATGAAGAGTTATTTGATCTATAAGTACCCCTTAAAATCAAATACTTCCATTCACCCCCCCCTATTTACCAACTCTAGGGATAAAGATTGTGAGATTTTGAAAGTATAAGATAAATCCCTCACTTGAATTTTGAATGTAAGAGGAGATTATCACTCTCTAATTTTTTACCAAGGTATCTTCCTAGTTAAAGGGGAGTTAAAACATATATGGGGGGTGTGTTAGGATCCTTGAATTACAAAAATGATCATCCTAACCTCTAGAGCTGACTTAGTTACATAACCCAACCAACTAGTTCCCTAATACAACTCAACTAGTTAGTTTAAAGTTAACTAAAAACATTCAACCTCTAACATGATATCTATGGCTAATTGTCAAAATCACATAAAGACAACAACTCCCAAGACTTTCGATTTTATCTTGGGGAGTTTACAAGGAAGATGAAACACTTAATCAACTTTAAGTGACTACTAACTAAAACTAGTAAAAGTGAATGAACTAAAACTGGTTAAAACTCCTATTAACTAGCTAGTACTCCAAGTCCCCTACCTTTGGATAATGACGTGAAATGATGGCATCTTCTTCTAATCATGCCCATCAATCCATCATGTTGATTGTCTCTTATTTTTTAGCCCAAAGATGCAAAAATGGCTGTTTTGTGCATGTCTTAGATTTTGAAAAAAAAATGTTGGCTAGTTTTGCATGGGTGGCTCAAAGTGTTAGCTAAAACTGAGCCATGTTGGGCTGACCTAAGCCACGAGAAAGGTGGTAGATTGGTCAACTCATGTATGGCTTGCATGGCTTTACTCCTTAGCTAATTATCTTTGTCCAAGTTATGAGTTTTTTGACACTTTATAACTTAGAGAAATTAATCAGTATGTTTATATCATTTGTGGGGGATGCTCCTGCATAAAAAAATTAGAGCGTGCACATAAGAAATTTAGCTAACAATTAAATAAATTTTATAACTATTAATTATTAATAAACAATTATCTCTAATAGTGTCATGGAACCACCTAACTGATTGCGCCTAATCTTAGATGTTATCCCAAGCTGCCTATATAAAAATGTTAGAGTACCAACTCTAAGGGCCCATTTACCTAACTTACTCAGGTCAACTACTAATATCAACACTAATAATGGAGCATGGTTTATGAATTTGTCTACAAAAATCATGCAAGATAGAAGGTACTACAAATAAAATTGGTCATAAGACTCATTATTAGAAACCTACTTAATCATAAGCTTTAAAAAAATTATCATCCATTGCAACTACAGTACCCTTCATAAATTTGTCTTCATCATCACCTCAGGTTCACCCCACATGTCTTCTAGAAGCTCCAAAACATTTCTATCACTAGGAAAATGATCACTAGTACACTCATGCCCATGATAATTTAGATCTATAATATAAATCACATCATATAGGGTACCAGTCATCTCTCTAAATGAAAAGTGAAAGTTATTGGTCTTCAGGTTCTACCTCTCAACAAAAACAAAGATGAGAGGAGCATCATGATGGTAAAAGTATATATTACATAGATACTTCAAGCATGTGGTCTTGATGTAATCGTAGGTAAGACCCATGCTAATACCATCATGTGGTAGTCTTTTAAAGCTTCTTGTCTTGAGTTGAACCCTTAGCATAAGTTGTGGTTTCTATAACAAAAAGGATATTTGAATAATGAATTAAATGATAAAAAATAGTAACCAATTTATATAATAATGAAAATTACATGTTCATCATTCCATATGGCGTATGCCACATAACCCTTAAAATGGTTAGATCATCGGGAATTAGCAAACCCCCACCTATAGGTCCTATCAATCACCAATCATTGTTTGATTTCGACGAAGAAATAGATCTTATTGCATGGCCTAAGGAAATATCCCTCGCTATAGGCATTATAATACTCATAAAATGGCTCATAATATGTATCAAAAGTATGAGGCAATTTTCTATGCTCCATAGCAGCTCGTGCTCTAGCACTAGTGGTGGTCATCTTGTTTTCCACCCTAGAGGTAGAGTGTTTAACCTTCCTCAAATACTTACATATTCCTCCTCTACTAACCATCTACTAATTATAACAAAAATATCAATAATAAATATTATACTTTAGGTTTTAGAAGGTTTGGGTTTAGGGTTTCTGTTTGTAATTAAGGGTTGGTTTAGTGTATGGGGTTAAGTGTTTAAGGTTGAGGGTTTATGGTTTATGGTTAAGGGTTTCGAGTTTATTATTAAGGGTTTAGGTTTTAAGGCTTAAAGGTTTAAGTTTTGGGGTTTTGGGGTTAATGGTTAAGGTTTAGAGTTTAGGTTTTAGTGTTTAGGGTTAAGGGTTTGGGGTTCAGATTTAAATTAGTAGTTCTTGCATGAGCCAGGGTCATCAATAGGTGTGTCGCCCACTAAGGAGGGGAGGCAATGGGTGATTCACCCGCCAAAAAGGGATAGTGAGGGTGCATTATGTATCACAAGGGGCACTCAATAGGTTCTTCATCCATTGACGTATCGTGTGCAAACCAAAATTGATTTTCTCTCCTTTCAACCCCCCAAATTTATCCAAAAAAAAATGCTAAACATTTTTTAAACAAATTTCAATCTAAAATAATAATAATAATAATAATAATAATAATTTCAAGCAACTAACATATAAGTTTCAACAAATCAAGCTTCAAATCTTCCATTTTAATGTAATTTTGAAAATAAGCAATTTATCCCAAAAAAAACATCAATGAGTACATTAAATACAAGCCATAATTTTCCATGCAAAAAGTCTAGTTTTATTTTTACCTTGAATTGATGGAAGAGAATATTTGAGATGGGGGGAAAGAGAGAAAATTTTAAATATGGGAGGTAAAGAGAGAGAAATCAAATTTTGTGTTGGAGGGGTAGAGAAATAAGAAGGGTAAAAAAGGAAAGGGTGGCGAATTTAGAGGATACATGGGTGTGTTAAGTAAAAAGGGTAAAAAAGGAAAGGTTGGTGAATGTAGATGATGCATGGGTGTGTTAAGTAAAAGGGTTGTTAAGGAGAGGTAGGGATAAATAATGTCTTTCAATTTTGCTAGTTTTATGTGTGGCACCTATTTTTAAAAGTGACTAAAATTAAAGTTTTAATCAATCATCTTAATTTAATGAATTATTGAGTGGCCAAAATTCATATATAATCTCTCCTATCTAATTACGTATGACAAAGTAGGATACAAATAGACGTTGTGACATAACATTTTATAAAGACAATTTATATCCTTCATACTTATACATCAAATATAATGCATGTGGATGATGTCGCATAGGATTTTGTTAATATATATCATTATTCTTTATAAAACTTTAAAAATAATTATCTTTAATTTGAGCCATTAAATAACAATCAAAAGTATACCAAAATTATTTTCAAAATTTTCTCTATAAATATATATCCATATTGATATATTTTTACACATAAAAAATTATAGACGTGTCTATGGTGATATACACATCTTATAAGAATATATACATTTTTAACAAAATATTCATCTTCCACAATATAAATACATACTTTTTTTAAATGTAAATATACATTTTTCAAAAAAAATCACATATTTGATGTGTATATTCCCCAACAAAATACACATTTTATAGGACATAAGTTAATATATGATGTGTATATTTCCCCGCATGTGGGTAATGAATGCGCCATTGAGGCTTGTTATAAACCCGATCTAAATGGTGTAAGATACACCTACCCATCTCCCAAGAATCAGACCATGTAAACCATGACCTTGATAGTTTGATCAAGTTGTAATTTTCCATAGCCTCTGCTAGTATTTGCATTCTTAAATTGTAGGTGCAAATCCCTCCCATTTATCATCCAAAGAATCCACTTGATTAAAGTCACTAGGAACCATTTATGGAATATCAAGTGTTGGGGTATTGATTTTGAAAGCATGCCATAATTTATTACAGAGAGTATGACTGGGACTAGCATAAACTACAAAAGAAGAAAAAAAAATACATGGTTCCTTCCAAAAAGGGTGAACTAGCATGTTCAAGACTTGTAAGCCACAAGATAATAATTTAACTCTTACTCTTTCATTACACCAAAGAAACCATATCCCCCTTGAAAAACCATGTGCTTCTACTCTCATATAATGAGATTATCCACTTGAAGTGATTGCTTTTTGGGCCTAGCCCCACTTATTCTAAGTTCCAATAAAACAACAATCCAAAGTTTGTGTTGTTGACCCAAATCACATAAATGACAGAGGCTCCATCATTTGTCGCAACCCTCACATTCCACACTAGAATCTGCATGGAAGAAATACATGAGAGAGCAGTCATCAAAATTGATGAGTTACTAAATAGTAATACCCTTAGATGACATTAAATTTCCACCCAAGGTATCACTACTTGAACCCTTTTTTCCTCTCCTTGGCATTTACCTTAAGATCTAAAGGAAAAACATCACCATGGGCATGGGAACTTTCAAGTGTTTTAGGCAAATCCCTTGTATGATTACTTGAAGATGCACCATGATCACTCTTCCCAATTTGAGGTTTACAATCAGTTGGACTTCAAAAATCCTCTACTAATAAGGGTACCTTTAATCTTGTTTTGGAATTTATACTCGAGAACTATGCTTAATTATCTTCCCCATATCAACTCTCATATATTGATCCTCTTTGATACTAGTATTTGAAATCACAAGATGGTTTGTATTTTATATGTTTGTTAATGACTTCCTCTTCTCCTTTCTTTTTCCCACAACTATACCACATTCTAGAAAAATAAAATATTATCCCTCAATAGGCATCTCTAAAACATCCATCTCAGCCACACTAGGTACTTCTTTAGCATCCCCTTGTTGGTTGTGGTTATCCTATTCTAGCACCATGAACCTCCATCCCCAATGTGATGCTCTGAAGTTAGTCAGGGTATTAGCTTGATGAATTTTTTTAATGCAAAACCAACTATATTCCTACTGTCTATTTTTTTTCCTTTATAGCTTTGTCATCCATGGGTTTTAGATCCTTCTTCCTATTAAAATGTGAACGAGTAGCCATCCATGCCCATATTCTATGCCCTCCTCCCAGTCTCTTGAAGGCTTGGTCTCAAGCATATGTTGTTGATGCTCATCGGATTAACATTGGTACTGGCCTTTGGGAAAATCACTTTTTTACTCCCATAACTACCACAATGAAAAATAATCAAGTGTACCACTTTGTACTCAACCCATTGAATAAATATAGGATCACTAAAACTTTCAAACCAAAGGTTTCTCTAGGCCCACTTGTACCACTAAGCATGCAAAGTCTCCCCAACACACTTTGGATATTATAATATTAACCTTAACCGGAGTGCCGATCAATCACCTCATTCAAAGCAAAATGTTCTCTTTAAAATACTCAGCTGGTAGCTCTAGCAATTGAACCAAAACGATCATCATGCTAACCCTTTCTTAGGTTAGACAAAACTCTAGTTCCCATTTCTTAATAAGCAAGTAATTGCTAGTTATAATCTAAGGTTCGCTGGTGAGAGCAAGGTCATAATTCTTATTACAACCAAAAATCACAACATGATATTTAGAACCCATATCAATCAGTGTAATCAGATGTTCCAATGTCCAAGTCCTTCTCAACCTTTCTTCAAGAAATCAAAAACTATCTTACCCAATAACCGAATGATGAGTGTTGTACACCAAAGCTTGCACAATGATTATTTCTTCTCCTTTTTCAACATATATTGAGCCATTAAAGTATCCACTTCCTCATCCATGTCTAAGTCTTCAGCATCAAATTTTACATTTTTGAATCCCTAAGCATCTTCCTACTTACTTGCTAATGAAATTATTATATCTAATGATGAAGAATCAGGAAACCCTAGTGAGTGACACTATGGTGATCCCCTCCTAGCTATACAGAGGTCTCCCATTCTCTGGATACGGCGCCTACAATGAAGTCGGAATCCTCTACCTTCCCCCATGACAATTTTTAATGCTCAATTGACAATCAAGCTATGTCGCATATTGAGAAGAATTATAAGGACAATGTGCCCATGCACTGCAACGAGACTATCGATGCAATCACGAATGATCAATTTGAGAATCACCAAGAGGATTTCATGTGCATATCTTTCACCACAACTACACATATATTTCATCATGCATCTAAGAATTTTTTACCACTATTAAACATTTTTTTTTACCATTATCTTTTTTTTAAATCAACATTGATCTAATCATATTTTACCAAATCTTTGCGTATTTTTAACTGCATACACACATATATCTTGTCAAAGTTTTACTTATCTTCTACCATAAGAAATTACTTTTACTACTATTAATATATTTTACACCAAAATTCTACCTATCTTTTATAAAATTGATCTGTTACTATCGTTTTCAATATATTTCAACGCTCTGTGTGTGAAATTTCATCAATGTCTATCATATCTTTCACCACCATATTTCAAAAAAAAATCAACATTCATCTAATTATATTTTACTAGTTTTGTGTACATGTTTCATCACCGCTACATATATATCTCACCAAAATTATATCTATCTTCTATCAAAACTACTTAAATTTACAATTATTTCATAAAATTTAATCTTTAACCATCACTCTCAACATCTTTCACCACTGTCTACTTGAAATTTCACCAATATTTAACATGTCTTTCACCACCATTTTATGAAATTTTCAACATTGATATGATTATACTTCACCAATTCTATAGATATTTTTCACCATGCCTACATATATATTTTACCAAATTTCTACCTATCTTTCACCAAAATATATCAATATGTATGTCTACATAAATATTTCACTATTATTCTATTAAAATCTCACTATTGTTTTAACTTAAAACTTATTTCATAATCTTTTAAATAAATAAATTATTGACATGTTGTATACAGGCAAACCATACGACCAATTGTATGGTGAAATTTTCAACATTGATATGATTATACTTCACCAATTCTATAGATATTTTTTACCATGCCTATATATATATTTCACCAAAGTTCTACCTATCTTTCACCCAAATATATCAGTATGTGTGTCTACATACATATTTCACTATTATTCTATTAAAATCTCACTATTGATTTAACTTAAAACTTATTTCATAATCTTTTATATAAAGAAATTATTGGTGTGTTGTATATAGGCAAACCATACGACCAGTTGTATGGTAAAATTTGCTTGGTGTAATGCACAAATGAATAACTAGTTATAACTAATAAAGATACTAGTGGTTGCAAAAACATGCTATATGGGACTTGCACCGACTTTGGAGAAAGGGTTGGCACATGTTACTATAAAGACCAACTTGAATACTATGGCTACTTTGCTCACATATCATGGCAAGGTCCTTCCTTAGCACATCTCACATCATGTAGTAACGTAGGAACTGATCAAAGCACATAAGAGCATCTATAATTGGGGGAGGGGATCATGCTAATCTCAAAATTGAGGAGAGAGTTGCAACTCAAAAAAAAAACAAACTCAAATTTGAGGTTACATTAACATTTTGGGGCACTCAAAGTGGAAATGAGGTGCATCGAGCTATGCAAAGGCTACTTTTGCATCTTGTGTGACTTGATGCACGTTTTTTTTACCACTTTTTAGTATACTTTTAGGTTAATTTTTATCGTTATAGCATATATATAATATTTATTTTATTTTTTTAAATAGGCATTATTAATAAAAGTAATATTAAAAATTATCAATAAATACATCATATTTTCCCTAATAATTTTTTATATTATCTTTTCTACATTCTTAACATAAAATTGTTATATTATCTCCAAATATATTCATCTTTTGCGTTTCTTTTCATTATTTCCATTTTTTAAAAAATGGATTATACTCAATTTAATTATTTGAACCTTATAGATAAGATGAGGCTGATAATTAGAGGATCTCTTTGTATTAATTATATTTCATCTAATATATGCATACATCATATTTATTTATATTTTCATAATATTGTGCCAAACTATATGTTGTTATCATTACGATAATATGATGCATTTATATTATCATTGTAATATTTATATAATATCAAAAGAATATTTTTTTTCTTTTATATTTTAATTAATTATTAAAATTATATTATAAAATTATGTTTAAACTTATATTTAATTACATTTGATAATATAAAATTATTAATTGATATTTACATATTAATATAAATCAAAATAATATAATTGTAAAGTGTAAATAATTTGTGATATAAGTGATAAAAAAACTAAATGTTATAAATTTAAGATAGTTGGATATAAAATAAATAAATTAAATTTAAGATTAATAAATAAAAGTAGGAAAAATAATTAAAAAACAAATAAATTATATAACATAATTGAGCGACTCAAATTTGAAGGAGCACAGGTCATCTAACAAATTTGAGGAAGGAGTATATTGTACCACCTAGTGCAAACAGGGCTGCATATATCCAAATTTCAAATCCAAACCCAAACTTAAATTTTCTTAAAAATATACAAATTAGTGCATTTATTTTAATTTTTTATTAATAATTACGTAACATAAATTAATAATAATACAATTTAAAAGAAAATTATGACATAAAAATACAATAAATTTATTATTAGTATTATTTTTATTATAATCATCGTTATTATTGTTATTATAATAATAAAAAAGATTTACACTTTTTTTAAAGTTTATTTTTTTATTTTGTATTATTATTAGTTTGTATTACTTAATTATTAATAAAAAATAAAATTAGTGTACTAATATGTAAATTTTTAAGAAAATTTGGGATTGAGTTTGGGTTTGAAATTTGGGTAGATAGTATTATCCCTGCAGATAGCCTTAGTGAATATGATGTGACATTTGCGTCCAAATTATGGCTGTCTTAACTTCCAATATTTATGAAATGCATCTTCTTCTCTCTTTAAAAAAAAAAAGAAAAAAAAAGGTAGTTATAAATAATAATACAGTAAATAGTTTTTCTTGGTTTTTGTAAGCTCACCGTCCTTTTACCGCATCAAGTTAGCATTAGTTTCGACCAAGTTTGTACTGATTGGGTCAACGGTTCGACTAGTTAGTATCCGATTTACTTGTATAATTCGCATTCAGATGAGGGATGAAAATGAAGTCGGGCAAGGACGGAACTCCATCATCTTATCTGAATTCGATATTACGTTTAAATATTATATATATATATATATTAGAAGATTTTTAATTCAATTATTGTAGGAATTAAATTTTTATATCCAACTTAATCTCTAATTTTAAAATCTAATTTGATATCTAAAGTCTGACATTATTTTCAAAATCTAATTTCATCTCTGATATATATATATATAATACTCAAGACAAGTTCAGAAATAAAATATTTGAGCTCGAACCTAATCTCCAAAAAAATTTTCCAAACCTAAATTCAAATAAAGAATTTTCAACAAAGACCTTAAACTGATGAAAAAAAGTTACTTTTCTACTAGAGAGTGATAAAACCGGTCAAACCATTGGTTTTTCTGTCAAGCTTGTCCATTGGATTCCATTTTTGAATTCTCCTTCCAAGTTGGTAAAAATGGGAATGCTAGGTTTAGTGTATAAATAGTATCACCGAGTGTTTAAAAGCAATTCTTATAATTACTATATAAATATATATAATCATTAATCACTATAATAACTCACAAAATTATTATATAGATATACATAATTATCATTATATTAGACACGATCACCATAAAATTATATATTATAAGCACAATAACTTATATAATAAATATCTAAAAAAATACATAAAAACTATAGTAGCACACATGATCTCTATAGAAATGAATGGCATATACTACTAGAACTAATTATTATATAGATATACATTATCATCACATAGGTTGATATAATCACCATATAAATTAACATAATTATTCTACAAAATGGTAAAATTTTAACAAATAAATGGTAAGATAATATACTTTTTTTTACATTAGAAGTATATCAATATATGTGTTTATTTATAGAGAAAAAATCAATATATCTTGTTGTTGGCACATATAATCCCTATGAAAATGGACGTCACTTACTAGTAAAAATAATTACCATATACATATACATAACTAATATATTAATAAACATAATCACCATACAAGTAAACTTAATCACCTTGGGAAATCCCTAAAATGTTAGCATAGTAATAGTAAAATAAAAAGATTTTTATATATAGGAAGTATATCAATACGTATATTTATTTATAGAAAGAGAGGTCTAATTTTTTATTTGATAATCTAAATAAAAGATAAGTGAATTTAAATAATAATAATAATAATAATAATAATAATAATAATAATAATAATAATAATAATAATAAAGAAGAAAAGTTGATGTTTTGATGTCACACCAACATCACTCAAATATATAAAATTGCATACTCAAAAGAATATCCAATAATTTGCCTATATTTCTTCTTAGAGTTTCATGTTTTATTTATCAAAATAGAAAGACAAAGAAAAAATTAAAAATATCCCTAAAACTTGTTTTTATTTACTATCATTTTAGGAGACCCCAAATAGTCTAGTTAAAAAATCAAATCAAAACTCCTTTTCGTTTTGCCTATAATTTTAAATAAATATCATTTTAAAAATTTAATTTTGAATATAAATAAATGACATTTTATATTTACGAGCTAAAATTTAAATTAATTTTCCTACTTTATTCTTTAATATTAATCACTTTATATTCTTTCATGAATCTATCATTTTTTCTCTTTGCAACAATAATTATAATCTCCAGTAGTATTTTAAGAGGGATAATTTAATTATTTAGATTATTTTCTAAATTCTTATACCAAAAATTATAACTAATACTTATGTAAAAGCCCGGATGTAGAGTAATTATTATTTTTTCCATCTCTACCCTAAATCCTTCTTTACTGGAATTACCAAAATAGACATATTTTGATTGGATTGCACTTTTGCATGACGAAAATTGTCTATGGACATATTTGGAATCAACAAAGTTAGGGCTGATTTCATGGACTAACTATAGTCAGCATTTTTTTGGTCAATATTAATAATCGGCAGTATAGGCACTCCAGTAACATGAAGGTCCACTAATAGCATGGCATTGGTAGGTACCTCTCACATTAACCTTTCCAGCGTACTGAACCGCAGTCGGCCCAGTTTTAAGAGCGGAAGTGGGTTTAGCTTTCTCCTGATAGGTTCATTCGTTAAAGCAAGCCCATTAAGAAACACTGAAGTAGCTGGAGCAGCTGCAGGATGGATCATTAACTGCTGCTGGATTAGTTCGGTTGTTACTTTGAGGGGCCGGAAGGAGGTACCTGATCAACTTGATGTTGACGGACGGGCTAAGTCACTTATTGGGTTGTTCTGTCGGCGGGTTTCCTGGGGATTAACTTGGAGCATATTAATTTCCTATTCTATGTCCCCAGCTAGCGTTGTTCCTTATGATAATTGATACATCACCAACGGGCCCAGAGTTCTTTTCCGCTAAGGCTGTGACATTTCTGAAAGAAGAGGCAATAAAAAGAAGTCTTTGTAGTCTTTGGACATATGCATAATGTATATTTACTATTAATTTATTCAGGAAAAACAAAATGTAGAGAGACTCAATCCACACAGGAAGTAAAGGTCACTCAAACCCATAGCTAGGTCCTTAATGATTATCTAATCATGGGAATTAATCTCCAACCCACCATCAATACTACGCACACTCACACTAGCTCACGTGCACATACAAAAGTATCTCAAGCTAATTAATTTCAATCAAGCTACGATCAAACAACTGAAAGAAGGGTTAATTAATTAGCAATCGTGGTGCATGAATCTATTTTGGCACCGATCGATGGAATAGGTTGAAGGAAAGAGCAATATGAGGATTAATTAGAAAGGAGGTTAGAGCAAGCGCAACCGACGATAAGATTGTCCCCACAACCCATGCATAATGGGGTTTGAATTGAACCCAACTAGCTACAACTGTAATTGACTAGCCAAACAGGGTAACGGAAACTTAATTGTTTCCCACTGAATCGTCAAAGTAATCATCGAGATTCATCGTTGTAATCACTTGTTTGTAGTAGAAAAGGATTGGCCCAACTTTTATAGATCTGAATCGAAAACATATATCCGGAGCTATTCTCTCTCTCTCTCTCTCTCTCTCTCTCTCTCACACACACACACACACACACATATCTTTAAGGGATAAGATTCAATATGAAAACAAGAAGGGAAATGAGTAACGGCAATGTGTGGGTTTTAATGGCCTTAAAATCAGAGAAGGGAGGAATATAATCCATTGAAAATAGAGGGAGAAATTAGTGAAGAAAAAAAAAAAGAGGGCAGAAGAGAAGATAAAGAGACTAGGCAACGGTAAAGGCGTCGTTAGAGATAGGAGAAAGAAGAGGGGTAGTGTGAAAACAACACAAAATAGGAAAGGTAGCCAAGCGCACCCTTCTCCACTCACCCATACACGTCTCGCCCTCTTGACCCGTGCATGCACTACATGCACACCAATGCCCCCTTCAATGCTTCCCTGGGCATAGTCATGCCTACCTTCTACAACCACTCTAGCACCACCGTACATTCCACCATACTCCCACGCAATCCAAGTTTTTCCACTTGGTTCAATTATCCCCCTTTCCACCCTCCTTTACCTTAACTTTTCCTCGGTTGTATTTTTAAGTTCTAATTGTGTATTAATTTTTTTTTTCATGTGATTTTTCATGGATCTTGGAGGAGACGAGTTAAGCTTATGTACTTAGATATCGGTATCCATTTTAGTAATGACAAACATCGTAGATAGAGTTTTTATGTGCAGTATATATTTTTGTATATAATATCATATTGGTAATTTTGTATGGATAATGTTGTTATGATAATGTTATTACATGATATATTATAAGTGAGAAGCTTATGAAAGTATGGGTTTTTGCATTTTGTTGGTTGGTATGAATTGAGATAACTGGTATGTATATATAGCTATGGTTGTGTACTTCACGATGATGATGATGATGATGATATATTAGAGGTTAAAATTCATTAATATCGAGATTCATAAGGCCTTTGTAAAAATATGAGTACTTTGGCTATTGTAAGGGTATTATGGTCATTTGATGATAATAGGGAAGATAAGCATGGCATGATAAGTTTTGAGCATGTTATAAATTATTCCATAAGTAATTTGATCAAATGATGGTTGAATAAGACAAGTTACAAGATATGAGATTTTGAGGCTTTCGATAAGAGAATGATATTTTTGTCAATATACGTTGAATATATAATTTGGTGATTTTAAAAGGGGATTAAACTTTAAATATTCTAAGGGTGATGCTTTGAATATTTAGGATAATGATGAGTAGCATAAGTACAATAAAATAAGAAGTTATGCTCACCTTGTGAAATTTGAGTTTCTTAAGAGAATTGTGGACATTTTCCTTGGGGAATGCCCTAATAACCATGTGGTTGTGGTTGATGTGTTTTAAAATTGTGGTTTGCATATCAACATAATTTCTACATGATGATATTTATATTAAAAAAATTATAGAATAAGAGTCTAATCACTTAAAGTGAAAGATTGTGTGGATCAGATCAAATAATTGTGTATCCGCTCCACCGAATGATAATAATAGTGGCTCGAGAGTGTTATGTCATAAGAGGTGTATCGGTCTATTCCACTAGATTAAGAATAATGAGCCCCTAAACTTAACATGAATGAGAATATGATTATGAAATAAGTAGCTAATGAATAAGATATTAATCACTTAAAGTGAAAGATTACATGAGTTAGGACTAAGATGTTGTATCTACTCCACTACAAGATAATAGTGGATCACGTGCTTTTTTTTTCTTAGAGGTGCTCTAGATTGTTCTACCAGTTTAAGAGTAGTGTCCAGGAGCGTGTTGCCCAGGTATATGTGGGGTTTGTTCCACTAAATGATAATAGTGACTTAGGTATGTTATGCTATGAGAGGTGCTTCAGTCCATTCCACTGAATTAACAATAATGGGGTTTATGAACTTAATGTAAATAAAAGTATAGATCTTGTTTATATCTAATAATGAGCTCTGGAATTAGTATTTACCTTACATCGTTTTATGTTAATACGCTTGTATGCCTATTCTATAATGTAAACTTATATAATTCTATGTAAAATTGCTTTGTCTGTTTGGTTACCTTACTCAGTACATAACATACTAATCATCCTTTTTATGGGTGCTACTTATTTCCACGAGCAGACATCCTAGATTTTTTGTGGAGGTTAATGATGGCCCTTTAGATGATTTTGTCGTATATGATGCTTTATTTGTGGAAGAGAGATTCCTATATATCAAGGTTGGGCATAAAGTGATGTTATCCATTTATTGTTTTTAGTTTGGATACCTTTTAGGACTCTTTGTTCTCAATGTATTCATTTTATGTATTTTTTTAAATTGTAAGCAGAGTTATTCTCTAACTCTTATCTAATGTTTATGAATGAGTATCCTATTCTCCGTTTGTTATGTTTTATTTCATAATTATTATTGCCTTGTATTCAATATAAGGATTGTATGGTAAGCCAGACTTATGTTGAGTATGACAATAACACCCAATTTATATGGTATTATGCTTTTGCTAAAAATAAAAAATTTCAGTAATGAATTTTGGTGCATTATAAGTTGATATTAGAACTTAGGTTTTGATTACCGTATTTTGTTTTTAAATAATTTAGTTTTCAATGATCCATTATTTGGATTTATCATTCTATTTCATACTTTGAAAATTTTGATACTTTAAAAACCCAAATTAACTTGTAAAGAATTGAGAGCAGATAGCCTAGGTGGCCTTTGAACATATTTTGTGTGTAATATGTGTTAGTAAGTTAGGAATATTTATCCTAACATATTTTATGTCTCATAGTTAGCTTGCCATGGCCCTAAATGGCCATGTAAACCATTTGGAGGAGGCTTTAAAGGCCTTTATAGACTTTGTCAAGTATCTACCACTACCACCTCAGCCTTACCTACTACCATCACTATCTCTGCATTACCCATAGGAGTGTATCAGAGATGACTGGCTCTAGAGGGTTAGTGGACATCACCCATCGATCTAAGCTGGTGAAGAGAATTCGATCATCCTGAAAGGATGGATTCGAGACATGCACAAGATTTATGAGGTAGTAGATTGTCCACCTACTTGAAAGGTGAGTGTAGGCACCTTCTTTCTTCAGGGAGCCATTGACACATGGTGGGTAGGTCATCTGCAATACCCTAAATTTTCTTAGCTAAACCTAATCCCAAGTGATTAATAATGTAACCTAATTCTAATACTCGAGAAATTTATATTTTTACCTAACCCTAATATCTATTCCGGATTATTAATGCTTTAACCTAAACCTAACCTCGAATGATTTTTAATTAAATTATCCTAATATCCTAACCTAAATTATTTTAACCTAAATATAATTCTAAACCCGGTGTTATTTTATCCCACCCTTTTCCTTTTTCCCTTCTCCTTCCTCTCCCTTCTTTTGCATAAAATCTTACCTGACCATGCCTCCATCACCTACTCCCTACCCCTATCAACACATCATCATACATACCTTGTGTTGATGGGTTTTGTTGAAAAATTATGCATGATTGTGCCTCAGCTATATCCTTCCCTCTTTGTTTGTACTTTTTTGTGTGTGTGTGTAATCTATTTAATGCCCAAACTATCTCTTCCATCCCTCTAATTTTTTTTTATCAAAATTAACACCACCATCACATACTTCTTTCCTTCCTCTCCCTCCTTCTCATTATCGCTAAACACACAATAAAAAACACAACCAGCCATCCTTACTATACCTCCTTCCCTTACGCCAACAAATTCTATCAAAACCACACCACAACCATTGGTCAAAACTACCATTCCATCCCCTTTTTGCTTCAAAAACTCCCACTGAAGCCTCCTCCTTTCTCCACCATCCACCACCTTCGGCATCCTTCACCATTCCCTCACCCCTACCTTTATCCAAGATCACCACAACACCCCCACCACCTCTAGTAGTCCCCACTACAACTTAACCATCCTCTTTGGCCTCTTATACTTCTCCCCACCCCTTAGCAATGACACAAATTGTCGTTGCTCCCTCTATTCCATCGACACCTAATGTCAAACACCCCTACCTACCTTAGAAACCAACCACCAAACCACAACCCCCTTTATTTGACCATTTACACTAAAGCCAACCATCCCTATTCGGCCTCCTCTACTAGTGCGCACCGTTTAGAAACAACACAAGCTACCGTTGCTCCTCTTATATCCTCAGCACTCCCTACCGACCCCCTCCCTTTTTTCTGCAACTCTCAATCAAAGTTATAATCTTGGTTTGTTTTGGTTTTTCCTCCTTATTTTACTCTTCCTTACCTTAAACCTTCCTTAATTATATTTTTAAGTTCTAATGATATTTTTGATAATTTTTTTTAGGTGATTTACAAGAATTTTAGAAGAGCTAGGATACAATACATGCTTAAAGATCAAAGTCTTTTTCTGTAAGGATACTAGTCGTGTTTAGGGCTTTGTGTTAAATGCCTTGCATGATTATGTGTATTATCATGTTATTATTACTATGTTGTTAAGAGCATGTTTTTAATGTCATAATATGAGAATATGATATTATATGATGAAAAGCGAGTAAGTTGAGAAGCATATGATATCATTTAGTAATTTATGTATTAGGAACCCTAAGAAACTTGGTATGATATATGGTATTTTAATGTGTCTTGAATAAGTATGATAAGTGAGAAATTAGTATAATTAAGATTATGGTGATAAATGAAGGATTTGAAAGTATTGATACTGAATATATAAGGTTTTTATGAAATAAGAGATTTTGGTCACCTATAAAGGCATTTGGGTCAATATAGAATTAATATGAAGATTCTAGTATTTTAATGTGTTAGGTGATATAAAATATGATAAGAACATCGTGTAAAATTTTTCGAGTAAACAAAAATGGCATAGGTTCCACAAAATGAGGAAAGGAATTAATTTGGGAACATTAACCCTAAGTTAGCGATGTTATTATTACATGTGTGAAAATTTAGAGTTAGACCATGATTTTTGGATATCTTTTTAACATTGGTATTTTAGGAAAGTATACTAAATTTGGTAATCATAGGAGTACTATTGGAAAAGTTATGATGTAATTATGAAATTAAGATTTTGTAAGCTTTATAAATAGTAACTTTTGAGATACGGCTATTATCACATGTGTAAAAATATAAAGTTAGGTCTTGATATTTAGGTATGTAAATAATAATAATAATAATAATAATAATAATAATAATAATAATAATAATAATAATAATAATAATAATAATAATAATTGAGGAGGAAATACTACATTTGGTAGACAAAAGAGCAATAAAGAAAAGGTTATGCCTAAAATGTGAAATTAGGGTTTGTTAGAAATTATATAGATCTAAACCCTTGAGGGCGACCTGGTTATCTATTTACTTGCTTCAATTATGTTTTGTACCTTTCAAACCAATCACGAATAAGACATTAATCATTTAAATTGAAAGATCATGTGAGTTAGGCTAAGGTGCTTTAAAAATCCGTTCCACCGAACAATAGTAGTGGCTCAGGTGTATTTTTTCTTAGGAGGTGCAAGAGTATGTATCACAGGATTAAGAATAATGAGGCCCTAAAATCAAATTAAAATAGAATATTAATTGAGATAGGTAACTAATGGATAAGGCATTAATATTTAAAGTGGAAGATTACGTGAATCGGGACTAAGGTGATGTGTCTGTTCTACTGGACAATAATAGTAGCGCAGATGTGTTGTTCCTAAGAGGTGTTGGGTCCATTTTACCAGAGAATAATAGTGGCCTATGTGTTTGTATCCTAAGATGTGATCTAGAGCATTCCACCAGTTTAAAAATAGTGGCTTAGGAGCATTTTGCCCTAAGAGGTGTTGGGTTCATTCCACCAGATAATAATAGTAGTTAATGTGTGTTCTCCCTTAGAGGTACTTTAGACCATTCCACCAGTTTAAGAATAGTGGCATCCCTAAAATCAACGTAAATAAAAGAATGGATCATGTTCATCTAATAATAAGACCTGGGTCAATAATTACCGTATATTATTTTATATATCACGCATGTCTGCTTACTTTCCACTATGAATGCATGTAATTATCTGTATCTCTTACCCGAATTTATTATCAACTTACTTAGTACATAGTATATTAATCATATTTTTTATTGGCGCTTCTCATTCCTATAAGAAGATGGCCAAGATGTCTTTACGCGGGTTGATAAGGACCCGGTGGATGAATTTGCAACTTGCAATGTTTTATGTAGGGTGGAGTGACTTTCTATATTAGGGCTTTTGAGCGTAGAGTCATGTTATCTAGGTGATAGTTTTACCGTAATATTTTTTTAGACTCTTAGATCCATGTTATCCCTTTTGTTTGTATTTTTTGATATTGTACTCAAAGATAATATCTAACTCATGTTCATATTACATAGTTTCTCCCATTTTCTAATTATCATGTTTTACATTCTATTTTTTTTCTTGTAATTAATGTAAGGATGGTTTGTTAAGCTAGACTTATGTCAATTACAGTGGTAATACCTAACTATTTTGGTATTATATTTCTATTATAAACAAAAAAAATTCTATATTAAAATTTGGGATGCTAGATCACTGCGCATAAGGAGGACCACCAAAGTCCTAGGAGGGCTTTAAAATGGTGATCCGCACTAAGTTTTATCCCTAGAGCCTTAAGAATGATAAGCTTAAGGAGTTCATGAAAATGAATATAAGGAGTATGATAGTTTGGTAATACCATGCTTGGTTCACAAAGCTATTGATGTTCGCATCAAGCATAATAGCTAGCGAGTCGATCATGTTTTATCAATTTGAGCAAGGGCTATATTTCAGCATTAGGAGGATGACAAGTGTTGTGGATTTTGAGAACTTTCTCATGTTCTATGATTGGGCATATGTTTCCTTTACAATAGTTCAGGAGAAGGCTTCCATTCTAGGTAAGAGAAGGCTAAAGACACTCACTTCAGGAGGTCAAATTAAGTTTCGGTGAGGTGGAACTTCAAATTATAAGCATCGAGGTTAGATAGGTGGATAGAGTAGACATACGGGATATCCAAGACACCTAATGTGTCATTTATGTGGCTAAGATCAGCTAGGATGAGATTATTGGGCACTCCTATTCAATGAAGGACTTGCGGTTAGTTGGGGCACCAATCATTTGAGTGCCAGCATAAGTAGAGGGGTTAGTTCCATCCACAAGGTGATTAGTATCAGGAGAATGAACCACTTATACCTTAGTAGCATGCCTATCAGCAGTGAACCTACTAGCCACAGGAACAACAACAACAATAGTAGAGGGCACCTGCCCTAGAAGGTGTATAACCTAGGGAGTCTAAGGGGAGATGTTAGAGGTCTCACCCATTTCCCCAGTGAAGAGGATAAAACTAGGGTTTTAGAGGGTATCATGGAGGATACTAAGGAGGACAGTAAGGTAGGTGCTTGAATTTCAACTAGTCGGATGTGGTCACTGATATGTTTTCCATCCTCTCGTTATGAGTGTATATGTTATTTAATTTGGATACATCTACTGTTTTTATTGCTAGAGCTTCCTTTTCTCTATTTGCTATTGTCTCTATATCTATATTATTTCCTTCTAAGGATAGATTGGATTGCACCAGACTATACTCATATATGGACTTAGAGATAGGTGGGGTAGAATTTCTTTTGTATTTAGTCGAGATGGATCTAAAGGCTTTAATGTAATACTCAAGATTGATAAGTTGGAGAGGTATCGAACCTTGATAGATTGTGCTTAGGAACAGGTTATATTACAGTGACCTCAGAATGTTAGGGTCTCCTATAGAATATGCAATCCTGGGCCTACGACGAAGGTTATATCTACCAACATGTTTTATTCATTGGTGTAAAAAGGTTACCCTATATATTTATGCAAATTTCAAGAGTTGAACAAGGATATGTCAATGTTAGAGGATATTTTGGTTGCTTGATATTTTCCTAATGTGCTTTTGGAGGAGACACCAAGAATGCCAGTGTTACTCAATATAGACTTCACCATCGAGCTAGTATTAGGGGTCAAGTTAGTTTCAAAGGTACCCTACCAGATGGCACCATTAGAATTGAGGGAGTTGAAGTCACTTCTAAAGGATTTAACCACTCACTATTACATCTATTTGAGTATGTCTCCATGGGGAGCACTTTTTCTCTTCATGAAGAAGAAGGATGAGAGTCTTCGCTTGTGCATCGACTATTGGGGTCTAAACCAGTTGACGATAAAAACCAGTATCCGCTTCCGATGGCAAATGACTTATTTGATTTGCTTTGGGATGCTTCGATCTTCTTGAAGATTGAATTGAGGTTAGGTTATCATAAACAATGCATTGTCCAGGTAGACATCATGAAGTCGGCCTTTGAGACACGGTATAGGCACTATGAGTTTATGGTGATATCTTTTGGTCTCACCAATGCACCTAGCATATTTATGGACTTGATGATGAGGATTTTCCAACCGTTCCTAGATCAGTTCATGATGGTCTTCATAAATGACATTTTGGTATACTCTCGGAGTGTATAGGAGCATGAATATCATCTTTGAACTATATTGTCATTACTTAAATAACACAAGTTGTATGCCAAATCTCTAAGTGTGATTTCTAGCTTCAAGGGGTTACATTTTTGGGTTATGTGGTTTTAGTAGCAGAATTCATCATGGATCTATTAAATATTTTTTGCAGTAACCTAGTGGAAGACACCCACTAGCATTCCCAGGATTCATAGTTTCTTCAGTTTGGCCGGGGACTATAGACATTTTGTGTGGGACTTCTCGAAGATAGCTCATCCCTTGATCAACCTTCTAAAAAAGACTATTAGATTTTAGTGGAATGATGTACATGATGAAACATTTTGGGATTTGATGTGGGATGGTGCAAGTGAGGTTTGGTAGGAAGGTTAAGCTTAGCTTTAGCTATATTGGTCCTTATGAGATCCTTAGTAGGGTCAACGAGGTTGCTTACCACTTGGTACTTCCAACAGAGTTCGCCCGAGTTTACAACATCTTCCACATCTCGTAATTAAGAAAGTATATTGTAAATCCTTTCCATGTGATTAGACCCAATGAGATCGAGATTCTTTAACCTATGAGGAGGTACCCTAGAAAATTCTCAGCACCAAGGTACACTGGACTCAGATGAGCATGGTTCCACTAGTAAAGATTCTCTAGAGCTCCCATGAAGTAGAGGAGGTGACCTGAGAGACAAAAAAGGATATGTGTGACTTACATCCTAAGATTTTTAGCACAGGTGTGTGAAGTTTCGTGGTTCTCCCTCTTTTAAGGGGTTAGTACCCAGTATCATATTATCTACTTTCATAGATTTTATCACCAAGATTACCTTTCAGTACATATTTTTTCTCTTTTTCCCTAATATTGACTTTGGGGTGAAATCTCTTTTAAAGGGATAGTGATGTAATACCCCAAATTTCATCTAATATTAATCACAAGAAATTAATAGCTTAAATAAATTCTAATCTTTATTCTAGGTAATTTATATTTTAACCTAACCCTAATCCTCGATGATTAATATTTTAATCTTACCTTAATTCTTTAACCATAATTTTTACACTTACTCCTAACCATAAAATCCCACACTTATTTATCCTTTTTTCCTTTTTCCTTCTCCTTTTATTTTTTTTCTCCTTTTTCCCCTTCTCCTACTCTATTTTCTCCTTCTCCTTCTGCATCCTTGTATGTGTTTGCTTCTCGAGCCAGACCAAGATCCCCCTATCAAGCTACCCAAGCATGACCATCCCAACCATTATCTCCCAAAAATCTTGTGCTTTGTTGAAAATTTTTCCACAGCTTTTCTTCCCCGATTGTGCCTTTCCCCTCAGCCATGCACATGCTCCAAAGCTTTATGGCTCATTTAATGCCCACCTAACTTACTCCCTCCAACCATTTCCATCG
This sequence comes from Tamarix chinensis, assembly GCA_030549775.1. NCBI lineage: Eukaryota > Viridiplantae > Streptophyta > Magnoliopsida > Caryophyllales > Tamaricaceae > Tamarix > Tamarix chinensis. The sequence continues at coordinate 63,709,154 of CM060172.1, forward strand.
AGCATCGCAATCCCGAGCACCACCACCTTTCCTTCTTTCCTTCCATGTGCATCATCATTATTCATCATTAGCATCACTCGCCGCCACCAAGCACCACTATTTCCATTGAAAACCAATCACCACTACCGCCCCATCATTACCCCTTATCATCGCTCAACCATCGCTGCCCCCACACCATTCCTTTTCTTCTCCCTGTCATGCTCTATTTCATTTTTTTTTCAGGCACATGGTTGTGCACTCCTCATACAACCCACCCATGCCTCTTTTTCATGGCTTCACACAAAGCCCATTTGTGCCTTTCTTCTCTTTCATGTTTTTCGTGCACAACTGTGCACACCTTTCTCCCCTTACTTGTGCACATCTCTCCCTCTTGACTAAGTGCATGTGTTACATGCAAGCTTATGCCCCTTTGATTTTTCCTTTGGCATGGTCATGCTTCCCTTCTAGCACCACCATACATTTTACCATACACCCACACATCCCAAGCTTTTGTACTTGTTTTAGTTCCCCATTTGCACCCTCATTTGTATTTTTAAGTTTCAATTATGTATTATTCTTGTTTTCCTAGGTGATTTTTCGATGATCTTAGAGGAGATGGGTTAGTCTTACTTGCTTAGAAACTGTGTCCTTTTTGGTAAAGACACACATTGTAGTTAGGGATTTTATGCACAACATATAGTTTTATACATAACATCATATTGGTAATGTTATAGAGATAATGTTGTTATGATAATGTTATTACATGATATATTATAAGTGATAAGCTTGTGAAAGTACATGTTCATGTATATTGTTGGTTGGCATGAATTGAGATATGTGGTACTATATATAATTGTGGTTGTGTATTTCATGATGATATATTTATTAGAGGTTGAATTTCATTAATATTGGGACTCGTAAGGTGTAACACCCCCAAAATCATGACTTGAAAATTTTATTTTGCGAAAGTGATAATTACAAAATAGTGGGTGTTACCGCCACACTCAACATAAGTCCGGTCTCCTCACCTTCCTTATGTCAAGTTCTAAGGCTCAAAACAAGCCAGATCAAACAAAAGCGAGAGAAAGACGATACATAAACAAAGGTTTGTAGATAAGAGATTATCCGTGCAATAAGATCATCTAATAAACAAGTGACATAGGAGCTTGAGAAAAACAGTCAAAAAGGGCACACGAAGGTGCGATAGTGGTTTTCCCTTACACTCATCTGGTCCACCACAATATTACAAAAAAGGGGGGAATAGGGACAGGGTCCACTCACTCCCTTATTCTAACTAGTCATTTGGATGATGCTCCTCAAAAATCTTTCAGCCACTGCATGCTATGAACGTACTCCTCTGAAAAGTAATAGTATCAGTACAACTTCCTCATACTGAGTAAATCACAATGCCTCCGTAGAGGTAGCATACCCACATTGCACTTAACATACAAATAAGAAATTATAACCCAACGCATACGACCACATGTAAAACAACAATTTCATAATTTGACCCCACCTTACAGTTGACAACGTTAGTTAGATTAAAAAATTCCTAGCAAGGGTACAAAAAAACATGCTTCGAATTTCACAACCATTTCAAGGTATTAACAATCATACGTTAAACATAACAGGGAAAGTTGTTGATATTCCAAGCAATCCTACCAAGTTCAAGCCACACGTAATCCAATTGTTATAGATGTATTATGGTGGGTGTCTAATCCAGTTACATCAATTGAATATCAATTCTCAAGTGGAATACAATCCCATATCTAAGACAATGATCGTCAAGGAGGTACTACCCAATCAATTCACTCAATTCCAAGGCAAAGCTCGCCAAGGAAGCCACACGACATATCGGTCGTCCATACTAAACCTCAGCACCCAAGTCCTTAAGTATGCATACCCTCTATAGGGTGTATGGAATACCTATAGAGAATAAGTGGGCTCCTTAACCCAAAGGCCCAACTATGAACTTGGGGGCTAAATCTGAGGCACGAGATTCCTTTCCAAACTCAAGTCTTCCTCTTTAAGTGGTTAGCGTCTTATGAAATTTCAGGTTATTAATTCAAGAATACCAAGTTTCATAACAGTACAATTTAGCCATCAATCAATTAACCAAGGGACCACGAGGGTCTCCACAATAATCAATCATCCAATGTCAAATCCAAAGGACCACGAGGGTCGCAACGATTCTAAGCCAACACGACCTAAGGTTCGGCATCATGCCATAGCCCGAATAATTATCAAATTCCAACTATTCAATCCATTCATCCAATTATTTCCAAAATTATTCTGAGGCCAACACTTACGTCAACTAGTCCAATTATTCACTTTGAGTCACATTTTTGCCCTAATGACCAAAATGCTCTTTAACCTATAACTATCACATTTTCCTTCACTTGATTACCAGGTTTACCTCTATAGGATATTTGTTATGAAAATGCTAAAATAGAATAACTAACAATAATTTATCATACAATAAATTTCCTCGGTATGGCAAATGACCATATTACCCCTAAGCATGGACATAACATAGTACACATATATAACCTTAGCATGCAATTCTAGCATATCATAATATTCATGCAAATTCCACGAATAACTTTCAGATACAAATCATGGTATGTAAAATTTAAGTTTCCACCCCTAGAACATGCGACACGTAATAATCACCATTAAAACATATTTATACCCTAAAGCCAACATGATATATGTCCAAATTTATCTAAAATACCCAAGGAACACATTTAACTCATTAGTAGGTTTAGAATAAAACACGAAATTGTTTTGGTTGAACCCTAACCCTAGACATGCACATTTTTTTCTAGCAAAAATCCGCACATATTATCATAGGCATATACTCTAAATTTCATAATACTACCGAGGCATGTATGAGTTATTAGATGTTAACATGGAAACATATATTATTCTATACATCATAGTATTTACATAGAGATGAACTACAACATGCTTTCATTTTTTAGCAAAAATACAAATTATTTGATAACCTCAACCTAGCATAATTTTTATCCTAGACAATTAACCTATCATTTTCACACAAAATTCTACCATCTATGGATCAGTTGGATTTACCTCCAAGCTATGAAATTAATACCACAGAATGCCTCTTCCAAGGATACCTTAAGCAAGGTCGGAATTACCTCCATTCACACAAAAGAAAGTACACATTAGTATCTATATAGGTTGGTTGATTGTTGGTGTAGGGGTGGTGCGTGCATAGGGAAAAGGAAGGGGTTGCATGGCTAGGTGGTTGTTAGAATAGGCAGGGTGTACAGGGATCGAAGGGTGAGGAAGGTGAACAGTTGGGTTGGGGTGAGATGTGCGTGCAGGCGTGGGGAAGAGGGAAGGCTGCATGATTTGGTTGGGGGTTGGGTGCCTTGTTTGGTTGCTGCTACAGGTGCGGTTGGGGTTGGGTAGTTTTGGTTGGGTTTCCAGCATTGGTAGGGTGCACGGGGAGGGGAGAGGAGGTGCCTGCCGAGAGGGTGGCTTTAGGTTGGATTAGGTTATGTTTAGGGGTGTAATAATGATGGAGATTAGGTTAATAATTAGTTAACAAGTATAATAAATAGCATTAGACTTTTAAGAGTATATTATATACTAAGGAAGAATCCTACCCATTCCATATTTATATTAATACCATTATTATCACTATTATTATGATCATTATGATTATTGGTATTATTATTATTACTACTACCCTTTATTAATTATATTATTATTCTTACGATTATTGTTATCGATATTATTTTAAGAGTGTTATTATTACAAGACTATTGTTATTACCATCCTTATTATATTGATCATTATCGATACTATTCTTATTATTGTTGTTATTACTATTATTTGTTATTATCTTTCCTCTAATTAGTATTACACTAGCCCAGATTATTATCACAATTTAATAGTTATTGCCTTACCCACAATAACGAGACATCAAACCTAACATAATTCTATGATTATTTACACATGCTAATCAAATTTTAAGTTTTGGATATTTAAATTAGGGTTTATTAAAACGGGATATTACATAAGGCCTTTGTAAAAATATGAGTATTTTAGCTATTGTAAAGGCATTATGGTCATTTGATGACAATATGGAAGATAACCATGGCATGATAATTTTTTAGGGTGTTATAAATTAGTTCATAATTGATGTGATAAAATGATGGTTGAATAAGACACAAGTTACTTGCTATGAGATTTTGAGGCTTTCGGTAAGAGAAAAATAGTTTGGTTAATATGAGTTGAATATGAAATTTGGTGATTTTAAAAGGGGCGTAGACTTTAAATATGCTATGGGTGATACTTGAAAAATTCAGGATAATGATGAATAGCATGTGTATAATAAGATGAGAAACTATTCTCACCTGGTAAAAATTAGGTTTATTAGGGGAATCATGGATATTTTCCTCAGGTACTCTAATAACCATGCAGTTGTGGTTAATGTGTTTTAAATATGTGTTTTGCATATCTTCATGATTAAAACAGGATAATCTTGATATAAACACCAAAAAATAAGATTCTAATCATTTAAAGTGAAAGATCGCATGAGTTGGGTTGAGATATTGTGTATTCGTTCCATCGAACAATAATAGTGGCTCAAAAGCATTCTGCCATGAGAAGTACATTGGTATATTCCACATGATTAAGAACAGTGGGGCCCAACATGAATGAAATACGTAACTAATAAATAAGACATTAATCACTTAAAAAAGAATATCATGTGAGTTAGAACTGAGGTGTTGTGTCCATTCCACCTAACTATAATAGTGGCTTAGGTGGGTTTTACCCCGAGGGGTACTTCATACCATTCCACCAGTTTAAGAATAGTGGTCAGAAGTATGTTGCCTTGGTATATTTTGGGTCCATTTTATCAAATGACAATAGTGGTTGAGGTGTATTTTGCTTTGATAAGTGTTTCAATATGTTCCACCGAATTAAGAATAATTGGGTTCCTGAACTCAACTTAAATAAAAGTATGTATCTTATTTATATCTAATAATGATCTCTAAAATTAGTATTTACCTTACATTGTTTTATGTTAACACACATGTATACTTATTCTCTAATGTGAACTTATGTAATTATATGTAACCTTATTTTGACTATATGATCACCTTACTCAGTATGTAGCATACTGATTATTCTTTTCATGGGTATTGCTCATTCTAATGAGTAGATGACCCAGATATTTTTATGTAGGTTGATGATAACCCTTTAGATGATTTTGTCATATATAATGCTCTATTTGTGGAGGAGTGATTCCTATATATCTAGGTCAGGTGTAGAGTCATATTATCCGGTTATTATTTTTGGTTCGGATACCTTTTGGGACTCTTAGTTCTTAATGTATTCTTTTTTATGTATTTTTGATATTGTACTCGAAGTTAATCTCCAAATTTTATCCAATGTTTATGAAATATTATCCTATTCTTGGTTTGTCATGTTTTAAGTCTCAATTACTTTTACCTTGTATTTGATGTAAGGATGGTATGGTAAACCAGATTTATGACAAGTACGACGGTAATACCTAGCTATTTTGGTATTATACTTCTGCTAAAACAAAATTTTTTTAGTATTAAATTTGGGTGTGTTACAATTTAGAATTTACATCTACTTAGTCGTACGACGAGAGGATGAGACCCAAGACTTATATCAAGGGAGTTTTAAAAGCACCATCATCGTCGACCACCCACTATTACTATTAATAATACTCGATCATAACAAAAATTAAATTGGGTTAGTTATTGGTTCCGCCATCTATGTTCCAATAACCCCTAAACTATACTACCTAAAAATTACAAAAAATTAACAATATCCGATCTTCTAATTCTCTACCTAATGTTTCTCATCCATCATTCCATATCCATTTCTATTTCCTATTCAACCCTAAACACATGAAGCACAAAATTGTTAAGACGAATAATGAAAAATTTTGGACAATACAAATTAGGATAGAGTGTAGCACTTAATGATGTGGGGTTCTCATAATCCCCCCTTTTTGAATGGGTTTTGTCCCTAAAACCTACACAAATTCACACAAAGGAGACAAGATAAAAACATTAAAGGTGGAATGAATAGCACCATACCTTATGGGTAGGTCAATTTTGGAAGCATTGTTGTTTACAAGTGCATGAACTATAAAATCTCCATTATCACATAGATCAAGATTGTCCTTAAGATGGGTGGGAAAATTTTTCATTCACAAATGGACCCAAACAATATCTTTTGGTTGAAAGACAAGTTTATTGCGATGATGATTCGCATATGTGGTCCATTCTTTTTTGTATATGGATAGCAACAACCCTTAGAGTTCCTTGATGTTTTTGGCACATTTCTCAACATTGGACGAATTTTATTGGGATTTTGGTAGAGGGGACAAACCTAATATAGTGAGAAGGTTAAATCCATAAACTACCTCGAATAAGGATTTACCTATGATGGAGTGGATAGTCCAATTGTATGTGAATTCAATATGAGATAAATTTACTCCCCTTACTTGGAATTATTATCAAATATATCCTTAAGCATGTTTTCCAAGGTACAATTAACCACCTCAGTTTAGCCGTTGGTTTGTTAGTGGCAAATGATTGAGAATAAAAGCTTAGTGCTTAATTTCCCCCAAAGAACCTGTTGGAATTGAGAAACAAAGTTAACATCCTTGTCTAAAATGGTTTTTAAGAATCCCATGAAGTTTTATGATATGATCAAAGAAGTAATTAGCAATAAAGGTAGCATCATTCATCTTGAGGCAAGGAATAAAATGGGCCATTTCGGAATAACGATCAACAACAACCATGATAGAGTATTTATTGTGGTTCTATTGCGGGATACCCAAGACAAAATTCATGGAAATATCGATCCAAGGTTGAATAGGAATTGGAAGAGGTATGTAAAGGTTTTGTGGATATATAGTGGATTTGGCACTATGACATGTATTACAAGTAGCACAAAATAGTATCACATTCTTTTTTATATATGGCTAATAAAAATGCTCTAAAAGAATGTCTAGGGTCTTAGTATAGCCAAAGTGACCCATTAACCCACTCCTATGAGACTCAGACCCAATTCACTCCCTAAATGAGCTATGTGTAACACATAATCAATTATTATGGAAAAAATAGTAAAAATATAGAAATTGTCGAAAGCTACAAATTGAAATTTCAAAAATATTTCATAGAAATCCTCATCATTGAGATATAGTAATTTAAAATGTTGTGCCAATAGTGGCTATGCGTATATGACGGAGGCTAAGGGAATATGAAACCATGTTGTTCCCCTTCTTGTATTTGATGATATAGGGAAAGGGCTCAATGAATTCACTTCACTTAGTCTACATTTGATTTGATTTTCCATTTTAATGCTTGATGGTCAGTGTGGATGATAAATTCTTTAGGCCAAAGGTAATGTTGTCAAGTCTTGAGGGATCTAAAAAGGGAAAAGAGTTCTTTTTCATGGGTGGAGTAATTCAAGAAGGAATCTCTCAAGTAGGTGATAGGTTGACTATCCTACGACAAGACAACTCTTATTTTCGCCCTTGAACATTACAATAAATATCAAATACCTTGTCAAAGTTAGGTAGTGCTAGCACAGGGTCTTTGATGAGTTTTCCTTTAAGAGTTCAAAGGCCACTAATTAGGCTGAGACCCAATGAAACTCAATGGATTTCTTAAGAAGATTATTTGAATATAAACCGCTTATAAAAAGCGATATAAGACATGGAAACTATTAACTTGTGAAACATTCTAAGGGATAGACCCATCCTTAATAGCTTTCAAATTTTCCTCATCAACTCGAATTCCTTCTTAACTCACCAAAAAGACTGAAAACGCCATACTTTCAAGATAAAAACAACTTTTTGGAGGCATTGGATAATAAATGTTCCTTCTTAAGTATGTCTTATACATGTTTAATATGCATCATGTGGTCATTATGGCACTTGTTGTAAATAAGAATGTCATCAAATTAAACCACAAAAAGTTTACCAATAAACTCAAGCAAAACATGATCCATTAATTATATGAAGGTGCTAGGGGCATTAGATAGTCCAAAAGGCATACCGAGCCATTCTTACAAACCAAAGTTTGTTTTGAAAGTGGTTTTTCATTCGTCACCAGGTTTCATCAAGATTTAATGGTACTCACTTTTCAATTCATTTTTTGAGAAAATTATACTCCCAATTAATTTATCAAGCATTTCATTCAAGCGGGGAATGGGGTATTGATATTTCATAGTAATCTTATTGACAAATCGGGAATCAATGCATATGCGCCAAGTACAATCTTTTTTGGAACTAAGAGAATGGGAATAAAACATGGAATCATCTATCTTATGTATCCTTTATCACGTGATTCAATATCTTATAGTTTAGGCTCTTTCACCTATTAGGGGTTATCTCTGTAACTGGGACAATTTTGGATGCTAGCACTAGGAATGAAGTCAATTTGGTGTATGATCCCTCTAAGATAAGGAAGTCCACATGGTATTTATTTGGGAAAGAGATTAGAATAATCATAGATTAAATTTTGGATATCAAGTGGAAGCAATTTAATATGTTCAAAAGATATTTCAAGGCACTCTTTATAGACCATCTTGTAGACAGGTAGGTTTTGGGAAAGGGCAAGCGTGAAGTTTTTTTCCTAGCAAAGAAACTAACCTATCTTTTATTGTCATCCTTTGTCTTAGAGTTAGTGAAGCCAAATTCACATGGTGATTTGTTCTTTCTCTGATCATATTCAGCTTTAACTTTAATTTGGTCCTCTTTGACTTGGGTAAGGGAGAGGGGAGCTAAATTGTATTTCTTATCATCTTTGTGTATTATATCCCTATTATTATACCCATCATAAATGAACCGCCTATCAAATGACCAAGGACACCTAAGAAGGATATGACTAGTGTGCATATGTAAGACATCATAGAGGACCTTGTCCTCATATTGCCTAATTTTTATATTAGGAGATTTGGTCTATTGATTTTAATTTCTCTAAGTTCATTCAACCTCTGAAGTTTATGAGACTGAGGATTTATAATGATTAGAAGACTTAACTTTCAGACCAATTCCATACTAACCATTTTAACACAACTACCATTGTCGATGATAAGGCTATTGTTGACTATATTAAAAAAGCAACGAGTATGAAGAATGTTTTCTCTCTACTCTTGATCAGGCTCAATACTACTATGGGAGTTGAGAACTCTATGAATGACAAGAGCATCGTAATTAGGGTATTTGACATCAGACTCACCATTAGTGGGTTATATAGCTTCTTCTTCCTTTTTCTAGGATTCAGAAACAATATCATCTTCTTGAATTATTATAAATCTCTTACTAAGACATTGGGAGGCAATGTGCCCATGTCCTTGAAATTTAAAGAATTTGATGTTCCTAGAGTGTTCTAAACTATTGGGATTAGGAATCCCTTTCCCCTTTTTAGGAGGTGAAGTTGTGGAGGGTTTAGGTGATCGAAAGTCAAACTTAGGGAGTTCAAGGGGCTTGACTCTAGAGGGCTTTTAGTTCAAGTGTGCCCATAGAATGATTTTTACCTCTATATGTTTTTAGTTCTCTTTCAACCTTCTCTGCTAAGGTAACCAACATATCCATAGAATCGTAACTGTAGAGGTCAACTTGGTTGGCAATATCAGAATTTATTCCTTTGAGGAAATGAGATGTGGCATCTTTGTTATTCTCTTAAAAATTCAGTTTAGCAAGAATCATTTCCATTTCTTTGTGGTATTCATCAATATACCTAGAACCTTGTCTAAGAAATTGAAGCTTTTGGTGTAGTTCATGGGTGTAATGGGGTGGGATGAACTTATGTCTCATGATTTCATTAAGTTGAGCCCAAGAAGTGATAGGGGGTTCATAATTGTGATCACTATCCCCAACAAATTTCCCCCACCAACATATAGTATAACCTAAAAATTTTACAATAACCAATTTTACTTTTATTTCATCAAAAAAGTTGTAATAATCAAAGACAAGTTCAATTTTATGCTCCCATTCAAGATATGCATTAGGGTCATTGAGACCTTGAAATTTAAGGATTCTTAACTTGATTATATTTAGGATCCTATCCTCACTATGGTAATTGTCCTTATTACCTCGATTATTGACTTACCCACTATCACCCATGGATTCTTAGTTTAAGTTATCTACTTCTCATTTGTTTTTATTGTGATTTTGTTGTTGATTCATAGTTTGAACCAAATTATCAAGAGCTATCCTAGACTTAATGTTTCCAACTTGTTATGTTAATATATCAAATTTTTCAACAAGAACTCTAAGCAAATCAATAGGTAGAGTATTATTCATTCTTCATTATTTTTTTAATACAAACAAAATAATAATAATAATAATAATAAAAGGACATAGGAAAAATGGAAAAAGATAAATAAAAAAAGAAGAAAAAACAAATAAAGTAAGGTTCAAATAGCAGAATACCAAAGTAGTGAAACAAATAATGACCGATTTGTCACTATAAACAACTAAATATTGAAATGAAAAAAATAAAAAAAGAAAAGAAAATGAAAAAAAAAAGTAATTAAATAAAAAAAATGTTAGGGAATGGTATCAGTTAGAAATGCCCATTATCGGTTCGTTTAGTACCAAAACCCAAACAACAATAGAAGAACATGAAGTCAACTCTCTTATAGCACAAGTCAGTAATAGGAACAACCCAACAAAGGGAAACACACAATCATGATAAAATTGACAATGGGAACACCAAACGAAGAATGTAGGTGAAAAGAAATCGTTACCCCGTCAGAATCGTATACCGATGAATTTAAAGCCCTGGTGGTGGAGGGGTCGAAGGCCGCTAGAAGAGTCATTCTTGTCCGTCGATCCTTGATCCAAAAAAAGTTGCACTAGTGGAACCCTATCAAACAATATCTACACATAGAAAAAAAAACATTGATCGAACTAAAATCAAACAGAAAAAAAATAGGAACGATGACATCCTCAAATGCGATTAAGCAACAAGTGCTCTAATACCACATGACCCGAACCTAACTAACTATAGTCGTAATCGGCTAACTAAGTGGGATGCGAGGAATGTAATCATTTTCCACCAAATTACCAGAATCATCTCTGAGACCCATCTTCATAATCAATAGTTTGTAGCATAAAAGGATTAGCCCGACTTTTATAGATCTAAATTAAAAACATACATCCAGATCCCTTCTTATATATATATATATATATATATATATATACACACACACACATAGGTTGAAGGGAGAAGCTTCAACATGAAAATAGGAAGGGAACCTAGTGATATCATACAATTATCATTGGTTGGTGAGTTTGTTCTTCTCGATCACTGTCCAACAATAGCTACACTAGCATTAGAAACACAGCCGCAAGAAGCGAGAAGGAAAGAATGTAGTGTAAATCTTTTCATTTATAGGTTCTTTCATATACACATATGTATATGTACTGAATTAAGCTCTGATTAATACACATCCCTCCCTTTTTAAAACATAATATAGCAACCATGTACCTAATTATAAATCCAATAGAGAAACAAACATTAAAGGTTGTACGGAATTGACTGGCCAAAACAACATTATCCACAATGACAACATTGTCAATCTGAGTTAATTTACCACGAAGATGCGATTAAAACTTCCTTTATGATTATTTCCCATAATAACCTTTTTCTTTACAAGTTAAAAGCCTAATGAATGACAGAAGCAAGGCTTCTTGGTTGCAATGATAAGAATCATCGTGAGCCTTGGAAACGAGTTGATTCTAAGGCACTAGTTATTAGTATTTGATAATTTACTTACTAAACTCAGAATTCACGGTCCTACCCATATCTTAGCGTAGGGCTTTATTTGGTAAACCAATTATCGGATCAAAGATAAAATCAAATAACATAATATTAATTTTATTTCATCATTATTTTATTTTAAATTTTTTAATAAAAAAACATACATTACTAGCTACCTCCATATCTGATTAAGAATATCTTATAGTATGAAGGAGAACATTGTTTTGAAAAAATAAAAACTAATTTTTAGTTTTTTTTTTCCTTCTACATCTTACTTTATTATTTTCAATAAATGATGTGATGGAAATATTAGAATTACTTTTATCGGTTCTTAAAAAGGCACGCAATAAAACTTGCTAAAAGACACTCGTTTTGAAATGGATAGACTAGGTACTATATTTATAAAATAAGATAAATAAATAAATAAATAAATAAAGTAGAGGCATTTCCTTATTTTTTTAAAAAAATAAATAAATAACACATCACATAAAAGTAGACAAATGATTAATTGGCACGGAATAAGCCGGCGGAAGCAACGCGTTCCTCGTGACAAGAAGAATCAGCTATATATTATATGAATCTTATTAACTACAACAGACTGATTAGGAAAAGTTGATCTTATTAGTATAATAATAATAATAATAGTGGGATGAGTTCCAGGAGGTTTAGAAAGCAGGGAGAGAAAGAATCCTAAATAGGGCAGCCGGTTGCCGATGTTCTCCGCGAAACCCTCGATGCCAACATGCTCTCTCCCACCACGGCCGCAGATGCGCGTGTACATCTACTGTTCCCCCCCTCCCCCCGGGGCAGCAAGCAACCCTCCAAATGCGTTCTTATGACTTGGCAGCTGCATCATCATAGATCCATAAGTCTAGTCTGAACAGATTATAATGTACGACATTAATCAGCTGGTTTCTCTCAATATGTAGGTTTCTCGTTCTCCCTAATCCAATTAATTAAGAACAATAACCGGAGACACAGATGGCATCTCAACGTACAAAGAGAGGTATATATACGGCTGCACCATCGCCGACACGGGTGTTTTCTTTGCTTCATATATATATACGGGTATAATTTTGATTTTCTCATCAGCAAAAGCAAAAGGACCCAAAGCTCCGGAATCAGGCTGGTATTAAGTGCACCATCCCTGTACGGGCCACAAATTGTCAAATAATTCTGACTCATCGCATAAAGCGTATGAGTGGACCAAATTTTTTTTTTTTTTTATAATAAGTTTACTGTAATCCGGACCCATCTACATATCTCACCTGACGCAGGCCATCATCATTAAATTTCACCTGCAACCATCACCGCCCACCACACCAAACGCCTTCCATCCCAACCACCGCAGGCACACGCCACCGACGAACCATCACGAACCCATGATGAGGAATAAAGGAGCAGATGATCATGGGCCCTGCCGACAGAGGACGGATGAGCGAGAGATTTATTTCCTAGTATCTGCATACATTCCGCGCTTATCTTTTTTCTTCCCGCAACGTACCGGCCGATGCGTGTTTTTCTATGAAATATCACAAGCGGACCCTTTTTTTTTTTTTCCTCTGTCAGGGTGATTCAATTTGAAATCACTCGTCTCTCGACCAACCAATAGGTCGGCTCCGTAGCTGCCAAATAATAGGAAATTAGCGGCACTGCACATGGGCACAGATTTAAGCACCGTGTAGCTAGTGCCATGCCCACGTTGGTAAATAGGTTGTCATCCGAAACCGGCTCAGATATTTCTTTCACATAAATATATGCTGAGCTTAGAGTCGGTGATTCAAAAATCAAACCGGACTATATCAGGAGGATACCAGAATTGCTACCGATATAAAACTATTCAAGTTTAAAAACTGTATAAAGACCGGAAAAAAACAAAAAAGGATTAGACACGTTAATCTGGAGAATGACTAGTTTGATATAATAAATTCTAAACGTCGTTTTAGTTTTATAATAAATAAAAAAATCAAACCTTAAACTATTAACTATTAAGAGATCAGTCGGACGAGACTAAATCCCTACCGTTTAATTTTTTAAATAATTTAAATTTTTTAATCAAACTAGGGTTAAACCATAAACAAAAGATCCAACATACCAATTTTCAATTCAATTTTTAAAACACCGGCTTAGATGGACCTATTGAAGGAAGGGGGGAATGACTATGAGCCCCGTACTATTCCCACCGACAACGTAAACGTAACGACCCGCCACCGACACAATGCCTTGTCAAGAGTTTGTTTTCGGTTGTACAGCTGCCCCACCCAGTAGCAAGTGAATATATTCCCCTAAAGCCAAGGAGAGTGGTACTCACAAAAGTGACGGTTTTCACTCAGGTCCTGAAAAAACATACGACTCAATGGCTCGCCGAGGGGGTCACTTGCCTTGAGATTCGTTTGAATCGGAGTAAATTGAGGTGGCGGTAAATATTAAAAATTAATTTAATTAAAAGAAATGAAGAAAAATCGGAATGAATATTTTAAAATATCGTTTGGATAATATTAACTTAATTTAAATGAATTAGGGTGAATGTTTTAAAATTTTTCGTTTGTATTAAGATAAATAAAGATTAAAATAATAAAATAAATAACATTTATATCTTTGTATTAAATAAATAAGTTTTATTGAGGGGTATTTTGGTCCTATTAAGTCAAAAATTTACTTATTCTTTCACCTTCACCTCGGATACCCCCGAAATCGGAGGTTAATAAAAACGAGGTTAATCGAAGTGAATGGAGGTGAAACATTAACCTTGATTTATCCAAATAAAATTATTAACCTGGTATCTAAACGGAGTAAATCAATTAATTTATCTCTATTAACCTTCTTCCACCCCAATCCAAATATAGTATTAGATAAAATCAGCACGAAGTAAACTTGAGGATTGAAGCACGCCCATCCAGCGAATTTACAAGCACAAAGTCCTCACAACGAAAACCTGCCAAATGAGGTACCTCACAGAATAATTTATGTAATGAAACCCACAAAACACACTTAATGAATATAAATGACTATATATTGAATAGAACCAATGATATATTTTTTTTAAATATAAATTTTTCTTATAGGTAGTAGTACTTAGAGGTAGCAATCGGGTCGGTTCGGGTCATTTTGGGTTCGGGTCGGGCCATAGCGGGTCGGGTCATTAACGGGTTGGGTCATAGCGGGTCATTTGACTTTTGCGGGTCGGGTCGGTTTCGGGTTCAGGTCATCGGGTTAATTTGTCGGATCGGGTCGATTTCGGGTCGGGTCATTTCGGGTTAATTTGTCAGGTCGGGTTCCGCCATTCGGGTTAAGAAAACTCGGATTCGGATAATTTCGGGTTAACTTGACTGGTAGGGTCGGAATGGTTTTGGGTCATTTTCTAGTTCACATGAGTAGGTGGCTTCGGGCCGTTAAGATCATTTCATGCAATATGACGGGTTAATCCCGCTATGTCCAAGTTGTTTTGAGTTAAGTTGATGGGTCAGATCATTTCATTTCATACAATTTGACGGGTTGACTCATATTCGAATCCAGGTAATTATCATTTCATAAATCATAAATATTAGAGACAGACAATCATAAGATTAATATTGCAGATAAAAGAATTAAAAATATTAAATGCGCTTTATATCACAAATAAATAGTAAAGATATTTATAAATTTTAATAATAAAAAATATTGTGCTTTGAATCAAACAAAGATATTTATAATTGATTATAATTTATTTGATAACTTAAAATATTTAATTACTTAAAAAAATAATTTTATAAAATAAAGATGATCAAAATAAGACTATACAATGTATAATTATCATTTATTACATTGTAAATATTAGATACAATATAATCATAAGATTACTAGAAAAGATAAATGAAATAAGAATATTATATGTGTTTTATTTATACAAAGGTAAATAATAAAGATATTTAAAAGTTTTAAAAGTATTAATGTATTATATTTGATTGCTTTAAATATTTATAAATTTCAAAAGTAAAAATATTAGATGTTTATCATATATTATATTTAATTGATTGCTTAAAATATTTGATTACTTAAAAAATTATAATTTTATAAAATAAAGGTGAGCATAGCAAGAATATACAATGTATAATTATCATTTATTACATTGTAAATATTAGATACAAATACAATTATAAGATTACTAGTAAAGATAAATGAACTAAGAATATTATATGTATTTTATTTTTAAAAAGGTAAATAAGTTTTAATTGTATTATATTTGATTGATTTAAACATTTATAAATTTTAAAATTAAAAATATTAGATGTTTACCATATATTATATTTATTTGATTACATAAAATAATATAATTTTATAAAATAAAGGTGAGCATAACAAGAATAAACAATGTATAATTATCATTTATTACATTGTAAATATTCGATACAATATAATCATAAGATCACTAGTAAAGATAAATGAAATCAGAATATTATATGTGTTTTATTTATACAAAGGTAAATAATAAAGATATTTAAAAGTTTTAAAAGTATTAATGTATTATATTTGATTGATTTAAATATTTATAAATTTCAAAGGTAAAAATATTAGATGTTTATAATATATTATATTTATTTGATTGCTTAAAATATTTGATTACTTAAAAAAAGATAATTTTATAAAATAAAGGTGAGCATAACAAGAAAATACAATGTATAATTATCATTTATTACATTGTAAATATTAGATACAATATAATCATAAGATTACTAGAAAAGATAAATGAAATAAGAATATTATATGTGTTTTATTTATACAAAGGTAAATAATAAAGATATTTAAAAGTTTTAAAAGTATTAATGTATTATATTTGATTGCTTTAAATATTTATAAATTTCAAAAGTAAAAATATTAGATGTTTATCATATATTATATTTATTTGATTGCTTAAAATATTTGATTACTTAAAAAAATATAATTTTATAAAATAAATGTGAGCATAACAAGAATATACAATGAATAATTATCATTTATTACATTGTAAATATTAGATACAATACAATCATAAGATCACTAGGAAAGATAAATAAAATAAGAATATTATATGTGTTTTATTTATACAAAGGTAAATAATAAAGATATTTAAAAGTTTTAAAAGTATTAATGCATTATATTTGATTGCTTTATATATGTTTATCATATACTATATTTACTTGATTGTTTAAAATATTTGATTACTTAAAAAAAGATAATTTTATAAAATAAAGGTGAGTATAACAAGAATATACAATGTATAATTATCATTTATTACATTGTAAATATTAGATACAATACAATCATAAGATCACTAGTAAAGATAAATGAAATAAGAATATTATATGTGTTTTATTTATACAAAGGTAAATAATAAAGATATTTAAAAGTTTTAAAAGTATTAATGTATTATATTTGAGTGCTTTAAATATTTATAAATTTTAAAAGTAAAAATATTAAATGTTTATCATATATTATATATACTTGATTGCTTAAAATATTTGATTACTTAAAAAAGATAATTTTATAAAATAAAGATGAGTATAACAAGAATATACAATGTATAATTATCATTTATTATATTATAAATATTAGACGCAATCATAAGATTACTAGTAAAGATAAATGAAATAAGAATATTATATGTGTTTTATTTATAAAAAGGTAAATAATTTATAAAATAAAGGTGAGTATAATAATACTATAAAATATATAATTATCATTTATTATATTGTATATATTAGATATAATCATAAGATTACTAGTAAAGATAAATGAAATAAGAATATTATATGTGTTTTATTTATACAGAGGTAAATAATAAAGATATTTAAAAGTTTTAAGAGTATTATATTTGAATGCTTTAAATATTTATAAATTTTACAAGTAAAAATATTATATGTTTATCATATATTATATTTAATTTATTACTTAAAATATTTGATTACTTAGAAAAAAATAATTTTATAAAATAAAGGTGAGTATAACAAGAATATACAATGTATAATTATCATTTATTACATTGTATATCTTAGATATAATCATAAGATTACTAGTAAAGATAAATAAAATAAGAATATTCTATCTTTTTATCCAATAATTTTATATCATTTATTCTAATTTTTTTTCATATTCATTTCTCTACATAATTTATCTTATTAATTTCTCTAGTTATATTTATTTTATTAAAATTATTATATTTATATTTTTATTGCAATATTTTTATTAATTATATTATATTTGTATTTTTATTGTAATATTTTTATTAATTATTATTATTATAGTAAAAAAAGACTATAATAAGTTATTTTAAACATAATTTAAATTAAATAATAATTTTATATATTTTCATAAATTATTAATTATTATATATAAATTGATATAAATTAAATATTAAATAATGTAAACTATAAATAATTAATATTATAATTAATAAAAATAATTAGATATTGTAAATTTAAAATTGATGAACGTAGAATACTAAATTATATTTAAAGTAAATTAATAATATTAAAAGAAAAAATGTAACTAAAACTTTAAATTTATTGTTGTAACGTGAGATACTCTTGATACAGGGTATAGTTATTATTTGTTGGATTTTGTGGGTGATAACTGATAAAGGACACTATTATGCTCTTCTATTAAGAGTTTCTTGAAATAGGTGGATTAGTGGATGTAATGGAACACTTTTTGAAAATTATTTTACAAGCCTACAACTGGATGTTTGCCTTTTTTATTTTGGGTTTTTTATTTATTAATAATATATCTTATTAGGATATCATTAATAAATAAGAATGTATAGGATAAAATTATGAAAAATAAGTATAATTTATAAAATACTATATTTTTAAAAGCTTTAAATGAATAATAAAATATGTATAATTTATTATTATTATTATTATAATATATTTTTATGTCTGATCGGGTTAATGTTGGGTGAGATCAGGTGATTGTCGGGTCGGGTCAACGTTGGATCCGGTCGGCTCCGGGTCTAGTCGAAGCGGGTCAGGTTAATATCGGGTCGGATCACTATCGGGTCGGGTCAATGACGGGTCATGGGTTGGGATCAGGTCGGATCGGGTTTATTTTTATCAGATCAGTGCCGGATCTGGTCAATGTCGGGTCGGATGATCTGGTCGGGTTGCTAAATTTTGCGAGTCTTATTGGATCGGATTGGATAGGTCGGATCAACTTTTGTCAGCTCTAATAATACTTAAAAGTACAAAGGTACAAGCACACTAAAGAAAGAAAGAAAATTTCCCAAAAGACTACCTACGTGTCCCGACAAAAAAAGTGACAGAAAAAATTATGTGTAGGAATAATTTATGTAATGAAACCCACAAAACACATTTAATGAACATAAATGACTATATATTGAATAAAACCAATGATATATATATATTTTAAATATAAATACACGTCTTAAGAAAACGAGTACGAGGCGAGGACGGAAGCAACAGATCAAATAGAATTTCCATACGTTATTTATGCTACCTTCCCTATTTCCCAAAGAATAAATAAAGCACTGCATCAAAGGGTGGGGGAGAAAAGGCTAGAAATTTTTACTTTCATAAATTTAATGGCACCTAAACTCGTCGAGAACGGCATCTGATGCCCCATGTCGATCAAATAGAAGATGAAGCAATATCATATACCAATATACCATCCAAGCCGGTCGATTAGGGATGGCAATTTTCTCCGCGGGTTCGGGGCTCCGTCGGGGATTCTCCGTTCGGGTTCGGGTTCGGGGAGAGAATTCGGGGATCGGGTTCGGGTTCGGGAATTCTTAACGGGGATTTTTTCGGGGACGGGACGGGGACGGGTTTGGGGTCCCCATCCCCGAACCCGCCCCAAAATTTTTTTAGATATATATATATTTTTATATAATTATATATATATATATATATAATATATAATTTTTTTATAGAAAATAAATTAAAAATATAATATAAAAAAATAGTTTGAGGATCGGGGATGAGATTGGGGATCGGGTATAAAGTCGGGTTTCGGGGATCGGGTCGGGTTTTATGAACGGGGAATAAATCGGGGATTAAAAATAAATCGGGGATCGGGTCGGGTATGGGGACTTGATCCCCGCGGGGATCGGGTCGGAAAATCCCCGTTAAAAAAATATCGGGGATCGGGTCGGGTTCGGGGATTATTTTCCTTATCGGGTTCGGGGATGGGGATGGGGTCCCCGTCCCCGACCCGCCCCATTGCCATCCCTACGGTCGATTTTGGGGCCGAACCTTGAGCTTTATAAATTCCCTAATCCGGGCTCCTTCACCGGGTTTAGGTTAGGCAAATTTGACATGCTATCAAACCATCGTACAAGCTATAGGTTTGTGTTACCTCAGCTAAGAGAGAATTTTTCGGCCCGCCTGTGAGAAAAATCTGCCGGGATTGTTTGACCAATATATATGGTCCGAGCTTTCCTCCGTCATCGAATCAGCCTAGGCCGTTATAAAAGGATGGTCTTACATACACACTCAAAATTCTAAGAGACACTTCTCAAAACTCATTCATTTTTATTTTTAACATTTTACTCCTTTTTTTTGTACACTTCACTAATAGCTAAAACTGATTTCTTTTTCTTTTCTTTGTCTTTTCCTCAATTAATTACACAAAATCTAATTTTTACAACATTGAAAAATATAATAAGTGTGGATGAAGATTATGATTCTAACGATTTTTTTTAGTAAAAATAAACTTAATGAAATAATGGTAAGCCAATTTTATTTTATTTTTATAATTTTTGCTTTCGACTGGTAAGTGACCAGTCAGATTTTATACATGACGAATAAAATACCTATCATACGATTACTCTGATGGACAACTCACCCTCCAATAGTTATCTTAATTGGGCAATTCACCCGTCAGAATTACTTGTGATGAGCGACTCACCCATCTAATGTTATATATGATGTGCAACTCATCCATCAACTTACCTTTTTCAGTAAATTTCTATTATTCATTTTTATATTTATGTATTCCTAAAGATGTCATATTTTGAATATTAATTATAGAATCTATATTCAATTAATACTGCTTGGAGCAGATTATTTACAACGGATGATATTTTTTATGATCATGAGTCATTAATTGGTTGGGTTAAAAAAATTAGAAGGCCACATAATATGATTTTCGATATCGAGAGGTCAAAAAAAGGTAGGGTATGGATTCATTATGAAAGAAGATGTACTTATAGATGACAACTTTCAATAAATCCGGAAAGTGTTCAATTTACTAGGACTAAAAATTATGGTTGCGAATTCAAGATTCATGGAAGGAAAGATGCTTGCGGTGGTTGAAGACTATTGGTATAATGTGGAATGCATAACCATAGATTGGGTAAGTATTTGTAGGGGAATTCATTTTCTTGTCGATTATCTCTAGAAAAATGCAGGTTGGTAGCCGAGTTAATACAAATAAATGTCAAACCCAAGAAGATTATCTACAAGTTAAAACGGGGTGATAGGGATAATACTACAGCATTTAGGATAATCTACAATGCTAGACATAAGTTTTAAGTACAAAGCTTGATGGGGCGTACAGTCATACAATAGTTATTACACTTCATGGAAACAAACGGATACCATTCATGGCATCGTTGGTTTTCCGACTCTGATGTGGTTAGTGATATTGTATTTGCGCACCCAAACTCTATTACTTTTTTGCATGCGTTTTCATATGTCATTTTTTTAGATTACACATACAAAACTAATAAGTGTAACCTTCCTTTCTTAGAGGTTGTTGGTTGTGTTTCTAGTGGTAAGAATTTTACCATTGTCTTGGCAATTATGATGAAGGAAAAGCAATATAACTACAAATGGGTGATTTATAAGGTAAAGAAATTGATGGAGACCCATAAACCATATGTGGTGATTACTGATAGGGAATTAGGACTGACACAAATAGTGTTAAAAGTCTTTCCTAATGCAGCAATCTTCCTATGTAGATGGCACATTGGTAAGGATGTTCTCTCACATGCTATAAAAAAGTAGAAAAATATAGTAGCGGGAGAAAGTTTCCTAGGAGGTTGGAAGAAGATTATTCAAGCCGCTACAATTGAAACATATGAGAACAAGATTCTACTTATGAGTGACAAATAGGGTAGATTTTCACATCTTTTACAATATGTATACAAGACCTGGTTGAATCCATATAAGAAGAAGTTTGTTTTGGTGTAGGTTGACAAAATCATTTACTTTGACACTCATACGACCAACAGGTATAATATATTTGTTGTAAATATTCAATGTCTTTTAACTTATTAGGTGTGTAACAATTAAACATTACTTATACTTGAAAACTATAATTGTAGGGTGAAAAGTGAACATGGAAGGCTAGAGAAATATAAATATCATTATCACATATGAGTTTTAACATATTATGCCCATCAACACACTAATAAGGCTCAAAATTAATGAGGTAAAAAAAAATCTAGAGCAATCATGGGTAATTATTCCACATTACTCTACAGATGACATATTGTTTAAGGAGTTCACATTTGTTGTATGTCATAGAGCATTGGATTTGATTGAAGAAAAGAGTAAGAGGTTCAATATGGTTGGTCCTGAATCCTTGGGATATGGGTGTTACTTGAGGTTGACACATGGTCTACCATGTGCATACGAGATATTTCATTACAAACGAGATCATAAACATATTCTCATATCGGCAGTGCATACATTCTAAAAGACTTTCACTTTTTTCAAACCACAAGAAGAAATGTTTGCTTTTGATTATTCAATTGTTGATCAATCAGTACGTCTTTGCTTATAACATTATGTCTATGGTGCAAATGATGCTTGACCAATCATTATCACGTCTACAATACTATTATAATGTTATCGATGAGATTCTCGATCTTTTCTGGACAAGTATGGTAGAACTGTATGCTCAACAAAGAAAAGGAGGCCCTGGTAATAGCAACAGAGGGAACTATCAGAGTGGGAGCACAAAAAGTGCACTTATTTGGAATCACCTATAGGGAAAGGTCGATCAGGTTGATGACGTGGCAGAGGTCACTCATCCCTTGGTTGATCGATTGTGCATCTCCTGGTAGAGGTCGCTCTTCTCCTAATCGATTAGATTAAGGAAGAAATAGTAGTGGGAGGCATAGTATTAGGAGGACTCGTAGACTCATCTATGATTTCTTGTAGTCTTTTGATATTGAGCAAGTTATGCTCTCGTGGATGGAATCTTAGTGAGATGTTTTGGGTAATGGAAACTATGGGCTTAGAGCGGTTGCATTACAATTAAGAACTTATGATACCATGATAATCCTTATAATTTGTAAACCAATTTTGGTATGTATTATATTTAGTAATAATCAAATTTTGGCAATCTTAATTTTGGTTAAAGCTTTGAAAGTTTTAGAACGTTCTTCACCTTCTTTGCATGTTTTTTACGATATTCAAAGTGTTATTGGTTAATGATGCCTTAATTACCCTATGTAGTATTTAATCTTTTAATAACTATATATTTAGAGATAATTAACCAAAAAGCATTAGTAGACTTTTAGAATTAAAGATTTACCACAACCTTTGATATTTCAACATTTACCCTCATGAATAGTAAATTAGTGTGAATAGTAAAATTTGATGAATAGCAATTTATGGTAATCAAATATAATTTTTTATTTTTTAAGCTTTTGAATATAAATAACAATTTTATCAGATGATAAATAGTAAATTTTATGAATAGTGAATTTTTTTTTAAAATTTAACATGCGACATTATTTTGACTTGATTAAACTAATAGTGATTTTTAGCATTTTTTCCTCATTTGAGATTATCTAAACCTATGGATCAAGTTTTAGATCATTACACTATAGTTTGGTCTTTTATGGCATCAAATGTAATTCGTGGTGTCTGAAATGATTTTTAGGACCGTAATGGCTTGTATGCATTGTAAATGGTTTTATTTGTATTGTCTTATAGCCTTATTTAATTTTGTGATAATTTCTAGCCTTTGGTTTTATAGATTTGTTTTGTGGCTTCATGCCATAGTGTGATTTTATATCATTGGGATTCTTTTAAGTGTAATACCCCATTTTTAACTAGTTCTAATTATATGTATTTAATTACATACATTATTGTAGAACATTTTATAGGCTCAAGATTGTTTTCGGTGATTCAGTAGTAATTACGATTTTATGGCTAGGCATACTTTACTTATAAAATACTATTTATATATGTGAAATTTTAAGTTAAAACTTGTAAAATATTCTTATAAAATTTTATTTAGGTCCTAAATGATTTTAAATGTAAATATAGAAATTTTGGTTTAATTTTATTTGTGTTTGTTATCCCTTTTGAATTTTATATGTAAAATATATAATTAAGGTATGCTAGCCAAATATCATAGCATATATGTGTTAAAAATTATGAAAAATTATATTTAGGTTTTAAATGATTAAATAAGATGATCTGAAAAGTTTTGTGATTTTAGGAATATTTTTGGTATTTATGTTAGTAATTACCTTATAAGCTTATTAATTAATCGTCATTTCAATATTTTTATATATCAAAACTTGTTTTAAATTCATAAAATTTACATGTGAGTTAAAAATATTATTTTAAGGGTTTTCATAAGTTTTCGTAATTTTATGAGCTTATTTTCTATTTTTATTAATTTTATCCTCTTTATTGATCTTTCTACCATTAAAAATAATATATAAATCCTAAAATTACTATTCATGAATTAAATTAATTTCCTACACTTCCATGATCAGATTTTGTGCCAAGTTGACCATTTTCTTATTCATTCAACTAAATTTTGAGCTAAAGTCACTTTCATACACTTTTTTTTACCTATGTTAATTGTGTCACTTTGGCTTTTTCTTGCACTCAACCTTCTTCACTTGCATTCTCCATGCTTAAAGCTGACCTTGGACCTGAACACCATCACCTCCCCCATCCCTTGATTGATTGATTGGTTTTCATAACTTTATTTAAACCTAAATACACTCCACCACCACCTTACACACTCAACCACCTTGTCCTTTATCATTCAAGTGTTGAACAAGCTACCTCTCCCCCCTCTTGTGGCTGCAGATTTTTAGTTCCTCCATCCCCTAATTATACCCCATTTGTCTTTATTTATTTTCATTCATCATTTCCCTCATTTTCTCCTCTTGGTTGCTCCCACCCTTCTCTTCATTTTGGTTATTTTTGCTAAGTATTCTTAAGCTTTGTTGAGCTTATAACCAAGACCCATCCTCCTATCTTTATCCTTATTCTCTTGTTTTCACTTCTACACTTCCTTCTATCTATCCTTTATTTATTTTTAAATAAGTAAAGAAGGTTAGATTTTTGGTTAAATTATGAAGTTGTCATATTTTGTCTTCTCCTATTGTGTCTCCATCTTTCGAAGGTGCTGATATTATTTTGGGAATTCTTTGTGTTATTTTTCTATTTGTGCTTGGAAATAGGTAACCCATATGCTACTACTAAATATATAAAAATCATGTGATAGCATGTTTAAATTTTCTTATGTTGTGTTTAAGTGTAATTTATGCTTTCTTATAATCTCATAAAAAAAAGTATGCATAAATTATGTATTGTTATTAATTTCTCTAAGTTTGTAACCATGTATTTTTATGCAAGGGTATATTAAATTTATGTATTTTAAATATATTTATGATAGCATATTAAAATATGGTTGCTTGTGTTAAAATAATTATGCATGATGGCGGTTTTATGTGTTAAATGAGCTTAATTATGTTTTAGGGGCAAAATGGTATTTTTGTCACTCCTAAAAATTTATAGAATTATTATTTTATATTAATGCAACTATTTTAATGTTATTTATTCATACCATGAATTTCGCTTAATTCTAATAAAAATTGGTATTAAAGTGGGAAATTATTAAGTAAATAACATATAATGGCATTTTGGTCATTTATGACTTATTATGCCTCAAAGTGTGAATAATTGGAATAAGATGACCTTAATAGATTCCTAGGTTGACCTTAGAGATAACTTTGATTTTTTTTTTAGATTGTTGACCTTACGATTGACTTAAATAATTGGAAATAAAATAAAAATATTTAAGAATGAAATTGGAATCATTGTGCATTATGTGATATTTTATGATCACCTTTTTAAAAATTTTAGTATTTAAAGTGGAAGACCTCGAGATTTGGGAATGGTTTCTCTTTAGGGTTAGCTACCCTAAAGACGAGGTAGGAGACCTCAATTTGGTTTGGTGGTTTCATCGAATGCCTCGGCGTTTTGGCTAAGGCCCTAGTCTACTCTATAGGTAACCTACGGGCCCTATAGGGGGTATCAATACTTAAGGATTATGTGTCCTAGGATGGGAGGATATTGCGTTGCTTTATTACACAAATATGATGGGAGTATTTTTATTTCTCTGGGTTACATGTTGGGAGGATATTGTGTTGCTTTAATGTGTCGGTATGACCGATGTACTTTTATGTCTCCGGGTTATTATTGTATCCCCTTGAGTAATTAAAATATAAATAATAATTGTATAAGGATTTAAATGGATTATTGTGATTTGTCGATTTGGTAGTTGCCTCTGCGCACTACTTGGTTTTAGTATGTTGGTTTGATAGTTGCATTCGTGTACTATTTGGATTTGGTGTATTGGTTGGCAATTATCTCGGTAATTTCCTTATCATGTTATAAGTGGAATAGATGTGATTATCGTGAAAGGCCTTAATTATGGTTTGGTGTTTTTCTTTTCATGGAACACCCTCGGTATAATTGGATTAATGAAATAGTTGTAATATGGTTAAGTTTGATGTGATGGACATGTGACATATGGTATGATATGAGTTATGGTATGAATGTGGCACTTCGCTATAGTATGTACTATTTAACGTATTATGACATGATACTTTGTGTTACCTTTTATGTGCTCCATGTAATATTTACATGCTTAGTATTGTATATTGGTTTACTCAGTACCGGTGTACTGATAGGTTCCGTTTTATGGCCCCTGCCTATTCCATAGGTAGTCTCTACCTTGTAGGAGTACTTTAAGGGTACAACTTGATGGATTTTGGTAGGGGTTGAGAGTTAGGACTATCTGGTGTCCATTCCGGCATCTTTTGATTTAGATATCTTTTGGACTCTTATGTCCCCTTATGTATTTCTTTCCATTGTTAATTGTAACTATTTTGTTTAATCTTGTGTTATCAAAACAATTTAATATTGTAATGAAACATTTCTCTTCTTCTTATCTATTGTTATTCTTAAATTAAGCGGATAAACGTTTTAACCTTAACACTTAGTGTAAAAAAGGTAGAAGAACCAGACTTATACTAAGTGTGGTGGTAACACCCTACGTTTTTTATTGGCTTAACTTCCACAATAAACTCTTTTTAAAGAAATTTTCAACTGCTAAAAATGGAGGTGTTACATTAAGTGGTTTTGATATTTAATAAGATTTGACTTATCTTATGTGGCTGTGTTGTGGAGGTTATGGTTGTATGCCTAACCTTAGCCTTTTATATCTAGTTATTTGTGAACCTGAGTCGTAAAATTTGGGAAGGACTTTTTTAGCTATTATATGTAGATATATATGTTCCTTGGTAAATAATAAAATAATTTTGTATAAAACACTAATTATTATAGTAAAGATATCGAATTCGGGAGAAATTTAGGAAAAAGAGGGCTATGTGTGGCTAGGATCATCAAATAAGTATACAATGGATATGTTAAAGGATAGAGGAGGTGGTAAATTCGGGAAATGTGTGGAAATAATCTAATAACCCAAATATATAAAAATTTTGGTGATAGAAATTGATTTGGAGTTAAAAAATAATTAAGGTAAACAATTTAGGGTAAAAATGTCTAACTCTAATTTAATGTAGGGGCTACCCCATTCAATTGCTAAACCCCCTAGATGAATGGTCTCTCTACTTAGTGTCGGTCAACCATGAACTGCTGGTTGGCTAAAATGAAAGGTAGGGTTTGAAGGGTAAAAGGTTAAAATGGAGATTCAGTGGTTACCATAAGATGATTAGTAAATGATAAGAGGTTTGTGAAGGATGAAAAGACTAATCAACCAAAAATTAGAGTTAGAAAAAATCATAGCATTACAATGGTGGTCATTGGGTTATATATATGTATAACACGTGAAATGGTGGGTTAAGATGAGGTAAGGGACTTTGAGTATAAAACACAAGTCAATAGGACAACGAGGAAAGAAGAAAAACAATGAACAACTAATTATTTTTGCTACTACTTGAAATGATGGAGGGTTAGTAGGATTTTTGATCAAAAGTAACTTTGTGTAAAAAAAAAGTCTAATTAATGGAAACAATATCCTAAAAATTTTGAAATTGTTTCTATAACCCTTAAAAGGTGTCTTTGATCTATAAATATCAAAGTCATAAAGTTTCATAAATATTTGATCAAGTTTTATAATCAAAATAGATATGAAACAAAAGTTCTGATTGAACCAGTTAACTATTTTTCGTGTATATCAATACTAGTCTTGGTGGACCCAAAAAGACATAGCACGAGAAAATTGATTGACTTGTTTTGCTTTACCATTCATCTAGTCTTCTAGTTTGAAAGAATTTTTTTCTTAAAATCATTTAACTTTAAAATACTTTTAAAATGAATTTGGTTTTTATATGTGGGGTATTTTATATACAGTTTACACCATATAACCTGTGACATTAACATTTTTTAATATATAATTTATGTTTAGTTTGGTTTATTGAAAAACTATATCATAATATTTCAAAAACAATCTCTATAAAAAGATATTGGTATTTTTATATTTCAAATAATAGAAATTATGATGAAATACTCTTACAATAATAATAAATTGTTAGTTTTTGTATAATAATGATGCTATTTAAGTAGAGTAATGGAAAAAGATATATATACAACACCATTAAAAGATAAATACAATAAGTTGAATGATATGTACAATGAAAAATGTGTATTTAAAGATATTACAATAAGTTGAATGATATGTACAATGACAAATTTTTTTTTTAAATATTTAAAAACATAAACATTTTGGGTATATTCCCAAAACAATATAACAATTTTTTTATATTTTCCGCAAAAACATAAACATTTAGAATTGTTTTACCATTAAAGCATAACATTTTAAAAACTTTAAAGTTTGGGAAATTTTGGTCATTTTTTATTTATGTCTTAATGGAAATAAAGTATAGATGTTTATGCTTTAATGAAAATAAATTTTAAATGCTTATGCCTTAAAGTGTTGTTAGGTATGGGGATAATATGAATGGAAAAAATATCCCCTTACTTTGTATCTTTTTATATCAAGTGTTTAGAAATAATAAAAATAATTTTAATAAAATACTCATTTTAGTTCAAATTAATATATAAAATGGGTATTTGTTAGAAAAAAATTTATTTTATTTCAAATAGAATAAATAAGACATGCAAGAAATAGGGTAATTTTTTTACACCTATTACCCCTATACCAAAGAAGTAATAATTTTTAAAATTTTAAAGCATTCATATCTTAATAGGAATAAAGTCTAAACATTTGTACATTTATAAAAACAAAATTAAAAAATATTTATGGATTTATGGAAACAACCCAAAAATATTTACTCTTTTAAATACATTTTTGTCATATATTCAATAATAATGAAAGATCATGAGAGTATTATTAAAATTTTATAGTGAAATTTAGTAGAATAAAAAAAATATTTATGATAACGGTAAAAAAAAAAAGGTATAATAACGATGGCATATATGTACAATAATAGTGAGAATAATGTTCAAAATTAATAGTAAATTTTACGGGGAAAGATTAACATAACAAGGATAAAAAAATTAGAATGATAATAGTAAAATATGAGTATAGATGGGGTAAAAACTTAATAAAATTAAGATAAAAGATCTAAATAATAATGACAAAAGATTGAAATAATAATGATGAAATATTAGTAAAGTTGTATTGAAAGATCAACATGCATTGAAATATTATAATTGGAATAAAAAAATAACATAATTAGAGCAAAAGATTGACATAATAAATATGAAATATTGATAGAATTGAAGTGAAAGATTAAGAGAATTAGAATAAAAAAATCAACATGATAATGAAAAAATATTAATAGAATTAGAATGAAGCATAAGATTAGAAAATTTAGAGTAAAAGATATCCATATTGGTTCATTAATCGAATGATAAAAGAAGATAATAATAGTAGAGTAGTAGTGAATGTATAAATTATTTTTTTAGTCACAGCCATATTATGACAAGCGTCTACGTACAAAAAAATATTAGAAATATTATAAAATGCACTTTTAATTGTTTTTAATATTTCTAACTAAAGAGGTTATGATTTTTTTTTAAAAAAAAAATCTAAAATAAAACAAACAAAAAATAATAGTATGTAATAGGTGATAGAGCGCTGCACCATGTTTAGTGACGGCAGTGGCAGATCATTACAATACAACAGCGTGTAAGAAACGTTGAAGAGATGTACCATAAAGCTGAGAGGCAGGTCCATTGCAATACAACAGTGTGTGAAAAACGTTGATGCATGTACCATAAAGCTGAGAGCCGAAACGTCCTAGAGAAGCCTCTTCCAGCCGAATCTTGTTAGATATTATTGTGATTTGTGACTGAACTGGCTTTTTCGCCTTGGAAAAGGAAAAGCAGAATGATGCACTTTAAGTGCGCCCCAAATCCGTCAATGGCGACGCAAATGAATGAGTGAAGGGTGGACGAAAAAAATTGGAAGAATTATATATATATTCCCTTTATGGTACAACAGTACCGCGTGCCGTGCATGCTAAAAATTAGAGGGCTGATTTGATATCAAAATAAGATATGAACAACGAGACTGTCTCATGGCTTAATCAGAAATTATCACACATATTTAAGTAATATAATTATAATATATATTCATTATATTTTTTTATATATTTATAAAAATATATTAAATATATAAATAATATATCTAAAATAAATTAAGAGAATGGTTGATGGACTTCTATTTATTGATTGGATTATCGTTCTTGTTTTGTTTGCAACCTATATTCAATTGAATTAAATCAAATCATATTAAAATTTTGGTAATCAGACTACAAAATATGGTGATGGTTTTTCACGTATAAAGCTAATTGTGGTGTAGAATAAGTAAATAGTATAATTTTTGTTCTTATTTATTGACAGTTTTCTAACTGTGGGCAAGAACAACGAAAAGAACATTAACACATATACAAATCTTTTTTTTTTTCGAGATACAAATACTGTTGAAAGTTTAGCACTACTACAGCATAAAAAAATATATATTGTATTTAAAATAAATAAATAAAAGAAATATTATTAACGAGTAATAATACCAATAATAAGGTAATATTAATAATTATGTATATTTTATTAATAAAAACAATAGCAAAAGATGAAAACAGAAAATTTATCAATTTATTTGAATTTATCAAATTTAGAATGTGTACTTGACAACTACGTATATAAAACTGATGAAATGACCATTTGTTTATATTTGTTGATCACTTATGAAGATATTTATTCATAGATTCTATGGCGTAATTGGTTATCATATATATATATTAAAAAATATTGATATGATGATATATTTGTTATTAAAAAAAACTTTTTTTTATTTTAACAAATAGATTATCTTTAATTTTATATGTTAAAAAAATTAATAATTATAACAAACTACTATGGAAGTTTTCTACTATAAATAGGCACGCATATTAATATAGTAAGAATATAAAAAAATTATGGTGAAGTATGAGTATAACAAAGGTGAAATGTCGGTGCAAATATTAATAACAATAAGAAAGACAATTATAATGAAATATGAAAGAAATTATGATAAAATATAATAACTTAATTTTTTTTAGAAAAATGATAATTCTTAGTAGTGAAATATAACAACATGCACGATGAAACAAACATGAAGTCAACACTAGCGAAAAACTAACATAATAGTAGTAAAATATTAACATAATAATAATAAAATATAGCTATAATTATAATAAAACATAATAAGTTAGTTGCCTCATAAAAAGTACAACTAACATCGATAAAGTATAGCAACAATTATGATGAAATTTGGAAGCAACTACGGTACAATATTGAGATAATTATAGTAAAATATAAAGGATACAATAGTGAAACATAAACATAACAGTGGTGATATATAATATTATAATAGTAAAATATGCACAGTTTTTAAATTAGACCGGAAATCAATCTTGTGAACTCTTGGTATATGGTCCAACCCGTCTAGCTATAGTTTGATCGAAAATTTCTTTTATTCAAAAAATGTCGAGTATGTCGTCGATATAACTCGATCTGATCCCGGTTCAACCAATGTGATTGAATTAACCTAGGTCATTCACCCTTAAGTTTTTTTTCCTCCCTAAAACTAAAACTATAAAGTTTAGTACGAAAATGGTCAATCGGTCTGACCCATTTTTGTAGATAAATACTTTATTTTTAAAATAGGATAATTATGTGACAGTGGTCACCCCATATGGCCATATCTAGTTGGACAAGTTCAACGGATCCGACTTTTTATTTATTAAAAATATATAAATAATTATAATAAAATATGATAAGTTAATTTTTTTCCAAAAAATAAATCACAATCAATATGGGTAAAATATGATAATAATTATAATGAAATATAAATATAACTATAGTGAAATATTAAGATAATATTGGTGAAACATGATTATAAAAGTGATGAAATATAAACAAAATAGTGATAAAATATAAATATAAAAATAATAAAACCTATTCTATTATAAAATATTATAATAAAAATAATGAAACATAACTATAATTATAATGAAACATATAATAATATTTTATATAATATTTTTTAAGTTGGAAGTACATCATTATAAATATCTATTTGTAAAGAAAATTTCTAAAAATAAAATGATATAATTTTTTAATTTTTTTAATAATTATAATTTGAAATAAAATAACTTAATTATATATATATATATATATAAATTGATCGTTATTTATTTGCCTCTCTTTGCCGACCGGTGACCACTTGCGACTTGCGAATCACCGATTGGTTGTATTTTATTTGGAAATTAATTCAAACTCTAGATTTAGGGAGCCGAACTAGGCTCATAGGGTGCAACAAACCAATCAAATACTAGGCGCTAACTTGCAAGTTGTTGTCGTCCATTGGTTAGTGGTTACTCAAAGTGGGGACCGGGGAATATACGTCCAAATATATCTAATAAAATATACTATGAAAAAAAACAATTAATTATCATAGTTAATAAAGTCATTAAGTATTATTATCACAAGCTAAAATTTGGTAACCTTAATTTCACGTGTTTAATGTTTTATTTGAAATATAATATCTAAATCTTAACTTAATTAATAATATTAATAATAGGGCCAGCAAAAATAGTAATATTAATAATAATAAATACTAACATTCATAGAATAGAAACCATAGTATTATCAAGGTTAAGGCTAATAATAGGATTAGTAATAAAAATAATAATATAATAACAGTAACATTAACAAAAATAATAACATTGCTAAGGATAATACTAATAGTAGTAATATTCGAAATAATGATATATATATATGGATAAGGTTTTGAATTCTTTTACAAAAGTAATAATAGTAATATACTAAGGCTAGCACAACTACTAATAATAATAATAATAATAATAATAAATGATAATCAAAATAATAATAAAATAGGGTTTTGTCCCCACATAATAATAATAAGATTAATATTCCGAGGCTATAAATAATAATAATAATAATAATAATAATAATAATAATAATAATAACAATAACAATAATAATAATGATGATAATGATGATCATGATCATGATCATGATGATAACATAATAATAATAATAACAACAATAATAATAGTAATATTCATTATATAATACAAATAAAAAGAATAATTTTTACATAAATAGGACTTAGGGGTTGAGAGGGGTCAGGTACCACCTAGGGTTGGTGGTGACCGGCGGCGGTACACGACAGCGGAAGTGGCAGAAAAAAGGTAGAAAGTTGGGTGTCTAGGGTAGGAGAGGGAGAATGAGAGTGGAATTTGAGGTGGTGGAGGATGCCAAGGTGGAGAGGGTTGGAGTGGTGGTGTTGGCGCAGCCAAAGGCAGCTACGCAAGTAGTGGTGTTGTGGTGGTCGAGGGTGGTGGAAAGGGATGAAAGGAGGAGGAGAGGGAGGTAGGGAAAAAGGGAGGTATGGAGAGGTAGAGGAAGCTGCCCTAGTTATTTTGGATGGTAGAAGGGGTGGTTGTTGTGGCGGAATCGGTGGCGGACAGTTGTGTGAAGGGTGGCGGTGACCGTGCTGTGTCTGATCAGGGAGTGAACTTTGCACGGCCGGGGTGGCTCATGTAGGACAAATCAATGGTGGTGGAAGGTGTAGTTTGGTGGGGGTGATGTAGGGAGTGATTTGGTGGGTGGTTCGGGCGGCGGCACTGGACAGTGGTGGAGCAACGGGCGGCTAAACAGGTAGCGACGATAAGAGTTGGGGTTTTTGGGTTGAGGGAAAAAAGAGTTGAAAGGGGGTTGGTAGAGGGGTATTTATAGGCTAAGGATAAGGGGGAAGAGGGAGGGTCAGCAATAGACGTGCAAGTCGCCCGCCGATGGCCTATGGCTGGAATAGGCCTGCCATTGTTGCAGGTCTGGCATGCTCGGGAAGGAGAAAAGGAGGGGGAGAGGGGAATGTGTGAGGAGAGAGAGGGGTTGCGAATGGGTGGAGGAGAGAGAGGGAGTGTCAAAGAAGGGGATAGGGGTGGCAGGCAGGCGTGTGATGGTGCAGAGGCCACGTGCTTATGCTGGGAAGTGGGATGGTCAGGCAGCGGGAGAGAGAGAGAGAGAGACAGACAGAGAGAGACAGAGAGAGAGAGAGACAGAGAGACAAAGGATAAGGGAAAGAAAGAAAGGGGTGTGGCGAACTAGTCTAGGGAGAAAAGGAAGGAACCAGACCAGGGCTGGGCGATGGGGGAGGAAGAAGGAAGGGCATGCGGGCCTAAAGGAGAAGAAAAAAAAAATTTTGGGCCGTGAAGGGTTGGCCAAATCGAGGAAGAGGGAAAAAGAAAAGGAGAAAGAAGGGGAAAGAAGAAAAGAAAGAAAAGAGGGGGAAAAGGAAAAAGGGAAAGAGAAAAATAGGCGGGTTGGGGTATTTAGAATATTTTGGTATTTTTAGATATTTAAAAATAATAATATTTTAATAAAATAATAATTCTATTCCCTTTTTAAGTTAATTTAAGATTTTTGAGAGATTTTTCCTAAATTTCATTTTAATTAGCAAAACACCTTAATTTTTTCCAATAAAACTATTTATAAAATTCATCTTGATTTTGCCTTAATTACCCCCTCTTATTTTAATAAAATAATTTATTTAATTAATTTTCCTAATAAATTCCTAAATTGTCATAATTCTCTAAATTAGGGTTTTAGGTATTTCAACGACATCTCAGATCTGCGTAGCTCTTCTGGAAACTCTGAGCTACTATCATCCTCTCTTGAATCAACTAAACTTGCTAAGTCGTCTTCTCAATCATCTTTGGTCCAAGTACAATAGTCTCACTAATGTTGATCCAACATAAGGGTGTCTGACACTTACATCTATATAGGGTTTCAAAGGGTGTCATTCCAAGTACATATAGTGTTGTTGTACAATAACTCAATCAAATGTAAATGCTCTTCCCAACTTCCTCGGAATTCTTACACGCAAGCTTGTGGCATATCCTCTTGTTTGTATCAACCTCTCAGTCTACCCATTTGAAGCTAGGTGAAAAGCGGTAATCACCCTTAATCTTGTGCCTATAGCCGTCTACAACTTTCCCCAAAAGTGCAAAAAGAATCTTGAATCTCGATCAGAGACTATGTCGGTAGGTGTACCATGCCTACTCACCACAAAACACATATATGCATCGGCCAACTGATTTATACTCTAAGTTGACTTCATCGACATAAATTCTGCTGACTTAGTCAACCTGTCAACAACAAACCACATTGTGTCAAACCCACTACAAGTCCTCGGTATCCCATTTACAAAATCTATCGAGATGGAGTCCCACTTCTACCTCAGAACATCTAAAAGTTGAACCAACCCTATAGGGCTCCGATGCTCAATCTTAACCTTCTGACAGGTTAAACATCTTGACACAAACTCCGCTACTTCTGGCTTCATGTGAGGCCACCAATAGATCATCTTAAGGTATTTGTACAACTAATCCCTCTTGGCTGGACAGAAAACGAAGTATAATAACCTTCCTTTAAAATCTAGTGCTTCAGATTAGCATAACTCTAAGGTACACATCAACGACCCCTAAAACGAATGCTACCATCCTCATGAATCTGAAAACCCTCAGCTTGTCCATCCTATAGCTTTTGCCAAATCCTCTTGAGTTTAACAACCCTAGGTTGTCTTACTCGAATCTCATCAAAAAATATTGGCGTAATCATCAATGCACTCATTAGGATCTCTAAGTCACCATGTTGGATCATCTATATCCTCATATCACCAAGCTTCTCTGGCAATTGACTAGACACCACAATAGAACTCAAAGAGTGTGATTTCTTTCTAATCAAAGCATCTATAACGACGTTAGCCTTACCCTCGTGGTAGGTTAACTCTATATCATATTCCTTCACTAACTCTATTAATCTCCTCTGCCTCATATTCAACTCCTTCTAAGTGAATGTGTACTTGAGGCTCTTATGCTCGGTGTACAATTGACACCGAGTACCACATAAATAATGCATCCAAAATTTCAATGCGAAGACAAATGCGACTAACTCTAAGTCATGAGTCAAGTAGTTCTACACATGCTACTTCAATTGTTGAGAAGTGTAAATCACTACCTTACCATGCTACATCAAAACACATTCTAGTACGTGCTTTGATGCATTGCCGTAGACCTCAGATCTATGTGATCCTAATGGTAGATTCAACACTTGTATCATAGTCAACTGCTGCTTTAAATCCTAAAATGCTCTCTCACAGGCGTCACCCCAATGAAATCTGGTTGTCTTCTTCAGAAGGTTTGCCAAAGGATGACCTACCTTCAAGAAGTCCTGCACAAAATGTATGTAGTATTCGAAGAAGCTTAGGAAACTACGAACCTTCGAAATGCTAGTGGGTGCCTTCCACTCAGTGACTACCAAAATCTTTGTTGAATCCATGACAACTCCTTCTACTGATACCATATGACTCAAAAATGCAACTTCTTGAAGCCAGAACTCACACCTAGAGAGTTTAGCATATAGCCTGTGCTCTCTAAGGAGTGACAATGTTAAATGAAAATGCTACTCATGCTCCTCTCTACTTTAAGAGTATATCAAAATATTGTTAATGAAGACCACCATAAACCGATCAATAAACGGCTAAAAAATCCATTTCATCAAATCCATGAATACGATAGGCGCATTCATGAGCACAAAAGGCATTACCATGAACTCATAGTGCCCGTATCGTGTCTTAAAAGGTCATATTCATGATGTCTGCCTTGCTGGTGCATAGCTAATGATAACTTGAACTCAAGTCGATATTTAAGAAGATTGAAGCACACCAAAGCTGGTCAAATAAGTAATCAATCTTCAAAAGTGGATAGCGGTTCTTTACCGTTAATTGGTTCAAACCCCAATAATCGGTGCACAGACAAATGCTCTCGTCATTCTTCTTCACAAACAAAACTAGTGCTCCCCATATAGACACACATGGGTAAACTTACCCATGCTCCTAATCAAAACTACATGTAACATGTCATAAATCAAGTGATGCATTACTATGTGCTAAGTGTTTGAATAAAGATCTAATAA
The DNA here is from genome assembly GCA_030549775.1 of Tamarix chinensis. Taxonomy (NCBI): domain Eukaryota; kingdom Viridiplantae; phylum Streptophyta; class Magnoliopsida; order Caryophyllales; family Tamaricaceae; genus Tamarix; species Tamarix chinensis. The sequence continues at coordinate 63,746,700 of CM060172.1, forward strand.
TACATTAATACTCAAAGTAAAAGATCACGTGAGTCAAGTGTAATACCCTATCTTCAAAAATCGAAATTATAAACTAGTAATTATGTGTATTGGTCATAATAATTATTGTAAGTTGTTTTATATTAAATATGTTATTCATATATGTATTATTATTATTATGATATATTATATATATAATTTAATTAGGTTAAATTTGTTAGAGAGTGAGTTATTAAATTTAAAATCTAATTTAGCCTTCAACCTATATCCATTATGTTAGGTAATCCTAACTTAGGTAATTAAATATTTTTACCCTAGTTCTTCACCTAAATAATTACTTTAACTTATGCTAGATTGATGGGTCACTTCCCCATCCCTTTCCCAACTCATTTTACTCGACACCTTACATGGCACCATACCTCTCTATCTTCCATGTGTTCCCTCTTCTTGTTTTGCTCCACATTTTCGCTCATGCCACCGCCCATATAAAACCTTCAACCTCCTTATTTTACGTCGTGCATTAACCCTCGAGCAAGCCCTGCATTCTCATCTCCTTTCCCCAACCTCTTGCAATCATAAAAACTTCCAAACTCTCTATTTTTCTCTGTTTTGCTTCGCTGTATTTTCACCATCTTGCCTTAGCTTCGGCCACTTCCATCAATACCTCACCCTCACCTTCGGCAAATCCTATAGAAACCACCCCACAACCAATGTGCAACCTCACCAAAACCCCCCCAACTCCCTTTCCCAAACTCACCAATCCCTCATCAGTACCTTTAGCTAAAGCACTAGTCCCTTCCTCTTGGGTTCGACCACTTCCACCGAACTTACCCTTCTTAATACAACCTCCACCACCGAAGCCCTTACCCAAGTTGCACACAAACCCAACGATCACCCCTTTCCCTTCAGCCAAAACTATCAATTCTCCCCCCGTTATTTCACCTTTCTCCATCAAAGCTACCCCTTCTGAATTGGCCATTCTCGTCGTTCCTATCCCTAGCAACGCATAGCTTCACCATTGCTCCTTCCCCTCTTCTCGGTAACTTCAACTTATTACTCCTCCTTTTGTCTCATAAGTTTCTTGATTCCTTGCCACTTTGCTTCGGTTGATTAGTTATCCTTAAATTATTTTAGTAATTTTAGATTATTATCATGTTATATTAAATGCTAATACATATGTTACTGGGTGTTAATTTCCTAGGTAATCCTTAAAGATCTTGAAGGAGACAATTTTGTACTTTTTTTGGTGTAAGATTGGATTTAGGTAAATCTAATCACTCATAAGATGATAGAAATTATGTGCAAGCATGCTAGGATTTTTTAGACCTATAATCATGCTAAGGTTATTTATTTTTCAAGTATTACGACATGCATGATAAAATGATAACATGTTAAATGAATGATACATATAATTGTTGTAAGCATGAGTATATGTTATATGATTTACATACACATGTATACAATTTTGTTAGGATTTTCATTCTTATTAAGTTATGATTTAAATGCCATGATAAATATCTCATGATTACTAATTCATGGTAGTTAGGGTTATGATGATTTGCATGGAAGTATATACACATGCTTAGGATTAACTTATGATGAATTTTATTCACATGACCTAAGATTAGAGATATTTTCCTACATGTACCGTGATGATAATTTTCCTATGTAAATGTTGTATTATGCTTTAAATAAGTATGTACATCTACATAAAATATTTGATACGTAAGAGTTGCATGATTAGGTTTTTTGTAGGCACAACCCACTAAATGTATGAAAAGTGAAAAATATAGTTAACCGCTAGATCACAAAGATTATCTACATGTTAAAATAATGTGAAACATTGCCTTTTATCCTTTTCATGATAAATTTCTCATATTAACAATGTTTGGTACACAATGAATAAAATGGTGAAATTAGGGTTCAAAGGGCATTTTGATAATTTTGACCTAATGTATCTTTTGTGAAAAGCTGGATATTAGAATGGCCTTATAATTTTTATTAGTTAACCTTTGTGTTGAATTAACTTGTCATAAACCGATAGCCTTAGGCTTTACCTTAATAATTGAAAATAAAAGAGAAAAAGGTTAAGTATGGAAATGAAAATTGTTGTGCACTATGTGATATTTGTGATCACATCATAAAATATTAATACTTAAAGTCGAATACCTTGAGTTGGGAATGGTTTCTCAATAGAGTTAACTACCCTAGAAAGGACTTGTTAACCCTTGTTTGATTTGGTTCGCTGGTGTGCCGTTGTGCCCTAGTAAAGCTCTTGTCTACTATATAGGTGACCTACAAGCCTTATAGAGAATATCGATACTTAAAGATTAGATAAAAAAGGTTGGAGGATACCGTGTTATCTTTGTGTTCTAGTATGACTAGCTAACCGTTGTGTCCCTAGGTTTGAGAGTAAGTGTATTGTGTTACCTTCGGGTGCTGATATGATTGGGTAGACCTCAGTGTCCTTGGGTTGGTTGTATCCCCCTCGAGTAACTAATAATGGAAGTAATTGTTGTGAAAGAAAATAAAAAGGATTGATTTAGATTAGTTGATTCGGTAGTTGCCTTAGTGCCCTACCTTGGTATTAGTAATTGTTTTAGATTTGTTGGTTCGGTAGTTCCCTTATTACCCTACCTTGGTATTTGTAATTGTTTTGGATATTTTGGTTTGGTATTTGCCTTAGTGCCCTACATTGGTATTTGGATTTGATTTGGATGTGTTGATTTGGTAGTTGCCTGAGTATCCTACCTTAATATTTGAAATTTAGTTGGATGTATTAATTTGATAGTTACCTTAATGCCCTACTTGGTATTTGAAATTTTTTAATTAATCAAATATGTCTATTGTACCTTGAGATGATGTGAAGTGAACTAGTATGTTTTATTGTTGTGCTTGAAACTTAATGTTATATATATTATTCCATAATTATTGCATGTGGCTATGGTACATACTACATAGTTTGTGCTCCTGTATGATTTGTTGGATTTTTGTGTGACTATTTATAATGTGGGTATATTACCTCTTGTAAGATATTGTGATTTACTTAGTATGAGGAAGTCATACTAATGCTACTTTTGCAAATGATTACGAGAAGGGTATGGAGTGACTTTAGGCGTATTATAGTGACAAGGAAGATATCCAATTTTTGAAGTAGGATTTCAGGTCTAAGATTTAAGACAAATCGATGTTGTACCTTTGGGTATTGTTTTTTCAATTGTATAGGTTTTCTTTAGATTCTTATGTCCCTTGGTGTTTTTTTATTTCCATTGTTGTACAAAAAACATTTTTTATAACTTGTATGTATATAATGTCTCATATCTCCACTATTTTACTTTAGTTACGATTTTCTTTAGCCTTAGGAATTGGCATGAGAAAGGTGAGGGAACCAAACTTATGCTAAGTATGGAGGTAACGCCTATTAATTTGGTAATTAAAATTGTCACACAATTAAATTTTTAAGTAGTAAAAATGGAGGTATTACATCAAAACCCAAGTATTATATTTGTTTGAATAAATGACCCGGTTATGTTTGAACCAGATGACACTATATCTAGTCTATATGAGTTTGTTTTATCAACATATAAGAGGTACACATATTTAAGTATTAGAGGTTTACTACTAGCTATCGGGTATGTTTTACTCTCGTTTAACTCTTATATCCTATCTATGGGTAGAAGAGGATTAGAAGTTATGTTTCAAGTAGGGTTCCTATTTTTAAGCGAATAATAAAATAGAAATGTGTGATCATCTAATTATGAACTACAATACATTTTTTAAGTCATCTTGTATCATGAATATATATGCATGTATAGTACCTACCTTATTATATGAATCCTTTGTGTTATGCATGTCTTTTTTCTATTAATGTGTATTGTTATCTTATTCAATATGTAGCATACTAACCATCCATTTTTATGGGTTCTACCCATTCCCAAGATTAGATGTCATCCTATTTCGTAGGTATATGTTAATTTGATGTTCTTGTTATGACTGCCTACAACGAGTAATTATTTTGGCTAGTAATAGTGTATGTGATCCTTCATCATTGGACTTTTAGGCATTTGTTTTCTATTGCCTCTCTCTCTCTCTCTCTCTCTCTCACACACACACACACACACACACATTTTGCATTGTTATGGGATCATATGCTTCCCATACCCATTCATTAGGTATACATTATTTTTAGCCTTGGATTTAGCATAAATTACATATAAGGAATACCTTTTATATATTAGATGTGAGGTAATGCCATATGTTTTTGTTTTTGCCTTATATTACATTATCTTATTTATATTACATTCAAAATAAATGATTTTTTGTGCATTGCACATGTGAGATACTAGTCCTCAATGAGAGGAAGAGATATAGGATAAGAAATAGAGGCATTTTTTAATTAACTCTAAAACTTAAAATTTAGGTTGCATGTAAGAGCACATCGTGTGCTTTAAGTTCTTTGAATAATATGTGCATTATAAATAAACAAGTCACAAGATTATTAGGCATTAAGGTAGATTAAAAAAAGTTCTAAAAATAATGGTGTTTTGGGTAATCTAAGTTTTAATTACCATAAGGACCCCTCACTTAAAAGTAGTAGTAGTAGTAGTAGTAGTAGTAGTAGTGATAAATAATTACTATCATCATCATTATTATTAACAATAAAATTTAGTAAAAATTAGAGGCAACAATAGAGTACGACCTTCTTCTTCAAAAGAGTATAAATTAATAACAATCCTCATAGGATTTTAAACCCATTATGTGCTGACGGTTATCTCTTTATATTATCGTTATTATTTCAAGTGTGATACACTACTTTTTATAAAGTTTTAAAACTAATCATTCTTTTTATTACAATTTATTATAAAATATCTTCAAATAAATAAATTAGGATAATTTTGATTAAGATACATATTGATGTTTGACCTAATATTTTTTAGATACCTTGTGTTTTGTATAATTTCACTTAGCTACCTTTCACAATTAAATATATGTTGACTTGAGCACTAAAAGGATAAAATTAAATCACAATCGTAATTCCATATATGTAGATAGTATTTGGGATACTCAAATGAAAATAAATTTAAATGTAAAGGTGCCTAATTAAGAGAAAATATGCAAATCACAAGGCACCCAAAAAATAGTAGACCAAATTCTATAAATAGTATTTATTCAAATTAACATTATTATAGAATAAGACTATGTAAATAAGGTCCAATAATAAAGCCTAAGCGAACAAGTAACAAGGCGATAACCATCCACAAAAGCACAACAACACACGACACCAAATCGAATCTTACTATGTAGTAAATGGCGTGAAGCTGGCTCTAGTTGGTAAATTAAGTGATAAATGGAGGTTAATTGAATAGAAGTATATTGAATTTTTGAGTACAAATTAATGGGTACCTATAAGAAATGAAGTTTCACATTACTTGGATCAGGGTCCAAGTAAATTGATCCGATCAAATCTCTTTTCGGGACTCAATTTATTTATTTAGTTACCTCAATGTTTCCACTTCATTCATTATTTATTGACTAGGGGTTACCTATTCCACTCATTTTATTATTCATCAACTAAATGTTACTTCCTAACTTTGTATTATTTAATAATTAATAGTTATACTTTTACTATTTATTATTTATTATGGACAACTATTATATCGACTTCTCTATTCATACATCGGCTATGGCATCTTTATTCATTATTCTTTGATTGTGGATATTTTTTATATGGACGATCTATTTATTTTTGTTAGATATTCAATTTTAGAGATAGGGGGAATAATATTTTTGAATATCTTCTAATCATATGCAATTGTTTACGTTTTTATACTATTGCACTTTAATTGGAACTAATTCGCTTTCAAATCAACGAAAATTCAACGATTCAACATATCTTAATCTGATTTCAATTCTTTACCGTTCTTACAACAAACATATATATTTCGGTAACTTTTATTTTTATTTTAAACGACATTTTATAATAAGCAATGTTAAAATGTAGGAGTAATGTAAATTATTATAACAAATAATGGGTCACGTCACTAAAAATGAACGGTTAAGTTTAAAATAGTTTACTCACTAAACAAGACTCAAATGTCAAATCCAACGAGGACTAGTGCATTTCAATGTACAAATTATGTTGTATGCATTGCGGGGAAATTCTATTTTTTGAAATAACACAAGAAACTTGTAAGGTTCTAACAGTAGATAACTTTTGTTCGATACCAACAGCCAGTCAGTGGGATGCCACAGAACAGATGGTCAACAGAAACACCTCCTTCACAAAATAAATAAATAAATAAATAAATAAATTGCATAAATTCATAGCGAATCAAAAATCATTTAATTTTTGTACGTGACTTCTCTTAGTACGTACCATCTGGTATTAGCTTCATTAATATCTTTTGGTTAGGACAGCGGCCACGTCTCGGCAACAAGCAAACGGAAAGGAAAGGTTTGTTAATTGTTACCATCAATGCTTACAAGTTCACGAATATGTTCACGTCCTTTCCGCCTCTCTAATTAGGAAGAAATTTCAATTTGGTGGTACGTCTCTCGAAAATGGCCTTTTAGATCAGAAAGGTTTAGACAGGGGACCAAGTGTACCAGGTTGGTACGTGTGGCTGTTGGCATTTAAAAGAAATGCAATAACTCATAGTAATCAATTAAAATGATAAATTATAGTACTACTACTAACTACTATTAGATAAGTTACGGATAACAGTGTATTTAAAAAATATAAATATTTAAAGTTTGTTCATATAAATTTATAAATATTTTTGATTTTTTAATAAATACATAAATATTTATTTATTTTTTCTCATTAAAATATTATATTTCAAAAAAGAAAAAAAATTAGGCAATTCTGGTAATTTTTATTTATGTTTTAATGAAAATAAAATATAAATATTTATGACTTAATAAAAATAAATTTAAAATACTTACATTTAATTTTTTTATTTTAAAAAATTTTATGTTCTAATAAAAACACAATTTAAATTATTTTATTTTTAATATAAAAAAATATTTATACCTTTATTAAAATAAACTCTAATTGTTTATATATTTAAATACTCATTTGTATATGAAACTAGCTTTGGATGTTTTTATACCATTTTATCACACGTGGATATTGTTGTAAATATAGAAAAAAAAATAAAGTATGCAAATATGCCTATCTCTTTTTGTATACACACGCGTACACAATGAGGGGTGTTGATTTGATAATAAAAAGAGGAGCTCTAATTTCGGATGAAATTTTATGAATTATTTTTAAAAATTTAAACTTGATTAAAAATTAATTAGACCAGCAAAAATTAATAAATTATTTAAAAATTTGGTTAGTCGATCATGTATTTAAATTTTATAGTTTTAATCTAATATATATTATTACTTTAATTAATAAACTAATAAATTAATGATAATATCGGTTTGAGGGTTGACCCAATTTTTTAAACTCTGTCATGTACCAATGACGTTACACGAAATGCCCAAAAAAATAATTGTAATAATGTGAAGTTGGTCTTTAAGGAGAAAAAGTAGCGCGAATGTACTAAACAATTGTGAAGAAGAAAGTGGGCACGGAGGAAGAGGGTGAGTAGAGTACATATGAGGGTGGGGGGTTGATGTGTTACATTCCGAGTTTTTGCCATATGAAAATTTAATTTTGAAATGTCAAAGCTGAATATAAATATACAGATTTTATTATTATATTAAATATAAATTTATTCCTAAAAGTGTTTATCTTTAATCAGCATAAATAAAAGATAGCAAATAAAAACACAACAAATAGTTATATAATAGTATATTCAAAATGGAGGCAACAATAAAATAAATACAAGTAAAGAATATATGTATTTGGATATAAAAATAAACACTAATATGGTATACTAGATATTCCTATTCTAAACTCACATGAATCACAACAGTATAAAGTTTACATCCTCAACTAGGATGCCCTCTTCTAAAACATATACATAATGGCCTCAAAAGAAAGTGTACTATCAATACAATCATGGCATTGATGAGTACATAAAAGACATAGAAGAACATATTGCTCAATACTATTAGCAGAAGAAAATAAATTCATGCTAACACATATAATCTAGCTAAATAATATGACACATATCAAATCTATGATACTAGCATGGTATTACAGGTAAACAAAGCACATACACACAAACAAACTAATAGATCATAGGAAAAACACTCACATGTAAGATAAATGTTTATTCAGTCCATTACTGAGCATTATCACACACTCCATTTATTTATTTGAGAGAGCAAATTCTAAAGTCAAAACATTAACAACTAAGTGATCATCCAAAGCAATACCAACTAAGAAAATTAACCGTGATCTACTAAATACACTCAACATTAAGTACACACACTTCCTATAGGGTATGTAGATAGAGTAAATAGAAGGTTTGCTAACTCACTAAAGACAATACATATAATATAAAGAAGGAAGATACTCTACCTCATCGGTCAAATCGACGTTAAACTAAAACTTAGTCTTTCACTTAAATTATTATTATTATTTTTCAAATATATGAATTAATCTCATCACATTCCAAGTCCACACACCACTATTAGAAAAAAAAATATATACTATTCATCCCGTCAAATTATACTGAGAAACATTATGGTACATTTCATAGATTAATTTTCAAAAATTACTATTCACAATTATTGTTATTCACGATCAATTATTACTCTGAATGTTAAGGTAAGTGCCATTTACTCCTAAGATTATACTAATAAGCCTTGAGTCATAAAATTACCAAATTACCCCTAACTGCACTAAAACTAATAAATTATATTTAAAATATCAAAGACTTAAGATGAATTATGAAAATTCAACTTAAGCATATCTAAATCAATTAAAAAATAAATTAAAATATCAAATACTTAAGATGAATTATAAAATTTTAACCAAAGGCAATTTTAATCAATTAGAACATTATACGAATCATTTATTAGCCCAACACATTTTTAGAAAGAATTAAAAATTTTGAATTTCCCCGAAATCCCAAGAAACAAGATTAAGCCACTATATTACTTTTTTACTAAACATTATGTTTATTAATTTAAAAATGACTTGAAAACTTAGAAAAGCCCAGGAAATCAAATTTCAATAAATTAGATTGATTTTAAAAAAGTTAGATGGTCAAAAATGATACAAATAGTCTCATAGATACAAAGCCATAAGAAAGGTTAATAATTTATTTTAAATCTATAATTAGGGTTTAAGAGAAATAATAAAATTAATTTTAAACTATTTTTACATAAATATAATATTAAATAAATTTTCAAAAGATGTGGCATTATATGATGAGAACTTAGCTGAGAGAGAGCCAGCCCAATAAAGATGGAAAAAAAATGATGGAAGAGGGCGAGGGATGAGATGAATGAAATCTATCCAAAAAAAAAAAATATGAAGAAATATGAAATAAAAATCGAGTGAAGGAACGAAGAAGAACATGGAGGAAAATAAGGAAATGGAAATTAAACATGGGAAGAAAAAAGAGGGGGAAAAAAAGGGCGTCTGAGAGGAGGACGTTGAAGAAAACGTAGGAAAGGAAAAGGGAAAAAAAGGAAAAAAAGGAAAAAAAGAAGAATCGAAAGAAAATAGTAGATAACATTGCTAGTACAAATAATAGTGTCCGAGGACATTATTTTGGAAAGAAAGGTGACAAAGACTAAGAAGAAGAAAGCTTTGGAGGGTATTGGCTAGAGTAAAACGAATGGTGGAGCAAGGTATGATATTTCACTAATTATAAGATTAAAATACTCCTAGTTCAAATGAATATCAATGGATATTCGCCGTCTGTAAGGTGCGACCGTTCACATGGATGACACTGTGCAAATGCTGACGTTGACATTTTTTTTCCAAACTAAAATATCTTTCATTAAGTTTATATATATATAGCAATGAAAGATCACAGGATTATGTAAATTAAGGAAAAATAAAGGTAAAAAAAATACTAAAATACGTCGTGAGATGTACTTAGAACAATGTTAAGATATTTTATAAAAAATAATAGTGAAAATTATATTTAATGCTAGTAAAAAAAATACTTAGATGAATAATGAAATATATGTACAGTTATGGTAAATAATATGCACAAGACTTAGATCAATACTGAAAAATTCTAGACAATAATGGTAAAAAAATGTGTGTAATGGTGGTAAAAAATACTTAGATAAATGATAAAATACATGTGCACTTATGGGGAAGGTACGCAGATGATTGATAATATATATTTAGATCAATGTTGTCAATAAAATATTGATATATATATATAATAATAATAATAATAATAATAATAATAATAGTGAAATATAGTTAATTAGATACATAGTAAAATATATGAGTAGTTTTGGTGAGTCATACACATAGAATTGATGATAGATATGCTTAGACAAATATTGAAATTTTATAGAAAAATAATGGTGAAAATGTATTTAATAGTAGTGAAAGATAATTAGATGCATGGTGAAATATATGTATAGTTGTGTTAAAAGATATACAACTTAGCTCAATGCTAAAAAAATATTCTAGGAAAAGAATGGTATAAAATATATTTAATAATGACAAAAGATGCTTATATAAGTAATAAAAGATATATACATAATTTATTGACATCTGGTTGGCTCACTGTACAACAGGTTGCACGACATACACATTGATGGATATTCAAGAATTTAAACTTCAAATATGCGTGCGTGATCTGAATTATGGATAATTTACATCGGCACTGCTTGGTTGCCGACTCAAACATATCACTTAATAAAGTTTCGAGCATTAGCTTTGTTCCAATCATAGACCTTCATTTTATCATCACACTGCTACTCCACCAATGCTATGACCCGATTTTGATTACTCTTTCACTATATATTTTTCTTGCTCATTTTATACTATTTTACTAACTTGAACACCATCAAACTAGTGTCCCTCGACTTTAAGATTAAAATAAATTGATGCCGTATTGTCTCGCACGTTTAATTCGAAGCCTTTTTTCTATAAATTTAATCATAGATTCCAACAATGTATAATGATATTTGAATATCACTATCTATCTTTTTAGGATGACTTAATATATGCATATTTATGTTTTATTTACTCAAAACTTTGATAAGTCTATAAAATATTTATTTATCATTTTAGGAATTTTAATTTGGTAATGAATTTAATAGAAAATGTGAACATAAAAATGTTAGAAATATAAAAAAAGGCTAGGGTGAAAATGGTAACAAACAAAATTTATAGTTTGCATACATAATATATTTTTATTTTTATTTTTTTAATAAAAAAATTAGTATTTTTTTCCAAACGATGACTTGTAAAATGAATGAAATATTATACAGTATCATCATAGTATTGAAAAAAAAACAATTTACAGCTTTAACCAAATAATAAAAATAAAAATTATATTAAAATTTTATAAATCAATAATAAAGACATTTTTTTTTGGGTATGTGAGTATTTTATTACTATCCAAACTTGTATGAAAGTACAACTCACAAATGTCTCATTACACACTTCTCCTAGTATATATTATCTAAAATGACATGAAACAAAACCCACTAATTTTTTTATAAGAGTTACATTGGTTTTTTACTTTGAACACACATAATCAATTCCTATGTAATGACTTGGCTAGTTACAAATATGTTAGTTCCTCTCCAACTAAATATGGTAGGCAACTACTGCAAACATATACCTTAATACCATGACTCGACATGTTAGATCTCTACCTCCTCTCTAAAGCCACCAAATAATCCTATCAAGCTCATATGTGTAGGGGACATAGCTAAACCCATGTAACAATTTTTCCTATACTTAGAATAAGAACATTCAAAATGCACTTGCTTTATAGATTCATCATTCTTATTGCATAGAACACATCTCTACTCAATTATCACCGCCTTTCTTGTCATTCTATCTCTTGTAACAAGCTTGTGATGTATAACCAGCCATAAATGAAGTTGATACATTAGCAAGGAAATAGGGTTCCACATTACCTTCCACCAACCTACTTTCTCACTCTTCAGTCTTATGAGCTCATATAATTTCATGATATCATAATTGCCATGCAAGCAAATGTCTTTTCTTCCCTTGTATTGAAAATTATGTTAGAACTACTATCCAAGTTTGAGTACACGTCTCAAACACCAAATGTTAGAGGCAGTGCACATTACCTCCCATAAGTTTATTCCTTTCAAAAATCATGTATCCACCCTATTTAACCATAACACATCCTTTCTCACATGTAAGTTCCACAATGAATTTCCTACGACTACCCAATTCCACCATTCTAGATTTATTAGCCCTAATCCCCCCTCCTTATTTGGTTTACAAACTTACTACCAAGAAACAAGGCTTTTCCTTTTCCAATGATAGTTATGATTCCATAAAAAAATCTCTACACATCAAGCTAATATCATCAATCACTTACTTAGGAAGTAAGTACATGAGGCTCTAATATGCTTGAATTCCAAATAGCACTAACCTTATCAATTTTAGCCTACATGTAGAGCTTAAGAGTCAACTATGCTAAGATGTGATTTTATCCATCTTGTTCTCAATTTAAGGATAGTACTCACCAACTCTTAAGTTTCTACCCATGAAGGGAAGACCCAAATACCTCACCGGTAACGAGGCTTTAGGGAAGTGTAAAAGGTGGGAGATCCATTTTTTAGTTTCTTCATGGACATCGCCCCTCTAATAGATCACAATATTCTCAACATTTAAATGAAGACAAGAAAGATCCAATAATGAGAGGAATGTATTATAGAGTACCATAATAGAAGAGATCTCCCATCGAAAAAAAAGAATAAAAGGTCATATGTGAAAAAAAGAAAGGGGGAACCAACACTACTTTTTTACACTCTATATGAAGTTTAAACTTGTGGTTACACCAAACTGTTATGAGTAATATATTCCAATATTTCATAGAACGCACAAATAAGTAAGGTGAGATGGGTTCAACATGTCTCAATCCCTTTATATCTTTGAAAAGGGGATGCAAGAAATCATTTATAACTAAATAATAGCTCATTATGCTCACGCATGCAATTATAAGTCAAATAAATAGAATGGTAAAGTTAAGACCAGTAAGAATGTGCTCCAAAAATTTCCAACTAATTGAATCATATGTCTTCTTCATATCCAACTTAATCATGCATCAAGGTGATATATTCTTATTGTTATGGCCATGAACCAACTCCATAGCCACTAATACATTAGCCCTTATATGTTAGCCTTGCACAAAAGCAACCTGAGTCTCTCCACTAATGGATGATATGTAATGTTTAATCCTATTAGCCAATACCTTTGCTAAAACCTTATACATGGTTTTATAACATGAAATGGGCCTATAATCTTCTTCTCTCTCAACACTAGGCACCTTAGGGATCAAATTAAGAGCGGTTTTATTTAAAGCCCAAGTCAACTTGTGATTTTTATCAATAAAAATTCCCTTCGCATTTATGCAAATGTTGGAATCATTGGTGTAATACCCCATTTTTTTAAGTTTTTGAATGAGAAATTATGGCATTTGTTGATGTTTTATTTTGATTTGGAACCATAATTGAGTTTTGAGAAAAGTTGGATTTGAATAAGCTATGAAAATTTTATAACTTGGGTTTTAGACAACCTAATCGACTGGTTCGTTATTTCAGCCAAATATTTTTGCTCAACTAAACCGATTGACTGGTTGGAGAACCGATCAACTGGTATGTAGAATAGTCGACTGGTAGGCCAAACCAATCGATTGGTTTGTTGAGCTGAGTACATTTTTGAAACTCAATTTTTTTGAAAAATTTTATTATACCAAAATGGAACCTTGATAACCCCATTCCAAATTATTCTTAAATATTATTAGCTTTTCTTATTATGCTTTCGGTCAAAATTTTACCTCAAACTGATCTGAGAAGTTCGATTGGGACAATTGAGGTGGAAGATGACCTCAGCTTTGTCTTCTTCCACCTCTCTCTTTTGCACACTTCTGGAATCTTTGCTTTGATTCTAGACCTGATTCTACTTATATGGGAGATTCCTCCCATGCCGATTTTTAATTTCTCCTCTCATGTTTGACATTTCTAGGCTAAATCGACCCGCACCTCTCTAGAATCACCATTTCATCTCTGAAAGAGAGGTCAGGCAATCTTGAATGAAATATGCCATTCAACTCAAGTTTAAGTGGTAGGAATTAGGGTTTTTGATTCATTCCTGAACACACTTGTGATTGTATCGATCTATTGGCTATAAATAACCTTCATCCATTCTATTCACCTTTCTTTCAACAACAAAATTAGTCCACCCCCTCTGATCGTGTGATCTTTCCCTCAAAATTTAAGGCTGAATTAGTTTCCTTTCACTATTTAGATCATTTCCCTAGCTCCCTCTTGTTTATCTTTAAGCAAATGAGGGTTAGATTTAGAAGAAGGTTGATACACACTTCTCAGCAGAAAACTCTCTCTGTTTCTCTTAAATTGATAAGCCATTCTCTCCTAACTTGGTAAGCCATTTTCTCCTTTTAATTTTGAGCCTTGATTTATGAAAATATGTGTTGGGAATTTTGAAGCTTTGACTATGTTTTTAAGGTTTTTAAAGTTTAAGATTTTTATAGGTTGAGTTTTCTTATTTGAGAAAAGTTTTTCCTACATCAAGTAAGTCATTCTTACTTTTGAGATATGACTTGGTTAAGTTTGTATGTTATGAAGCCCGTAAAATTCTAATTTTATATGTTGGTATGAGTATGTGGTTTCAGATTTGGTACTGGATGATTGAACTATAAAAATTGAGATGAATGTGTGATTTGTAAGGAAAACCAGGTTGTGATGATTAATTTTAAAATATACAACTGTTGTAAGCTAGAAATGTGATAATGTGATGTTAGTCCATGTTTCAATTTAGTATGGTAGGGATTTATAAGTAGGATCTACATGAAAATGTATGTTTTGTGTTGTTTGAGGGAAAAACAATCGATTGGTCATTAGAATAATCAGAGGGTCGACCCAACCCATCGATCGATAGGTTTGTGGTGACCTTGATCTTGCTATCTGCTTAAACCCATCGACTAATTTGACAGAACTAATTGACCGGTCTATGAACTATCAACTGCTTTGTCCAAACCTACCGACCGGTTTGAGGGAACCCTGTATTTAGCTAAGCCAAACCAATTGATCGGTCATCCCGAATCGATCAACTAGTTCGGCCAGTTCTGTGTGATCTTGGTTTATTAGCTTGGATATGCTTTGAGATTGTGCCTAAAACTATTATATGACTACTTAATGGGTAAAATACATCTATTAACCTGGATTAACAACCTATGGATGGATTAAATGAATCACAACCTATGATATACTCAATGGTCATAGTAAAAGTCTTGATTGTTAAACCCGAGCACTTATTTGATGGCTCATAAAGAGAAGTGAAATCCAAATATTTATCTCAACTGGATTAAGCTCTTGAAATTGGTTATTGTTGAGAAAGCATTAATGTAAATTCCACACCTAGTTGGAATAGTAAGGGTTAATATGGAATGAGCATATGGATGTCTTGTTTGTATATTGTGTGGGCCTTGTGTGATCACGTAACCTCGAGAATAATATACTAATCACGTAAAGCAAAAGACAATCGAGTTGTGTATGGGTCTAGGTTACCCAATCCTCAATTAGTTACTGGGGGTTAGTCTGCCTTCAGGTGTTATTGGTGCCTTTGGGGTGGGATCCTAGTAAATTCTGATGCCTTACCTACTCTAAATACTGATGATGTACTAAGGGGTATCAATACTAAAGGGTCTGGTTACCTAGGTGGTTTCAGCTGTGGCTGGATTTATGTCCATTTGTGGTTTTTAGCTTCGGCCTGAACTTATGTCCATTGGTGGTTGCTTAGCTTCGACTTGAACTTGATATCCCTTGGTTTCGATAGGCTTCCATGGTATGTGAGACCATGGGATGGTTCACAGTCCATCACTCAATGATAATGATAAAAAGTTGGAATGAATATTTGGATAATAAGTGGAATAAGTATTTCAAATCAAATATGGTTAAAGAGGAAAATATAGTAGAAGAAAAGAGTCAATAATGTGAGAAATGACCTATAGAGAACTTGCTTGTTTGGATGAATGTAACCTTACTATTAATTGAATCACTCTACATGCAACATGTATAACAGCATCCATGATGCATTACTAAGGTGTCAAGCATGATTAGTCATATGTGGTATGAACCTTCTATGCCTAATATGGTCATGATAGGACATGTATCATGTTGTATGAAGTATGCATGAAACTATTCATATTTCTTATATGCATGAGTATCTTTTGTGTTGGAAGCTCCATTGAAGATGTAACTTGGCTTAATCAGTATGAAGTGTACTGAAGTACACGTTTGCTCAACCACCTGCTCATTCTCACTAGTAGAGGGACATGTGCAGGTTTTTTAAGAGGGAAAGCAGTTGGCCAGTTTCGTGTGGGATATGGGTTCTGAGAGCATGAACATAGGAGACTCTGAGAGGTCCTTGATGAACTAGAGTGTAGGGTTTCACTACATTTTGTTTTTTTTTTTATAATATCAACCCTGTACTTTAGTTTAAACTTTCTTTCTTGCATACTTGAATATTTTTAGACCACTAAGGTCTTGTACTTGGATGTTTTCCTATTTATATCATCTAACTAGTTTTTTCACACTCTGCTATTGGTTTTTTCAGTTTTGGTTTCTTAGCCTTGAATCTAGTATGGGACCAGTAGTTGGCGCCTATCTTATGTTAGATACAATGGTAACACCCTATTTTTCCTAAGTGTTTATTAACTTTCCGCTTCCACAAGGTTTTCAAAATGAAGTTTTTTAGTAGTAAAAAATGGGGGTATTACAATTAGAGGCATTCATTTTCTTTCTTAATAAGTTCAACATTCACAAGATTCTCTTCAAGTACATGTTGCACCAAAATTAAATCTTCTTTATCCATCTACACCTTGTGAGAGATTTCCCAATACTTCCCCTTGTTCAAATGCTTCAAAGGAGCCTTCAAAGAGTTCAATTTAACGTGAACTTTATCTAACATTTTTCATATAAAGGTCTGCACCCAATCTAACTATATTATACAACGAAAGTCCCCATACTCCACCCACATATTATAGAACTTAAATAGTCTTAGGCTCATCTTAATTGAAAGTCTTTCCATGATAAGCAGCGTTGCATGATCAAAAATAATATGGGGGGGTTTAAAAGTGTGCCTTCAAGCCACCAAAATTATTATGCTAAATCTGGTTACAAAATACTTTGTCAAGTTTGCAAGAAACTCTTACCTATTTGACAATGTGAATCTTACACCAATATATTAGATATCATCTAAATGGAGGTAGTGCACACACTATTGAAACTCCTTCATATCCTATTGGTGTAAAATTCCTTGCACTTTATGTGAAGGATATAAAACAACATTAAAATCTTGCATAATAATCTATGATTTCTAGTGTGGTTGTGTTTAAATCAACCATTCCCACAAATGAATTCTTTTTTGCTACACCATTATGAGTGTAAATAATAGTTTCATAGTATATGAGGTGTGGAGAAGCATCAATGGCCCTCACTTGAATTCTTTGATCATATGAGCTATCAACCTCTATACACTACTATGAGCTAAGCCATCCAAACCAGACACAACCATTATGATGGTGATGATAATTACACACCCAAGTCTAACTTGGAAGCAATGTTTTTTTGAATCTTATATGCCTTACTACTTTTAACTTTGATCTCCACTAAACCCACAATCTCCACTTTATTCTCCTTTACCCACTTCCTCAGCTTCTTTATTTTCTAAGATCATTCAACCCTCTCATGTTCCAACAACCCAACATCACAAGAAATGGATATTGAGGTTGGGCCATCCATGGTACTTTAAAATCTTTCTACTCTAAACTATTTTCCACCAAGGTGAACAATCATGCTCTCAATTAGTGTTTGGGCTCATATCCTTAATACCATAAGGCACAATAGGCATTATAATATTCCTTTATCTAACATAATCAAATGAGGGATATATAACCTTCGATGGTTTGTGATAAGCCTGCGTAAATAAGTCATCCTTCTTTATGTTCAAAGTGTAAGAAGGTTTTTGTGTAATGTTTGTATGCCTACCATCCCAAACAACCATCTAATGTTTTAGAGGTAGGTTAGTATTAATCTTCTTAGTATGGTATTGTCCTATAAGATGGCCAACCATATTACATCTTAGGAACAATTTTGGTTTACATTCAAAAACCATTTGTTGCTTTAATGACTCACCTAATGGCATCTGGGTAATCACAAATTTAGGTAAAATTTGGTGTACATATACTTTAACCATAACTTTAGTCTATGGCACTCTTTCTTGGCTACTTGTAACACTATCCATCATTATGGGATTACGTATGTCACTCGTGAACCTACTAAGGAAAATAGTAGATCAAAAGTGTAATAATAGACTTGGTAAATTCACCTATGTATGCACATACTAAAAATTCTATGGGTTAGATACAAATCTAGTGTACCACCTTTTCAAAAACTTAATCTTACCAACAACTAACCAATTATCCTATTGTAGAATATGTTGGCAATCTTCCTTAGAGAAAAATCAAAATTGATAATAATTGTCTTCATGCAATAGGATTGTAGGTTTACACAATAGGGTCTATTGAGTGTTCACAAAATTTTGCATCTGAGTGTAATTAGGGTAAGAACTAAAGACATACTATATTAGTGTGTATTGCCACTATTGTGTCTCCTCTTATATATCATGAGAGTCCACATCAGCAATGATAACCCTATCATGAATTGTAGGTCACTCATAATGTAATGCTTAAAGAAATAAGGCTCTTATTCTACACAACCTTATCCCTCCAAGAATTTCCACATTCAAATTGTTTTTTTTTTATGATTCATCAACTATTGTCTAAGGGGGCTACATTGCAAAGTCATCCTCTAATGTATTCTCTTTACCCATTTCATCTTTATTGTCTATTATGTCTACATGGGTTTTCTCAACCTAGATAATTACTAGAGAAGAAATCTCATGGAATTGTATCTTAGATGTGCTTGTGATACGTAGCATTGTCTTAGCCAGAGAAGTAACCCTCTTTTGACATGTCATAGTAGAATGAGAAATTAAGGTTTTCTCTATGTTTAGTGAGAGAGTTTTCATTTTTATTTTTTACAAGGCTCATATTTTAGAGTGTTTTTTTATAAGGCACATATTTTTAATTTATATATAAATATAAATTATGTTTTAATATTAACCATATATAGTTGTTTTAAGTTTACGAATGTGAAAAATAATAGAAAATTTGCTAACTCTTTTAATTATCTTTAAAAATATTTTAATCCATGTTCATATGAAGTATCATTTATATGAATCCTATACCATTGCCAAAAAACAACTTTAATTTTTTGTTAAGGTTCTTCCAATATTTTTTTAAAAAAAAAACTTGAAATCCAATATGATTTATGTCCCAATATATGGATTACATTTAAGTCTATATAAATGGATTGTGTCTTTTATCATTTAATTAGTTATAAAGGGTTATAGCCAGAAAATTGATGTACAATACATTTTTTTTGGGATATTATCATGGTATATCCTACTTTATTGGAGGTTTTATATGGTTATAATTTAGTGGAAGTATAACACTTAACAAATACTTAGAGAAACATTTTTGCCTTTCACAACCTTATTAAGATAGGTTTATGATGGAGAATTGGAAATCCTAGATGGGTTGTAAATTAAAAATAGTGATGGTTACCAAATCAAAATGGTGGAAAAGTTAGGTATAAGAGCTCAATGATGAGTTGTAATGCTATAGTCAACAACTTGATATACCTAGAGTAAAACAACTGGAATTTAAAGCTAATTAATAAGTTTTTTCTCCCTTTCAAAGTACAACACATTCTAATTATACCCCTAAATCAACATCAGTGTGAGGGTGGTTCTTCCATCTCCTTATTAGCAATGATATTTTCTCTATTTGACCACTTGCTTTATTCTTAATAAATTTGCTCAACATCACTTAAAGTTCAACAATCAGCCTTCTAATGAAAAAAATGGGGATTTATGGAAAAGCTTGTGGCACATAATGACCTTGCCAAAACTATTGAACTTCACTTGGAGATGCATGCATAACATTCATTCCACGAAGGTATACCTTAGGAAAAGAAAAATGGATATCAATATGGATTGCAACAGGTGTGAAGGGCAAAGAGAGACAACTCTCCATGTTATTAGAGAGTGTCCTTTAATAGTTGAAGCTTGGAAACTCTCCACAATTAGGATAGATGTCAAAAACTCAAACGTCATTAAAATTAAAGCCTAGTTCTCACATATGTTCTATACACTCAATAAGAATGATCTTAATTTGTTTGTTATTGTCTATTAATCCATTTTGGAGGCTAGGAATTTTTTTAATGTTAAAGGGGAGAATATAAACCCACTAATGGTCATTAGGGAAGTGAATTTGTAATGTCCCCCACCATGCTATACCATTGCTCCCACTACCACTGGGGTATTCATGAATCAACTTATACCAAAAAACCAGGCATACAATTCTCAACCCGAACTATTCTTATTAGTTGCCTCGATCTATAATGAAAAGAAAGTTCAAATTTGATTTGGTTTGGGCCATAAAATTTTAAAAAAAGTTTTCATAAATAAATAAAACAAAAATAATTCATTTAAAACCAATTTAGCCTAAGATTAGATTTTTAGTTATTGATTCGGTATAAAAATTGTGTTTTTTTAGATCCATTCTTCTTCGATTCTAGTCTTAAAAAGAAACTTGGCATTGCTTGATTTTGGATTGATGAATACTATAACCACTATCGTTGTCACCAATAATATTTATAGTTATATTATTATAGTTATTAATATTAATGTTCATGTTGGAGATTTTAAAAGCATGGCTATACTTACAAAGATAATTATTTTTGTTTCTAAAAGAGAGAGAGAGAGGTCAAAACCATAGTGAACGAGGCCTAAATGTATTATGTACAATATTACCTAAACATGCTTCAGATAGGAAGAGTTAAGCGGATTTCTTAACCCACAGCTGGAGCTAATTAAGAAAAATAGTTATATAAGATAATAACTTAACGTATAGAAGAGCTAAGCCATTAAGTTCTAAACTTATGGCCTACTACAATAAGAACAATTCAACAATGGTGAAAATGTTTTCAATGAAATGGAAGAGAACCCAATCAGTGGGAAGGAGATCATGCTACAACAGAACTTTTCAAGAAGTTTGGATTTTATTTTAGTTAATATGTCTTAGTTTCTGACACAAAAAATTACGAACAAATAGAGTTCTGGTACTTTATCCCTACTTCTACACAACATCATTTCACCGGTCATCGCTCGATCCAAGTCAAATACTTGTCTACCTTTTACATACATAGCAATTAGGGTTGTTCACGGTTCAAATATCCGATATTTCGGATATTTGATTGTCGGATATTTGAAATTTCGGATATCTAAAAATGATATTTGATATTTGATTTGAAACTTCGGATATCAGGAAGATCGGATATTTGAATTTTCGGATCGGATATCAAATATATCCGATATTATCTGAATATAATTTCAAATATAAAAAATTACCAAATGACAAATATATTTCATATTATCCGATTTGTTGAGCGAATGCTGAGCAAATATCCGATTTGCTTAGAAAATATCCGACTTACTCAACATATATCCAATGTTAAAACTAAAATAAGAAAGGAGTGGATGAAGTCTATTGGTATGCAGAGTATTTTTATTTTTATTTTTATTTTTATAAATATATAAAAAGGGATTGTATTAAAAATATAATTTCAATTCAATTAAAATTTTCCTCAAATAATAAATAAAGTAAGTAAAAACTATACACAGACACATATAAATTTATTTCTATACAATTATATATAAAAAAATTATAAAAAAATGTATAAATATTTTTCTTCAGATCGGATATTATTTGTATTTGTCGGATCGGATATTTGGTTTGTTTGACTTTTCGTTGACCGGATTGGATATTTGATTTGAAAAAAAAATCGGATCGGTTATTTGCTTTTTCGGATCGAATCGCTTTGGATATCGGATCAAATAAGCAGATATCAGATAACATGAGCAGCCCTAATAGCAATAGCAATTGACACCGCCATTGCACATTGGCACCATGACATTCTCTACTAAAAAAGAAACAAGTGTATTTGCTTAGGGATTAGAAAGGACAGAAAAAAAAGAAAAAGAAAAAAAAAGATATACTTTATTTATCTAGGGAATAGATGCAGCTTGTAGTCAAAGAATTTAGGCAAAAAGCGTTTGCACAAATTATCTCAATCATTTGAAGCTCATAGTATTTACGTATTTGGGAACCAAGTAAGTCAGTATTAGGTATGGAATATTTCGGGTCAAGTTTGGCCACAATATGTTGTTGTAATTGCAAATAATATATGTATATATATTATAATATTTTGTACTTTGTGGGCCGAGCTCATTGGATTAGCTTCTTTTGAGTCCGGTATGCTTGTTTCACGTTAACACCACTTTACTTTAATTGTTTTTACTATTCTTCTAAGCGGAGGAGTAGAAGAGTTAAATCTCTCTAATTAATTCATGCTACTAATTTCTTCCCTCTTCTACTACTGCTACGATACTATGGATTAGAGATCCCATCAAGGTGACCCGCCTAAAGTCTAGAGGCGCTGATCGGCCCGGTTTACGAGGCTTAGTCAATCTTTGTTTCCCTTCCTTTTTTTAACGAGGCTTGGAGTTGGAGGTTCGGTATTTTCTCCTTGCTGGGTGAATGCCTACTTTTCCCTTACGTTCGGTAGTCCGGTGTGTTGTGCCATTAGAAGCATGTTTTTTAGGAGCTTTGTCTTGTCGTGTCACGTCTTGTATCAAACTCTTGTTAAAAGGTGGGGTCATGTTTTGCATTGGCGTTAAAATCAAATATCTCAATTTGATGAATTTAAATTATTAAAAAACAATGAAGAAGAAGAAGAAAGGAGATAGATAATAAAAAGTTATTCCGACAAAAAAATTATCCAATCATTCTATTTCAGGTGAATTCTAGATAATTGTATTTTATAAATTCTAAGTCATTCAAGTACGCCGCTTGCATTTGAGAGTTAAATGTATTTAATTATTCATTTAATAATTCTTGCTGTAATTTTTCCAACACAATTCATGGAGAATTTATCTTTTATATGCATTTTTTTTTGTTTTGTTTCACATTTCTAATCATGAAAAAGTACATATATCTATCTATAGCATCGGTAGTGAGGGACGAATAGGAAGAGATAGATAGCACTTGACCGGTTGGGCGGTGACAAGTCTACAACCTACATCCTTAGTCTAGTTGATAGGCAAATTCTAGATCTTCATTTTACCAAGCTCAATTATGGTATTTGATAAACTATTTGGGTTAGTTTTATATTTTCCTTACATTATATCTTTAAAAAGTAATACAAAACATTTTTTTTAATATAACATAATATTTCATTATTGAAAATAATAACATGAACTTGTAAGTGGTGGACTCCTAATACATTATAAAGTATTTTCGGTAATTATAAAAGATAGTAGAAAATTATAAATTAGGCTAATTTTTAATTCTACTTTACCATTAAAGCCTTTGTTTTCCCTTATGTTTTAGACCATTTATGTTATAACACATTCATTTTTACAATGATTAGTTATAACCGATTAACTTTATATGGAAAAGGCTAAATAAATTCAAGAAAAGGTAAATCATAAGTAACTTTTTAAATATTATCAAATCATAGTATATTATAAATAGATGATAAATGATCTGGATTAACTTTTTATTCTTACAAATGCAAATGCTTATTGGAGTCACTGAAATCTCTTTACTTGCCATAGGAATTGCTGGACTTTGACGAAGATTAAAACTATAAAATATATATTAAACCAACTTACACATTATTTTACATTATAAATAATATGAAAATAGGAGTCTAAAATAAAATAAACACCCAGCTTAAGTAAAATCAAATATTAAAAATATATTAGCAACGAACCCTATACACATTAAAAAATGTGTTAGTGAATTGAAAGAAAAAGTAAAAAAGAGAAAAAATAAATAATTGAAGGAAAACATGATTTTTAATTTATTTAATCTTAAATTCATTGTCGACACTTAGTTTTTAAAGTCCCTATATATCGGTTGTAGAAGTACTAGGGGAAAAATGCAGTAAAGGAGAATAAAACTGTAATCAATTGAATGCAAAAGTAACTTATAAGCTTAGTTTATATAACTTATCAAAATTAATTTTTATTTCTATTCCTAAAAAGCTCATTTTGGTAAGTATATTTTTATCAGTTTATAACTTAATTTTTGAAAAGTTATTTGAATTAGCTTATAACTTAAAAGTATTCAACTAGTTTTTAAGTTTTAAGCTGACTTCTAAATTAGTTTGTTCAAACTAGTTTCTCAATTGCATAGTATTTTTTTTTATCCCAACCCTTTATTTTTGATATAACATTTCAAAACAAAAGTTCTTATTAAAAAAATGGTTCTTATTAAATACTTCTATATATAGGAGATATATCTAGTGATAATCGCTCCTTATGATGAGAATTGAAAATACGCATATAGGGATGTAAACGGGGCGGGTTCGGGTCGGGTATTACCATACCCATATCCGTACCCGATAAGAAAATCCGTACCCGAATCCGTACCCGTACCCGAACGGATATCCGTTGACATATCCGTATCCGTATCCGTTGGATATCCATTACCCGACGGATTATCCGTTTACCCGTTAATGAATATTGTCCAACGGATAAATCCATTACCCGACGGATAAACCCATTTATAGTTAAGCCAAAAGACAATTTTAACCTTAATTTATACTATATTTATTTTAAAATTAAGGGTAAAAGGGTAATTATATATCGGGTAAACGGGTACGGATATGGATACGGGTATGGTTACGGGTACGGGTATGGATATCCCATACCCGTATCCGTACCCGAACCCGACGGATATTTTTTTCTATCCTCCATATCCGTATCCATATCCGTTTATCCATATCCGTTTAAGTATCCGTCGGATAAAATCCGTCGGGTTTCGGGTAATACCCGCCCCGTTTACATCCCTATACGCATAGTTTCTTAAGCTATTTATGGTAGTATTTTTTGTCCATTGTAGGTAGTTTTCACTGCTTGCTAAGGATAGTTTTCTAACCTGAAATAAAAAAAAAATACAATATCTACAAAAATCCTATAACCTTATTTTTAGACACCCAATTATTATAATTTGCTAGCTTACTTATAATAATTTCCTTTCTCTATTGAGTCTAGTTTCTACCACTTGCTGGAAGTAGTTTCTTAACCTAAATACTTAATGCACAACTTCTTCTTCTTCTTCTTCTTCTTCTTCTTCTTCTTCTTCTTCTTCTTCTTCTTCTTCCTGACACCCAAATATTACAATCTCTTAAGGTACTTATGCCAGCTTTTTCCACCCAATAATGGTAATTTTTGTCATCTATTAAAAATAGTTTTCTCAACAATAGGAGTATTTTTGATCTCTACCATTTATCATTGATATTAGGGTTTAAATTGAAAGTTCATAAGTTTTCACAAAAAAAAAAATCTCATTAGAAATTCTATGAATATAAAAATTTAGGTTCCAATTTTGTGAGCTCCATGCACTGTTTGGTTAGAATGATACATGATTTGAATTAAATTTGAAGTAATAATATATGAATTGATAATATGATAAAATGTATGATAAACACAAATGATTTATATATGAGTGTGGCTAAAATAATAATCACATTTTCTAATTAATTTGAAATGAAACGAGTTAATGTAAAATAATAAATTTAGATATATGGGTAGGATTTGTAAAGTTTACATAATAAAATGTATTTTTATAATAAAAAATGAATAATATAATTTTTTAGGTATTTAGATAAAAATAGTGGAACCTACTTATAAAATAAAAATAACATGTAAATAATAAAATTATAAGGATCTAAAAATAATAAAATAAAACAAATGACCTAGGATATAACTCATAGATTATATGAAAATAATGAGCTACCCAACCAGGGCACTATTCTCTCAGACTCCGTTTGGTTTGCGAAAAGTTGGTGGAAAAGGAAAAAAAATTAGAGAGAAAATATTTTTGGAGTGTTTGGTTACACAGAAAATTATACAGAAAGAAAATAGAATGGAAAAGTAGGAGGAATGTTCTACTAAGCTATTTTCCTAATCCAAAGCTACGGAAAAAAAAGAGAGGGTGAGGAAATTTTTTATGGTGCACCTCCTCGACTCAATTATTTTGGTTGTCAGCTTCTTCTTCGTTGCAATTGAACACCCCTCCGATCTCCTCCTGTTCCTTCGTCTTCTTCCAGCTTACGGATACGGATATATGTATTTTTAGCTAATGGTCGATCAGATTCTGCAAATCCGTGCTAGCCGACTGAATAATTCCTCTCGTGCTATATCAAGGCAGAGATGGAATTAAACATTGATTCGACCAGTAATACTCGTCTTGATTTCCGCCATGATTGCCAAAGTAGCACACAAGATGAATGTTCTCGATTTTTCTGGAGCTCTTACTATCTTCTTTGTTCTTGCTGTTCACTTTGTTGCTACTTTCAGGTCTCTCATGCTCCTTAAGAATCCCTTTTCTTTGCCTAATTTTCACCTGATTATTATTATCGTTTTCGTTTTAGATTATTGATTTTTCTGAATTGCTTGTAATTGTTCGGCAAAAAAAAAAGGACAAGTAAAGGAAGTGAAGTTTTATGAACTGCCTACCAGCGCTGCCCATAGTTACGATAGAAATATAATAAATTATAATATAAAAATATAGCACTTGTTATATTTGAATTGAAAAATAATTTTACAATATTTTTTATTTATATATACAAAAGATAAATAAATTAATAATAAGAGATCTGCCATCGAAATAGATAGCATTTCTTTTTAAATAAAAAAACAGAGAAAGCACTATATATGATTTAAATAAATAAATAAATAAAATGATATACAACGTAGGAAAGTAATTACCTGTTTCATATCAATAAATTGAGCGGGTGAGAAAAAAAATACTTATTATTAATTTATTAATACTTATAAGGGAAGAGGTTACTAGTCAGTACTACATTGTCGATCTTAATGGATGCGTAAACGAACGAACAAAAATGACATATAACTCTTATTAAAAGTCAAAAACAATGTATATAAAAGTATTTAAATAATAATATTTAATTTTTTAAAAATTTTCTTTCTATATACCAAATATTAAAAATATTTTCTAAGAATTTAATTTTCCACAAAATTTTCTCCAACAACCAAACAAAGAAATGAAAATTATATTCTTTTATTTTTTTTCTTTATATTTTCTTTCTACTTAATTTTCTTCAAATCAAAAAGACCCTGAGGAAATGAAAAGGCGCTTGGAAAATGTTTGTACATGCAAAAGAAATGCGTTTGGTAGATATTTGTACATGTATGTAGTAATTTGATAGGGAAAAAAGGATTTAAAAACGGAAAAGTGAATTAGAAAAAGGGCAAAGGACGAATAACCAAAACAAACAGATGGATTGGAGGGTAGGGTGGGAAATGGGAATTAGGAAAGAAAGAGAGGAGAGGGGGGAGATAGTTTGTCTGGTGGATGGTTGGTTTTTATTATTCCTCTTTCCTTCTCTCTCTCTCTCTCTCTCGCCAGCTTCCCGTATTTCCATTGCACTCGTACATGCTACATACGCACTGAAAATCTAAAATTATTATTATAATTATTATTTTTTTTTTATCTCTGTCTGGAGACGAGAGAAAACAAGCAAGCCTTTCACCATTTCTCTCTCTCTCCTATTAATTTTATTAGTTTTTCTGTTTTTACTTTCTCTCTCCTCCAATTATTTTGATTAGTAATTCTTTGTCTCTCACCCTCCTTGGGGTGGTGGTGGTTGTTGTTGTTGTTGCCGGCAAAATGGTTATCGGGGGGAAGGAGGAGTGGCGGTGTTAGAAGTGCAGGAAGTGGAGAAAGAGATGGAAATGGATGCCGGAATCTCATCTCGAGCAACAGTGGCCGCTGGATCATCTATTTCCATTTCTCATCCGTTAGATGAAGGTCCCTTTTTTTCTCTCCTTGTCTCTCTATCTCTCCGTCTGCCTTTCTTCCTGATCACTGATTTTACCATTTCTAATTTTATGATATTATACTGCAGTCTAAAGTTTATATTTGTTTTTTATTATTGGATTTTTATTTTCTTCCCAATTTATTCGACTAATGCCTGCGTGGCCTTTAATGCTAGCCGAGTTCCGAATTTCTCATTATACTTGTATTGTTTCTATTTCTTCGAGTGATTGATCGTGATCATCTGGCTATTTCAGTTGATAAATTTATTTTCGTAGATTTTCATTGTCTAATCAAGGTAATTTTTTTCTTTGCATTTTGGCTCAATTGTTTCGAATTTGTCATCGTTTTTCTTTTTCATTTGTTCCACTTGATAATTCCGAGGGCCAATAGAAAACAAGAAAGAGCCGTAATTAAACACGATTATGGTAAGTTGGCTTTTCAGTTCACTAACGCTCTGTTGGACCTCGGAGAAACGATGCAAGATAGGTAAAGGACAAAAAGGCCTTCATTTGATTCTACTGAAGCAACATTATCATTATTATTATTACATTTTTTTATATGATTTGTTAAAAAAAATAAAAAAATAACATGATTGACTTGTAGTTTCACGTGAATGATAACTCTAAAATTTCATTACTGGACAAACGTTTGAATTGGATGCAGGCTCTTGTGATGATTCTTTCTCTTATTGCTCCTGTTGAGGAATAACTATATAACGTGCACTAGTGATTCTGAGATGGTATGTCTTAACAGACCTTGTATTTATCCTTGTCTGTGTTTGATTCAGATTCGATTTGGCCAGTGAATTTGAGATCCAATGAAGCAATGGAATCTGGAATCGTTCCAGCTGGTCCGTATCCTGAGCGTGAAGGTGAACCTGATTGTTCTTACTACATTAGAACGGGGCTTTGTAGATTTGGCACTAGTTGTCGTTTCAATCATCCTCCTAATAGGAAGCTGGTAAGTCATGAGTTACTCGTATGTTCTTGTTCTCTTCCTGCTTTTTACCGCCTTCTTTTTTATTGATCTTACTCATGCAATGTAGCTGTTGATAGTTTTTTTATTATCAGCAGCACTCGATAGTGAAATTTTTTTGGGATCTATGTTGATATTTAGCTATATCTCTTATATGTTATGCTGTTAAGTATATGAGTGCCATTATTCTGGTTCCTAGCTAGAATGCCGTGCTTCTTGTAATGATCATACATGCTTGGACTCCACAACAAATTTCGTTACTCTATATGTATGATATATCCACCTAAAATGTTTCAGCTCTTTAGGTCATGATATGTCTCTGATCATAGTGTTTCATGACTTGTATATGCGCATTTGATTTCTTGTATAGTGGAACCTAATATGATATTTAGTTATGCTAGAAATATGTTGTTTTTTATTTTTTATTTTATTGATGCGATTGATAAAAAGCTGCTTTATTGCAGGTCATAGCAGCTGCAAGAATGAAAGGAGAGTATCCAGAAAGAATAGGACAACCAGAGTGCCAGGCGTGTTATTCATCCCTTATTCTCTCTTTATAAATTGTGCTAAGCCATTTTGTTTATGTCCTTTTTTAAGACTCCCCTTTGTGTCATTAGTAGGAACTCAGTCCGTGATGTTTTCTTGTTTGCATTATTAGCATGGGGTCTTGTGTCTGACAGTCTGAGCTTTCCAAATAGAACATTGTGCCAACTATTTTTGCTGTACAACCCTGATCATTAGTGCTACGCTTTGTTTGCTGTAAGTTGATGACTTTGGATGAGTCGTTAGTGCTTTACAGCTGAATTGAGTGCAGTCTCTTGGGAAATTCATTTTTAGCCCAAATCCTTGCGTAAAATGTAATGTTATGAAATTTGCACTTGAAATTTACAATATAAACTGAGATAATGAAGATTGATGTGCTGGAGAATCTTTGTTCACTGCATATGGATTTAAATATAAAATTTGGGAATATATGATGCCCAGCATTGGCTGTGCTTGTCCCGTCTCACGTGAATGTGAGTGTGAATTTGTATGGCTCAAAGGGAAATGAGTTGAAGCAGTTGCAGAAGGTAAATCATCTTGTAGTAAATGGCCTTTGCTGGTATTTTGAGTGAAACAGAATGCCGCATCAAAGTTAGAGGCATGAATAGGGATTCACACAGATGGTATATAGGAAGATGATAGACAGGTGATGACTTCTCATATTGCTTATCATATATTAGAAGATGCAGTGGGCTCTAAAGTAGATGAACTTGGTACCTTGTCTCTGATGAATGAGGGACTAACTGATGAATAACCTAATTGCGGTGGGTTCCTGCGCCATGCTGATGTTCAATTGATTGTTGACCTTTTTGTGCTTTTTCTATGCTCTCAATGTATTTTGATGATGGTTGTGGCAAGAATGAAAGGTCTAAATTCTTATGGGATAACTGTTTCCTACCGAGCTTTGGAGGCTCTCTGTGCATAATTTTATACGAAATACTCTCCTATATCCCCCTCCAGCTGTTTTTGATGACTTCATGTTCTTTACTATTTCTCCAGTATTACTTGAAGACTGGCACTTGCAAGTTTGGTGCTACATGCAAGTTCCATCATCCCAAAGATATGGCTGGGATTGCTGGAAGAGTTCCTCTAAATGGTTTCGGTTATCCACTTCGCCCGGTATGGATATGTTACCAATGTTTATTTATACCTGGTGTTATATTTTCATTTGACTCTTACCAAACTTACTATTGGTTTTAATGTTTTCCTTTTTGTATATATCCTTTCATTTCCCAATTCCACCTCATCTTGGCCTTTTCCTTATTTGCAGAATGAGCCGGATTGTTCATATTATTTAAGAACGGGACAGTGTAAATTTGGGAACACATGTAAATTTCATCACCCTCAACTATCTAATATGATGTCCTCTTTACGTGGTTCTCCTGTTTATCCTCCTGTACAATCTCCCACGACTCCTGGTCAGCAGTCATTTCCAGGAGGAATGACTAACTGGCCTATGTCTAGAGCACCTATTATTCCAAGTCCTCGTTGGCAAGCTCCCTCAAGTTATGCCCCTTTGATCCTTCCTCAGGGAGTAGTATCTGTTCCTGGTTGGAATGCATATATGGTAAGATTTTCTATTCATCCATTGATATTAGGGCTTCCCTTAGAATTTTGTGAGCTTGTTGGTTTCCATTAGAAAATGGTTGGCTTTAGCTACTGAGATTGTTTTCTATTGCAGCTGTAGGCAGATGGCTTCTTGCAAAGCATCTTATGGGGCTTGTTTATTCATATTTAGACTAGCTTATTCTGATTCTTTCATATGTGGTAGAGTCTTAGTTGCATGAGGGGGTTCACTATACGTGTTACTTGTGTTTTCATAGGCTCAATGACTTTAACTGACAGTTATTTTTTTTTATTATTTTTTTGTGGGCATGTGTCTTCACATATGCATTTTACTCTGACTAGGGTGTTTCGTCATCTGAGGGCCAGCAGCAAACAACAGCAAATAGTCAAGCTTATGGAACATTACGTCAGAGTGAATCTGCATCTGCATATCGCTCTGGAACTGTCCCCATGGGTTATTATACGCCACAGAGTGATAGTGTTTTCCCCGAGAGGCCTGGCCAACCTGAATGCCAGTATTACATGAAGACCGGGGATTGTAAGTTTGGTGTAGTGTGTCGGTTCCACCATCCTAAAGAGAGACTTATTCCTGCTCCAGATTGCCTGTTGAGTCCACTAAGTCTTCCATTACGCCCAGTAAGTTATCACTTCTATTCTGTGCTTCAGTGTGAAACGGTAGAGTAACGAAAGAATTTTCAGTTTCTGCTCGGACTACTATTCTTGATTGTTTTCATATAAAAAAATAAAAAACTATTTTTGATGGTCTATATGGTTCGTGCCCTGCACTAGTTTGAATTGTGGGAATTTTAGTTGGAGGCTCAATCAGAAGCTTCATTTTGCTAAGGAATCCTCCTGAATGAACATTTGTCTGTTTCCCACCTATTAGGAAATTGGTAATTTTGTTTGTCCACAGAGTTTTAAGCGAATGAGATTTGTTTGTGAAGTGTGAAGTGGTGTATCACAGTCTTGGTATCTTTCTTTTACATTTCTAGATTTTGACAGAGGTGACTTTTCTTTGTTGACAGGGAGAGCCTTTGTGCTTATTCTATTCTCGTTATGGTTTATGCAAATTTGGTCCAAACTGCAAGTTTGACCATCCAATGGGAGTCTTTGCATACAATCTGTCTCCATCATCATCCGCTGATGCCACAGCTGTTCGGCATTACCTGGGTTCATCATCAACATCCGGTGCTTTAAACTTGTCTTCTGAAGGGCTAATTGAAGCTGCAACAGGAAAGAACAGGAGACTTTCACTATCGGAAACAAGAGGCATGTCTTCTGTTCATGATAATGTTGAGACTGAGGGATAGAAGAACCACCTAGTAGCAGTGGGGTTGTCTCTCCTTCGTTTTGCAGTCTCAGCAGGATTATATAAGATTATCGAGCTCTATGTAAATTCATTTGCCGATTGCTGAAGATGTACAGCCTTCTTGTTTTAAGTCAAATTATATTGTCGAGAAAATTGCAATTTCGCCTGACAGTCCATCCCCGCTTCACTACCAGAGCTGTATAAGTTCTGACAAATTGGCACAATTGGTGAAACCAATGTGAACAATTCACTGTTGGGAAAAATATGTTCCTTTCTGCTTTACTTCAATCGTTTTTCTTTGTGGTTTTATTCTGAATGAAATTCATTTCCCCCCTTCTTTCTTGTTTATTGTATAATTACGCTGTATTTAGTTAGAGGAGACTACGTACTGACGGTTCTGTTGTTATCTTAGATTTTGAGGTCACATTGTTTAATAATAAACTCCTCGTCCCTCTTTTTCAGTCATTTTCCTTGTTCACTCTGAAGCAGTTTATTTCCAACATCAGCACAAATGATAATTGTGGAAGGTTCATGTAGATTGGCTTGCTATATTGCAGAAGTATCTGAATGTTAGTGGTTCGTGTTGTTGCAGGCAGTGTTAAACCTCAGTGTTAAATGACAGTTATGCTTCACAAGTTGCTTATCATTGTCTTCCAGGCTGTTGTTGAGAACTGGTTTCCATAGGTCTGATATATCTGGGCAGTCTTTATAAGATGATGCATGATGCATGGGGATAGATATAATACAGCAGTAGCGGCCGGTTTTAGGAATTTGGCTAGAGGTACAGGTACAACATATGAACGTGAATACCTGGTTTGTCGAAACCCGCGATTCAAACGGGAGAAAAGATTATTAGAGTTGAATGTAAGACGCTAGAATCTGCAATTTTCTTTTTAAAAGCTTGCCTCTGTATCGCAAGCCTTCTTGATTAGTTGCCTTATTCTTCGTTTTAGATTACAATACATATGCAGATGTACATAACCATGCACGTAGAGATATCGAAGAACCAGTTAAGGACTCCTGGTCTTTAGGAGAGGACACAAGTAAAAAAGGTAAAGAAAGATTTACTACGTTAGGCTCGGACTTAGTAACAAGTCAAAACTAAAAGGGAATAAATATAGATTGCTTCATTATCCAACATCTTGAGTATCACAACACACTGCAGCTACATGCTGCTGCAGGATTTGCTGGGCTTGGACTTGAGTTGCGACAAATTGAGCTGGTACTTTTTGGATATTCCAACACCCTCTAGCTGAGAGTAGCGCTGACCGTATGCATAGCCTGGAAGGGGTTTGGTGAGCACATCTGCAAGTTTATGATTTGTGCGAACGTAAGTGACATCGATTAAACTACCTAGGATTTGTTCACAAATAAAATGACAATTTAGCTCTATGTGTTTTGTGTGTTTGTGAAAAAATAGATTATTGGCTATATAAATTGCAAATTGGTTGTCACATTTGACGGGAACGGTAGTGATGTTAGTAATAAATAGTTCATAGAGCAGTTGAGTCGATCAAACTAGCTTAGATGTAACATATCGTAAAGATTTATATTTAGCCTCAACAAAAGATATAGAAAAAATGATTTGTTTCTTAGACTTTCTATCAGATAGGAGATCTTTCAAGAGTGATAAAGTGTCCACTAAATGAATGTCTAGTGACGTGACAAGTGGCCCAATTTGAATCACAAAAGGCCATGAGTGAAGTAGATGAGTTGTTATAAAAAAGTATTCCTTGATCATGCCTAGCTTTCAAGTAACACAAGATGTGCAAAGCTTCTGTCAAGTGTGGGATTTGTGGAGCACTATTGAATTGACGGATATATTATACAATGAAAGAAATGTCTAGCTTCTTGTTCATCAAATAATTAAGCTTCCCAACCAAGCCATGAAACTCAATGGCACATGTAGGTCAAACTTTCATATCAAGTATTGACTTTTCTTTGATGTCGAGTGGACTAACCATGACATTGCAATCCTACATGGAGTATGTGGTGAGAAGATCATCTATGAAGCATCTTTGCATCATAATGATGCCATCTTTACATTTCAAAAACTCCATTTCCAAGAAATAAGTTAGATCATCGAGATCCTTTATTCATAATTGCTTATGGTGGAAAGTTTTGATGGAGGTTATTTCAATCAAGTGATCCCCAACTGCCAATATATCATCAACTTACGCTTCTATAATGGTAACCTCTCCTTGATCTCTTTTAGTAAGTAGAGAATAATCATTTCTGGTTTGGATATATCCCTTAAAAATAAGAGAAGAGGAAATCTTCTCATACCATTTATGGGAAGCTTGTTTCAAGCCATAGAGGGACTTCTTAAGCTTACAAATAATAGAGGGAGGAACATCAAGACCTAGTGGTGGTTTCATATGAATTTCTTCATATATATATCCCCATGCAAGAAAGTGTTGTTGATGTTTAACTATTGAATGTACCATTCGTTCTTAGCTTCCACCTCCAAAAGACTCTGAATGGTTGTCATATAGATAACGGGAGATAAAGATTTATTTTGTTTTATTTTATTTTTTATTTATTTTTATATTTCCTCCGCATTTTGAGTAAAACCATGAACATTCAAATGTGCCTTATATCTCTCAATTAATCCATGGACTCTATACTTGATATGATAAATCCATCGACAACTGATTGGCTTTTTTTCCCTTAAGCACATTCATCAACTCCCATGTCCTATTTTCATTCAAAGCTTCAAATTCTTTTTCCATAGTTGTAACCTAGTTTTGGGCGAACAAAGTTTCCATATAAGAGTGAGGTTTGGGTATGTGATGGTTGGTGGAAGTATTGGATTGAAGGTAGATATTTTGTTAGTTGTGAATTAGGTGACCGTAGGTGTTGGTGAGGTTATATGGGCAAGATAGTACAAGAAGATCTAAATTGCTACAAACATAGTCGAACATAAAACCTTAGAACCATATGGGATTTTATGTGGGTTGAGTGGATTGCCTTAATAAAGGTGGTAAAGGATGGAAATCATAAGATACAGGAGGTAAACATAGTCGAACATAAAACCCTTGTTGCGTGAGTCTCTCATGCAACTCCCCTTGGTTGTGCTACTTCATACCAAGTTTCATTTGCTTTGATTTTGCTTATTTTCCATCCTTCTTTACCTTAGCCTTTTCTTGGTTGTTTTCTTAATTTCTAATGATGTACTATCCTTTATTATTAGGTGATTTTAGATTATATGTGCTTAGAAACCAGAGACATTTTTGGTAAGGATATATGTCGTAATTAGGGTTTTGTGTGCAATATGTACATTTGTATGAAATATCATGTATGCTATTGTTAT
Organism: Tamarix chinensis; assembly: GCA_030549775.1. Taxonomy (NCBI): domain Eukaryota; kingdom Viridiplantae; phylum Streptophyta; class Magnoliopsida; order Caryophyllales; family Tamaricaceae; genus Tamarix; species Tamarix chinensis. The sequence continues at coordinate 63,782,527 of CM060172.1, forward strand.
ATGGATAACGTCATAATGATGAAAAAGTGAGAAAAATTTGGAAGCATGTGATTGTATATATTGTTGGTTAAGTTGTGTTTTGAAAGTTGAGAGGGTTGGCATGAATTATTATCTAAATTGTGCTATGCAGTTTGAATAATATATATATATGTATGTATGTATGTATGGTTAAGTTGTGTTTTGAAAGTTGAGAAGGTTGGCATGAATTATTATCTAACTTGTGCTATGTAGTTTGAATAATATATATATATATATATATATATATATATATTATATATATATATATATATATATATATTTCATAAGGATATGTCTTGTAGGTTGAAAATATATCATTCATATCGGGACTCATAGTTTTTTTTTAATATTTTTTTAATGAAAATATAGGCAATTGGCTATCTTAAAGGGTAATATGGTCAAGATGTATTATATATGAAATATTTGGGTATTTAATCTTTTAATTGGTTCAAAATATGCTAAATATATTATGTGGAATATTTGGAGTAATTATGAGCGGTCTAAGTCCAATAAAATGAGAATATGGTTTAGATTATGCTAAATAGATTACGTGGAATTTGGATTATTTTGCCTTAAAAGTAGGGATGACAATGGGTCTCGGACCCGACCCAGACCCGCTAGACCCGCCTCATTTTTAGCGGGTATGGGTCCATGATTTTTGGACCCAACGGGTCTGGATCAGGTATGGGTCCACATGTACCTTAAAGGGTCTGGGTCCGGGTCCAGTTCTAGATCCAGACCCGACCTGCCAGACCCGTTTAATATACATATATGTGTGTGTGTATCTATATATATATATATATATATATGTATGTATGTATACATATATAAATACATACTAATATTATGTTTGTCATTATTGTCTTAATCTTATATATGCTCCTTATTCATTTTTTTAAAATTTTATTTTTGTATGCTTACTTTATAAACAATATGTATAAAATTGTATTCTAAAAGTTAGGGATATAAACGGGGCGGATTTTACCCGAAACCCGATGGATTTTGTCCAACAGATATGGATAAACGAATATGGATGATGGAAAAAAATACTCGTCGGGTTCGAGTATGGATACGGGTGTGGGATATCCATACCCGTACCTGTAACCATACCTATATCCATATTCGTACCCGTTTACCCGATATATAATTGTCTTTTTACCCTTAATTTTAAAATAATTATAGTATAAATTAAAGTTAGAATTATCATTTAGCTTAACTCTTAATGGGTTTATTTGTCGGGTGATAGATTTATCCATCGGATAATATCCATTAACGGGTTAAAGGATATCCAACGGATATGGATATGGATATGTTAGCAGATATGGACTCGGGTACGGGTACAGATTTTATTATCAGATACGGATATGGGTATACCCGCCCCGAACCCACCCCATTTATATCCCTACTAAAAGCATTAAAATACCATTTGAAAAGTTAATATAACTATTTTAATATATTTATTTTTTCACTTAGATGATTTTTTTAACAAAAAAAATACATATTAAGTTATATAAAACATAAATGTATTTGTATTAGCATAGATTATTAATTTTTTTTAAAAATAACCGGACCCATTTATGACTCGTTTAGGATCCGTTTACCCGCTAGACTCGATGGATCTGGATCTGGGTCTAAGTAATATAAACGGGTCCGGGTCTGGGTATGGTTGGACCCGGCCCAGACCTGACCCATTGCCATCCCTACTTAAAAGGTGCTTTAGACCATTCCTCTGATATAAGAATAGTGGTTAGGAGCATACTACCTTGGTATATGTTGGGTCTATTCTACCAAATGATAATAGTGACTCAAAGTTGTTTTACCCTGAAAGGTGCTTTAGTCCATTTCACGAGATTAAAAATAGTTGGGTCTTTTAACTCAATATAAATAAGAATATGGATTATGATTGTATTTAATAATGGGATTCTGGAATCAATTCCTATTTTACATCATATTATGTTAAACTATATGCATGTTTATCCTTTCATTTGACCTTACAATATTGTGTAGCATTGTTATGACTGTATTATTTCCTTACTCAATTTGTAGCATACCAATCATCATTTTTATGTTCCACAAGTAGACAATCCAAGTGATTTTTTTTAGGTCACTAAGGACCATCTTGATGAATTTTCTACTTATGATGAACAACTAGGTGAGGAGTGATTTTTATGTATCGAGGTTGGGCGTAGAGTTATGTTATCCAGCTATTGCTTTTGGTCTGAATACCTTTTAGGACTCTTAGTTTTTAATGTATCTATTTTTATGTATTTTGGCTATTATACTTAGATTTAACCTTCAAACTTATATCTAAGTTATGAATCTCTCTCAATATTGGTTTTAACCTATTTTTCCTTGTATTTGATATAAGGATCATATAGAAAGTTAGACTTATGTTGAGTATGATGGTACACCCAACTACATTGTCATTACGCTTCTACTAAAAATGAAAATTTTCATTAGTAAGTTTTGGGGTGTTATAGAAACCATCAAGTGTTATAATTTTATGAAGTCCTCAAATATCTATATGAATAAGATCAAAAAGACGTTTTGATTGTGAGGAGTTAGGAAAGAATGATATTTTGTGTTGGTGTGTCTTAAAGAAAACATCACGAGTTAAATTTATCATTTTATTAATAGAGCTTAAAAAAAGGAAACATTTGCTTGAGTTTATAAAATGGAAGATACCTTAATCTAAGATACAATAACATAACATAAAAAAAAGTTAGACTGGATTATTTTATGTGAATTGAGAATGGATGAGTGCTATTGGAACATTTAACTTGGTTGTTAAAATGAATTTTTGGAATGGAATTAACTTGAAAATAAAGATGGAATTTAAGATATAAATATTTTTTTTTGGGTTCACCAAGGGTGATGAGAGTCCTCTCCAAAGGGTCATCAATAATTGGTTGTTAGTGAAACATATGATGGAACTAGTTTGTTTAGTTAACTTGGAGGCAGAGATAATATTATACTTGAGTTCAAGAACAAATAAGACTCCCTCAACATTTGTCATATTTAAAATTAATGTAACTAATGGAATGATCCATGTTTTTTTTTTCCATTAGGGAGAAAGGTGTATAGAGGATTTGAGTGGGTTTGAGGTTAGTGAACTATTTTTTAGTTACCACTTATGTAACGAGTTATAATAGAGGTGTTTTAGGGGTAGGGTTCAAGGTTCTTGGTTCTTCTTCTGCTGAGCTCAAACCAAAGTTTTTGCTGTTTGTTGCGTCTTCTTATCGTAAAAATTCAATCATTAGTTAGCGGTAAAAGCTCACCTTCCGCAGCCCCTCGACGCCCAAGTGGGCAGTATTTCCTGAAAGTGAAGTAAATAAAATAGAATAAAGGAACCTCAAAAACTGCCATTTTGTTTGTTCCAATGACTCTAAAATCCAAAACATTCATTCCCTACAGCTTCCATTCATTTCACTTTCCTTCTCCCTCAACACACATCCATCATCATCTCCATCCCTAATTTTTATTATCCATACATTTTTCTTTCTTGTCAGGAAAACATCTTTGTTTTCTAATTTTTCTTTTTTCTTTTGGAGGTTTATTTATTACTCTTCCTCCCCCCTCCTCCCTTCACAAAACAGCAAAAACTTCGTCTACCAAAATTTAAACCAAAGTCAGTTTCTACCTATGTTAGTTGTGTCATTTTGGCTTTCTTGTACCTAACCTTTTTCACTTGCATTCCCCATGCTTAAATATGAACTTAGACCTGCACAACATCACCTCCATTATCCCATAATTGATTTCTTCATTTTCATAATTTCATTCAATCTAAATACACTCTACCACCTTAGACACTCAACCATCTTGTACTTTGTCATTCAAGTGCTGAATAAGTTACCTTTCCCCATCTTGTGGTTGTAGATTTTTGTTCCTCCATTCCCTATTCATACCCTATTTTTCTTTCTTTGTTTTCATCTATCATTTCTCTTATTTGCTCCTCTTGGTTTCTCCTACCTCTCTCTTAGTTTTTGTTATTTTGTTGAGTGTTTTTAAGCTTTATTGAGCCTATAACCGAAACCTATCCTCTTATATTTCTCCTTACTCTCTTGTTTTCACTTTTACATTTCCTTTTATCTAGCCTTTTTTTTTTAATTTTTGGTTAAATTGTGAATTTTTTATCTTTTGTCTTCTCCTCATGTTTTTCCATTTTTTGAAGGTATTAAAGTTCTTTTGGCGGATCTTTGTTTTATTTTGCTATTTGTTCTTGAAAAGAGATAATACATATACTCCTACCAAGTATGTAAAAATTATATGATATCATGTTGGGGGTTTCCTATGTTATGCTAAAGTGTAACTTATATCATGAATTTTACTTAATTTTCATAATAATTAGTATTAAATTGATAAATTATTAAGTAAATAACATATAAGGGTATTTTGGTCATTTATGAATTATTATGCATAAAATTATGAATAATAAGAGTAGGATGGCATTAATGGATTCCTAGGTTAACCTTAGTGTTAACATTGACTTTGGCTTGGATCGTTGACCTTATCATCAACTTAAATAATTAAAATTGGAATCATTGTGCATTATGTGATATCTTATGATCACCTTATTAATACATTAATATTTATAGTGGAAGACCTTGAGATTTAAGAATAGTTGTTCTTTAGGGTTAACTATCCTAGAGATGAGTTATGAGCTCTTGATTTAATTTGGTAGTTTGTTAGATGCCACAACATTTTCACTAAGGCCCTAACATACTCTATAGGTGACCTATAAGCCTTATAGGGGGTATTGATATTTAAAGATTAGGTGTCTTAGGATGTGAGGATATTATGTTGCCTTGTTTCACTAGTATGACCAGAGTATTTGTATGTCTCTTGGTTACAAGTTGGGAGGATACTGTGTCGCTTTAGTGTGCTGGTATGACCATTGTACTTTAAATGTATAACACCCCAATTTTTACTATTAAAAATTTTCGTTTTGCAGTGAAAGTAATTAAGTAAAATATTGGGGGTTACTGCCGTGATTAACATAATTATGGCTTATATGACCATCCTTACATCAATCACAAGGCTAAAAAATTTAAAGTAATACAAGGAAATTAAAAACAAAAGAACATTTATAGTACAATAATGAGTTTGGATCCTAACTCCGAGTTAACAATACAAAATACAAAAGAAGAGATATGATGGATTAAGAGTCCAAAAATGATATCTAGTTAAAAACATCAACTAGATAATAATTACTCTTCAGCTAACCCCTAACATAGATGAAGTCACTCGTCCCCACAATTGCATCATATGCGACATAATCATCTAGCTAATTTTCTAAGATCTACACATAAGATTTAGGACCTCCTGCTCATGGGAATGAGCAATACCCATAAAATTGATGGTCAGTATGTTATGTACCAATAAAAGGAACAATACTTTTGAAATAATGATACAAATAACACATGCTTTCACATTAGATAATGAGTGAATAACTAAATAAAGGAAACATCTCATAAGATAGAAAATGATCCAGATTCCTTTATTAAGTATAACCCATTTTCATTCTTTTATATACATTGAGTATAGGAACTAGGGGTGTGCATTGTTAGATATCCGTATCCGAACGGATATTTTTTTTAGATATCTGATCCGACCGGATATTCGATATCCTATATCCGAATCCGCATCCGAATATACCGGATATCCGAAATATCGGATATCCAAAATATCGGATCGGATTTTGGATATATCCGATTATTGAAAAAAAAATATCCGATTATTAAATTTACATATATAATCTATAACTAAAATTTTTTTCTCTAGAAATATTTGTTTAATTATTCAGCCAGCAAATAAAAAGATATAATACATGATTAATCATATCTACAAAAAATAGCGATCAAGATTTGTGAACAATGACACTCTAGAACTGTGGAACGACCTAAGTTAAGAGGTTCAACACATTTAGGAGTTTTTTTTTCTGGTCTGGGTGCTTGCGTGTATGTGGACCGTGACCTATTTGACTGTTTGTAGAGTGTGGATGTTTATTTTAGACTTTAGTTTAGTAAATTATTTTTGAACTTATGTACTATAGTAAAAAAAAATGATTCAAACTTGAAGATTGAAAGAAAAAAAATCAGATTATAAATTATATTATGCCTAAATATAACTGGCTTATTCTTAAAACATGATATTTTTGGCGGATCGGATTATCCACTAAAAAACCGGATGGAATATCCGCTCCGATTTTCAAAAATCGGACCGGATATCCAAAATTTCGGATTGATTTTTTTGGATACCAGATCGGTTTTTCGGATCCCGATTTTTCTACACAACCCTAGTAGGAACCCCACTATTCTTAAATTGGTGGAACGGTCTGAAACTCCATCTTAGGGACAACACACTTGAGCCACCATTATCATCTGGTGGAACGAATCTAAAAACATCATCTTTCCAGGATAACACGCTTCCGAGCCACTATTTTCCCCGGTGGAACGACAATGCATATATATATATATCGCCTTGGTCCTGACTCACGTATTTTTTCACTTTAAATCATTAATGTCTTTTTCATAGGTTATAGTGATATATTTTAATTTCACAATGAGTAGAGGCTCCACTATTCTTAATTCAATGAAATGGACCAAAGTACCTTCTCTAAGCAAAACGCTCCCAAGCCACTATTCTCCCCGATGGAATGGGAATACACACACACACACACACACATAAAAAAATAGATCACCTTGGCCCTAATCACGTGCTCTTTCATTTTAAGTGATTAGTATCTTATTCAAGATTGATTCTTAGTCATAGAACACATTAAAACAAATATACATATAGCATAGGTCCAAGTCCTTAAGTCCTTTCAAACCTTAAATACACACTCTTTAGTATTCATTCTTTCATATTGATTATTCCACACAACTTATATTATATCATCTCCAAATGTCATCATTATTATCATACCCAAATTGTACGATCTTGTTCCTATACACATACATTAATCATCCTATCCTAATGTATTACTCACATAAATCTCTAAAATCTAATTCCACATATTTTTCACAACACATCCCTTGAAATTTACATGATTACCAATTCTAATAGATAACCTCATAAGGTCAAACATTAACAAGATAATCAAAAGATGAATAACCTCTAGATTTTATACATGGAATAATGATATTATCATTATAAGATATTTTCCCCCAAATTATCCAGTAATTCATTTAAGGACCCGAAATAAAAATAATACTTCCAAGCACTCTTCATGATATTACTATCATATTTTAATCTGCCTTACATATAAAACATCGAATTTGCCTTATTACCCTTAAGTACAGATAATAACCTCTATTTTATTAAATCTTGGACCTTCCATGCACATTATTTTCCAAATCCAACAATTATCATATACTTCCAAAAAAAAATACTTATGTCCACTTATCAAAATTTATTTAGCCCATATTTCATACCATGTGATATATTTTCACAAATATGACATTATCACAAAAAAATAATAATGGTAGCTCTTACCCATTCTTACTTTCTTACAATAACATAATATCCTTAAGCCCATATTTTATACCATAAGATATAATTCCACAAATATGAAATTAGCACAACAAAATCATAATATATTAGTACCTCTCACCCATTCTTACTTTCTTTTGACATAACATTCACATCATCATAAAATATCATGATCAATACCTGTTACATCATTTATCAACAATATCATGAAAAAACATATAACCATACAAGAAAATAACACCGAAAACCCTAAACATTGAACAATATCCTTACCAATTAGGATACCAGGATCTAAGCATGCAAATCCTAGACTTCATCCTCCAAAGCTACTGGAATACCACCTATGAAAAATAATAAAATTCACGGTTAAGCTTGAAGAGTTAAATCGAAGGAGAAATTAAGGTAAAGAGGGTAAAAATAGAAATAACTATAGTCAAATGGGAGCTTGAGATGTGTGGATGTGTAGAGGAATGTGTGATGTATCTATGGTAAAATTTTGGTAGTGTTTGGAAAAGATTTGGGGGTGAAAATAAATAGTTACATGACTGTGCTAAAGGTGGCGTAGCCCTGGTTGAGAGAAAAGATCATGTACGGCCAGACGATGCTGATTTGCATGACCATGCTACAATAGTGCACACCCAGACCGAGAGAAAAGATCATGCACGACCAGGCAATGTAAAGTTGCACGGTCGTGCAATAGGAAATTTTTAGTGTTGCATGATCGTGATTGAGGCCGTGCACTCTAAAAAAGTGTGACAGACGAGAGAAAGAAGAAGGAAAAAGAGGTGGTGGATGGCGATGGTGTTGGGGAAGGTTGTGGTGACCTTGATGGTTGGTCTATCAGGCAATGGGTGACAAATGGTGGTTGAGGTTGTGCACGGTGGTGGAATGGGTGATGTGTAGGCCACAAACAGGGAAAGATGGAGGAAGAGGAAGAAGAAAAGAGAAGGAAGAAAGGAGAAGGAAGAGAGAGTGCTTGAGTAGTGTTTTGGACACAAAGATGGGCAGATTACAAGCAAACCAAAGAGAAGGGAAGAAGAGTGTTATATATATATATACATGTGTGCATGTGTGGTGTGAATCAGGGAAGAAAGAAAAAGAATAGGGGAGGCGTGAAACAATGATGATGATGGTGTAGCTGCAAGGTGATTATGCTAATGTTGACGGTTATCGATGATGGTGAGGAGTAGGGTAGTAGCTGTAGGGTGAGGATGGTGATAATTGTATGTAGGTGTATTGCATGAGAAGTAAAATGGTAGGGGGAGTGTGCATGTCGGGAAGGGATAAGGGAGGAGAAGGAGAAGAAGAAAAAAAAAAGAAAGGAAGTAAGGTGATGGGTGATGGATGTTTGCAGGAGGTGATGGTGCAAGTGGGGAAGGTATGGTAAGTTGCAAGTGCGAGTTACTACAATTTCAATTGTTGCGGCTTAATGTTAATGGAAGGAGGAGAAGAAAGAAAGAAAATAAAAGGTGAAATAAAAGAAAAAAGAGAAGGGTTGGGGGATTAGTTTATGCCATTTTTAGATTAGCCGTAAGTAATTAGGATTAGTGAAAATTTTAGTGGGTTTTGATTTTGGTTTACGAATTGTAATATATCCAAGTCAAGGTTTCAGATTTAGTTAAAGTTTTGGGGTTAAGAAATTATGTTAAGGCTAAAATAAGATTTCTTGAGATTAGAATCAAATTAGGGCGTTCATGATGTGGTATTAGGCTAAGAAACTTTTTTGGGGGTATTACAATATGTATCCAGGTTATTATTGTATCCCATCAAGTAATTAAATGTTAAAATAATTATTGTATAAGTATTTAAATGGATTGTTGTGGTTTGTTGGTTTGGTAGTTACCTTTGCACACTACTTGGTTTTGGCATGTTGATTTCATAGTTGTACATGTGTGCACTATTTGGATTTGGTATATTGGTCAGTAATTGTCTTATTACTTTCCTTATCATGTTATACGTAGTATAGCGGTGGTTATTATAAAAGGCCTTAATTAAGGTTTGGTGTTTCCCTTCATGGGATTCCCTTGGTATAATTAGATTAATAAAATAATCATAATATAGTTAAGTTTGATGTGATGAACATGTGGTATATGGTATGATATGAGTTATGGTATGAATGTGGCACTTAGCTATAGTATGTACTATTTAATGTGTTATGCCATGACACTTTGTGCTACCTTCTATGTGCTCTATGTGATATTTGTATGCATAGTATGGTATATTGGTTTACTCAGTATTGGTGTACTATTGGGTTTCGTTTTATAGACCCCTACCTATTCAATGGGAGCTCTTTAAATGGTAGTAGTACTTTGATAGTACAATTTGATGGTTTTTGGTAGGATTTGAGAGTTAGGGCTATCCGATGTCCATTATGATATCTTTTGATCTAGATATCCCCTAGACTCTTATGTTACATTCTATATTTCTTTCCCTTATCAATTGTAATTTTTTTTGTTTGATCTTTTGTTGTTGGAACAATGTAATATTTTCATTTTAGTGTAAGAAAGGTAGATGAACTGGACTTATACTAACATTCTATATTTTTTAATGATTTAGGTTCCACAATCAACTCTTTTTAAATAAATTTGCTAAAAAGGGGGTGTTACACTCCATGTAGCTCTTGCATGTTTATTGTAGTAAGTGTTTACTTAGTAAAATTATACTAACGTGTTCCATTTTATGGTCTCCTACTTATTCAACGGGTGGTCTTTACCTTGCAAAAGTATTTTGATGTTCCTAATTGAGACAACTAGTGTTAGGGTGGAATTTAGAACTCTCCAATGCTCACCACCAACATCTCTTGATCTAGATATTATTTGGACTCTTATGTTCCTCCCTTGTACTTTTCTTTTGGTTGTGTCATATCTTTCATTTGATCCTTTTGTGTAATATCCAAATAGTGGTCATCTTGTAATGTAACGTCTCACATCTTTCTTATCATCGTCTTCTTAAATTAAGTGGAGTAACATTTTTTAACAGTATCATTTAGTATAAGAAAAGTAGAAGACACTAGACTTATGTTAAGTATGACGATGATACCATATTTTTTTAAAATATTTTTTCTTCTACAACCACTCTTTTGGAAGATTTTTTTTTTTTAAAATGGGGGTTCTATATTACCTATTCCATGTTAAAATGATGTCTTGCAGGTTTAATGATAAGCATTTTGCTTAGTGGATTCCTTGTGATTTGATAGTAGATTAATCGATGTATCTATCTGGTGAATGAAGTTTTGTCACACTATTAGGATTCTCTTTTCGTATTCTTATCAGATATCTTATATTTCAAATTTATTTATTTGGGTTGTCAAACCTTAATGGTAGAGATTTTATTGTATTTTTGATAGTGATGTATTTAAACTTTATTTTCGTTTTCCTAATTAAGTTTTTATTTCATCATATTTTTTTAGCTGACTTTAACATCAATATTTGATTTAATGAAACCATTTACGCTCCATCTACCATTAGATAACTTATTGTGCGATTTTATTATTTTGGTAAATATGATCTTTAATTTTAGTTAGATAGGTTCAACCTTACATTTGACATAGGGTAGGTGGTTGCTTGCACATCTTCTTATATTAGATACAACAACTTCATTACCGGTCTTATTTTAGCTTCCACATTTGTATTTTTAAAATGGAAAATTTTTAGGTATAAAAATGTGGGTGTTAAAGCATGCCATTATTAGCTAAGGTAATTTTGACTACAATGAAACCTATGTTTGGAGTTACTTACTAAAAGCATTTATGCAATATAATTAGTTTTAAGAAGCAACTCCAAAAAATCCTAGGTCATTGGATAAATAATTGTGGTGTTGATGTTGGTTAGTTATTTTGTACGGCAATTGAACTACTTATTATCTTTACTAGTAGGAGTCTTATTTCAAAGAGGGCTGAGCTTGTCTTAGTGTGACTATAGATTGAGTTGGATGGTCCGTGGATTGCTTGGGTTTGAACTCTCATCTTATCTATTGTGTGTGTGTGTGTGTGTGTTTTTTTTTGTTTGTTATGTTTGGTTTGTATAAACAAAATTTGTGAGGTCTATTTATCTCTATTTGTATCCTCTACATTTACTTATGTAGTTCTCATTACAAATCAAAACTCTTATGTATTAGGCAATAGTTTTTGTATGTATTATTGATTTTACAACTCGTTTGCGTAAGATTGTATTAATAAAATAATATTTTACTAGTTGATGATATATTGTCTCATTTGTATTTGAAGCAACACGTGTTTAATTGAGATGCGTTGTAGGTGAAAGTTTGAATATATAGGTGGATATTACACGTTTAGGAGTATTTGAACACACGATGTGTATGGTTTGAAAAAAAATAATCAAATTAATATATAAATGAAAGACTTTAGATAACGATATTAGCCAAAAATAGTTGTCAAAAGCCCTCAAGAAATTAAAATTCAGCTTTCAACAATGGTTTTTAGCCGAAGCCATGATCAAAAGTCATCATTTTCCCACTTTGTTATAGTGCTTTCGGACTTTTGATTATGGTTTTGGCCAAAATTTGTTATTTTTTTTGATAATTGATGCTTACACAAAGGTCAACACAAGAATACAAGACAAAATGAAGCCTCCTAACTCATCAGAGCCTGGACATTGTGAACCACTTCCTCCGACCTATAGGGAAACTCTCTCCTACCATTTTTAATCCAAAACCGAACTCTCATCTTTATAAGCATGAGCATCCATTGGCTGCAGACTTCGACTTTGTCAAACACTTTTCTGTTTCTGAATTCCCAAATAGTACCCAGGATTGCAAAGAATGCCGCTTGCCAAATCTCCCCTCTCAAACCTTTGTTGGAAGCTCCTATCCACGCTACAGCGTTGTCTTCTACTGACTTAGGTGCCACCCAGTAATACCCTATCCACTAGCAAATCTCATACCACACCTTTCCTATCACAGAGCAGTGTATGAAAAGATGATTGATCGTCTTTTGCTCGGTGTTGCACATAGGACACATATCATCTCTCGTATCGATGATACTCAATATGGCTAGCCTTTCTTTCGTGTTGAGCTTCTGTTGAACCGCAAACCATGCTATGAGTTTAAATCTCGGAGGTGCTAGACTACTCCACATAAGATTTACTGCTTTAGAGGTCCTCTCATTCCCAACAGAAAGCTGGTAGTGTGTTTGACAGTACGATCTTACGGAGAACATCCCTGTGGCTTTATGCTCCTAACCTACTGAATCACGCTCGTCCTTTCTCAGATAATGCTAGTTAATCAGCTCCTGCATTTGCTTCACCTGATTTTCCTCCCATCTAAAAAACTGTCTTCTCCATCTCAGGTTCCAGACCCATCTCGAGCCATCCTACTTTCCCATCTCTGCCACCTTCTTCTCCTTCTGCTCTGAGATCATAAAGAGTCTAGGGAAAAGGTCCCTCAAAGGGCCTATCCTCGTCCAATCATCATGCCAAAACCTGACTCTATTACCATCCCCAATAATGATCTTTATTCCCGAACTCAGCACGGGGCTATCTTTCCCTACTCCAATTATATCGACCCAAGGAGACCACCTTCTTCTTGAAGTAGCAATCTCAAACGACCCTGAATTAACCCCCAAATGAATAGAGGAGATAACTCTCTTCCATGGCGCGCCTTCCACTGAATAGAACCTCCACCACCATTTAAATAGAAGAGCATTATTTCTTAGGATTATATCTCCCACACCCAGCCCCCTAGTGATTTAGGCCTCTGGATCACACTCCATTTGACTAATGGTAATCCCTTCCTGTCCCCTTTTCCACTCCAAAAAAATCTTCTTCAGATTCTTATGATTTCCTTTGCAACCCCCATTGGTATTCTGAACAAACTCATATAATACATCGGAAGACTGTTCAGCACACTCTTGATTAGTACTATCCTTCCAGCTCTTGATAAAACTCTCGCTTTCCACCCCGCTAACTTCTGCTTTATCTTCTCAATCACTGCTTTCCACCCCGCCAAAATTTGTTATTAAAAGCCCTTTTTGGGCTCCTTTAGTGTCTTTTTATTTTGTACTTTAGTTTTAGATCGTGATTTTATAATTATTATTAAATACTCTTCATATCGAAAATAAAGTTATTTTATCATTAAATTTTTGTATTAAAAGTATCATTTTAGAAAAGTAAAAGTCTATTTTTATTTTTACCTTTACTTCTTTTTAATTATATAAGTATTAAATACTTTGTTATTTTTTAATGAAGGATGTTAGTGTAATTTTAAAACTAATTTTATTTCTTTCATAAAAAGTGTACAAAAAAATAAAATGACATTTTTTTTATACAGAGAGAGTATTTGATGGCATTTATTGAAGATTGAATTTAATCATTATCAAATCCTATTTTTGCATTAGTGATCAACAGTTTGGCCCCGCTGGAGTCTAGACTCGTTCCATGTCATGTTGTGTTGGGCGAGATCGAATCTTGTATATTGGCTACTTTTGCTTAAGAATTGTCAAAGAGAGTGACTTCAAATGGATAATGATGCAAGGCTTCCGGTGCATTTTTTAGGAAACTTACAATGGCTGCTAGCGATGCATGGGCTTTAGGCTTTCTCCGCATTTGTTCTTTGTTATTTGGGCCTAGTTTGGTATAAACTCATATGAGAAGAATAAACTGAAGTCAATAAAATGTCGATACCAACTGCTGATCATTAAATACGAAATATGAACTCATCACATTCCTTTAAAATTTGGAGCTAGTCACGTAATAAGGATATGGGATATTAAATACGAAATCTCATGTTTGAATTTTTCTTCTCTATTTTTCGATATTGTAATATCTTTATAGTACCGTCGTTATATCATGATCTATATTTATTTTTAAGAATTTCTTATCAATTAATAAAAAAAAGAATATAGGTTATTTTAGTTTAAAGAAGAAAGTAGGGAGAAGATTAAATTTGCTATAAATAAACCATTGTTAGCTTTCTGGAGCCAGTCATACTGCAGGCCCAAGTTTTTTTTAAAAATGTATTTATTTATATTTTTTTGATGCTCAGTCAAGATTTTATAAATATCCAAACAATGACATCAACCAGGAGCACAACCAAACGCTTCACGCAGGCAATACCATATATATATATATATATTAACTTTTCTTACCTTCATTTTTTTTAATAAGGAGCTCATAAAAAATAATTTACAAAACACCATATATTTAATATAAGTGTTGCAATCACTACAAATATGTATAATACTAATAGAATAAGAATTCAAACTCAGAATTTTTAGTAACTAGAATTTCAGCTTTAACTAACTGCTATACTATAATTTCATCGGTTGTGTCGCATCGCACATGCTATGACGGATTTGAGAAGTCCATTAATTAATCATATGCTTAGTCAAGCCATTCAGCCGAGAGAGACGACAGGATATTACAACCAAGCGCCATGCAAAAAACATGACCACTTCCCATGACCTTGTATGGCTAGTTCCTTAACGACCTTAACCATTAGCCTCTCTCTCTCACACACACACACACACACCCCCACACACACACCCCTTCCTCTAGCTAGCTAGGCGCATCGATCTTTCCCCTGTATATTTGTCTTCTGTGAATACGGTACATAGAGCCTGTAAACGTATATACATTGACTATATATTCACTACGTACGTACGTTCGCAGAGCCACCACCAGATTAATTAATTAATGTAGCATCGCCAGAACTGCATAATATGCGATTAACACCGGAAGTGATACCAACATGCCAAATATCACCCTGCGCCCAAGTCACATCCAAAGGGATGAGGAATATAATAATTTGAAGGATGCGCGAGGTTCTAAAAACTGGTAGAAGTAATACTGATTTTAACTCACGCAGTACTGAGAACATCTGCATGGAGGCCATATTCCTTTGCATATACGAAGGAGGTGATCGACTGTGGCAATGCAGCCTGCAGAATAATTGGTTGGTCAGGTTGAGATGCATAGAGAATAAATTTAGTAGATATTTTAGACTCATTAGTTATCCTGTTGAGATTTTAATTCGCTCGATCGATTTCATATATATATATATATATAATCAAGAACGAGAAAAAAAAATGTATATATATATATATATATATATATATATACCTGGATAATAGCTATGCGTAGGACATCACCACGCAGACCCATAGCAAGAGAACCGATTGCCATAGCAGCTGGCCCGGCGGCAAATCTCAACACCATTCCAAATGCAGTGAGGCTAGTACCACAAGCAATTAACTTCTTTTGTGATGCCATGAACATACCTGCATCGATCATGAATATATGAATGAGTGCATCCCTCACGCTCAGAAACCCCTTGGCTTAAATGCTAGCTAGCTAGCTAGCCCCCTTGGGTTGTGAGCTCACCATAAATTCTTTCACATAAACATGTTATAATTAATAAATATATTTTATATATTTGTGTGAACGATGATTCCTGGCGAGCCTTGGTTACGTAAAAATTTCTCTCCAATGAGTACTACAGCTATGATAAGCAGATACCTTGCATGGTTGCGTTTTGTGATCATCAACCTACATTCATATAATAGCACACTGTATGAATATATACTCACCCATGCTAAACATAGCAGTGCCTGTTCCAGCCTTTGACATGATCAGAATAGACCCTTCAACGATACTCGGGATACTTATATGCCACCTAAATGTATATATATATATATATATATATAGTTACACACAACCCAAACACGCATACAAAAGGAAGCACTAACTTATAGAGTTATCTCGTAGTTTATATAGGTGTTACCTGTTTGCTATATATGCCCACGTTATGCCTACAACACAAGCATAAGAATTGGGATTGTGAGCGAGTCTTAGCCACACCACCTTCATGGTAGACCAAAATCTTGGACGTCCCCCGTCATCGTCGTCGCTCATGGCTGCTAAACTCGGCGGGTTTCCTTCTAGGTCGTCACCGACTCTCCCGGCTGGCAGTGAGGTATTTGAAGAGTTATTGGCAGGACCAACGGCCGCCACCCTTGTTGTGGTATTATCCGCCGCCGCCGTCGTTGTTTTTCGAAGCTCAAAGACGAACAGCAAAACCATAAGCCATATGATAGCCTGAATAACCGATAGTTGTACGACGAGATTGACACCCAAATCACCATACATGGCTCCTAGTAACGGAACTCCTACCACAAGAGAACTCGTCAACGTTGATAAAGAAAAACTTGTTATTGACCAAGAATAACTTCCTTTACTACTGCACTTTGCCCAAAAGGCTATTAACACAACAATGATGACTTTAGAGATTGCATCTGCTGCTATGCATGAGTAATTCATTTTCAAAGGATCAATATGGACCGTGAATTCAAAGGTGAACAGTGGGAGTGTGAAGTAATAAACTAGACGGTTTATTGCATCGCTTTGGTCGGAAGTGAAAATGCGCCACCATCTTACTGAGCCGTAACCTAGGATTAGAGCAGCGTAGAGGGGCACCATGGCCACGATTACCTTGTAAATATCTCCCCACTCTATCATGATATCTTTGTTTCCTTAAATTTAGTGAATAGAATAGAATTTGACGAAAACACGAATGGACCGATGTTTTTTAATTTTATTTATTTTTAACTAGTTTATGGTTTAAAACGGTACTATATATAGCTGGGACGTAATGCATATGTGTGACAGGTGGTGTATTTATATTGGACGATAAAGCATTGCTGATATACCTCTAATAGCAAGTTCCGGTAGACTTGGGATGATATTATGTACTTGGCATGGTAAATGCTGCATGCCATGCCTTAAGAAATGCGTGGGCTGAGCCTGCATTTTAACCTCTTATTGCACCATATACGTACGTTCGTTGAAGATAGGGATGGATAATGATGATAAATATAAGAGGAAGAGTAGAAGGTAAAATCTTGTCATGGATCAGTTGTTTAATTTTGAGTCGATATTGGGACAAGGGAGGCACTGTAGTGCATGGACCGACCCCATCTATATAATGTCTGCCAGTTAGAATTAGCAAACAGACTGGTCGGGACACCATTGGGTTCGGTCGAAGCAACTGGAACAGATCGAAGTAATTTTTTTTTTTGTTTAGATAAATTCGTGTTTTGGACCCAATTCGAGTTCGAATAAGTTTGGATGTTTCAATCTTGCAGGTTGGGTTTCATTTGGGTTATAATCCGGAAGGCTTATTTTACTATTTAAAGGGTGCTGAAGTCAGTTTTGTTTTGAATTCAGGTCATTTCATATTATTCTATCTTTTTGTTTGTAGAATAATATGTGTTGAGTTTGTATGTTTGTTTTTTTTGTCATTCTTTGAGACTTAAAATTATTTGTGTTGAGTCATTTTTTTTGTCATTCTTTAATCTTTCTGAGTTAATTATGGTTTAGGTCATCATCTCATCATGCTATTTTGACAGGAGTGTGCATACTCTTTTATATCTAATTTTCATTTTTCATCTCTATTTTGTTTTAAATCTCCTCCATGAAAAACTAAGATAGTGTGTTCATTATTCATATTATGAAGCTAATTTTTGAGTTAGAAAAAAAATGTGTTGACCAACTTGTAGACTAGAAAAGATTATGATGATCGTGATGATACTAATAATAATAGTCATGATACCCATAATAATAATAATAATAATAATAATAATAATAATAATAATAATAATAATAATAATGATAATGCTTGTAATAGTAATAATTAATAGTACTTTTAATATTAATAACAGTAGTAATAATAATAATAATAATAATAATAATAATAATAATAATAATACTTTAATAAAAATAACAACACAACAACGTACAACAACAAAGGAGGAGGAGGGGGAGGAGAATTAGGGTCATAAACATTTTAAGTTTATATTATCTCAAGTTATATCTTGTATCAAGAAAATATCAATTAGTAGATGCCTCTCAATTTTATTAACCTTCATCTTCAGTGAATGACAACACTTAATGCACAAATATTATTTATTCACGATTTTTTGAATGAGGAAAATAAAATAAAATAGAAATTTCTCTACTCCATTAGCTTATAATTGAGACAAATAGTATACATACACCCACATTTGATTTATGATTATACACTCTAATCCACATAAAAATTTCAACTAATTAAGCTCAAGAACACCAATGAATTTAATGTCACAAATAAAGTCTCTCCTAGTAAGTAGCAAAATGGAATAAAAAGATGTTGACAAAACACAAATAAAGTGTAAATTTGAGATTTCAAGTAAGTATATTATGTTGCTTATACAACTATCATCGTAAATATACCGTGATTTGTATATCCAATTATAGGGAGGATGTGTAATGTCCTGTTTGTAAAAATCCTAATTATAAACTGCAAACTTTATGTAGTTAGTTATAATAATTATTATAGGGTACTCTATATGAAATGTATTATTATTATTATTATTATTATTATTATTATTATTATGATTATTATTATTATTATTATAGATTAGATATAAATTTAATTAGGTTGAAATTTGATAGAATTGGGATTATTAATTTTAGCTTTAGTCGGCACTCTAATTGTTACTTATTATACTCTGAAACCCAATTTCAAAAACCATATGTTTTTTCCTTAGTTCATCTTTCATAAATTGTTGCCCTTCCCTACTACAAATTTTACTTATGTCGCATAATCTCCCATTCTACTCCCCCAACATAAATTTTTTCTCTTTCGGATTGATCGGCTGGCCCCACAGATCAACACGAGTCCTTTCAGCATGCTTTGTCCTCACTCACGCACTTCTGAAACTTCCCAGGAGGTCATCCATCCTAAAATTGCTCCACGGCCAGCACGCTTAACTGTGGAGTTCTTAGGACAGAATCATTAAAAAGATGGTATACCATGTTGATATAAGTAACCAAATCAATCCTTATAACACTCCGCTCAATTTGGGGTATTACATTCACCCCCACTCAAAGAATGCAACGTCCTCATTGTGCCTCAACCAATGACTATCTCAATACAGTTCATCCCAAGAATCATCCCGCTAGGTGACTGACTGGCTCATCCAAGTTCAGCTCACAGTTGCAGTTTCGCTCTGATACCATTTGTAATACCCTGAGTCGACACGACCATGCGGGGCTACCTTAGAGCTCTTTCGGATTGATCGGCTGGCCCCATAGATCAACACGAGTCCTTTCAGCACGCTTTGTCCTCACTCACGCACTTCCTGAGATATTTTCAGAAATTTTCTGAAACTTTCCAGGAGGTCACCCATCCTAAAATTGCTCCACGGCCAACACTCTTAACTTTGGAGTTCTTAGGATGGAATCACCAAAAGGATGGTATACCATGTTGATATAAGTAACCAAATCAATCCTTATAACACTCCGCTCAATTTGGGGTATTACAATGCTATACTTCTCGTGTGCACTCCATACTTTGCCTCTATCCTATGTTCTCCTCATCCTTATTTCTCTCGTTCATGTGGTGCTTGATTTTCCTGTTCATGCCGGCACCTATATAAGTAGTTCCTTTTCGTTTTTTGTGTATTGAATTCCCTAGTGCAAAACCCATGGTATGTGTCTTTCTCCTCCATCCTCTCAAGCAATAAATCACCATCGTTTTACCACCCTCTTCGTCACTTTTACCTAGTAACACCACCGCCATCCCATTCTCCTTAGCAACACCCAACACCTCCGTATCTACCCTCCTAGAAATGCCTAAGACCACCGAAACTCCCCCTTGGCTACACCCAAAACTGCTGAAACCCCCTTGCTATACCCACAATTGTCGAAGCTCCCCTTTATGGAAACAACAACACGTACAATTTCCTTTCTCCCCTTATTGCGTGACTTTCTGCCTTATTCTCTTGTTGCTGTGTTGTCTCACATGGTTTTCTTTGTGCTAGTTATTTCCCAATATTTTTTTCTAAGTGGTTTTTAATTAATTTTGAGTTATCGTTGTGTTATATTAAATGCTAATAAATGTGTTGTTGGATGTTAATTTCTTAGGTGATCATGTCATAAAGAAGATGGTCTTTTGTGCTTCATGTGTAGCTTGGATTTAGATAAATTCAATCACTCATGAAATGGTAGAATTTGTGCATGAGCATGTTAGAATTAATTATATTTAGAATCCTGATATGGTTTTATATTATGCAAGTATTATGAAATGCATGATGAGATGATAATATACTAAATAGATACTATGTATGATATGGTTTTTGGATTTGTAACCTAGTCAAGTTATGACGTAATTACTGTGATAACTGTTTCATGATTGTCATTTCATGGTATCTAGGGTTGAGATGAATAGCATAAAAGGAAGAACGCATGATTAGGGTAAAAACATAATAATTCCCATTTGCATGCTCTAAAGTTATAGATGTTTCCCTACATGCACGATGATGTTATTTTTCCTATTAAATGTTGTATCTTGTTATAAGTATGTATGTATGTGTTTCATGAAACATATGAAACGTTATAAATGTATGATTAGGATTTGTATGTGTAAGTTACTAAATGCATGAAAAGTATATAATATAGTCAATTTCTATAATGTAAAAATTACCCACACACTAAAATATTGTTAATTATTATATTTTATCATTTTCATGCCAAAATTTCATATTAATAATGTTTGGTCCAAATTTTAGATAATAATGAGGAAATTAGGGTTTTAAGTGCATTTTGGTCATTTTGACCTAATGCGCATATTGTGAATAATTACACTTAAAATGGCCTTAGACTTTGATAGATTGACCTTAGTATTGACTTTGGCTCTAGCATAGACTAATGACCTTAGAGTTTACCTTAATAATTGGAAATAAAAAAAAGGTTAAATATGGAAACAAAAATTGTTGTGCAGTACATGATATTTATGATCACCTTATAAAATACTAATACTTCAAGTGGAATTGTAACACCCCAAAATTCACTGCTTTTTTTTTTATAAAAGCGGAAGCAATTAAAAAAGAAATACTTAAAACCCGTGAATTCTGGGGATGTTACCGCCACACTTAGTACAAGACTGGTTCTCTCCGATCGTTCCAGTACCAAGTGCTAAGGCTAAAGAAAAGATTTACGTTAAATTCAAATTAACAATTCATAAAAGGATTCGAAAGATCATACAATAAAATGAGAGTACGAGAAATTAAGAGTTAATTACAATACCCTTGAAGTTTCAAATAACACTTGTAACCTCTAAATAGAAATAAATTTAAATAAGATAAAACCTGATGGGTCAAATTCCGGATTGCCTACTCACTCAAGTTAGGCATGCCACCCCAAAACAGTCTCTGATCTTGAACCTGCACAAGAGGTCTGCTCCCCACCATCAGTGGATCATCACAGGACCCATCAACCAAGGTAGTATCAGTACGGGTCTAGTACTGAGTAAGGTGACTTGATCACTAAGGCCAACACACAAACACATAAATCATGCAGAACATAGAAGGACAAAATTACCAACACAATGACATAAGGTGCTTACGACCATCTAAGTAAGAGTACAAGGCCCGATTGTAGACTGGATAAATTTTTAAATTAATCTCTGATCAGAATTCATTTCACACCATAACTTTTATCAAGTCCATACGAGTACGGGAACCCCACTATTTTAGCCGGTGGATCAATCGCAAGGGTAACATACCCTACCACTATTTTAGCCGGTGGATCGGTCTGGCCCCTTCTCGCACGGTGTTCCACTGTAAGTAATTAGTATCTTTCCCATGTCTTAGCAACTTTAGGGTTTGATTTTGTTGAGCTTGGGATCCTCCACTATTATTGCCGGTGGATCGGTCGCGAGGGTACATGCCTTGCTACTATTATAGCCGATGGATCGGTCGCGAGGGAAATATTCCCTGCCACTATTATGCTGGTGGATCGGTCTGGTCCCGGCTCAACATCTTTCACTTTACGTGATTAATGTCTTAAGTATCTTATTCAAAGACTTTTACCCTATACATGCACGAATCATAAATCATAAATTCCATATTCATCATCATACTTTATTCACCAATTACACACGTGCTACCACCAAACCCCAGACATGCATGAATCGCTCCCTTTACACTTATCCTCCAATTCTACTTCATATCTCACTCTAGGATTTTATCCCAAAACCCTAATTTAGGCCTTAACATCTCCTCTTACTCCACCTCACATCACCCAAATCATTTTAACACCCCACATACCTCAACTCATAAATACCATCCTCATAATTACACTTTAATTACCAAGTACACATGATATAACAAAAACCCTAAGCAGCCACACCAAACCCTAATCAACCACAGCAACCCATAGTTAATCACTCCAAATCCTATCTAACCATAACAACCATAATTAGTCATTCCAAACCTTAGTTAATCACAACAACCCATAGTTAGTCACTCCAACCCTAATTCAGTCTCCTCCATATCCTTATAATGTTCTACGTACTATTTTTCATCCCAAGTGTTTAAACACCCATACAACACTTACATTACCTTCCTTACATCCCAAATCAACTTTCCACACGTAAATTTCATGCCTATGCAGACATTAACCTCCCCATGCAAACCTTTGAACTTTTTCATGCAAACCCTAAAATCCCACATGAAACCCTAAATTCAACCATGCAACCCTAGATACTTCCATACAATTAAAACCCTAGATTCCTCCATACAGAACCTCAAATTCAATCCATACACAACCAAAGATTCATCCTTATCAAACCCTAAATTAGATTCTCCCATACAACACCGTAACTTAGATTATCCCATATAAAACCATAAATTAGTTTCTCCCACATAAAATCATAAATTAGAATCTCCCAAGCAAAACCATAAATTGGATCCCCCCAAACAAATCATAAATTAGATTCTCCCAATCAAATCATAAATTAAATTCTCGCAAATAACATCATAAATTAAATTCTCCCAAACAAACCATAAATTCGCTTCTCCCATATAACATCATAAATTAGATTCTTCCAATTAACATCATAAATTAGATTCTCCCAAACACACCATAAATTCGATTTTCCCATATAACGTCATAAATTACATTCTCCCAAATAAAACCAAATATTATATTCTCCGCATAAAACCATAAATTATATTCTTCCACATCAAACCATACATTAGATTATTCCTTATAAAACCATAAAATTAGGTCAAATCACTTTCCTTAGTCAACTTCTTTCTCCATCCTCATTTTTCATCATTTTCTCCCACACAAACCACATCGACATCCTCTCATGCATGCCTTACAGGGTCACCACATATCATCACATACACATAGCACACATGCCATACAAAAACATACTTCAACTCCATGTCATACCACATACAAAATAATTAATAATAATAAACACAGGATACATAACACGCGAAGCACATAATGCACATAAAAGGCCTTAGCACCCCTTACCTAAAACGACACCGGTCTTGGAGCACGCTCCTACGCCTCCTTAGGGTTTTGACTGGTTTTACCTATTATGAGAGAAAAGATAAAATTAGACTATCTCCTATCAAAATAATATTAAACACTAATTTAATATAAGACTAGTTTTTTGATAAGATAATAATAACAAAAATACCAAAATAATATCAATATTAATATTAATAAGAATAATAAAAATAGTAGAAATAATAAAAGGCATTAATCAAAAATAAAGTGAAATAAGGGCTTCAGACCCTTTACCAAAATAATATTAAAAATATTATTTGTAAATTACATAACCAAATTCAGAAATAATAATAGTAATAATAATAATAATAATAATGATAATGATAATAATAGTAACATTATTAACAACACTAATGTTAAAATATTTGTATTAATAATAATAAATAAGAATAATGGAAATTCGAAATAGAAAATAATAATTATCATTATGCTTATAACATTTTAATATTAATAATAGTAAATATAGAATTAATAAGAAGAATAATAATAAAATCGAATTAAAATATATTAGGCTTCAGCCCTCTACATAAATAATAATAAAAATATTAATAATAATAATAATAATAATGCATATTAAGATATAAATATTAAGAATAATAATAATAGTATTTATATGTAAATAATTGAAATAAAATAATTTAAGGGTTATAAAAATAGGAAAAATAGCATAGAGGGTCTAGGGTTCAACCAAATGTTGGTGGGGATAGGCGGCACCGGAGGTGGCGCACGGCGGTGGCGGCGGTGGCTGGAAAGAGGAAAGAAAGAGGGGAAAGTTGCATGCTGGGAATAAGATAGGAAGAATTAAAATGGGAGTTGGGGTGTTTTGAGTTGCCCAGAAGTAGAGGGACAGAATGAAGGTGGTGGCGCAGCCAAAGGTGGCGGCGCACGGCGGCAATGGTGGTGGCTGAATGGAAGAGAAGGAGAAAGAAAGAGGAGGAGAGGGAGAAAGAGGAAAATAAAGGTATGGGGAGATAGAGGAGGTTCTGAAGAAGAGAATGGGAGGAGAAATAGGTAGCAGAAGCGGCGAAAGAGGTGGTTAATGGTGGTTCGAAGGGCGGCAGAGGTGGAAGAAAGGGTTGATCGGGAAGGGAAGTTTGCACAGTCGGGGAGACTTGTTCAGAAAGAATCGAGGGATGAGGGAGGTTTGGTTAGCTAGAGGGCGGTGCAAGGAGTGCACGGGTTGCTAGATAAGGCGGCATAGTTGGCCGGAGGCGGTGGAATAGGTGTCTAAAGGGGTGGCGGCGACAAAGGGAAAATTATGGGTTGGAGGATCAAGAGCTCGATACAGAGCTGCTTACGAGGGTATTTATAGGCTTAGAAGGGAGGCTAGGGTTCTATGGGTCGGCTAGTAGATAGGGAAGGTAGGGTTCCGATCGCCGGTGGCGTGGTCGGCCAGTGGGAGTCAAAACGGGGTAAAGGGGTTGGGCAAGAGAGAGAGTATCACGCGACAAAAGGGAGAGTTGATAGGGTTTATGAGGCTGCTAAAACGAGGAGAAGAGAAAGGGAGGAAAAGGCCAGTCAAATCGGGCGAGACCGCCGGCGAAAATCTTGGACGGGCGGCGAAGGTTACAGGTGCAGGTCGACGGTGGCTCGGGGACGAAGAAGGAAGAAGATGGGGGCGATGGACCGGGCGGTCAGGGGAGAAAGAAGAGAAAAAGGGAAGGAGACCGGGCGGTCGGTGCAAGGAGTGTGAGTTAAATGAAACACGGCGTTTAGAGCATAAACATGATAAAATGCGGCGCGGAGAAGCAAGGCAGAAGGGAGCTGCTGCGCGGCGCGGGCTGGGCGGCGCCGAAGGAAAGAAGAAGGGAAATGGGCCGCGACTGGCCCAGTTCGGGAGAAGAAGAAAAAAGAAAAAGAAAAGAGGAACAAGAAGAAAAAGAAAAGGAAAAAGGAAAAAAGGAAAAAATAAAAATAGTGGGTTGGCTTAATTAAATTAATTAGAATATTTGGGATATTTAAAAATGATAATATTTAAATAAAATAATATTTAAATCCTTTTTTTTAAGCTAAATTAGGATTTTTAAAAGATTTTCCATAAATTCCTTTTTAATTAGCAAAACATCCTAACTTTCTCTAATTAAATTATTTATAAAATTAATATTAATTTGAAACTATTTTCTCCTTCTTATTTTAAATAAAATAATTTATTTAATTTATTTTCAAAATAAAATGCTTAGTTAGCTAAAATACCCAAATTCTTTTCTAATAAAAATACTTATAAATTTCTTCTTGATTTTCCCTAATTAATTCAATTTAAAAATAATTTATTTAAATAAATTTTATAATAAATATCCTTTAAATATAGTTTATAAAATTAGAAATTTTTGGGGCATTTCAAGAATACCTTGAGTTTGAGAGTGATCAATCACTAGAATTTGCTACCCTAGAGATAAGGTGCAACCGTTTTTAAGTTTGGTTCTCTCGTGCATTGTTGTACCCCAATAAGGTCCTAATCTTCTCTTTAGGTGACTTACGGAATCTATAGGGGGTATCGATACTTAAGGATTAGGTGACTAAGGTTGGAGGATAATGTGTTGACTATGTGCACTAGGCATACCACTATGTCCCTAGATTATAGAGTAAGGGTATTATGTTTTCTTCAGACACTAATACGACCGGGTGTACCTCAATGTCCTTGGGTTGATTGCATCCCCTTCAAGAAAAAAAATGGAAGTACTATTATGTATTTATATTAGAGGATAAAGCATTACTGATATACCTCTAATATCAAGTTCCAGTAGACTTGGGATGGTATTACATACTTGGCATGGTAAATGATGCATGCCATACCTTCAGAAATGTGTGGGTTGAGCCTGTATTTTAACCTCTTATTGCACCATATACCCATATCCATTGAAGATAGGGATGGATAATTATGATAAATATAAGAGGAAGAGGAAGAGTAGAAGGTAAAATCTTATCATGGATGTGGATAATAGAATGATTTTAGTTGTTTAATTTAGAATCAATATCGGGACAAAGGAGGCACTGCACTGTATGGATCAATTTTTCTTTACATCATGCTCCCCGTCTATATAATTTCAATTGCCAATTAGAAGTAGCAAAGTGACCGTCAGGACACCATGGGGTTCTGTCAAAGCAGGTCATATATTCCTCTTAGATTAGGTTTGGCCGAGATAAGATAAGTTTAGATTATTTTATATTTTAAATCGTAACTGGAATAGATCAAAGTAAATTTTTTGTATAGATAAATTCATCTTTTGGACTCAATTCAAGTTTGAATAAGTATGGATGTTTCTATCTTGTAGGTTGGGTTTCATTTAGGTTAGAGTCTGGAAGGATTATTTTACTTTTTAAAGGGTGATGAAGTCCATTTATTTTGATTTCAGATCATTTTATATTATTTTGTCTTTTTGTTTGTAGAATTGAGTTTGTTTAAATTTAAGTTTATTTGTGTTGGGTCATTTTTTTGCCATTATTTTATCTTTCTAAGTTAATTATGGCTTAGGTCATCATCTCATGATGATGTTTTAACAGGATTGTGTATACTCTTTTATATTTTTTTTTGTTTTTCATCACTATTTTTATTTGAAAAGATTTTATATGAAAACCTTATATAGTGTGTTCATTATCCATATTATGAAACTAATGTTTGTATTAGAAAAAAAAACTATTTGCTAACTTTTGTACTAGAAAAGATTAAGACGATGGTGAAGATAGTAATAATACTAGTTATGATACCCATAATAATAATAATAATAATAATAATAATAATAATAATAATAATAATAATAATAATAATAATGCTTTTAATAGTAGTAGTAGTAGTAGTAGTAGTAGTAGTAGTAGTAGTAGTAGTATTAATACTTTAATATAAATATTAGCAACAACAACAACAAAAGAGGAGGAAGATGAGGAGGAGAAGAAGAATTAGGGTCGAATATGTTTTAAATTTATATAATCTCAAGTTATATCATGTATAAATTAAATATTGATTAGTAGACGCCTTTCAATTTTATTAACCTTCATCTTCATTGAATGACAACACATAATGCACAAAAATTATTTAGTCACAATTTTTTGAATGAAGAAAAAATAAATAAAAGCGAAACTTCTCTACTCCATTAGCATATTCTTGAGACAAATAGTTTACATGTGCCCAAATTTGATTTATGATTATACACTCTAATCCACATAAAAATTTCAAGCAATTAAGCTCAAGAACACCAATGAATTTAATGTCACAGGAATTAAAATGAGAGATAGAAATAAAAAGAACTATATCAAGAGATCAATTAAAATTACCCGAATTCACACAAACCACAAATGTAATACATACATTGGATTAGAAGAAAATTCTCTCTATGAAAGAATAACAAGAAGAAGCTAGGGATATATATAATTACTTAGAATAAATTGGTGGTGACTAGGGTTTTTTTAACTTACATAGTGATAAGCTCAAGAGTGGGGAGGGAGAAACTCACATAACAAAATGTGAACATAAAAAATTTAACGATACAAAGAGAAAGATGATGGAATATCTATGAAGGAATGATGATGTACAAATAATAATTGAGAAGCGAATATTCGCGTAAGGATAGTGAGTTTCCTAGTAAATTTGAGATTTCACATAAGTATAATACTTCGGCTATCTAATAGTCATCGTAAATATACTGTGGTTTGTATTTGAACCAACTACCCTTGAATATCCAAATTTCTTGGGGGGGGGGATGGGTATATAATGGTGGTTTGTGCATCATAAGAAAATAATAATATGACCAACGAATATGATAACCATATTTGTTGTGGAATTAGCGTGGATTTAGGTATATCCACACCAAATTGAGATTAACAAGATTGTGCACAATTGATAATTGAAATACAAAACATAACAATCCAAGAAAAAGTAGAGATTTTTATTCATGTTCTTATATACTTAAAAGATGATTAAACCATGTAATATCCTATTTTCTCAAATCCTAATTACTATATATGATTGGTTTAGTAAGACATCTTTGAAAAAAATTACATATATTTTATTATCAAGTCTCATTTCATTCATGTTAATTTTAAAAAATGTCATCGATTATTTCCCTCATTTTCAAAAAACATATTTATTACAATTCTTCTGATTCTTGTGTTTTCACTCTTTTCGACTCGTTTAAATTTTTTGAATTAATCCAAAAATATTTTTTAGTTAATTCTTCCATTCTATTCATTCATGTTTTACCCTTTCCTTCCAAATTGTTAAACTGTCGAGAACTCTGTTAATGTGATTGAACGATTTTAGATGTTTTGCCATTTTTATTCCATTGGTCATTAAATGAGTTCCAAAACAAAATATTTTATATATTTGGTTTTCTAAAAATATTTTGCACTAATCCATGATAATTTGAATCCTCCGTTATTTGTTTTTTTTGCACTTGTGGAAAAAATGTGTTTCCGTGACTTATTCATTTTTGTCGTTTTTCCTCATTTTCTATTAGTTGAGCTTCAAAAAAACTATGATACTATATATCTTTATATATTTGAGTTTCTAAGATTATTCCGAACATTTTCAAAAAACATTTATGATGTTTAGAATTTAATTGATATTTTTCTCAAAAAGTACCTGTTATTGGACTTTCTTGTAATTTAATTAATCAAAATAAATTGTAACCACTCCTCTAACTAATATTTCAATTCTAAATAGTCTTCTAACCAAACCAAATCATATTTTTGACTTGGTTACCTTTTTCCCAACCAAAAAGTGCAACTAGTATCATGATCATGATTTTATGACATTTCTCTTACACACTAAATCATAACCTAACATCTCTCTTACACTCCTAATCCTAGCACTCAAGTGAGGCTAAAGTAAAAAAAAAAACTCAATCCACACTCTATATCATATCTTACTCTATTTTTGC
Organism: Tamarix chinensis; assembly: GCA_030549775.1. Taxonomy (NCBI): domain Eukaryota; kingdom Viridiplantae; phylum Streptophyta; class Magnoliopsida; order Caryophyllales; family Tamaricaceae; genus Tamarix; species Tamarix chinensis. The sequence continues at coordinate 63,812,267 of CM060172.1, forward strand.
TAAATCATGTGTTCCAATTTGAAAACATACATAAAATCATGAATTTCAATAGAGTGCAAAGTTGATTACTTTCCAACTTGCAACAACTCGCTATTTTTCCTATTCCTCTTTCTTTCTTTGAAAATATTACATTGCATACTATGACTCCATATAATTTATATCCCTGAAGTCGAGCTCCTTTGAGCTTATTCATAACCAAACGTTTCCTTCCCAACCAGCTTCATAAAATCAACAAAGCTAATTTTTATTTTATTTTATGATTTCTAGTAGCTACCACACCTCGACCTTGATTCCGTTACCATATATTCTTGTTTGGTATTCTTCCTTTCATGTTATAATTTATCAAGGAACCTTTTTTATCCAAGAAACTATGCCCCTACCCTCTTCTTTTTCCTCTCTTATGTACCTTGCCAAACAATACTTGAATTTTTGTTGTAGTTGTTTTGTGTGTTGTAGAAAAGATTGTGTTCCTTTCTTCTCTTATTTTCTCCTTGTTTTCCTTCCCATTAATCCTCCAAAACCTCGATCTATCATTCCTCGGTGGTTGTTATTATTTTTGTGGTGGTTTTTAAACCTCCATATTCAAGAGTAATCTTTTTTATTTCACTTCTTCCATCTCAATTCATTTCTTCCCATTTTTTCTTGTTTATTAATCTTCATTTATTGAACTCTTTTATCTTATATTTTTGAAGGTGACTAAGTCGGTTTAAGGAAGGAATTTTTAGATTCCTTATTATAGCTTTGCTAAGGAGCTTAGGAATTTTGGTAACTAAACTAACCTTTAGAAATAGGATTTTGTGTTAGGTGTATTATATGTTCTTTTATGCATGACTAACTTTATTTTAATTATAATCATGAAATAATATCTTGAAAAATACTGTATGACATGTGTATGTTTCTATCTTATGACTATAAGTATGAAAATCTAATGAGAAGATTATTTGTGTGATTTTTACATGTTCTTATATCTGCTAGAAATGTGATGAATATTAAGTGAATTAGTGATGAATTTTTAGTGGAGTTGTGTTGAATTTTCAGTATAGTCATGATGAATATGCCTAGAACCAAGTAGTTTATCTCTCATCCTTGTTATTTTATGCGAGTTTTGGTTGTTTTAAATTTATCTAAGTATTCCATTGTATGTATAATAGTGTATAGAAGCTATGTTATGAGTTTTAGATTATTTAGAGTTGAGATGAATTTTTTTAAGGTTTAAACATATTCGACCATGGTATATTGGGCAATACAAATTGCTTTTGAAAGTTTTAAGTGCACCTTTGTCTTCATTGGATTCGTTAAATAAAATTTGGTATATGATATGTAAGGGTTTCATATTGTTAAAAGTAGGTTATGAATTTTAGAAGCTTAATGTAATTTTTGGTGAATAAGGACATTTTAGCCATTACATATAAATTCTGAAATTTTGAGATCTAAGTGGACAATATATTAATATAATAATTTAAATAGATAAGTTTGACACTTAGGTGACATTGTATGAGTATACCTAGAGATCTTAATTAAAATAATTGATTAAGCAAGAAAAAAAAAGAGAAATATACATTTGGGTACATTGAGTAATCTCATAATTTTATCTTATACCTTATTTATACTTTGTCCTACGAAAATAATTGCTTAAGTATAATTCTTTTAGAATGAAATATTCATCCTTAATATTAAGGTAAATTAGTTGGCATTAAAGATGCTTTAGTCAATTTATATGCCTTTAGACTAATTATTTGATTTGGCCTTATATGTGAACCCTTGGTTGACTTAGATATTGGTTATTGAACCTTGTCTCAAACAATTGGAGTTAATTTATATTGATATCAAATTTTATTAGGTCTTTCATGGTGTGGAACTTGAACTTTAATGCCTCAATAATCTTGTTTGAACTTTAATACCTCGCTAATCTACAATGGGATTTAATGCTTCATATATTCAATTGGGCTTTAATGGCATGTTAATGGACCTCTATGCTCTAAATATCAAGTACATGGATAATATCGGAAATTACTAACATAATTGGCTTATGTTCATATATGTAATTAAGTGGTATTGTATGGGCCTTTGTTCTAGTTTGACCTAAATATTAGATAAGACACTAATCACTTAAGGTGAAATATCTTGAGTCGGGACTTATACGACTCGAGATAGCTATCCAAGTCATGTTTGGTATTCATTGGGTCCCATTCCGGTATTTTCTATTCTGTGACTCTTAGGTGCCTTACAAGGTCTAGGAGGCCCTATTCTACTCTATAGTTGTCTCAATATATTTCGGCTCTATTCGGGGTATGCATACTTAATTGATTAGGTGTCCAGTTATTTGGTGGTTTGGTTACATTTCTAGGCGGGCTAGCTAAGGCTAGCACCATTTGAGTACTAGATTAATTGTTATGGTTTCTTTGAGTCTCCGTCCTCAAGTTAATATAATATATTGGTTGTGATCATGATAATAAAATGTATTAACTAATGGATCCTATCTATCCATACATTCATATTACATTGTTTTATGTTTAATGGTTGAGTTTTGTGTTCTCAATTAACACATATATATAAGCATGATGTCATCTTGTTATTATATGCTTTTTTGCTTTCTTTGCACGAGCCTCTTACATAATTCTATCTCTTTAGTGTAGTTGTATTACTCAGTACACGATGTGTACTGTTATTACACATTTGTAGGAGTTGTGTTGTAGGTATATATATGATGATGATTTTGTTGACTTTGAGAAGGTTCCTCAGGTGGAGTGATGAGGGTTTATACTCTAGGGTTAGGGCATTGAGTTATAGATATCAGAGGTCTCATATGTTATGTAGCTTAGATTCTTGATATCTCTTTTGGACTCATCACCTCTTTTATCCTCCTTATCTCTTTTTATGTATTGTATTATCTAGAGCATGTACTATATACTCTATTATTATGTTTAAATTATTAAAGTCTTTCTATTTTGGTAAGTTTTGAGTTATTTGTGGTAACGTTTTAGCCTTGCACTTAGTATGAGAAATGTATAGACTAGACTCGCGCTAAGTGTGGCACTACACCAACTATATTATGTTAATGCTTCCGCTTAAAAAGAAAATTTTTAGTAGTAAATTTTAGGGTGTTACAAGTTGGTATCATAGCTTTGGTTTTGAAAATCATGTTTTATTTTTGAAAATAGGGTTTTTCAATTATCCTCTATTTGATTTAACATTCTCCTTCTATTTTAAAATCTGATTCTTTGAGATTGCTAAGTTAGTTATGTGAGGAAACGTTGAATGGATAGTATCAGGTGACCTTCCTATTCTTTATGTGACTAACCCTTTTGTGTTAGTAAGTTAGGAATTTTTTTCCTTAACATAGTTTATGTTTTATAGCTCACCATTGTTTCCAACACAAGCATTGCTCATATTGAGGAGGTAAATTTGACGCTTTTAGAGCTTTTGCAACACCAAATTAGTTCTCAGGTGACTACTCTCGATGAGGATTGGTTGCGTAGGGTTTTGGATCATTATCCGCCAACATATGCTAGTCAAGAGGACCTCTCATTGCTAGAGGGGTGGATTTGATTGTTTGAAAAGTTTTTTGAGGCAGTAAGTTGCCTAGAGGCTAGGAGAGTTAGTATTCGGCCTTTTATTTTAGAGCGGTGGTCGAGTTGTCGTGAAGTTCAGGGAGCATCCACTATGACCTAGGAGGAATTCAAGAACTCCATTCGAGTTCATTTCTGGTCTAGGAGACTTCAACAAGAGAAGTTTGAGGAGCTCATTACAATTTCTCAAGGGAGCATGATAGTTAGAGAGTATTACGATTGTTTTATGGGGTTAGTGCTTTTTATTCAGATGGTAGAATCTAACTAGATGGCTATAATATCCTTATTCCAAAGAGGATTGTCTTCTAGTATCAGAAGGATGTTGGCCAATGAGGTGTTTATTGATTTGAGTTTGCTTTTCGAGTGCGCACGTTATGTTGCTGAGTTACGTAGAGACCATGCCTTCTATCTAGGAAAGAGGAAGTCCAAAGGTCAAGGCAATGATCACAAGATACAACCATATGTTGGTGGCTAAAGTCTCCATGGGAAAGGTGCGTAATTTCAATCCAAGCATTACTTTTTCAAGCATTGTGGAGTAGATCATACAAGAACGGTTTGTGAAGGTAGACTAGTTCGGTATCATTTTTGCCGTTAGATGGGACATCGTGCTTTCAAGTGTTGTTCATCCACAAGAGAAGGTGTTATGAGGAGTTAGACTCTAATCAGAGACATTTCTCCCTTCCCAAAGTAGTCGTGTACATCCCAGATTCATCTTCGACAGAGTTCCCAAAAATTTAGAGCTAGGCTCACAAGAAAGTTGCCGAGACATGACAGATCGAGCCGAGGGATTGAATTAGCTGATGGTACTCTAATTGTTCCTTACCTCTCTTTGTTTTGTATCGCTTGTATTCATTATTTGATTACCTTCGCATATGTTTCCTTCATAAACTCCTCCTTAGTTTGTCCTGATTGGGTTCTCTTTTAAGGGGGTAGTGCACTGATAAGTTATCCTTGATCCTTGTTCATGTCATTCCTTTAGTTGATATAGCTGATCATCCCTTTTCTCTCCCATATATATTTCTCCTTCTTTACCTTCAACTTTGGTTGATGATGATTATTTTTTCCCCTTAAATTTGTTGAGCATCCTTATCTTTTTCTTTGAACTTGTTGTGCCAAATCCTTTTTGTTTCAACTTGTGCTTATGTTGATTTCTCTTCCCTAATCTTTGAAGCCCGTTGACTTTCCTTTTTCTATAGACCTTTGCTCTTGATCACTTCTCCTTGCTAATTCTTGTTACTTTTGACTAGTCTTACTAAATTCCTATTCAATAGAATTTTCTTTCTCTAATCATTTTTCCATTAAAATTTTCTTCCTTAATCCTTGATTCCCTTACTTCAATTTTTGTTTAGGTTAGAATATCTCTCGTTCCCCAATCTTTGAATCCTTTGACATATAATTTCCCCTTATTTTGGTTCTAAGTAATTCTTCACTCAAGATTTTTTATATATTCATTGATCACATTCTCTTGATCCTATATTTTTTTAGATTCCTCTTCCTCTAATTTGTTGCCTTTATTGGTTCCCTTTCAGCAACTTTCATTTTTGTGGACTATCTTTCTCGAATTATTTTCGTCTGTTGACTTCACTTTGTTGCATTCTCTTCATGACCTTACTTTTTTTCCCTATTGACTTCAGGGACGAAGTCACTTTTCAGGGGGTAGTAATGTAATATCCTATTTTATCAAATCCTAATTACTATATGTGATTGGTCTAGTAAGTCATCTTCGAAAAAAATACATATATTCTATTATCAAGTCTCATTTCGTTTGTGTTAATTTTTAAAAATTTCGTTGATTATTTCTCTGGCTTGTGGAAATTACATTTATTACAATTCTTCTGATTATTGTATTTTCACTTTTTTCAACATCTTTAAAATTTGTGAATAGATCTAAAAATATTTTTTAGCTCATTTGTCCATTATATTCATTCATGTTTCACCCTTCCCTTCCAAATTGTTAGATTACAGAAAACTCTGTTTACACGATTGGACGATTTTAGCCGTTTTTACCATTTTTAGACCATTAGTCATTAAATGAGTTCTAAAACCAAATATATATATATATATATATATGATTTTATAAAATTATTCCGCATCAATCTATGACAATTTGAACCCCCCGGTTATTCTTTTTTTTTTGTATATGTGGAAAAACGTATTTCCATAACTTATTCGTTTTGTTATTTTTGCTTGTTTTCTATTCGTTGAGCTTCAAACCAATTTTGATAATTAATATTTTTATATTGTAACACCCCAAAATTCACTAAATTTTTTTAAAAGCGAAAGCAATTAAATTAGAAGCACTGGAAACCTGTGAATTCTGGAAGTGTTACCGCCACACTTAGTACCAGACCGGTTCTCTCCGACCGTTCCAGTACCAAGTGCTAAGGCTAAGAAAAGAAATAATCAATACAATTCAATTTCCAAATAAGCATTAAACGGTTGTAAAACAAAATCAGAGTACGCATCAAGAAATGTAATTCATTTCCAAAAGAGAATTAAACTTACAACCGATAAAAGATTAACAAAAAGAATTAGAGTCATATAAAGACTATAATATGGCCACAACTCTCTTGAATCTCGAGCCAAACATGCTCAACATTCAGCCCCAACTGATGTCTCGCCCACCTGCACAAATCAGAAGGGCATACTACTCGTGGGAATGAGCAGCACCCATAAAAAGGGTGATCAGTACGCTACGTACTGAGTAAGGTAACCGAGCACTAAGGCCAACACGTAAGCACATAATCCATGCAGAATAATAACAGGGCATAATCCAACATAACATCATAAAGGTATAAGAACAATTCAGGTAAAAGTACAAAGGCCCATATAATCCAGATTAATTATTTAATTAATCTCTTATCGGAATTCGATACACATCATGTCTTTTAATCAAATCCATGCGAAAACGGAAGCCCCCACTATTATAGCCGGTGGATTGGAGGCGCATAGGGTATCATACCCTAACCACTATTATAGCCGGTGGATCAGATACACATAGGACTACGCGTCCTAACCACTATTCCTAACCGGTGGATCGGTTGGCTCCGGCACGCATGGTGTTCCACTGTAAGTAATTAGTATCTTTTAGGCATTTTAGCAAAACTCTAGTTTGCGGTTGTTGAGCTCGGGAACCCCCACTATTATAACCGGTGGATCGGTTACGCATAGAACTAATATTTCAATCCCAACTAGTTTCCTAACCAAACCAAATCAGTTTTGTAACTTTTTTTTACCTTTCTCCCAACCAAAAAGTGCAAGTAGTGCTATAATCATGATTTTATGACATTTCTCTTACACACTGAACCATAGCCTAACATCTCTCTTAAACTCCTAATCCTAGCACTAAGGTGAGGATAATTTAAAACCAAAAACTCAATCCACACTCCTTCATATTAGATATCACTCTATTTTTTTTTTCAAATCCTGCGTTCCAATTTCAAAACATACATAAAATCATGAATTTCAGTATAGTACAAAGTTGATAACTTTCCAACTTGCAACAACTCGTTCTCTCTCACTGGTTTTTCTATTCCTTTGTTTTTTGTTTCTTTGGAATGAATGCATTGCATAATACAACCCCATATAATTTACATCCCTGAAGTCGAGCTCCTTTGAGCTTATTCATAACCAAACTTTTGCTTCTCGACCAACTTCATAAAATCAACGAAGTCAAATTTTTTTTTTTGTGATTTCTAGCAGCTACCATGCTTCAACCTTGATTCCCTTACCATATATTATTGTTTGGTATTATTCCATGCATGTTATATTTCATCAAGGAACCCTTTTTATGCAAGAAACTGTGCCCCTATCCTCTTCTTTTTCCTCTCCTTTGTGCCTTGTCGAGCAATATTGGAATTTCTGCTGCAGTTGTTTTGTCTATTGTAGCAAAGATTTCGCGCCTTTATTCTATTCTTTTCTCCTTGGTTTCCTTCCCAATAATCCTCTAAATTCTTGATCTATCATTCCTTAGTGGATGTTTTTGTTTTTGTGGTGGTTTTTGAACTTCCATATTCAAGAGTAATCTTTTCTATCTCACTTCTTCCATTTCAATTCATTTCTTTCAATTTTTTTTCTTATTTATTAATCTTGGTTTATCTAATTCTTTTATCTTATATTCTTGACGGTGAACAAGTGGGTTTATAGAAGGAATTTCTAGATTAATAAATAAGGATCAAGTATATATTCAATTAGGCCTTAATAGCATGTTAATGGGCCTTTATGCTCTAAATGATCCGGGCCTTGATTCCTTTGTGGATCAAGTATATGGATAATATTGAAAATTACTAAAATAGATTTCTTATGTTCATATATATGATTAAGTGATATTATATGGGTCTTTGTTCTTATTTGACCTAAATCTTGGATAAGAAACTAATCACTTAAAGTGAAAGATCTTGAGTTGTGACTTGTATCACTTGGGGTAACTATCTAAGTCAGGTTTGGTATTCACTTGGTACCATTTTGGTGTTTTATATTATGTAATTCCTAGGTTCCTTAGACGGTCTGGGGCCCTCCTACTCTATAGGTGTCTCGATATATTTCATCCTTGTAGGGGGTGTGCATACTCAAGTGATTAGGTGTTCCGTTACTTGGTGGTATGGTTACATGGGCTAGTTAGGGCTAGTACTATTTGAATACTAGATTAGTTGTTATGGTTTCTTTGAGTATCCGTCCTCAATTTAATATAATACATTTGTTGTGATCATGATAATAAAATATATTAACCAATGGATCCCATCTATCCATACATTCATATTACATTATTTTATGCTTGATGGTTGAGTTTCCTGTTGTCAATTAACATATATATGGAAGCATAGTGTCATCTTATTTTTATATGATCTATTGCTTTCTTTGCATGCGCCTAGTACATAATTCTATCTCTTTAGGGTAGTTGTGTTACTCAATACAAGATACGTACTGATACTACACATTTGTATGAGTTGTATCGTAGGTACATTTATAATGATGATCCTGTTGACTTTGAGGAGGTTCCTCAGGAGGAGTGATGAGGGTTTATACCTCAGGGTTAGGGCATAGAATTATGTATATCGGAGGTCACACATGTTACATACATTATATTCTGGATATCTCTTTTGGACTCATCATCTCTTTTATCTCCCTTATCTCTTTTTATATATTGTATTATCTAGAGCATGTACTATGTACTCTATTATTATGTTTAAATCATTAAATTCTTTTACTATTTATATCTATTTTGGTAAGTTTTGATTTATTTGTGGTAATGTTTTAACCTTACACTTAGTACGAGAAAGGTATGGACTAGACTCATTTTAAGTATGGCGATAACAACCCCTATATTATGTTAATGCTTCCACTTAATAATAAAAAATTTTAGTAGTAAATTTCGGGGTGTTACAAAACCAATCAATCAATCAATTACACAAGTCTACAATTCTCTTTGAATGAATAATTCTATGGAGAAAAATGAGAATTTGGGGAGTACGGCTCGCGATAGCTAGGGTTTCAACATGTATTATTTGATAGAATAAAAATCCCTATGGAGCAAAACAATGTGTTTCAAAAATAAGTAAAAAAATATGATCCGTATTTAGGAAATACAAGACCCCTGTGTTTCTTTCCTTACTTTTAACTTTTGCCCAAAACACATCAAAAGTTTATCTCAGAAACACATTCCGTGTTTATTTACTCGGTAACCCCATGTTTCTCTCATAAAACGCCATACTACACTAAACTTCTCTAATACATGCATGAATCAACACAATGCTATGTTGTTCTCAAATACCCAGTAAAAACTCACAACTTTCCACCTTAACAAAGTATTTTTGATGCATGACATGTAAAGATCTCTATAAAAAACCTTGTCTCAACAAAGGACCTCAAGGCTTATGAACACCAATCAAGTCCGAGTAATACTCGAACTTACCCACGATCAGTGGCTTCATTAGCATACCTGTTGGATTATCCAAAATATCCACTTTCTCTAACATAACTTTGCTTGCAACAACAGTAACCTGGATAAAGTGATACTTGATGTCATTGTGCTTCATTCTATGATGAAATTAATTTTGATTCTTTGCTAAACAAATAGCACTCTGGCTATCACAACAAACAATTAGAGCACCATGACAAAAGCCCAACTCTCATACTAAACCACCAAGCCACAAGACTTCCTGAAAAGCTTCTGTCATTGTAATCCCCCAAAATTTTAGAAAACCTATAATTTAATAAATAGCTTTTATTTGAAATAAATTTACTTTTAAAGTTATTTAGTTTAATTATTTTATGGATTTTTGAGTATATAAATTTGGATAGGAGTATTTAATAAATAAAAAAAATATTTTGGTTATTTTATCATATTATTTTTATTTAAATAATCTTTGAAACTAATATTTTACTAAAATTATCCTTTTTGAACCAATATATTAAATTATATTGAAATAAATTATTAAATTAAATAATTTATCAAAAATAATACATTTTATTATTTTATAAATTAAATTAAATTATTTTTCCTATTTTTCCATTTCCCTTTTTCCCCTTTTCTTTTTCTTTCTCCTTTTTCTCCTTTTTATTCTTTCTTTTCTTTTCCTTTTTTTTCTCCTTCGGGCCGCCCGCCAGGCCAGCCAGCCTTCTCCCTCTCCCTGCGTGCTTGGGCCATAGGCTCGTTCTCCCTCTCCCCCGCCCGCACCGACTAGCCCAGCTTTCCCCCCTCTTTTCTTTCTTTCCCTTTCTCCCCCTACTTGGGCCGACCCAACTCCCTTTCTTTCTCCTGCGCCGGCCTGCTCCCCTTCCTTTTTCCTCCTTCTTCTACGTCTCGACCCAGCAGCCCCCCGACCCATCGTCATCACCATAACCACATGCACCTTGAGCACGCCACCCACCACATCGTGCAACCACTGCCACCACCTCTCTCTCTCTCTCTCTCACCAGTCTTTTTTAACCATTTTGAAATCGGACATCCATGCACTCCGACCCACATGGCCACCCTTTCCTCTTCTTCGTCTCCCTCTCCCTGCCACCCTAAACACTGCCACCAACTGGCCACCTATCTTCCCTATCCTCCCTCTTCTTTTTCTTCTCCTCTTCAGCCCTCCTACCCCATATTTTTTGAGCCCGTTTTCTCCCCAGATCTCCTTCCCTTCATTTTTCTTCCCCTCCATCTTTTTCCCTTTGTTTTGCACCACCGCCACCCTCTGCCGGTGCAACCGCCTCATCAACCACCTAAACCACCTTCTGCACCCTTCTACTCCCGCCCTGCACCATCAAAAAGTTGTCCAAGCCACCCCGCAACTCCTTCTTCCTTCCCTCTTCCTTTTCTCCCCATTTTTCTCCCTTCTCGGCAATCCCCTTGCAACCCCACTGTTCGCCGCCGTCCGGCCACCTCTGTCGCCACCCAAACCACCAGTCAACTCCCTGCAACCTCCTCTACCACCCGCATACCTTGGTTGGCCGATAAAAGCCCCCTCACCCTCCATTTTCTCCCCTCTCTTTTCCTTCCTTCTCAGCCTGGTCCACCTCGACAGCCATCTTTGCCGCCTCACCGCCGCCACTCTTGGCCACCAACAACCTACCCCCGACCGCCAGCTACACCCCCTCTTCACTCCTGCACCCTTCTCTTGCCCGAAAGTGTCCCCCATCTACCTCCTTTCCTAGCCTAAAGACCTCAACCTAAAAATGACCATCTCTCCATTCTACTCCCTACCTTTGACCCTTCTTCCCCATCACAACTTGCATGTGGCTCACGCTGCTCATGCAGCGTGAGTTCCACATTATTCTGGGAGTAGTTGTGTTAATTATTGAGGTATATTGATAGTTAAGTAAAGTGTGTTATTAATTAAGTTATTATTATTATAAAGTTCTATCCTTTTAATTTCCGACTTCTAATATAATAATTATTGACATTATTTTTAAGTGTTGATTTTGCTATTTAAAGCTTGAATCTTTAATCGGGATACCGGTAAGGTTTGATTTTTACGGGATCTAAGGTAATCGTTAAACCTCACTTAAACGCATGGATAAACGTATGTTAGCATATTAGGATTTTTAATATGTTATTATGCTTGATATTTGTGGTTTAATATAATATATATATATATATCTGCTTGTATTGATTGATAAAAAAATTATGTTAGTTTATATGCTATGTGTGGAAATGTTGCTTAAGGGAAGAGTTTGATTATTAATGAAAAGTGTTAAGTACTTATCCATGTCATATTATGTTATTGTGACCATTTATGGATGAATAATATTATTGTGAGCCCTAGGGGCATTTTAGTAAAATTTCTTATGTAAGAATGTGGCCTAATATGTGTGGGTGCTAAGAAGTATTATATTAAAATATAATAGTTGGTGGAGTTGGATATTGTTAATGGAGTATTAATATTATTAATCCATGTGGTAATGTTAATTTAATAAAAGTGGTGTAATAAAAAGGGTAAAGTGATAATTTCGGAGGCAAAAGGGCAAAATGATAATTTTATTAGTAAATGGAAAAATGGTAATTTTATAAGTAAAGGGGTATTATGGTAATTTTGGGAGTAAAGGGTAATATGGTAATTTTGGAAAAGAAGGGAAAAATGGTAATTTTGAATGTAAAAGGGTAAAATAGTAATTTGTAAAGTAAAATGGGTATTATGGTAATTTTATATGTAAAAGGATATTGTGGTAATTTTATAAATAAAAGGACATTATGGTAACTTTGAAATAAAAAGGGAAGTAAGGGGTAAAATGATAATTTTGTAAATAAAAGGATATTATGGTAAATTTGGGAGTAAGGGGTAATTTGGTAATTATGATAATGGCGAAGGATAATTTGGTAATTAAATTATGATTATAGAATGACAATTGGATAATTTTAATAGAGAAGGGTAATTGGGTAAATTAACCAACAAAAGGGTATTATGGTAATTTTAATAATGGAGAAGGGTAAATTAATTATAATTATGGAGAAGTGTAAATTGGTAATTATAATTATGGAGAAGGGTAAATGAGTAATTGTAATAATGAAGGAGGGTAAGTTGGTATTTATAATAATGGAGAAGGGTAAATTGGTAATTTTAATTATGGAAAAGGGTAATTTGATAATTATAATAATGGATACGGGTAAAATTGTAATTATAATAATTGAGAAGGGTAAAATGATAATTATGATAATGGATAAGGGTGATTTGGTAATTTAATTCAAATTACACGTTCCTTTAGTTTTTTTACACATTGAGGATAATGTGTAATTTAAGTGTGGGGGTGTGACTGTTTTATGTGTTTGCAAATAAAAAAATTTAAGAAAATAAAAAAATATGAAAATTTTGTTTTGTTTTTTTAGAGTCTTAGGAGCCCTAACTAGTTAATGAGGAACATATCTTTGAAATGTAACGAAAAGATGATAATAAAATCGAGATAAATCAAGTAGAGATTTTTTGTGTTAAATTTGATATAAGGAACACGTATCTACATGTCTAGATGTGGTTGGAGAAGAAACATGTATGCTTTTCTAACCACTGACATGGCATGTTGAGATTCATCACATTCATCGGTGAACTTTTGAACCATATATACCTTCTATTTTTTGAGAGAATTTACATGAAATTATCCACTTGTCTTGGCTTCAAATTTTCTTTGTAAACCTCATATATTTTTTATTTCTTTGATCAAATGACTTGCCATAGCTCTAGAGATTACTATAACTTACTCTTATGTTAGTCGAAGCTTATAGTCGAAACACGCTCTGATTGAGAAAATGTTAAAGGCAACTTAGGATTTTCCACCACATGACCAAATTGCTTGATCCTGAATTATGCATACATGATATACACCCCGTAGAAGCCCTTTGAGCCTATATATTGAATGTATATTTTTCATCATTACCCACATTGAATAACCTACAAGCCTTATCCTTACCCTCACTTAAAGTTAGTGGAAGGGAATCATTGTTATGGATATAGAGTAGTTGTGTAATACCCTAAAATTTTAAAACCTAGAATTTAATAATTAATCCTAATTAGAAATATTTTAAATTTTAAATTTAATTACCTTGTGGACTTTTGGTTTATGGAAATGGTTATGATTAGTTAATAAGTTAAAATAAATATTTTGTTATTTTATCATACTCTTTTTATTTAAATAATTTTCCAAACCCATATTTTACTAAAAGTATCATCTTAAATTAATATCTTAAAATTTAAATAAATAAATTTATTATAATAAATCATCCATTTAAATAATTAAATACCCTTATTCTAAAAATTATTTTATTTTTATTTCCCTCTTTTTCTTTCTCATTTTCCTTCATTTTCCTTCATTTTTCCTCCTTTCTCCTTTTTCGTCTGCTCTCCCTTTCCTTGGGCCGCCTGACCTGCTCCTTCTTCCCTCTGCAGGGCCGCTAGTCCTCTCTCCCTTCCTCATCATCCAACCCATGCCTCCCTTCTCATTTTTTTATTTCATTTTTCCCCGGTTGGGCTAGCCCAACCCCCTCTTTTCCTTCCCTCCCCCTTGTGCACGCGGGCTGACCTACTCTTCTTTTCTCCCTGCCCGCCCAAATTGCCCTCTTTCTTCTTCTTCTTCTTCTTCTTCTTCTTCTTCTTCTTCTTCATTCACCCTGCATGTTGAGCCACCCTACACTACAACTTTTCGTACCCTTTGCACCTACACTACCTAGCTTGCCCTCTCCCTCTCTCCACTATCCCTTTCCTTTCCATTTCAAGCAAACCCCCTTGCATAGCCCTTATTGCATGCCTAATTCCTTCCCCTTTTCTTCCTTCTTACCCCTTCCCTCTGCAAACCTACACTCTACAAGCTTGCACCGGCTTGCCACCGTCGGCTGGCAGTCGCCTGCCCCTCCCACTCCTTTATCCTCATCCCCTTTGTCTTCTTCTCCTCCCCTATACCTATAAAATGCCCTACCCTCCTTCCTCTTTTTTTCCTCTACCCAGAAACTCCCCAAATTCCCCTCATGTTACCTCTTCACACTTAGCGACCATCGTCGTCGTGCCTCATCACCATCCAAACTGCCACCCACCCACTTCCCTGCACCACCCTCTACCAAACGAGAACCTCCCCACCTCTAACTCTCCCTCCTTTGCTCTCCCTGCTTGTGCAAAGTGGGTAGCTTGAGCTGCCCTTTTGCACCATTTTTTCGCCCTTTGCGGCACCTCCTCTACCACAACCACCATCCCCATTACCTCCCTCTTTGCCTAGAAATTCTCCCTTACCTCCCCATACCCTCCCTTTCCTATTTCTCCTCCTTTCCTCTCCTCCACTTTCGACCACCACTATTACAACTGCTTGCACCGTTACCGTGGCACGCCACCACCACCACTACAACCCCCTCTAACCCATGAACCCTACCACCTCACAAACACCACTTCCCTTCCCTTTTCAAAGCCCAAAATCTTATCTTTCTAATCACCACGACCTCTTCCACCTTTGTGCCATCACCGTCGTAGTTACCCTAGCTGTCACATCCCATTTGGTTGTGCACTAACCCTTATTTTTATTTAAGTGTAATTTATTTTAAATATTTTCTATTATTATTATTATTATTATTATTATTATTATTATTATTAGGCTTTTTACTAATATTTAATTAGAGGATAATGATAGAAAAAGGAGTAAGAGGGAAGTTAATATTAGTGTTATATTCTTATAGGTGAACTAAACCCTTCTCATAAGGAGGTGTAGGATTCATGTTTTAAGCCCGGTGTCCTATTAGGTAGGGATATATTTAAGGCTAAATTGCATGTTTTATGGGTTCATGGGTATTTTGATATATGCTTGTATTATACATGAGTATGGACTAAAATATGTGTAGTGTAGCTAACTATGTATGGAGCTAGGGTAAGTTGTGTATGTGATATGATATGTGTGATATGGGTGATATGCCTTGTATATTATGATATGCCCTTATGTATAGTTGCCATAATATGACATGT
Organism: Tamarix chinensis; assembly: GCA_030549775.1. Taxonomy (NCBI): domain Eukaryota; kingdom Viridiplantae; phylum Streptophyta; class Magnoliopsida; order Caryophyllales; family Tamaricaceae; genus Tamarix; species Tamarix chinensis. Next base: position 63,827,751 of record CM060172.1, read on the forward strand.
ATTCTAGGAGGCCTTAGGAGGTATGATGAGATTGTGGGGAGCTAAGAGAAATAAAAAGGGTGGAGTGATTAGGGTGAAGTGAGGAGAAGCTTAAGTATCCTATGATCCATGGGCGCTAAAATAAAAGGGTAATACTAATAAAATGAAGGGTTGGAGTTAATCTAGCATGGGAGGTGTGAGGATTACATCGGGGGTGGTTAGCCTTTGCATAGGGGTAAAACTTACGTGGGAAAAGGTGGTGTAGGGGTTAAGCATGGTGAAGCAAGAGTATTTGTAACACCCCAAAATTCATAATTTTTTTAAAAGGGAAGCAATTAAATTAAAAACCCATGAATTTTGGGGACGTTACCGCCACACTTAGTACCAAACCGGTTCTCTTCAATCGTTTCAGTACTAAGTGCTAAGGCTAAAAGAAATTTTTGTTAAACTTTAATTAATACTTAAATCAAGACTGTATAACATTCAACCATTAGAGTACGCATAAACGAATTATAATTCATGTAATAAGATAGAAATCAAAGTGCAAAATCAAAATTCCTCGTAAGGAATAATCTTACAATTGACAACAGGTTTAATTGAAATATTCAATACAAGGTAATAAATCAAAAAGGATAAATTCGATACAAGAAGAAATACAGAAGGAATAAATCGCATAATGAGTAAATATGGCCACGACACTCTCGAACCTTGAGCCAATAACAAGCTAAACACTCAACCCTGCCAGATATCTCGCCCACCTGCACAAAGTCAAAAGGCCTACTACTTGTGGGAATAAGCAGCACCCATGAAAAGGGTGATCAATACGCTACGTACTGAGCAAGGTAACCGTGCACTAAGGCAAACACATAAAATCACAGAAATAATGCAGAACAAATAAAGAAGCATATAGTCTAATATGATAACGTAATATCAAACAATCATCTAGGTATATACATAAAAGCTCATTTATAATCCGGATTAATTACTTAATTAATCTCTGATCAGAAATGATTCACACCATGCTTTTTATCAAATCCATGTGAGTGCAAGAACATCCCACTATTATAATCGATGGGCCGATCACACATAGAGCATCATGCCTTAACCACTATTATAACCGGTGGATCAGTCACACATAGGGTAAAAACCCTAACCACTATTCCTAATCGCTGGATTGGTTCGACTCCTACTCGCATAGTGTTCTACTGTAAGTAATTAGTATCTTTTAGGTGCCTTAGTGAAAACTTTGGTTTGTTTTTATTGAGCTCGGGAACCCTCACTATTATAACCGGTGGGCCGGTCACACATAGAACATCATGCCCTAACCACTATTATAACCGGTGGATTGGTCACACATAGGGTAAAAACCCTAACCACTATTCCTAACCGGTTGATCAGCTGGACCTATCTCAATATCTTCCACTTTAAGTGATTAATGTCTTAAATATCTTATTCAGAAGCTTTCACCCTACACATGCATGAATCACTCCCTTTACGCTTATCTTCCAACCGAACTGTACCATATCATGATAACCCTGCACCTTCCAACTTACCCAACAACCTTTCCTCTGTACTCAAATACACACTAGAATTCCAACACCCAAAATATGTAGGTCAAGGCCCACTACTACACGCCTCCAAGTCTACTTATTTCCTCACTCTAGGGACTTTCCCCAAAAATCCTAATTTAGACCTAGGTGGCCCATCTTACTCCACCTCACACAACCCAAATCATTTTAAAACTCTACGCACCACAACTCATAAATACCATCCTCATAATTACACTTTAATCAGCAAATACATATGATACCACAAAAACTCTAAGAAGCCACACGAAACCCTAATTGTCTACAAAAACCCTAGCTCGGTCTCTTATGTACCCTTATATTGCTCCACGTACTACTTTTCATCCAAAGTGTTCAAACACTCAAACAGAACTTACATTACCTCTCTCACATCCCAAATCAACTTTCCATACATAAATTTCATGCCTATGTAGACTTTACACATCCCATGCAACCCTTCAAAATTTTCATACGAAACCCTAAAACTCCCATGTGAAACCCTAGATTCAACCATGCAAACCCTAGATTCTTTCATATAATTAAAACCCTAGATTCCTCCATACAAAACCTTATATTCAATCCATACAAAAACCCTAGATTAGATTGTCCCATGTTACACCATTGATTAAATTCTCCCATATAAAACCATAGATTATATTCTACCATATAAAACCATAAATTAGATTCTCCCATACGAAACCATAAATTAGATTCTCCCATACAAAACCGTAAATTAGATTCTACCTTATAAAATCATAAATTAGATTCTCCCATATAAAACCATAGATTAGATTCTCCCATATAAAACCATAGATTAGATTCTCCCACACGAATCCCTAAATTTTCCATTTTATTTCTCTGTTCATGGATCATTAAAATACTTAGGTCAACTCACATCCCTTGGTCAACTTATTTCCCCATTCTCCTTTTTCAACCTTTCTCCCACACAATACCACTTTTATACATCATCACACGCATGTCTTAAAGGGTCACAACACATATCATCACATACCACAATATTTCATCATAGATAGTACACATGCCATGTAAATACACAAAAACGTACTTCAACTCCACTTTGTACCACATAAGAAATAATTATAATGATAATCATAGAATACATAGCATACAAAGCATATAATGCACATAAACACACATAAGGCCTTAGTAACACCCTTACCTAAAACGACACTAGTCTTGGAGCACACTCCTATGCCTCCTTAGGGCTTTAACTGGTCTCATCTATATGAGGGAAAAACTAGAATTAGATCGTGGCAGTGGTAGGGAATGTCTTCTAGATCCATGCCTTCCACCGAAGATTCACACTCGATACATTCCAAGTCCATCTCAAACAATTGATCACTTCCCACAAATACTCACAGCTCCAAAGCAATGGTCTCTACAACTTAGATTTATTGGCCCATTGGATCTCAATAATATCGTCTCCCTTTACTCCCATTAAAAAAAAAATGAGCAAGTAAATGACCCAACTACAAAAAGAAAATAGGCGAAGGGAATCGGAAAAAGGAATCGGCGACAACAAAGATAGAAAAAGAAGCGAAAAGGGGCTGATCGATCAATTCAAATGACTACAACTAACAATTGTTGGGTGAGGACAAATGGGTTTGGCTAGAAACCTTTCAGGACTTGAGATATGTGGCTCTCTCATCCACAATTTCTGGATTTTATCTCTAATTGTTGGGCAAAGCTAGGAGGGAGGTCTTGTCGGTCAAGATTGAAACAGATGAAGGGCATGCTGAGGATTTGGAATAGAGATGTCTTTGGGGATATTGATTTGAAGATAAACACTCTGGAATAGGAATTGGCCAAGGTGGATATCGATGTTAAAGATAGCAGCTGTAGTGAAACAGACATTGCTAGAAGATTGGCTTTGATGTCCCAACTTTGGAAATGGCATAAAAGGAGAGAATCCTACTGGAAGTAGGTGGCTAGGGTTAGAGATTTTGAAGATCATGATAGAAACATGAGGTACTTCCACACAGTAGCCGCGGTAAGAAAAAAGAAGGCTACTATTAGCAGAATAGTAGAGAAGGGTGAAATAACAGTAGAGCCACCAGAAATCAAGAAGGTGATTGCCGAGTATTTCGAGGAGCTGTACAAGCACGCGGACCTTCTGGATATTAGCCTATCTACCAATGGATTTTGTCAGTTAACCAGGGAGAAAAGTCTAGAATTAGAAAGGATCCCTGCAAGGGAGGACGTTCGGGTAGCAGTGTGGTCTTGTGAGCCCTCAAAAGCACCAGGCTATGACGGATATCATTTTGGGTTTATCAGGAAAATGTGGGGGGACCATCGAAGAGGTCTTCACTGACTCTGTTATGGATTTTTTCCGCACGGGTAGACTTGCACCCGCCCTCAACACCACTTTGATCACCTTAATCCCCAAAGCGGCGGACGCCGAGGGGGTTAGATAGTTTAGACCAATCAGTCTAATTGGTTGTATCTACAAGGTGATTGCAAAGATCTTGGCCCATCGATTGAAACAAGTGGTGGATGAGTTGGTAAGCGATTCCTAATAAGCTTTTATTAAGGGGAGGAGCATTTTGGATGGGGCCTTGGTTGCCAATGAGATTGTTCAGTGGGATAGAAGATGGAAACGATTGAAGGGAGTAGTGATCAAACTGGATTTCCAGAAGGCCTATGATAGTATCAGATGGGAGTTTGTTGAAAGCATTCTAGATATTATGGGTTTTGGACACAGATTCAGAGGCTGGGTTAAAGAGAGTATTTTGACCGCAAGCATTTCAATTTTTATCAATGGATCCCCCTCAACACCCGTTAAGATGGGAAGGGGTCTAAGACAAGGCGATCCTATTTCACCCTTTCTTTTTGTTCTGGTTGTGGAGGCTTTTAACCAACTCATCAGGCGAGGAGTGGATCATGGACTTCTGCAGGGAATTAAGATAGGGATGGACAACGTGGAAGTTACCCACCTCCAGTTTGTAGATGATATGATGATTTTTTGTGGGGCATCGGTAGCAAATGTCAGGAACTGGAGAAGCTTGATCGACTGTTTTTATCTTCTATCGAGACTGCAGGTCAACTATAGCAAATCAATTTTAATTAGCCTGGGAGTGGATGGGACTTTCCAGAAAGAAGCAGCAGAGATAATGGACTATGAGGAGGGATGTCTACCTATCAATTATCTTGACCTACCGTTGGGGGCTCATGCAGGAAGAAGAGAAACTTGGAAACCAGTGATCGATAACATAAAGCAGAGGCTGTCTGGGTGGAAGGCTAGGGTCCTATCAAGAGCAGGAAGACTTGTCCTGATTAAAAGTATTCTGAACAGTCTGCCATTGTATTTCATGAGTTTGTTTAGAATTCCGAACAGGGTCATGAAGGAAATCATCAAGATTCAGAGGAATTTTTTCTGGAGTGGTGACGGAGATAGAAAGAAGCTTCCTTTGGTTAAATGGAGTCTCATTCAAAAAGCTAAATCCGTAGGTGGCTTGGGAGTGGGGGATATTGTGGTAAGAAACAACGCGTTACTCTTCAAATGGTGGTGGAGATTCTTCAGAACGAAAGGGGCATCATGGAAGAAAATCATTCCTTCAATCTACTCGAGAGATCGGCTAGGGTCTCTAGAAATTCCATCTTCGAGTACAAGGTGGTCCCCGTGGATGGATATTGGCCGTATAGGGAGGGACCTGCCTCACCTGAGATCGGGATTAAAGCATATGCTTGGGGATGGGCAAACTATTAGTTTTTGGCACGATGATTGGTCCGGTAAAGGCCCCTTGAAGGTTCTTTTCCCAATGTTATTTAGTGTAGTAGAGCATCAAGATCACAAGGTGGTAGGGATGGGCAATTGGGAGGGACCTTATTGGGAATGGAGATTTGCGTGGAGGAGGCAGCTGTTCAGCTGGGAAGAGGCCCAAGTGGAGCAACTTCAGCGAACTTTTCAGTAGGTTTGTCCATGCAAGAATAAACAAGATTCGATTGTGTGGACCCATGATGAGTCCGGTGTCTTCTCAGTGAGCTCGTTTTGCTAGAGGTATTATCAGTGTATCTGCGGGGATGAGTCGAGTACCTGTCTAGCCAACTTAATGTGGAGAAGCTTAGCACCCTCGAGGTTTAAACTCACAACTTGGTTTGTGGTTCAACAAAGACTCAACACAAAGGAAAGGCTGGCCAGAATCTAAATCATCGACTCGCGTGAGGCCTCTTGTCCATTCTGTGGAATGGAAGAAGAATCGGTGAACCACCTTTTCCTACACTGTTCGGTGACTGGAAAGATCTGGTACGATATCTGTGATTGGATTGGATATTCCTATGTAATGCCCAATTCAGTCGAGGACATTGCTTTTGTTTGGTTAGGAGCCTTCGGTAAAGGTCTGAGGGGAGATATTTGGCGAGCCGTATTATTTGCTACTATAGGAACCATTTGGGAGTTCATAAATAGAATAGTGTTCGATAATATCGATGTTTGTAGGGGATGGATGCTTATGCTTATTAAGTTGAGAATATGATTTTGGATCAAATGTGGCAGAAAGGAGTTCCCCTACAAATCGGATGAAGTGATCTTCAATGTTCAGGTCCTGTTAAGATAGAGTGTCCATCTCAAACCTTGTTGCCAGGGCACGTGCTAGGCCTTTTGGTTTTTTGAGCTCCTTTCGTTTGTACCTATATCTTGTGCTCCGAACACTAATATCTATAAAAAAAAATTTGTACCTTGAATAACTTGCTCTTAATTTTTTTTTGTTATATTCACAATAACTATGCAACGACGTGAGAAAGAGAGAAGGAAGCGCCAAATATCCTTTATTGTTATATTCACAAATCCTACTAGTATATAACCATATCCTGTATTTATCTGATAAATATTATTGATCTATATTTAGAGGAATGACAAAATTTATCGTCGGCCGGAGAGATGGAACAACAAAAGTTGCCGGTAAAATTTGTCAGTAGGGATGGGATATTTTGGAGAAATATTTTTGACCAAGTAAAATTTATTTTTTCGAATAACAAAATCCTTGATAAATTACAATGACTCTGGGGCGCGTTTTTAATGTTGCACAGTAGGTTTTGCGGTACATTATTTCAGGATTTATTCGTGAGCGTGTGACAGTTGACTGATATTTGGGGTGCAGTATAAGCACGAATAAGTCCGTATAGGCATTCAGTGAAAAATGTGGAATTTGGAGAAAACATGAAGTGGGATGTGGTAAAAATTAATTTGGCCCATGTCAAAAGCAGAGAGCATTAGAAAAACATTGTATGATGAATTTAGTTACAATGTCCATGCTTATCGCCTTATTACGTTGGTGTCTGAATGTCGTTCATGACCGTCTTTATTAGTATTATTTAAATACTTGATTATAACAATAATTAACGTTAAACATCTCTCTTCTCTAATTATCTTGTATTTTAAAAACCTTGGGCCAAAGAAAATATCAATTTGGGCACTTTTTTGATGATTGGTTATTAATTATCCTTGTAATTACTACACTATATAAGATTATTTATTTCCTCAATTTATGTTCTTGATTAGTTTTCTCTATTAAATATTGAAATTTCTAATTATATTATATTAGATTTTGTGTGTTCACACCGACAAATTTCTAACACTATTTTTTTGGATAAAAAAAGGGAGAAATAAAAGAAGAAGATAAGAGCTGGGGTCTATTCATTGAAGAAGAAGCCAGCATATTCTCTCATGTATCTATTCTCTCATACGTATCGATGATAATTATATGATGCCCCGGAAGGATTTTTGGGAGGAGACGAATTGCGGTGTCCGATACGAATAGGGTCCTTAAATTTGATAATGTAGGCATCTGATGTCGAAGACAAATATGAAATTAGAATCCCTACTTGAAGCAACGACCTATCTATCATGAACATATTCCTTTGTGCTGTGGGCTTTGCATATCGGTCATGTCCGGTCTGAATAATCGAGAAGGAAACGTCGCGATCGGTTGTGATTGTACCAATCCTGGCCTCTCGCACTTTCTTTTTTCCCTCTTTCTCACTCAGATCACGACAGGGATCCCTCCTACTGATGCCTATCGAGAGTTCGGCATCTTGGACCTGTTTGATTTGTGCGTGGTGCGGCAATTAAGGAACCTGCTGCTACGCATATAACTTAAACTAAATAATGGGAAGCCCAACTGGTGAGTGTTTTTGTGTTGCTTTGAGGATCTTATTCCGCTCAGCTCAAAAGTAAGCCAGGGAGTGGTCGTATGGTTGGAGTTGTTTTTTGGGGGATGGACTTGTCCGGTCCCTAAGAAGTCCTGACTTGTTGCCGGTCTTGTGTCGGACAATAATAAGCATGCATTTTTTTTTTCTTTTTCCGGTACTATGCATGCATGTTACTTTATACTTTAGTAGTATGATTACTATTTTATTGAACTCAATTTCCGGTTGTGGATGGTCTGCTTCGCTGATATATTAGGGGTTTTTCCATCGTATTTTTTGTTAATACAATACAATTCTTACATTATGGGCCAGGAAGATGCTCCTTCCTAATCCTATATGTCAAAAAGTGCAGCTCAAAGGACATAGATGTTCAAAAATAAAATAGTCAAAATGTATATCTAATTAAATAAAAATTCAGGATGAGAAAGACAATAGTAAAAATAGAGCATATTATTACAGTCCGTGACTTGTCTCATTCATCTTGTGAATATTCAATGCAAATATGGGGGCTCCTTTGTTATTTGAAGATTGCTAATGTTGATATTATGTTATGGGTATAACTCAGTATTCTTTCTATATATCTTTATGTGTTATAATTGTGAGATGTTGTGTATTTTCAACATAGTGCTCAGCAGAACTGTGTGTTTAATGTTGGTTTCGCTAGGGGTGTCGGAGCCATAACCTCTAAATACATAATAAGTGGTAGTAGAGATGCACGTTGCTCGTGCCAGTCAACAAGTACTTTGTTGTGTTGTTTGAGGCACACTAGGGATGACTAGCTTCAAAGAAGTGAAGCTGAGTGGCCGTGTGTGTCACACGAGTCTGTTGGCAAAAAGTGTTGGTAGACGTGGTTTGGTGTGGAATCTAGGCCATTGAAATGAGTTGTTGGGGGCAACATAATAAGATGATCTCGGGCATGTTGATATAAGTCGTTGTGAGGGGGTTGGATATGTCACAACAAGTTGTGTTAGATGCGAGATGTTGGTTAGAATTTCAGCCTTGTGGGGGCAACGTATGGTGTTTGTTTGGTGCTTTCTTGACATTGGAGGAGCGTTGAAGGACTGTTAAGGGGATAAATCCTAAGGTGTAGGAAAGAGATGTTAGGATGCCTCTAAGGTGAAAACGAGCACATTTACAATTTTTGGTGGGGGAGAATGTCATAATCCTCGGCTTGCCCCAAACATCTTGCAAATGTGTCATGCGAATATGGGTGCTCTATTGTTGCCTGATGGTTGCTAATATTGATATTATGTCTCAGATAAGCCTCCGTGTTCCTTCTATACATCTCTATGTACTATTTATTATCGGATGATGCATATATTCAGCATAATACTCAACATGATTATGTGTTTGATTTTGGCCTCGCCAGCGATGTTTGGGCTAAAACTTCTGAGCACTTGACAACCCACTATAGTAAAAATATTAAACAATGGCGTTTAATTAGGGACGGTTTACGATACCGTCGTTCGCATTAAAAAAAGTCAAATTTAGTGACGATTTAAAACTGTCGGTATATTAGGGAAGGTTTAAAACTATCGGCATAATAACAATGTTTTGTAAAACAAAACCATCCCTAAACAAAGTCATTCACCCGCCTGCTCGAAAAATTCAGCGGTAATATTTTCGTTCTCCTCCCCCTTTTTCTTGTCTACCTTCTTCCCTTCTCCCCCTTCTTTTCATCTGGCTTCTTCCCTTCTCCCGTCTCCCTTTTCTCTCAAATGCTGAGAATTAGTAACTATTGTAGCCGCCTCTGCCCTCCTTTAGCCTCCCTTTTTTTGTCACCATCCTTCTTCAGCCTCTCTTCTCCCATTGCCGCCCTGCTCGTTGTAATTGGATTACAAGTAAATTCGAAGCCCTAAGTTTAGTTTCAATTGTTATTGTCATTACATCTTTCAATGCTGTAAGTTTCAATTTTGAAGCCCTAAATTCGAACCCCTCAATTCGATGACCTCAATCCGATTATGGTTAGCCACCCCTTGTTTCATAAGTTTTCTTCTTCTTTGATTGTTTTGGTTTTTGAGAATTTTTTTTCCTAAAACTTTTATGGCTTGGTTGATGATTCAATTATGCCTTGGACTAAGTTTATGAATTTTTTTTGCTGAAACATTAGTCATTCACATGATGCAAATTCATATCTGTATGCATCCTTATTTGGTTAATTTTGTTAACTTAATTTTGGTTGGTTGAAATTGATGTGTAAGTATGTCACATATCTGTACGTATCCTTTATGAAATTAATTTGTAAATATGATCTTTTGGTTGCCTGAAATTTGCTTCACGCTCCTAAATTTATTAGATGATATCATAGTTCTAATAGTTTAGGTTCATGTTAGGGTCATTTAGCTAAGTTAGGAATTTGTTTTGATTAATTACATGTTTTTATCAAAAGTTTTTCCTAGGTAAATTAATCAAATTGTATGGTAAAAATTAGTAAATGATTCACTAGTTTATTGGTTCTAGCCTATCAATTATTTGGTTAGGTTGGACTTATGTTTTAGTTGGCTAAGTTGAATTTTTGCTAGTAGCACCAACCAATTGGTGTTGATCAACTAGAAGATTGGTTTACCCGAATCTTATTATCCCTTCTATTTTGGAACTATCAACTAGTGAGGAAAATTGGCCCATTGGTATAATAATGAACTTGTCATCCTCATATTAATTAAGAAGTTTCCCCTATTTCAAATTTATCTTTCTATTTGAGTCTTTGATCTATCAAATTATTTGCGGACAAGTAAACTAGCTCCCTAAGGAAACCCTATGCTTTTTTGAGTTTTGACATTAAATTTTAACTTAGCCTTTGGCATTTAAATCATGATATTGACCTTTAATAGTTGAATTTAAGGAAATGTTAAAAATATTTAAATATGTTGTTGTGGCTTGAAAGCTTTATTTGGATGAGTTTGGTGTTATCTCTTAAACACCCAACTTGGCAGCCTTAATGCCTTTGTTAGTATTTGGCATTAACACTTAGAAACATCCAACATGATTTATAAATCAAATTGAGTTGTGAACTATGATATCACCTAAAAAAAATTTGCAATGGATTCAAGATTTTATTTAACCATTTTGGGATCTTTAGATCACTTTGCTAAATTTTCTTGCAATTCTTTTACAAGCATCTTGTTCGAGATCCTTCATCCTCTTCTTTTCAGCACTCTTTACATTATACAAAAAGGTTATGGTAGATGCTAAGCTCAATCTTCCTTTGGGTTTTTGTACTTAATAACTTTAATACCAAGGGCATGTTCTCCACAAGCTTATTATAGATCATAAAAGCAAAATCTTGATGATGATGATGATAAAATTAATTACAACAAAAATTCCTATGAACCTATATACTACGTAGGAGGTAGGAGTATGGAGATGGCTCTTTAAAATAATTATGACAAGTATCGATCTTGTGATTTTTTTTGAAGGGATAGAATTTTGGGCATTGTTTCTCCATCTAGCATTATATTATTGTCTTTTGTAATTATATTATTCTATAACATAATTTTGAAATTTATATGAAATGCTTATAAATGTTGGATGGTAATAGGTATTTTAGAGTTTAGAAGTTTTAATTTAAACAAAAAATATTGTTATTTTTATTGATTAATTGATATCATTTGAAATGTTCATGTAAATTAGGAATATCTTTTATCATGGATAAAAGTTAGATTGATTCAAATAGGATCAGTATTGAGTTTCGAGTGGGATTTGATAGTTTTTTAAAGATTGAAACTTCTAAGGCGGCTATAAATGGAAAAATAAGGTGCTCATGTCAAAAGTGTTATAATAGATATCATAATCCAGTTGATGTTATCACTGTTCATGTTATGAAAAATGGCTTTCTAAAAAAAACTATATCAATTGGGTTCTTCATGGGGAACCAATATGGGAATCGGCTAATGATGTGTCTACTAGTATGGATGACATTAGGCCAAACGTTGAGGATAGAGACCAAATTCCTATACTTGTGAGGGATGCATTTGGGGTATTAGATCTACCAATAGAAAAGCATATCATTGAATCTTCGAGTCCACTTCAACTAAGATTTAATGATGATGCCCATGGTTATAATAATTTACCTAAAAACCAATCTAGGAATACTCCTAGTGATGAAGAGGTTCGCTATTATAGGTTGTTGAAGTAGTGTGAGGAAAAATTGTATCTTGGGTGCAATAATTATTCGAAACTATCATTCATTTTGCATTTGTGTCATTTGAAAAGCATGAACAGTTGGTCTTTAGAGTCTTTTACTATGTTGCTTGAACTGATGTCCAATACATTTCCTGTATTGTGTCCATTTCCATCTTCTTAGTATGAAGAAAAAACATTGATAAATGAATTGGGTCTTAGATATAAAAAGATTGATGCATGTCCAAATGATTGTATGTTATATTGGGATGATGGAAGAAATGATAGGACAATGTTAGACAATTTTTTAGTGTGTAACACTTCATTTTGGGAGAATCCGATTGAAGTGGATTGCAATGATGAGGGTGAGAGAGATTATAATAGAAGGAAAAAACCAAGGAAAGTTATACGGTACTTCCCATTGATTCCAAGACCAAAAAGAATATACATGTCATCAAATATGGTGATAGATATGAGATGACATGATAGAGATCGTGTGAAAGATGGGAAACTAAGACATCCAGCTGATGGCTTAGCATGGAAAGATATTTATGCTTGCTCTCCTACCTTTTCTCCTTATCCTTGCAATATTCGTCTTGGACTTGCTATGGTTTTAATCCATTTCAGAGATTGAGCACCAATCACATCACTTAGCTAGTAATTCTAGTTCCTTATAATCTCCTGCCATGTACGTGTATAAAATAATCATCATTTATTTTGTCAATGATTATACCAAGGCAAAGGGGTCCAGGTAATGACATTGATGTGTATTTGAAACCTCTCATACGTGAATTAAGGAAATTGTGGGAGGGTTTCAATGCATATGATGTAGCTTATAATCAAAACTTTCAATTACGAGTTGCTCTTATATGGACTATAAATGACTTTTCAGCTTACACAAATTTATCAGGGTTGAGTACGAAAGGTGCACTTTCTTGCCTTTATTGTGGAAGTGCTACTTCTTCAAGATTGCTAAAATTCGGTAAAATTTTTTGTTATATGAGGCATCGACGATGGTTACTGGATGATCACTTATTCTAATTTCAACCTTCATAATTTGATGGAACAATAGAGGTTGATAGGGCTTCCGCTAAACCTTAAGGAGTTGCCATTCTTAGGCAAATGGATGGAACCAATCATATTTATGGCAAGCCATCAGATTGACCTACAAGATCCGCTCAATCTAATGTTAGGCATCCACCCGTCTTTGAGATTAATGAAGACACAGATGATGATGATGATGAGGAGGAGGAGGAGGGGGAGGAGGAGGAGGAGGAGGAGGAGGAGGAGGAGGAGGAGGAGATTTTTTATGATAGCTCTGTGCAACATATTTGGAAGAAAAGAAGTGTTCCTCATCCATCACAATTTAGATGTAATGCACATAAAGAAAAACATATGTGATAATTTATTTGGAATGTTTTTGAGGATTGATAGGAAATCAAAAGATAATTATCAACCACACATGGATCTTAAGGATATTGGGATATGATAAGATTTACACCCGATCGAACTTCCCAACAAGAAGTATATTTTACTTGATGCTTCTTATACCATAAATGTTACTGATAAGGTTTGTTTCTTAACAATTTTGTAGAATATTAAAGTTCCTAATGGATATGCATCTAACATATTAGGATGTGTTAGTTTGAAAGATATAATCTTATACAACCTTAAAAGCCATGATGGTCATATCTTAATACAATATTTACTTCTAATTGCATTAAGAGCATCTATGAGTACTAAAGTTGTTGGACTTATCTCAGAGTTGTCTTTGTTTTTCAAATCCATATGTGGCAAACAACTTGACTTACAAGAACTTGATAATTTACAACATGTTTTGACATTGTGCCACATGGAAAAAGTATTTCCACCAAGCCTTTTTACAAGCATGGTTCATCTAATTATGCATCTTATAGAGCAAGTGAAATTAACCGGTCTGATTCACTATACTTTGATATATCCTATTTAATAGTAAGGACATTTGTAGTATTCCATATCCACATGCTTAGTATTTTCAATATTTATATGGTTCAAATCATATGGCCCGATTGTTTTATTTGATAGGGCCTTAGTACGATTAAAATCAAGTGTCTGTAACAAAGCTTATCCCGAGGGTTCGATAGCTAAAGGATACAATATTCATGAATCTTTGACATTTTGTTCACGTTATTTTGGAGATGTTGAAATCGTATTTAATCAAGGACCAAGGAATTATGAATTTGTTCAAGGTTTTAACAAGTATTTGTTAAATATCGGTGGACGATCATGAGGAAAGATTCATCAACTTAATTTAGATGATTTAAGTATCAAGCAAGCTTATTGTTACGTGCTTATCCAACATGACTATTTTGATGCACACCATAGGTAATATCACATGTAGTATAGTAGTTGTGTAACTTTATTAGTGGAAGTTTTTTCTTATTAAATCTAATTCTCTTATATGGTTTTAGCAAATTCAGAAGCAAAAAGCGTTGAAACAATATGAGTATTCGACCTGATGAGAATATTGAGAAAAAATGGGTGATTGAATAATTCTCTCGATGGTTTCAATCAAAGGTAGCTTTAGAAACATATATAACAATACTCTTTTATTAAGTATAAATTGTGTAATTTTTTTAATATAATTTTAGGGATGACACTTTGATGACACCACAAAAGGTGGACAAATTTTGAAGGCTTTGGCATGAGCACCTAATATATTAGTTAGATCGATGAATTCTTTCATCACGAGGGGATATAGATTCCATACAAAAAGGTGTGATGAGAGGAGGAAAACTCAAAACTATGGGGTGATGGGATTCACTGATGGAATAAAATACTATGGAAGGATTAGAGGAATTTATGAATTGGATTACTATAAGAGTTGCCAAGTTGTATTATTTTGTTGTGACTGGGTAAATATCAATTCAAGTAGAGTCTTGAAGCAAGATAACAATAGCTTTACATTAGTAAATTTCAACCATTTGATTCATACAGGGCAAAGCATTGGAAGATGATCCATTCATTCTTGCATCTCAAGAAACCCAAGTGTTTTATGTAAAAGATGGGAAACAAGAAAATTGGTTTCACATAGTTGAAACAAAGCCAAGAGACAACTATTAATTAGTTGCATGTGTTAAAGGAGAAAATAATAGAGAAAATGATGTTGAATTTGATATTCTCTATCCTCAATCTATTCCTTCTACTACCATTAACACTTTTGATGATGTAACATATTTAGCTAGGATGGATAGGGATGAGTAGTTTTTTTTTTCCTGTTTTTGTATTTGGTTTTCATTGCTATGTATTCCTATGGACCATAATTGTAATATTGGTTTGATAATACTTAGTTATTGTAGTATGTCATCATTTTGTTGGCAAAAGTTTTATTATTACCATACATATATCTAACTATGTTTAGTGTGTTTAAATCATATGTTTTGTAGTCATGTATTGCTCAAAGAATGCAAGAAAGAGATTAATGTCTGATTTACATGCATCTTCATCTAATCCTTGTACACCATTTGATGTTACTCCTCCTTCAAAACATTTCATAAATGATAGTAGCTCACTCATTTCACCGAACACACTTGTTTAAGGGTTTGTTAATACAAGATCATCAGGTCAGAGATCTTCAAATGCACATTTACCATTTACACCTGATAGTGGTATCCATAAAGCTCCAATATCAGAGTAGCCTATTTGTGAGGAGCACATCCCTAATGAGCATGATACACTAGATATAAGTGGTAGTGGTAGTCGAAGTGGAAGTGGTAGAAGTGAAAATAGCACAACCATAGTTGATAATGACTTCGTGAAATTTATTGGTAAGGATGAGTCATTATATTATTTAGTGTTGTATTTATTTTATGCGATTATTTTTTCTATGTTTAATTGATTTTTCATTTAGATGGTGAGGGAAGGATTATTCAAAGATAGCAAAAAATTGAGCTGAAAGATATTTGGAATCTTAGGAACTGTGAGAGGATGATAGTGGATGTTAATGAAATGTTTCAACTAATTAGAAAGTCGGGACATTACTTCCACCGTTGGTTGGGGGACTTAGCAAAACAAATATGAATGGTGTCCTTATGAAGAATATGATTGGCTTTGTGCCCATAAAAGATTCAAAGATGATTTGAAGAAATTAGTTTGGGTATTTCTTAGCTTTTTTTATTATTCTTGAGTAATATTTTTCTTATTGTTTATTAATCTTATTTTTTTCATTATATAGGGAAAATTTCTTCTTTCTTTAGGAAGTGCCATGGAAAAAATACTTCTTGAGTAATATTGGAGTGAAAGTAAGACAAAGAAAGTATGAGTTGAAGCCTTTTTATTACCTTTCAAGTGAGACTAAAGATCAAGTTCTTGATAAATGGGATAAAACAAGACTTACTGAGGCTCAATGGATCAAATTTGTTGAATATTGGTTCTCTGACAAAGGAAAGGTGCAATATTTTTCTATGTGCATAGTTATAATATAAATCAAATATATGTGCATGAAACATGTGAAATACTATTGTACTATCTTATAAGTTTGCATTTGCTACTTTGGGAAACATAGATTGAGACACTCGTGACAACCTTATTGTGCTATTCAAAGCATTTAAAAGTTGGCAAGCCTTTAAGCTTTGATAAAATAATTTGATGAGTTGTAGCCTTTTAGAGTAAGAGAGTAACTTTACTAGCCATAATTTATGTCTCTTGGTGTTTTTCTCCAATAGCTAAGAACATTGTGCAACAATTAGTCTACTGCTAGATAGAGGAACACCAAGTTAATTAATTGGGAGAGTACCTTCCTTCATTTACAAAGCTAGGATAATCTGGTTATTGATGGTTGAAGGCATATCATCACAAAATAGATACTCTTTTGCAAGTTAAGTTCTAAACCAAACAGAGAAGAAATTTTGAATAAATTGTGGAAACACATTGCATCATCATTTGAATAAATTGAAAAGGAAACCCCAAACCATGCAAGACTTGTTCAACAAAAAAATAATATAAATTTCGTCGGGATTTCAATGCCTTTCACCATTCAACTTGTCTTATTACGCTGTGATTATCTGAGTGCAAGATTACATATTAATTGCTCATGTTAAAATAATATGTAAGTGTGGCCACCATATTCTCTATATACATCTTCAACAAAAATGCACTCTATGTAGTAATTGTATGGTTGGGGAGGGGGGAAGGGCACACATAACTAGATACTTCTTGAGCATACACTTGTTAATGAGTACTTATGAATCTATGGTTCACCAAATATGGCTCGGTTTTGAGCTTAAGAACATGGGACCATAGAAGGGAACTGAACTAGCTAGAAATTATTTACTAGGAGCATCAATTCTAACCACATTCACATAATTCTGCTCTCCCTTATTTTATATCTTCTTATCATGATTATCTATCATTACATGATGTCATTTCATGCGGAAAATCCTCAATTAATTTTAATATAGATCCTCATGAAAGTTATATTATATTTATTTATAATATTTTTTAACTATAAATATATATTTCCGTGCTACAGTGAAGTGTTTCGAGATACTACATGAGAGATCAAGACATATATAGATCAAGCTAGGTGTACATAAACAATGGAGGCAAAGGCTGAATTTTTTGGATCCATATACTATATTTTGTATTGGATATTTTATAATGGATTATTGTAGGGGTTAAACTAATATGCACACTTTGGACAAACATAGTCTAGAAATTGATGTAGCTACTTTGTCATTTTTGACATTATTAAACATATATTAGTATATATAATTTTCAATTAAATATTATCGATGTAGATTTATGAATTACCATATGCATGTTATTATAAAAAAGTTGGATGTAAATTATTGTAGGTTAATATTAATGTATATCTCGCAGGTTGTTAATGTGGGAGCTACAAGAAAAATTTAGCATATGATGCATATTAGAATTAGGGAAGGTTAAAAACATTGATAAAATATTTCAGTAATGATTAAAAACCATCAATAAAATATTTCAAAGATGGTTAAAAATTGTTAGTAAAGTTTTTTACTGACGATTGTATAAACCATTGCTAATAATTTAGCGACAATGCAATTAGCGACGGTTGTTCTAACCATCGGTAAAGTTTTAGCGACAATTTTAACTGTCTCTAATATCGAATTAACTATCACTATTTAATGTTTTTACTGAAGTGACCTATTGTTATAAGATAACTTGAAATTGAATACTTCTAGCATGATATTTCAAATTATTTTTAATTGAGTATGTATCCACTAACTTTGCTATCGATATCAATTTTAATGTTCTTTTAATATTTTTATATTGTTTGAATTTCATTTTTTGAATGGTTCTAGAAATTTTGATATAAGTTAAGAAAAAATCGCTTTTGAATGGTTCAACATGATCATCTTGATATAAGTTTAACAAATATTTAATATAAGTTCAATAAAAACTTATAATAGGTTTAGAATATGTTTTGCATAGGTTTGACATAAAAAATAATTAAGTTTACATAATATTTTTAAGTTTACAAATTTATATAAATTAATTTCACCATTGGAATCATTTGGGTTCATGAAATATAATAATTAAATTTATCACATAATTCCTCTAGATTTATAAATATATTATAGATTACATGTAACACTTCGAGTTGATATGACTATGCAAGGATCGCTTGGTAGTCATCTAGTTTCACAAGGGTTGTGGTATCTACTATAGAGCATTTTTAGATTGATTGACCGATCCCACATATTAATACGAGTCATTTTAGCATACTTTATTCTTATTTACTCACTCCCAAGAAATTTTTAGAAATTGTTTTCAATTTTTTAGAGGGTCACTACTTTTAAAAATTGCTCTACGACAAATATGCATAACTGTATAGTTCTTAGAATATAATTACCAAAAAGATAATATACTATTTTGATATAAGTAACTATATCAATCTTTATAACATTTCACTTAATTTGGGAATATTATATTATAGGTCTGAACTTGAAAATGGTTTTGTTTATTAATATCTAAGATATATGTTCATGTGGTAAAATAATTAGGTTTATTACTCAATTTCATGGTTCCTCATATACTTGGTGAAACTTAAGCATAAAACAATTATATTCATAAAGAAAATCCTTTTATTTTTATAATTTTATATAATTTGAATTCACCAATAAAAAAATATATATATTCAATTAGTGTAATACCCCCATTTTTACTACGGAAGCGTTAATTACAACATAATGGGTGTTACCGCCACACTCAGTATAAGTCTGGCATCCACTACCATTATCATACTAAGTACTAAGGCTAAAATATTTCTTTACTTAAATAACATGATGACAAAATTTAAAATACAGAGAATAATAGAAGAGTATGATACTAGTTAAAAGCAACATTAGTAGTCTACCAAAACTCAGGAGAGAAATTACAAGAGGACATAAAAGTTCAAAAAAATTGGAGGCCAAATATCATAAGAGGCACCAGAAATTCCTATGCTCTCAAAACTGACTGACAACTTTCAACTGGACTCAAAAATTGACCTGCAAAGTCCACTGCCTATTGAATAGGCAAGGACCCACGAAAATAAACCCTTTAGTACTACGGTACTAAGCAATCCTTTATACCAAACTAATATGATAAAACAACATGGAACGCATGCAAGGCATACAGTTAACATTGTATAAGACATATACATACACATACGAGGACTGAGATACAGTAGTCATTTAGATAATCAAATTCCATCGAGGTCACAAACTACTTATATTCTTTCATCTAAAACAACATAACTTACCAAATGAACAACCTAGAGTTACTATCTTAAGTATGATTAGAAGAAAACCCTAGCACAATAACCATAATGAATCATGACAATACATGGCATAAACATTAAGATATACATGAGACAATCTAGACACAATAATCATAACAGATAAGCAATAGTCACTAACTATCTACTGTTCATGTGTGCTTATTTAGAATATAATAACACTTATCAACTAAGTCTCCCAAGATGCTCTCTGAAGCAATAATCAAAACCCACTCTACACCACAATTATAACCTTTACAACATAATTCATGTCTCAGCATTAACCCCAACCAATTACATAACATCACATGTATGTTCATAGGTAAAATATACTCAAATCCCTAACATTACAAGTGTACTTATAGGTACAGTATAATAAAATACCTGATGTCATAGACATACTTACAAGTATAGTATAATAACCAATTACAGAACATCACATGTATACTTACAGGTCCAATATAATAAAATCCATACATCACAAGTATACTTACAAGTATAGTATAATAACTAAATACCCAACATCACAGGTATACTTACATGTATAGTATAATAATATCCATGTCCTCATAGGTATACCTACATATATAGGATAACAATATAAATAACGTCATAGGTATACTTACAGATACTGTATAATAACCAAATACATAATGTCACAGGTATACGTACAGGTATAGTATAATTGTAACACTTCAATTTTTACTACTAAAAACATTTTGTTTGCAATGGAAATAACTAAGTAAAAATAGTTGGGGTTACCGTCGTGATCAACATAATTATAGTTTATACAATTGTCCTTACATCAATCACAAGGTTAAAATTTTCAAAGTAATACAACAAAATTAGAATCAAAAGTGCATTTATAGTAAAAATATTGAGTTTAGAGTATTACTCCAAGTTTTACAATACCAAAATATAAAAAGGGGATACTATGGATCAAGATTACAAAAGGGGTATCCAATTTAATACATAACCCAAATAACAAATACTTTTCACCTGACCCCGACATAAATAGAGTCACTCATCCCCATATAAGGCGTCATAGGCTGCAAAGTCATCTACTTGATCCTCCCAAACCTGCACAAAAGATCTAGGGCCTTCTGCTGGTGGGAATGAGTAGCACCTATAAAACGAGTGATCAGTATGCTACGTATTGAGTAAGGGAACAATACTATCAAAAATAGGAATACAAGTAGCACACGCTTTCACATTAAATGATAAAAGGGAATACAACTAAGTAAATGATCACCTCAAAAGGCATATTATGATCCAGATCCTTTTATTAAGTATAATCCATTTTCATTCTTTTATGTACAATGAGTACAGGAACCCCACTATTCTTAAACTGATAGAATGATCTGAAACTTCTCGGGGATAACACACCCATGCCACTATTCTTTCTGATGGAATAGAGGTGATAACATCTTCTTGGGGCAGAATGCTCCCGATCCACTATTATACCCGATGGAACTAGAATAAATCATCTCCTCAAGGTAGAATGCTCCCGAGACACTATTTAACCCGGTGGAATGGGAATAAATCACCATGGTCCTGAATCACGCATTCTTCCACTTTAAATCATTAGTATCTTTCCCATAGGTTGTAAAGGTATGTTTTATTTCACAATGAGTAGGCGCCCCACTATTCTCAATAGGTGGAATGGTTTGAAATTTTTCGGGGACAACACACCCGAGCCACTATTCTTTCCGGTGGAATGGAGATAAAAAAATCAACTCCAGGCAAAATTCTCCTGAGCCACTATTCTACCCGTTGGAACGGGAACACATATATATAGATTTAGGGAAAATAATCACCATGGACCTACTTATGTGCTCTTTCACTTTAAGTAATTAGTGTCTTATTTAATGGTTGATTCTTAGGCATAGAACACAGTCAAACAGATATGCATGTAATATAGATCTAAACCCTTAATTCCTGTTAAAATCTAATTACACTTCCTTTAGTGTTCATCTTCCCATATTAGTTGTTCCACTCACATTATATTATGACATCTCCCAAATTCCATCATTATTACCACACCAAAAAATTCACAACCTAATTCCCGTGAGTTTGGTTTAGTAATCTCATCCCAAGGTATATGTATTAAAAATTGAAGTATCCAATTCTAAATCCCATAAAATTATCATAACACTTCATATTAAATATTAATCATTTCTAATTTCCAATAATTATTCTCTAATCCATGAAGGTGGAATAATAATATTACATCTCAAGACAACTTGTCCCAAATTTACTATTAAACATGCATGAACCCAATATAATGATAATGTCCCCATGAATTACACAAGTTATTATGGTCATAATGTAAGTCTCCTAACACATAAATTATCAAACTTCCTTAATATCCCATAATGACCAAGTTACCCTTTT
Organism: Tamarix chinensis; assembly: GCA_030549775.1. Classification (NCBI taxonomy): domain Eukaryota; kingdom Viridiplantae; phylum Streptophyta; class Magnoliopsida; order Caryophyllales; family Tamaricaceae; genus Tamarix; species Tamarix chinensis. The sequence goes on from CM060172.1 coordinate 63,849,747, forward strand.
GTACAATTATCACCTTTATCTTATAAAAACTTATAATTTCCATAAAAAATATTTTTCTAAACCCCCATTAACCATCATACCTCATGAGAGATCTTAATACCATTTTCCACTACTCATTCAGCCCATATTCATACTATAAGACATAATTTCATAATTATGACATTATCATCATTCAACCCATATTTCCTACCTTAAGTTATAATCTTCACAAGTATAACATTCTCATCATTCAACCCAAATTTCATACCATGAATATACTTCCACAAAAGTGATATTATCTTCATTCAACCATAGATATATTTCCACAAATATGATATTAACAATACTCAACCCATATTTCATCCTATAAGATGCATTCTCACAAATATGATATTATTGTCACAATCATAACATAATGGTATCTCTTACAACTCTTATATTCCTTCAAAATAACATGCATAACATCAAAAATTATCAATATCAACATATACAACGTATTATAGCAGCAAAATCATGAAAAATACATTTAGTCATACAAGTAATTATCATCAAGAGTCCTAAGCATCAAATAGTATTCTTACCAACTAGGACACTGGACTCTAAGCACGCAAAATCCTAGAATTCCTCCTTTGAAGCTACTAGAAAACCACCTACGAAAAATAATAAAATTAGAGTTAGGCTCGAAGAGTTAAACCGAAGGGGAAAATCAAGGTAAAGAGGGTAAAAGTAGGTATAACCATAGTCCAAGGAGTTCTTGAGATGTGTGGATGTGTATAAGAATGTGTAGTGGAGCTATGGTAGGAGTTTGGTGGTGTTTGGTTGAGGTTTGGGAGTGAAAATAGGGATGCATGACCAAAGGAATGGGGTTGCACGACTGTGCGGCAGACGATGTAGCTTCTAGTCGAGAGAAAAGAAAATGCACAGCTAGGCGGTGTGAAATTGCACGACCGTGCAGAATTAGGCCAAGAGAAAAGTTTTGGCATGGTCAAATGGTACAGGGATTGCAAAGTTGTGCAACACGTGTTTTAAGCATTGTAAAACCGTGCAACATGCTATGCACCGGCCGTGCACACTGCAACACTACAACAAACATGAGGGAGAAGGAGGGAAAAAAGGCAGTGGATGGAGGCGATGGCTGGCAATGGCGAAGGGGAAGGTTGGGGTGATATTGGTGGTCGATCCACCGCCAAAGGGCGGTGAGTGGTGGTCAAGGTGGTGCAGGGTGGAGGAAGATGGTGGTGTGAATACCAAAATAGGGATAGGAAGAGGAAGAAGAAGAAGAAAGGGAGAAGAAGGGAATTAGAAGGGTGTGGGAGCTTTGGTAATAGCTCTTGGGCATAAAACATTAGCAGAGCAAGGCAAAACCAAAGAGAAATAGGGAGAGTATGAGGTGTATATATATATATATGTATGTATGTATGTATATATGTGTGTGTGTGTGTGTGTGTGTGAGGGTGATGGTTATAGGGGATGTTATTGTAGGGAAATAATTGCAAGGTGAAGGTGGTGATGGTTGATGTAATTGTTATGTAAAGATGAAAAGGATATGAAGATGTCGGGTGATGGGGTGTGCACATGGGGAGTGTGTAGGTCTACATAAGTGGAAGAAGAAGAAGAAAGGTGATGGGTGATGGATGAGGGTGAAGGAAGGTGATGGGTGGTGCAAGTGGATCGTGCAAGTGGATGTAGGAGTTGCATCAAAGGGTGGCAGGTGAAACGGAAGAAGGAAAGAAAAGAAAAGGGAAAAGGAAAGGAAAAGGAAATGAGAAAGGGTTGAGGGGATTAGTTTCGGGTGATTTTGGATTAGTTTAGGGTAATATGGATTAGTGAAAAATTTAGCGAATTTGATTTCGATTTACGAATTCTGGTTTATCATAGTTAAAGTTTCTGGAATCGGTTAATGTTTCTAGATTAAGGATACGTTAAGGCTAATATAGGATTTATTAGGATTTGAATCGAATTAGGGGCTAATGATGTAGGGTTAGCTTAAGCAAATTTTTGGGGTGTTACAATAATAACATCCATAACCTTATAGGTATACTTACAGATATAGGAAAACAACATACATAACGTCATAGGTATGATTACAGATACCGTATGATAACCAAATACATAACGTCATAGGTATACTTACAGATACAGTATAATAACCAAATACATAGCGTCACAAACATAATACCAACACAGGTAGGCACAAAGGCTGCTACCCAAAACCACAGGTAGGCATAACGACTGCTATCAAAACTATAGGTAGGCACAATAGATACTACCAAAACTACAAGTAGGCACAACGACTCCTACCCAAAACCACAGGTAGGCATAACGACTACTACCAAACCAATCTAATATTCAATAATAATCATTCCAGTCAAATCATATCATTTCCATTTTTATTTACTCAAGGAGGATACAATAATAACCCAGAGACATAACAGTACACCGGTCATACCGGCGCACAAGGCATCACGGTACCCTTCAACCATCCAACCCAAAGGCATAAGAGCACTCTAGTCATACTGATCCATGAGACACATAATACTCTCCTCACTTTGAACACCTAATCCTTAAGTATCGATACCCCCTCTAAGGCTTGTAGGTCACCTATAGAGTAGACTAGGGCCTTACTGGAGCAAAACCAGCACACCAACAAACCAAATAAATTGACGACTCCTACCTTGTCTCTAGGGTAGCTACCCTTAGAGAGAAACCATTCCCAAACTCGAGGTATTCCACTTTACGTATTAGTATTTTTATAAGGTGATCACAGATAACACGCATTACACATTTATTCTTATTTCCATACTTATTCATTTTTCCTTTATTTTTAATTATCCAAGTCACCACTAAGGTTAACAGTGCAAAATGAGGTCCAAGTCAGTACTAAGGTCAATCTACCAAAAGTCTAAGGTCATCTTATGTCTAATTATTCACATTTGGGCGCACTAGGACAAAAATGACCAAAATGCCCCTGAGACAAATAATTATCAGATTATCAACCATTTAAATACTTAATCCATTTTATTTATTAATTTTTCATGAAAAGGTTAAAATGAAATTATTTAATTATTTATTATACAATTTAAATTATCAGTTATGTCAAAAGACCATTGTACCCTTACATATATTTTTGCATAGAAAACTCTATCATATACTTTTGAAACGTACAAAACACATGATCACATAATCAACAACACATAATACATGTTAGACATGATTTTCAAGATAAATATCATAATACAAAAAAATGACTAAACTACCCCTAGGGAACACATCCGTAATAATTATTTAAAAATTATATCTAAGCATGCTTAACTAATAATTTTGTACACAATTATCATACAAAATATTTTCCCATCATTAGAATCATTTTTAAATCATACCTTCATACCCGCAATATTTTACATCAGATAACATGCTCATTTTATTTGTTTTCATAATAATAATAATTAACACATAATTATATTGAAATAAATCATGCATAACATATTTTATACGCCAAAGTTTCTAATGTACTATCACACAATATTTATCATTTTAGTAGAGTATAACGTTTACCTGAATTCCAGTGAAAATGTAAAATTAGCAGTATCCACTAAAAATTATTAGGTTTTGCTAATCAACTTTCATACCTAAAAATAATACCACAAATACCAAATTAATATCTATTAGATAAAATAATAGTTATAATATAAATATATTTATTTTTCTAAAATTACCAAAATACTCTTACATTTAATATTGGTACCAAATTCTAAAAAAAATACCACATAACTCACGATGCATGAAACCTGAGTCATACACAAAATAAAGGGGGCACGACTGCTGACTGGGCTAAGGGGGTTGGTCGGACTGCGAGGTAGGGGGAAGGAGAGGGTGGTAGAGGTGGTAGTTGGAGTAGCTTGTAGTGATGGTTGGGCTACGCGATGGTGGAGGCTGCTGGGTGGCTTGATGGGATAGTGGGATGGTGGTTGGCTTGATGCGCTGTCGTATGCACAATAAATTTAATAAAAATAATCCTAATTTCCAAATACGTAGTATATGGCAAGAAGGAGTCGAACCCACAAGGAATGAAATATAATACATAATTCTGTAATCGATGTTAAAACCCCGGTTATGCAATAACATATAATTCTATCATCAATATCTAAACTATGGATAAATAATAAAACATTGTACTCACTAATTAATTAATAAGGACATGAAGGTATTTATTATGGAATTAGGATATCAAATAATCATGGAGACACGAAAGATTCTAAATGATTTAACGTTGACCTGTAGAAACTTATAATAATTCATCTCTTTGCCTTCTCTTAATTCTAATAAATTGAATAAGCTCTCAATTTATCATCTAACCAATTTAATAACCTAGGTTAAGAATACTAGATTCAATTAATGGCAGCATTCCGAATGGAAAGCAGTTAACTACGACCATAATCACACAAGCTCAGATCATGCAATCGTACGAATTAATGGACAAGATTAATAATTAATCTTTTGCTACTCTGGAAACGTTAATTAACAATTACGTATTAATTCCGTTATCCTAGCGTAGATTAAGATCTAAACTAGATAGGTGATCAGTCTAATTAGTTTAAATTCTTAATCTATGATGCGAGATCATTCAATTCCATCCATCAATTCAATTAAATTTCATTTAGAGTCATGAATTCAAATTATGTTATCATACCCAACACCCTAATTCCGTCATCAAATTCTCCTACCTTATACTATCTACATAATTGCAATAACACACAATTAAATGCAATAATCTATAATTAACATCAATGCTTATAAATAGATTAACAATGAAACACCAAACACAAGAAAAATAATAATGCAACAAAGAGAATTGAATTGCATTCAATCAAAAATCAAAACTTGCAATTAAAAGAGGAATGGAGAAGAACTTATCGAATTGAATTGCAGATTGTTGATTGTTCAATTGAATACAATGGAGAGAAAGAGAATTGGAATTACAAATTACATGTGGTATCTAGAGAGTATAGAGAGAAAGAGGGAATCCCATTCTTGAACTCCCCCGAACCACCTTTTCAATTGTTTAAACTTTAGAAATATATCGAGGAAAATTTGCATGAACGGTTACAAAATTTGAGAAGAACACGGTCCGTGTTAGAAAACACGGGACCCCCGTGTTTTTCCTTGAACTCTCGGCCAAATGCTGAATTTTAAATGCTGAAATTTTGTGTTCTGAAAGAAAAACACGGGGCGTGTTTAGGAAACACGGGGGGGCCGTGTTTCATGTTCCTTCATTATTTCTTCATGAAATTTCAACACAATCTTCCCTTTCATATATATTCTTTATTTCTAGTCTTTTATTCCATTGATTCTATATCTCTTGATGTGTTCTATGTTGCCTTTTCTCTTTCCATCGGTTTCTCCTTTGAATTTCTTCATTTTTATCTTTTCTTGCAAAATCTATCCAAAAGAGAAAAACTCAAGAAAAGATTAAATGTTATAAAAATAATGAGGAATAAATGACATTTTTACTTAGCAAAATAACATATAAATCTTATATATCATCGGAATGCGAGGTAGGGGGAAGGAGAGGGTGATAGAGGTGGTAGTTGGAGTAGCTTGTAGTGATGGTTGGACCACGTGATGGTGGAGGCTGCTGGGTGGCTTGATTGTATAGTGGGATGGTGGTTGGCTGGTTGGATTAGGAAGTGCAGGGCTGCAATGGGGGTGATGGTTCTGCTGGACGACAGTGGCAATTGGTGTTATACGGCTCGTGATGATGGTTGGGATGGGTGCTGCTGGTTGGTTGTGGTGGTGGTGATGCGGGGCTGTGGTCAGTTGATTTGGTGGTGGCAGTGGGTTTAGTGGCTGTGAAGGTGGTGAGGTTGTGGTCGGGGGTGCTACGGTGGTTCGAAGGTTCAGGTGCTGCTAGATGATCGAACAAAACAGGGGGAAGGGTTGGCTGCGTTGGATGGGAGGGAGATGTAGAAGGGAGGAGGTGTTGTGGTGGTGTCGGGGGGCCGATGGTGGTGCTGCATGATGATGCTTCGACTACGGTGGGTTGGTTTCATTGGACGAAGGGGGTTGAGGAGCTATGGCTGGACAAGGAAGGAAAGGAATGGAAAGACACAGGGAGGAGGAGAATGGGAGCTGCGGGAGTTGGGGTTTGTGTTCTAAGGGTGGCTACATAAGGGGCTGGTCGGGGAGTGGTTGCTGGGTGATGGATCGTGGGGAGGTGTAGGTTGAAGGCTGTAGGGTGTTGGATGGTTGGGTAAAACAGAGAGAGAGAGAAGGAAGGGGATGTTTGGTTAAGGAGTGTATGTGTGTGTTATATGCAAGGGCTTAGTTTTTAGCTCGGGAAGGTGTATGCAGGAGAATGGAGGGTTGTTTGGGGTGTCGCATGCAGGAGTGTAGCGTGCATATGTGTGTATAAATTCAAAGGGTAGAGTAAAGTAAGGAAATGAGGGAGAAAGGGAAAGTGTTTAGGGGGGAGGGATAGCAAATGGCAAAGGGAGAGAGAGAAGAAAAAAATATTTATATTTATATTTTAATTTTAGTTCGGATAAATTAGGGTATCAGGTAGAAAAATAATACGGAAAAAATAATCCGATCTAGGATAGGTTTAATAAGAAGAAAAAAGATAAAATAATCAAGAATAAATTTTAGGGATTTATTTCAGGTTACGGCTCACGATTATTAATAAAATAATTAGGATAAGATTTACGGGTAAAAACTATGATTAAACTAAATAATCAATTTCTATCAAATTTTTAACCTGATTATTTGTATATCTAAACCGTCGTAATAATATGAATAATAATAACACTTTTAATACTAAACCTCCTAAAATAATAATTATAACCAGTCATACAATTATTAATTTATAATTAAAGTTTCTAAAAATGGGGTATTACAAATAGGTTCATCATATAATATATTTAGATTTATAAATATATTATTGATTAGGTTCAGTCTAAATAAGATTTAAGTTTATTAATACCTAAAATATAGATGGTTCATGTGGTAAACTTACCTAGATATAACAAGAAAAAATATTTTATTCATGCCATTAATATCAACTCTTTCTCAACGGTATTGAGGACTCTTCAGACCACTATAAACCGATGTATGCTTACCACTAAGTTATACAACATGTCTTAATAGCTGCATAGTTATTTTTACCATCCTTTCTTACTTTATATAGCATCTAACTAGCACCAAATCATGGCTAGCACGTTATTATCAACAACTCATAAGTCCAAACAATAGCAATATTAACCTATTAGATGATGTTACTTATGGACATCCATTATTGAGTAGTTTTAGATGTAATGTGATGTCGTCGGAGGGCCATGCAACTAATCATCTTACTTTTTTGATAAGTAAGATAAAGGATACCAACTTAAGGTCTAAAATTAAGACCCTCAAGGAGTCTTTGACTCACAAGAAAACATGAACATTGTGAACCACTTCATCAATTCTATAGGGAAACTCCCTCCTACTATACTTAATCCAAGATCCTACTCTTGATTTAATGAGCAAAATCATCCAACTACAACAAGCTTGGTAATTATCAAACATGACCTTGTTCTTGAATTCCCATATAGTTCCTATAATTGCAAAAAAAAGAAAGATGCTTACCAAATTTCTCCCCTTATACCTTTTCTTTTAACTCCTAACCAAGCAGTAGTATGCTCCTCAATAGATTTTGTCATCACCCATGAATATCTCAGCCAATCGCAAATCTCATACCAAATCCTCCCCGCCCCGTCATGGTACAATAAAGAAATACATGGTTCACCGAATCTTGTTCAACCTTGTAGAAAGGATACCCTACCTCCCTTAGGTCCACTATTTAAAGCCTAGTCAATCTGTCTCTTGTGTTGACCCTCTACTAAATCACAAACCAGGAAATAAGCTAACCTTTGGGGGGGCTATACCACTCCAAATCATGGTGAGAATATTACTTCAAGACCCATCCCAGAGAGTACTTATAATATCCCAAAATCCTAATTTCCGAAATTATGGCCAAATAATGAATTATTAGGAAAATTAAGTATATAAATTCATTTATTAATATGAAGAGATTTAATTAATGTAGATTAAGAGGAAAATAATAATGAATTTAATTGGAAGCAAATTTGGGTATTTTTCCCAATTAGCATGGAGGTTGAGGAAATTTATCTAAGATAGTCTAAAATAAGCAAAAAAGGAATTTATTTAATATTTTATAAATATTAATATTATAAATAACCCAAAAATACCCCAATTTACCCATAAGTTATTTTATTTAATTTCCCCATCCTATTTATTACCTATTTTCCCCTCTTTTTTTCCTTTTTCTCCCTCCTCTTCTTTTTTTTCTTTCTTCTCCCCCGGCTGGGCCAGCCCACCGGCCCAAACTCCTCTCCTCTCCCCCGTCTCATGCACAGGTCCAGCCCTCCCCTTCTTTTCCTTTCTCCTTCCCGTACGCCTATGGCCGCAACGACGCGTTTTAACCCCGAGGACACCGAAACGCCGCGCCAAAATTAATGACCTTATAGCCGTTGCCAAACAGGCAACGCAACGCGGCACTTTGTCCCCCATAACGTCGAAATGCCGCGTTTGACTTGCGGATTAAATAAACCCCGCCGAACCGGCTGGTTCCCCTCCTCTTTCTTTTCCCTGGACCACCGGTCCGCCCTACCTGTCTTCTTCTTCTTCGACCTGCCCCCCCCCCCGACCTGCAAATCGACCTGCAAGTCGATTTCGCCGGCAGCCACCAGCACGATCGTCCTTCCCTGCCTCTCTCCCTGTCGTTTTCTTTCTCTTTTCGACCCCGACCACATCTCTCTCTCCCTTTTCCGCGTGGCATTCCCTTCCCTTTTCCTCTCCCCTTCCCCAACCCGACCTGCCATGGCAGGACCTGCACCACCTGCCATCGGCCGGCCACCTGCACCCCTGGCCGCACGCCTCCTTCTCCCTTCATCGTTTTTCTCCCCCCTTGGCCTATAAATACCCCCTCCCGAACGGCCACAGCAAGTCCTCCCGTTGGACCTTGCTGAAACTCTGTTCCGCCGCCGCTAGAACAGACGCCATGTCTGCCGCCTCCAGCCACCGCCGAAACCACCTCTTCCCACCATAATCATCCCTGCACTTCCCTCTATGAAACCAAGCCACCAGTACCCCTCCCCTTGCCCTGCACATGCCGCCATAGCCATGCAAAAGTCCTAACCCGAAACTACCACCTCCAGCCTTCGCCGCCCTTGCGCCGCCTCTCACCGCCAGCCCAGCCGCCACCAGGGCCTCTTCCACTCTCCAAAATGCCCAGCAGACCTCCCTCTACCTTTCCCTACCTTCAAATTCCCCTGCCTCCCTCTCCTCCTTCCTCCCTCATCTTCCATCTCTCTCCACCACCCTCGGCCGCCGCGCGCCGCCACCCCTTGCCACGCCACCACCCTCATTCCACTCCCCTTCACCTGCTGTTACCTCCCCACCTCAAACTTCTTCTTTTCTCCTCCCATCTAACCAACACCTCCATCTTTTCCCCTCTTCTCCACCTCCTTCGCCGCCGTCGCCGCCACGCGCCGCCGCCGGACCACCACCGACCCTAGGTGGCTCTCCACCCATCCAAACCCTAACCCCCTTTTTTATATAGCTGCTACTATTTTCTAATAATATTAATACTAATATACTTATTATTATTATTATTACTTTTATTATTGTTATTACTTTTATTATTATTATTATTATTATTATTATTATTATTATTATCATTATTACCATTATTATTTCCCTTATTATTATTAATGTTCTAATTTTCTTACTAATACTAACATCCCTTTTAAACCCTAACCTATATTATACTTAACTTTGGTCTTATTTTTATAATTATTAGTATTAACATTTTTATCATTATTATTTCTATTATCCTTACTATGGTTATTAGTATTATTGCTTAACCTTACTTGGTTGTATTATTATTATTATCATTATTACTTTTACTATTATTAGTATTATTATTATTATTACTATTATTATTATGGTTATTGTTATTATTATTATACTTAACACTTTGTCACCATTGTTAATAATAATACTACCTTGTCTTACCCATGTTACTCAACTCAAGCTAGTAAATATCATTTGGTTGTTAACTAAGAAGAGTACTTGAACCTTATTACCATACCATTTAACATTAACCCTAACCTCATTACTATGACACTATTAATAACTATTACTATTATTACTATTATCACTACCTTATTGTTGTAATCAAAAGCATTTAAACCCTTTTATTATTCAAGAATATACAACTATTATGGTTATCACCCTTAGGAATAGTTACTTGTAATATTGTGACCTTATATTATTATTATTTCAAATATAACCCCATTAATAGACTTGGCCTTAAAATGCTAGGGTTTCCATCACTAGACATTAGTTTCACTGGTATTAGTTTTATTATTATTATTATTATTATCACTATTTTTCTATAGTTAACATGAATATTATTATTATAAGAATAGGGCTAACGGGTCTAATAATATAAGTGTAACAATAGGTATTAAAAATAAACATATTTTGACTACTAATATCTAGTATACTAATTCTAAGGTAAAAACCCTAGTTTTTGTATAATACCCTTTTTAGTAATAAAAACCCTAACCTTAAACTAAAATGAGGATTGATAGTAATTATAAGGGAAACTAATACTTAGCATTTCCCCCCTTTTATAGGTAATCCCGACCAAAGCCCTAAGGAGTTAGAGGAGCGTGCTCCAAGCCCGGCGTCGCCTTAGGTAAGGACGAAGCTAATGGCCTTGTGTTATGCGTGACATGGATGTGTTGAATGTTGTGTATGCCATGCTATGCCATGTATTATATGATTTGTGGATAACTTGTTTTATGTGTAGCGCAGCTTGGAGATTGAGGTATGTTGTTTGTGCTTCCATGACATGAGCATGGCATTTATATGTATGATGTTTATGATGTATTACGTTATGGCCCTCTAGGACATGCATGATAGGATAAATGGTAATATGAGTTGGGAACCATCATGGGAGTCTTGAAGTTTGTATGATCGTATTAATGTTCTATGGCGGTACTAATGGTTGCATGGTGGTATTATGGTTGTAATGGTGGTATTAGGGTTCGCATGGTGGTGTTAGGGTTTGTATGATGGTATTTATGATTTTGTGGTGGTATTAATGTTGTATGGTGGTATTAATGGTTGCATGGTGGTATTCATGATTGCACGGTGGTATTAGGGTTTGTATAGTGGTATTATGGTTGGTATGGTGGTATTATGATTCGCATGGTGGTGTTAGGGTTTGTATGATGGTACTTATGATTTTGTGGTGGTATTAATGTTGTATGGTGGTATTAATGGTTGCATGGTGGTATTCATGATTGCACGGTGGTATTAGGGTTTGTATAGTGGTATTATGGTTGGTATGGTGGTATTATGATTCGCATGGTGGTGTTAGGGTTTGTATGATGGTATTTATGATTTTGTGGTGGTATTAATGTTGTATAGTGGTATTAATGGTTGCATGGTGGTATTCATGATTGCACGGTGGTATTAGGGTTTGTATAGTGGTATTATGGTTGGTATGGTGGTATTATGATTCGCATGGTGGTATTAGGGTTGTATGGTGGTATTAATGATTACATGGTGGTATTAATGGCCTATGGAGTAGGGGGTTGAGAGTGAGAATTCACTTATATAAAGGATGAGTATGGGTTTTCTAAAGAAGGGAGGTTACTTGTTGAAGAAGTAAAGTGCTAGGGTTGGTGTGGCCAACTAGGGTTTGGCGGTCACATGCGGAGTTGGGGAACAAAGAGATATGATTTGGGAATTTCTTAGTAGAGACGGGATGCGAGACAAGGAACAAAGTGAAGATAGGATGAGTAAAAAAGAGTTGGGCCATATAGGCCCAAATTAGGGTTTTCCAAGGAGGAGCCCTAGAGGGATGAAGACATACGGAGTCGATATCTTATGTGTTGGGGTAGCCTATTTTCTTGGAGATCGCGCCTTACTATATACCACTATACCTAAGTCCACGAGGGATGGATGTCGAGTGTGAGAAAAGGGTGAGTGTCTCAACATATGAGACGGGCCCGCTTGAGAGGCAGTGGTAGTACGTTGTTGGCATGCATATTAAGGGTGGAATGATATCTAATAAAACACGGATAAGACACTAATCATGTAAAGTGAAAGATTGTTGAGCCGGGCCCAGACCGATCCACCGGCATAATAGTGGCCAGGTGCCGGGGTGCCCTGGAGACCAATCCACCGGCATAAAATAGTGGTTAGGTGCGTTCTGCCCTATAAGTGACCGATCCACCGGCTATAATAGTGGGGTTCCCGCACTCTCATGGGCTCATAACGATCGTGATGTGAATCGACTATAATTACCAGAGTTATGAAAAGAAGAAGTTGGATTGGACCATAACCGATCCTCATCATCCATCATATTACATGTTGCTTATATGTTTGTGCTGTGCATGTTATGTTGTATGATGGTATGCTTGGCCTTAGCACACCTGCGCCCTTACTCAGTATTGGACCCATACTGATACTACCTTGATTGAATGGGTCCTGTGATGATCCACCGATGGTGGGGAGCAGACCTCCTGTGCAGGTTTATGATCGATTGCTAATTTGGGGTGGAAGGCTTGACTTGAGTGAGTAGGCGGTCCGGATATTTGCCCATTGGGATCTGTTTTATTTAGCTATATTTTGTACTACGCTTCTTGCTTTGAGACCGCACTTTTAAGCTGCAATCTCAGACGATATTTTAACTGTTGTTGACTCGTGGTTTTCGTGAATGATCTATGCACCTACGTTTTGATGATTCTTACTTAATGATTGTTTATTTTAGCCTTAGCACTTAGTATCGGAACAGTAGGAGTGAACCGGTCTGGTACTAAGTGTGGTCGTAATACCCCCAAGTTTACGGTTTTAATTCTTTCGCTTCCGCTAAACCTTTAGATTTAAACAAAATTTTTCAGTAGTAAATTTGGGGGTGTTACAGTACTCTAATAAGAAGCCTGACAAAAGGACATTACAGAGAAAATCCCACTATCCTCGAAGGTCCATCTGATCATATCCTCCTTATCCTTATTCAAGGAAAATAGATTGATAAACCCTTCCAACTGATCCACTTGTTCAGTTTCCCAACCAAAATGATAACGTCTCCAACATAAATTCCAATTTCACTATATCCCGTCCCATCTCCCCATACTATATATCTTTTCGTCCTGTTGTCCTAACACCCTAAAGAGTCTTGGGAATAAACTTTTCAATTCTCCTAATCCCGTTCGGTCGTTATGCTAGAATCTAACATTCCTTCCATTGCCAAGCACAAATGACAAACCTGACTTTAGAACAAGGTTAATTCTTCCCAATTTGACAATATTTTCCCACGGAGTCCACCCTCTCTTAATATCCAGATTTTTAAGACTCCCGAAGTGATCCCCAAAGTAAAGTGAAGAGATAAATCTCTTCCACGAAGCCCCATCAATAGTGTAATACCTCCACCACCATTTGAATAATAAGGCATTATTCTTCATGATCAAGTCCCCCACACTAAGTCCACCCAATGACTTAGGTCTCTGAATCACACTCCACTTGACCAAAGGTATCTTCTTTCTATCCCCACTACTACTCTAAAAGAAATTTCTCTGAATACTAATAATTTCCTTGACCACCCCCTTTAGAATTCTGAAGAGACTCATATAATACATCTATAGGCTGTTAAAAACATTCTTAATCAAAACCAATCTTCATGCTCAAGAAAGGACTTTCAATTTCTAACTTGCTAGCCGCTGCTTCAGCTTATCGACCACTGGTTTCCAAGTCTGGCTGTTTCCCGCACTTACCCCTAATGGAAGGCTAAGATAAGTGGTAGGGAGCTTCCTAATGTTACAACTCAAGGTATATTCCACCTTCTTCTAAAACTGCTCATCTATACCAAGCCCTATGAGCTCCGTCTTAGCAAAATTAGCACTTAGGCCCTAGAGCAAATAAAAACAATCAAGGAATCTCCTCCAATTCCTAATATTCTCAATAAAATCAGCATAGAAATCATAGTATCATCAAAAAACTAGAGATGAGTAACTTCACACCTTTGAATACCCACTTTTAAGCCTTGAGTCAAACCCTTGTCCATGCCTCTTCTTATGAGCAGATTAAACACCTCCACTGCTAACATAAAAAGGAAAGGTGAAATAGGATCTCCTTATCTAAGACCCCTACCCATACTGAAAGGAAGAGAAGGGGACCCGTTAACAAGAACCGAGATGCTAGATATTGAAATACACTCCTTTATCCATCCTTTGAATATACCACCAAAACCCATGATACTCAAAATATTATCCACAAAATCCCATTTAATACTATTATAAGCCTTCTGAAAATCCAATTTGACCATGACCCATCTCAATTACTTCCTCTTCTTAGACCACTACACTATTTCATTCGCTACTAAGGCCCCATCCAGAATACTTCTTCCTTTAATGAACGTTGATTGAGAATCACCTACTAGACCGTCAACCACCTGCTTCAATCTCTGAGCCAAAATATTTAAAATCACCTTATAAATGCACCCTACTAAACTAATAGGTCTAAACTGACTCAACAACTCTGTCTCATCCACTTTGGGAATCAAAGTAATCAAAGTGGTATTGATTGCAGGCAGTAATATGTTAGAGTAAAAAAAATCTAGAACAGCTATCGAGAACTCCTTCTCAATTACACTCCACTCTTCCGAATAAAGCCCATATGGTACCCATCATACCCTAGAGCTTTCAAAGGATCACATGACCAGACTGCCTTCTTAATGTCCTCCTCAAGTGGAATGCTATCAAGCAGCATGCTCTTCTCCCTTGAAATCTTATAGAACCCATCCTCACTTATATCAATATCCGGGAGATCCTGCTTCTTATATAGACTCTTGAAATATGAAATGATGACCTCCTTAATCTCAGTCGGCTCTATAATCTCCTTGCCTCCATGCACTAACCTACTGATGATTTCTTTCTTCCTTCTGACAACAGCTATAGTGTGAAAGTATTAACTATTCCTGTCCCCATCCTTAAAACCTCTTACACTGAACACCTATAACCAATAAGCTTCCTTCCTCTTATACCATTTCCATAATTGACTCTATAAAGCCACCCTCCTAGAAAGCTCCACTTCATCATAAACACCCCCATCACTTGAACCATCCACTTTACTCATCTCGATCTTAAGCATCTTGATCTTTGAATCAATATCCCTAAATACCTCCTTGTTCCATTTCCTAAGCAAACCCTTCATTTCTTTCAGTTTAGCCTGACATGGTTTCCCCTCCAAACTAGCCTAACACTTAGTCACAAAACCAAAACCGAGGGTGCGAGAACCACATATCCCACACTCTAAAAGGAATCGGCCCCTTCTCACATTTCAAAAAACTGAGACGTATAGGGTTATCATTTGAGAGGGACCTATATAAACCAACACAAGTAAGATCTGGGAAAGCAGCCAACTAACTAGGGTTAACTAAAAACCTATCCAAAAGACTTACAGATGTCACATTGTGCCACGTAAACTTCAAATTTGAAGGCTTAAGGTTGATCAGGCCTATCCTGTTGATCTAATCATTAAAGTCCTTGACACTTCTAATATCGACCCACCCTCCTTTCCTTTCACCATGTGATCTAACTTAATTAAAAAAACCCCATGACAATCAGGGGTCTACTACAATTCAGGCCCACATTCCACAATTCCTCCCAAAGAGCCCTCCGCTCCCTCAAATCAGAATTTCCATAAACTAAAAGAACCCCACTATCAAAAGAAATCGAACGAAAGTGACCTTCGAGTAAAATCCACCTACTACCCCTTCTAAACATTCTCAGATCAAAAAATTGAGTGTTCCACCCAATAATCAACCTCCACTCTTACCCTGCACTACAGAGTCAAGCACCATATGGTGCTTAGTTTCAACCAAACCATACACCCAAGGCTTTTCTTTAGCGATCAAAGATTAGAAACTAGACAATTTTCCTATCGTTCCTATCCCCCTTACATTCCAACTAAGAATAACCATATTAACTTCAAAACACCTCCCCTTCTCCTAACTCCTTAACTCTGCCCCTTCCTAATTCTCCTTTGACTCCTTCTTAATGCGACCAATTTCTCCACACATTTCTTCTCCCCTTTGGATGATAGAAAAATTTCCTTCCCAAGGCGCCAACACTCTTTTGCTTCTATCCATCCTGCATCTTCCATCTTTTCACCTTCTATCCTATTTTCCATCATAAGCTCCTTCATACCCTTCTCTAACCGAGGATCAAGAATCGCCAACCCTTCAAAACCGGGAGGAGGTGCTCCCTTACTAGTAGGAGAATCTTCCTCTACTGTTACCCCATCACTATCTCTCCACACTTTTACTCCTCCTCTCTTCCCCTTTCCTATAGCCCTCAACCCTTCCATCTTCTTACACCATTCAACTAACCTCCTTTCTCCTTCAATGTCATGATCAACCCCTGAAAATTTGTTTTTGTTGATTCGAAAGAAACTCCCTTATTAATGCCACCACCATCTTTAGGTTGCAACAAGTTACTATCCTTCAAGCTACTGCCACTTTTCTCTTCCACTTGCACCGGTTCTCTCATGTGCGAAAATGGCCTTAAAGACTCCCCTACCCTTTCTGTTCTTTTCCTTATTGACTCAGCAACCTTCCTATCGATAATACCCCCACACTCCCACGAGTGTAGCCATCGAACTTCCCTCAAAATATTCTTGGTTTATATCTCCCACAATTCCCGAGCCACATAAGCACATATTCTGCATTAACTCCTCCTCTCCCCACTTTTGTGGCTCCTCCCTTCCCTATGCTGATAAGAAAACCATATCAGCTCTCTCCCTTCCTTTATTGGCATGCTTGCCGACTCAATTCCTTCCCTTGGGCATTGCACCTACATATAACTACTACAAGTCTCCTCGACCTCCTCACACCCACACTCGCTTGGATGATACTCAACCAACCAAAGAAATATATACTTAATTCAATGAACCCATATAAAATTAGACTCGACAAAAATTTTATGCAAGTTTAACAAAATTTAAATATATATAAGTTTAGATAAAAAATAATAATTTAAGTACAGATTTAGTAAAAAAATTATTTAGGTCAAGCAAATATTTAAAATAGATTTGCTAATTTATTTTTTTGGGAAAGGTTAAGTAAATTGATGTAGGTTAAACAAATATTTAAAATATGTTTGGTAAAAAAAAATAATATATTTTTGACATATATTCAGGGTAGGTTCAACATTGATGGAGAGGAAATGAATATAATAAATTTATAAAGGTCTTCTATATAATAAATTTTGCATGTCAAAAGTATAACAATATGAGTGCTATTTATAGAGAAAATATTTAAAAAAATTAATATTCCAAATTAAAGATAATTTGTTTTAAAATTTTAAAATAAAATAGGAATCAATAGATTATAAAAGGAAAGAAATGAAATAATCACTATACTTATTCCACATTAGATCAAAAACACTTTACAAAGTATTTTGGGTCTACCATATAAATTTTGAATATAGTACCTTTTTTCTTTTCAAAAGTATATAGCTCCCAAATTTGGTGAGTATGTGCCTACATAAACATGTTAGAAATCATGTATTAAAATTAAATCTCAGTTAGATAATAATTCACCTAATATTTTTGTGATTTTAACCAGATTAGTCAACCGCCCATCCCTAGGTAACTTTCAACATTTTTTGATTGACCACTTCTACTCCCAACGTATGTTTGACCATGTCTTATTCTGATTCATAAATTGTTGTAAGCATTAAAGGTGGGTCATCCATCCTAAAATTTACTCCATGACAAACACACTTAACTATGGAGTTCTTAGGACGGAATCACCAAAAGAATGGTATATCATATTGAAAGAAGTAACCATATAAATTATTATAACTTTCTACTTAATTTGGGGGGGTATTGTAATCACCCCTACTCAAGAATATAATTTCCTTATTATTCCTTGACCACTTAATATCTTATTATAAGTTTTCCCAAGAGTTATCCCACTAGGCAGCTAACAGGTTCATCTAAGTTCAACTCACAGTCGCAGTTTTGCTTTGATACCATTTGTAACACCCCGAGTGGATAAGAACTCAGGAGGGACACTTGATAGAGACCTTATAGCATCTTAGGCCCACAAGGGTTGACGATGCTACCATAGAGCACTTTTACATTGATAGACTACCCCCACAAATCAATATGGGTCATTTTAGTGCTTTCTCCTCATTCACATGCTTTCTAATAATTTTTTTAAAACTTTTCTAAAAATTTCTCCACTGCAAACATGTTTAATTGTGGGGGTTCTAAGGTCAGAATCACCAAAAGAATGGTATGCCATATTGTTATACCTAGCTCTAAGAATCCTTATAACACTCCTCTCAATTTGAGGGTATTACAATATGTTTTGGTCCGTTAGTAGATGCCAAAGTTCCCTACCCCTTTTTAGTTATAGGTTATGCTATATTTGTTTTGTGTGTGCACTACTACATAATGTTCAATTAATAACGGTACATAAATGATGGTTTGTTGGAAACTATTGATAAATATGTGAAAATTTGGGTGTGGAAATGTAGGAGAACTTTTAATAATGGTTCTATAAAGAAACCATTAATAAAATGGGAAAAAAGGTACCCATGTTTTGATAACAGTTATAAATATAATCGTTATTAAAATAAAAAAATATTGTGGACCATGGTTATATTTATAACCTTTATTAAAACATGTTTTATTAACAATTATATTTAAATATTGACATTAAATTTTGTTGCTCCTTCCCTTTTCTCTCATTATGTCTATTTTAGATTTTCAATTTTCTCTCTTGCTCTAACTCGTTGTCCTCCTCTTGCCTATTGACGACCACTATTGTCCTTCTTTTACTCGTTAAAGGCCAGTGTTTTCTCATTCTTGCTTATCAATGACCAGCTTGCTCCTCCTCTCGCTTGTTGTTATTTTCTCTCTCTTGCTCTCTACTAAGGTTTTGGGCCACTGTTAGCTTGTGCTTCCTCTCTCCTACCCATCAATCACATTGTCATTTGTTGCTTTTCCACTGTCGATTATGTCCTATGCATGGAAGTTGGTTCTTTCTACTATTCTGATGGTTATTCTTATATTACCCACCTTACTCCAATTTCATATTTATTTAGGTAGTCATTTTTATTTCATTATAAATATGCATTCATGGTAATTAGCTTGGTATTACATGCTTTCTTGTTCATATGATATGGTTTCACCTTTGGTGCTATATTGCTATGCATTTTGGCTACAGATTGTGTCTTTCCTTCTTTGAATATATGCTTGCATAGTTATAGGTTGATTCCTTTGAATTATAAAAAAAAAACACTATAGAAATATGCATGCATGTTGGTATAATTTGTTGCAAACAAATTCTACATAATTTATTTAATTTCTCACTAATAAAATGCTATTACTTGTATGGTGTGGATGCATCATAAAATGTTGCTGATAAAATTTAATTTCATGGTCAATATCTAACATATGCATGTAGGTATTTTTTTAGCTTAGCATAATTTGTTAAGATATAATATATTTATGATTAATTATTCTATAGAATTTACATATATTTAGAAGAGTTAGGTAACAAACTTAATGAGATGATTTAGTGGTTCTTCTCTTTTATAGATAGTGATTTGTTCCACTTACCAATTATACACGCTTCCACCATATTTATGCATTGCACTTGATGTGGATCTTTGGGGTCATGTGATATGGCTATACAATGAGGTAGGTCGCTTGTTTATGAACATGTTGTACTTTGATCTATTCCATTTTAGATCGTTCCACTTGTTGTTAACCTTTTCTCAGATGGACAATGGTCAAAGGCTTTAGCTAGTTATTTATAGTGGTTTATCCACCATAATGAAGCACCACACTTGAGATTTGTTGAGGGTGAAATGTTTGTGGGAGATTATGATTGGATGGCTATAAAGCTAATGGTGATAGATGATAAGTGGAGGTGTCATCATATCTTATCGCCAAGTATCCACCCTAGTTACCTTAGATTATCTATCACTGGACTCTTTGTTGATGATTTGAGGCAGTAGATGACATATTGAAGCATGTGAACTTTGAGAGTGACAGTTGCTAGATAGGCTAGGCAAGCTACCAATAGATTTCATAGGATGGTTAGGGGTTGTTCTTAGTTAGGTATTTGGGGTGTAGCTACCTTTTGATGTATATATTGCTGCTATTGTCTCAGGGTTCTTCTTAGTTTTTAGATCTTTCTTTAAATTCTTTGTATGTATATCTGTTGAATTTACAATCCTTTTATAAATATTTGATATGTATATGAACTCTTTCTAAGCAATTGTGATTTGTGTATTTGTATATTTTTGAAAACGTGTTGGAATGATTTGTGTATATAGCAATAGAATAACACAATACATTATAGAAATATGAATTATTTCTAAGCATGAGCAATATATTTCTAAGCATGTATATTTTTTAAATTTACAACCCTTGTATTAATCTTTGATATGTATATGAATTCTTTCTAAGCAAGTGTGATTTGTGTATAGGTATATTTTTGAAAATGTGTTGGAATGATTTGTGTATAGAGCAACAGAATAACATGATACATTATACATATATGAAATATTTCTAAGTATAAGCAATTTGTGAATATGTAAGGGATATGGAAACGTGTTGAAATTGTTTATATATGTAGCAAAAGAATAACATGATACATTATACACATATAAATTCTTTCTAAGCATGAGGCATCCGTGAACTAGTTTGTAGAAGTGAATTGATTTGTAATAATTATTTTTCATGTGATACACATAGATCAAAAAACTATGGATTGGAAATAGATGTGTGCAAATCATTTGTCTAGATAATATACAAAGGAGTTGAATTTTTTTTTATCAAGTTTGTAACAAAACATGTTTGGGGCCCTAGTATAATAGTTTTTCATTATTTGAATTGTGTTTATATTCAAAGTGTCAATGCTAATGATTTGAGAGATCATTTGTTTGTATACACAATTGACATAAGTTACACTAGTTGGATATAGCATGGTGAGATAATATGGATATGATAATGAAGAAGGTAGAAGGGAAAGTAGTGGATCATTTGAAAATATTAAGGATGATTCATTATAGGAGATGAATTGGAGGTTAATGAAAGTTTCATAACTGTCCAAAAATGTTTGACAAGTTATTGAGTGACTCAAAAAAATGTTTGTACAGTGATTGTAAGAAGGTTACTAGATTACTAGCTACTTTAAGGTTGTATAACTTAAAAGCAAATAATAGATGCAGTGATAAGAGGTTCATAGAATTATTAGCATTTATGAAAGATATGCTTCCAGATGATAAAGTTCTACCCAATAGTACCCATGAAGTAGGGATGTAAATGAGATGAGTCAGCTCGATATTTGGCTCTACTTGGCTCATTCATATAGTTAAATGAGCCAAGCATGGGCCTCATTTTTTGTCTCATTTATTTAATAAGTTGAGCTTGGGTATGAAAAAGTTAGGCTTGATTCATCTTATGTCTTTGGCTCATGAACTTTGCTTGGATAGGATTTTTTAAAGCTTAATTTGGCTCATTTGTGCAATTAAATTAGTCGAGCTTGAGTCTAGGCATGTTTGGCTCGGCTAGGCTTATTTACAACCCTACTATGAAGCCAACAAAATCCTTTCATCTTTGGGTATGATTTTTGAGAATATACATGCTTATTTCATAACATTACTACATATGATATGTTTTCTTGACACTTTAACTTCATATTTTGTAGATATTTATTCATGGCCTTGTTTGTACTAACTTATTGATTGAAATTACAAAGAGATATGATGAATAAAATTATTGATTGGGGCTCTAGTGCTAAAGAAGGGAAAAAAAGAGATAATGTGATGATAATCATTATTGACATGAAAAATAGACAAGAACAAGTAGAGTTGAGATGAAATACGTATAATCTTCCTATCGGCAAGTATGCAAATATGTTTCTCACGTACATTTCACTCGTCACGTGTAAATTGTGTTCCTATCGCCTACAAAAATTGGAAGTAGGTTCCAAAAAATTGCAAAGAACATATTTGGTAAAATGTCACGGTAAATATAATGTTTTGTTTGATCATTCTTAGATGTCATGTATTATTAATTTTAATACATTGTCATTGGTATACATATTTATGTCTTATTTTATAGAGAGTGCTCATCGTTCCAAAGGTGAGGAAGAAGTGATTTTTTAGAAATTATGGTGAGAATCTAAGAACACTTAGGGCATGCATGGTAAATACAAAAATGTATAGAAAGAGGGATTGTGCTTTACGCATGAAGTTCCCAAAGCGTTATGGTTTCATTAATCAAGATAGTTGGAGTAGTTTATTAAATATCATCTTTTAGAGGAGTTTAAGGTATTTGTTGCATAATAATTAAGATTTTTGATTAAGAATATTTTGTTTATATTTAAATAACTATAAATAACTATTTTAGCTTACAACATAGGAGAAAAGTGAAAAAAAATAAAGAAATTGCTAAGTAAAATGTTTACTACCATAATGTGGAATGAAAAGTCTATGCAGGCCAAGAAGAAGAGTTGTATGACATTTTGATTTATATATTTAATTGTTTATGTCAAGAGTGTTATAATTATATTTCTAATTTAAGTGTGTGTTTTAAAATTATAGCTCATAGCTCAGGACAATGATTCATGTACCTCATCTATTAATATTAACACATTATGAAAGAATTCAAGGGCAACAAAATATGGATATCTTAATGAAAATGTACAAGATGCTGCAAATATATATATATATATATATATATATATATATATATATATATATATATATATATATATATATGTAATTTTGAGGATATCCCTAACCCCAGTTAGTTTTTTAAGGAAACTATTATATCATATTTATTCCTATATTCTTAATTACATACATTATAGGATGAAATTGAAATTTTGTATTATGCGGAGGGTGTAGATTAATATAGCATCATGTCACAAGTAAAAGGATAATGACCCTTTAATTCTTTTGGTGAAAGAAAAGGTATGCATCAATCATAGTACCAAAACTTTGACAATCCCTAGGTTTATCTTAGCTTCAAATATGAGGTCTATATGTATTGGCTTTCCAATGATTGGAGAAGCACCATTGCCTTGTTATAAAGAAGGTTACGAGGCAACCAAAATGTTGGAAGCTTATGAAATCTTTTTGCCTTGGCCATATACTAGATATATCTCACTACTGAAAAGGTAATGACATCCTCCATCCATATTATACTTAACATATTCCGTACAATGTTTAACATCTTCTTATATATATATGTATGTATGTATGTATGTATTATATTTCATTTAATACTATGAATTAAGGAATAAGAAAATAAGAATCCTCATACGATAAAGGGAAAGATAGTTTTTAGTGGAATGAGGAAAAAATAGGGCGCCAAAAAAGGAAAGAGAGATAGATCAAAAAAATCGATTGCCTAAAAAAGATTCCATCTTTAGAAGAGCACCAACAACCACAAAAACCCTACTGACCACCACCAGTTTTAGCGATATTATATTTTACACCAAAAACTACCTCAATATTGATCTAATTATAATTTATTATCCTTGTGAGTATGTTGGGAGGGATAATGCAATTTATAAGGTATTGACGGAGGTTATTAGAAATGTTTATAAGCATAAATGGATGTCAACAATGAGTGTTATTGTATATGTTAAATATTATTTTATATGATATATTTTACCACTTTTCGTTGATGTGTATAATTTTATGACCTCTTATGTGTGTGTGTGTGAATTATCAGTAATCAATAAATATGCATTATTATTGCCATCCATAGGTTCGTTGATAGTCATGCTTGTGGTAGAGGGGATTTTGTCCTCTATTATATTTATGAGTATATACTATATATCTGATTGTACTATAATAAGTGAAGGTGAACATATAAACTATGTAGCGGGTCACAGCTTAAGCGAGGGGGTACAATAACAAATTGTATCTCATACTTCACACTGGAAGTGAACATTGGGTTTTATACATTGTCCGTCTTGATAAAAAAAATATATGTTTAATTCCCTCCGAAAATATTTAGTTCCTTTTGTTATCATTCGTTCTGAAGGGAAAGATTTAATTAACATATTAGTATGCTTCTTACTTCATTAGTTTATTTATGCATACATTCTACATTAATTATTTGAGGTATATAATTTTACTATATTATATATCAACTCTATTTATGAAGGTACTATAGATGACGTATATGAGGAGAGGTGAAATGGTGTGCCAAACCCAAGGACTCTTAAGTACGAGCCAGTATTTTACATTTTATTTCAATTCCAATTAATATCTAATATAATAGCGAGTTAACTAAATTCATTTTGTAGTGCTCACAATAGTAAAATGGTAATGGTTGTGGATACTACATTTGTAGAACAATGGATCTCATAATCATGAACAAATATATGATCATAGATCAAAGCCATGTATGTTTGCTTTTCCATATTATTTCATTATTTAATCTATAGCATATTAATTACTAATTAAATGATTAAATCACATTAATTTGTATTTTTTAGTGATGGATATGCACGAGGCTAGAAATATGCATAAGATAAAATTGATGAAGTTAAAGATAAATGGGTCAAGTTCATGTACTCACACACTTAGTATTAGAGATCTACATGAATGTTTTGGTTTGTATCTAATATATATTATGTTCTTCTGTGCAATTGGAGAGGCACATGCATGCATGCAAGTGTTTAATAGTTGTTGCTATATAATTAGGTTTTATGATCTATGAACTTTAATTTTGGAGTATAGAGCTACAAACTTGATGTTTGCCTATTAATTTTCATTTCTGAGAGGAAGATATGCATGAATTGGTGTTATTTTATATGTTGCAGAATTGGTAAATATTCAAACATACAACTATGTATATGAGATAGAACAAAACTATGTAATTTATAAACAAAAAATAATTACATTTTATTAATGGTTCTTTTCTAAACAATTATTTAAACCCTAATATATTATATATTTCAATAGTATTTGAACCAAAACCTTTATTAAAACTAGGTTTTAATAGTAATTATCAGGAAAAAAATGTTGATAAATAGTAAATTAAATGCTCATTAAATGCTAATTAGAGTTTAATTATTGAATAATTGCATATTTAATGTTAACATGTACGTTTTAATAACAGGTTTGGCTAAAAATTGTTATCAAAGCATGAATTTAATGTTAATTATTAATTATTTAGGGTTTTAATTAATGCTTTATTAGGATTTAGTTAGGGTTTTATGGTTATTAAACCATTTTTTTTAATAACAATTTCTAGGTGAATTATTATTAAAACAAGAATTTTTGCCTAAATTATGTGGATTTTTAATTTTTCTTTTTTATGGTTTTTTAACCATTATTAATGTTTTAATAATGCTCGATTCAATAATGGTGCAGCAATGTTATGAAAACCCTTTCAAAACTATTATCAAAAACCATTTTGGGGGGAGGTGGTGGTGGTTGTGTTGACTTCATGAGATGAATATGTTTCGATTAGAGCATATGTCCTTGAAGATGTACATAGATGTTATAGTAATGTTTACTGTATCTTGTTATTGTATGACCTACTTGATGTATCTACACCATGTTCTATGTGTCACCTTATGTTTCCCTCATGTGCCATTTGCATGTTTGTAATACCTTGTTCTTAACTAGTCATAATTATGTATAATAATATGTAAGTGTGTTACTTGATGTGTAATTAATTACATAAATAATTTTAGGATATTTTATAGCTTCAAGATTATTTTTGGTGACTTTGTAGTAATTACGATTTTGTGACTAGACACATTTTGCTTATAAAATATCATTTATATTTGTTAACTTTTAAGTTACACCTTGAAAAATATTCTTATAAAATTTTATTTAGATCCTAAATGGGCTATTTTATAAATCAAGAAATTTTGGTTTTATTTTATTTGTGGTTGCTATCCCTTTTTAATTTTATAGATAAAATATATAATTAAAGAATGTTAGCTAAAAATCAAATCAAATGTGTTTTAAAAATTCTAAAAAGTTATATTTATGTTAAAAATTAGTAATAAGAGGATATAGATATGTACATAATTTTAGAAATAGTTTTGGTATTTATTTTTGTAATCACTTCATAAGCTTATTAGATTACCTTCAAATAAATATTTTATATATCAAATCTTGTTTTAAATTCATGAAAGTTTACATGTGACTTTAAAATATTATATTTAGGGTTTCCATAAATTTTTGTAATTTTATGATCTTTTTTTCTATATTTCTTAATTTTATCCTCTTTGCTGATCATTCCACCACTAAATATAGTCTCTAAATTCTAAAATTACTATTTATCCACAAAATTCCTTCTCTACACTTCCATGATTATTTTTTGTATCAATTTAACCATTGTATAATTCATTTAACCAAAAATTGAGCCAAAGTCACTTTCTACCTACCTATGCTAATTGTTTCCTTTTGATTTTTCTTACACCTAATCTTCCTCACTCTCATTCCCCATTCTTAAATCTATTCTTAGACTTGAACACCATCACCTCCCCTATCCTTTGGTTGATTTCTTGGTTTTTATAACTTCATTTAAATAAATACACTCCACCACCTTACACACTCAACCACCTTTTACTTTGTCATTCAAGTGTTCATCAAGCTATCTCTCCCCTATTTTGGCTACAGATATTTGGTTCCTCTATCCCCTATTTATACCTCATTTTTCTTGCTTTTTTTTCATTTAGCCTTTCTCTTCTTTGCTCCTCTTGGTTGCTCCCACCTCTCTCTTTATTTTGGTTATTTTTTGCTAAGTGTTCTTAAGCTTTGTTAAGCCTACAATCGATACCTATCCTCCTCTCTTTCTCCTTATTCTCTTGTTTTCAATTTTATATTTCCTTCTATTTAGCCTTTATTTATTTTTAAATAAGTAAAGAAGGTTATATTTTTGGTTCAATTGTAAATTTGTCACCTTTTATCTCCTTTTCTTGTGCCTATATGTATTTTTATGAAGAAGTATGTTAAATTTATGTATTTTAATGTATGTATGATAGCATGTTAGGGTTATCTGTGGTAAACTAATTATGCATGATTATGATTTTATGTACTAAATGAGCTTAATTAGTTTTGGGGACAAAATTGTAATTTCAAAACTTCTAAAATTTTCTAGAATTATAATTTTATATTAATGTGCCTATTTTAATGTTATTTATTCATACTTTGAATTTCACTTAATTTTAATAATGATTGGTATTAAAGTGAAAAATTAATGAGTAAATAACATATAAGGGTATTTTGGTCATTCATGACTTATTATGCCTAAAATTATGAATAATTGGACTAGGATTACCTTAATGGATCCCTAGATTGACCTTGGTGTTAACTTTATTTTGGTTTGGATTGTTGACCTTATGGTCAACTTAAATAATTACAAATGAAGGAAAAATGGTTATGGAATTGGAATCATTGTACATTATGTGATATTCTATGATTACCTTATTAAGATATTAATATTTTAAGTGTAAGACCTCAAGATTTGGGAATGGTTTCTCTTTATGGTTAGCTACCCTAGAAACAAAGTATTAGCCCTCGATTTGATTTGTTGGTTTTGTCGAATGCCTATTGACTAAGGCCCTACTCTATATGGAGTATCAATACCTTGTTGCACCACTTTGATCGAAGTACTTGTATGTCTCTGGGTTACAAGTTGGGAAGATGCTATGTTGCTTTAGTATGTCCGTATGGCGAGTGTACTTTATATGTCTATGGGTTATTATTGTATTCCCTCAAGTAATTAAAAATGGAAATAATTGTTGTGTGAGGATTTATATGGATTGTGGTTTGTTGATTTGGTAGTTGCCTCCACTTACTACTTGGTTTTTATATGTTAGTTTGATAGTTTCATTCATGCACTATTTGGAGTTGGTATATTGGTTGGTAATTACCTCAATGATTTTCTTATCATATTATAAGTAGTATAGAGGTGGATATTATAAAAGGCATTAATTATGGTTTGGTGTTTTTCCTTTCATGGGATACCCTTAGTATAATTGGATTAATGAAACAATCATAATATGGTTAAGTTATATGTGATGAGCATGTGACATATGATATAGTATGAGTTATGGTATGAATGTTGAATTTAGCTATGGCATGTACTATTTAATATGTTATGTCATGATATTCAGTGTTGCCTTCTATATGACTCATGTGATTTTTTTCATGCTTAGTATTGTATGGTAGTTTATTCAGTACCGCTATACTAATGGGTTTCATTTTATTGTCCCCTACCTATTCAATATGTAGTCTTCATACTTAACAACATCTTTTGATATAATATCTCTTAGAGTACGTACTTTGAGGGTAAAAATTAAGAAATTTTATTAGGGGTTGAGAATTAGGACTATTCGGTATCCATTACGGCATCTTTTGATATGGTATCTCTTAGACTCTTATGTATCATTCTATATTTCTTTCTCTTCTCAGTTGTAACTCTTTTGTTTGATCTTTTGTTATTTGAACAATTTAATATTGTAATAAAATCTTTATCTACTTCTTATTAATTATTCTTTGTAATTGAAGTAGATAAACTTTTTAGCCATAACACTTAGTGTGAAAAACGTAGAGGAACCAAACTTATACTATGTGCACTGGTAACACCCTATATTTTAATGGTTTAGCTTCCGTAATCAAATTTTTTAACAAAAAGAAATCAAGTATTAAAAATGGGGATGTTATGATGTTAGTGTTGTGTAGTAGTTTACTCAGCAACATTTTATTGATGAGTTATGTTTTATAGTTCCTTCTCTATTCAATAGGTAGTATTTACCTTGCAATAGTACTTTAAGGATACAATTTGATGGTTTTAAGTGGGGGATGAGATTTTATAGCTCCTTCTCTATTCTCTAATATCTTTTGATCTGGTTATGTCTTAGATTCTTATGTCATCTTATGTATTTTTTTTTAGTTGTAACTCTTTTGTCTATTCTTTTATATGTACTATTGAAACAATATTAATCTACAATGTAATCTCTATTTTGTTCTTATGATTTTTGTTATTAATTTAAACGGAGCAACGTTTAGCCTTGGCACTGAATGTAAGGAATGCATAGGAAGCATAGTCATCCTAAGTGTAACGGTAATACTATTCGTTTCAATAATTTAACTTCCTTAATATTTTTAAAAATAAATTTTTAAGTGCTAAAAATGATGATTTTATTCAAGAAATAATAATATATATGTATTTTTAATTATCATGATAATTACTACAGTTTGATATATAATATTATTTTTACCAATCTGACCTTGTCTGTTTTGGTGGTATAGGCTTAATTTCTGGCCATTTGTTTATTGCGATTTGGGTCCATGGAGTAAAATCATATAAAAAGAAAAGGAAAGAACTGAACCGAAGAGACAAACAGTCGATACTAGACGTTGATCATCAAATATGAAAGAAAACTTATCGAATCCCATTCGAATAAAAAATCTGGGCCTAATCACAGATTACGAATGAGGAGAATTACAATATTAAGTGCTCGTTTTGTAAGGAGGTAACATAGGCGGAATAAAAAAATCCTTCTAAAAAGTAATTTTTTTTTCTGGAGAGAAATAAAATAAAGATAATTTTTTCAACATTATTATGCTAGTAACAAAAACAGCGCCGAAGAAGAAAGGATGGAGACAATTACAATCTTCCCACCAAAAAGAAAACAAAACGCTGTTAGTTTCAGAGTTCATACAATTATCACATGCAGTTTCTTATCAACACCGGTGCTACGCACATTGAATATACCTATCCCATCTGATCTCTAGTGTTTTTTGTTCCCTCAGTACGATGCATAGAGGCTGGCATTTTTGCATGTTCTGATTAATATGGTAACATCTCCAAAGCTGCATAATATGCAATTAACAGCGGAAGCGATACCAACATGCCGAAGATCACCCTGCATCCAAAGAGAGGACCGCGCGCGGATCAGAGATATTATGTAGGTAGGTACATACATATATATAGTATGCAGAATCTTGGCTCGGATTTTATTTGACTGAACTAAGGAAATTTACTGGTATTGTATATATATACTGGAACTTACGCGGTACTGAGGACGTCTGCATGGAGACCATATTCTTTTGCATAGATGAAGGAGGTGATGGACTGTGGCAATGCAGCCTGCAATATATATACATATAGATTTGCCGATCATGTCAGGTTGAGATGCATATGCATGTTGCCTCTAACGTAACTTGAGGAATTACACGGAACAACAAGCGTTGGATTGTTTGCTGTAACGTAAGCAAAAAAGGTTCGAAAACAAGTTGGGAGTTGGTTTGGCTCCCTAGCCTCTTACTGAGCTGCAGAGAACTACTTGTCCAGGTACTCCCGTTAACTAATACTTTACTCTTCTAGCTTATTTATCTCCCTATGACTCGAAAATTCAAAACGAAATAAAATTCACTTTGTCTCCTACTTCCCAAGCGTAAACCATATGCAAAATTATAAAATTCTCATTCTCATAATTCCTAGTAACTTCTTTTTGTTTGCATTTTTATTCTGGAGGGGAATAAGTCCCAGTAACTTAATTAGATCAAGAATCTCTCTTATTTTTTTATTATTTTTTTGGAGGGGAATAAGTCCCGGTAACTTAGATCAAGAATCTCTCTTATTTTATTTTATTTTTCTATGTATTTATTGGAAGCTATTAATTAATGTGAGCACAGATTAAGTTGAGATTTTAAACATTGTTATTATTTGTAAGAGTGTCTGTTATTTGGAGTTACTTATAAAAATTAGTTCTAAATTTTTTAAAGTAAAATATAACAATCAATTGTAAACAACAGTCTCAAACCATCATGTATTAATAATAATTAATTAAGCTTGAAATTTTTCACAACTAACTATACACATACCTGAATGATAGCTATACGTAAGACATCCCCACGCAAACCCATAGCAAGAGCACCTATTGCCATGGCAGCTGGACCGGCGATAAATCTCAACACCATCCCAAATGCAGTGAGGCCAGTACCACATGCAATTATCTTCTTTTGTGATGCCATAAACATCCCTACGTACATTATGAACGAGAGTGTCCAGCCCACATGATCAGAAACATATGATATTATTACATTACATATATATATATATATAGTAAAATATCCAATGAAAACTAGCTCTCTCATTAAGAACTCAAAAATTGTGTTTTAAGTTGAAGAAACTAACCACAATAGGTGGTGAAGACTACTTTAAGTAGAGAAAAACTACTATAAATAGTTTCAAGAAACTATAGTATTTGAGTGTTAGGAAAAAATTAAAAAAGAAGAAGATGTAGGTATTTTTGTAAATATTATGTATTTATATTATGGTTTTGAAAAATAATGACCATAGATGGTGGTAACTACTCTTAGTATATGGAAGAAAATACTATAAGTCTCTTAAAAAATTATAATATTTAAATATTAGAAAAAAATGATGGTATTTTTATAAATATTAGATATTTATGTTTCAATTTACGAAATTATCCTAGTAGATGGTAGAAATTATCTTTAGTAAGGGGATGAAACTAATTTAAATCTTTTAAAAAACTATAGTATTTGAGTACTAAAAAAAGATAGTGTCATTGTTCTAAATATTAGATATCTATCTTTTAATTTAGGAAAATATCTGCAGTAAATAATATAAGCTACTCGCAGCAGTAGATAGGGGAAAAGGAAATTAGGGTGATTCTTAGTTTATGCCGTAAAGTTGGTTCTTACTGGATATATCTTTCATGTGTGTGTGTGTGTATAGATATATATTATAGAGACACATATGATGTATGATGTATGTACTCACCCATGCTAAACATAGCAGTGCCTGTTCCAGCTTTTGACATGATCAGAATAGATCCTTCAACTATACTCGGGGTTTCCAGATGCCACCTACTTGCGTACATTTAAAGTTGCACGCGATCGACCAGGTATATATGCAAAAAGAGTTCGTAGTAATTAACATAAACCGAAGAGCTTAGAACTCCCTCATGACGTACTTATACTATATATTTAACCGTTGCTAGCCAGTAATATATATGTTACCTGTTCGCTACACATGCCCAAGCTATGCCAACAATACAAGCATAAGAATTAGGATTAAGAGCGAGTTTTAGCCCCACCACCTTCATCAGTGACCAAAATCTTGGACGCCCTCCACCATCATCCTCCTTCTTCATGTCCGCTAAACCCTGTTCGTTTCCTTCTAGGTCGTTTTCCTCGTCGGCTATTCCGGCCGACGGGATACTAGAAGGCTCATCGGCATCACCCACCGCCACTCTTGTTGTAGTAAAGTCCGTCTTCATCAATGCTGTCGTCGCCGTCGTCGTCCTACGGAACTCTAGGACAAACAGCAAGACCGTAAGCCAAATAATAGCTTGAATAACCGAGAATTGTACGACGAGATCGACACCCAAATCACCGTACATGGCTTTCAGCAGCGGAACCCCAACCACAAGTGAATTGGTCATGGTTGATAAAGAAAAACTTGTTATTGACCAACAGTAACTCCCTTTGCTACAACACTTTGCCCAAAGCGCTATTACTGCCACGATAATGAGTTTAGAGATCCCATCTGCTGCTATACACGAGCTGTTCATTTTGAAAGGATCAATATGGACTGTGAATTCGAAGGTAAAAAGTGGGAGAGTGAAGTAACAAACTAGACGGTTTATTGCATCACTTTGGTCGGAAGTGAAGATACGCCACCATCTTACTGAACCGTACCCTAAGATTAGCGCAACGTACAGGGGCACCATGGCCACAATTACCTTGTAAATATCTCCCCACTCTATCATGATCTCTCTTTTCCCTCTTTTTTTTTTTGCGTGAGTTTATCTCAATGAAGGAATGAATTGGATAGAAGTAGAAGAAACTTACGGTCGGACAAAGATTTTATAACTAGTTTAGCGTCGATAAGAAAGTTCTCTCTCTTTCTGTCACTCTTTATATATATATATATATATATAGCAGGTACATGCAATACTTCCTCGGTTTATAAAATAAAGCCTTTTTAATAATTTTTGTATTATATATTTTATGAGGTAATGAATATACTTCCAACATTACAATTATATTCTTTTCTCAAAAATAACATATCGTGGATTGGTACATAGATAGCTCATTGGTAGAAGATCAAGACCCCAATAAAATGACAGGGTGTTCATCGTCAAGTTGATGAAAAGTTCAGTTTTAACCTATGTTCTGTTGGTAAACTTTTAGTTCTTATGTTGGCGGAGTTAGCTATCGTCAAATTTATATAAATAGAACTTTTTTCGTTTTTTTGAAATATATCTCTCATTTTCAAGTAAAAAAAATTTGTTGGCGATACATAAATCATGATTTCTGTCTACATTTTACTTTTTCTATGATATCCAATTGATCGAGTAGCGGAAAGTATTAAGGGCTAGGATTTTGCCTTTTTAAAAAAAATAGCATGATAATAAATACATAAATAAATAAAGAGTAAAAATAAAAATTAAATTTTAACTTTTTTTCCGAAAAAAAAACAAGTTTAAAACACAATTTTTACCTAAAATGACATCCATTCAAAAGCGAAGAGCGACAGCTGGTATGTACATATATTGGAGGACAAAGCATATATCTTCGGAGTTATTGTCATAAAATTAATGGAGTGTAATTGTGGCGATGTGTATGGTTCACTGATTCTATGCTCTATCGGATTCGCGAAGAATGGCATAAGAGTTCGTAAGTTGAGAAAACTAATTAATTAATCCATACTACAATAACGAACATTCATCTATGACTTTTTTTTAGTCGCCTTTAATTTGATTTTGAATCATAAAGATGAGAATTCAAGTATAACCTTGGTTCTATCCATTACCTTTGTTATTTCCATGAACATAATAAATATTTTTTTAAAATATTAATATATATGAAAATATATTAGTAATCAAATTTTACTTCAAAAATCATAGGAGGCTTATATTAAAAAATAGAAGGAATATTTATTATCAAACCGTAAACAAACATAATAAATGTATTTGTAGGATATATATATATATATATATATATATATAATTTATTGACGAGATCTTAATCTAAGTGGTTAAAGATAGAGTTCGATATATTAGATTTTATTTTGAATTCCACTTTTATGATACATGGTATTGTATTAGATTAACAAATGTGTCCACTATACTGCTCTTCAGGGTAATAGTCCGCTTATGAATTGACAAATATTATATAAAAACATAAGTGGAATTAATTTAACAAACGATTGCAGAAGGTGGCCACCAGGATAACAAATGAAGAAACCCCCCCCCCCACATGCATCGCTTTCCCGGTCCAAATCTTACTCCCATTCACCATACCACCCATGGAAACACCTTCCCTAAGAATACAAAACAACTCAACCTTAACCAGTTTAGCCAATACCAAAAGACCTATATAGATCACCATAGAGGAGTAGAGAGGCCCATGCATGATGCAAGATTGTCGGACAGGCAGGTAGGTGGATAATCGTTCACTGTTCTCGTGGATAACCTGGCCAAAGACATCTCTGTTGGGGAAGTCCAAGATGTTTTTGCAGTGGTCGGCAATGTGGTAGATGTTTTCATTAGTAGGAAGGAGAGGAGAAACTCAAGTCTGCGGTTTGGTTTCATTAGATATGCAAGAGAATGTGAGGTGAAAGAGGCGGTAAGGAAGGTCCACAATATGCTGCTACATGGGCTTCGACTCTATGTACGCAAGGCTTTGTTTGGAAGGAAGCAAAGGTTGAGAAGTCTGTCCCGAGAGCTAGCAAGAAAAGAAATGGAAGCTTTGTTTGTACTAATTATTTTAGTTATGACTCATTTTATGGATTTATCGACAATTTTGACTTTATATTTGAATTTAATTAATCGTTATCATTGAGGATCATTTTAGATAAATTCGTTCACGATTATGATTTTATTATATTCATATGATTTTGATTTTCAGTTAAAAATCTGTATTTTCTTTCTTTCTCGTATTTCGATTTTAATATTTTAGATTCATTTTCAATTATAACTTCATCGTGTGATTATGAATTTATTTTGGAGTTATATTTCCTTAAAGATATATATAATATTTCAATTATAAAATTTTCGTTTAAGATAGTCAAGTTTATTTTAATAATTTTATCCGTAGAAAAAATTTTCAACTTTGAAATTATTCGTTTCCGAGATCGTTAAGATCTTCAGAAAGTTTTAAATTAAAAAGATTTTAAGAACTTATTTATGAATTTATTTCTGAAATTAATTTTCTTCCGTTTTACCCTTTTTGGTTTGCTGAAAATTGGTTTCAAAAATTATTGAAATTAGTCTCGGTTTATTAGAATTTGATTTAAATATTTTCTTATATGCTTTTAAATATTATTTCGAGGCCTTATAATGTATTTCTGTAAATAATATAAATTTTTACGTTTATTGGTAAATTCTTCTAAAAATATTTCCGAAATTCTTTATATAGCTCTTATATCAATTGTAAGCCTTCAGATCCTTTCGAAATGATTTTTTGTTAAATAAATTTTAAATAAAATTTTCCAACAATATTTTTAGATGTTTAGTATTTATTTATATATGTGTATTTGTAATTATAAAATAAATAAAAAAACATGAAAACCTTGGTTCCCAGACCCCCTCTACCTTTTCCATTTCTCTTTTCTTCTATCCCTTCTCTTCTATTTCTCTTTCCCGTTCGTCCTGTTCCCTGCACCCTAGCCCCAAACCCTAGCCTACCATCTCCTCTCTGCTCCTCCACTCCAGTCGCCTTGCCAACCACAACAGGTTGCCACCGTCAATGTTGCCAGCCACCGTAGCAGCAGCAACGAACAGCAACAGGGGTAGCGACGAGCAGCATCGCAGGTTGTGCCGCCGTCCGGCTACGGTGAGCCTTGTTGGCTACCAGCGAGTAGTCCTCGACCTCCAATGAAGCTTCCCCAATCTTCACCCGTCTCGATTTGTTAGTTTCATTTGGTATAAATTTCTGAGAACCCTAACCCTTGTTTTGATTAATTGAGTATGAATTAGCTTATGATAAGCTAAATTGAGTGTTTGGTTATGTATATATATGTTGTATAATTGATTTAGAGTGGTTAATTGTAGTGTATTTGGTTGATTTGTGAAAATTTAATTTTGGCCGGGTTATGCCCGAATTTTTTAGATTCGTCCGATTAAGCTATTTTGGGTCAATTGATTTTACAATATGCTATAAAATGTATCTAATTTCATATCAGAACTATTAATTTGAGAAATTTATGTGGAATTAATTGAAATTGGATTTCTAAGTCAAAATCCATGTGTAATGAAATTGGGTTGCATAATTGAGTTGTTTCACTTAATTGATTTTATAATATTGTTTGAAATGTATTTAATTTTATATCGGAAGTGTTGATTTGGGAAAATTGTGTGAAATTGATGGGAATTAGATTTTTAGGTCAAAACTCTTACGGGTCTAAATTGCATTATGTAATCGGGTTGTTTTATTCAATTGATTATATAATTTATATTAGAATACATTTAATTACAATTCCGAACTATCAATTTATATATTTTAGCAAGAATTGATCAGATTTACGTTCTAGGCTCAAAAACCCTAATTATGCTAAATTTGGTATTTCTTTTATTGGTTTTGATCAATTGATTATATGATATGTTATAAAATATGTTTAATTGAATTTCTAAACATTCAATTTCATTAGAGTAATAGAACTCAACCAAATTGCATTTTTGGGCCTAAAACCCTATATTCCAAATAAAATTATGAAATTGATCATTTGTATATTTGTTTTTCTAAAATTTAATTTATAGAAATATTTGAAATGGTCTTAATTTCATTCTAACACCTTTAATTGGAATTAATTGATTTGAATTATCCGAGTTTGTGTCTTGGGCTTTGAAACCCTAATTCCGGAAACCGATTGTCTAAATTAGCTACTCAGAAGATTGTTTTGTTGAAATTGATTATCTAAATTTATCTAAAATTAGTTTAATTATGTTTTAAAACTATCTATTTAGATTAATTAAAGTTAACTAGTCGAGTCATAGTTCGGGCATTAAAAACACTAGTTTCGGATATCGTTTTATGAAAATGATTTGCTTATACTTCTTGCACCTAGTAGATTACTAGTTTTGGATTTAAAATCATTGTATTTGTATTATTATATTATTGAGTTTGATTGGTTCCCTAAAAATGGTTGGTTTGCCTCTTTAGTTGTAAAATCTAATGAGTAAGGCATTTTTAATAAAAAATAACTTATAATCTATTATTCTTTCCCCGACTTTCCAAATCAATTTGAAATGCCCAAAGTTATATGTGTTAAACCTGATTTGATTAATATTTAATCTTAAATCTTAATAGAGCGACGCTCGCGAGTCCTAGGTTTTGGACACGTTTTTCGAGAAAGATCGTTTGTGTCCATTTGTGTTGAATTTATTATAATATTTGAATTATTGATCAATAAGACAGTTTCTAACCTAGTTCCGATTTCCATTGATAATCTAGGAAAACTTTCTCTTGGATTATCAAGCTCTTGATAGCTCTCTCTCTCTCTCTCTCTCTCTCTCTCACTCTCACAATTTGCTTAGCTAGCTTCAGATTTGGGTAAATCATTACTTACCTTTACTTATGGCAGAATCTGGAATGTATGTCTACTTGGAGTAGAAGGTGATGAGTATGCTTGATTATTAATTATGTCAAGCATATATTGTATTTCGTGTGGTAATTGTATGTATGTATGAGTTATAGATTTAATGTGAACACATGTTAGTGTGCCTCTTGAGTATTGTATATGTTTGGGTATGTGAAGGGCTGAGTATGATTATGTTGTTAGCATGCCAGCTAATTGTAAAATATTTGGTGATTTTGGAGTATGTTCTAATGTGCCTAAATTATAATCAGTTTAGAAAACCGTATTCATAGTTGAGTATGGATTGAAATTGTATGATACCGTATGCTGGATTTTATGTCATGGAATTATTTGGCTCTAACGTTGCCTAAAATTATTTGACTTTCATGCCACATGAATTGGATTGACTTTAATGCCTCTGGAATTGATTGGCTTTAATGCCAATCGGGTTGGTTATGCTTTAATGCCACTTGGATTGGTTCGGCTTTAATGCCGCTTGGCTTTAATGCCACTTGAAATTGATATAATAATGGAAATTTATTGTGTTTATGGATGTGAGATAAGTGTTGTTATGTGGGCCTGATTTATGATTGGTTAAATCCTTGAATAAAATATTAATCACTTAAAGTGAAAGATCTTAAGTTGGGACTTATATCACTCGGGATAGCTATCTGAGTTAGGTTTGGTATTTACTTGATACCATTCCGATGTTTTTCTATTCTATGATCCCGGGTGCCTTACGAGGTCCAACGAGGCCCACTTCTACTCTATAGGTGTCTCGATATATTTCGGCCCTATAGGGGGTATGCATACTTAAGTGATTAGGTGTCTTATTTAGTGGTGGTCTGGTTACGTTTCTGGGTGGGCTAGCTAGGGCTAGTACCGCT
Organism: Tamarix chinensis; assembly: GCA_030549775.1. NCBI lineage: Eukaryota > Viridiplantae > Streptophyta > Magnoliopsida > Caryophyllales > Tamaricaceae > Tamarix > Tamarix chinensis. The sequence goes on from CM060172.1 coordinate 63,888,305, forward strand.
GGAATACAAGATTAGTTGTTACAATCTCTTTGAGTGTCCGTCCTCAAGATAATATAAACAAATGGTGGTGATCACAATAAAGGAATATAATAATGAATTATTCTCGCCCATTCATGGGCTTTATATTTAATTTTCCTATACATGTCTCTTGGTTGTCTCCCTTACATTAGTGATACTATATGATATATGTTCGTACCCATTAAAATCATATGTGGGCCTTATATGTAGAATGATACCTTCTAGAGTAGTGTGTGTTACTTAGCATATGATCATGATTTTCTTGTATGCTTGTACCTTTTGTATTATCATGTCAAGTCATGTATTATGAGCATGAGTCTGTGACCCCATGTTCTATTGTATGAATTATATGTATAATTGAGCATGAGTTATTATATGAGTAAAATGGTGTATGTATCGTATGTATAATCAAGCATGAGTTACTATATGAGTAGAATGTTATATGTATCACATGTGTAATCGAGTATGCGTTATTGCATGAGTGGAATGGTATATGTATCACATGGATAATTAAGCATGAGTATTGTAAGCTAAAGATTGCCATATATTATGTGTATCATATTTCCTTCCATGAGTTAGGTAGTCGTGATTTACTCAGTATTGGACCCATACTGATACTACCTTATTTTAATAGGTCATGCGATGATCCACTAATGGTGGGGAGCAGACCTCTTTTGTAGGCTTGAGTTCGGATGTTACTATTGGGTTGAAGGCTTGACTTCAGAGAGTAGGCAATCCAAAGTTTATCCCTCGGGATTTGTTTTTATCTATCTCTATTTTTGGAAGTTTCAAGTGTTGTACTTAAAATTTCAAGGGTATTGTAATTGACTTTTAATTTCTCATTACTTTGATAAGCTTTTAAAAATCCATAACTAATTCACAGGTTTCCGCTGATTTATTCAGTGATGATTTTATTTAGTAAAATTGTTCACTTGCCATATGCTTGTAGATATTTCCTTGTGGGAGTTTTTCCTCAAGGCATAGATGTTGGTTGAATTTTGTTCGACAGGTTTTAGCCTTGAATATAGCATGAGATGAATGGTAGACATTTATCTTGCGTTAGGTGTGGCGGTAACATTCTCCAAATTGTATTTTAGCTTCCACATTATTCTTTTAAATGAAAATTTTATCAGGAGTGAAATTTGGGGGGTGTTACACTTAAACCTTAACTCTTTGGCGCTTGTTATAAGCAAAAGAGGGTTGAATTAAGAGATTAGTTAGAGTTTGATTAAGCTTATTCCATCTCCCATTTGTAAATTTTTTAGAATTATTCTCATCTCTTTTAATGTTTCCTTTATATTCTAATCCTTATTATTTTTTTGTAATGCCCCATATTTTTAAAATTCAATTTTATTAAGCTTAATGATTTTATTAGCATAATTTGATGAAAATATTTAATTATTATAATTTTGATTCATTTTATGGGTTTATTGGTGATTTTGAATTCATATTATAATTTAATTAATCGTCATCGTTGCAGATCATTCTAGATAAATACATTCACGACCTTGATTTTACTATATTAATATAATTTTATTTTTTGACTAAAAATATATATTTATGTTCTTTCTCGTATTTTAATTTTTAATATTTTAGATTTAGTTTCAATTATAACTTTGTCATATGATTATAACTCTATTTTGGAGTTATATTTCGTTAACAAAATAAATAATTTAAATTATAAAATTTCCTTTAAAATAGTCAAATCACTTTAATGAATTTTATCCATTGAAAATATTTTTCTCTTTTAATTTATTTATTTTTTTGAGGTCATTAATATCTTCAAAAATTTTAAATTAAAAAGATTTTTATAACTTATTTATGATTTTCCTTACGAAATTAATTTTCTTTTGTTTTTTCCTTTTGGTTTACGGAAACCTTTTTTTGAAAATTATTCAAAATTAAGTACGAATTTTTAGAACTTCATTTAAATATTATATTATATGGTTTTAAATATTTTTTATGTTGTATTATGTAGTTTCGTAAATAATATAAAGTTATGAGTCCGTTAATATGTTCTTCCAAAAGCTATTCTAAAATTCTTTAAATAGATTTTATATTATTTTTATACCTTGGGATCTTTTGTTCTATATTTGTAAAATCACTCGTTAATATTTTTAGATGTTTTATATTCTCATTTGTATATTCGTATTTGTAAAATAAAAATTCAAAACCTCGACCGACCCCCTTTTTTCTTTCCTTCTCTCTCCCTATTTTCTTTATCTTCCCTCTCTATTCCCTTCGTGTTTTTTCTTTGCAAAACCAAACCCGTTTCCCCAGCCTACCTTCTCCCATCTCATCTTCTCTTTTTCGACCACCGGCCACCACTGCAACAACACTTCCCTTCTCCTTCCATTTTCGTTGTCTGCCCCACGCACCACCACCACCATCGTTGATGCAAACAGAAGCCAAGCGAAGCAACACTTGTAGCAGCACAGCAATGACAGCATAGCAGCAGTGCATCGGTGACTTTCGACCACCACCAATGTCATCTGACCAACAGTAAATGCTCCCTGCCCTTTAGCCCAACTTCCCCGGCCTTCACCGACTTTGATAAGTAAATTCCATTTGGTATAAGTTACCCCAAACCCTAACTTTTGTTTTAAGTAATTTTCTATAAATTGGCTTCTAATAAGCTAAATTAGTTGTTTAACTATGTATATATATATGTTGTATGATTGATTTAGAGTGGTTAATTGTAGTGTATGTGGTTGATTTATGAAAATCAAAATTTTCACCCAGTTATGTCAATTTTTTTTTGATTCATCGATTAAGCTATTTTGATAAATTGATTACACAATATGTTGTAAAATATATCTAATTTTATATGAGAATTGTAAATTTGAGAAATTTATGTGACATTAATTGGAATCGGATTTCTAGGTCAAAATCCATGTGTAATGAAAATGAATTACATAGTTGAGCTGTTTCATTTAATTAATTTTACAATATGCTTTGAAATGTATTTAATTTTATGTTGAAAGTGTCAATTTAGGAAAATTGTGTAAAATTGATCGAAGTTAGGTTTTTAGATCAAAACTCTTGTGGATCTAAATTGGATTGTATAATTGAGTTATTTTATTTAACCGAGTACACAATTTACCTTAGAATACAACTAACTGCAATCCTGAACTATAAATTTAAATATTTTAATAAGAATTCACTGGATTAGCATTCCGGATTTTAAAACCCTAATTGTGTTTAATTGGGTATTTCTTTTATTATTATTTTTATCAATTTACTATACAATATGTTATAAAAATATGTCTGATTTCATTTTTAAACATTCAAGTTAAATAAATTAATACAATTTAATTGAATTTTATTTTTGGGTCTAGCACCCAAGATTTCAAATGAAATTATGGCATTGGTCATTTGTATAGTTGTTCTAAAATTAAGTTTATAGAAATAGTTGAAATGACCTTAATTGCATTCCAACACCTTTAATTTGGATTAATTTATTTGAATTGTCCAATTGTGTGTCTTGGGCTTAAAAACCCTAATTTTTGGAAAACGATTATCTTAAATTGGATACTCATAAGATTATTATGTTGAAATTGATTTTATAGATTTATTTAAAATTAGTTTAATTGTATTTTTAAGCTATCAATTTGAGTTAACTAAACTTAATTAGTTTGTTTGCATTTCGGGCTTATAAACCCTAATTTTTAGAGATATTTATATGAAAATAATGTACTTAAGCTTCTTTCACCTAGAAGATTACTAGCTTAGATTTAGAAATATTTTAACTTCATTTTTATCTTATGAGTGTGGATTAGTTCTTTGAAATATGTTGGTTTGTCTTTTTAGTTATAAAACTACACTAGTAAGTCATTTCAATAAAATTAACTTATCCTCTATTATTTTTTTTTTTTGGTTTTCCAACTTAAGTTAAAAAAACCTAAGTGATATATGTTGAGCTTGATTTGGTTAATACTTAATTTTAAATATTAATAGAGCTATGCTTGTAAGTATTAGGTTTTAGACACATTTTCCAAGAAATATTGTCTGTATCTCTCTTTGTTGATTAAATTGTAATACTTATATTATTGATCGATAATGTAGTTTCCAACTTAGTCTTACAATTTCTATTAGTAATCTAGGAAAACATTTATGTGGATTGTCTAGCTCTCTCTCTCTCTCTCTCTCTCTCTCTCACAATTTTCTTAGCTAGCTTTAGATTTAGGTAAGCCATTACTTACCTTTGCTTATGGCGGAATCATGGGATGTATGTCTTCTTGAAGTTGAAGGTGATGAGTATGCTTTATGTTATTTAAGTATATCAAGCGTATACTATATTTTTGTTTGGTAATTCTATGTATCTATGAGTTTATAACTTCAATGTGAACACATGTTAGTATGCCTCTTGATTATTGTATGTGTTTGAGTATGTGAAGGGTTGAGCATGATTATGTGGTTAACATGTTCAGATAATTATGAAATGTTTAGTGATTTGAGATTATGTTCTAATGTGCTTCAATTATAATTGATTTGAAAAATCGTATCTAGTTGATTATGGATTAAAATTGTGTGATAACTTATGCTAAATTTTTATGCCATGGAGTTATTAAGCTCTAATGCCACCTATATTGATCAACTTTAATGCCACTTGGATTATTTCGGCTTTAATGTCACTTGAATTGATTGGCTTTAATGCTACTTTGATTGGTTTGGATTTAATGCCACTTAGATTGGATTGGCTTTAATACCACTTGGATTGGATCGGCTTTAATGCTACTTGGAATGGATATAATAATGGAAATTCATTATATTGATGGAAGTGATATAAATATCATTATGTGGGCCTAATTTATGCTTGGTTGAATCTTTAAATAAAACATTAATCACTTAGAGTGAAAGATCTTGAGTCGGGACTTGTACCACTTAGGTTAGTTATTCGAGTTAGGTATGGTATTCACTTAGTACCATTTTGATGTTTTTCTCTTCTTTGATCCGGGGTGCCTTAAGAGGTCCAGAGAGATCCTCTTCTACTCTATAGGTGTCTCGATATATTTTGGCTCTATAAGGGGTATGCATACTTAAGTGATTAGGTATCCCATTTATTGGTGGTCTAGTTACGTTTTTGGGCATGTCAGCTAGGATTGTACTTTTGAGTACTATATTATTTGTTATGATTTCTTTGAGTCTCCGTCCTTAAGTTAAAATAATCAAATGGATGTGTTCACAATAATGGAATATAATAATTTATCATTCTCGTCAATCCATGGACTATATATTTCATTATCCTATACATATCTCTTAGTTGTCTTCCCTACAATAGTGTTACCATAAGATGTCTATTCATACCTTATTATCACATGATCTATTATTTAAACCGCATGTGAGCCATATATGTAGAATGTTATTTTATAGGGTAGTTTTATCACTTAGCATGCGTTCATGATTCATTATATGTTCGTACCCTATGTGTTGTCATGTCTAGTTGTGTATTTATAAGAATGAATCCATGACCACATGTTTTATTGTTCATCTTATATCTCATATGTCTTCTCCTACCACGTATACCAGCGTGTGTAATTGATAATTATGACTAAGATATTCTATATGGATATGTTTCACTTTAGCTATCGCATGTGTGTCTTACTCTTGTCATTTTATGTATGACTTTTCTTAATACTTATTGCGCAGGAAAATAATAACCTATTATATACTTTGCAAAATTGTATGAGTGGAATGGTTTTATATCACATGTAAATTAAGCATGAGTATTTTATGCTAAAGATTACCATATCTTATATGTTTCATGTTTCTTCTCATAAGTTAGGTAGTTATGATTTACTCAGTTCTGGATCCGTACTAATACTACCTTGGTTGAGTGGGTCCTGCAATGATTCGCTGATGGCGGAAAGCAAACCTCTTGTGCAAGCTTAAGATCGATTGTTATTGATAGGTTGAAGATTTAGGCTTTGAGAGAGTAGGCACTCCACAATTTTATCCCTTGGAGATTTGTCTTTATTTATCTGTATCTACTTTTGGAAAATAGTGTTGTATTGAAATTTTAATGGTGTTATAATCAATTTTTAATTTTTCATTACTTTGCTAAGCTTTTAAAATATAGGGTTATTTTATAGGTTTTCCATTGATTTGATCAACGATGATTTTGTTCAATGAAATTGTTCACTTGCCATATGCTATTAGATATCTCCTTGTGGGAGTTTATCCTCATAGTATAGATGTTGTTTGAATTTTAGTTGGACATGTTTTAGCCTTACATCTAGCATGAGTTAGATAATGGACATTTATCTTATATTAGGTGTGGTTGTAACATTCCTCATTTTATATTTTAGCTTCCGCATTATTCCTTTAAATGAACGTTTTCATGAGAGAATTTTGGGAGTGTTATATTTCCCCCTTATATAATACTTGTATTTTGGTTTAGGTGATCAAAGGGTGGAAGAATGTTGTTAGGAGTAATTTGTGCTTTGAGATTGGAGTAACTTTTGTAAAACTACATGTCTCTAGTTCAAGGCTTCATTATGGCTATATGTTAACTTTATAAATTTTCCATGTTATCATGTATTATTATAGAATCATGCTTTGGCTTTACTTTATTCATGTTCATATATTAAATGGTAAATCCATGAATTTTATGAGCTTTATGGTTTTATGAGAACTATATATTTTATGTCTTGTTAAGCTTTTCCTTAAGATCTTGAGTATGATACTACATTTTATAATATTAATGTAATACCCCCAAAATTGACTACTAATGTTTTTAAAGTTATAAGTAAAATCAAATACAAATAATTTTAGGGATGCAACCGCCACACTTAGTATCAGACCGATTTTCCTCCACCATTCTTGTACCAAGTGTTAAAGCTGAAAAAGTACTCTACACAAATCAAAGTTACAATCATAAAATAGAGTAGCGCAATAGTTAGATTACAAGGAATACAATCCATTAATAGTGGTTACAGAATAAAATTATTGAAAAGGAAGTATAAGAGTTTTAAGGAAAACCTAAAAACCTTTCTGAATAGTCCTATGCACTTAACCTTAGAGTAATATTGAATAGTGCTTGTGAGCTAACCTGCAAAGGCTATTACCCATTGAATAAGAAGGGGCCCAAGAAATAAATCCTTTAGTACTATGGTACTTAGTAACTCTTTATACAGGACTAATATGTAGGGCCCACATGCAACACATCAATTGCCACACATCAAATGTATGAACATGGGATTATACATACATACTAAAATGCCACCAAATACTCATTCACTTAAAAATAACATAACTTTCACGCACAAATCGAGAAACATGTCATTGTGAAAGGGAAGAAAATGAAGAATCAGATTTACTCTATAAGAGACTCTAATGGTAACTTCCTCACTAATCAGAAAGATTTTTTTTTCTATCTTCCAAGACTTTTATATGCAGCTACTAGGCTCAAATCCACCAGAATCCTATCCTTTAAATCCTGAGATAGTTTATAAAGGATCTATTTTGAATTCCACCCAACAACATTCTTTACTTTCACCTATTACATATAAAGAGGTGAAATCAGCGATTTTATACTTAGCAAAGGGAAAGCTCCAGGCCTTGACATATCCATATAGAATGTATGGATGAACCTAGATTTCTCTCCTCACCCCAGATGTAAAAGGCTAAAGATAATCAACCTTATGTTTGCTGATGATCTTTTGTTCTTTTGTAAGGGTAATCATGAATTAGTTGTAGTGATCCTCAACAATTTCATGCAGTTCTCCCAAATCTCAGGTCTCACTATGAATGCAGAAAAAAGTAATGTGCTCTATGGAGGTGGATGGTCTCAACATCTAAAAGATAAGATTTATGAAGACTTTCACATTCCAGAAGGAGATTTACCATTCAAATACTTAAGACTGTCCCTGGATGGTAGATATCTCACCAAGCAACATTATCATTCACTCATTGGCAAATTCACATCCATAATAAGATCTTGGCATGCTAATCTTCTAAGCTATGTAGGTAGATTTCAGTTGATCAAATCTATCCTCTTTAGCTTACAGACTTACTGGAGTATGGTATTCCCCATTCCCACTTAAATCATTAATGAAATAGAGGTTGTCTGTTGAAAATTCCTCTGTTAGGGAATTCTCAAAACTCTAAGCATGCTCTTTTAGCTTGGAAAACATTGTATTTGCCTAACACAGAAGGGGGTCTAGGCTTTACTAATTTGTTATGGTGGAATAGGGTGGCAATGTGTAAGATAACCTGGCACTTAACCACCAAAAAGGACCTAATGTGGGTAAAGTGGATCCATGCCTATTACCTCAAGGGGGAGAGTTTCTAGAATATTAAGGTAAAACCCTCAGCTTCCTAGATTCTTAAACATCTTCTGAGAATAAGAGATATCGGCCAAGTGGCTATCCAAAGTACAAGCTTGTCACGTATTCTTCAACATGGGAATTTTTCAATATCAACAACTTATGATATAATCTGACCTTCCCATGCTAGAGTACCTTGGTATTCTCTTGTTTGGAATACTCATAACCTTACAAGGCACTCTTTTATTCTCATGGCTTGCTATTTTGGGTTGGCTCTAGACTAAAGAGAAACTCTAAGATTATGGTATGCAGGTTGATACAACATGCGCGTTGTGTGATAATGCAAATGAAAATTAAGATCACCTATTATTTGAATGTAGCTTTGCTAAGAAGATATGGCATCCTCTACTGAAGAATATAGGATGCCATCAATAGATTATCTAGTGGTAAGATCTTATTAACTGGGCAAAAAAAGGAGGACAAGGACCAAAAGTTTGAAGACAAGTCATTCGAGCCTTAGTTGCAGCCACCATATATTACATATGGAAAGAGAGAAATATGAGGATTTTTAGGAAGAAATGTCAAGACCCAATACTCGTTCAAAATAAATTATATCCGACTTGACTGGGAGGATGACTAGATTTCAGCAATGCAAATCTTTTAATCGATTGATGGCATATAAAGATACCTTAAGATAGGTTTTTTATTGTATTAAAGTAGTTAGCTCGTTCTATATGTTGAAAACGTTGTGTACTTTTAAGACTTAGAACTCAATGAAATATAGACACTACATTTATAAAAAAAAACACCCAAGCAATGCTCTTTGTAGTATAATTAAAGAGCCAACATCATACTCAACCATGTATACCATGACCTCAACTCATAGGCAGACCCATAGGCCCATCAACACAATACCATACACTAATCCATCCTAACATACACCAAATCTGCTACTATATCACATCAGTAGATCATAATAATTCATTCATTATTATCTAGACTCAAGCCATTAGTTTAGATATTAATCATCTCTCTAATTATATCCACATAGGTTTGGGAACCCCCACTATTTTTACCAGTAGACTGTTAACTATTAAATATAACCTAGGGCACCACGCTCCTAGACACTATTATGACTGGTGGACCAGTAAATATAATACAACCTAGGGCAACACGCTCTTGGCTACTATTATAACCAATGGACTGGTACATATGATATAAGCCAGGGCAGAATGCTCTTGGATACTATTATAACTGGTGGAATGGTACATATGATATAATCCAGGGCATAATGCTCTTGGACACTTTATAAATGGTTGACTGTTACATATACTACTTATGGTCCCAACCTACGTGGTATTCCACTATAAGTGATTAGTGTCTTTCCATTTAATTACCACACCATTTTATTTTATTTACTCAAGGGGGAGATCACGTACATGGAGACATAAAGGTACACCGGTCATACCAGCACATAAGAGCAGCATAGTATCCTACCGGTCTAGGGCATTATAAGAGCGCATAAGAGCAGTATACCATTCCATTTTATGATATAATATAAGATAGAATGCTCCTAACTACTATTATAATTGGTAGAACAATACATATACTACATATGGTCCTAACCTACATTGTGTTCCATTATAAGTCATTAGTGTCTTTCCAGTTAATCATCACACCCTTCCATTTTATTTACTTGAGGGAGAGATCACAAGCCTAGAGACATTAAGGTACACAGGTCATACTGGCGCATAAGAGCAGCATAGTATCTAACCAACTATCAACTCAGGGATGCAAGGTACCCTGGTCGTACTAATGCACGAAGACACACAGTATCCTACCGATAAGGACACCTAATCCATAAGTATGCATACTCCCTAATTAGGTCTGTAGAGTTAAATAGAGTAAGATGAAGGGTCTAACTGCGGCACTAAGACACAACAATAATCCAGAACAATCGTGGGCTAACCACGTCTTTAGGGTAGCGACCCCTAAAGAGCCACCATTCTTGATCTCGAGGTCTTTCACTTTATGTATTAGTATCTTAATTAAGGTGACCACGCGAAACACACATTATTCACACACTTAACCATTTTTGTTTATTTCCATTATTATGAAGTAATCAAAATCAAGATTATTGTTAATACCAACATAAGTAGTCCACTAAGGACACCCTAGGCTCCAACACTCAAACTTAGGCACCTTAGGTCAAAATGACCAAAATTCCTCTATGGATAAGGCTACCTTTATACCATCCACTTCCATCACATAATTCATTTTTATTTATCAACATGCCATAAAAGAGTAACACACCATATTTATAATGCTAATAATGAAGTTAAGTTACCCAACACACCAAACGATCATTTTGCACATAAAACCCTAACATGCACTTCTAGAACAACCAACACACATTATCATGCTTAATCAACAATTAATGCACTTCCTGCATGTTAATGAAAATAACTTCATAACATACCCCAATTTACCAAGTTACCCCTAAACTGTGCATTCTCATTTTGATATACTCCAAATTACCAAACTACCCATAGGTCTTATAATGTTCCCAATCATACTTGAACATGTAATACTAAGGTACTAACCCCTATTATCATATTTAACATCTATTTATTCCTAACCCCTAAACTATGCATGCTCATTATGATATACTCTGAATTACCAAACTACCCATAGGTCTTATAATGTTCCTGCTCATACTTGAACATGTGATGCTAAGGGACTAACCCCTATTATCATATTTAACATCTATTTATTCCTAGCATATATACTTATTAGACCAACTACTATATTACATACAAAATTACCGAAATGTTCTTAGACCATATTTTATTTAATATCATGCTCAAATAAGTGATACTAAGATAATAGACCCCTATTATCATATTTAACATCAATTTATACTTATCATACATGTTTATTAGACTAATAACCATTTTACATACAAAATTACTAAAATACCCCTAGACTATATTTTATCGATTATCATGCTCAAGCAAGTTATATTGGGATAAGAAACCCCTATTATCATGTTTAACATCCATTTATACTTATCACACATGTTTGTTAGACCAACCACCATGTTACATGCAAAATTACCAAAATGCCCCTAGGTCATTTATTATTGATAATCTTACCTAACATGCATTACTAACCCCACAAAATCCCTATTACCATTCTTAGCACTATTTATCGCTCACCATGCATGTTTATCTAGGTAATCCTCATTCCCATACAAAATTACTAAAATGCCCATAGGTCATAAAATGTAAACATTCATTTTCAAACATGCATCACTAACACCATAAACCCCTATTATCATACTTTGCACCGATTACCACTTATCATGCATATCTATTAAGTTAACTACCATTGCACCTGCCAAATTACTAAAATGTTGATAACTATGCCTAACCATGCATTACTAACACCACAAAACCCTTATTAGCATACATAGCATCAATTTTTACTTATAATGCATATTTATTTAGGTAACCTCCATTTAACATGCAAAATTACTAAAATGCCCCTACAATATAAAATATCATTATTCATGATAGAACATGTATTTTCAATGCCACCAACCCCTTATTATCATTTTCAACCTCACATGACACTCAGCATGCATTTTTATTAAGGTAATCAACACTATACATTAAAATTACCAAATAACCACTAGGCTATAGAATATTGATTATTTCTACTAATACTTATATTTATACTCCACCAAACTCCCATATCCATTCTTAGCATCATATGTAACACATTAGGCATTCCAATTAGGGTTAATTATTATGATGTGTTTAGATCACCAAATTTCCCCTAGGGCTCATAGTAGCATTATTTTCACTACAAATTTCCATACTCACTTAGCATAGCATGTATATACAAATAACACTCATCATAAACCCCTTTCTTAATCACCCTTTCACACATATCACATCATATATAAGATAACATGCTTTTCTTTCTATTTTCTAAGATAACATAAATAATCATGGGATTGTTAATAACACATGATCTTTACATAAATCACATACCAAAAATCCTAATGTGCTAACATACAATAATCCATACATTTTAGTAGGGTATAATGGTTACCTTATTTCCAACAAAAACCAAACTTAATCGGTATCCCAGTTTAAAATGCTTAAGCTTTGTTTAGTAAAATTTCATACCTAAAATAATGTCACAAATGAAAGATCATTATTAGATAAGTAAAAGAATGATTTTTATTAAAAATATTTATTAAATTTATGATATTACCAAACTAGCTTATACCTTAACATTAGATACAATATGCAAAATTTGCACAACATAAGTGTAATACCCCATTTTAATAAATCCTTAATTTAAATATCCAAAACTTAAAATTTGATTAGCAGGTGTAATTAATCATAGAATTGTTTAGGATGATTGTCTCATTATTATGAGTAAGCCTATAGTTATTAAATTGTGATAATAATCCAGGCTAGTGTATATATAATTAGAGGAAGATAATAATTAATAACGGTAATAACAATGATAATAAGAATAGTATAGATAATGATCAAAATAGAAAGGATGGTAATAACAATAGTCTTATAATAATAACACTCTTAAAATAATATCGATAACAATAATTGTAAGAATAATAATACTAGAAATAATAATAAAAATAAAAATAGTGGTAGTAATAACACTAATAATAATAATAATTATAATAATAATAATAATAATAATAATAATAATAATAATAATAATAATAATGATGATGATGATGATCATGATAATAATAGTGAGAATAATAGTGTTAATAAAACATTGAATAGGTAGGATTCTTCCTTAGTATCTAATATACTCTTAAAAGCCTAATGCTATTAGGTATTCTTGCTACCTAATTGTTAACCCAATCCCCATCATTATTTCACCTTTAATCTTAGTCTAATCACACCTCAACCCTCTTGATAGTCCTCCTCTCCCATGTAGTCTGCTGTCTTTTTTTCCCCTCCATGTATGCGCACACCTCACTCTACCCTGCACACCCTACATATCCTAGCAACCAACCTGCCATGCAATATTTTTCCTCCTCCCCAAACACATCCCATCATTCTCCCTGCTACACTTCTCCCTCACGTCACCATAGTCCCTAGCAGCCCCAGCCCAACCGACCTCTCTACCCACCCCCAGCCACCTACAACACCACCCACACAAACAACCAAGCCCCCTAACCAATCGATAGCCTCCCTCTTCTCCCCCTGCCTACACACATGCACATCTCTTCCAGCCAGTTGCCCAGCTATTTCCCCCTTCCCACACGTAATAGCCTGCACTCCAGCAGGTAACTCCCCTTATCCCATGCACACGACTCCCCCTTGCACCAACGACCAACCTGCATTGCCTAACCCAGCCAGACACTGCAGCTTCCCCTCTTCCCCATGCATGCCCCATCTTTTCCCTGCCATCCCCTTCCCTTCTTCAGCTCGACATGCAGCATTTTCTCCTCCCCTCTCCATTTCGGTTATCTCCCTTTTTCTCCCTACAATTCCCTTCCTTTCTTCTCCTACTTCCAACACCGGGTGTCTTTGCTTGCAGCCTCCACCCTGCTCCCTTCCACCACTAAGCTCACTGCTAAGAATCTCCCAACCTGTAACCTTGCCAAGACTCCCTCTCCCCTTGTGATTTACCTCACCGAGCAACAGCTCCTTCCGATGTAAATGTCCTTCCCTCCGGTGGGTGTGGTTCATGGTAGTTCCATGCACCTGCAACCTTGATTAATTCCCTAATCTTATTTTGGACATTAGTTCTCATAGGTTTTTATCTCATTATTTTATCTAGTATAGATACTAATGCATGCATAGTTGTGTGGATGGTGTTATTAATTTTTAGGTAATCCCGACCTTGCGTAAGGTGTCCTTGGAAGAGGCTTTCAGTGGTATTATTTTCTTATCTCAAAGGAAAATCCAACTAATGCGTAGAAAGTAGAATCTTGTGTGAAAATGATAGGTTAATTGTCTAGAATAAAATTTATGCTAGGTCGAGGTAGCAAATAATTTACATTTTGTTGGGAAATGAAAGCATGTTGTAGTTCGTTTCTATGTGAATAATATGATGTGTAGAATAATTTATGTTACCATGCTAATATTTATATGCCTAGGTAGTATTTTAAAATTTAGAGTGTATGCTTATGACAACATACGAAGTTTTGCTAAAGAGAAATGTGCATGTTTAGGGTTAGAGTTCAACCGAAAAGTTGTTATGTTTTATGCTAGACCTACTAATGAGTTAAATGTGTCCATTAGATATTTTAGATAAATTTGGGAATGTACCATGTTGGCTTTAGAGTATAAATGTGTTTAAATGGTGATTATTATGTGTAGCATGTTCTAGGAGTAGAAATGTAAATATTGTATGCCATGATTCGTATTTGAAATTTGTTTGTGGAAATTGCATGAATATTATGATACGCTAGAAATGCATGCTAGGATTGTATATGTGTACTATGTATTGTCCATGATTAGGGGTAATATGTTTTGTTGTCATACCGAACAAATTATTGTATGATAAATTATCGTTAGCTATTTTATTTTAGCACTTTCATGACAAATATCCTATAGAGGTAAACTTGATAATAAAGTGAAGGAAAATGTGGTAGTTATAGGTTGAAGGGTATTTTAGTCATTAGGGAAAAAATGTAATTCAAAACGAATAATTGGGCTAGTTGAATTAAGTGTTGGCCTCAAAATAATTTTGGAAATAATTAAACGAATGGATTGAATAGCTAGATTGAATAATTATGCGGGCTAGGGCATGATGCCTAACCTTAGGTCGTGTTGGCTTGAAATTGTTACGACCCTCGTGGTCCCTTGGATTTAACATTGGATGGTTGATTATTGTTTGGACCTTTGTGGTCCCTTGGTTGATTAGTTGATGGGTAAATTGTAATATTATGGACCTTATTAATCTTTGATTAATAACCTGGAATTTCATAAGACATTAACCACTTAAAGAGGAAGACTTGAGTTTGGAAAGGAATCTCGTGCCTCAGATTTGGCCCCCGAGTGCATAGTTGGGCCTTCGGGTCAAGGGGCCCACTTCTTCTCTATAGGTATTCCATACACCCTATAGAGGGTATGCATGCTTAAGGACTTGGGTTCTGAGGTTTAGTATGGGCGACTAATATGTCGTGTGGCTTCCTTGGCAAGCTTTATCCTGGAATTGAGTGAATTGATTTGGTACTACCTCCTTGGCGATCATTGTCTTGGATATGGGATTGTATTCCACTCGAGAATTGATGGATAAATGATATAACTAGATTAGACACTCACCATAATACATCTTTAATAATTGGATTAGGCGTGGCTTGAACTTGGTTGGATTGCTTAGAATATCAATAATCCTCTCTATTATGCTATAAAGTATGATTGTTGATATTTTGAAATGGTTGTGAAATTTATTAGCATGTTTTCAGTGCCTTTGCTAGGAATTTTTTATTTAACTAGTATTGTGAATTGTAATGCAGACTTGTGTCATGAAATTAAGGTTTTGCATGTGATCGTATATTTTGTTTGAAGTCCCTTATTCATATGTTAATTGCAATGTAGGTATGCTACCTCTCCAGAGATGTTGTGATTTACTCAGTACAATGAAGTCGTACTGATACTATCACTTTTCAAAGGAGTATGTTTGTGGCATGTAGTGGTTGAAAGATTTTGAGGAGCATCATCCAGACGACTAGTTAGAATAAGGGAGTGAGGGAAGCATGTCCCTATTCCCCTTTTCTTGTAATATTTGATGGATTGGATTAGTGTAAAGGCAAACCATTGTCGCACCTTCGTGTGCCCCCTTTAACTATTTTCTAAAAATTATATGTCACTTAATTATCTAAATGGTCTTATTGTATGGATAATCTCTCATTTGCAAAACCCTTGTTTATGTATTGTATTTCTCTGACTCTTATTTGATCTGACTTGTTTTGAGCCTTAGCACTTGACATAAGGAAGGCGAAGAGACCGGACTTATGTTGAGTGTAGCGCTAACACCCACTATTTTATAATTATCGCTTCCGCAAAATGAAATTTTCAATTCATGATTTTGGGGGGTATTACAATAATTCACGTTGCCCATGTAGCATGAGCCAAACAAATGGAAAAAAAGGGAAGGAGAAAGAAAGGAAGATGAGGCTCGGGTAAAAGGGTTGAGGGTGGTGATGAAGGGGTGTTGGTGGTAGTTATTAGGTGTAGAGGTAAGGTAGGAGGTGGGTGGTGATTGGGGGTCGAGTTGTAGTGGCTCAGAGGCAACAGAGGTTATAGGAGAAAGGTGCAGAGAAGGGAGGGAGAAGAGGAAAAAAGGAAAAGAAGAAGAGAAGGGGAGAGAAGCGGCAGGTGGCTTGGGTAAAGTGTTGTAGGGGGATGTTGGGGTGGTGTCAGGAAGCTGAGGGAAGATTGCGGCGGCGACAAAAGGGGGAGAAAAGGTAGCAAAGGGTAGCTAGTGCATAGGGAGTTGAAGGAAATGAGAGAAAAGGGAGGGGATAGGTTGTAGGGTGGTTGGTTTTGGCTGCTCAGGGCGGTGCAAAGAGGAGGTAGGGTTTAGGAGTGGTTGGTGTGGTGGCTGGTTTGATGGTGGAGACTGTAACACCCCCAAATTTACTACTGAAAATTTTTTTTAAGACAAAGGTTTTAGCGGAAGCGAAAGAATTAAAACCATAAACTTGGGGGTATTATCGCCACACTTAGTACCAGACCGGTTCACTCCTACCGTTCTGATACTAAGTGCTAAGGTTAAACTAAACAATCGTTACGTAAGAGTCATCAAAACATAGGTCCATAGTTAACATAGACCATTCACGAAAACCACGAGTCAACAACAGTTAAAATATCATTAAGATTGCAACTTAAGAGTACGGTTTCAAAACAAGAGGCGTAGTACAAAGGATAGCTAAATAAAACAGATCCCAATGGACCAATATCCGGATCGCCTACTCACTCAAGTCAAGCCTTCCACCCCGAGTTAGTAACCGATCAAACCTGCATAGGAGGTCTGCTCCCCACCATTGGTGGATCATCACAAGACCTAGTCAATCAAGGTAGTATCAGTACGGGTCCAATACTGAGTAAGGGCGCAGGTGCGCTAAGGCCAAGCATACAATCATACCACATAGCCACATAGCACAATCACATAAGTAACATGCGATAACACACAAGATAAGGCCTGAGTACTTTCCGGTGACTTATTCTTTATCCTCGTTAATAATATGTCCATTTCACACATATTCTTTAATAATCCATGTAAGTGCGGGAGCCCCACTATTATAACCGGTGGACCGGAAATCAACACTCAGGGTAAAACACCTCTGACCACTATTATAGCTGGTGGACCGGAATCAACACCCAGGGCGGAACGCCTCTGGCCACTATTCCAACCGGTGGACCGGACTGGCCCTGACTTACATGGTGTTTCGCTGTAAGTACTTAGTATTTTCCCATGGATTACTTCATTCATATTCATTCAAAGCATTCTTCATTACTCCATGTGAGCGCGGGAGCCCCACTATTATAGCCTATGGACCGGAAATAAACACACAGGGCAGAACGCCTCTGACCACTATTATAGCCGAAGGACCGGAATCAACACCTAGGGCAGAACGCCTCTGACCACTATTCTAACCGGTGGACCAGACTGGCCCCGACTCACATGGTGTTTCACTGTAGGTACTTAGTATCTTTCCTGTGGATTAACTTATTTGTTTGGGTCTGTCGAGCCCGAATCCCCCACTATTATAGCCGGTGGACCGGAATAAACACTCAGGGCAGAACGCCTCTGACCACTATTATAGCCGGTGGACCGAAAATAAACACCTAGGGAAGAACGCCTCTAGCCACTATTCTAACCAGTGGACTGGGCTGGGTCTGGCTCAACAGTCTTTCGCTTTACGTAATTAATGTCTTATCTGTGTCTTATTGAATCACATCACACCCTTGACATGCATAAATCATTCTCTTTATACTGTACTCATCACAACTAATAAAATCCCACATTCATAACTACCCTTTAATCAATAAATACACATGATAACACCCATCAACTCTAAGCAGCCATAACCAACCCTAATTGTCCACACCAAACCGTGGTTAACCACTCTTAACCCTATTTTACCATAACAACCATACTTATCCATCCCAACCCTTAATTATCCTCGACAAATCACAATTAGCTTCTCCAACCCTACTTAATCACAACGACCCAGAGTTAGTCACTCCGAACTCTAATTCTGTCTCCTCCATACCCTTATAATACTCCACATACTATTCTCCGTCCAAAATAGTTAAACACTCAATCATACTTGCATTACCTTCCTTACATCCCAAATCAACCTTTTCATACATAAATTTTTCTCCCACGCAAACGTTACACATCCCATGCAACCTCTCGAACTTTTCATACAAACCCTAAATCCCATACAATCATTAACTCCCCTGCAAAACCCTAACTCCACCATGCAAACCCTAATACCACCATACAAACATTAATACCACCATACAAACCATAACACCACCATGCAAACCCTAATACCACCATAAGCCATTAATACCACCATGAAATCACTAATACCGCCATAGAACATTAATACCGCCATACAAACCATAACACCACCATGCAAACCCTAATACCACCATACGCCATTAATACCACCATGAGATCACTAATACCACCATACAAACATTAATACCACCAAACCATAACACCACCATGCAAACCCTAATACCACCATACGCCATTAATACCACCATGAGATCACTAATACCACCATACAAACATTAATACCACCAAACCATAACACCACCATGCAAACTTCAAGACTCCCATGCATGGTTCCCAACTCTCATTTATTTCGGACATTCCTCCCACTTAAATATTCTCTCATAGATCATGAGGTACTTAGGTCAACCTCATATCCCCCTTAGTGGTCTCACTTCCCATTTATTTCCGGTCATCCTTATATTCCCCACTCATATTACCATTTATCCTAACATGCATGTCCTAGAGGGCCATAACATAATACATCATAAACATCATACATATACATGTCATGCTCATATCATGGAAGCACATACAACATACCTCAATCTCCAAGCTGCGCTACACATAAGACAAGTTATACACAAATCACATAATACATGGCATAGCATGGCATACACAACATTCAACACATCCATGTCACACATAACACAAGGCCATTAGCTTCGTCCTTACCTAGGTAGGCACCGGGCTTGGAGCACGCTCCTCTAGCTCCTTAGGGCTCAGATCAGGGTCACCTATGAAAAGGGGAAAAAGGCTAAGTATTAATTTCCCTTATAAATACTATCAACCCTTATTCTAGTTTAAGGTTAGGGTTTTTATTACTAAAAGGGTATTATACAAAAACTAGGGTTTTTACCTTAGAATTAGTATACTAAATATTAGTAGTCAAAATATATTTATTTTTTTGATACTTATTGTTACACTTATTTTATTAAACCCATTAGCCCTATTCTTATAATAGTAATGTTCATGCTAACTATAGAAAAATAGTGATAATAATAATAATAAAACTAATAATAGCGACACTAATGTTTATAGTGATAGAAACCCTAGAGTTTTTAATACTAAGTCTAATAATAGTGTTATATTTGAAATGATAATATTATAAGGTCACAATATTACAAGTAAACTATTCCTAAGGGTGATAATGATAATAGTTGTATATTCTTGAATAATAAAAGGGTTCAAATGCTTTTGATTATAATAATAAGGTAGTGATAATAGTAATAATAGTAATAGCTAATAATAGTGTCCTAGTAATGAGGTTAGGGTTAATGTTAAATGGTATGGTAATAAGGTTCAAGTACTCTTCTTAGTTAACCACCACATGATATTTACTAGCTTGAGTTAAGTAACATGGATAAGAACAAAAGTAGTATTATTATTAACAATAGTGATAAATGTGTTAAGTATAAGTATAATAATAATAATAATAATAATAATAATAATAATAATAATAATAATAGTAGTAGTAGTAGTAGTAGTAGTAATAATAATAATAATAATAATAATAATAATAATAATAATAATAATACAACCAAGTAAGGGTAAGCAATAATAATAATAACCATAGTGAGGATGATAGAAATTATAATGATAAAATGTTAATACTAATAACAATAAGACCAAAGTTAAGTATAATACAGTTAGGGTTTAAAAGGGATGTTAGTATTAGTAAGAAAATAAGAACATTAATAATAGAGACAATAATAATGGTAATAATGATAATAATTATAATAATAATAATAATAACAATAATAATAATAATAAAAGTAATAATGATGATAATAATAATAATAATAATAAGTATATTAGTATTAATATTAGTAGAAAATAGTAGCAGTTATATAAAAGGGATATTAGGGTTTGGATGAGTGGAGAACCACCTAGGGTCGGTGGTGGTCCGGCGGCAGCGCGTGGCGGCGACGGTGGCGGCGGTGGAGGAGGAGAAGAGGGGGAAAGATGGAGGTGGTGGTTAGATGGGAGGGGAAAAGGAGGAGTTTGAGATGGGGAAAGAAACAGCAGGTGAAGGGGAGTTGAGTGAGGGTGGTGGCGTGGCAAGGGGTGGCGGCGCGCAGTGGTTGGCGCGGCAGCCGAGGGTGGTGGAAGATGAGGGAGGAGGGAGGAGAGGGAGGTAGGGGGAGTTGAAGGTAGGGGAAGGTAGAGGAAGCTTCCCTGGGTGTTTTGGAGGGTGGAGGAGGTGCTGGTGGCGGCTGGGTTGGCGGTGGAAGGCGGCGTAAGGGCGGCGAAGGCTGGGGGTGGTGGTTTTCGGGATAGGAACTTTGCATGGCTAGGGCGGCACGTGTAGGGCAAGGCGGAGGGTGGCAGTGGCTTGGTTTTGTCGAGGGAGTTGCAGGGATGATAACGGTGGGCATAGGTGGCGGCGGCGGTCTCCAGTGACGGCGAAAAAGCTCGTCTTTTTTAGGCGGCGGAGAGGTAGGGTTTCAGGGCAAAAATCGAAAAGGGAGCTGATCGGGGCTGCCAATGGGGGTATTTATAGGCAATTGGAAGGGGAAAACGAAAAGGGGAGAAGGAGGCGTGCGGAGCAGGTGTGCAGGTGGCTGGCTGGTGGCAGGCGGTGTAGGTCCTGCCATGGCAGGCTGGGTCGGGGAAGGGGAGAGGAAAAGGGAAAGAGGTGGGCACGTGGGAAGGGGAGAGAGGGACTTGGTCGGGGTCAAAAATAGAAAGACAATGACGGGGAGAGGGCAGAGAGGGGAGGCCGGACGGCGTGCTGCTGTCGGCGGCAGGGCTGCAGGGTTTGGCAGTTGCAGATCGGGGTTTGGGAGGGAGGAAGACGACGATTGGACCAGTTGGTCCAGGTGGAGGGAGAAAAGAAAGAAGAGGGCGGTTCGGCCGACTGGGGGCAACGGGCGACGAAGGAGTTGACGGGCCTGGCATGCGAGACGGGGGAGGGAGGAAGGAGAGTTTGGGCCGCGAGTTGGCCCAAACCGGGAGAAGAAAAAGAAGAAAAAAAATAAAGGAGGAAGAAAGAAAAAGAAAAGAAAGGAGAAAAAGGAAAATGGAAAATGATAAAGTAAGTTGGGTTGTGGGTATTTGGTCTTTATTTATTTATATAATTAATTTAGATATTTAATTTTAATAATAATTATTTTAATTATAATAATTAAATCCATTTTTAAATTAGTTAGACTATTTTGGATAAATTGCCCTTAACTTCCATTTTAATTAGTAAAATGTCCAAATTTTTCTAAATAATTTATTTATTATTTTCTCCTTATTTTCCTCAATTAATTTTCTCTTTATTTAATGAAGTAATATATTTTCTTAATTTTCTCTTATAAATCATCATTTTTCCATAATTCCCTAATTAGGATTTTTGGGGTATTTCAGAGATGCTAGAGATGGGCGTCGAAGGAAAAATGGGGGAGAAAAGAGAAGGGAGAATTGGGCAGGGAGATAGTGAGCTCGAGGGAGAGAATGGCGAGAGAAGAAGAAGAGAAGGAGAAGAAAAGGAAGAGGGGAGAGGGGGAGGCATGTTGCATGCAAGTAGGTGTGTAGGAGGGGGTGCAATCGGCATGGCGGGTATGAGGTAGGCGTGCGACAGGGATGGGCAAAAATGGAAGGGGAAAGGCACGCGGGGGAGGGAAGGTTAGGGTTGTAGGGTAGAAAATGGTAAGGGAAAAGGACGGTGGGGGAGGAGGGTGGAGGTACAAGCTGGTAGTTATAGGGTGCAAGAGGAAGAATACGTAGGCATGTGAGGAGGAGGGAGGGGTTGTTTGGCTCAAGCGTGTAGGTGGGGAGAAGGGAGAAGAAAGGAATAAGGGTCGAGCAAGGAAGGGGGAGAAGGAGAAGGAAGTGGGTCGACCCATGCGGGAGAGGAGAAAAAAGGAAGGGTGGAAGATGGGATGGCCCAAAGGGGGAGAGGAGGGAAAGAAAGAAAGGAAAGGAGAAAGGGCTTGGGCTAGCCTGGGCAGTAGAAGAAAATAAGGAGGAAGGAAAAGGGATGGCCCGGCGAGAGAAGGAAGAAAAGAAAATAAGAAGGGTTGGGCTGGCCCAGGAAAGAAAGAAGAAAAGAAAATAAAGAAGAAGGAAAAAAAGAAAAGGAAGAAAAAAGGAAAAAGGAAAAGGAAAGGGAAAAGGAGAAAAAGAAAAAGAAAATTATTTTTAGAGTTAGAATTAGAAATTAGGCTAATGGAAAAAATATTAAATTAATTTATACAAAAATTAAAGTATTAATTTATGAAAATAAATTTGTAAAATTATGTGTTTAGGAATTTATTTAAATAAAAAGACTTAGTTAAAATGAAAAAAAATAATTATATTAATTTATTAAATAATTCTATCTATTTTTATAAATCAAAGGTCCATAAAATAATTAATTTAATAATTTAAGATTAAATTATTCCAAATAAAGGGTTAAATACTAAATTTTAGATTTTAAAAAATTTGGGGTGTTACAATTAATATGGAATTGGATGAATAAATTAATAATTTTAAATATGGTAATTTGATTATTATGTTGAGTAGCAAGATTTGGGATTTTCAGTTGTGGTGGTTTCCTTTATGGGATCATTTTTACCCTTGTGGGTTGTTTTAAATAAATTTAATTATAATTTTGAGTTGCTAATAATATAAGGGTGGCTATGTGTAAATTTAGTGAATTTTGAAGACTTGTAAAATTTTGTGGGTTATGTGGGCATTTCGTCCTTAGGAATAAAATTATCTCTTTGTGACTTTTTGTGGAAAACAATTATGTTGTTGCATTCCTTGAGGTCCTTATGATAAATTTGATATGTAATATGTTAGGAGTTGGGTGAGTATGGCCTAAGTTATTAAAATAATAAATTTAGAGATTTTTAGGTGAACTAAGGGCATTTTAGGTTAAATTTGAAATTTTTGTGTGGTATAATTAATATATGGGTAAAAATATGATAATTTTTTATTTTTGAAGTTTCTTCAAAAAGTATGAATAGCATAAGGTATGATTTTATGAGAAATGACTTAAATTGGGAATAATAAACAAAAGAATATCATCGGTATTTCATATGTAAAATATTGGAGTTCTGGTATAATTTTTCAAAATATGGTATTTTTTATTAACATGATTGGTTGATGTGTTAAATTTGGCGAAGTAGGAAGCTATATGGGTGAAATTATGAGTTAGTTGTGAATTAGGGTTCCATTAAGGGCGTTATGGTATTTTTCCTTATATAATATCACTTTGTTCTTATTGGTTTACCTTATGTATTATTTTTCTTCATGTGGCTATGACATATTTAATTCTAATAACCTTGGTAAATTTCTAAGTATTTTAAATAAATACAATTATTAGAATAAATTCATGATAACCGAAGATCTTTGTAATAAGTTGATAAGTAGCTAATCCCATAACAAGTCAATGATAATAAAACTGAAAGCACAATGACTTTATCTAACTAAAGTAATGCATTCTTTTTGTGTGTGTGCTAAATGTTGAATAAGGTACTAATAAGACATTAGTACTTACAATGGAAGAGCACTTGAATCATGACCAAGTATTTGAATTATTGAAGTAATTATCTAATTCTATTGGAACTAGAAGACCCTAATCTACTTTATATTAGTCCAATATACTGACCTATAAAGGGTCCACATACTTAAATATTAGAAGTTTACTAGTGATTTAGGTGTGTTTCACCCTAAAGGTAAGGGTATTAATGAGAATGACTGCCTTTCTTCCATATACAAGAAAAATGGGAGAGTATTGTTACTAACAATTCCTTGAACTTAATGTGCTAATGAAATAGGTTCATGTGATCACATATATAGTACCGAATATTTAATATGATTGCATTATAGGTAATCTTCTATCATGAGCAGTGTGTGTGTATAGCTTCCTCTAATTGTGATACTATGTTCTCTACATGCCTTACCCTAGTGATATGTATTCGTTATCTTATTCAATAAGTATTAATCATCATTTTTATGAGTGTTGTTTATTTCACAAGTAGACAATCTAATTGTTGACATGTAGACATTTGATAACAGTTTTGAATACTTTGTTGAGTTCAATGCACTTCTTGGGAAGGAGTGACTATATATGTTGGGTTGGACATAGAGTTTTAGTTATCTGATAGCTAGAGTTTTGTCTAAATACGTCATGAACTCTTAGATCCATGATTTTCTTTTTTTATACTTTAAATTGTATTATGCTCTAAGTTTTTCTCCTTTTTTTTTATCTATATTTATGAAATTTCTTTTATTCTCTTGTTAAATTGTTTAAAGTTGTTAATGTTTTTACCTTGTACTCGGTACGAGAATAATACGGAAACTGAAATTGTATTAAGTATGGTGGTAATACCCAACTCTTTTATGTTTAAGTTCTACAAAGATAAATTTTTAGTAGTAAATTTTAGGGTGTTTTATTACATATCTTTCACTATTTATTTATTAAAAATTGCTATGAAATTTCAATACTATTCTCATAAACTTTTCATCATCATTGTATTTTTTTTTTAACATTAATGTACATATATTTCACTATAATTGTACATATCTTTCATCATGCATGTTTTACTCTATTATTCTGCTATGAAATGTAGGTAGTAATTATAAATTATATACTATGAAATGTAGGTAGTAATAATATAATATAGAGTGAGACCCATCAATTTCATGTGCCCGACAATAGATTGATAAGGAAAAAAATTTAATGTTTCCATGTTTGGTTAATGGTGTTTTGAAGAGCTTCTATCTCTTAATTAGTGTTTTGGAGGTAGATTAAATTGAGTGTTAGACAGAGACTTTTTTAGATTATTATGACCAGAAGGATAGAAACATTTGCAACAAAAACATGACGGGGCAGGGCATTCCATAGAATAGCTTGTTTGGTATTGTTAGTGGATCTAGAAAAGGAGGTGCAAGCTAATCTTTGAAGGGAAAAGTATGACTTGCCATTCCTTGCTTTTATTGTGAAACAAGCAGGGAGATGTCCAAGGTCTAAGAGCATTTCAACATTCATTTTGGGAGAAGATCAATCCTTAGGACAATTGATTAGTAGGTACTTCATTTAAGCGGGGCAAACTGAACGCTGATGGACATGTTGAACAGAACTTAGGCATAATAGGCGTTGGTGGCCTCATTCGCATCGAGCATAGGTTGCGGTTGCACAGGTTCATTTCATGTATTGGTGTGATCCTTGTAATCTCAGATGAACAACAAGCTCTATGGACTTTAAGAGAGTCCTAGTCGAGTAGGATTCAAAGGTTGTAGTATTGTTGATTTTGCGAGACGGTGTGGACAACGGCCCAGACTCTGCCATCAAAATAGAGTTTTGACGATTGCTCAATCCAAGACATGAGCTTCAACTCTAACATGTATTATGGGAAACAGACAATTGTGCGGATCTTTTAGCTAAATAAGCTTTGAATAATCATATTGGCATGCATAGATTAGATACTTCACCTATGGGTGTGTTGTGTGCACACGTAATGCCACGTATTTTTTTAATTCCAATTCCATTAAGTTTAAAGATTTTATTAAACAAATTTGATAAATGCTTCTAATTAATTTTATGATTTTATTAATGGTTTCAAATTCATTTCAAAATTTAGTTGATCAATGTCGTTTTAAATTATTCTAGATAAATTTCTTTATGCTTATAATTTTTATTATATTTATATGATTTCGATATTCTTTCAAAATATATTAGTGTTCTGTTGTGTTTCTTTTAATATTTTTTTTATTATTATAACATCATTGTGTGATTATGGTTTTATTTTATAGTCATATTTTATGAACAAAATAAATTGTTTAAATTATAAAATCTCCTTGAAAGTAGTAAAATCTTTTTGATGATTTATATCTGTAGTACATCTTTACTTCGTTGAATTTATTAGTTTTTAGAAGTCAATAAGATTTTCAAAAAAAATAATTAAGGGTTTGTGTAACTTATTTATGACTTTCTTTCTTAAATTAATTTTCTTCCACTTTTCCTTCTGGTTTACAAAGAACCTATTACAAAAAAAATAATTAATCACATTCTTATTAGAATTTGATTTAAATATTTTTCTAGACAGTTTTGCAAATTATTTATGAGGTTGTAGTATATATTTTTGTAAATAATGCGAATTATTGTAATCGTTGGCATTTTTATTGAAAAGCTTTTTCAAAATCCTTTAAATAGCTTTTATTTTAATTTTATATCTTTGGGTCCTTACAAAAAAATTTCCTTTAAATGAATCTTAGATAAAACCATGCATTAATATATTTCGGATATTTTATATCCACTATTGTGTATTTGTAGTATAAATTTTTTTTTTAAAAAAAAAACACTACTGACCCTCCCTTTTTCTTTCTTCTTCTCTCTCCTCCGTCCTTCTCATCACTCACACCTGACCCATTCTTAGCCTCCTCTTCTCTGTCTTCATTGACCTGCTCCGAGCTCGATCACAACCACTCTCGCCTCATTGCTAACCAGCAACCCCCAAGCTACCCTGAACCACCACCAAGGACGAGTAGCACCACAATGGTGCAAGCAATAATTGACGAGGATTATTAGTGAAGCAGATGAGCGGCGGGGATGCACACTTAGAGCTGCACATACAACCATCAGTGAGCCACGACTACCTCCCTTCATCATCCTCCCTTTCTCATCATCAACACCGACCATGGAAGAGCTACAACAAGTCGTCGAGGCCCCAACAATGGTGTGTTCAACAATAACGAGCAGTAGTTAAATGTCACTAGTCAGGACACATCTAGAGTTGCCCGAGCGCTGGCGAGTGGCGCCTGACTTTTGATGACCTCAATTGACCCACACCAATGCCATTTTAGCAAAAAAAAATGGTATAAATTTTCCGAAACCTTAACTTTGATTTTGACTGATTTGGGATAAATTAGACTCAATTAAGTCAGATTGCTTGTTGGATTATATATATATATATATAAGTTCTGTGATTAATTGTATTGTATGTTGTTTATTGGTGAAATTTAAATTTTTAACCCGAATCTATCCAATTAAGCTATTTTTAATAAATTGACTATATAATATCTTTTAAAATGTATATAATTTTATGTTGGTAGCTTCAAGTTGATAAAATTGATGAAATTTATTGAATTAGGATGCTTAGGCTCAAACCCTAATCAAGAAACCATGTCTTTGAATTGGATTTGCTCTTTGAGTTTTGTCTACCAATTGGATTTACAAAATATTTTGGAATATGATTAATTATATTTTTGATTCATTAATTTCATAAAATTTATGTGAACCAACTGAATTAGGATTTTTAGGTCATAACTATAATTTTATTAAATTTGGACATGTCTTAATGAATTTTAATTAAATGAATTATATAATATGTTCTAGAATATGTTTAATTTTATATTTGGGTCATTAATTTGAATATTTGAGAAAAAATTATCCAGATACGTATTCCAATCCTAAACCCTAATTTTAAAAAAAAGTTATTTTAAATTGGATAGTTCTAAGATTATTTTTGTTGAAATTGATTATCTAGATTCATATAAAATTAGTTTAATTATATTTTTAAATTATCAATTTTAGGTAATTGAAGTGAATTGGTTGATTTGTTGTTTGGGTGTAGAAACCCTAATTTTGAAGCTAGTTTAATGAAATTATTTATTTATGCTTCTTTAACCTAGTTAATTACTAGCTTTGATTTAATATCATTCCAATTGTGTTTTCATCTTATTGATTTTGGTCTATTCTCTAAAATTAGTTGCTTATCATTTTGGTTATAAAACTTAAATCTTGTTTGGAACTACTTATTAAAAGTAGCTCCAAATAGGGGATTAATCAGTAAGTCATTTTCAATAAAACTAACTTATCATCTATAGTTTTTACCATAGTTTTCTAAATCAATTTTAAATGCCCTAAGTGATTTTTTTATGAACTTAATTTGGCCTAGACTCAATTTCAGGTATTAATGGAAGTACACTCTCAAGTTGTATGTTTTAGATATATTTTTAAAGAATGTTTCTTTGTGCTTTTCTTTGTTGATTAAATTTTAATACTTGACTTATTAGTCGATAAGGTAGTTTTATAGCCTAGTCCTATGATTTTCATCGGTGATCGAGGAAAGCATTCTTGTGGATTGTTGAGCTAGTGATATCCCTCTCTTTCTTATTTTACTTAGCTAGCTTTGGACCTAGGTAAGTCTCTACTTACCTTAGCATATGGTGGAGTCATAAAATATATGTCTTCTTGAAGTTGAAGGTGAAGTAGAATTTATTTGATGTATGTATGTCAAGCATACACCATGTCTTGTATGGTACTTCTATGTACTTATGATCTTATAACTTTCAATATGAACATATATTAGCATGCCTTTTGATTATTTGTATGTGTTTGAGTATGTGAAAGGTTGAGCATAGTTAATGTTTAACATCTTCAACTCATTTCTAAAATGTTTAGTAATTCTAGAATATATTTTAATGCATTTTATTTATAATTGGCTTTGGAAAATTATACAATTGGTTAAGTATGGATTGAAATAGTTTGATGCCTTAGGTTAGGCTTTTATACCATGAATTTGTTCAGCTTTAATGCTACTTGGAATTGCTCGGCTTCAATGCCACTTGGAATTGATTGGCTTCAATGCCACTTTGTATTGATCATCTTGAATAAACCTTGCAATATTTGGCTTTAATGCCTCATAGTTTAAGCCTTGATACCTTGTAAATCAAGTGCGTGGATAACATTGGAATGTAATAATGGAATTATAGTATGTTGACGGGAGTTATTTAAGCCTTATTATATGAGCTTGGTTTATGTTTTTTTTAATCCTTAAATAAACGATTAATCACTTAAAGTAAAAGATCTTTAATCCTTGCAATTAGATTTTGCATTCACTTGGTATCATTTTGATGTTTTCATGTTATGTGATCTCGGGTGTCTTTTGAGGTCTGGAGAGGTCATCTTATACTCTATAGGTGTATCAATATCTTTTAGCTCTAAAGAAGTAGGTCTCTAATCATGCTTAAGTGATGGATGTCCTATTTATTGGTGGTCTAGTTACATTTTTGGGTGGATCAACTAGGGCTAGTAGCATTCGCATACTAGGTTAGTTGTTATGGTTTCTTTAAGCCTTTGTTCTCAAGTTAATATAATAAATTGTTTTGATCATGATAATGGACTGCAATAATCAATGGCTCTCATTCCCTTCATGAGCTTTATATCTCATTATCATACAAATGGAACTTAGTTTTCTTCCTTACAATTGTGCTACCATATGATGAATGCTCCTATTTTGCTATCATATAATTTACTATTTTAGTAGCATATAGATCATATGTGTAGAATGCTATCTTCTTAGGATAGTTTTGTTGCTTAGTATAATTTTGAATTTTGTTTTATACTTTTACCCCTATGTGTTTCCATGTCCATTCATGTGTTTATAAGAATGAGTCCATAAGTTTATGTTTTATCATATGTTATCACATGTATCACATAACCTCCTATATAATTACATGTACCCACCATGGATATTTATTACTATGATATTTCATATGGGCATTCCTTACCCACATTATCGCATGTGTGCGTTGCTCTTATCATTGCATGTATGATGTTCCTTGATACCTTATGGATAAATGATGAATGCTATTCCATTTATTCATGATATCATATGAGTGTAATGGTGTGTCTTGCAAGTACACTTGCGCATAGGTATCGTAAGTTAAGGATTAGCATGACTTTATGTGCAACATGTGCCCTCCATGAGTTAGGTAGTTTTTATTTACTCAGTACAAGACACCTATTGATACTACCTTGATTGAATGGGTACTAATAAAATCCACTAATAATAAGAAGCATACCTCTCGTGTAGGCTTGAGATCGAATGTTGCATTGTTGGGTTGATGATATAGGCTTTGAGAGAGTTAGGTCATCCGAAGTTCTAGTCCTTCAAGGATTTCTATTTATTTTTATATATCTATTTTGGAAATTTTTGAACTTTGTATTGAAACTTTAATGGTGTTGTAACCAGTTTTTAGTTCTCCATTACTTTGCTAAATTGTTAAAATTCAAGGTTATTTCATAAGTATTTCGTTGATTTTATCGGAAAATGATTTTGGTTCAATGAAACTGTCATTTGCTTTCTATCTGCCATTGGATAGCTCTTTGTGAGAGATTATTTTCTCGATATAGATGATGTTTAAGTTTTAGTTGGATAGTTTTTAACCTTGAATCTAGCATGATATAGATAACAGACATTTGTCTTATGTTAGGTGTAGAGATAACATTTACCGTTTTCTATTTTGGCTTCCTTGTTCTTATTTAAAATGAACAATTTTCAAATGTAAAAAATGGGGATGTTACACACTTGATGGGGATCAATTTCTCACAACCATGAAAATATAAATGGATGATATCCTTTCCTTTTCTAACACAAAAAGGATTTTGTTAGAATAGTAATGTTTGGGAAAAGTTCTATTGAGAAAAATCTAAAATATGAATGTTTTGGAATATCTTATTTAGAATTAATTTTTTTACACTTCATTTACCTTCATTATGCTAAGAGTTATCACTTAATACATCTATACAAAAAAATTCCATCAGTCAATCAACTAATGTAATCATTTATCAACTAATTACTCCATTTGTTTATGAAAGCAAGTCATTTTAGCTCAAAATTTTTTGTATTAACATAACAATTTTTTTTTATAAAATTTAATACTTACTTTTCATTTTTACCCCTACTTTTTATTCTTATTTTTCTATGCATTAATTGTCATAATATTTTCCAATGAAAGATATAATTATCATATTATTAATATATTGATTACCTCATAAAATAATATATAAATTTCTAAAAGGACTTTCTTTCTTCATCTCCTAATTGGTAAACATAATTTTAAAATTTTGTAAACATTTAAGTTTATTTTCCAATATGAATCATTAAACTATACTTGAAAAGAGCTAAAATCATTGAAAATTATTCCTGAGAAGTAAGAGCTAAAATCATTAAATTCAAACCACAAATTAAATAGTGTATTGATCATTATCTTTTTAAGTAAATCATTTAAAAAATAAATTACTCTCTTTATTCACAAATAAGTGTTATTTTTTTTTACTATATAAACTTTGAATAGTTTTCTTACTTTACCTTTTAAGCTTAATTATTGCATGGCTTATATTGAGTATTATTATCATTATTGATGATGCTTTTGGATGATTTGTGGTCACCCTTTTTGATAGAAATAAAAAAAAGTACACTACCACTTCTTTTATGAATGATATTATGCATGAAAATCTATTTTGGAAAATATTCGCTTTTATTTTAGTTTAAGAAATTTAAATTAGATATAAGTTGTTAGTTAACCAATGTCATTAAAGAAAACAAAAATTGATGATTATAGTAATTTTTTAACCAACAATTTTTAACATGAAGATATTTTCTCCCCAACTAAAATGAAAGGATAAATTCAAATATAAGAATGACATTTTTATTTTCTAAATTAAAAAAACATAAATTATAAATAGAAGATAAATAATTATTAGAAAATATAAATTATCAAAACAAATATTGTTACGATATAGTTATTAATGTGAAAACCCGTGCAATGCATAGTGTATATTTGAACCATTTATCAAAATAACCCAATTAAGTTTGACAAACATCAAAATATCTTTAACTTGGAGAAGTAACCAAAATAGCCCAAAGTTTTGAACGATGTTTGTTTTGCTAGAAATACGCTTGATCATCAGGTGTATTTCATTAAAACCAAATGTCCATTCTAGTGGCTTTAAGTGATAGAGCATGCAGGATGAATCCCAATTTCAAAAACCATGCCTGATTATTGTGTGTGTTTTCTTAAAATTAACTTATTTTACTACATGTCCAATGATCGAGCATGTTTCTTTTAGTCCTTACCCCTCCCCCACACAACCCTACATTTCTCAATTTTTTATTCCTTCTTCTTCAGCCAAACCTCTTTCATCTCCATTTCTCTTCTTCTATGTAATTCATTTCTCTCATTTTCAATTTGTATATTCTTTCTTGCAATTAAATCCTTGTTTGGCCTTTATTGTTTTCTATTTTGTAACAATTTCAATTATTTCACAATTTGTATCTCAAATATCAGGTGTGATTTTATTTTTATCTTTTTTTTTATAATAATTATAATGTGTTAGATTTTGTTAGACTGTATATATATATATTGTTAGATCATAATATGTGATTATGTTGTTAGATATGTTATAATAAATAGATTATTTGTTGGTTGACATGCTATAATATATTGATATATATATATATATATATATATATATATATATATATTCTTAATATTGTATATTATATATAATTGTGTTTAGTTTATATTTAATGTGTTAAAATTGTGCTTGAGTAAATTTAATTATTTTATGTTATAATTTATATTTATAACTAACATATAATGTTGGTGTTGAGTAAATATGAATGTTTACATTTGTAAAAAAAAATTGAATATTTTGTTGTTAGGATGTGAATGTTTTGGACATGACTAAGTAAAAATGTTGTTCGATATGACTGATAAGGGAAAAAGTTCTGATTAATATTTTGCATGTCTTCAGCAATTAGAGATGCATAAAATATACTAATAGATTATTTTTATGTTTTCAATTATAGGATGAGTAAAGTTTCACCGATTTTATTTTGAATGGTAAACAAAAGTATGAGTTTGGATAACTTACATTTGAAGGAAATACTGATAAAGTTATATTTATTTTATCATTTACTACGTTTAGTGAGTTCATGAATATGGTGCCTCTATAGAAAAGTTATATTGGGGATACATACTCATTCAAGATATTTAGGATATATTGGAATGAGATAATTGGAAAAAGTCTTCTCATTCTTATAGATAGTGATAAGTTATCAAAAATGCATACATACTCAACAAAGTTAGGGAGTTTTATACGAATATCTATGGAGATCAACTCTCAGGGGCTCCAACCTTTCCATTTGGCATTTGGTTATTTCAAGAGTTTTCTCATTGAGCAATTAAAATTTCAATACACAAATCCTTCATACAACTTGGGTGTTGATTGTACACTAAGTCAACATCAATATTCTACTGCACATATTTATGACATGACAGATATAAATGACTTAGGTGAAATGGGTGTTGGTGTGGAAGAAGAAGAAAATGTAGGTGCACCTATATACACACATAGTGTGTAGTGGAAGCTGAAGTTAGGGGAATGCTCAAAAATAAGAATGTAGATTAACTTTTTAATGAGACAACTATGATGATTGATTCAAGAATTGATTCTGATTACAAATAATACATGTTAGAAGAAGAGTTAGAACAACCTCCTATAGCATTTACATGACACGCTTCGCAAGTATAGCCATATGATTTATGCCGAGCATAATCAACAACCTATATAACAAACACACCATTATAGAATATGGGATATCAATATGATACTATTACTTCACAACCTCACTTACCCATTATTGGAATTTTGTAGCCGGTTGTTAACTAAATGAATTACATGCCTATCGAGTTGGTAACATATATGTAACCATAGCTAATTAACTTGTTTATAAAGCCAAAAAGGTTAAAAACAGTTAATGGAAGACAAATTATATATACGTTCAACAAACATACCTGTGTGTAGTTCTTCTGAAGTACATTGCATTTGATTTTCATGGCTAACTTTTTTTGCATCAATGCTTCAAACAGTCTACGAAGCGTCCAACTAGTTTTCAAAGGTTGAACATGATCCTTAATCCTTTTAGCAATGTTATAACTGGAGTGATGCATGTCTTCAAATTGAGCATCATCAACATTTACTCCAAACTCTATAAAAAATTCATTTCCATGATAGTCTTCACTAAATGAGTTTGTCATAGAAATTTTGGCCTCAAAATTTGTGACAACCTCGCATTGTCTTAAGTATACACAATGCTCTTCTTGTAAAAATTGATATTCAATTTGTAGTTCTTTGTATTTCAACTTCCAATTAGGAAATGCAAGGTAATGTTGAGGATATAATGAACTTAATGAAAAATATTAGTGTAAGGACTTATGTATGGAGAGAAACTGAGGTTTTAGAATGTACATAATTGTATCTAAATATATATAATATTTGAAATACCCCAAAACTCTAGGGAATTATGGAAAATAAGGATTTATTAGGGAAATAAAATAAGTTATTTTATTAAGATAAAAGGGAATTAATTAAGGTAAATCGATAAGAAAATAATAAATAATTTATATAGGAAAAATTGGGGCATTTTGCTAAGGAAAATGGAATATGGGAAAGAATTATTTAAAACACCCCAAATTAAATTAAAAAGGAATTTAATTATTATTATTATTATTATTTTGAATAATAAAAAAATCTTAAAATATCCTAAACACCCAACCAACCCATTATTTTCATTTTCCCCTTTTCGCCTTATTTTTCCTTTTTCTTTCTTTTCCCTCTTTCCAACTTTTTCCCCCTTCTCCCCCGGATTGGGCCAACTCGTACGGCCCAATCCCCCCTTCTTTCTCCTTGTCCCGCACAGCCCAGGCTCCTCCTTCCTTCCAGCCGACTGCCCATTTCCCCTTTTCTTTCTTTCTTTTTCTCCTGGGACCGCCCGGTTCAGGCCTGTCGTCTTCCTTATCCCTCCTACGCGACCTGCACCCCGACCCCACAACCCTTCTTCCTCTATGTACCACTGCATGTCATCCTTCCTTCCTTCCCTCTCTCCCCCATCGTTTTCTTTCCCATTTTGAACCCAACCAAGTATTCTCCCTCCTCATGCACACCTGCCCTTTCCTTTTCTTCTACCCTTGACCAAACACGCCCCCGCTATGGCAGACCTATGCCGGCTGCCACCGCTGGTCAGTGGTCTTGGCTCACCTACTCCCTTTTTTCCTTTTCCTCCTATGTCGTTTTCCCCTCCATTTGTCATATAAATACCCCATAGGCAGCCATAATCGAGCCTTTGATTCGCAGCCTAGAAAACCAGCCCCTTTGCACCACGGCCTAATTGGACGATCGCCTTGTCGCCGCCACCCAGCATCGCCGCCCGAGCCACCCACAGAACTTCCCCTACATCATCCTTTACCCAACTATACCTTCCTCTGCCCTTGATTTACCCTGTACGAACCACCCTGGCCGTGCAAAGTCCCCCTCCCGATCAGCCCCACATCGACCATAGCTACCCTTTACACCACCGTCTACCGCCGATTTCGCCATAACAACCACCCTCTTTACCCTCCAAAACAACCAGGGGAGCTTCCTCTACTTGCCCACACCTCCCTTTTTTCCTTCTACCCTCTCCTTCTCCCTTCTCCTCCCTCCACCACCTTCAGCCACCACTCCCACTATTGTGCGCCGCCCCCTTTGGCTACACCACCACCTTCATTCCAACCCTCTCAACCTGAGGCAACCACCACCACCTCAATCACCCCCTCACTCCCTCCCTTTTATCCTAGGCAACCAACTCTCCACCTATCTTCTCCCTCCACTGTTGCCGCCACAGGTGCCACCACTATCCCTAGGTGGTACTCTAACCTCCCCAACCCCTAAACCTTTTTATACAAGTGTTAGTAATTTTTAGTAGTATTAATAGTATTATCCTTATTATTATTATTATTATTATTATTATTATTATTGTTGTTGTTGTTGTTGCTGTTACTATTACTATTAGTATTATGTTATCATTATAATTATTTAACCTAAATTTAGAAATATTTCTAACTAATATTATTATTATTAATGGTCTACAACTTTAATATTACTATGAGTATTATTACTACTACTACTATTAATACTACCACTACTACTACTACTACTACTACTACTACTACTACTACTACTACTATTATTATTATTATTATTATTATTACCTTGTCATTATTGTTAATATTTCATATACCACTAGCCCTACTACCACTACTAGCATTATTATTATAAGTGTCATTATGGTCACTACTTTTATATTACTAATATCACTAGTCTTATTATTACTAGGGTTTGGGTTGATATTAGTATTATCACTACAACTACTATTATTATTATCATTAGCAATATTGAAGCTATTACCTTTAATAATATGAATATCGCTATAATTACTTTAACATAAACTGTTGTAGCTACTAAGACCTATTTTGATTAATAGTAGCATAATTAACTACTTTAAAGAATAATAACCTACTTTTATTTATAAAACAACTATTACTATTATTAGCCCTAATAGTAGGTTATGATAAGGGTAAGATAGGAATAGTGTTAATTTTGGTAAGAGGGAGACTAACCCATAGTATTTCCCTCTTATAAGTGAACTAAGTCAAAACTCTAAGGAGGCGTAGGAACGTGCTCCAAAACCGGTGTTGTATTAGGTAAGGATGTGGCTAAGAATAATTATGTGTGTATTATGTGTCTTGTGTGCCATGTGTTATGCCATGTTGTGTACTTATGATTATGATGACTAATTACTTGTAGCGCAACTTGGAGTTGAGGTATGCTTATGTGAATTCCTTATGGCATGTGTATAATGATTATATATGTTGTGCTTATGATGTAATATGATGTGACCCCTCTATAATATGCATGTTAGGATGTTTAATAATATGATATGGGGTGAAAGGATAAAAAGGGGCAAATGGGAAGTGAATTGACTAAGGGGACATGTGATTGACCTTATCATCTCATGATCTATGAGGGGCAAAATTAAAGGAGGTTATGATCAAAATGAACGAGTGATGTGAATCTTGAATGAGAAATTTATAGGGTTTGCATGGGATGGATGGAGTCTGCATGGTGACGATCTTTACGTGAGAAAAGTTGTTTTAAGGAATAAATAAGGTAAGGGGAGAGTTGTGGAGTAATTAGAGACTCGGAATGAAAAATAGTACATATGTTGGTATAAGGGTGTATAGGGGACTTGATTAGGGTTTTGGGAGGAAACCCTAATCTAGGGGAAAATGAAAAAGTAAAAATAATTGAGGAAGAGTGGAGTTTGGGATAAGAGTGGAAACTTATTATATGAGGGATGAGTATGGGAGCCATGGGAAGGAAGAGATGTTAGGTGAAAAATAGAGAGGTGACTTGTGGGGGGAAGAAAGGTGCTAGGGTTTGGAGTGGTCAACTAGGGTTTCTCGGTCACATGCATAATCGGTGAGTAAAG
Source organism: Tamarix chinensis (assembly GCA_030549775.1). Taxonomy (NCBI): domain Eukaryota; kingdom Viridiplantae; phylum Streptophyta; class Magnoliopsida; order Caryophyllales; family Tamaricaceae; genus Tamarix; species Tamarix chinensis. The sequence continues at coordinate 63,926,241 of CM060172.1, forward strand.
TGATATAATTTGGGTTGAATCTAAATGAGATGAGGTGTTGGGTGATAAAAGAAATAATGGTAGAGTAAGTAAGAGGAATTTGGGCCACATAGGTCCAATTAGGGTTTCAAGGAAAAACCCTAGAGAGTGGTAGTAAGTGGATTTGAATGTCATAAGGTGATGGGCCTTAACCCACACCCTTAGGAGTTGGATTTTCATTATGGGTAAGTGGAAGGAGGAATGGATATCGGGGGTGATAAGAGGCACAGAAGTCTCAAGATATGAGACGGACCCTCTTGGGAGGATAGAAGTAGAAGGTTGGTGACATGCATGTCAAAGGTGAAACATTTATTGAATAAGACACAAATAAGATACTAACCATTTAAAGAGGAAGATTGTTGAGTTGGGTCTACACCGGTCCACCAACGAATAATAGTAGCTAGGAGCATTTTTCCCTGCATGATTTTCGGTCTACCAGCTATAATAGTGGGGGATCCCATGCTTAAAAAACCGAACGTAATGATGATAAGACATGGGAAAGACACTAAGTAATTACACTGAAACACCATGTGAGTCGGGGCTAGACTGGTCCATCGGCAAGTAATAGTGGCCAAGAGCATTATGCCCTGGAGACTAATCCACCGACAATAATAGTGGATAGGAGTGTTCTATCATGTATGTATTTTGGTCTACCGGCTATAATAGTGGGGATTCCCACACTCTCATGGATTAATAAAGAGTATGTGTGAAAAGAGTATGTTGACCATCAATCTAAGGAATAAGTTATCTGGACTATAATCCGACCTTCATTATCTGTATTGTTGTATGTTGTCTATATGATCATGCTTATGTTATATGCCTTATATGTTCGACCTTAGCTTCATGTTTACCTTACTCAGTACATATCGTACTGACCACCCATTTCATGGGTGCTTCTCATTCCCACGAGTAGAGGACCCGCCTGAGTTTGTGCAAGTAGGAGATGATATATTCGATGCCTACGACACTTATAAGGCATCGGGCACGACTGAGAGTTGAGCCTAGACTTGGCTTGGGGATCAAGAGTGACCCGGCTGGATTCTGTCTTTCATTTCATTTTATCCTATATCGTTTTATTCTAGTTATGTTCTGGCATACAATGTTTTATGTCTTTGGAAAATTTGGTTACTTACTCCTTGGATTGTAACTCTTTTAACCGCACTCTGATTTCTATGTGATGAACGATTCAGTTCTTTTATGAATTATCGCTTTAAGTAATCACTTGTGTTTGATGATAAAACTTGTAACACCCCCAAAATTTACAAGTTTTTTTTTTTAAAAAAAGCGGAAGCATTTACAACAGAAATAATTTAAACTGTAAATTTTGGGAATGTTACCGCTACACTTAATACTAGACCGGTTCACTTCTACCGTTCTAGCATTAAGTGCTAAGGCTAAGAGAAACAAATGAAAACATTAATACATAATCCAAAATCATAATAATAGGAATCAAATACCACAAGTCCTTACACCATCCAAAATACGAGAATTAGTTTTCCAGAAGTAAGATAACAACAATAATAAAATTGTTCTCAAAGTACTGATCAAAAATAAAAGATAGGATAATCAAAATCTCTAAAGGAACGCCGGACACGTCACTATAGGGACAGGTCCCGCCCCATCATCACACGACCCCTCCTGATGTCCCATAGACATCAATGTCATCATAAAAGACATCTCCTACCTGCAAGTAATCAGATGGGCCTTCTACTCGTTGGAATGAGCAGCACCCATGAAACGGGTGATCAGTACGCTACATACTAAGTAAGGTAACCGAGCACTAAGGCCAACACATGGGATATAAAATCATAAAAGAAAATGCTCAACTTTCATTTACAAGCCCACACATATAGTACACATGGTTAGGAAGAATATTAAATAATTCCAAATAAACTAGTCCATTTAAAGCACATGGATATTCCATGTTAATTATTTAAGTACTCCTTTATTGAGATCAATTCATACCATGTTTTATTCGAGTCCACACGAGTACGGGAACCCCACTATTTAGCCGGTGGATCGGTCGCGAGGGAACATGCCCTGCCACTATTTTAGCCGGTGGATCGGTTGCGAGGGAAACACTCCCTGCCACTATTTTATGCCGGTGGATTGGTCTGGCCCCTTCTCGTATGGTGTTTTCACTGTAAGTAATTACTGTCTTCCCATGTCTTAACAACATACATGGTTTGGTTTGTTGAGCTCGGGATCCCCCACTATTTTAGCCGGTGGATCGGTCGCGAGGGTACATGCCCTGCCACTATTTTAGTTGGTGGATCGGTCGCAAGGGAAAGCATTCCCTGCCACTATTTTAGCCGGTGGATCGGTCTGGGCCCGTCTCAACATCTTTCACTTTACGTTATTAATGTTCTAAATATCTTATCCAAGAGATCATTCCAGACATGCAAGGCGGACTTCTATCATGCTTACTCTTCAACTCAGATTAACACTCCAACCCTAGTTAACCATCTCCATCATGATTAAACGTGACACATCCCAAGGCCGATGCAAACCCTAGCTTCACGTAAACCAAACTTCTATGCAAACCCTACCTCTCATGCAAAAACCCTAGTCATCATGCCACCCCATGCAAAAACCCTAGCACCATGCGACACCATACAAAAACCCTAACACCATGCAACTCCATATAAAAACCCACTCTCGTGAAACTCTCTATTATTATTCTACAATCCTATCATGCATGTCTCAGTCTCACATTGTATTAATAAAATATTTATACACATCATTCTCATGCCATAATCATTTAACTAAAACACACCTCAACTTCCATACATGCTGCATTCATAACAATTAAACACTAATCACATGAAATACACATCAGATCATATCACAAGGCATGCATGGCATATAGATCACATATAACACAAAATGGCCTTAGCACCCCTTACCAAATATGTCACCGGTCTTGAAGCACGATCCTATATCACTTGAGGGTTTTGGTTGGTCTCACCTACTATGGGAAAAATATTGGGATTAGGTTTTCCCTTAAGAAAACTATTATTTCTAACTTATCCCAAGACCTTATTTTTAATTAAAAATTATTATATTAAAATTAATAATGAAATTCAAAACAAAAAGGTGATATAAGGGTTTCTACCCTTCACCAAAATAATAGTATAAAGATAAAATAATACTAATAATAATAATAATGATAATGATAATGACTAAATGTTATAATAAAGATAATATTACTAATGGTTAATAAAAGTAGACTTAAAAATTCTGAAACACCAAAGTGAGAATATTAATATAGCAATAGGGTCTCATATTTTTCTAGAATAAATAATAACATAATAATAGTAATTATTCTAATAATAATAATAATAATAATAATAATAATAATAATAATAATAATAATAATAATAATAATAATAATAATAATGATGATGATGATGATGATGATGATAATAATCATAAAATAATTCAATTAATAACTTAAAATTCGAAACTAATAATAAAATTATTTTATTACTACTTCCTACCCTGCAAGTAAAATTTAGTATAACTATTATATTAAATAATAATATTATTGTTAGCAAAGAAATAATTATTATAATCCATTAAATACAAATAACTAAAATAATAACATAATAATTTAAAATAAATAGGAAAAGGGTTAAGATCGTCTAGGGTTTCACCTTGAGTTGGCAGGAAGTGGCGGCACCGGCGGTGGTGTACGGCGGTGGCCGGAAAATGGGTCTAAGAGGGAAAAGATGAAGCACAAGAGAGGAATAGCAAGGGAAAAATTAGAATAAGGTTATGGTTCGGTAGAGGAGGATTATAGGGAGTTTTTGGTTGGTTCAGATGGCAGTGGAAGTGGCGGAAACGGCGGCGGACGGCGGCTTAAAGGTTTCGGGGTAAAAAAATTCAAGCGAGACTAGCAGCCAATTTGGCACGGCTATGGAGGCCCGTGCAAGAAGAATCAAGAGGTGAAAATGGTTTAGTTAATTAGAGGAAATTTCAGGGAAGAAAATGAAATGTTTCGGTGGCGCTGATGTGGGCTAAAGGCGGCGGAATCTGCGTCTAAAGTCTCGGTGGTGGCAGCCGTCGTCGAGGGTTTTCGGGGAAGAAAATCTTCCACAACTCCTACCACGAGGCTATTTATAGATTGAAGATTGTAAAATAGGGTTTTGGGGGTTGGCAGGAAGCTAGAGGGTGCGAGAATTTGGGCAGCCGGTGTAACACCCCCAAATTTACCACTGAAAAATTTCGTTTAAGTCGAAAGGCTTAACAGAAGCGGAAGGTTTAAAACCGTAAACTTAGGGGTATTACCGCCACACTTAGTACCGGACCGGTTCACTCATACCGTCCCGATACTAAGTGCTAAGGCTAAATCAAACCATCGTTAATAAGAACCATCCAAAAGCATAAGTTCATGGCCATCATAAATCATTCAAGAAACAAGAGTCGACCACAGACAGTGTCTCGTTTAAGGTTACAACTTAGGAGTTCCACTCCAAAATACGAACATAATACAAATACGGTAAACTCAAGATAGACAGAAACTAGGATAGTAAGAGAGTCCGGCGAACTCGCTCTCGGCCCCAACCAGGACAGGTTCAATACTCGGCCCCATCCGATGCCTCGTAGGTATCGTAGGCATCGAAGACATGATCTCCTACCTGCACAAGGTCAGATGGGTCTTCTGCTCGTGGGAATGAGTAGCACCCATGAAACGGGTGATCAGTACGCTACGTACTGAGTAAGGTAACAGACGAGCTAAGGCCAATATAACATACAACATAATATGCAAGGTACAACATACAAGAGACATAGAAAGAGAACGGAGGGTGCAAGTCAGCAATGGCCTACTCAAACCTCTTCTCTCATAACTTTATAATTAGCCATTTCACATTACAAAATTCATTAGCCCATGCGAGTACGGGAACCCCACTATTATATCCGGTGGATCGGTCACTTATAGGGCAGAACGCTCCTAACCACTATTATATGCCGGTGGATCGGTCTCCAGGGCACAACGCTCCTGGCCACTATTATGCCGGTGGATCGGTCTGGTCCCGACTCTCATGGTGTTCCACTGTAAGTATATAGTATCTTCCCCATGATTTAATTACAACATACTGTTTGTTTTGTTGAGCTCGGGATCCCCCACTATTATAGCCGGTGGATCGGTCACGTATAGGGCAGAACGCACCTAACCACTATTATACGCCGGTGGATCGGTCTCCAGGGCACCCCGGCACCTGGCCACTATTATGCCGGTGGATCGGTCTGGGCCCGGCTCAACAATCTTACTCTTTAAGTAGTTAATGTCTTATTCATGTATTATTAAATAAGGTTCCACCCTTGACATGCATGTCTACTACTCTCTGCTTCTTCCCTTCGAGGAGGCCCGTCCCATATCTTGAGACTGTTCTCCCCTTCTCATGCCCGATGTCCATCCCCTCTTACTCTTATACATAAGGAAACGTAGTAAGGGCACACTCTCCCGAGAATGTGGAATAACCCTAACACAACGATATCGGTCCCGCATGTCTTCACCCCTCTAGGGCTCCTCCTTGGAAAACCCTAATGTGGGCCTATGTGGCCCAACTCTTTCTTACTCATCTTAACTTTACTTGGTCCCTTGTTTCGCATCCCGTATCTACTAAGAAATTCCCGAAACATACCCCTTTATTCCCCAACTCCGCATGAGACCGCCAAACCCTAGTTGGCCACACCAAACCCTAGCACTTTACTTCCTCCTCAAGTAACCTCTCCTCTTTGCCCCAAAGCCTCTTCCCTCATTTAGAAGCCCATACTCATCCTTCATACAAGTGGACTCTCACTCTCAACCCCATACTCCATCCCTCCTTGACCATTTTTACCCTTGTACCCCTCCAAATGCTCATCTCCTCCCAAAAACCCTAATCGGAATCCTTAGGCGCTCTTACACCGACCCACGTAAAATTTTGCACCCAAGTCTCCAATGGATCCATAACTTTGGCATTATCTTGTTTACTTCCTAAATAAACTTTCCTCACGTAAGATTCATTCCCATGCAGACTTTAAATACTCCATACAGACTTTAAATACTCCATGAAGACTTTCCAACACACTTACTCACAAAACCCTAATCAGGTCTCTTATACGCCAACTCACGTACTATTTTCATACCGAGTATCCAATCATTCTAAGACTCTCCATGACTCTTACTTACAACCCAAATTAACTTTTTCCACGTAAGGATCATGCCCATGCAAGGTCTAGTTCCCCCATGCAAACTTCCCAAACGTCCACCTCCCCGTTATTCTTTTATTATCATTTCATGCTACCCAAAACCCTAGCATGCATGTCCTAGAGGGCCGTAACAAGTCACATCATCACCATCCACAACAAACATGGAACAGGTCACATACGTATAATATAAGGCACACACGACATACCTCATGATCCATGCCGCGCTACACAAAACAGGTTACTCATAACTCATGCATAATACACATCCACATGGCATACTCGTCATTCATCAACATGGCATGTTCATCATTCATCAACACATAATATCACACATAGCACAAGGCCATAGCTTCGTCCTTACCTAGATAGGCGCCGGGCTTGGAGCACGCTCCTCTAGCTCCTTAGGGCTTTGGTCGGGGTTACCTATATAAAGGGAAAAATGCCAAGTATTAGTTCCCCTTCTAATTACTATGATTTCTCATGCTAGTTTTAAGGTTGGGGTTTTTATCACTAAAAAGGGTTTTATACAAAACTAGGGTTTTTACCTTAGCATTAGTATACTAAATATTAGTAGTCAAAATTTGTTTATTTCTAATACCTATTGTTACACTTATATTATTAAGCTCATTAGTTCCATTCTTATAATACTAGTGTTTACTTAGTCATAGTAAAATAGTGATAATAATAATAATTATAATAAGACCACTAATAGTGACACTTATGTTTCAAGTAATAGAACTCTAGCATTTTTAAGATTAAGTCTAACAATGGTATTGGGTTTGAAATAATAATATTATAAGGTCACAATATTTCAAGTAAGTTATCCCTAAGGGTGATAATGATAATAGTAATAATGCTAATAATAATGATAATAATAGTAATATTAACCATAATAACCCTAGCAATAGTAATAACAATAACATTAACCTAGTATGGTTAAGTATTAATAATAATAATAACCTTAGTGAGGTAATAGAGATAATAATAATAATAGTAGGGTTGTTAATATTAACACTTATAAAATAAACCAAAGTTGAGCATAATAGGAGTTAGGGTTCCAAGAGATGTTTGTATGGTAAAAATGATAACTTTAATGTCATAAGTCACAATATTAGAAATGATAATAATAATAAAGGTAATAATAATAATAATAATAATATTATTATTATTATAATAAAGGATAATAATAAGGATAATAGTAATAATTATAAGTATACTAGTATTAATATTAGTAGAAAATATTAGCATTTATATAAAAAAAAAGGGTTAGGGTTTGGATGAGTGGATAACCACCTAGGGTCGGTGGTGGTCCGGCGGCGGCGCGTGGCGGCGACGGCGGCGGCGGTGGAGGAGGAAGAGAAGGGAAAAGATCAAGGTGGTGGTTAGATGGGAGGAGAAAAGAAGAAGTTTGAGGTGGGGGAAGAATCAGCAGGTGAAGGGGAGTGGAATGGGGATGGTGGCGTGAGCAGGGAGGCGGCGCGCGGCGGCGGACGCGGTGGCCGAGGGAGGAGGAAGGTGGTGGAAGTGGTGGAGGCCGGTGGAGAAGGGAGCAGGGGGTAAGGAGGGTATGGGCAGGTAGGGGAGGACCTGCTGGTCACTTTGGGAGGTGGAGAAGGGGTTAATTACGGCGGAGGTGGCGGCAGCGGGCGGCGCAAGGCGGCGGTGGCGTTTTCGGGGTGGCACCTTCGCACGACTGTGGTGGCTCGTGCGGGGTAGGAACGGAGGCAGCGACGGTTTGGCTTCGTGGGGGGTGGTGAAAGGAAGGTTTTGGTGCGTGGAGGTGGTCGCGGCGGCTGCTAGAGGCGGCGGAAAGGGCATCTTATCTGGCAGCGGCGAGGCAGGGTTTCGGCAAGGTCCAAGGGAAGGACATGCCCTGGGCCGTTCGGGGAGGGGTATTTATAGGCGATTGAGGTGGGGAAAACGATGAACATGAGAGGGTTGGCACGCAGGGGCAGGTGCGGCAGGCTGCCGTTCGGCGGTGGCAGCCGATCGCAGGTCTGTGGCCTGCAGGCCTGTTTGGCCGTGTGCGAAAAAAAAGAAAGAGAATCAAGACGCGTGGTGGCCAGGACGATTTTGCTGGGTCGATTTGGGAACGAAAGGGACGGGAATGGCAGGAGAAGGGCAGCCGGGCGGCAGGGCTGTCAGCGGCGGCAGGCTGCGAGTTGCAGACCTGCGCGAGGAAGAAGACGACGAGCGGGCAGGTTGGACTGGCGGTCCAAGGAAGAAAAGAGAGGGGAAGAACCGGCCGGTCGGCAACGGTTATAATGTGTATAACTTCGAAGCGTCGTTTCATTAATTATATGGTCGAAACGCGTCGTCGTGACGTTGGCTGGCAACGGATATAAGGTTCCATAATTGCGACGCGGCGCTTCGGCGTCCTCAGTCGTTAAACGCGTCGTTGCAGCCTCGGTGGGCGAGGGCCAGCGCGCGACGCTGGGCCGTGGAAGGGAAAAGGAGAATTTGGGCCGGCGAGGCCCAATTCTGGCGGGACGTAGGAGAAAAAGAAAGAGAAGGAAAGAAAAAGGAAAAAGGAAGATAAAAGATGTATTTAGGGTTTTGGATTTTTTTTTATGAATTATTTAGAATATTTTTGGGCTATTTAGGGTATTAGTATTTTATAAAATATTAATTAAATTCCCTTTTTACTTATTTTAGACCATTTTAGATAAATTCCCTTAACCTCCATGCTAATTAGGAAAAGTACCCAAATTTCTTCCAATTAACTTCTTTATTATTTTCCTGTTAATATACCTTAATTAACTCTCTACATTTTAATAATTAAAATTGTATAATTAGTTCTCCTAATAATTCCTTGTTAGGCCAAAATTTAGAAATTAGGATTTTGGGGTATTTCAGCCTGTGGCGGAAAACGATCGGGTATCGTTTGGTATATTTCGGAATTTCGCGAGGCTGGGGAGAGGAAACGGGCGAGATTTAACGTTGAATAATTATGAAAATTTATTTTTGGAGTTAAGAGGAAGACCATGAGACAAGAAACGGCCGGTATTAATCACCTTCGCCGGAGATGCCATTTTCGGGGAAGGGATTTGCAGCAGCGTCGACGGAGGAGGAAGGAGGAAGAAGAAAGGGAGGTGGTCCGGTCGGCCGAGAAAAGAAAAGAAAATAAGAAGAACCGGGCGGTTCGAGCGCGGTGGAGGAGGCATTTAAATGAAACACTGCGTTCCAACGAAACAACGAACGGAACGCCGCGCAGAGAGGGGCGGAAGAAGGGCGACTGCGCGAGGGTAACTGATTAAATGAAACGGTGAGTTTTGGTGGTAACTGGATCAAAACGCAGCGCAGCGATGGCAGAAGAAAAACGCCGCGCGGGCTGGGCTGAAGGAAAGGAAGAAGAAGAAGAAAAGAAGAACTGGGCCGCGCCAGGCCCAGTCGGGGGAAGGAAGGGGAAAAAGAGAAAGAAAGAAAAAGAAAGGGAAAAAGGAAGAAAGAAAAAGAAAAAGGGAAAAAGGAAAGGAGAAAATTTTAGATTAGGGCCAATTAAATTAATCTGAATATTTAGAATATTTAAAAATAATAATAATTAAATAAAATAATATTTAAATCCCTTTTTAGGCTAAATTAGGATTTTTAAAAGATTTTCCATAAATTCCATTTTAATTATCAAAACACCCTAATTTTCTTCCATTAAATCATTTATAAAATTAATATTAATTTGGAACTATTTCCTCCTTCCCATTTTAAATAAAATAATTCATTTAGTTAATTTCTAAAATGAAATCCTTAATTAGCTAGAATACCCAATTTCTCTCCTAATAAAGATACTTATAAATTTATTCTTGATTTTCCCTAAATAATTTCTTTTTATTTTAATAAAATAATTTATTTAATTATTCTTTATGATAAAACCTCATTTAAATATAATATTTAGAATTAGAAATTTTCGGGGTATTACAAAACTCTTCAACCTTAACACTTGGTACTGGAACGGTAGGAGTGAACCGGTTTGGTACTAAGTATGGCGGTAATATCCCTAGAATTCATGGTTTTGTTACTTTGCTTCCATTAAACCTTTTCATTAAATGAAATTTTTCAGTAGTGAATTTGAGGGTATTACAATACCAATGTTGATGATGAACTTGAAACAAAATTATATGAATAATCTTCATTCACAATTAGGTTGTTCATCTCTTGTTTAGTTGGTGCTAATTGAACAATAATCTACAAACATTTCATGACACCATCTAAGTTTTTATGAACATTGTATCAAATAAAATACATTGATTTATGACCAAACTAACATTTTACTCAAAATCTTAACTCTTCTACAATGCCTCTATTCATTGTTTAAAAATATTTTCCTTCTAATAATTATTAATTTGAGGCCATAACTTTATATCCGAATAAGGATTATACTTTGATAAATGCTCAACAGCTCAAATCAGACACGTTGTTAAAGCCATATATATATTACAACATAAATATTTACAAGTATTTGTTTTGGGCTTATTACCTTCAAGACATGAGCACATCCACAAAAGCAAAATTATAATTTTACATTGCTTTTCTGAAATGCATTTAAGCCTTCTTTCACCACACACTCATATATCAACAGACCTTATGCATAGTCTAACTGATGTTCAAAATCATTTTAAAGTCTAGTAAACTTAAACGACATCACTGAGAATGTTGTAGCAAATATAAATGTCACAAAAATATAGACTATAAACATAATAACATCTTTTTTTATCAGTTTGGTCCAATTGAAAATCAATTGATGCTTTGATGATCCATTTTATCCTTTCAGGAGATATGGGTCTAGTGTTATCCATCCTTACAAATAAATCCCAAAAATCACCAAGTCTATAGTTAGTATCTAACATTTTGGTATGCCATGACTCTAAGTTCTAAAATTAAAGATATGTCTGCTACTTCGAAAGGAATGCATATACTTTCTATGTTGAATCATTTCCTTTCTTCATCCCAAGCAAATAGTAATTAGCCCAATAAGTTGTCACTTATGACCATATCATGTGGTTCTTTTTAATACAGCAAAAGAAATCCTTGAAAATATTTCCTTTTACACATTTGATAGACAATTATAAACATTTTCTAGTTCATTAATTTTGCACAAATTTCTAATATGGTTTGCCATAAATCTACAATAGACATTTTTTTACTATTAATTACAATAAATAAACTATTCTCATCATAACATTTAACTTTAAAATACACAATTTATAGTAGCAATCAACATATGTTAATAGGCTACAAATATCCAAATTTAATTTTTTTTATTAACTAAAAACTAGATTTCATATTCATTCAACAAATATTTAGATCTACAACCATAATAAAAAATATATAGAGAGAGAGAGAACGATAGGAATAGAAACTAAAACACATAACAACAAGCATAACCTATAATATAACTAAATTAAGAAATATGTAGGAATATATTCATACAGTATCAAAGTTTGGAAAAAAAGCTAGAAAAAATTATGAAATATTAATCTAAACAAAACAATTACAAAAATCATTCTAAACATAAAAGCATTACTTGAAATCATTGGATGAAAGTGCAAAATGTGAAATGTAGTGTGCAGATCTAGTTGGATTATGTATGGAAGAGGAAATTTTTTTAGAAAGATGAAGTTAGATTTTGAGAGATAGATGAAGATGTAGGCGTCGAGTTGGGGGGAAAAGAGTGGGAGAAAGAAAATAAAGTTAGGTGTCTGCATGAAAAAAGCAGGTTTGTATTTACGGCTCAATAAACACACCCGAGGGATATGCGGTTATAGGCCTAAAATGTTAATAAAATATGCTTGATCATTAGGTGTTTTAACCTAAATTCTGCTCACGCCTGATGATCAAGTGTGTTTCACCAAATGTAAATACTAACAGATGACTATTTTAATTATTGTTTAACTAAAAATATTATATTATTTAGTAAACAAAAATTACTATTTAAAAAATGGGTAGATAGATAGTAGCATGATCTATTAGGGTTATAACACCCCCATTTTTCATTACTGAAAAATTACATTTTGAAAACCTTGCGGAAGAGGAAAACTACCAAACACTTAGGAAATTAGGGTGTTGTTGTTGCACCTAACATAGGATCAAAGTCAGCCACCTATCCTATGTTAGATACAAGGTTGAGAACCAACCAACCAACCTAAACCAAAGTAAAGTGTGCTAAAACATATTATATAAATGCCGAAATAAAGGTTTTCAAGACCTTGATAGTTCACATTCAAATACACGAGGGGAAAATTAAACCAAAGTGCAGGGTTTAAATTATAAAAAAAATTAGCGCTTAGCTCTAAACTCTGGTCCATCTAGGACCGCACAAAGGACTCCATATGTCCACACTTTTAGAACCCATACCCAACATGAAGTTGGCCTACTATTGACCATCCCCAAAAACCTACACATGGACCTCTCTTCAAGGGAATGAGCAGGTAACAGAGTAAACGAGCACATCAGTATGCTTTCATACTGGATATGCCATGTTACTTCTTCAATGAAAGTCACCAGCATACAAGATTCCTGCATATACTTAGAATTATACTAACATAGGGCATGCCTATATAAACAGAATACATGTTCTATCATGATAATATCATACATAGAAAATTCATACTATACATGGCTCATCATGCTTAGCACCATAGCACAATATCGTAGATTATTACATGTAGTCTGCTAAGTAGATTATCCAGCTATCATTAAGGCTTCATTCATCCATGCACATAATTACACCAAAGCCAATTTTTCCACTTTCCTAATTCTCTAGGTCATTTATATATAAGTCATTGTCTCTATTACGGTTCTTTTTCTTTTACTTTTATTTTTCCCTTTAACCACATTCTAAATTCCAAATTCTTATCCAAATACTTATTCCAATTCTTATCCAAATACTTATTCAAATTCCTATTAAATGATGAACTATGCACCACCCTATGGTCTCACATACCATAGAAGTCTATCCAAACTAAAGGACATAAGTTCCAAGCCAAATCTAAGTAACACCAATAGACATAAGTCTAGGCCAAATTCAAAAATCACCTAGGTAACTAGACCTTTTAGTATCGATACTCCCTAGTACATCATTAGTGTCTAGAGTAGGTGAGCTACTAGGTTATACTAGGATCTCACCCAAAGGCACCAATAAATGCCCGAAGGCAGACTAACCCCCTGATAACTAATCAAGGATTGGGTAACCCAAACCCATATATAGCTTGATCATATTTAGTTTTAAATGATTAGTATATTATTCTCAAGGTTATGTGATTAGTATACAAGGCCCATGCAATATGCTAGCAAAGCATTCACATACTTGTTCCATCTTAACCATTATCATTCCCCAACCATGAGTGGGATTTCCACTAATGCTTACTTAATATTAACCAAATCCCCTAAATTAATCAATTTTAGGCAAAAGGTCATATTACATTACCCTTTTAAAGCCATTAAATACTTATTCAGGTTTAACCCTTAAGGCCTTTAAGACACCCACTAATTATGCCATGAATCATTGTAAATTTAACCCATCCATTAGATTGTAAATCCATGTTAATAGATATATTTCACTCATTATATAGTCATATAGTGGTGTTAGGCATGGTCTCTAAGAATATTAAAGTTGAAAGATCAAAATCACACAATCTAGACAAACCATTTGATTGGTGTGGCTTAATCAAACCCAAGATTTCCTCTAATTGGTTGATCAGTTTGATCAAATTAGTCGACTATTCAAAAACCAATCAATCGATTTTACCAAAACAGTTGATGGGTTTAAGTAGAGAGGAAACCAAGGTAACCACAAACCTACCAATTGATTGGTTTAGGAAAACTAGTTGACTATTTAAAGAACTAGTTGATCGAATTAGCCTAAAAAGTCAATCGATTTGCCCCCAAACACCACATAACAAACATTTTTCATGCAAATCACCCTAAAAAATCCTATCACATCCAAACCAAATCATATCATAGCATCATACCACTACTTCATCAGTTCATAAACTGAAACATACTTCACAATTAATCAAATCAACCTAATTTCCCTAAAACCATACCTTTTTCTCAAGATTCATAAATGAATCAACATGCATCAATTTGAAACCAAATTCTTATGCAAACTTATATAATTAGGACTTTAAAAAATACACCACATCACATGATTAACTAGGTCACATTTCAGAAGCAAGAATGACTTACTTGGTGCAAGGAAAAAATTTCCACAAATAGAAAAACTCAACTAGGAATATTTTCAACTTCCAAACCTTAAAAATATAAGTTAAACCTTCAGAAATCTAATGAATAATTTTATAAATTAGAATTGGAATTAGGAGGAAACAACTTACCAAACCTAAGAGAAAAACAAAGGGAATGTGTGTTGAAAGAGAGACCCAACTTCCTTATAAATATAACCTTCCCTTGCTTAAAAATAAACAAGAAGGAGCTATAGAAAGGATTAGAAGAGTGAAAAGGAACCGAAACTAAGCTCAAATTGAAGAGAAAAGAACACAATGTTAGATAGAGTTGGAATATTTTGGTGGTTGAAAGAAAAGTGTATGGAAGGGGTGATTATGGATATGTATAGCCAACAAATCAATACAAGAGCAAGTTTGATTATGCTTAGATAAAAAAAAAAGACCCTAACTTCTACCATTCGAATTTGAGTTGAATGGGCAAATTTCATCAAAGATAGGCTGACCTTCCTTCCATAGCTGAAATGGTAATTGCTGAAAACATACAAGTTAAATTCACCTAGAAATGTCTAACAAAAGAGAGGAAATGAATGATCAACATGGAAAGAATCTCCTAGCTAATAAAAGATAGGTTTGGGAATCAAAGCAATGATCTCTAGAGCATGTAGAGGAGAGAGGTGGTAAAAAGATAAAGCTGAGGCCACCCTCCCCTTTAACTATCCAAATTGAACTCTCGAAGCATTTCAAAGTAGAATCTCATGCTGAATGTATGACAAGAAAGGTTAATAATCTCTAAAGAACAGCTTGCAATGGGATTATCAAGGTTTCATTTTGGTATACGAAAAACAAATTGAGTTTTAAAAATGTACTCAACTCGACAAACTAATCGATCGGTTTAGCCTACCAGTTGACTATTCTACTAACCAGTCGATTGGTTCAGTCGAGCATAACCCTTCAATTGGAATGACAAACTAGTCAATTGATTCATGAAACTAATCGATCAATCTGCGTAAAAACTCATTTTATTCCATTTCTAAAACATATTCAAATCCAAATTTTCCTCAAACTCAATTATATTTCTAAATCAAAATCAAGCAATATCAAATCTTAATAATACCATAACTTCTCATTCAACACAACTTACAAAAAGATGTGGTATTACAAGGATTATGTAGAATATAAATATAGATAGTGATTGATATTTATGGATAGTAATTTCTTAGGTGGTAAGTAGAGATATTGTAACTTTATATATTAAGAAAAAGAAAGTTTATGATAATTAATGTAAATACTTATGAGGAAAGATAAACTGTTATAAAATTCTATTTTATCGCTATAATATAATTAAGATTAAGTTTTTTCCCTACCTCACCAAATGAGCAGAGAATTGAAGGCTAGCACTGCTACCCTGCCATCTCACTTTTGAACATAAATTTTTGATATGTGATTAATGGATTTACCTAGAGCTTATTATATTTTGTAGTAATTATATATTGATTTTAGAAATATTGTATGATAATTTTATAACTTGTTATTGGATTGAATTTCTATTTCATTGCAATGCATATAATTATTTTTAAGACCGCTATATAAGACATAAATCAACAAAAATGTATTTTAAAAACAAACATTGTGGATTTATTTCTATAAAGACATAAAGACGTTTGGATTTTTTTTTGTACATGTATAAATGTTTAGAATTTGTTTCCATTAAGGCATGATATTTTTAAATTTTAAGTAATTCTGGTCATTTTTGTTTATGCCTTTGGAAACAAAGTTTAAATATTTATGTCTTCAATTCTTTATTCTTAAAATATTTATGTCTCAGTGTGATCAAAGTTTATATGTTTGCATCTTTGTGGGAAAAAAATTAATATATATATACCTTTATAGGAATAAATAAAAAATATTTATGTCTTTAAACACACTTTTATTAACATAAATCTAACCATACGACATACTATATATATATATGAGGAAACTTGGACATGTGATTAGGCCAATAATTTTTCTATGTTGTTACAATTCAATTTAATCTTGTACTATAGAGAGATTAAAATGATATCGAATATCTTTTTTTCATGTTATGCTTTTTATCAGAACAATAATAGATTGAGACATATATTTCAAATAAAAGAGGGGTGATTTGTGCCTAAGAATTAGAGTTGCTCATGTGATCTAATATTCAATAAATTGATCTAACATCTGAATCGATCTAATATGAAAAATTAAATAACCGATCCAATAATATATTTTTTACCGGATTAAATAATTAATCTGGTCAACAAAAAGTCAAATAAATCAATTGATTGATCCGAAAAATACAAATAATATCCATTCTAATAAATTATATACATATATGCATATATAGTCTTAAAATTAGTTATTGCTAGCAAATTGCATACTTTTGAATTAATATTTTTATTAAATATTTAAATATCATTAAAATTGTGGAATCACTAATTGAATATTATGTAATGTAAGACTTGAATTAAATCATTAGATCAGGTCGGTTCAAGTTAGATTGGTTTATTATCTTTTGATTGGATAATTTTTTTTATTTAATATCTTTTTATTTATAATATGTTCAAAAGTTTTAGATATCCGACAGATTAGTTGTGATCCGATTTGAAGTTTTAGATATTTGAAGCGTCGGATATTGGAAAAAATTAAATATTTGATATTTATGATATCCAAAATTTTTTACCAGATATTTGATCATTTTTTGTCTAAAATATCGAATACCCGATCTATAATTATCCTTACTAAAAACACCGGTGCACGAAAACTTCATTTATCCAAGTGTCTATATTCCGGAAGTGTTTCGTTATTTACATTTTTACGTCATTGTTTTTCAAAAATATACATGAATATTTTTTATAATATAAAAAGTAGTTGTTGTTTTTTTATTCTTCATTTTTCTTGGTTTATATGTTTATGCCCGTACAACATCGCCTAATTACCGGTCACTTTCAAGAGAAAAGGCGTGAATCATTCTCCAAATGGCTTATGAGTCATGTCCAATATGTTATTGTTTTAGTGATTATATATGTGGAAATAAATGCAACTCTGAATTCTAGCTATTATCTACATGCACACATAGATAAATTTGTGCCTTTTTTTATTATAAAGCAAAGGTTTTATTCGGTGATACATAGATAAATTTGTACTTTATTAATATATAAACATTCCAGCCGTCAGTTACCTCCACTAGGTAACTTGCCTAGTGGTGTATAATTTTTCCATCTCGTGGAATCTTACCCATAACGACAAGACGAGCATTATCTTGTAGGAGGGGGAATCAAGCAGCCTAAAGTCGAAAACATATATTTAATTAGTGATGGCTTGGCCAAGCGAGTAAGCTGAGCTCGTAAAACGCGGTTTGCGCCCAACGGTTGCGTATAAGATTTTGCGTTTGAAATTAAAAATAATAATTGTTTAAACCCCAACACATATTTATAAACAACAGTAGTCAAAATCCATAGAATATATACATAGATTGGAAAAGTTATTGTAATTAGTTGGTTGATGTGGTTAATTATTATTATTATTATTATATTATTATTATTCAGAAGGTAAAGTTACAAATATTTTTACAAGCCTTACAAAATTATAATTATATATTTTATAAATAAATTTAACAACTACTATATTTTAATGTGTCTTAATTGAAAATATAAAATATTATTATTATAAATATTGTTTAGTATAAACATAATAATTTTATGTTTATATTATAATATAGCATATTTTTTAATTACAAAGTAGATAATTAATTCTATCATCAAAAAATGATCTTTTCTTTTGAGTGCAGAAGAAATATGCTTTAGCATTTAAACTTTTTTTCTAACCGCCATGGACGAAGTATGGAACTGCGTTTGAGTCTTGTTTTTCGTTTCTGAAAAATTCTGAAAATGATTCTCATCTCAAAAAATTTTCGATATCAAAATTTATATAGGTAGTAGTTTTAGGCTTTTTATATCTTTTCTCTTAATTTTAGTACTATTTTTATAAAATATATATATATATATATATATATATATATATATAAATTTTTTTACCATTCCCTTCCATCCCTATTTAAATTTTTTAGAAATAATAACTTTGTACTCGTCCTCCTCCCTCTCCTCGTCCCCGTACAACCCGAACCATCACTATTCCAACGAAAAACTAGTGTTGTTATACGATAATAGCTCCTCAGTTTTGTACCAATTAAGTATGAATTAATGGACTATGTGCGATTACGACGGAGCTCAGGTACGGGAGTTTGTCAATCTGACAGAAGAATGTGACGATAATTATATATACGCTCGAACATTTTGTCCTCGAATTGCTTAACCTTTTACTGCTTTTGGTCGAAATCGATGTATCTTTCACAGGCACTCGTAAAAATTCTTTAAGCACCTTTAGACATCCCTTTTTTTTTCTTTTTTTTTTTAATCTTCTTCGTAGTCGCATAATTTCAACGATTATTAGAGAGGGGGAAAATGGTGCTGCATGCAGATCTTAGTGGACATTAGTGGAAGACATCAGATTCCGGCGTTTGTGGCTCTCAGCATTGACAAGTTCCCCTTTCAAATAAATAAACAAGCGTCGACAAACGACAAGTTCTCCATTGAAAGTATTATAGGTTGAATTTTTTTTAAATATATATATATTACTTGGGTTTTTATTTGTATTCTTACTTTTCTCTTTCTTGCACTATATATTAATTAATTGTTATTTTTAATTAAAAAATATAATTATAATATTATTTTTAAAATAGTACGTAAGTTGCTAAATATATTCTTTTTAAAAAAGGATGAAGTATATATTTGTGTGGCTTTGCATACCAAGTTTAACCCTGGTTTTTCCACGGTCTCCAATAGAACAAGCCCCACATCCTCGTCGCACAAAGTTCATTATCATACAAGATCAAGCTGCCTTGATGCGTAGTGCTAGTTAGCGATAGGTCTGTCTTGGTGGGAAAAGAAGTGATCCAGGTGGGCTTGCAACTTGAAAGCACAGCAGATTGAAGACATGCCCTCTTACATATACTATGAGTATATTTGAAATAACTAATCCAGAAAACAGATAAAATATAAAAAACTAGCCACCAGCCGCAGGCTAAAAAACCCCTTGAACAAGGACTCGCCCTTGGATTAAGTCAGCGGAGGCATGATTGATTTATGTCGTGGCTCCTGGCTTCGAGTCTTACCCAGGAACCGAGCATTGTAATACCCCATTTTTAACTAGTTCTAATTATGCATAATTAATTATATAAATTATTGTAGAATATTTTATAGCTTCAAGATTATTTTAGGTAATTTGTTAGTAATTACAATTTTGCGGCTAGACGCACTTTACTTATAAAATGTTATTTATATATATAAACTTTTATGTTAAACAGTATAAAATATTATTATAAAATTTTATTTAGGTCCCAAATGCATTTAAATGTAAATATAGAAATTTTGGTTTATTTTTATTTGTGTTTGTTATCCCTTTTGAAATTTTATATGCAAAATATATAATTAAGACATGTTAGCTAAATATCATATCATATGTGTGTTAAAAATTATGAAAAATTATATTTAGATTTTAAATGATTAAATAAGATTATCTGGAAGGTTTCGTGATTTTAGGAATAGTTTTGGTATTTATTTAGTAATTACCTTGCAAGCTTATTAATTAACCGTTATGTCAATATTTTATATATCAAACCTTTTTGTAAATTCATAAAATTTTACTTGTGAGTTTAAAATATTATTTTAAGTTTTTCATAAATTTTCGTAATTTTATGAGCATTTTTGCTATTTTTATTAATTTTATCCTCTTTATTGATCTTTTCACCACTAAAAATAATATATAAATCCTAGAATTACTATTCATGCACGAAATTACTTCTATATACTCCCATGATCAGATTTTGTATCAAGTTGACCATTTTCTTATTTACTCAACCAAATTTTGAGCTAAAGTTACTCTCATACACTTTCTACCTTTGCTTGTTGTGTCACTTCGGCTTTTCTTGCACTCAACATTCTTCACTTGTATTCCCCATGATTAAAGCTAACATTGGACCTGCACACCATCACCTCCCCCATCCCTTGATTGATTGATCGGTTTTCATAACTTCATTTAAACCTAACTACACTCCACCACTTTACACACTCAACCACCTTGTCCATTATCATTTAAGTGTTGAACAAGCTACCTCTGAAATACCCCAAAATCCCTAATTTAGAAAATCATGACCGAATAGGAAATTATTAGGGAATTAATTAAAATAAACTACTTTTAGTGAAATAAAAAGGAATTAATAGGATAAATCAAGAAGGAATTTATAAGAGTGTAAATAGGGGGAATTATGGTATTTTAAGTTAATTAAGGTTTTCATTTTAGAAATTTATTAAATACCTTAAATTATTTAAAATAGGGAGGATAAAATAGTTTCAAATTAATATAAAATTTATAAATAATTTAATTAGAGAAAAAAATTAAGGGGTTTTGTTAATTAAAATGAATTTAGGAAAATTTTTCCATAAATCCCTAAATTAACCTAAAAATAGAATTTAATTTTGTTTTGATAATTATATTTTATTAAATACCCCAAATTACCCAAATTATACTAATTAAGCCAACCCCTAATTTTTCCTCTTTTTCCTTTTTCCCTTTTTCCTTTTTCTCCCTCCATTTTCCTTTTTCTTCCTTCCCCTTCTCTCCCTTATTTTCCCCGGCCTGGGCTGGCCTGCTGGCCCAAACCCCCTCCCTTTTCCTTCTTCTCGCCGCGGCCCAGCGAGCCCGGCCGTCTGTGACCCAAAACGCGGCGTTTCGACACTGAAGTCGCTGAAACGCCGCGTCGCGATAAGAAGAATTATTACCGTTGCCTGACCGACTCAGACGCCGCGTTTTGCCCAAGTATAACCCAAAACGCAGCGTTCCACTTAAGGGTGAAAAACCGCCGCGGTCCGGCCGGTTCCCCTTCCCTTTCTTTCTTTCCCCTGGACCGCCGGTCCAGCCCTTTCTTCCCCTTCTTCTTCCTCGCGACGCCGTCGTCTGCCGCCTGCAACTAATATTTTCGCCGGAAAACGCAGCGACAACGACGCATCTTTTCCCGTCACTCTTTTTGTCTTTTCATCCCCGATTGACCTCCCATTGGATGTGACAAATCGGGCAGCCATTTTCCCCGCACGAAACCTCCCTCCTTTTTTTGACAAATCATGGCCTGCAAATCGCAGACCATGTGCCGGCGAATCTCGCCGGACAACCTAATCTAACCCTAAGCCCTAACCTCCCACTTGAAGCTCGTCGTTTTCCCGTCCCAATTTCTCTATAAATAGCCCCAACCTCTGCCTTAATCGGGTTCGAGATTTGGAACCCAGAAATCCAAAACCGCCGCACCGCCCCACCTTCAGTCGCCGTTTCCTCCGCCTTCGGCCGCCGTTTCCGCCTGCCCGTCCCACCAACGTCCTCCCTGCACCTCCCTCTACACAACCAAACTACTAGCTCTCCCTGCCTCGCGCCACACGTGCCGCCCTGCCCGTGCGAAAATCCCTCCTCAACCTCGACCTTCCAGCCCCTGCGCCACCTTCGCGCCGCCACCGCCGGCCACACCGCAGCTTGCAGCGCCACCACCACCCCCCAAAACGACCAGCAGCTCCTGCCTTACCACCCCGTACCTCCCTTTCCCTCTGGTTTTCCCTTCCCTAGCCTCCACCTCCATTTTCCCCTCTCTCCCTTCCTCCACCGCCGCCGCCGCCGCCTCCACCACCACCTCAGTCAGGTTGCCAACACCCTGAACCCTAAGTCTTAAAAAAAAAAATAAATAAATAAATAAAATAAGTAAATAATAATAATGAATAAATAACTAAATAAATAAAAGTGATTAGTGATTTAATATTATTAACTACTATTATCAGCATTATTATGATTAATATTAACATTATCATTATTATTACTAATACTACCACCCGTATTATTATTATTATTATTATTATTATTATTATTATTATTATTATTAAGCATTATTACTACTAACATTACCATTAGTGTTATTATTATTATTGTTATTAATATTAATATTAATATTAATATTATGATTGTTATTACTATTAATATTATTATTATTATTATTACTATTATTATTATTATTATTATTAGTGTTATTATTATTCTTATTAATATTATCATTATGAGCGTTACTATCATTACTACTACTATTATTACCATTTGTAGTATTATTATCATTACCGTCACCATTCTTATGGTTGTGTTATTGTTATTACTATTATTAATATTATTATTATGATTGTTATTATTATTACTATTATTATTATCATGGTCATTATTTTACTAATAGTGTAATTATTATTATTAATATTATTATTGTTATTTTTACTATTGTTATTGTTAGTACTATTATTGTTATTATTATTATTGTTATTATTATTATTATTATTGCTATTACTATTACTATTATTATTATTATTAGTATTGTTGTTGTTATCATTATTATTATTGTCTTTGCTATTTTTATTATCAACGTTATTATGGTTGTTGTTATTATTAATATTATTACTATTATTATTATTATTATCATTACCATTATTATCCATATTATTATTATTATTATTACTATTATTATTATTATTATTATTATTACTAGTATTGTTATTATTATTATCATTATTATCCTTGTTATTGCTTTATCGTTATTGTGTTTAACGCATCTATTATTTTATCAATTATTACTATCGTTATTATCCTTAACGTTATACTTTAATATTATTACCTTAGTATTTTGCTATGCTTAGCATTACCACAACCATTGTATTATTATTATCATGATTATTATTATTGTTATATTTATTATTGTTATTTTCACTATTGTTACTATTGTTACTAGCATTATTGCTATCACCACTATTATCATTACTATGATTAACACTAATGTTATTATGTTTATTTTTCTCATTATTATCATTATCATCGCTATTATCCCTATTAGTATTATTTCTAGTACTCTTACTATCCTACGTATTATTACTATTATTCTTATTACTATTATTATTATAATCGTTGATGTTATTATTAATATTTTCATCGTATTTATTATTATTATTAGTATTATTATTGTCTTCATTCCTATCATTATTATTATTATTACTATTATTATTATTAACATTATTATTGATTTTATCATCTAAGTGATTATGGTTGTATTAGTACTTTATTATTATTATTATCGATAATACACTATCACTAATGCTAATATGATTTCAATTATTACTATCATCATTATTATCATTATAGCTATTATTATTTTTATTATGAGCACTATTATTATAAATAGTATTCTTATTATGGTTGGTATTATTGGTAATTATTATTAATGAGATTAAAACCCTCACCTTAATATTCTGGATTTGCTAAAATCTACTTTAAGTAGCGATAATCCGTTTAAGCTATCGTAAGAGTAGTAATAACCTACCCTTTATTTATAAACCCCGTCACTAATAGTAGCCTTGGTATTAGGCCATGATAGGGGTAAGATAGGAATTTTGATAATTCTGGTAGAGGGAGATTAACCCTAAGTATTTCCCTCTTATAGGTAAATCGGGTCAAACCCCAGGAGGTGTAGGAGCGTGCTCCAAGCCCGGCGCCGATTTAGGTAAGGACGTAACTAAGGCCGCTTGTGTGTATTACATGTTTTATTTGCCCTGGGATGCCTCGTGTGGTTTATATGCTATATTATGTGTATGTTATCTGTTCTACCGTGTAGCGCAACATGGAACCGAGGTACGTTTCCATACTCTGGCTTATATGTACTCAAATGGCATGATATAAGGATGATATGGTGTGATGTGACATGCATGCTAGAATGTTTTGATGAGGAGTTGTGGAGTGGGGGCTTTGAAAGAGAAAAATAAGCAAATAGGAAAACCAAAGGGAAGTATGTTGGCTAACGCAGGTAAGAATGACCTAGGCAAGTTATGATTAATGAATGGATGAGAAAAGGGGGGATTAAATAAATAGGAGAGTAGAAGAAAGTAAAACTACTTGGAGAACACTAGGGTTTGCATGGGAATGATAGAGTTGGCATGGTGGAAGTGTTAGGGTTTGCATGGGGTGGTTAAGGTCCGCATGGGGGCGAACCTTACGTATAGAAAGTCACTTTGGGGCGTGGGGAAGGTAACGGAAAGTTGTTTGGGAGTATTGGAGGCTCGAGGTGAAAAATAGTACGTGGGATAAAATAAGGGTACATAGGGACCGACTAGGGTTTGGGATGGAAACCCTAATTTGAGGAGGTGGGAAAAAAAAAAGAAAATAATAAGAATTTATGGGGAAGAGTGAAGTATGTGGGGGAGTTGAGTTGAGGGTCATGATTTGGGTTTCCGATGCGAGAAGTATGTTAAATACAAAGGGTGTTAGTAGCTTAATATAAGCGTAGAAGACAGCTCGGTGACCTAAACCGAGTGAGGATATAGATAAGATTGGATGTGTGACCTGTGTCCTATGTGCTGTGGATGCCTTATATGAATGCTGTGTTGTATTCTAAATGTCGTTATCTTACTTGTTTCGTGGGTAATGTGGCTTGGAAACAAGACATGTACTTATGTTTTATTAACATGTGATAGTACGATTATGTTGTCAGTTTGATGTGATTTGTTGAGAACTCTGGCCATGCATGACAAAGACATGTCCTCGAATAAGATACTTTAAGACACTAACGACTTACAGAGAAAGATGTTGAGCCGAACCCAGACCGGTCCACCGGCTATAATAGTGGCAGGGTATCTCACCCTCGCGACCGTTCCACCGGCTATAATAGTGGCAGGGCATAAGCCCTCGCGACCGTTCCACCGGCTATAATAGTGGGGGATTTCGTGCTCAACAAACTAAACGTAAAAGTGATAAGTCATGGGAAAGATATAAATGTTTACAGTTGAATACCTTGTGAGTCGGAGCCAGACCGGTCCACCGGCTATAATAGTGGCAGGGTATCTTACCCTCGCGACCGTTCCACCGGCTATAATAGTGGGGTTCCCGCACTCACAGGGTCTGGACAAGATGATGATCGATTATATTCAGAGACCTGATAAAAGAAAAGTGATATTCGGTCTGTAACCGTGTGGTTTATATGTGTTATTGCTTTCGATCTATATATCTATGCTATGTCTGCTATGTTTTGTATCTTTGTGTGTGGGCCTTAGCACCTACGCCCTTACTCAGTACTGGACCCGTACTGATACTACCTTGATTAACTGGGTCCTGTGATGATCCACCAATGGTGGGGAGCAGACCTTTGATGCAGGTTGATCTGTTACTAAATTGGGGTGGAAGGCTGGATCTGAGTGAGTAAGCGGTCCGGATATTTACCCTTCAAAAATTGTGTGTTTTAATCGTATTTGTCTTTAGATACAAATGTTGTATTTAACTTTTCGAGGGTTTTATCGTACTTTGCTATTCCGTTATTTTAAGTATTCTGATATATGGACCTTTTAAATTGTATTTCGGAATGTAACTTTTTACCTTCGCACTCTGATTTTGTAGAACTCGTGTTTTATGAATGATTTGTTCTGGTTTTATTCTTTCTAGCCTTAGCACTTAGTATCGGGTCGGTAGCTATGGATCGATCTGGTACTAAGTGTGGCGGTAATACCCCCGAGTTTACGGTTTTTAATTCTCTTGCTTCCGCTAAAACTTTTGATTTAAACGAAATTTTTCAGTAGTAAATTTGGGGGTGTTACAACCTCTCCCCCTCTTATGGTTGTAGATTTTTGGTTCCTCCATCCCCTAATTATACCCCATTTTTCTTTCTTTGTTTTCATTCAGCATTTGTCTCATTTTCTCCTCTTGGTTGCTCCTACCTTTCTCTTCATTTTTATTATTTTTGATAAGTATTCTTAAACTTTGTTGAGCTTATAACGAAGACCCATCCTCCTCTCTTTATCCTTATTCTCTTGTTTTCACTTCTACATTTCCTTCTATCTAGCCTTTATTTATTTTTAAATAAGTAAAGAAGGTTAGATTTTTTGTTAAATTGTAAAGTTGTCATCTTTTGTCTTCTCCTCTTGTGTCTCCATCTTTCAAAGGCATTGATATTCTTTTGGAGGTTCTTTGTGTTATTTTTCCTTTTTTTTCTTGGAAAGACGTAAACCATATGCTCCTACTAAATATATGAAAATCATGTGATAGCTTGTTTAAAGTTTCTTATGGTATGCTTAAGTGTAATTTATGCTTTCTTATAATCTTATAAAAAAAAGTATACATGCATCATCTATTGTTATTAATTTTTCTCAGTGTGTGACCATATATTTTTATGCAAGGGTATGTTAAATTTATATATTTTAAATATATGTATGATATCAAATTAAAATAGGGTTGCTTGTGTTAAAATAATTATCCATGATGGCGGTTTTATGTGCCAAATGAGCTTAATTGTGTTTTAGGGGAAAAATGGTATTTTTGTCACTCCTGAAAATTTATAGGATTGTTATTTTATATTAATGTACCTATTTTAATGTTATTTAGTTGTACCATGAATTTTGCTTAATTCTAATAAAAATTGGTCATAAAGTAAGAAAATAGTGAATAAATAACATATAAGTGTGAATAATTGGAATATGATGACCTTAATGGATTCCTAGGTTGACCTTAGTGTTAAATTTTATTTTGGTGCGAATTATTGACCTTATGATCGACTTGAATAATTGAAATAAAATTAAAATGGTTAAGAATGAAATTGGAATCATTGTGCATTATGTTATATTTTATGATCACCTTATTAAGATATTAATACTTAAAGTGGAAGACCTCGAGATTTGGGAATGGTTTCTCTCTAGGGGTAGCTACCCTAGAGACGAGGTAGGAGTCCTCGATTTGTTTGGTTTTCTGGTGTATCGGTTATGCCCAAGTAAGGACCTAGTTTACTCTATAGGTGACCTACGGGCTCTATAGGGGCTATCGATACTTAAGGATTAGGTGTACTAGTATGGGAGGATATTGCATTGCTTTGTTGTACCAATATAACCAGAGTGCTTTTATGTCTCTAGGTTACAAGTTGGAAGGATGTCATGTTGCTTTAGTGCGCCGGTATGACTGGTGTACTTTTATGTCTTCGGGTTATTATTGTATCCCCTCGAGTAATTAAAATATAAATAACTATTGTATAAGGATTTAAATGGATTTTTGTGATTTGTTGATTTGGTAGTTGCCTCCGTGCACTACTTGGTTTTGGTATGTTGGTTTGATAGTTGCATTCGTGCACTATTTCGATTTAGTGCAATGGTTGGTAATTGTCTTAGTGATTTCCTTATCATGTTACAAGTGGAATATACATGGTTATTATTAAAGGCCTTAATTATAGTTTGGTATTTTTCTTTTCATGGAACACCCTCAGTATAATTGGATTAATGAAATAGTTGTAATATGGTTAAGTTTGATGTGATGGACATGTGGCATATGGTATGATATGAGTTATGGTATGAATGTGTCACCTCGCTATAATATGTACTATTTAACATGTTATGACATGATATTTTGTGTTACCTTCTATGTTCTCCATGTGACATTTACATGCTTAGTATTGTATATTAGTTTACTCAGTACCATTATACTGATGGATTCCGTTTTATGGTCCCCTACCTATTCAATGGACAGTCTTTACCTTGCAGGAGTATTGTGAGGGTACAACTTGATGGCTTTTGGTAGGGGTTGAGAGTTAGGACTATCCGGTATCCATTTTGATATCTTTTGATTTGGATATCTTTTGGGCTCTTATGTCCCCTTATGTATTTCTTTCCTTTGTTAGTTGTAACTCTTTTGTTTAATCTTATATTATCAAAACAATTTAATATTTTAATGAAACCTTTCTCTTCTTCTTATCCATTGTTATTCTTAATTTAAGTGGATAAACATTTTAGCCTTAACACTTAGTGTAAGAAAGGTAGAGGAACCGGACTTATACTAAGTGTGGCGGTAACACCCTATGTTTTTTATTGGCTTAGCTTCCGCAATCAATTCTTTTTAAAGAAATTTTCAAGTGCTAAAAATGGGGGTGTTACAGGCATCCCCTCTCTTGTTTTCAAACTTGCTTAAAGGAAAAAAAAAGTTATTCACCTCAAATGATAGCATGCTTACTAAAATATATGATAAAAAAAAGAGGTTGCTACTTAAATTCCTAAATTACTAACTTCACACCCCTCAAACCTTCTTCTTTTTTTTTTACTGTTTTAGCCCCCTCATTTTTTCACGTAACTTCTCTTTTTTCTCTTCTCTTCCATCAATCTTCAACATATTTTTCTACTCAATCTTCAATAAAATAATTATAAAATAAAAGAATAATAATTGTTTAAATAAGGAGAAGCTCGATGAAATTATGGTAAGTTTTTTTTTTCATAAAATTTCAACCCTGTGGGTTAACTATCCAAACACACCCTAACCCCTTTGAGTCACTTACCCGTAAAACCACCCTGATAAAGAGTCACAGTTCCGTCAAAATCTCCAAGTGACAAGCATTTCACTTGGCAACCCCATGTGTGATAGGGCTCATGCTCGATCCTAGCCAATTGTGGCAAATTATTTACTCAAATGCCTTCCTTTCCAATAGGCTAGTTACTCAAAAGGTCCATCTTCCTTAAATTTTTTAATCCTTGTGTGTGTGTGTGTGTGTGTGTGTGTGTGTGTGTGTGTATTATAATTTTGATTTTTTGTTAATTATATAATCAAGATCTACTCAATGTATACTAATTATAGTGGAATGTTCGCTATGGATAAGATTTTTAGTAATTGTGAGTCATTGATTTAATGGCTGAAAGAAGCCAAAATAACACATAATATAATTTTTGGTATCAAGAGGTTGAGAAAAGGTAGGGTTTAGATATGTTGTGAAAGAGGTAGTGCATATAAAATACAACCTTCAATGTATCCAAAAAGTGTTCGATATACTGAGTCCAAAAGTATGGTTGTTAATTTAAGATATATGAAAGGGAATATGCTTGTATTGGTTGGATGTTAGTATTTGAATGTGGTAAGCATAATCATAGATTAGGAAACTTTTTACAATAGCAATTGTTTTCTTGATGGTTGTCTCCTAAAGAATAGAGGCTAGTGCATGAACTAACCCTGATAAATGTCAAGCCTAAGGAGGTTATCGACAAGTTACATTGGGGTGATGGGTATAATTAGTTTGGTCATAACTAACACAAAATTAAAACCCTCATTTTATATGGTTATTATAGTACTAATGAATAATATAATCATTATAAACTAAGGATTGAGATGACTCATCTAAGGCTAGCTAGCACAATACTAAAATGAACGACTCTAAATCATAGAAAAACAAATAATAAGAAAGACATGATTATGGGAAATTAAATTATAAAAGGAAAAAAAAAAGAAAATCAAATATTAGTAAATGTGAATATGACAAATATGCTAGAGAATAGATTTTCACCACTAGATTAGTTTAAAATAAAATAAAGTATTTCCACATCACATATTAGTCACAAGAAAGAGATCGATCAAATTAAAAGCCATCAGTTGGTTGATACACCTTATATTACTTTATTAAAGGAATGAATACAAACCATCATTAACATTCAATCCTATTGAACTCTAGCAGTATAGTCGCACCAGTGACTCTTATATTTAAATAGGTCCAAAGCAATAAGCACAAATAAAAGAATGTCAACCTAAGTATCCAACCTAGTATCGTAGACATATCTAGTTGTATTCTTGTCCTTTTACCACACATATATAAATGTTTTACTACTTTAGTTAGAATTATGAAATTATTAGGTGAATTATTATCTAACCTAGTTATAATTATACACATGAATTCTATCATATTTTTATAACCACATAGCAATTATATAATCCTACATATTATCACTATAAGGAAATAAGAACAATGCATGCGTATAAATCATACTTTACATAATCACATATATAAATGATAGCAAATAAAGTAGATTCAAAGAACAATCTCATGATAATTAGAAAAATATAAAAACTATTATTAAAATCTTAAACCATTGTATAAGGTTTCAATATCAACCCTAAAAACAATAATTTTAGCCATACATCATGTATAGTTAATTACACAAATCATATCATAAGTTAGAAAAGAGAGGATTGAAAACTGAAGCGAAAGCAAGCAAAACAAGACAAACGGACAACCCCAGTCAATTACCGATTTATGACTTCATCTTTTTCCTTTTACGAACAACCCTTCTCCTATTCTTGAATGTTGACTTCATATTTTTCCTTTTTCAAACAACCCTTCTCCTACTCTTGAATGCTAGCTTGAATTGGATGGTCCTTTATGTAAATGAGGCACATGATTAACAAATTAAGAGTTTGTGGATATGGAATTGATGATTTTGTGGATTAGTTGAATATATTAAACCATGAATTAGATGAATTATGAATGTAGTTGAAGGTTAAATATGGTGGAACCCTAAATTATAAATCTTATGATGGAGATTAAATTAATAGAAGAGAATCAAGAATTAGGGGTTGATGATGAATGAATTGAATGAGTAATGGATGAATTGAATGATTAGAAGAACAAATATGAAATTAATGGAAGGGCAGAGGTTGAAGATGATTTTGAAACCCTAATTGTTGAATCTCAAAAGTGGAGGCAAATAATCTGTTCCTCCCATGGAGGGTATGGTTAGAGAGAATTATAAAAGTGTTAAGAAGGATAAAAATCAGTTTTTGGTTCAAAGATAATAAAAAAGTTAGAAAAGAACCATTCTAAGGTCGAGGTTGCCATGGCAGTTAAAGGTGCTCCAAATGAGCCTTGGTTAGCAACATTAACTTACAACATGATTTTAACTCTGATCCAGTATGATTCAAAAAAAGGGATAATCATAAAATTTGTAACTCCTTCCAAAATAACTTTAATTAACTCAAAAAGAGATTTTATGAAAAATTTATGCATGAATTACTAAATTTTAATTGGTAGATATTTTTATTTGTAAAACGCTTATAAACACTTAATTTTAGTACATTTTCTTTATGATTGATCACAAACTAGTTCCTATAGTTTAAAATAGGTTATATTGACCGTTTAAAAAAAATTAATATAAAGTATGAGGATTGACGCTATAAAAATAGGGCATAAAACACACTTATCGATTCCTCCATGACTAACTATATTGATCCCTTAGCAAAAATAAAACCAAATGACTCAAAAACAAACCAAACTAACTAGAAAGAAGAAAGAAAAAATCATTCCCCTAACCAATGAACTCAATAATCTCTTACTCTCATGAAATTCAAAATTCGCACTTAATTGAGAGTCTATACTATGAATCTTCTCAACATTAATTCAAACACATGGTATACACATGAACATGGAAGATATAAATGAAATAAGAGTCATGCATAGATGGAAAGAAATTTTAACTAGTCTTGAATCATCCTCACAAGGTTTTTGCTCTCTTTTCTTCTCTCAAAATCAATGTTGAGTTATATAAGCACATTTAGTCAAGTGTGTGAGAGATAAGTTAGATAAGATGAATGCATAACAAAAAGCTCATATACATCATAGAAAGAGGCTAAACTTCATATGGATGAAATCTTATAAAGGATATCAATAAATTGCCAAATGAAATGAACCATATTTTTGAATCATGTGACTAATCTATAAAAAATCAAGGTTGCTCATGTCAAGAATCAAATAGGATGTTAAATATGATTGTAACGGGGCTAGGTTTAAGAGTTAACGAATAAAAATGGGGAAAGGGAATTCAAAAAAATATATTAAATACCTATTAGAATTACGCTAATGTAGAGATACATTTCTTGCAATTTCAAACTCATCAAGACATCTTCAAAATATACCATTTACCATCACGTAGGTCAAATTTCATCAAGTTGGTCCTTCACATTATATCCGTCACTTCTCTTTTGAAACATTTGAAAGAAGAAAATATTTTTTTTTCTTTTTTCGTTTTTTGCAATTGAGTCATGAATCACCAAAGTAGGTGCATTTTATACTATATCCTACCCAACATAAAGATTTAGTGGTTTTATGTTCCACCCTCTTATTCTCACATTGGTACCTAAAGTATTTTTTTAGCTCAACTCCCCACACTTATTTTTTTGGATGATCTTCAACACTTCATTTTTTTAACCTTGAATCACATGTATTTATCTCATTGATAATTCTACTAGATTCTAGAACACTGGTAGGAATGTATGTTAAGCTAGGGGTTAGAAACAACGTGGGTGATGAAAGAAATAAGGGTCAATAAAGAAGGCTCAAAGGGGTTAACTAGGGGGTGACATATTAAGTATATAAAAATAGGGTAGACGTCTATTTGGTTATGTGGTGGTAAAATTTACAGTGCCTCATTTTCTAAATTAGGGTGGTTATGACTTAAAAGCTTAAATTGACACACAAGCAAGTTCTAATAAACTTTAGAGTCCATTAACATGTCTATAGCAAATAATTGGTTAAAAAAATACATAAATTAGGTTTAGAAATGATTAAAAAACTAATATAATTGTCTAGTAGTCATGATTTCAAAATATATAATATTTTCATAGACTGACCAATGGCTTATATGAATCAAAACACACCAAAAATATGCATAAATTTTTCAAAATGTGAAAATTTATGTAAAAACACAGTAAAAATGAACACAAAACACACTCACTCCCCCACACATAATTCATACATTGTCCTCAATGTGTAGAAAAATATAGAAATAAACATGTTACTTAATCATGGAGAACTAATAAAGGATAGGAAAATTCATTATATCATTGAGTTACCTCCCAAGAAACGCTTGTTTTTAACATCTTCAATGTGGCATGGTCTTGATCCACTCATCTCAAGGTGGGTCGGTCCAATTAGGAACTACTTTACGGAATCCTTCTTCATGTGTATCATCTACATCTTGCAAAGAAGAAATGGAAATACATTAGTTTTATCAAAAGACTTATGTAATGCCCCAGATTTTACTACTGAACATTTTTGCTTTAGTATAAGCATAATATCAAAATATTTGGGTGTTACTCCCATAATTAACTCCAAGTACAATATTTAAAAATTCATAAAGGGATTCCATGGAGCTAAGAGTCCAAAAAGTTATATGGGCCAAAAAAAAACTAGATAACATGACTCTGCACCTAACCCCAATACATAATAGTCACTTCTCCACACAAAGAACATCATACGCAATAAAATCATCAAGAGGATCCTCATCGACCTGCACTTAAAAACCTAAGTCATATGCTTATCGGAATGAGAAGGACTCATGAAAAGAATGATTATTACCCTACGCACTAAGCAAGGTAATCATACAATCAAAGTAAGGTTTCACAGAAAAATATGAGTTCACATTAGATAATATGTGTAAATGCATTAATATAAAGTGATGCAAGGTAAATACTGATTCCAGAACTCATTATTAGATATAAATATAATCTATTATTTTATTTATATTGAGTTTAGGGACCCCACTATTATTAATACAGCGGAACAGATTGAAGCCCCTCTTAGAGAAAAATACACCTGAGCCACTATTATCATCCAGTGGAACAAACCCAACATATACTAAGGCAATATGCTTTTGACTAGTATTCTTAAAAATTTAGAATGGCTTGAAGCACTGCTCAAAGCAAAACATACATGAGTCACTATTATCATCCGGTGAAACATACACAACATCTCAGTCCTAACTCATGTAATCTCACTTTAAATGATTAAAATCATATCTATTGGTACTTATCTCATAATCATATTCACATTTATGTTAAGTATAGGGCCCACTATTCTTAATATAGTGGAATAGGCTAATACACATCTTAAGGCAACATGCTCCTAAGCCACTATTATCGTTTGGTGGAACGGACACACAAAATACCTCGGCCCAACTCACGTAATCTTTCACTTTAAATAATTAGTTTCTTTTTCAGAGTTTTTTATATTCAGATCATCATGTAGGACCCATGTGGGCAGGCATAATACATAATTAAAAACACGTAAAGCATGTCCATATAGTTATCAAGGCATTCCCTAAGGTAAAGGTCCATAATTTTCTAAATATTCTTAGTATCATACTTAGCATATTTAAATTTTATTCCCCTTTTAAAATACCAAAATTTTATTTTTAGCCCTTATTAACCAAAATTCCATCTTCTTATTGAAAGTCTAAGAATCTTATGTTAGGTAACTTGTATCTTACTCGACCACCATTTAATCACATTACTTACGGAATAATTAATAATACCCTCAAAAACTTATTAGGCCATGATTATTTTCTAGATTATTATCAAATGACCCTAATCCCCTTATGATAGTTAAAGACTCATTCTTTTCCAAAGGCCTTACAAATCCCAATAGTAATACATTTTGATCTCCAATACCTATATGAAATACATAGCCCTAATTCTATACATAGATACCATGTATCAAACATTATAACCAAATGCATATTTTAATATTTTTCTCACTTTCAAGATATTATATGACAGAATTATCATAATCACTATTATCCATATAACATTACCAAATAGGATTTCACATACAAATACACGTTGCACATACAAGTCCTAACTGTGAAATGTATCATTACGAACAAAAATACTGGTCTCTAAGCACGTAATCTTAAACTGCCTCCTATGAGATCACTAGAAGCTCACCTACAAAAACAAAAACGAATCTACAGTTAGAACTTAAGAATATAAATTGAGAGAAATGTTAAGGTAAAGGGTAAAAATGAGGATAATCAAAATAGATGGAAGCTCGGGTTGCGTGAAAGTATGGTGGAATGTATGGTAGTGCTAAAGTGGTGATAGAGTGATGTTAAACTGAAGCATGGGTGTTATAGAAGGGAAGCATGAGTGTGGCATGGAAAACATACACAGGTGGGTTGTGTGACGTGCGCACAATTTTGCAAAAAGCACATGAGTGAGAAGAAAAGAATACTCATTATTGTGTGTGAAACCGTTCATGGGTAATGTAATATGGGCCTGGATGGGACATGAAAGTGTGCTTGGTCATGCATATTAATGGAAATTAATAGAGCATGATAGGGAAGAGGGAAAAAGAGATGGTGTGGGTGGCAATGGTTGGAATACTATGAAGGGGAATGATGGGGGTGGTATTGGTGGTCATTTTCCCAGTGAAATGGTGATTCTTTTTAGTTGGTGGTGGTGAGTGTGTTGATGGTTATGGATGAAATCAAGATAAATTAGGGAAGGAAGAAGAAGAAGAAGAAGAAGAAGAAGAAGAAGAAGAAGAAGAAGAAGAAGAAGAAGAAGAAGAAGAAGAAGAAGAAGAAGAAGAAGAAGAAGAAGAAGAAGAAGAAGAAGAAGAAGAAGAAGAAGGAAGGTGATTGGGGTTGGTTTGCTTGACAAAAATGGAGGAAGTGGGAGTTAGGTGAGGTAATAAATGAGTTAGGCTTGGTAGAGGTATGTGTGTGTGTGTACATGGTGTACATGGGTTGGTGAATCAGTAGAGAATGAAAAAGGTATGGGGAGTGCATGAGATAGGGCACAAGATAGGGTAAGGGTAAAATTTCAACTGATCATATCCTTTGAGATGTGGAAGTTTATGGTTTTAATGATGATGGTAGGAAAGGTAGGTTCAGTGGGTAAGCATGGAAGAAGGGATTTGGCCAAGGAGAAGAGTGATACGCATAGGAAAGAAGGAAAGAAGAAGAAGGTAGTCAAGTAGGAAGAAAAGAAAAGGAGAAGAAAAAAAAGGAGAAAGAGGATAAATAAGCTTAGGGTTAGGATTAGAGTTAAGTTAAAATAATTTATATTAGGTAATTAGGTTAAAGTTAATTATCAACCATCCAAGGTTAGGTTAAGATTAAAAATATTAAAGACATAGAATAAATATTAGGATTAGGCTAATATTTAAGATTAAAGAATTAAGATAAGATAAAAATATTAATTTTTGAGATTAGGATTACATTAAGATATCAATTACTTGGGATTAATATTAGATAAAATTCAAGTTATTATAACTTAACCCAATAAGAACACAACTTAGCTAGAATAAGACTTAAGCGTATATGAAAAGAGAGAATGTGTTTACATAGTGTTAATGTAAGCTGGTCTTCTTTCATGGGAGGAACATATTGTCTCCTATCAAAGTCTTTTAGAACATCTTTCCTATATAACTTATCCTTCAAAACATCTCGATTCTATTAGATCTATTCAAGAGGATTTACTCACTCCTTTCATTTTTAAATCCATATAGCTTATCAAGAGAGGGAAAGTAAGTAGTAGGGTTAGAACAAATAAAATCAAAGTTTTCCAATATTTACCTTGAGGTTCGTGCTCATCTATTACCAAAATATGAGAATAAATGTCCAAGTATGGTCTATAGTAGATGAAAGAGATCATCTTGTCATCCATATGCTTTTTTTCTTTTAATCACTCCTTATTTTAATGAGATTATTCTTCTAATATTATAGGGTCATCTTCCACCTAATCATGCTTCCTGATATGCTTTATAGGGACCTCCTCAACTATCTTAACATTACACGTGGACATGGCATTCACATTTTGATAACTCCCATTTGAATTTGGTGTTGAACTAATAGGAAGCTCTTTTCATGCCTCTAATTTATTGACCATGTTGACCACAAAAAACATTTATTCCTTTAACACTAACATCCTTTCATTATGTTTAATTTAACTTTGCACAATTTGGTTTTACCCATTTGTCAATACTTAAAAGAGTTTGTCTTTTTTTTTTCTCAAAACTTGAGGGTTATGAAGTTGAAGAGGATTCTCGTTGAGGATATTTACAGTATTATGAAGCTCCATAGTTGGTATTGTAAGGATCTTGAAATGATACTTGAAAATTGTTATTAGATTCTCATCATGCCTCATTTCCGAATAGTGTGATCTAGTGTAGAGGTCATGTCCTTAGAAGATAGTGAATGTTTGAGCACTAGGTAGTACCCATCCTCCTACTCTCATAAGTTGTGGGAAATGAGCATATGGATTTCTTGGTGTATGACACTTTCTACTTATAGTAATGGCTCTAGTTGTGGTAATTTGCTAAGGAAGAGTCATGAGTTGGTTAAGCCTACCATCAGGTTGACTTATAATTACCTAATTTACTCTATCATGTGAGTCCATGCAAAGTTGTCTGGTGATCAAGTATCTTATAATAGATACCTATAGAACATAAAAAAAATTAAAACAAAGGGTCAAGAGTGAATCAAAACATGCAAAAAATTTAGGCACAAAAATCACAAAAAAAAAAAACACTAGAAAAACCAAGGCAAAGTTATCAATCCCCAACAATGGTGCTAAAATTGGTGTGGCTATAGATGACCTAAAATTTATACCCTTTTTATGCAATTGTAGGACTAATGAATTAGAGCATTATAATTAACCAAATATTGAAATGACTCACCTAATTATAGCTATAACACAACTAAAATAAATGATTATAAATCATACAGAAAAAAATAAGAAGAAAAATACCATAACGAGGAATTAAATTATGAAATGATAAAAATAAAATCAAATAAGAAAACAAATATGAGTGAATGTGAATATGAAAAATGTGCAAGGGAATCAATTTTCACAACTAGATTAGGTGAAGATAAAAAAATTATTCTTATTTCACCTAATAGTCCCAAGAAAGATATCAATCAAGTTACAAGCCACCATTAGGTCAATACACCTTATATTAGTTCCTTAAAGTAATTATCTATTGAACACTGACTCACCCGTGGAGTAAATGGTCAAGGAATAATTAACATGTGTTGTTTCTCCCAGCTTCAAGTCTTACCCCAACATCAGATATCTCCTCTCTTGTTTTTGAACTTACTAAAAGAAGAAAAAAATCACCTCAAATGATAGCATGCACACTAAAATTGTATAATGAAAAGCGGGTTTATTACTTATAACCCCAAATAACTAATTTCACGCCCCTCAAAACCCCTATTCTTCTTCTTTATCCATTTTATTCCTCTTATTTCTTCACTCTACATCTATTTTCTCTCTTTTCTCCATTAATATTCAACATATTTTCCTACTTAATCTTCAATATAATAATTATGAAAGAAAAGAATAATGATTTTCTTAGCTATGAAGAACTTGATGAAATTTTGGTAAGTTTTTTTTTCATAAAATTTCTACCTTATAGGTAAACAATTTGAACACTCCCCATCTCCTCTAAATCACTTACACAAGCAAAACACCTAAGAAATATGTTAAACACTCGTCAGAAGCTCCAAGTAATGGGTGTTTCACCTTGCAAACCCCATGCGTGATGAGACATCCATCCAGTCCTCGTTAATTGTGGTGAGTTATTTACCTAGTGTTCCCCTTCCCACTAGGCTAATTACTCGAAATCCCCTTGTCCATAAATGTTTTTATCCTTATATATATGTGTATATATATATATATTCCTTATGTTTTTACAATTTATGTTGTTAATTATATAATTAAGATCCACTCAATACTATTTAAAGTTGAATGTTTGTTAAGGATGATATTTTTAGTGACTGTTAGTCATTGATTCAATGGGATAAAGAAACAAGAAGGGAAAAAAACATGGTTTTTTGGTATCGAGAGGTCAATAAAATTAGAGCTTAGATACGTTGTGAGAGAGGTGGTGTATATAGAAGACAACCTTCAGTGAATCTAAAAGGTATTTAATCTACCTATTCCAAAAGTGTGGCTTTGAATTCAAGATATATAGAAGGGAATATGCTTATAGTGATTGAAGGTTGGTAGCTAATTGTGGCATCCATAATAATAGACTAGCACTACTAGGAAAACGGAAAATAATAATGGGACATTAATAACGGTAGTTCGACAACCGTTGTCAAACGCGTAAAAATTAATGGGTGGGAGAGTTTTGATAACGATTCTAGTTAAAAACCGTTATTAAAAGGGCAACGTTAAAATTTGGATGGATGTTTTAATAACGGTTTTAGGTAAACCGTTATTAAAAGAGGATTTAATAACGGTTCATATTAGAACCGTTGTCAAAAGCCAGAAGCTTTTAATAACGGTTCCTGGAAGAACCGTTATTAAATCCTCTTTTTAATAACATTCTCTCAGGAACCGTTATTAAAACCCCAAAATCAAACTTATATTTCGCTCAGTTCTGTTTTGTGCCAAAATTTTCAGACTCTCTGCACCTTCATTCTCTTGCTCTCCTTCTCCTTGCAAACCCTCACACCACGACACCATGCACCACCAACTCGTACCACCACACCAACTCCTCTCAAGTAATGGAAACCCTTGCACCGCCAACTCTCCACCACACCTCTACCATTGTCGGCTCTGCATGTGCATGCTGTCATTGTTCCGAAGCTAGCTAGCACTTGCACCTTCATCCTCTGTCATGTTTGAATCCCTTGCCTCTCTCAACATTCTCACCCTCGTGTTTGTAGCTAGCTCACTTTATGTATGTGTTTGTTCTTCCTCTCGTAACTTTTTATCTACTTATATATGTATATATATAAAAAATGCATGCATGTTGCTATAGGGTTTCGTTTGTTTGTTATTGAAAGATTATGGTTTGTCGTTCGAAAATGTGTTGTTGAATGTGTTGGCTGAAAATTTTGCTGTTTGTTGTTGAATTTGTTGTGTTATTGTTATATATTAACAAATGCATGTGTTGGCCGAGACCTTTACATATATATATATATATATATATATATAATATGGATGTGAGTGTAGAATTATATACATTTTCACTCATAAAAACTATATATATACACACACACACACACACACACACACTTTCATTAATAAGTATAGAAGACTAGCAATAAGATATAGGAAATATCATATAATGAAATGCAAATATATTTTACATATGCATATGTTAATGATTGCTATTTGATGAGGATTAAATAGATATAGAGAATAAGGAATATATAAAAGTGAATAATTAAATAGAGAGAAATAATTGTGTATGATAATAATAATAATAATAATAATAATAATAATTAATAATATGATTTATATATTATGCTTTAATTACATTTAGCTAGGTTTAGGGATTAGGTTTTTTTGTGGTTTAGGGTTAGGTTTTATTATAATAAATTATGGTTAATTAGTTAGGGTTAGGGTTAGGGTTTATCGTTTATTATGGTTAATTATGGTTAATTAGGGTTAGGATTAGGGTTAGTATTAATATCTTTTTGGAAACGTGTTAGCCTGATTCGTATATATATATATATAGAATAGCATGAAACATTTGAGATTAATTCTTTCTAAGCATGATTCGTATCGATAATATAATGGTACATTATTATGCTCAATACATAACATTCTAACATAATTAATTTATTTATTTTTTGTAGAGATATGGCCAACAAAAACATTGATAGGGATAGCAGTGATGAAGAAGGGAAGAGAGGACCAACG
The DNA here is from genome assembly GCA_030549775.1 of Tamarix chinensis. NCBI lineage: Eukaryota > Viridiplantae > Streptophyta > Magnoliopsida > Caryophyllales > Tamaricaceae > Tamarix > Tamarix chinensis. Next base: position 63,966,992 of record CM060172.1, read on the forward strand.
ACTATGAGAATTATCATAGACATGAGGAATAGAGGAGAAGTAGTCGAGTTGGGATGTAATACTTACAATCTTCCCATCGGCCCTAACGCAGATATGTTCTTGACCTACATTTCACTTATGACCCGTAACCGTGTTCCTATCTCCTATAATAATTGGAAGCAGGTTCCACAGGGTCATAAGGAGCATATTTGGCAGGAAATCACGGTAAATATTCTATTTTATGTAATCATTTTTGTATGTCAAATGTTATTAATTTTATTACATTAACATCGGTATACATCTACATGTCTTATTTTGCAGAGAGTGTTCAATGTCCCAGAGAGTAGGATGAAATGGCTTCTTAGACATTGTGGGGAGCGTCTAAGAACATTTAGGTCATATTTAGCTCGTAGAAAAATGTATAGAAAGAAGGATGGTTCTGTACAACATAACCCACCCAAACGATACAGTTTCATCGATCAAGAAAGTTGGAACCAATTCATTGCTTATCGTCTTACGGTGGATTTTAAGGTACTTATTAGATAACAATTAAACTTTTTGTATCAATCCCAGTATTATGCTTAATATTGAAATAACCATGTCATTATGTTTTGGCTTGTCATATAGGAAAAAAGTACCCAAAATAAAGAGATTGCCAAGCAAAATAAATACCAGCATAATATGGCTCGCAAAGGCTATGCGGGCCTTGAAGAGGAGTTGGTATGCATTTTGTGATTATCTATTTACATGTAAATGTTTAATTTTATAATAATATTCTTAATTAAGAATATTTTTTAATTTGTAGCTCCTAGCCCAAGACTTGGACCCATGTACCTCGTCCATCAATATTGGTACATTATGGAAGAAGGCTAGAGCAACAAGAGATGGATATATTAATGAATAAGTTGATGTTGTAGCCAAAAAAATTGTAAGTTTGTAGATATCTAGAACCCTACTTAGTTTTCTTTTAGAAAACTATTATATTATGCTTATTCCTATAAGTTAAATTTACAGGACGAACTTGAAACATCAGAAGGTGAGGAGGTGGACCAATATAGCATTGTGGCCCAGGCTACAGGAATTGTAGAACACCCTGGAAGACACAGGGACCTTGGATTGGGTGTTACGAGAACGAGCATATGTGGTCGATCTCGTGGTTCTCGTAGCACTAATGAGCAAGTTGCCATCCTCACCCAAAAATTGAATGTGGAATTTGAACGGATGGCAACAATGGAGCAAGAGTTGTCATTTATTAAATCTCAAGGGTATAAGCCATCCGATTCAGTAGACCATGATCAGCTTCACATACCTAATGTAAATAGCGTTAGAGATAGTTGTGAAGCTGATGCATTTCTTTCTACTCTTCCCAAGGTAAGCATTACAAACTATGAATTGTTATTAAATGTATTCGGTGTAATAAATTATTAATAATGTGTAATATTTTTGTTTAGGGTTTGCATAAATGTGACTTATTAGCGAATGACCTTTCAACAATTTTGGCAAAAGGAAGGGTCCGCATCAGTCACAGTACCGAAACTCAGACAATCCACGGGTACAATTTAGCCCTAAATACAAGGTCGGTGAATATTGATAGTCCAATCATTGGCAGTGCACACTTGCCTTGTTATAAAGAGGGCAATGAGGCAACCACAGTACTAGAAGCTCATGGAAGCTTCATGGCTTGGCCTGCGGATCAAATACGTCTCATTACTGAAGAGGTATTGACATTTGACATCTTCATTAGACCTTGTTTAGTAGTTACACTATATATACCTTTTCATATATATATTTATATGCTCAATATATATTTTGTTTAATATTATCAATTAAGGAATCAAAAAAGAAGACTGCTTCTGCTAGTAAAACCAAGAGAGATACTAGCAGAACGAGCAACACAAAACAGGGCGGTGCTAAAGGAAAGAGAGTTAAATCTGAAAAATCAGTTGCTCCACAAAAGATTCCTTCTTCAGATCAGCAAAGCCAACCTCCACCAGCATTAGCTATATTATATTTTTATGCCCAAAACTACCTCAGGGACAATTATATTTTCATTTATTGTCATCTTGAGTATGTTGGGAGGGACAATGCTACTTACATGGTATCGACGGCTGACATAAGTGACATTTATAATCAATAATGGATGTCAACCATAAGTGTCGTCGTCTATATCACGTAAGTATTATTTCATTTTGAGATTTTAGCACTCTTAACTTATACAATTGGAATTTTTATGACCTCTTATATGAGTTATTATTTATTAAAAAATATGCATTGTTTTTGTTGTCCATAGGTTGGTAGCTACTCGAGCTGCGATGGAGGGAATGTTGTCCTCTATTATGTTTGTGTGCCCATACTACATAGCTGACGGTAGTACAATAAGAAAGGGTAGGCACATAAACTATTTAGCGGATTGCATTTTGATTGAGGGACACAACAAGCTCTATCTTATTCCTCACCTCGCAACTGAACATTGGGTTTTGTACGCCGTCCGACCTGACCTTAATAAAGTCTATGTGTTTGATTCCCTTCGAACCTATGGCGTGCCTTTTGAAGTTGCTCGTCGTGGTGGGAAGGAATTTATCGACATGTTAGTATACTTTTCACTTCTTACTTTATTAGCTTATTTATACATATATTAGCCTAGCTTTCATTATTTGAGGTATATATGCGTACTTACAATATTGTGTATCCAACTCTATTTATTAGGACACTACGGACAGCGTATCAAAGGAGAGGTGGGAATGGTGTCCCAGACCCAAAGAATGTTCAATACGAGCCTGTCATAGTAAGAAGGAAGGAAACTATTTCGTATTTTATTTTAATTAAAATTAATATCTAATAGTTAGAGAGCTAACTGAATTTATTTGACAATGTCCACAACAACAAAACGATAAAGATTGTAGATACTATGTATGTAGAGCAATGGATCTGATAGTCTAAAATAGATCGGTCAACATAGATCCAAGCCATGTATGTTTTCTTTTCGATATTTTTCCATTACTGAATCATGATATATATGTTTGATACTTGACGTAAGTGCTAACTGTATATTAATCAAAACTTGGGATTTGTAGTTTTTCACCGATGATTATGCACAAGGCCAGCAATACAATGTTGAAGAAATTGATGAATTGAGAGAGCAATGGGCCAAGAATGTGCACTCATTCATTCGGTATTAGGTAGAGATCTATATATTCTACATGCATGTTCAGGTTTGTATTTTGTCTATGTCTTTAAGTCTTCTAAGTTGTGGTATGCCTATAAATTTTGATTCTTGAGTATATATGTTCGGTGTATTAACAAGAGATTGATTGAAATTATGGTGTGATTGCATATTTGTTATCAATTGATGTTGTTTTACAATGCAGATTTGGTAATTATTTGAACATACAACTGTGTATGTGGTCAAGAACAAAACTGCAAAAACTAAAAAAAAATGGAGTTTTAATAACGGTTCTTATGAAAACCGTTATTAAAACTCCAATTTTTAATAACGGTTTTCATAAGAACTATTATTAAAACCTACGTTTAATAACGGTTTTCATGAGAACCGTTATTAAAACCCTCTTGTTTAACAACGGTTTTTCTGAAAAACCATTATTAAACATGCATTTTATGCTCATATTGGCGGGTTTTTTTTTATATTTTTGATAACGGTTATGAACCGTTATTAAAGATTTAATAACGGGCGTTTTAATAATGGTTGAAAATCGTTATTAAAACTATAAAATAACCGTTATTAAAACTACTTTTTGGGGTAGTGTAGGAAAGTATTTTCTATAGCATATGTTTACTTGTTGGTTTTTGCCTATAGAATGTAGGTTAGTGCATGAACTAACCTTGATAAATGTCAAACCCAATAAGGTTATCGGCAAGCTACAATGGGGTTAAAAAGGATAAAATTGCAACCTTTATGGCAATTTCCAATACTATACATAAGTTCAGGGGGTAGAGCTTGATGGGATGTACAATAATGCAAAAAAAAATATTACACCTCATGGAAACAAATGGATAGCATTCATAGTATCCTTGGTTACCTAACTTTGATAGTGACATTGTATTTGTGTGCTTGGATAATTTTTCCTTGTTACATGCATTTCCTTATATTATTTGTTTGGATTGTATATACAAGACCAATAAGTATAACATTCTTTTCCTGGAGTTTGTTGGTCTTCTATCTAGTGGTAATAATTTTATCATTGCCTTCTCATTATGATAAAGTAAAAGGAAAATAACAATGAATAGGAGTTGGATAAGGTAAAGATATTGATGGATCCCATGAACCAAATGTGGTGATTACAGATAGAGAATTAGGACTAACAAAAATAGTGACCAATGTATTTCCTAATGCATCCCTTCCTTGTGTAGATGTAATATTAATAATAATGTTCCTTCCCATTAAAAAAAATAGAAAGTGTAGCATCCAAATAACTTTTCCTAGGAAGATAAAGAAAGATTATACAAGCGATTATAGTGGAGACATTTGAGAATGAGCTTCTATTGATGGTTGAAAAATGAGGTAAATGTCTATATCTGATATAATGTGTGTGAGGCTTAGTTGAATCCTTAAAAGGAGATTTTTTTTATGGTAACTCACAAAATTATTCATTTTGGCACTCATATGACCAATAGGTATAATTTTATTGTTGTGAATATCCATTTTCATCTAACTTATTACCAAATAACCATTGTATTTTGAAATTCTAACTATAGGATGGGAAATGAACATGGTAAGCTAAGGAAATATATATCATTGTCTTGGATGAGTTATTGTTATTATTATTATTATGCCTGAAGATTAACACATTGATCTGACTCAAAATCAATGAGCTGAAGAAAGATTTAAAGTAGTCATGGGTTATTGTTCTACATTAGTCTATAGATAGCATATTGTTTAAGGAACTCTTGTTTGTTATATATCATAGAACATTGCACCTAATTGAGGGGGACAGTGAGAGGTTCAATACAATTAGTTTAGAACCCTTGGGTTATGGGTGTTAGTTCAAGTTAATGTATGATCTACCATATGCATATGATATTTTGATGTAAACAAGATCATCATCCTATTCCCAAATCAATATTGCATTAATTTTAGAAGACTTTCACTTCTTTCAAACCAACTAAAGAAACCTTTGCTTTCAATGATTCATTTGTTGATCCATTTGTATGTACATTTGCATCTAACATTATGTCTAAGGTGTAAATGATTCTTGACCATTTTCCATATTGTCTATAATACTATTCTAATCTAATTAATGAGATTCTCAAACCTACTACAACAAGTTTGATAAAGTTTGATGTTCAACAAAGCAAAGGTTACCCTAGCAATTTCATAAGGAGATACATATGATAGTGAGAGCGCATGGAGTGTGATTATTTAAAATCACAATAGGTCAAAGTCAATAAATCGTAGGACATGGTCATTCATCTCTTAATAGAGGTCATAATTTTTTTGGTTGATTAGATTAAGGAAGAAGTAGTAGAGGTAGGCATAGTACCAAAAAGACTTGTTGAGTCATCCACGATTTCCCATAGTCTAATGATATCAAGGCAGTGATGCTCCTATAGATGGAATCATGATGTGATGTTGTGGGTGATGGAAATCATGGATTTAGGATAGTTGTACTACAATTCATAGGGAGCAAGGAAGAATGGTTGAACGTTAGAGGAATAATGTATAAGGAGTTAGTGACTCATCAGGAATTGTATGAGCATGCATTCCTAGATCCTATTGATGATAACATGCAATGCTTAATCTATTTGAGGGGTTCAACTCCAATGGAAAAATGGTGCCAGTAGCCTAACTTTGGATTTCTCTTCACAATAACGTACAATGTGATCTTTGTTTGCTTGATTAATTAGAGATCATTTACATGTTTATTGCATAAATTTCCACCTAAAGACTGACATCTTAATTGGATCATTACCACCTTAATTATCATCAAATTTATTCTCTATGTATCGGTTTGTTTCTTACTTTCATGCTATACATTTTTTTATAGCATATTACCCATTCTCATGTTGTGATACTTTATTTTTTTGCAGATAACCTTGATGGAAAACACAATGTTACCACCTATATCTAATTAATGGCACATGCATATTGATCTAAGCGTTTCTTGATGAGATAAGCCATATTGTGATCGCATTATGCTATATCAAAATAGAATGTGTATGGATGTCAATCGAGGGGGAATCTTTGGTTGATGATTTGTTTGTAATGTAATAACTTTGCATTTATATTAAGTATTTTATTATATAATTTTATGTACTTATTGATGAATTATTAATTACGCATTTGGTATCTATAACATGTATTTCAATCAACGATAATAGAAATTTATAATAATTACTAAATATAGTTTGGTATATAAACATAAATTATCAAAAAATAAATATTAAACTCATAATAGTCCATATAAATTTAAAATAAAAATACAAGAAAGAAAAAGGTCTACTAACTATCCTCAAAATCATCACCGATAGGGGGTTGGTCGGCCTCCTACTGACTAAAGTAGAGTGTAAGCCCACCCATCATGAAGTAGACAATAGCTTTATAATTTCAACCATTCTTCTCTTCTTTTAACTCATAGCAATACCCACCCATTAGTTCATTATTCATCGCTACTTCTATCCTAGTGTATGTTGTATCACTCAGGCCTTTATCAACTCCTACACAATGGACTAATAAGTGGGTCCGATAATCTAACTAAAGAAGGTAGTAAGATGAAGCACCATGTTGACATGTACATCTACTCATATGGGTGGAAAAGTCTAGTTGATGATTTGGCTAGGTGTTCCAGAATGATGTACAACTAGAGTTATTTGCCTTATATTTCTTTATGTTTACATTGTTGTAGAATCCATGATCTAGTACAATAAGAGGAATTGGGATGAGTTGGGGGTATCCAAGCTCAAAAATGACTCGATTCATCATATGTAACTCCATATTTTCCATGAAGCATAAGTTTCCCTAGTATGTTGACTTAGGATGTAGCAATATCATATCTTTATCAAATAGTAATAAATCAACCTACAAATGCATACATAATAGTATTAACATTATTCACAACATTTAATACAATTGAAAACCACCAACAAAGAACGATACACACCTGGTGCATCCTTAGAATATCTAGTTGCCTCTTGCATTGAATTTGGTTATCCATTAACTCAAGGGAAAGCATTGAATGGGTATCCCATCTCATCCGGCCGGCATCGTGTAATGCCCTCATTTTTATTATTGAAAAATTGTATTTTAAAACATTATAGAAGTAGAAAATACCAAATACACCTAGGAAAAATAAGGTATTGCTACCGCACCTAACATAGGATAGATGTCTGCATCCCATCCTATGTTAGATACAAGTCTAAGAAACCAATCAAATCAAATATAAAAGTAGAGTGAGCAAGATATATGATATATAAATACTACAAGAAAACATTTAAAAAATAAGACCTCAATAATTCCCCAAAATATTTGAATGCATATGATAGAGTAAACTAAAAGTACTGAAATACAATGGAGATAAAATGACAATAGTACAAAGCCCCTAAACCCAGCCCCATTAAGGACCTAAAAAAAGGTCTCTAATGTCCATGCTCTCAAGTCCCCTAACCTAACATAGGAAAGGCTAACTACTAACCACCCTAAAAAACTTGCACATGGTTTTTTGTTTATGGGATTGAGTAGGTGACTGAACAAATAAGCACATTAGTATGCTACATACTGAGTAAAACAAGTTACATTCTCAAAAGGGATTCATAAGCATGCAAGGCCAAAGGTAAAAATAGAGATCATACTTAAAAAAAATATCATACTTACACAATACACTTATATATACATGTATTATCTAGATCATATAATGCATCAGAATTTTATGCCATGAAAAGACTTAGATAATTCATTTCTCATCATGCTTATCAATACAACATAGATATTATGGATAACATCGTATAAATAATAACAAGAAATTTCATGTCTCACTAAGATCTTCTACTACTTACAAGAGTATTACATTAGGTCCATTTTCCAAGTTTATATGATTCATTAGATTAATTATTCACTTGTCCTTATTCCTTATTCCTTTTTCTTTTTTCTTTTTCTCTTTCCTTTTTCTTTTTTCTTCTCTCTTTCCTTTTTCTTTTCAAGTGATGGAATGATTACTATCCCATGGTATCACATACCATGGAATCCTATCCAAACCAAAGGATATAAAGTCCATTCAAAATAAAATAGACATTAATGGATGTGAAGTTTAGCCAAAGACAAGTAAACCAATGAATAAAAAGTCTTGGTCGAAGTAAAGCAACCACCTAGGTAACCAGACTCTTTAGTAGCGATACCCCTTACTACATCATCATCGTCTAAAGTAGATAAGGCACTAGGATCTACTTGGATCCCACTAGGAAAAGCCCAAAGTCCCAATAAATGTCCAAAAGCAAACTAAGTCTTGGTAGCTAATCGAGGATCGACTAATCTATGCCCATGCACAACTTCATAATCTTTCAATTTTATTGATTAGTTTGTTATTTTTCAAGGTTATATTATTACATAAGGCCCATATAACAACCAAGTAAGACATCCACCTAATCATTCCAAGTTATACATTGTTACCTTCCACACCATATAGTGGGATTTTCATTAAATCTTAGCTACGTTTGAATTAAAGCATTAAGATAATACATTTAGACCAAGAATCCAGATTAAATCATCCATTTATAGCATCATAGCATACACATTATGGTTTTCCATTAAAACCTTCCAAATGCACTTATTAAGAATACCATGAATTATGAACCATTTAATCCATCCAATAGGTTAGTTAATTCATGCCAAAATGTGTATTCTCATCATTAAAGAATCATATAATAGCATGTTATCAAGTCACAATTTGTATCGAGTTCAAAAGAACAAAGACAACACTTTATAGCCAAACCAGTTGATCAATTTAGCTTAGCCAAACCCCAAAGTTCCCACAAAATAGTTGATCAATTTGGTCAAACCAATCGACTATTCTAAGACTTTTCAATCGATTCCAGCAAACCGATTGATGGGCTTAAGCAAAGAGCAACTAAAGTCACCACAGACAATTTGGTCAATCAGTTAGGCTAACTAATTGAGTATTTCTTAGAACCACTCATCAGTTTTGCTTAATCAGTAGATCAGTTTGCTCCCAATAAAATCCTACCACATCAAGACCATAACATTGACATTTAATAAAAGCAAGAGCTAACATGCTCATATATTAAACCATACTTCATTTGCAAGAAATAAACCTTATTTCTCATGAATCAAACCTTTTTCTCATCATTTCTTAAATACTCCACATGAATCACTAAAATACCAAAAATATCATATATGCATATAAAGATATGAAATGTACAAAGTACACTAGCTCACATGCTTCATCCTGCCACATTTCAATGGCAAGAATGACTTACTTAAAGCATTCCAAAATTTCTCACCAAGAAGGCAAAACCTTTGTTTGAAAGATTTCAAATTTCAAAACCTTAAAAGAAATAGGTAAAAATTAATAAATATTCAAATAATTCTTATAAATTAAGAAACTCAAATTAGGAAAGAAAACAAAATTACCACCTCTAAGAGAATACAACGGAAATAATTGGCTGAAAGTAATACTCAACTTTTCCCAAATCTAACTCTTTTTTTATTTAAGAAGTTAACAAGATGGATCTAGAGTAAGGATCTAAAGAGTGAATCGAGTTAAAGTAAAATCTTGAAGTGTAGAAGAGTGCGCACAAGTGTTGAGAAACTCATAGTATTTCAGTGGTTGAAAAAGGGTAAAGGAAAGAGATGATTAGGATTATTTATAACCAAATGAATTATTCAAGGAACGAGTAAGAGAGAGAGAGAGAGAGAGAGAGAGAAATATCAAAAAACCTAATTTTACCATTCAAATTTGGGCCAAGCAAGCAGATTTATCAAGAATAGGTTAATTTCCATTCTAAAGCTCAAATGGTGACATTTTTAGAGAATGTAGGTTGAGTTCTTTTAGAAAAGATTGAACATGAGAAAGGAAATGGCACATCAACATGTGAAGCAAATATTCCAGCCATGCAGTGATAATCTATAATGAATCATATGTTCTAGAGTCGAACAGAGGAGAGAGGAAAAAGAAGATAAAGGGTGAGGTCATCATTCCCCTTTTCTGTTAAAATCAAACCTTCAAATCTGCTCAAGGAAAAATTAAAACTAGATAAATGATCAAAAATGGTTTAGGATTACTCAAGAACATATCCGAGTTGGATTGATAAGGTTCCATTTTGATGAAAGAAATTTTCCATAAGAATCAAGCTCGAAAAATACTTAGCTCAACAAATTAGTTGATCGGTTTGGTCAAACTAGTGGATTTTTCTACATATGGGTCGATCAATTCCCTCAAACCATTAGATTGGTATTTTTTAACCAAAACCTAGTTGAAAATGATGAATTGGTTGATTGGTTCATAGAATCCATCAACTAGTATGCTAAGGAAACCCACTTACTCATTTTTTTTCCATACTTTTCAAATTCCTTTTTAAATCAAACCCAAACTATAGTTCCAAATCAAGATCAAACATCATCCAAATTTCATTAAACACAAGAATTTTTCATGTTATAAATCTTACAATTATAGGGTAATAAACATCATCTAATGGCTTATATGTAAGAGCAAAACTCTAATGAAAGTAAGGAAAATACTCATAAACCCACATATATGCACATTCTTAACTCCCTCAAAATAAACTAAAATCCTTTTATAACTAATAATTATAAATAAATAATTACATCAAATAAGATGATGAAACTACCTAACAGCATACACCTGGTCTTAGATGCTATCTCAAGCTACCTATATAAAAATGTTGAAGTCCTAGCTCTAAGTGTCTGATCACCTAACCTACCTAGATTAGCTACTAATCTTATTACTAATAAGGGAGCATGGTTGTTATAGTTGTATCCTAAAAGTGTGTAAGAAAGAATGCATCACAAATAAAGCTAGTCATAAGACTCATTGTCGGAAACCTACTAAGTTATCAGCTTATAAAAAATATTATCTAACACACCTAAGGTATCCATTAAAAAAATCTACCCTAACACTCACCTCAAAATCACCCCATATGCCTGAAAGAAAATACACAACACTTCTATCACTACCAAAATGCTTTCTTTTATATCCATACCCATGAAAATTCATATCTATAATGTAAATCACATCATGTAAGGTTATAGTCATCTCATCTACTAGAAGGTAAAAGTTGTTAGTCTTTGGGTACCATCACTCAAAAAAAGTGGAGATGATCGGACCATTATGGTCGTCAAGTCATTATCTCACATATATGATTCAATATAGAAATATCGATGTAATCAAAGGTTACACCCATGCCATCATTGTTCCATGGTAGTCTTCTAAGGATTTTAGTCATTGACTAAACCTTCAACACAAGATGTGGTTCCTACACCAAAAATAAAATTAGAATGATCAATTACATGGTAAAAAATTATTAAATTATATGTATAATAATAAAAATTACCTACTAATTATTTCATATGATGTATGCTACATGACCCTTAAAACTAGTCAGAAGATCAAAAATCAATGAACCATTACCTATACCTTATGGTTTATCGTTATCTAATGTTGATGAGGAAGTATATTGTGTGTACATGGATGTATTTAATAGTACTAATGAAATATCCCTCTATATAGATGTCCTATCCCTCCTTGTGTGGCAAGTGATATGAATATGAAGTACGAGGCACATTTCGGTGCTTTTAGTAGCTCATGCTTTAGCACTAGTAGTGATCCTTCTCTTCTCCACCCCTAGTGGTAATGAGAGTAACCTACCTCAAATCCTTACCTCCATATACCCTATTGACTATCTTCCAATTATAATAAAAATATCATTAACAAATATTATATTATACTAAATCAAAATATAATATTATACTAAAATAAATTATAATCATTTAGGGTAAAGGGTCTAAGGATTAATAGGTCGAGTTAATTATTAAGGGTTTGTAGTTTGGAGTTAATGGTTCGGAGGTTTAATATTATTGATGAGGTTTTGTGGTAAATATTTAAAGCTTAAGTATTTAGTGTTTAGGGTAATGGTTTAGGTTTTAGATGGTTAGGGGGTATGGGGATAAGGTTCAGGCTAAGGATTTGTTTTATACCCTTTTTTAAATAAAACTATGATTTAATTAGGATTTGTATTATTTATAAATAAATTTATATTATTTATAATTATTTATTAAATTCTTTAAAATTTAGAAACTATGGTTATGTTTTTAAAATATTTTATCAAGACCTTCTTACCTTTCTATACGGTTTTGAGTCCTGTAAGACTTTCAATCCACTTTTGGTAATTAAAATTCTTTCAAACAATTATAATTTAGTTATATTTTAATTAATTATATTTTATGAATAGTATAGGAATTTTCAAAATTTTAAATGGAGACTTTAATGGAAGAGCACTATTCATCATTTGTTTTACCCATATTTGCATTTTAAGCCCTAAAACAACCTTTATAGCTAATAAAAATTTACAAAAATTTGTGCATAATTATATTTTGTCATATTTAATATAAATATAAATAAATACTATTTTCAAATATATTTTTTTAAATTTTCAAATAAATTATGCCATTTTAGGCATAATTAGCCCTCAAAAATCAACTTTCTCTTAACAAAACCTATCATAAATATCTAAAACTTATTCCTAACATTAAAAAGTATTTTCAATAAATTTATATAACTTTATTTGAACCATTGTTACTTATAATTTTTTAATCACTTACCCCCTTTATTTAATTCATTTTTCTAACAGTATTACCTAAATATCAAGCATAAATATCTAATATTTACCAATTGAACTTCATTATCCACTTTTCCCTCTTATTATACCATTCTATTTTATATCTGAACCTATTCCCCTCCTTCCTTAATTAAATTTCATATTTTTTTATTACTTGATGGTTTTTTTTTATTTTTACATGTTTTAGGCATTTTTGTACAAAGATTTCAAGGAGGAAATTCTCTAGATTATTATGGATCTGTGTAAACATGATATTTGGTGCAAGTGGAATGTTTGTTCTAATATTTTCTGTTTGGACTGAGTTGAGCTTAGAGTTATCCAATATTAGTTGGGGTATGTGACCTAGTTTTCTTAGTCTCTTGCTCCTTTAACCTTATGGTATTTTCTCTCAATTTTTTGTAATATTTTATCATGTTGGAATTAGGTGTCTTCCACATTTGATCACTAGGTATGATATTGCTTTTAAGCTTGACATTCATTATAGAATGGATATTAGAAGCACCTTCTTAGGATTTGTTATTTGGCTTCCACAAAACTATGATTAAACAGGAAAAAAAATATTTAGTGAAAATTATTGTGTTATAATTTTAGGTTCAAGGTTTAGGATTATGGTTTGCCATTTGTGGTTGAGGGTTAATGGTTAAGGGTTTGGGTGTTGATGTGATACCCCATAAATTAGTCCTATAATGTGTGAAAATTAATGTGTTTGATGATTATTTTATGGTTTTTTATTGTGTTTTGAAAATATATTTTAGTTTTGCAAAGATATGGGAAGGTTTGGAAAAAAATAAGAAGAAAATGGATTTCTAGCTCACCAGGTAACATGTTGAATAAACCGATTGACTAGTCCGTTGTTTTCAATTTAGTTTTTGGCCAAAGGTAACTAGTTTATTGGTTCTAAAAAATCGATCAGATGGTTGGGTATATGAGACCAATCGATTAGGTTTCTTGACCTGAGCAATTTTCAAATTCAATATTAGACGAAAAAATTCTTCCAAAAATCTTGAATCTTAGTAATCAAGCTTTGAAATATTTTCTAAATAATCTTTAAAGATTTGCGACCACTAATCCAAGTTTTTCCTACCTCGAACATATTTGGGGAATAAATTTATCAAAAAAGTGGTTGATGACCTAACCATCATTTTCTTCTTCTTCCTTGATTCTATCTCTCTCTTTTGTGCATCACCAAAACAAAAGATTCATCCCCTAAAACCTCAGTAGATTTTTTATCTTGTTTCCCTCTCATTTTTATCCTTTTCCCTTCTTATGTTTCCTAATTTAGAGTGGTACATTACACTAGAGTTCCTCAGCTATCATCACTTTAGCCATAGAGGAAGTCAAATATATTTTTTTTAGATTTCCTTAGATCTGCCCAAATTTGAGTGGGAGAGTTAGAGTTTTGACTTATATAACCCATTACCCTCTATTCCCCATCAGATATCTACCTTATTATTAAGCCATAACCCTCTTTCTCTTTGTTTCTTCTCAACCACCAAAAGTTTTCTTTCTCCTCTCTTACCTCTTCACTTACCTTCTTTTATCTTCGTTATCTCTACTTTTAATATTTTGCACCTCTTCTCATCCTTCATCTAGCTCTTTATTATTTTACTTTTAAGCAAGATAGGGTGAAATATAAGAAAAGATTTATGGCATGAATCATTCCCTTCGTTTTCACATTTGGTAAAGGTTATATTCTCTAATTTTCCTAACCTCTTATTTTGTTTATGTTTTATAATATTTTAAGGATTTTTACTAAGTTTTAATCTCCTCTTCTTCTTTTTTTAAGGTATTTAAGGTTTGGAGTTTTTCAACTAAGGATTTTCCCTATGTTGTGTGATTTTTGCTAAGCTTCATTTATAGTAAATCATTCTTTCTTTGTGGTGTAGAGTGATAGAGCATGTGGGTTGGTGTAGGTTTTACAATTTTGGTTTTGTATGTAATGATAGTAATAATGCATGTCGTGAATCATTCCTTAAGTTTGTTATTTTTTTGGGAAAAAATGTGAGTTATATGCATGTATCTTGATGATTAATTGGGAATGTAACATGATTGAATGGTTGAACATGATTAATATTCATGTTACCAGTGTCCAATGATATGGATATGGTATGGTTGATGTTTGAGACCTAAATTTGGATATGAAAATGCATGCATAGACCATTTTTCATAAATCGAATGATGTACTAGATTGAGACCGATCAATTTATCACTAAAAATATTGAATGGTTAGATCAACCCATTTACTTATTTGTCCATGTTATTAAATGGTTTTATCTTGTATAGAACCCATCAACCGGTTTGATCAAACAGGTTGATAGAGCAGTCAAGCAAGTAGGCTAACCCATTAACTAGTTTATCTGTGGTGTTATTTGGTTTGGTCTTGGCTTAACCCATCGACTATTTTAGTTAAATCGATTAACTGGTCTCTAGAATAACCGATTGGTTAGACAAATTGATCGTCTGGTTTCAATAGAGGCATTGGGGCTTCGTAGTAGAATCTATCTAATGGTTTGTAGAATTGATCGAATGGTTCTCATTGATATTTTTCGACCTTATAAGATTTTGGGGTTGAAATTATGTCATGATATGATTATTAGATGATGGAATATATTAATGAACTCTAATGATGGATTAAATTAGTTGTGTAATGATGATATTGCCATTAAGTACCCTTGATGGGTTGTGACGTATAACTTGGAATAATTTTGTGGTTATGGTTGGTTTGGTATGCTATATGGTGTTGTTTGATATATGGTTGGTGAATAAAATATTAATCACTTAAAGTGGAAGATCATAGAGCATTATATGGGACTAGATTGTCCAATCCTTAATTAGTTATCAAGGGGTTATTATGCCTTTGGGTGTTTCTAATATTTAACTTTGCAAGAAACCCTAATTGATATCGGTGTCTTTCTTACTCTAGACACTGATGATGTAATAGGGGATATTGATAATAAAGGGTTTGGTCACCAAGTTGATTTATTCAACATTAACCTTATTTTATGTCCATTAATAATATCTTGGCTTCAACCATACTTATGTCCTCTAGTTATTTGTTTGAGTTTTATAGGTATTGAGAGACCATGGGGATGATTTAGCTCATTAATCATACAAACAAATATAAACAAATGACTATATAACATTATGATCAGAATCTCAAGAATGATTAAATGAAATGGACCTTAGAGTTTACTTAAGTAGATTGCATCCTCAATATGTCACTTCATATATTCATATGTTTTTATCCATGATTCCTACATTTTGGTGATAAGCGTGATGAACCAGGAATTCCTTATAATTGGTGTGAAGCTTGATATTTCCATGCATTATATGTCTATCATTGAGCATGATGTCATCTACTTCCATATGCATGTATAGAGTATCATGTGGATAATGGCATGCTAGTAAAGCATGTTAATGTGTGATATTATAACTTATATTTCTAAAATACCCTAAAACCCTAATTTAGAAAAGTATGTTAAAATAGGGATTTATTAAGAAAATTAATTAAATAAATTATTTTTATTAAAATAAGGGGAAATTTTAAGGTAAAATTAAGAGGAAAATAATAAAGAAATTAATTAGGAAAAATTAGGGTGTTTTGCCAATTAAAATAGAATTTGGGAAAAATTATCTAAAATATCCTAAATTAATATAAAAAGAAATTTTAATTATTATTTTACTAAATTTTATTATTTTTAAATATTTAAAAATACCCAAATATTCGATATACCCCAACCAACCTATTTTTCCTTTTTCCTTTTTCCTTTTTCCTTTCTTTTTTCCTTTTCTTTCCTCTTTCTCTCCTTTCTCCTTTTTTCTTTTTCCCCTTCTTCCCTCAGATCAGGCCAGCCCTCCCCTCGCGGCCCAACTCCTCTCCCCTTCTTCTTCCCTATGCGTCCCAGCCCGCTAACCTTTTTTTTCCTCCACCTTACCCGCCTGGTCTCCCCCTCTTTTTCTTCTTTTCTATTCCCCCAAGCTGGCCAGCCAACCCACCCTTCCTTCTTCCTCCCTTCTCCCTCCTATTTGAGGCAGGTCAAGACCTACAACGCTGCACCGCGCAACCAGCCAACCCACCGTACCGCCTATCTTCCTCTCTTTCTTCTCTCCCTGTCCTTTTCCTTTCCTTTTCCGACCCCAACCAGCCCTACACCTCCTCCCACTTGTGCCCCCTCCCTTTCCTTTTCTTTTCCCTGACCAAACCTACAACTGCCATTTATAGGCTCATACCGGCCTACCACAGCCGGCCGGTGAGCTCTTCCATACCTACCCCCTTGTCCTCTTCCCCTTTGTCTTATTCCCCCTCCATTATCCTATAAATACCCCCTAACTAGTTCCATTTGCCTCTTTTTCCTTGCCTAGAAAATTAGCCCTCCTTGCACCACTATCGCTTTAGACGCCATCCCTACACCTCCCAACTCTTCCCTACACTACCCTACACCTCCCAACTCTTCCCTACACTACCCTCCACCGAACCATACCACTCACCACCCCTAGTTCCCCTTGCACAAGCTGCCTCAATCGTGCAAAGTTGGCTGCTCAATCTGCCACTTTGCACCCATCACCGCCCCTCTCATCGCTGTGCACCACCATCTCTGCTGCAACCACCGCCTCTCCTACCACCCAAACTACTTAGCAAAGTCTCCCCTACCTCTCCTACCTTCCTTTATCCCTACCTCCCTCTCCTTCACCCTCCCTCTTTCTCCTCCACCTTCGGCCACCACAACACCCACCACTTGTGCTGCCACCTTTGTTGCATCACCATCACCACCATTCCAACCTTCTCAACCTAGAGAATCCACCACTACCACAACCATCATCTCACTCTCCCTCTTCTATCCTAAAAATCTACCTCTCCAACCCCCACTTCCTCCACCGCTACCGTGTGCCACCGCTGCCACCTAGCTGCCACCACCCTAGGTTGTGCCCTAACCTCCCTAACCTTTAAATATAATTAATATTATTATTATTTAATTTCATTAATGTTATTATCATTATCACTCTTATTATTATTAGTACTACTACTACTACTACTACTAACTTTGGCACTACTACTACTACTAATATTATTATTATTATTATTATTATTATTATTATTATTATTATTATTATTATTATTATTATCACCTTTGTCACTATCATTATTATTACCTTTGTCACTATCATTACTATTAATACTACTACTATCATCATCATCATCATCATCATCATCATTATCATTATTGTCACTATTTTAGTATTACTATTACTATTATTATTATTATTATTATTATTATTATTATTTGAATTATTATTATTATTACCATTATCATTATTATTATTTTTGTTGTTTTTGTTGTTGTTGTTGTTGTTGTTGTTGTTGTTGTTAATATTAAATTTATTATCTTTAGTATTGTTAATATTGTTAATAATACCTTAACATAGACCAATATAACTACCAAGACCTATTTTAACTAGTATTAGCATGCTTAGCTACTTTAAGAATAATACCCTTATTTTTTCTTATGAAGCTACTATTATTATTATTAACCTAATACTAAGTTATGATAAAGGTAAGTAGGAAATAATGATAATGTTTGTGAGAGGGAAGTTAACCCTAGTATTTTCCTCGTATAGGTGAACCAAAGTCCAAACCCGAAGGAGGCGTAGGAGCCTACTCCAAGCCCGGTGTTGTTTTAGGTAAGGATATATTTAAGGCCTAAACTGTGTGAAAAATGTGTTATGTGTGTTGATTTGATGTGTGTGTGCCTTATATATTATGGATTATGTTATTGTAGCGCAGCTTGCTATGTATGGAGCTAAGGTAAGTTGCATGTGTTTTATGACATGTGTAATGTGGTATTGTTGCTTACTCTTGGATTGTACTTATGTAATATTGCTCCTCATGGCATGCATGATATGAGACCCTAAATAGTGTGATATGGTTGTGAGAGAAATGGAAAAGAGTGAGGAAAGTGAGTTGAATAGAGGATGGTAAGGATTACCTAAATATCTTATAACCTATGGGTGGACCAAAGGAGGAATAATGGAAATAAATTAAAGGAATGGACCAAAACATGCATGGGGCGTCTAGGGTTTGCATTGGATGATTATTATTTCCATGGGGATAACCGTTACGTGGAAAAAGTTGACTTGAGGGTTAAGTAAGGTAAGGAAGAATTGTTAAGGTGATTGGAGTCCATTTGTGAAAATAGTACGTGGATTGGTGTAAGGATGTATGGGAGACTTTACTAGAGTTTTGGGAGGAAAACCAAAGTGAGAGAAGTGTGCAAGGAAGGGAAAACTAATGGAAATGGTTAGAATAGTGAATAAAAGATGGAAGGGGTGTCACATGAAGGAAAAGTGATCCAAGTGAGAAAAAGGGTATTTGGGTGTTGAGGGCGTGACATAAAAGAAAGGAGAAGTACTAGGGTTTCGGGGAGCGAACTAGGGTTTGTGTGATCACGTGTGGGAGTTGGATAGTGAAGTTGTGATGTTGAGTGTGGTTCGAGAGAAGTGATGGTTTTGGAAACAAAGAAGAGTTTTGGGTTCTTATGGTGAATGGGAAAGATGGGAAGAAATTCTTGGGCTCATAGGTTGTGTTGGATATGTGTCATGTGGAAGAGGGGATGGTAAGTGAGAGTGATGAAGGGATAACATCGTATGAGGGAAGAGAGGTGATAGGGTTTTGGGATGGCCAACTAGGGTTTCATGGCCACATGTGTAAAATGGGAAGTATAGTGGGGTTCTTGGGATGAATCAAGTGAGGTGATGAATAGGGGCAAAGGAGCATGAGTTGTGTGGGATAGAGGAAGTTTGGGTTATATAGGCCAAGTTAGGGTTTTCTAGAGGAAAACCCTAGAGAGTGATAGTGAGTTGACTTAGAGATATGGAAAGTGGGCCTTGACCCATGCACATAGAAGTTGGGTATTCATGGTAATGAGGCAAAAGGGGGAAAGGATGTCTGGATGTACTAGAGGGTGTAGAAGTCCCTAGATATAGGATAGGGTTTTCAGAAAGCTGAGAATAAGAGGGTGAGTATGGGAAGTCTAGTGGGTCATGCATGTCTAGTTAGGGTTATGTGTGGAATAAGATACAATAAAATGCTAAACACTTAAAGTGAAAGATTATTGAGCCAAGGCCCAGTGAGGATATATTTTTTTGGTCCACTGGCTATAATAGTGGTTAGGTGCTTTTTACCCTGTGGAGTGATATCTGGTCCACTGGCTATAATAGTGGTCAGATGTGTTCTGCCATATTGAGTGTTTCCATTCTACCGGCTATAATATTGGGGGATTCTAGACTTGATAAACCAAAATTTTCATGGTAATAAGACATGAAAAGATACTAATTACTTATAGTGGAACACCACGTGAGTCGGGGCTAGTGAGGTTGATTTTTTTGGTCCACCGGCTCTAATAGTGATCAGGTGCATTCTTCCTTGTGGAGTGTTTTTGGTCCACCGGATACAATAGTGGGGTTTCCATACTTAGGAAAATTAATATGAGAAATGTGGAAGACAAAAATATAAGACACAGAAAGATACTAATTACTTACAGTGAAACACCACGTGAGTCGAGCCTAGTGAGATTGATTTTATGGTCCAATGGCTATAATAGTGGTCAGGTGCATTTTTTCCTGTAGAGTGATTCCGGTCCACCAGCTATAATAGTGGTTATGTTCATTCTGCCTTGTGGAGTGTTTCCGGTCCACCACCTATAATAGTAGGATTCACGTACTCATGCAAAATTAATATGAGAAATGTAAGATAAAATATTAGTCTAAATCTGGCTTGATGATATGAACCTGAATTATGCTTTGTATTCCTTACTTGTCTATTTTTCTTGCATGCCCTTACCCTTATGGTTACCTTGCTCAGTACGTAGCATATTGACCACCCATTTCATGGGTGCTACTCATTCACACGAGTAGAGGGCCCTTCTGAATTTTTGTAGGTCCTATGACGTACTGGATGCGTTAGGTAGGGATGTGTGATGATCATTGGACTTAATTGGGGTCAAGAGTGAATGCCTATCAGAATCTCTACTTTTCTCTTATTTTACTTAATTATTGTATAACTTTTTGTTTTAATTCTATATTAACGCTTTGATTTCACACTCTGATTCCCTCCTTATGAGTATTTCAAAGTTCTATGTTTCTCTACCTTAAGTGTGTTTAATGATTGTGAAAAAATTTCCTTAGCCTTGTGGTTGGTGTAAGATAGGGCAGAGGCCAGGCTTGTACTAATCATGACGGTAACAACTCCGTACTTTTATTTGTTTTAATTAAACGAAAAATTTTCAACTGTGAATTTTGGGGGTGTTACAATTTCTATTATTGTAACACTCCCAAATTTACTACTGAAAAATTTCGTTTAATTTAAAGAGGTTTAGCGGAAGCAAACAGATAAAACTCTAAATTCGGGGGTATTACCGCCACACTTAGTACCAGATCAATTCACTCCTACCGACCCGATACTAAGTGCTAAGGCTAAAAAGAATAACACCAAAAACGAGTCATTAGTAAAGCATAAGTTCTAAGGAATCAGAGTGCGAAAGTCAAGAGTTACAATCTGAAGTACAATTTGAAAATACCAAATGTTAGAGGACACAAAAAAACGGAATAAAACAAAGTACGATAATACAGAGAAACAAGATGGGGGATGCTCTCCGACCATGTCACTCTAGGCCCCAAGCTAGATCCATACTCAACTCTTAGCCCTGTAAGTGACAAGACACCGCCCCTACCTGCAAAACTCAGACGGGTCTTCTGCTTGTGGGAATGAGCAGCACCCATGAAACGGGTGATCAGTACGCTACGTACTGAGTAAGGTAACAAACGCACTAAGGCCCACATACACAGAGATACATAACATAGCAAACATAGCTCGTAAATAATAAACAATAACACAGATGAACAATGCTGGTCACGAATCAGATAACTTTCTCATTATATCTCTAATAATTATAATCGATTTACATCATAGTCTTTATCAATCCCTGTGAGTGCGGAAACCCCACTATTATAGCCGGTGGAACGATCACGAGGGTCATGCCTTACCACTATTATAGCTGGTGGACCGGTCACGATGGTAACATACCCTGCCACTATTATTTGCCAGTGGACCGGTATGGCCCCAACTCACAAGGTGTTCCACTGTAAATATTAGTATTTTTCCATGTATTATCACTTTTGCATTTGGTTTGTTGAGCGTGGAATCCCCCACTATTATAGCCGGTAGAACGGTCACGAGGGCACATGCCTTGCCACTATTTTAGCATGTGGAATGGTCGCGATGGTAGAATACCCTGCCACTATTATAGCCGATGGATCGGTCTGGGTCCAGCTCAACATATTCCTCTTTAAGTGATTAGTATCTTAACTTATATTATTCGAGGATATTCCACCTTTGACATGCATGGCTAAAGGCCTCAACGCATCACATCATAACTTATGACATATTCGTACTATCACATACTAATGAATACACATGCACATGTCTCGATTCCAAGCCACGCCACACATGAAACAGTTAAGATAATGGCATTTAAAACATGACACATAAATTATATAGAACATCCAAGGCACATAGGATACATGTCACACATTCGGCCTTAGCTACACCCTTACTCGATTTAGGTTACCGAGCTATCTTCCGCACTTATATTAAGCCACTAAACACCCTTTATAATTATCATACTTAACACATTTCTCACATCGGAAACCCAACCTCTAGGTGTGTGGGTCAGGGCCCACCACCTTATACCCCGAGGTCTACTCACCACTTTACTCTAGGGTTTGCACCAAAAACCCTAAGCTGGGCCTATGTGGCCCTTCCTTCTCTGTCTCCCACAACCCATACTATTTTAACGCCCCACGTATCATGACCCTCAGACTCAACTCCCCCTTATACTTCGCTCCTCCTCGATTATTCTTATTATTTTTCTTTTTCTTTTTCTTCTCCTCAAATTAGGGTTTCCTCCCCAAACCCTAGTCGGTCCCTATATACCCTTATATTATCCTACGTACTATTTTTCACCTCGAGCCTCCAAACTCCCAAACAGACCTTCCATTACCTTCCCCACATCCCAAAGTAACTTTCTACACGTAAGGTTCGCCCCCATGCGGACCTTAACCTCCCCATGCAAACCCCTCGATCTCTACCGTGCCAAACCCTAAGATTTCCATGCAAACCCTAGTTCTCCCATTTACCCTTAGTTTCTCCCACTCTTCCATTTTATTTAACTCCCCCTTTTCTCGTCCATTTATAGGTCACAGATTGCCTAGGTCATTCTTACCTACGTTAGCCAACGTACCTCCCTTTGGTTATCTTAATCTCGCATTTTTCTCTTTCATGCCCCCATTCCACAACACCTCATCAAATAACCTAGCATGCATGTCCTAAGGGTCACATCACATCACATTATATTTGCATCATATCCATATTAGCACATACAGACAAGTGCACGAGAGCATACCTTGGTTCCACGCTGCACTACATAATAAAACAGATAACATACATAATACAGCATATAAACCATACAAGGCATGCAAGACAAGTAAAACATGTAATACACACAGGCGGCCTTAGTTACGTCCTTACCTAAATAGGCGTCGGACTTGGAGCATGCTCCTACACCTCCTGGGGGGTTTTACCCGGTTCACCTATAAGGAAGAAATACTAAGGGTCAATCTCCCTCTACCGGAATTACCAAAATTCCTATCTTACCCCTATCATGGCCTAATACTAAGGCTAATATTAATAATAGTAGTTTATAATTAAAAAGGTGGGGTTATTATTATTCTCAAGATAGTTAAACAAGTGACCACTAATCAAGACACGCCTTAGTAAAATCTATAGTTATTAAAGTAAAGGGTTTTAATATTACTAATAACAATATTATTATTAATACCAATAATAATAGTAAAAATACTATTAATAATAATAATAGTGGTTAAAATGATAATAATGTTGATAATAACAATTGAAATCGTAGTAGTATCAGTGACGATAATAATAATAATGATAATAATAATGATAGCAACAACCATGATATGATGATGATGATGATGATGATGATGATGATGATGATGATGATGATGATGATGATGATGATGATGATGATGATGATGATGATGATGATGATGATGATGATGATGATGATGATGATGATGATGATGATGATGATGATGATGATGATGATGATGATGATGATGATGATGATGATGATGATGATGATGATGATGATGATAATAATAATGATGATGATGATGATGATGATGATGATGATGATGATGATGATAATAATAATAACAACAATAATAATGGTAATGATAATAATAATAATAATAATAATAATGCAAATAGCAATAGTAATACTAAAAATAATAATAAGGATAATACAACAATAATAAGAGTTAGAACAATAACATAATACTAATAATAATAATAATAATAATAGTGAAAATGATGATGATAGCGATAACGATAGTAATAATAATAACAATAATGATAATGAAAATAATGATAATAATAATAACAACAACAACAACAACAACAACAACAACAACAACAACAACAATAATAATAATAATAATAATAATAATAATAATAATAACAACAACAACAACAACAACAGTGATAAAGATAATACTAGTAATAATGCAGTTAATGATAATAAGAGTACTAAAAGTAATAGTATTAAATAATAATGATAATACGGATGGTAATGACGGTAATAATAGTTAAAGTAATAAGTGTGCTAAATATAATGATAGTAATAGTAATAATAATAATAATAATAATAATAATAATAATAATAATAATAATAATAATAATGATGATGATGATGATGATGATGATGATAATAACAATACTAAGGGTAAGAAAAATAATAATAATAATAGTAATAATAATAATAATAATAATAGTGACAACAACAACCACCATGACCATATTAATAATAATAATGATAATGATAGTAATATTAATAGTAATAATACTAATAATAGTAGGACTACTAAAATAATAATAATAATAATAGAGATAATAATGATGTTAGTCATAGTTAAAGTAACAAATATGATAATAATAATAATAATAATAATAATAATAATAATAATAGTAGTAGTAGTAGTAGTAGTAGTAGTAGTAGTAGTAATAATAATAATCATAATAATGATAATAACAGTGGTAATAATAGTAATAATAATAATAACTTAACAAGGTCTTATAGTTAATTAACACCATTAATTAGAGGTTCTTAGGGTAAGGTTGGGTCCTAGTAATAATAATAAGGGTGGTAGTATTAGTAATAATAATAATATATTAATAATAATGATAATGTTAATATTAATCATAATAACACTAATAATAGTAGTTAATAGTATTAAAATCATTAATCACTTTTATTATTTAGGATCTAGGGTTTAGGGAGTTGGGTAACTTGGCTGGGAGGTGGTGGCGCAGGCGGCGGCACGGTGGAGGAAGGGAGAAAAGGGAAAAATGGATGTGGAGGCTAGGGAAGGGGAAACTAGAGGAAATGGGAGGTGTAGGGTGGTAGGGCAGGATCCCCTAGTCGTTTTGGGGGGTGGTGGCAGTGCTGTAAGCGGTGGTATGGGCGGCGGTGGTGGCGAGAAGGTGGCGCAGGGGTTGGAATCGGGGAGGAAATTTCGCACGGCCAAGGCGGCACGTGCGGGGCAAGGTAGGGAGGTTTAGGGGGTTGGTTGTGTAGAGGGCGGTGCAGGGAGGATTGTGGTGGCAAGGGCTGGCGGTAGAGGTGGCTGACGGTGGAGGAAAGGGCGGCTGAAGGTGGGGCGGCGCGACGGGGTTTCTCTGGGTTCTAGGTTTTTCGAACCCGATTCAGGCGGTGGTTAGGGCTATTTATAGGCAAATTGGGACGGGAAATGACAAAGCTTCGAGGGAGGGTAGGGGGTTAGGGTTAGGGTAGGTCGTCCAGCGAGAATGGCCGGTGCAGGGTCTGTAATTTGCAGGCCGTGATCTGTCGGAAAATGGAGGGCTTACGTGCGGGGGAGGGGCTGCATCGATGGGTCACGTCTACAGGGAGGACAACAAGGATGAAAGGACGAAACGACCGGTGCTAATGGCGTGGCATTGAAGGTTTGGTTTCCGGCGAAAATTTCGGCTGCAAACTGCGCAAGGTTGAAGATGACTTGCAGGTGGGGCGGACCGGCGGTCCAGGGGAAAAGAAAAGAAAGGAAAAGGAGGAGGGCCGAACCAGCCGGGAGAAAAGGAGGGAGTGCGCGGGGGCTAGGCCGCAAGGGGTGCTGGGCGGGAAAAAGAAGAGAAAGAAAAGAAAGAAAAGGAAAAAGAGGGAAAAAAAAGGAGAAAAGAAAAAAGAAAAGAAGGGAAATTAGTGGTTGGACTAATTAGCATGATTTAGAGTAATTTTGGATTTTTAATAAAATAATTATATTAAAATAATAATCAAATTCTCTTTTTAGGTTACTTTAGGGATTTTTGAAGGAATTTTCGTAAATTCCATTTTAATTAGCAAAACACTCTAAATTTCTCCAATTAAATTATTTATAAATTTTATATTAATTTGAAACCATTTTATCCTTCTTAATTTAAACAAAGTAATTTATTTAATTAATTTTCAAATAAAATCCTTAATTAGCTTAAAAATACCAACATTCCTCCTTTTTAAAACACTTATAAATTTCATCTTGGTTTATCCTAATTAACTTCCTCTTATTTTAATAAAAGTAAATTATTTTGATTAACCTTCAACATTAAAACCTTATTTAATAATAGATAATATAAATTAGGATTTTTGGGGCATTTCAATTATAACCATACATGCAATACAAATTCCCATGATAAGGTAATGTGGCTTACTCAATACTTAGCATACTGGTGTGCCCATTTAATTAGTCACCTGCTCAATCCACGAGCAAATGACCTTGTGAGGGTAGTTAAAGGTGGCAGTAATAGGCCAATTTATTGTGTTGGGCTTGAGGCAGTGAGCATAGACGTTTTAGCATATGTCTTTTCGCCATTCCTTGATAGGCCTAAACTTATCTATATTTTATCCTATTTTAGTGTTATGCTCTTATGTATTTATGTTTGTTTTGAACCTTAACTCTTTGATCTTGTATACTATCTATTTTGGCACTGTGTTTCTTGTGTTTGATTGATAGGATTCTTAACCTTGTATCTAGCATAGAATGGATGGTATGATGTCTTCTAAATATTAGGTGTGGCAGTAACACTCTATTTTTCTTAAGAGTATTTTTATATTTTTGCTTCAGCAATCATTTTAAAAATAAAAGTGTTCACTAGTGAGAAATGGGGGTTTTACCTTTCAGGTTAAAGGTTTGGGTTAGTGGTGGTTTGAATAAGTCAAGTGGTTAACGCGTGTTTTGGGTTTGGGGTCGGGGTCGAGGTCAAGATCAAGTGATCTACCCATTAGCAAGGCACATCTATGGGTCTTTTACCCACCAGGGTGAGGGAATGACAAGTCTACTACCCGACAACAGAGGCAAGCAACAGGTGCTTCACCTACTGAAAGGGGATAACTGCTAGTCTTTTATCAGCCATTTGGGTGAACACACCTATCACTTGATCTTTCTCCATTTTGAATGACAATTTATTCTTCTATTTCAACCCTCCAAATTCATCAAAAATGCTAAAAAAACTATTAGATATATATAGTGAGAATTACCATTTACGGTGAGAACGGAGAACCACGCTAGTTTTCTTAGATATTTATAGTAGTTTCTACTACTTAATATAGGTATTTCCTAATTTGAAACATGAATATCAATATTTATAAAAATGCCACTGTATTTTTTTTCCTAACACTCAAATACTGTAGTTTTCTGAGAGACTTATAAAAGTTTCCTCCACCCACTAGAAGTAGTTTACACCACCTACTATAGGTAGTTGTCACCATCTAATGCGGGTTGTTTTCTAATTTAAAATATAAATATCTAATATTTATATAAATACCACCACATTTTTATTTCTGACACTCAAATATTGTAGTTTTTTTAGAGACTTACAGTAGTTTCCATCACCAACTGGAGTTAGTTTCCACCAACTACTACGGATAGTTTCCTGGCCTGAAACATAAATTCCTAAAATTTATAAAAATATCATCATTTTTTTCAATACTTAAATACTATAATTTCCTAAATGACTTATAGTAGTTTCTATCATATGCTAAGAATAGTTTTCACCACCTATAATTGGTAGTTTTTAAAACCGAAATAAATACACAATATTTTAAAAATATCACTGCATTTTTTAATAATTAAATACTATACTTTTCTCTATCTGTTAAAAATAGTTTACGCTATCTATTGTGAATAGTTTCTTTAACTTATAATACTAATTCTTAATTCTCACCGAAAGAGTTAGTTCTCTTAGTTCTCATTGGAGTTGAGGTGGAAGGAGAAGAAAATTGGAGTTGAGGTGGAAGGAGAAGAAAGATGAGGGATGATTTAGAGTTGAAGGGGTGGAAATGAAAATGGTTAGATAGAAAAAGGAAAAATTGATGCATAGGTATCAACTAAGTAGAAGAGGTGTGGAAGGAGAGCCTCATCATGAAATTCTTATAGGAAAAATTGAAAATGATAGTTTTGAGTTAAAAATAATAACATTTATCACAGATTTAGAACCTCATTGAAAAATTCCTATTAGATTTAGATTCGAAGAAACATTTTAAGATAGGATCCCCATCTTCAAACATATCTTCAAACATATCCAGATATACACATATAAGTGTGTGTGTGTGTGTGTATTACAATACTATATGTACATATATATAGAATAAAAAAATTTATTATAAATTTTCGGTGATTATTTTAAATTTGAGGGAGTGGTCCGAATGGATATAGATTTTAGAGATGGAGATGAGTTTGATTCAAGTATCGGATCAGAGACGAAGATTTATTTTATCTAAAATTCAAGGTGGAAAATGTCCGTCATTAAAAATAGAACGGGAGAAATTTAAAGATTGGTATATATTTAAATTTTAGGGATGGAATAGCATTCCGTCCCCGCGAAGCCCCCGGCATACATGAAATCAAAATCAAAGCAAACCAGCATACATGAAATCAAAATCAAAGCAAAGGTCTAAACTGCCCATTCAACAATCGGGCAAATACAAATAAAGATACAACACAAATTTAACTTCGACTTTGAAAGCTTGCCCTAATTATAAATGACACTGGATGTAGAGACACTAATGAGACCCGGAGTTTCTCTGTGCAAAGATTTTCGAGTCTCCACTACTAACACGTAAATATAAAGAATCATAATTTAACTTCGAAACATCGTCCCTAACTCGCCCTCTATATTTGAACATTTGCATATACGACACAAATTTATTTTCCGCAGAGGAAGATGGCGTTACATCATAGAGTTCATGATGCAACAGATGAAGGAAGCTTGGTGACAGCATACAAAATGTCAGCATAACCAACAACGCCAACTAAAATATCGTCATTTTCGCCTTCAGTTACCCACACAGGAGTAACCCTATGAGACAGCATCTGAGCCATAACCGCAGCTAGTGAACTCGTAACCTTGCATGTCAAGGGTGCATTTCTTGCCCTATAAACACTCCTAGTGGCACCAGCACTAGGACTGACAGCATTGTTGAAGAACCCAGTATTCCGGCTACTAAATTTTCTTGGCCTTCTAGAACCAACACCATTGTTATCTCCAGCCGCAGATTTGACCATCGTATCAATTTCTGACCTCGTACTAGCATTATCCTCCACACCCATGACAAACTGCCCAGCTGAGAGGTTGGCCAGGGCATAAGCTGCTGCTAAATAATCGCATTTCCATAGTTTAGAAGCTGAGATCTCTCCGATGATCCTTTGTCTGCCATCTGAAGCTGCATCGACCACAGCGATTGCAGTTGGGTCCATTGGCAGGTTTCGAGTGACCTCAATTGCAGGGAGTGATGCCTCAATTACCTGGTAATGTGGATTCACAGCTTCCAGCGTAGCAATTGAGGAAAGAGGAATGGGGGCTAGTGCTCCAAGGCATCCAATGAGAAATTGGATAACATCTTCTCTAGAGAGACAGCAATACTCGGAGCAACGGATAGTAGCAGTAGATGTGGAAGACCGATTAGGATTGACAAGCCCATTCGTGCTGCTGCCGGTTTCAATATTCTTTAGCCACCTGCCATTATAAAGGACAGAAAACTTCTTGCTCATACCTTTCCATGCCACAGTCTTAGGTACAAGCAGGCGCTTCACACCCTGCTTCATCATTTCCAGTGCATCTATCAATCTTGCACAGATTTGGAAGAAAACAAAGGTTAAAAAGGACAATAGCAAGTGCGACCTACTATTACAAAACAGAGAATGGGCAAAGTACACTACTCTGCTGTGTACATCACAAGTTCACAACCACTCCACTTCCACCAAATTCATAGATTTACATGACGAACCCATAGAATATCGTAGTCAAGTATGCCCTCAAAATACGGTCTACCAAAAGTTCATCTCTTCGACTTAATACTGCTTACTGAACAATGCAGGCGAAAAATCCTATAGAAGTAGACAATCACCCTAGGGTCCCATAGTCTCTTGACCTCCCCAATTTTTAAAGTGCAGACACACAGCTGACAGCAACACATAACTACAGAAGCTAGTGACTTGAACGTGAACAATAGAATGAAACTTAATAGGAGGTCGACTGTAATTTAATAGAAAGGTATACAAAACATTCGCTTGAGGGGTAAAAAATGGCAAATCATTATCAAACATCATAAGTAAACGCATTATGATGACAAAAAATGTCCCATAAGATGACCTGTTTCCTCATCTAAATTGATAAAATGAGATAATGATATTTGCGTGTTACATTACAGAAATGAAACTTGTCCATGCCCAGAAGCAACAAATTTATAGCTTCACAGTGAGGTAATATTCAACAGCCAACAAAGAACTACAGGAATCAACAGAAACATCATTATTCTAAATTAACACACCAGGAACTTCAAGATACTGATTGCTTCCATTTATGAAGGTCGTCATCAATATAGCAAGCACAATGATGTCAGATACAATTAAATACATATTGATACAAGTATTTCCACCATCGACTAGTGCACAATTGATCCTTCAGGGTAATAAATTACTTGTATCTCTATCAAGGCACCAAAAATTAGACATACAACTGTTTGCCAGCAAAAACAATTTTTTATTCAATATGCAAACAAGTGTACCAGTAAATGTGAAAAAGCAGGCAGGGACTATTTATTGGCCATTCAATTAGCTCATGTGTGTGAATTACTATGGTACATCCGCAAAGAATGATGAATCACATCAAGACTTATTCTTCTTGGTGGGGTATAAACTGTGGCAGGGATGAGAATGAAGTGATCACACAAAAAAACACATTTCATTATGAGATACCAAGATTGCCTTATCCCTTATGTACAAAAATAGATGTTAAAAAGATTAATGATTTTTTTTAAATATAGAGGAATTTCAATTGGTATTTCATATATCTAACATTCTGGTAAAAGATATTTATATCCTTTTCTTCATTTATAAGAATTATTTGCAAAGGTCATAATATCTTTCAAAAATTCTAAATTCCTATAATTTTTTAATCATGATTTTATACAAGAATTATCTATATGAATCTTTTTATGTAATTATTAATTTTATACAAGAAATGCAGCAAAAAAAAAAGTATATTCAAATGTAGTGTATTGATTTTAAATGAATAAGTCTATGAAAAATGTATCAGGCATTTGACTTTTCGTCATAAATTTTGATGGACAATGATGAAATGGAGTGGAGTGTGGGGAAAGTTCATTGCTATTTAATAAGGAGTGGAGTGTCGGGAAAGTTCATTGTTATTTAATAACAAGTGCCGAAGGGTCATTGTATTCAAAAGGATATTTCTTACCTACCTAAAAAGATATTTCTTCAGTAATCAAAAGGTTATTGTTGCATATAAACTTTGATCATTAATTTTATTCAAAGTATAATATATTATAATATAAAAATATAATTATTATATTAGTATTAAAAAATATTTTTATAATATTATTTTTTAATAATATATATCAAAAAATATTAGTGATCAAATTTTATTCTCAAAACACAATTAATTGCAAATACACAAGCTTGTAGGTGACATTAAATAAGACTTTTACTCTAATTTTAGTAAACTTGACAAGTGCCCATGGGCAATATTTTGAAAAACCACGTTTAAAAACATTGCATATAATTTTGAAAACATATATATAATATACACCAAGAGAGAGAGGAAGGGAGTGTTAAGCCAGTTCGTACACATGGATAAATTCATATCATCCCACATATTTCGTATTTTTAAAACATAACATGAACTACTATGAAGTTTATCTCTTCTTCTCTTTCACTGCACAATGAAAAGCACAATATATAAGTATGTCGATTTATTGGTTCTATCCTGCTAGGTGAAATTGTAAATAAATAAGTTGATATAAAATTATATAACACAGAAATAATAAACAGCTAACAGAAAATTGGCAATTTTCATATACATAATTTCCAGATATAACATCCTATAACCACCATACTTGTACCTTTAAATGTATACTCCCTCCGTCCGTATAGAGAAACGGTCACTTTATGCATAATTTTTTGTATCGCAAAAGAATGTCACATTTAAAAATTCAAATACCAATTTGCATCTTTACTCTGATATCTTTCATTTTTCCAATACGTAATAACTATTAATTCAGTCTCCCTCTACCTGACAAGGAGATAGTAGAACAACACCCAACCACAGCACCTAACTCTGAGAAAACCAGAGATTAGGTTTCATTTCTCTCGGTAGCACTCACGCTTAGCACGTTTCGGATTAAATTTTCTGGGCACAGCTCGTAAGCTAGCAAACTCGAGCATAAGCCATAGAATGAATGAATTCTCAAACATAAACCTACAAGCAGAGCTGGACATCCAAAGAACATTACAAATATATTATGCATGCCAACAATGACCCGGTCTCACTTATTATACGTGCATACACGATCCAAACGACTAACGCAGGTTGCAGGACAAAGAGAATGTCATCTGATAACAAGGAAACACTGGGCGATCTTTAGCCAACAGTGAAGCCTAGAATAGAGAAGAAACGGACATAATAATCTGGGAACGTGCTGTTCATTTGGTTGGGATCATAAACCAACCTATTGCTAACCAAATAGAGAAAAATCAATCACAGCAAATACAAGAAAAATAAATAAATAGTAACAACAGAAACGAATTCATCACAGAGCACTGACACGGTTAACGCGGCCCGGCAGACATCCTACTAGCATGATCATCTAATAGATAACTCAAACAACCTTAATTCGGGAAAGTGATCTCCTGAAATTTAAATAAATAAAAACTAACCTTGTAGCAGGATCAACCTCTCTAAGGAGGACATTATTCGGCACAAGAATTTCAGAAACCGGAGTCTTCATAGCTTTCTCCTGATCCTCCAAACACCAATCTCTAGACAAAAATGCCACAATATCAAGAGAAGTAAGGATACCAACAAACCTCTGCAGCCTCGTCTCACTATTTTCAATCACACCCTTCTGCGGTTTCCGTCTCCACACCGGAATCCCATTCTCGGTTCCCTCCCCGATTGCCCGAATAGCAGATTCCACACTCTCCGTCTCTACAAACTCCACTAACTCCGGTTTCGCAACCGTCAAATCACCCACCACGTGATACAGAAATACGGAAGCCATCGCCCAGATAAACGAGAAAAGAGAAAAACTCCAACACCATGAACCTAAATACACAACAATAAAAATCTTCCTGACCGCCCCGTAATAGTACGGAAAACTACCAAGATCAGGGAGACTTTGAACTCGGGGCCAAATGAGTTTTCTCGGTCTACCTCGGATGTGAAAAACATCAGATATAAATCAGAAGAATCCGTGATATGACAACAGCGGCCCACGGTGGGAAAGTTGCCGACAATCTCCGACAGTACGATGCACTTGGTCGAAAGTCCAAACAAGATATCCTTGCCAGTTATAAGAGGGAGTGAAGAAGGATGAGGAGCAGCAGAAGGCCAGGGATTGGGAGTGACAAAAAGTTGAGAATGGAATTCAGAACAGAAGATGGGGGAGAGAACAATGATAAATCGGCCATGGAAGAGGATTAAAAGAATAACAAAGGCCCGTCCATAAGCATTTCAACTCGTTCACTGCTTCTCGGGCAATGCAAACGAACGAGCATCCCTGAATTATAGAGACGGAGAAAGATTATGATAGATACCCAGACAAACAGAGACTCGAGAGAATATGGGGATAGATAAATGTTCCATGAATCCGACATATGGGATGATAAATGGAGCGTAAACGCTAATAAATACAAGAAAAATCCGGTCTCAAACATAAAATACAAGTAAAATCATTAGCCGTTTTTGTTCGGTTAGTCTAATTAGAATTTATCAGTGCTCATATGACCTAATCTAATCTGAGTTAATTTAATGCTCACTAATATTTATTTTATTATTATTGTTATGAAATTAATTAAAATAATATTAATTGTTATCATTATGAATTATTATTATTATCAATATGTTAATTAAAAGTATGATTATTAATATCTATAATTATATAAAAACAGAGTTGTCTAGCAGACAATATACAGATAAATTTTTCCGCCTAAACTATATCTATTATTACAAATCATAAATTACTTCCGCCATATATTATTGCTAATTATTGTTATTGCTAATTAATAAGATAGAATAATTAATATAACTATTCATTAATATAATGTGATTATTCATCTTCTATGTGCATTAAACGTATATAACTATTCATTTGCTGCACATATGTTGAACAACTAATTTTATTAAAGTATTAATTAAATATTTTCTTAATTAATTATTTGAACATATGCAGAAAACTATTCATTTCTTGCGTATTAATTGAATTATCGGACTATTCATCTTTTGCATATTAATATATAAATAATTAATACACCAAATGAAGTGTATATTCATTTGCTTCACATGCATATATCTATTAATACAATACGAATATTCATCTCTTATATACAGTAAATGTATATAATATTCATTTGTTGCACATACGTCGAACAACTAATTTTAATAAGTATTAATCAAATATTTTCTAATGATTACTATTGAAAAAACCAATCTTCAGTCACAGTCAATTGTACATTATAGTGTCAAGAGTTATA
Source organism: Tamarix chinensis (assembly GCA_030549775.1). NCBI lineage: Eukaryota > Viridiplantae > Streptophyta > Magnoliopsida > Caryophyllales > Tamaricaceae > Tamarix > Tamarix chinensis. Next base: position 64,001,972 of record CM060172.1, read on the forward strand.
CATCGTAATAGACTAAAAATATTGATTTGTGATAATAACAGAAAATAAAGTACATTCACAACAAATGTTGTCTTTAATGATGTGTTCCAAAATATCTAGCTACATTATGTATTTCCTTCTTTTGTCATTTGCTTCATATACTTTATATTTATTATTTCTATATATAATGTATTACTTTATTATTTCATCTTTCTCACAATATTTTGTCCTTTATATTCACCATGCTTTCTTATTATAATTCTATTACTTCTTATATTATTTTTTGTTCTTACTATTTTAAAATTTATTATCAAAATATCTAAAACTCTACATGTGCATCGCACGAGAAAATGTAACTAGTTATTATTTATATCTTTGAATTGATCATAATTTTAATTTAATATACAAAGTCTTAATCAATATTAAATTTATTCATATTTTATTGATTAGGAATATTAGGTTATTAAAAATTATTAATTATTATTATTGAATTAATATTTATTTTAGGGATTTGTATTAATTTGTATTAATTTTTATATTATTAAATTATCATTAATTTTATTATTAATATTTTTGGGATTATCTTTATTATTACTTATAGATTATTAATTTTATTGATACAAAGTTAATATTAATATTTTTATTTTTATTTTTTAATTATTATTAATATCAATTTTTATATTATTTAAGTAATGTTTTTTATTTTTAAATATTTCAAATATTTAAATTATTAATTATATTATTTCTATTATTCAATTAATTATTATTACATTCATAATTAATATTTATCATAATAGTAAATAGATAAATTTTTTAATAATAATAATAATAATAATATAAATTTTGTGATATAATTAGATTAATATTAATAATTATTATATTAATATATTATGCTCTAATTTCATTTACACTAATCTAATCTATTATAAAAATAAGTTGAGGAGAATAAAGCCTTAGACTAGAAGGCTTTGTAGGTGCGCCCTATGTAGTAGCCAAACACGAGAAGTTTTGTAGTTCATATACTCTATTTTTATATGATACAATTCATTTTAGCATTATAACATTTAACATATACAATTTTATTTAGATCTCATATACTTTAAATAATATCATAGAAGTGCCATAATTTACCTTTATTGTTACATTGCTATCATCCTAGTCTCAGACTGGTGGAACTATAAATATTTTTTTAACATTACATATTTTTCTAAGCTAATTTGAACGAGTTTTTTTATTTTCTTATAAAAAATAACATTTAAATACTCGAAATAATCTTAAGTTAGTGTAGGAAAATAGTATATAAGACTAAAAGTATGGCTTAAAAAAAGAGTGTATCATAATGTATCTTTGAAATAATTCAATAGTACTTGCACTGGCATATTATTTTATTTTAAATGGCAAGTATGGAAATGCATGGCACTCTACTTTGATAACCCTTTTGGTCTATTATAATTTTTTAATACTTCTATTTTTAATAACTTCACTTATTTAAAAGGAAAATAATAGTGAATAAAATTTAAAAGGAAATTTATAATCGTCATTTAAATAATAAAGTGAGACTAAATTAGAAACACAACAATACCGCTATGTTCTCAAAGTTATAGCGATCTAAAACATGTATTACCTCATCCTATATTTTTACTATGAATCAAAAGGAGAAGATGCATGTCGCATCCATTTAATCCCAAACGTTGTTCAAAAACAAAAGAAGGAAGGAAAGGAGGTCGATGCATCACAAAACAAAACGAACTGGGTTGATAGATAGAAATATAAGTGGTAATCGGGTTAGACGAATCAAATTCAGATTGAATTATAGCATATTGGATTATCCTCGAATCGGGTAGTTTATGGATCATTTTTTTTATACAAATCAATTGTGGATTGGGTCAAATTATTTCGGGTTCAAGTCACCTTATTATTCGGATCGGGTCGTGTTCAAGTTCAGGTCGTTGTATATTTGAATTATATTGGGCCGGATTAGATTTGGTTGTTTCAGGTTAGCTTGTCGGGTAAGGATAGATTTAGGCCGAGCAAGTTCGTATTCAGGTGATTTCGTATTCAAATTATTTTTATAAGTTAGGTTTTTGTTAACTTGATGAATCGTATCTTTTTAGGTTTTATTGGCCTAGTTGGGTTCGAGCTGAACTAATTCTAAATCAAATCACTTTGAATTTGGGTTAAATTGGACATTGACAACCAATATTAATATAATTCATTAACCTTTTAAGCATTAAGTTTAACTTTATATAAGTATATGATTAATAATTAATATTTCATTAATTATTATTTGTTTATTATTATAACTTTTTAATGGTGTGCATTTACGTAAATAATTTGATAAAATTATAATATATTTGGTGAATAAGTATATCCATAATAAAAATAAAAATAAATAAATTTTATAAACTAATATAATTTTAAAAGTTTTAAATAAATATTAAGGCATATGTAATTTTTTTTTATCAAAGTTGATTAATGTTGAATTTAGCTTTATCAAGTCCGGTTGAATTGATAACGGATCGGATTTGATAATATATCAAGTTAACGTCGAATTGCGTATTAGATTCAAGTTAAATTTAAGTTGGATCGCATTATTTATATTCAATTTAATATCAAATAAGATTAAATTTAGATTAAAAAAATTAAAAATTTATCGAATTATATGGAAAACAATTGAAATTCCGAATAAAAATGATGTGAGCTTTGGCGTCGATTTTTTTCCCTGCCAAAAATACAATAGCACAATAATTCAAATGAAAGGGCATTAAGTATGAGTAAGTTTAAAGGAGCGAGCCTAAGTCAGACCGACAGTCGCTCACATCAAATAAAAAGATACTACCACGGTTCTGGCGGTCAGTCGGATGCAATGAGCCAGTCGTACAAATTCATGTACTAATAAAAGTAATCAAAGACCCTTCGCCTTCGGTCAACATGTGCAAGTTGGCTACAATATCAATGTCATCAAACAAAACGACTGGCTGGAAGCCTGGAACTCTTACAACTTGGTTTAAGTCACTTCACCTGCCGCTCTCTCTCCCTCTCTCTCTCTATATATATAATATCTGTATGACTAGACGAGTGGACGGTAGCTGATCCACACCATACAATACGTGACGATCTTTCCTACCAAAACGTATCACATGTACTGTGAGAATCTTCCAGCTTCTGTGACGCCATTTGCTGAGGCTTTGACTAATCACACAGCTCTCAGTCCCTGCACATCGAGATAGATACACAGATAGATTGTAGTTAGCCAGCATGCACCACCCTTCTTCCCTTGATAAGTTGATACACTGTCCACTCGATTGGTGAGCTAGGACCACAACCCAAGTATCTACCTTAAATATCCAACTCGCTGCTTCTGTCTGTTCATCCTTTAGTAGTTCATCTTCCTATAGATCGGACCTGCATGCTCGTCTGTTTCCATGTTCCACGATCAAATCATTGAGCATTTCATCCTCCTCTCTGGGCATTGACTTGGATGATGGGCGGAAGCGAGGAGAGTTGTACGAGGATCAAGGACCACCGGTGCGCACTTCAAATTTATTTTTTTATTTATTATTATCGCTACCTCACATGCGCATAAAAATTATAATTTAGGTTGGTGAACGAACGCATACAAATAAGATGTTATAGAACTTGGACATATGCCTAAACTAATTGATCGGCTGGTAAACAAATATAAAATTCGATAGAAAATCTGCTCAGGGAGGGACAGAATCCTTGCATACAAATGAAACTGCCGACCGATGAAAGCTCGTCACCAGATTACATAATCTTGCCGCCAAGAATATGATGCGGACCGCCGAATATTATTAGGTTGTTAAACAGAACATCTATGAAACAGAAGTATTAACTAAATGTGTGATAATAATAATAATAATTTACTTTAATGATACGGACAAAGTTAAGAAGATAGTTGTGTGGGGACAAGATCTCTAACTGAATCGCTGCCGTCTCTCACTGTTGTTGACAGAAGTGGGTGAATGTAAGTTGATGACTCTCTCGCTAGTCGCTACGAGCGGCAGCATGAATTAAAAAAAAAAACATACGGAAGTTTCCTTAAAAACTAACCGATCCAGCAACCGCTAAAAGATAAGATAGGCGTCGGCGGTCCAGTAGGCGCGCTCCACCAGAAATTTCCTTAAAAACTCCAAATCCAGATTATGAGTCCCTTACCTCCCCATAAAACAGGCGGTGCAGCGGCCCTGGCTTGGCTTTTGAAACATAATGAGAAGGAAACGTCTCAAAATATGCACACGTCCTCTTTTTTAAAAATCAGCAGGCAGGAAACCGAATTGATTAAAAATCCTGCATAAATGCCGCTATATATTATTTGGACTCCGCTTCTGGTTGCAATATAATTAATACAAAACTAACCGATAAAAAAGTGTGAGGATCGGCCCGCTATTCTTCTCGATTCATGTTTTCCCCAACAACGCTCTTAAGGGGTGTCACAGAACAGCACTAGAATCGATTGGTGTGATATTTGGATTTCTACCTATATAATAATTTTTTTAAATTAGTATTATTCTAATTTTTTTTATTAGTGACCAAACTTTAGGAAGGCTAAATATAAAAGTTGACATCAAAATGGGAGAAAAATTGAGCAGCATACAAATTTCTATCATTGCTCTCTTTGACACAAGTTTGATCAATTTGAATATCGGAAATCTTTTACCGTTGCATCTTGCTAAGTTTTTGGCACAAGATTCCCATGACACCAATCTTTATTATAAACAATGAAGATCTGATTTTGATCTCTCCAAGTCAAATTTTTGTTGGTATCTTAATAGGCATTTTTATTTAGGTCAGTTTCATATTACTTTTCATTTGGTTTCGATTAAGTGGTATATTATGCTCAATTTTGGGTGAACATTCGTTAAGTTGCTATTATTGCTGATTAATGTAAAATGGCTTGTTGTTTTGTGGCATGTAAATTGAGCTTTGCACCTATTTACAATAGTTATGTTTTAGATATGCAAACTCTTCTATCTGGGTGTTTCAATTATTGTCTAGTTGTTTTATTTTCGGTTAATAAGTATAGTATCCAATGAGTACTTGAGTGCTAGAGTTTTTATCTCATATTTCTTATAGTGTAAGTTTCCTTAGTGGACCGAAGAGTATCGTAGTTGTTTTCCTTTCACATTAAAGGAATTTTTCTATGAAAAATCATATGTCATTAATTTGTTATTGTTTTTATTTTATGGTTGGTGTTGTTGACTCATTCTCCTTTTGTTCCATCAAATTAGAATCATAACTCAAGATGGAAGCTAATACAAGTAAGATGGATTCTTTAAATATGTCTAATAATCATAGATAGAATGGTGAAATGAACGATTTCTTATATGTGAAAAGTTTACTTCTATCAATCTTTGTTAAGGATAAACGGATAGATAAAACCAATGAAGATTATCAATTTGTTTTTAAACAAGTATGTGGTTTTATTAGGCAATGGGTAGAGCACAATGTTTACAACTACATTGTGAATAAGACAAATGCGAAAATGCTATAGGATAAAGTTGAAAATTTATGTACCTCAAAGATTGGGAACAATAAATGGTATCTCTTAAATAAATTGATGAATTTGAGATACAAAGATAATTCTTTGATTTCTGAGATCATTTGAATGCCTTCTAAGGTGTGTTAGATAAGTTATCAAGTATGGGCACACAATTTGAACGTGAGTTTCAAGCATTGTGGCTCTCACTTATCAATTCCACCCCAAATGGTGAGGTGGTCATTCTCACAATAAGATGATGTTTTGTTTACCAAAAATAGGGGAGGAGTAAGGGAAAATTTTAGAAGGGTTGAGATAAAAGCCATGGTAAGTTAAGAAGCAAGTATAAGAATCTTGAATGTCATTATTGTGGCAAAATGGGGCATATCAAGTGTATCACCCCTAATTTTTAGACAAAAAAATAATTTTTAAGACAATGCAGAAGCATTTGAAAAACAAAACTAGGGAATGTTACTACCACATCAACTATAAGAGATGTGTGATCATCACCTAGCACATATTTGATGTAAGGAAAAACAGAATAATGAGTGAAAAGATGCATGCTCATAATATCAATGTGACAATACAAGATAATAGGGGCGAGAACAATATTATAGATAGAATGCATATGATAGTTTACAAATGAAAATAAAGGAAACTGAGCCAAGGGTTTAAATAACCAATAATATAAAAAACTTTCCAGCATAGTAGGCAAAACACTTCTAACCGGTTAGCCTAACTCTTCGGCATAAACATAAACTTCGACCCCAAGCAATTTATCGCTAATGGCCCACGTCATCACCTTTAGCATACTATAACTGAGAGTCATAAGCCTACAAATCATCCTTTACTCCCCAAACCAAAAGCCAGATCATCACAATGGCCACACAAGTACAGTATTGGTATGGTAAAGTACTAGTAAAACACACTACCTAAAATATGGTAAGGCTCATCTAGCACATTGGAGTCACATAATAGCATGGTGATGAACATACCGGTTTAATTCAATACTTAGTCTCATGGTAGTAGTACACCCAGACATGCTTGCATTGAAATTATAGAAGGATAATAATATGGTATATGCGTTACAACCTATACAATGTAAACCATATTAGAATCCTCCCTTTAGTAACCATAAAGTTTCCGATTAATAAGATAGTTCATTTAGCTGCACCTAGTTCTCCACCATGAACAAAAGCTATGGCAGCACAAATACTTACAATAGGATACCACACCCACCACACATTAAGTGCACCTTCTGTGATGGCTCACACAAATTGGGATACCACAACCACTATACGTGGTCAAAGTACACCAAGGGGCTTGTACTAGGATACTTCACCCACCACACCTTGAATGTCTCCACCGTGAGGGCTAGAAAAAGTTGGAACACTGTACCCGCCTAAGCAATAGACATTATGAAGTGTTAGGGGGCTTGCATTGGGATATCTCACCTACCCGTACTAGACACCGATGCCATATCGGCCTATCAAAGTATAATCCTATACCTCAAAGATATACGCATAACCCCTACTGACTGCAACCGGGTAGAGAATGAAATAGGTATTGAGTGAAAATATAACCATAGGGAGACCCGCCTACTAAATCATGGTCAATTACCCTAAGAGTCAGAGAAAAATGCTCGAAAAAAATCTTATTCCACTATTGTGTATTTTCAAGTGATATCATAAATCACAAATAAAATCCACACATAATCGAATGGGTGTTTCCAAGTGATAACACCAAACACAATTAAATTCCCTTATTGACCAAATTGGGTGTTTCCAAGTGATAACCACTAGTGATTTCAAGTGATAACACCAAACACATAACAAGGCATAATAACCACCAAGTGGGTGTTTAGAGATGACACAAAACTCAACTAATTCAAGTCTCAAATACCATCATCATGATTCTTATTAAATCTAGGGCAATCATATTATAATTTAAATGTTGTAATTACATAGAGTTATCAACATAAAAAGCCCAAGAGAATACCAACAATCAATAACTGAACTAGGAGGCATTCAGTCGGACTAGTCAATTGGTTTATAGGACCAAACCTGAACCAAAACAATATCAAAGGATCAGTTGATTGGTTAACCTCACTAGAAACTAGTCAATGGGTTTGGTCCAACTAGTTGATAGGTCTAAGCAACGACCAACCTATTTTGGCTTGTTGAAAAATTAGTCGATGGGTTTGACCAACTGATCAACTGGTCAAAGGAACCAATCAATGGGTTTAAGTAGAGAAAAAATCATTTAGGTCTACAGAGACACTAGTCGATGGGTTTGATAAATTGATGAAATGTTCATTGAAACCAATCGATTGATCTCACAACCAACCAATCCAAATCTCCAAACTATTAGTCTGCTTACACAACCAGTTGATGGGTTTAAGGAACTGATTGACTAGTCTGGGTAGTGTTCTACCCAGACTTACAATGCACAAACCTAAAATTATCAAACCTTATCATATTAATACTAGTATGTTTCTATGTCACAACTCACATAAAAATACATGCTACACACATATAACCATATGGATACATAGTAATGTTAATACTTGAACGAATTATGTTCAATTGGCCAATTTATGCATAAAATTAGATAAACCCAACAATGCTAGCTTAGGAAGAATTATACCACATGCTCATATTATAGAATATACATTAGATCATGCTCATATAAGCACACCAAATATATGGAACCCCAATAAGCCATAGAATCCTATTTATGTTAAAGATAACAATGTCTTATCTTAAAGTAAATTTTTTTAGCACAAAAGCTCTTACTTGATGGATATCTAGTAGAACCTCAATTCCTATGAGAATAAAAGTTAAAACCATTAAAAATCACCTTTCAAAACTTTATTAAGATCAAGGAAAAATCAGAAGAACATAAAACATAATCTTTTTTCAAAAATAGGGTAACATAGGAAAGAACTGAAATCTTCAACCTTTCTCAAACCTTAATTCTTCCTTACTTAAGGGAAACAAGGGATAACTAAAGCCAAGATTAGAAGATGAAAGAGGAATATAATGCTCGCACAAAGAGGGAAGAAAACTCGAGCAACCAACACCAGCCACCCTTGCAGTCTACCCCCTCCTTTTTCTCCTTCTCCCCCTTTAACTTCTATACACCCGCCACCCTTATCCATCTCTTCCCCCTCCCTTTCCACCATCAGCGCAGCTTCCCCTCAACTGTCTGCCACTACCTTGACCCCCCTACACCATCTTACTTGAGCCACTTTGCATCTCTCCCTTCTCTTTCTCTTCTCCCTCCCTCCCTTCTCTACACCTTTCTCCTTTAGCCCCACCGCCATTTACTCTACATTTGAGCCACCACACTACAACCTCCAACCACCATCCACCTCTTACCTCACCTCTGCACCCAACACCAGCACCAACAACCCCCCATCACCTCCTTCAAACCCTTTACCCAAGCCTCCCCTCCTTCATTTTTTCCTTTCCCTTTGTCCATTTTGCATGGCTCACACTACACATGCACTGTGAGTTATGCCATGTGATTTTTGTATATTTTAGCTAATATTAAGGTATAAGGTAGTTGGTAATTTTATATATTTAATAAATATTTTTAATAAAAATTATTATTTTATTTATCTAATATTAATATTTCACTTTTGATATTATTTTAGGTATGAAATTTTGATTAAACAAAGCTTAAGCATTTTAAATCGGATGCCGGTAAAGTTTATTTATGCTGGAAATATTGTAACTGTTATGTCCCACTAAAATGTATGGATTATCGTGTGTTAGAACATTAGGGTTTTTGGTATGTGATTTATGTAAATATGATGTGTTACTAATAATTTCATGATTATCAATGTTATATTGGAAAAATGGAAAATGGATGCATCTATCTTGTAAATGTTGTGATGTGTGTGAAAAGGGGAGTAAGAAGTGGTCTAATGTTTGATGGTTAATGTTATGTGTATATATGATGCTAGGTTGAGTATGGATGGACACTTGTAGTAAAAATATTACTATTATAAGCCCTATGGGCAATTTGATCATTTAGACCCATCATGATATTTACCCTAATCGGGATGACTAATATGTTATATATGTTGCTAACAATGGAGATAGGAGTTTGGTGTGTTATAAATATAAGTGTTAGTAGAAATATCAATATTTTATGACCTAGAGGCATTTTAGTAATTTTGCATGTGCAATGGGGGTATCCTAAATAAATATGCTTGATAATTAATAATTGATGTTAAGTATGCTAATAGGGGTTTGTAGTGTTAGTAATACATGGTTGGGCGTGATTATCAATATTTTATTATTTAGAGGCATTTTAGTAATTTTGCATGTACAACGGGGGTTATGTAAATAAATGTATGTGATATGTAAAAATTGGTGCTAAGTATGCTTATAGGGGTTTGTAGTGTTAGTAATGCATGGTTGGACATAATTATCAATATTTTATGACCTAAGGACATTTTAGTAATTTCACATATGAATTGAGGGTTACCTAAATAAATATGCATGGTAAGCAGTAATTGGGGCTAAAAATGATGATAGGGGTTTTGTGGTGTTAGTAATGCATGTTGGCTATGATTATTAATATTAAATTACCAAGGGGCATTTTGGTAATTCTGCATGTAATATGGTGGTTAGTCTAACAACGATGCATGATAAGTATAAAATGATGTTAAATATGATAATAAGGGTTTACTATCTTAGTAGTACCTATTTGAGCATAATATTCAATAAAATATGGTCTAGTAGTATTTTAGTAATTTTACATATAATATGGTGATTGGTCTAATAAACATGCATGATAGGTATTAATTGATGTGAAATATGACAATAGGGGTTATTGCCTTAGTATCACCTATTCAAGCATAATTATAAATGTTTTAGGGTATAGGAGTATTTTGGTAATTTGGAGTGTATCCTGGTGAATACGCTAATGAATATGCATGGTTTAGGAATAACTTGGTAAATTGGGATATGTTATGATATTATTCTCATAAACATGTAGGAAGTGCATTGATTGTTGATTAAGATTGAGAATATGTGTTTAGTTGTTCTAGAAGTACATGTTAGGGTTTTATGTGAAAAATGGTCTCATGAAGTGTTGAGTAACTTAACTTCATGATCAAAAGTTTAATTATGGTGTGTTGCTCTTTTTATGGCATGTTGATGAAATAAAATGGAGTTTGAGATGTAAATGGATGGCAAATAGGTAGCCTTAACCTTAGGGGCATTTCGATCATTTTGACCTAAGGTACCTAAGTGTGAGTATTGAAGCCTAGGATGGCCTTAGTGGACTATTAATGTTAACATTAACAATAATCTTGATTCTTATTACTTTATAACATTGGAAGGAAATAAAAATTGTTAAGTATGTGATTAATGTGTGTTTCTCACTGTCACCCTCATTAAAATATGAATACTTAAAGTGAAATACCTCGAGATCGAGAATGATGGATCTTTAGGGGTCACTACCCTGAATATGTGGTTTAGCCCATGATTATTTTGGATTTTTCTAGTGTGTCTTAGTGCCTAGTCAAACCCTACATCTTACTACATTTAGCTATACAGACCTATATAGGGGGTATGCATACTTATGGATTAAGCATCCTTTTTGGTAGAGTACTGTTTGCCTTTGTATACTAGTGAGACCAAGGTACCTTTGTGTCCCTGGGTTGATAGCTGGTAGGATACTATGCTACTCTTATGCATTAGTATGACTGGTGTACCTTAGTTTCTGCAAGTTTGTGATCTCCCCCTCGAGTAAATAAAATAGAATTGTGTGATAATTAAATGGAAAGACACTAATCACTTATAGTGAAACACCTAGTGGGTCAAGACCATGTGCATTATATATACTGGTCCACTGTTAAGAATAGTGGTTAGGAGCATTTTGCCTTTGATTGTATTATATTTACCAGTCCACCAGTAAGAATAGTGGTCGGGACCATTTTATCCTAGATTACATTATATTTACCGATCCACCGGTGAGAATAGCGATCAGAAGCGTGTTGCCCTGGGTTGTATTATATTTAACGGTCCACCAGTGAGAATAGTGGCTAGGAGCATGTTGACTTGTATTGTATTACATTTATAGATCCACCAGTGAGAATAGTGACCAAGAGCATGTTACCTTGGATTATATTATATTTACTAGCCCACTAGTGAAAATAGTGGGCTACCTGAACTCACGTGGCTATAACTCGAGAGATAACTAATTATGATACTAATGCATTGAGTCCAGATAATTATGAATGAACTAATATGATCTACTGATGTGTTTCAGTAGTAGCATTTGAGCCTACCTGTAATTTTGGTAGTAACCCTTGTGCCTACTGTTATGAATGGTGTATGGTATTGTATTGATGGGCCTATAAGCCTACCAATGAGTTGAGTGGATGGTGTGTATTGTTGAGGATGGTGTGGCTTCCTAATTATACCACAAAAATCATTGCTTGGATGTTCCATTAGTAAGTTCTGTTATTTCTAAGTGAATGAGCATTGATGGCATATGATCTTGGTGCATGTGGTTATCTATATGATTATTGCATTTCAATTTGTATATGTATAATTTCATGTTCATGTGTTTGTTGTGTTGCAACTGATGTATTGCATGCGGGCCTAAAATATTAGTTTCGTATAAAGGATTACTCATGACCATAGTACTAAAAGGTTCTTTTTGTGGGCCCCTATTTATTCAAAGGGCAGTAGCCTTTTTAGGTTAGTTCGCAAATGCCATTCAAGATTTACTATCAAGTTAAGAGCATAGGACTATCTAAGAAAAGTTTATGTATTTTCTTTATAATCTCTTGTATTCTCTTTTCAAGGACTTTATTTTGTAACCACAACTAGTGAGTTGTATTTCCTATATTCTAACTATTGCGCTACTCTATCTTATGATTATATCTTTGAGTTTGTGTAATGTATGCTTTTAGCCTTAGCACTTGGTATTGAAACGGTTGAGGAAAACTGGTCTAATACTAAGTGTGGCGATAACACCCCAAAATTTAATGCATTTGCTTCCACTTATAACTTTTAAAAATAAAATTTTTCAATAGTAAATGTTGAGAGTTTTACAGATCTGAAATCGCAGGATAGCCAATAGATCGATTTGGGAAAACCTGTTGACTGGTTTATTAAGAACAAAACTGTCAATTTCTAATAGCACCAGTTGATCGGTTAGGCAAACCAGTCAATCGGTATGCTTGAAATTCACATTTTTATTAGAATTTCAAGCCCATTAAAAGCCAAAAACTATTTTATTTTATATTAACATAATTTTAAATACATTTTGAAGGATTTTGGGATGGGGTTTAACATCAAGAAGTACTACTATAAGTGGAAAAGAGATAATAAAAAACTATAATCAAGAAAATAATAATGATGATGATAATGATCATGTTTTTATTGCCACATTTGATGATCTCCTCATTTTTGTTCATGAGAATTTTGTGAATCTTGTGAGTCATGAGACAATTTGGGTTATTAATAGTGGCGCCTCACAGCATGTTACTTTTAGGAAAGAATTTTTCACTTCTTACACTCCTAATGATTTTTTGAGTTTTGAAGATGGGTAATGATTGCTTGTTAAAGGTGATTGGAATGGGAGATGTATGCTTGGAGACTAAGCTTAAGACAAATAGTATTATCAAGGATGTTTAACATGCATCAGATGTTTTCCTAAATTTGATTTTAACTAGCAAACTTGATTTTAACCGGAAACACTCCATAAGGCAGAACGCATTTGACCACTATTATAGCTGGTGGACCGAAAAAATATATCCTCACTGGCCCCAACTTATGGGATGTTCCACTGTAAGTAATTAGTATCTTCCATGACTTATTACCATGCAAAGTTTGGTTTATCGAGCCCAAAATCCCCCACTATTATAGATAGTAGATCATAAACACTCAACGGGGCAGCACGCGTTTGACCACTATTATAGCCAGTAGTCCGGAATTACTCAGCAGGGCAAAATACACCTAACTACTATTGTAGCCAGTGGACTAGAAAAATATATAACCTCACTGGGCCCTGGCTCAATAATCTTTTACTTTAAGTGTTTAGCGTTTTATTGTATCTTATTCCACAACCCGACTAGACTTGCACAACCTACTAGACTTCTCATACTCACCATTTTATTCTCAGCATCCCGAAAAACCCTATCATATATCTTGGGACTTCTACGCCATCTAGTATATCCAGACATTCATTCCCACTCTATCCTCATTACCAAGAATACTCGACTCCAAGGGCCACTCTCCATATCTCTAAATCAACTCAATGTCACTCTCCAGGGTTTTCCTCCGGAAAACCTTAATTTAGCCCATATGACCCAATCTTCCTCTATCCCACACAAATCATGCTCCTACAATTCTTCACCTCACTCAATTCATACCCAAGCACCCATTTTACTTCCCATATAATACATGTGGCCACGAAACCCTAGTTGGTCATCCCAAAACCCCAACACCTCTATTTACTCAAACTATGTTATCCTTTCATCTCTCTTACTTACCATCCCCTCTTCCACATGACACATATCAAACACGACCTATGACCTCGAGACTTCCTTCCCATCTTTCCCACTCACCATGAGAACCCAAAACTATTCTTTGTCACCAAAACCATCACTTCTCTCGAATTACACCCACCATCACAACATGACTATCCAACTCCCACACATAATCACAAAAACCCTAATTCACTCCCTGAAACCCTAGCACTTCTCATTTCTTTTATGTCACCCCCTCAACGCCCAAATACCTTTTCTCATTTAGCTCACTTTTCCTCCATGTGACACCTCTCTCATCTTTTATTCTCCATTCTAACCATTCTCATTAGCTTTTCCCTCCTTACACACTTCTCTTGCTTAGGGTTTCTTCCCAAAACCCTTGTCAAGTCTCACTTAGGGTTACAAGGGTAGGTTAGGTTGGGGGAAAAAGGAAGGGGATGGGGAACAGGTGGGAGGAGGAGTGGGGTTGGTTGGGGTCAAAAAAGGAAAGGAAAAGGGCGGGGAGAGAGGGGAGGAAGGTAGGCATGGAGGGAAGAAACCCTAAGTGAGCAAAGTATGTAAGGAGCAAAAAACTAACGATAATGGTTAGAATGGAGAATAAAAGATGAGAGAGGTGTCGCATGGAAGAAAAGTGAGCCAAATGAGAAAACGTATTTGGGTGTTGAGGGGTGACATAAAGGAAAGGAGAAGTGCTAGGGTTTCAGGGAGTGAATTAGGGTTTTTGTGATCACGTGTGGGAGTTGGATAGTCAGGTTGTGATGGTGGGTGTGATTTGAGGGAAGTGATGGTTTTGGTGACAAAGAAGTGTTTTGGGTTCTCATGGTGAGTGGGAAAGATGGGAAGGAAGTCTTGAGATCATAGGTCGTGTTGCATATGTGTTATATGGAAGAGGGGATGGTAATTAAGAGAGATGAAAGGATAACATCGTTTGAAAAAAGAGAGGTTCTAGCGTTTTGGGATGGTCAACTAGGATTTTGTGGCCAAATGTGTTATATGGAAAGTAAAGAGGGTGCTTGGGGATGAATCGAGTGAAGTGATAAATTGGAGGAGCATGAGTTGTGTCAGATAGGGGAAGATTAGGCCATATAGGCCAAATTAGGGTTTCCTAGAGGAAAACCCTAGAGAGTTATATTGAGTTGATTAAGAGATATGGAGAGTGGGCCTTGGAGTTGAGTATTCTTGGTAATGAGGATAGAGTGGGATGGAATGTCTGGATGTACTAGAGGGCATACAAGTCCCAAGATATGGGATAGGGTTTTTCAGGATGTTGAGAATAAAAGGGTGAGCATGGGAAGTCTAATAGGTCGTGCATGTCTAGTCAGGTTGTGGAATAAGATACAATAAAACACTAAACACTTAAAGTGAAATATTATCAAGCCAGGGCCCAATGAGGTTATATATTTTTCTGGTCCATTGACTATAATAGTGGTCAAGTGTGTTTTGCCCTACTGAGTGATTCCGGTCCACCAACTATAATAGTGGTCAGGTGTGTGTTGTCGAGTTAAGTGTTTCTAGTCTATCAGCTATAATAGTGGGGGATTCTAGGCTCAATAAACCAAACGTTATATGGTAATAAGTCATGGAAGATACTAATTACTTATAGTGGAACATCCCATGAGTTGGGGCCAGTGAGGATATATTTTTCTGGTCCACCGGCTATATTAGTGGTCATGTGTGTTTTACCTTGTTGAATGATTCTGGTCCATCGGCTATAATAATGATTAGGTGTGTTCTGCCCTATGGAGTATTTCTGGTCTACTGACTATAATATTAGGGTTCCTATACTCATGTGGATTTAATATGGAAAATGTGTGAACCAAAAATATAAGGCATGGAAAGATACTAATTATTTACAATGGAACACCATGTGATTCAGCACTAGTAAGGTTGATTTTCTTGTCCACCGACTATAATAGTGGTCAGGTGCGTTTTGTCCTGCTGAGTGATTCTAATCCACTGGCTATAATAGTGGTCAGGTGCATTCTACCCTGTGGAGTGTTTCTAGTCCACCAGCTATAATAGTGGGCTTTTTCGTATTCAAATAAAATTAATATAAGAAATGTATAGGGTAAAATATTAGTTTAAATGTGGCCTGATGATATGAACCTGAATCATGCTTGGTATGTCATATGTGTTATTTTCTTGCTTGGCCTTACATGTTTATTTTCTTGCTGGCCTTACCCATATGGTTACCTTGATCAGTACGTAGTGTACTAACCACCCGTTTCATGGGTGTTGCTCATTCCCACAATCATAAAGTCCTTCTAAATTTGTGTAGGTAGGAGGTACTATGTTCGATGCCTATGACGTACTGGATGCGTCAGGCGGGGACATGTGTTGATTGTTGGACCTGGTATGGTATCCCAAGAGTGATGTAAGCTGGACTCTTTTTTATCGCTTTGTACTAATGTTTTCATTGTATTTCTATTTTTTTTATGGTGTTGTACCCTTTTATCCCTTTTGGAAATTTCTTCTATGTACCCCACTTGGGTTGTAATGACTTGTAGTCACACACTTTGATTTTTGTGTTATAAACACTTTGATTTCTATGAATCATTGTTTTAAATGTGTCTAATGTTTTATGAGAATTTTTTGTTAGCCTTGTGGTTGGTACGAGACTGACCGGAGGCCGGACATGTACTAATCATGATTGTAGCACCCTCATGCTTGTATTTGTTTTAATTAAACGAAAATTTTTAACTGTGATTTTTGGGGGTGTATCCCACTAAATCAACAACTAACTTGACCACTGAACAATCTAGTTGACTAAATAAAAACCTAGAAATACACGAGCTAACATTATTGGAAATAAGCAATTAAACCAAATAAATAGAATAATAAATTTAGAAGCATTATCCATCACTATAGTGGTGATTTCATCCCTATTCACTTGGTGAATAAGGAATAGTCATTTTTGTACTAAACATAGCCTCGAGGAAAAAAGGAGGTGGAAAATTTTGTATACCACTATCTTAAGGCTCGTTTAAGATTGTAGATTGATTACTTTAGCTTACACAGAAGTGAAGGAGGGATATGGAGACCATGAGGTGACTAAATGTATATATCCTCATGAACATATCCATACAAGTAGGCATTGTTAACATTAAAGTGGTGAATATGCCAATTCATTTTTAGTTTAATTCCTAGAAGACTTTGAATAGTAATCACCAAACTACTAGCTAGGGAGAAGATCTCTTTGAAGTCCTCTCCTACCCTTTGAGTAAAACACCGCACAAAAAATCTAGCCTTAAATCTTTCAACATCCCTATATGCTTTATGTTTTATGTTATACACCTACTTATAACTAATCAGATTTTTGCCTTTAGGTAACTTCATCACTTTCCATGTATCATTTACATCCAAGGGCTCAAATTCACCTTTCATGGCCTTTACCCAATGTGAATTGTGAATTGTATGGTTTAGGTATATAATGGATAAGGGATAAAGTAGTTTTGAGGTAAGTTGAGGAGGGAGTGGTAGTGTAGATGGAATACATAATTGTCGAAGAATGAGAATAATAAGAGCAGGTGTCCATTATCTTGGCACATGTACATGTTCATACATAATCACACAAGTGTGATTGGGAATGAAGGGTTCTATGAGAACATCTTAAGGCTAGTGGTGAAGGTTGACACATGAAGAATAAAGATGATACATGTTCACCATTCAAAGGAGAATGTGATACAAAAATTTTAGAAGTGAATGTGTGTGTAAGATTATTTTGGCTTTCATGTGGGGAAGAAACATCTGTTATAAGTCAAGGAAGTGACATAATAGGTGTGGGTTGTGGATGGGAATCAGAAATATGCTCAAAAGGGAAGTTGGTTTCATAGAAAATATCATCTCTAGTCATTTAGATTTGATTAGTAGCTAAGTTTCTAACCTTATAAACCTTTATACCATGGGGATATCCTAAGAAAAAATAAGGATGTGATATACTCATAAATTTAACTCAAGAGTGATTGATGTTAGTTGTATAACATAAACAACCAAAGGGTTTAAGGAGGGTCTAAATTATGCTCTACATTGAAGAGAATTTTGCAATGGTTAAGATTGCAAAGTAGTGAAGATGGGGAGATGCCATGAGTATATTTTCACCCTAGTATGTATAAGAAAGAATATATTGGCATATGAGAGCTTGGGTTATTTCTAGGAGATGCCTTTGTTTTCATTATAGAATACTTTTTTGGGGGGAAGTGGATACACAACTAGTTTGGTGGATTATTCCTTGACTAATAAAGAATTTTTTAGCTTCATGGCTTCATCCAAGGTCATAAGCATTCTCAAACCAAGTGATTTTGATGGTTTTGTTGAATAGAGTTTGAATGAGTGTGAGAAAGGGTTTTAATACTAAGGCATTGGATTTATTACTTAGAAGAAACTTTCAGGCGGCTCTAGAGAAGTCATACATAATGGTTAAAAAATATTTAAATCTTTTATAAGGCATTGCCTTATAGTTCTCGAATGTTTCAATATGCAATAGTTGAAAGAAGTTTGAATGCCTATTTAGCTAGAAGAGAAATGAAGTTAAATCGAATACCAAATCTTTAATTTTATTGATAGAGTTTAAAAGGTTTGTTTTAGTTTGTACAATAGAAGATGATCTAACTAAGATGTCAAATCATGACATTAAAAAAAATAGAATGCGATATACTACAAGAATAAAAATTGCTAGATGTTGCTTCTAAAGTTGAATTAACCATATGAAATGAAGTGGGAAGTAGGCTTAGTCTTGTAGGAAATATGGGATATAAAAGATAAAGATATTTAATTAGCTTCCCAATCATGATAAAACTATGCTATGAATGGTCCTACATTTTGGAATTATTGAAGCAAATAATTCTATCAGTTTGCTAGGTGAATTTAGATATAGAGATCAAGTTGTTCTTAAGGTCTAGAATATATATAACTCCTTGGAGATTAATATCATTGCCAAGGTTGAAAGTACCAATAGAATGCACTGTAATGGTGTAATAATCAGGTAAGGTAATAGATATTAGATTAGAAGTGGGTTGTATCTTGGAGAAAAACATTTGATTTCCACTCATATGATTCATGGCTATGGTTTCTAATATCCATAACTAATTAAAATTTAAAGAAGCATGAAAAGAGAACTTACTTGAAATGGTATTAAGAGAAGGAAAATTAGTACATGAAAGGTCCATTATACCCATTGCATTCAAGAGATTCAATGTTAGAGGATTTTAAGAGTTTTTTGGCTAGAAGTTTTGCATCACTTAAAACTATGAAAAGCTTGTCATAAAGCTCATTGTTCTATACTTGTTCTTGTATGGCAACCTTACCTTGAATTGTAGCTGAATTTTTTTTCTTCTTCATTTTTTAGTTATAAAGTCTTGAGGAGAGCCAACTTACCTATAACATTTCTCCTTTATATGCCTTGCATTTTTACAATAACTACAGGTCACCTTCTTTACACGTGAATTGGAACTTCCCAAATTACCAAAATCTATTAGGTTCAAAGGAATCAAATTGTTTGAATCAACCTCTCATTGCTTATCCTCATTAATTAACATAGAGTAAGTTGTTCTAACACTTGGTAAAGGACTCATCACCTAGATGCTTCCTTGAATGTTGGAATTGTAATCATTGAGACCCATCATGAATTAAATTAATTTATGAGCTTCAAAATGATTCATAAGAGATTTGGTGGCACCACAAGTGCAACTAAGAAAAGTAGTAATGAAGGTCAAAGTATCCCACAATTTCTTCAGCTTGGTGAAATGGTGGCCACATTATCTACCTCTGATGAAACTAACAAAATGTACTTATGATGTTGATAAAGTTTCACCCCATTTGAAGCTACATACTATAATATCCCAAAATTTCCTAATCCTAAATTCTAGGTGATTAGTCTCTTAATCCCTACTCTAACCCTTAAACCTTGTGTGGATACTTTATTCATACATCTCAAGCCCTCATTTTTCCCCTAGTTTTCATTTCCTCACCTTTAGTTAACCAACTAGGAACACTCTAAACCCTATCATCTAGGGCATTAGGCGGTCAACCGCTAATCTCTTCCAATAAACCAAAGCTAGGTGTTTTTCATCATTCTTATTTTTCTTAATTTATTTTAACCCCAAATCTATTCATATACCCAATAATTTTATATAATTGAGTTCATAAAAAAAATCCTCACCTTTCCCTAATTTAATACAATTTTTAGGAATTATTAATTATTTTTATCATTTTAATAATTTATTGAACTTTCTACTTTAACTAAACAAATTTTAATCATTTAAAATTTATTGGATATGAGGGATTCAAAACTCTAACCTTATTACACCCCATGATCATATCCTATATTTTCCTTGCTCGTTTAACCAAAAATCTAGCCATAATTATCTCCATCAACTTTCTTACACACTCTCACATATGAAAAACACTCCCATCAATCCTCTTACTCATAAGAAACCCCTCCCATATAAATTTTTCATCTGCCTCCTACCTTGGTTGACAGCCATGAGGGGCTGATTACCCTTAGTTTGATCATTCTACACTTGGCCATTTTTTTACTTTAACTTTGCTATCTTCTCCTTCATCTCTTCATGTTTTGTTGGGCTGCTCTCGATTGGTGTCTAGCCGTGCTCTCCATTTTATTGTACATTTTAACTTCTAAAAGCTTGAATATTAATTCTTTAGCACTTGTTTTAAGAAAAAGAGAGTTAATTACATAGATTGGTGAAGGTTTGACCAACCTTATCCAATCCTCAATTTTTAAAAACCTTGAGGATTATTCTCTTCTCTTTTAATTTTTTTTTCTTATATTCCAATACTTGTTATTTCCCCTTATATACTTCTTGTATTTGTTTTAAGTGATTAAAGAATGAAAGAAGGTGTTAAGGAGTATTTTATTCTTAGATACTAGAGTAGCTTTAGTAAGGAATACATGTCTCTAGATTAAAGTTTGGTTTTATCATGTGTTAATTTTTTGAATTTCTATGCTATCATGTTTTATGATAGAAATAATGATAGTCTTTATTTTAAATTCATGTCCATCTACTAATTGGTAAATTCATAATTTTATGAGTTTCATGACTGTATACAAAATTCATATGTGTTTATGACTTGCTAGGCTTTGCCATAAAATCTTAAATATGATAGTATATCATGTGATATTAGTGTGTTATTAGATGGGTGAAATTAATTATTTTTAAGTATGGTGATTGGTGTAATATGTTGAAGTTGCAAGAATTGGGGGTCTTAGGCTTTGGGGTGGTCTCAGCCTTATGACCTTTGACATTTTTTAGTTTGTTTTAATTAATGATAATTATAATTTTTTTTCGATGCTAATAATTTAAGGGTGGTTGTGTAAAATTAGTGAATTTTGGAGACTTATAAAATTTTGTGGGCTATATTAGAGTCTCAACCTTAGGGTTAAAACTATCTCTTTATATGTTTTTATGGAAAATAAGTATATAATTGAATTCCTTTAGGTCCTTAAAATAAATTTGATATATAATATGTCAGGATTTGGATCAGTATGACCTAGGTTATAAAAATAATAAAGTTGGAGGTGTTTGGGTGAACTAAGAATATTTTGGTCTTTTGGGATAAATATGAAGTTTTGGTGTGGTATAGATATTATATGGGCTAAAATATGATAATTATGATTTGCTAAGTGTCTTGATAAATTACTAATAGCATAAGGAAAGATTTTATGAAAAATGGCTTAAATTAAAAATAGTAACAAAAAAGGATAGCATCAGTATTTTATATGTGAAAAGTTAGAGTGAGGTTATGATTTTCAGATATGATGTTTTTAATAATATTTTGGGTTTTTGTATTAAATTGGGTGACTTAGAGAGCCTTATAGATTGAGTTATCATGTAATTGTGAATTAGATTTTCAAAAGAGCATTAGGGTATTTTCCTTTGTGAATTGTTCCCTTTTGTACACAATGTATGTTCTTATGCCTTACATTTACTTCATGTGATCATAGCATATACAATATATTATAACCATAATGCATCCTTATTATTTACATTATTATCAATTATTAGAATAAATTCAACAGCATTGGTGCCTTATATAACCAAGATAAGAAATAATCCATATGGTAAGACATTAATATTTAAAGTGGAAGAAAATGTGAGTTACGACCAAGTTGTACATGTTCCTTCTATCAAATGAGAACAGTGGTTAGGTATGTTATACCCTAGAAGTTTATTAATTCATTCCATCAACCGATATTAGTGATCAAGAGCATTCTATCCTAGAAATTATACCAATCTATTCCATAAGATGAAAATAATAGGGTTCCTACACTAAACATGTAACACCCTAAAATTTTACAACCTTTGTTTTTGGGTGTTTAGATTTTTATTCAAAACATAATCCTAAAACCTTACCTTATTGATTTTTATTGACCCTTGATCCGCAACCCAAAAAAATTCTTAAAATAAATTATCCTAATTATTTTAACCATTTTTATTTTCCCTTAATCCTCACCCTTAATCAGTTAATTTGTTTCTATGTTGCTCTTCTAACCCGATACCCTACCCTAACTAACCTAAAACTAAAACTAAAACTAACTAAAGCCTAGTCTAATATTTCCTCTACCTTTTTCTCCCTTATGCAACCCCTTCCATCCTAGTTTTTTTATTACCACAAAACCCTCCCTTATATCTATGCTACCTTTCACGAAACCAACCCCTATAACTTCTCTTCCACTCCCATTTTTGTTTGACATTTTTCCCAGCCATCATTAACCCTCCTCAACACCAACCATCCTTATCAAGAGACCTCTTTTGCACCACCAAGCACAACTAGCTCCTTTATTTCTCCTTCTTTCTTTTACCATCTCTACTTTTGGATTTTCATTTGCACCATCAACCACCATTGCTTCCCTCACATGCAACATCACCACAAAATTCATCACCTCCATTCCAACCAATAGTTACTTTCTCCCCACTTGATCTCCCCTCCTTCCATTTTCTCCAACAACCGACCACCATTACCTAGCTCCACTGTCTTATTCTTTGCTCGTCTCCTTCTCCTTCTCATGTAGAATTGTAGCCTTCAACCTCCTCCTCACACTACTTGACATCCTCTACATGAACTCCCCACACCGCCCTATCTCTTATGTACACAAGCCTCACACAACCTTGCCCTTCCCAACATCACATGCTCACGATGCCCTATCCTTCTAGTGTCACCTGATCACGTAACTTTGACCATTTAGTGGGTTGTTGTGTTGAACTTTCACTCCACTAAGGCTCTTATTCCTCCATTTTGTTCTTTCCGTTAGCCAAAAACTCCTCTTATAACCCCAACCAGTTTCTCCACCTAAATCCCTGGTTGAGTCTCTAACCAACCACATCCTAAAAGCTTCGTTATTCACCTCGTTTGGTGCTAACACTCCATAACCCAAGCCCCCTACATTGCTCCCCCAGTGCTGCATAGCCAACTCATGAAGCCCATCCCTTACTTTGTGAGTGGCTCAAATTGGTTATTCCCTAGTTGTGTGAGCCATACACTCTTGGGTTGTGAATTTTATTAATAAGGGTTGCATTTGGTTCATGAATAACTATTGTTGGTTTTATATTTAGGTAAAGGAGGAGGATTAGTGAAGTATAATGATTTATATTATGTTGCTTATATTTTTGCTTTTTTATCAAAAATTAGGTAATCCATATTCCTTAATAAAATCTTAAATATCACATAATAGCATATTAGGTTCCAATATATAAATTGTATTAAGCATGATTTGTTATATAATATTTATTTTCAAATAATGCTAGCATAAAATTATATATAACAAAGTATACTGAATTGTTAAAATATTATGGGTGTGAAAGCATGTTAGAATAGGTTTATTGTTAGGGATAAATTATGCAAGGTGTATACATATAATATGATAGACAAAGAATGTTAGGCGTATTTCACATGATTATTATCATTTTCTGTCCTAGGGGTAATTTGTTCTTTTGATTGTACCATGTTAATTGATTCCAACATGAATGCACAATATGCATTATATATTGTTGAGTATGAAAATATGTAATTTATGATGAATTAGTTATACATGTTAGGATTTTACGTGTTGAATCATGTGTAGAGGCAAAATAGTTTTTTTTTCATGTCTGCTAATTTACCTAAATGCTAATATTTAAAGTGATATCATAGTTGCCTTAATAAAATACTAATACTTAAAGTGAAAAACCTTGAGATAATGAATGATGGCTCTTTAAAGGTAGCTACCTTAAAGATATGATTTAACCCAATGTTTTTGGATTTTGTTAGTGTAACTTAATGCCCTAGTTATGCCCTATATCTAACTCTACTTAACTCTTTGGACTTATTAGAGGGTATACATACTTATGAATTAGATATCCTTTTTGGTAGGATATTATACTCTTTCATGTGCTAGTGCTATCAGGATACCTTAGTATCATTGGGTTCATAGTAAGTAGGATACTATCTTGTACTTGTGCGCTAGTATGACTGGTGTACCTTAGTGTCTTCAGGTTGATATGATCTCTTCTTAAGTAGATAAAAATGGAAGCAATTATTATTAGTTTGTAATGATATTGAATTGGTGGATAGGTAGTTACCCTCGTGCCTACCTATGGTTGGTAGTTGTTTTTGTACCCTACCTATGGTTCGATAGTTGCCTTCATGCCTAATTGTGGTTTGGTATTTGCCTTCATCCTTATCTATGGTTTGGTAGTTGCCTTTACGCTCTACCTATGGAGTTTTGGAATTTATTTGTATGGATGTTTAATTTATGAGATATAATATGAATGTTATAGAAATTGGGTAAAGAGTGGTTCTACGTACTTCCTTTAGGAAAAAAATCCTTGGTATGCGTTGATTATTAAGTTTCATTTTATAGTTTAAGTGAAATAGTATGAGAAGCATATATCCTTGGTGATATTTTTATCTGGCATAGTTATAATATTTGGTCATATCGTGTATATTTTAGTATTTCATATCATGTTCTCCTATGATACCCTTTATGTGCTCCATATGACATTTTCATGTTTAGTTTTATATAGTAGATTACTCAATATTGATATATTAAAGGGTTATATTTCATAGTTCTTTATCAATTAAATGGGCATTTGTTACTTTATCGAAGTGCTTGTGAGTTTAGTTTGAAAGTAAATTTTTCTTTTTTGATTGAGAATTAGGATTATCTAGTATCCTATTTGGTATCTTGATATGGATATCATTGGACTCTTGTGTCCCTCTTGTATTTCTTCTCATTTAAATTTTATAACCGTTGTCTGATCTTGTATTATCATAAAGATGATAACCTGTAATACAATCTCTATTCTATATATTATAGTTGTGTTATTAATTTAAATAGAGTAACATTTTAGATTTATCACTTGGTATAAGAATGGTAGAAGATATTGGACTTATACTAAGTGTGAAGGTAACACCCTATATTTTTACTGCTTAAGCTTCCGCAATTAACTCTTCAAAACAAAATTTTTAAGTTCTAAACATGGGGGTTTTACATAATGTAACTAAGCAACTGAAAATGAAGGTTTACCTAATAGGGAAACCCTAATTTGACCTCTCCCTTGAATCCTCTAGCATTTGGAATAATGTGCATGTTTGTTTTCTTCCACTTCCTTTATATGTTGCATGCCTTATTCTAGTGATATATATTTTTTACCTTACTTGGTATGTAAGTATTGGTCATCCTTTTCATCAATATTACTCATTCCCATGAGTAGATGACCTATTTTTAGAGGTGTGGGTATTTTATGATCATCTTGAGGACTTTAGTGAGTTTAATGCACTTCCTAGGGAGGAGTAACGATATTTATTAGATTGGACATAGAGTCTTAGTTATCAATAGCTAGAGTTTTCGTCCTATACCTTGTAAACTCTTAGATCTAGAGTTTCCTTTTTATTGTACTTTAAATTGTATTATACTTACAGTTTGTCTCTAAGGTTTATCTTAATTTGTGAAATTTCTCTTTTCTCTTGGCATCTTATTTAAACTTGTTAACCTTTTTTCCTTATACTTGATATGATAAGGTATAGAAATTAAACTCGTATTAGTTATGGTGGTAATAGCCAATTATATTATGTTTAGCTTCTGCAAATAAATAAATAAATAAATAATCAGTAGTGATTTTTAGTGTGTTACACATACCTCTCTTACAACTAGTGAAAAAGGCACCCATATTGTCTACCCATTATGAAATAGACCAAATTTCATGTGTTGAGGCCATAGAGTTGCGCTTAGTTCATTGATTGAAAGTAGCCAAAGCGGAATAAGGAAGAGTGTCATTGATCATGTCTAGTTTGGTCTTTATTGCCAAGGCCTCTTCCAAGCTTGATAGCATGTACCATTGAATAATTTGGAGACAATAATGTCCCTTCTATTATCAAAGTTATGTAAATAAAGTGGGTTTGATGGTTCATCAATGGAGTTAGGGTTGGTGGGAATTTATTGTGTTGTTGTTGGTTTTCCATCGGCCATCTTTGAAATGAATCGAATAGATAAAAAAGAGATAAGAAAGGCTTAAAGCATTAAAGGTTCATGATCAAACTAATTTTATTTAAAGCTATGATACCATATTGCAGTATAAATATCAAATAGGATAAAAATAGGAGTCATACTTGTTCACTTTTCAATGACGATTATATTATTATATAATACATGCACTCCTCCTTACATATATCTAACCTCTTAATATTTAGGGTTAATTATTGACTTATTATATCAATAATACACATAAATAGAAGTTGTAAAAAAATAAAATATATTTAACTAAAAGATAATAGTGGTTGAAAATTGAGTAACCAACATACGACTAAGCTAGAGATTAGCTAGAGACTCTTAGCAACCATAGCAAATGAGGGAATCTCATACATCCTTGTTGGATGGTGTTGGGCTATGATACGTACACTCCAACAAAATGAGGTTATATTGAGATCAACAATCAAATGGTTTCTTGATGCAGGACCATCTCCATCTCATTTTTCTCAAGTTGAAGGTCAAGAGTTAGCATATTTAGAGGTAGTAACAATTGTTTTGCAAAATCTTAAACATCTTCATAATAATACTAATAATATTTCATTAAGTAATTCTTGCAAGAATTATATATATTTGCAAGAAGATGACTTCAACAATGATATCTATTGTGCAAGACAATGAAAATGAAATTGTTACAAAGTTGCATGGGAGATAAAACTACAAAACTACAAGACATGAAGCTTGATTATTGATTATTTCATATATTATCATGATTACGTTTTATGTAACTTCGATATTTTATGTAAACTTTGTAATATCTTGTCATTGTAACTGTAACTCATTATGTATACCATATGGACATGAGTTGATTTAACTCTTGTATAATTAGGTCGGTTGATTTGGGCTTAATTGAGGAGAGTTAAGCTCGGCCTTGTACGTTTGATTAAGGAGAATGAACCATAATGAAATCGAGAACTTAATGAACAAAGGAGCAAGAGTTGAATCTAGATTTCTTTCTTCCTAACTTTCTCTCAAGAGAGGAGTGAACTTTAGGAATAATTCTCTAGAGAAATTAGAGATTTCTCTTTAGAAGTGATTGTGATCTTGGAGTAGATCAAAATACAACCATTCGAACCTATATAGCAAATGTCCAACTTTGAGTCCTTTAATTCTAAGCCAACTTTGTTGAAGATCAATCTGAATTCAAAGGTCCTGAAATTGTGAAGATATTAATCTAGTATCTTACAAATCATTGCTCAAATCAGCATAAAAAAAAAACTCAGACATGGAAGATTAGTTATTGAGGACAACCGCCGAGCATAAAGCTCAAAAACCTCAAACCAAGTAGGGATTTGTTTAGAAAATCTTAGGGTGATTCTTAGTAAACCCAAGGCTGTCACTACACCGAGTGATGTTTATTGAAGATGTACACGATGGATATGAAATATGTATGTTTAAAATATCTAGTATCCATCAAACATGGTAGGCCAAAATTTGATTAATTAAACCTTATGCGTAAAAACTAGGATGTAACTTGTACTCCTTGTATTGGGAAGAGTGTTTGTATTTTAGGTTTATAGATACCAGCGTTGCAAGGGGACAAGGAAGGGGAAATGGAAACGGGAAAAAACGCAAAACATCATTTCTTAAAAACTTAGGAAACGGGGACAGCGGAAAATGTTAAAAAATATATATATATATATATATATATATATATATATATATATATATATATATATTAAAAATATATTAAATCTACTAAAATTAAAAAAGAAAAATAAAAAATTTCTAAGATTATTACCTATATTAGTTAATTTTAATCATTAATAATTTTTTAATAAAAAATTTAATTAAATAGTTTTAATATAAATTTAGACTGTTTTCGAAAGGAGGAAACATTTTCAGGACGACGACAGCACCGAAATGTCGTTTTCGTGCATCAAAGATAGATAGGTAGTTATTTTATTAGCAACAAGATCACTAGGGCATATATAGAGTAATATCAAGAGAGATATGTGTGTGGTGGTGTGAAAGTGCAAGCTACAAATCTTGATCGTATGATCAGAGAAGCATACATGGTGTGCAAAGCTCAAGCATGAGTTGCACATGAATTATAAATAGCTATTGCTTGAGCTTTGCACAACCTAAAATAAAACTACACCAAAAAAAGTGACGTAGAAGAAGCTTGCTAGAAGAGCATGCAATTCATTTGTTAATAGGTAGATAGAAGTGTGATTCATTATGTTGAGGAATATGCCACTATAACACCCCAAAATTGCTACTAATTTTTTTTTTAAGCGAAAACATTAATTTAATATAGTGGGTGTTACCACCACACTTAGCACGATTTTGGTCCATACCCCTCTTAAACTAAGTGCAAGGCTAAAAGTTTATGACAAATAAATCAAAACTTATAAAAATAGATATAGTTAGTAAAAGACTTTAATAATTTAGCATAATAATAGAGTATAGAGTACATGCTCTAGATAATACATTATATAAAAAAGAGATAAGGGGGTAAAAAAGATGAAGAGTTTAAAAAAGATATCTAGAATCTAGGGTACATAAGATGTGGGAAATTGGATAAATATAACTCTACGTTCTAACCCCGGAGTATAAACTCGCATCACTCTGCCTGAGGAACCTTCTCAAAGTTAGCAGAGTCATCATCATATACCTAAGACACAACATCTACAAATGTGTAGTATTAGTATACATCACAACCATCCTAAAGTGATATTATGTACGAGACCCGTGCAAAGAAAGTAATAGAACATATAATAACAAGATAATAACATGCTTACATATAGATGCCAATTGAGTAGAATAAAACTCAACCATCAAGTATAAAATAATGTAATAGAAATGTACAAAGAGATGAGGTTAATTGATTATTATATTTTATTATCGTAATCACAACCAATATATTATATTAACTTGAGGACAAAGACTCGGAAATAGTAACAACTAATATAATACTAAAGTGGTACAAGCCCTAAGTGGCTTGCCAAGAAATGTAACTATACCACCAAGTACTAGGACACTTAATCACTTACGTATGCATACTCCCTATAAGGTTAAAATATATCGAGACACCTATAGAGTAGAAGAGGGCCACCCAGACATCGTAATGCACCCAAAATCAAAAAATAGAAAACACCATAATGGTACCAAGTGAATACCAAACATGACTCGGATAACTATCCCAAGTGATATAAGTCTTGACTCAAGATTTTTCACTTTGAGAAATTAATGTCTTATCAAAGATTTAGGTCAAACAAGAACAAATGTTTACAGAATATTACTTAATCACTTACATGAATATAAACCAATTATTTAAGTAAATTGAAATATTATCCATGGAGGAATCAAGGTCCAAACAATTTATAGCATAGACACCCATTAACATGTCATTAAGATCCAATTAAATATATGAAGCATTAAAGCCCAATGAAGATTATGGAGGTGTTAAAGCTCAAGCCAGATTATTGAGGCACTAAAGTTCAAGTTCCACACCATTAAAGGCCCAATAAATTTAGATTCCAATGTACATTAACTCAATTTATTTGAGACAAGGTTTAATTACCAACATCTAATTCAACCAATAGTTCGCTTATAAGGTTAAATCAAATAACTAGTATAAAGGTACATAAAATGACTAAAATATCTTTAAGGTCCACTTACTAAACTTAACATTAAGAGAGGTGTATTTTATGATAAAATGAGTATTCTTAACTAATTGTTTTCTTTAGGATGAAATGTAAATATGGACACCAAGTATAAAATACGAAGATTACTTAATGTACCTTAAGTATTTCTTTGCCTTTTTCTTTTTCTTACTTAATTAATTATTTTAATTACAATATCTAGGTTTACTTATCAAATGTCACCTAAGTTTAAAAAAATACCCATTTAACTTATTTTATTAACATAATATTTACTTAGGTCTCAATATTTTTATAATATAAATGTAATGGCCAAAATGTCACTATTTATCTAAAATCACCTTAAACTTCTAAAATTCATAACTTAATCTAAACAAAATCAAACCTACACATATCAAGTACCAAATTTTATGTAAAAGACTCAATGAGGACAATGGTACACTTAAAAGTTTCAAAAACAATCTATAATGTCCAACATATCCATAGCTGAATATGTCCAAACCTTAAATAAATTTATTTAAACACTAAATAATCCAAAATTCATAACCTAGCTTCTATACCCTATTGTAAATACAATGGAATACATATATAAATTTAAAACAACCAAAACACAAATAAAATACCAAGGAAGGGAGCTAAACTACTCGAATGTAGACATGTTCATCACAACTCAACTATAAATTTAACACGGCTCTACTGCACATTCATCACAATTTAATGGCATATTCATCAAATTTTAGAAAGATATAAAAACATGCAAAAATCATACAAATCATTCTCTCATAAAATGTTCATGCTTATGCACATAAAATCAAACCATACACATGTTATACAATATTTTACAAGATATTATTTCATTCTTATAATTAAAATAAATCTAATCATGCATAAAATAACATATAAAACACCTAACACAAAATCATATTTCTAAATGTTAGTTTAGTTACCAAAATTTTAACCTCCTTAGGACAACTAAAATAAGAAATCTAGCAACTTCTTATCTAACCCAATTAATCACGTACAATAATATAATATTAAAAATGGTTAGATCAACCAATATTAATAAATATGTAAAAGGGAATAAAGGACATTTATTGAGAAAAATATCATTTATATTCTAAAAAATATAAAAATTTATGAAAAGGTCTGAAATAATCTTAGAAGCTTAAAAATATAAAAGTATTGGGTATTAGAGTTGGTTTAAAGCTTGACGGAAGGAAAACAAGTAAAAACGACAAAAACGGATAAGTTACAAAAATACATTTTTCCGCAAATGCAAAAAATAAATAATCGAGGGTTCAAATTACCATGGATTGATGCGGAATATTTTTAGAAAATTAAGTATACAAAAATATTTGGTCTCAGAACTCATTTGATGACTAACGGATTAAAAATAACAAAAATGGTTAAAATTGTCTAATCGCGTAAACGAATTTTTTTTACAATTTAATAATTTAGAAGGAAATGGTAAAACATGAATGAATATAATGGATGAATAAACTCAAAAATATTTTTGGATTGATTCACAAATTTTTAAAAGGTTGAAAAGAGTAAAAACACAAGAACCGAAAGAATAATAAATGTGTTTTATGCAAATGAGAGAAATGATCGACAAAATAAACAAAAATTAACACAAACAAAATGAAACTTAATAATAGATTTTATATATATATATATATGGTTTTGTTAAAGATGTGTTACTAGACCAATAATATATAATAATTAAAATATAAGAGAATAAGGTATAAAAACCACAAGGGAGTTTATTCTAAGTTAGATTTATTATATGCAAACAAGGTTGTTCGAAAATAAGGTACAACTTAATTCTCATCTTGTATGAGGGTAATACAGGGTGTAAAGTTACTTTGCACTCACTCTACATATCTTATATAGTTTATTTAAAATAAAAACAAAAAACTTTATAGAATAATACTTATTTTAAATCTTTGTTTAAATTAAGTGGATATTCCTCGAAAAGGTATTAGTCATTCTTTGATGCATGATATAGGAGATGAAAAATATGATAGTGTATTTTCTACTCTATTAACCCCAAACTAAATGAGTAGTTAATAGTGTAACACTCCAAGTCGATACAACCACGTGGAGGCTATCTTAGAGAACTTTCAGATTGATTGATTAACCTCACAGATCAATATGAATCTTTTTAGTGCGCTTTGTCCTCACCCACATACTTCCGGAGATATTTTTAGAAAATTTCTGAAACTTCCCAAGAGGGTCACCCATCCTAAAAATTGTTCAACGGCCAACATGCTTCATTGTGGAGTTCTTAGGATGGAATTACCAAAAGAATAGTATATCATATTGATATAAGAAGTCATATTAATCCTTATAATACTCCCCTCAAATTGGTGTATTACATTCACCCTCACTCAACCTCATTGCGCCTCAACCACTAACTATCTCAATACAATTTATATCAAGAATCGTTCTGCTAAGTGACTGACTGACCTATCCAAGATTAGCTCATAGTCGCGGATTCACTCTAATACCATTTGTAACAACCCGATTTGATAAAATCACATGAAGGCTACTCTAGAGTGCTTTCAAATTGATCAGTTGACCCCACAGATCAACACAAGTCCTTTCATCCCGCTTTATCCTCACTCACATGTTTATCGAGAAATTTTTTAAAAAAAATTAAAATTTCCCAAGAAGGTCACCCATTCTAAAATTTATCCCATGGCCAACACGCTTAATTGTGGAGTTCTTATGACAGAATCACCAAAAGGATGATATAACATGTTGATATAAGTAGCCAGATCAATCCTTATAATAATGTGCTCATTTTGGTTTATTACATTCACCTCCACTCAAAGAATAATTTTCAAAAAAAATTCCTAAAATTTTTAGGAGGTTCACCCATCCTAAAAATTGTTCCACGACTAGCAAGTTTAATGGTGGAGTTCTTAGGATGGAATCACCAAAATGATGGTATACCATGTCGATATAAGTAGCCATATCAATCCTTATAGCACACCACTCAATTTGGGATATCACATTCACCCCCACTCAAAGAACACAATGTCCTAGTGCGTCTCAACTATTAACTGTCTCGGTACAATTTTATCTCAAGAATTGTCTCGCTAGGCGGCTGACTAGCTCATCCGAGTTCAACACACTATTGCAATTTCGCTCTGATACCATTTGTCAAATCCTAAGTCAATACGACCACATAGGAGATACCTTGAAGTGCTTTCAAAATGATCAATTGGCCTCACAGATGAACACAATTCCTCTCAATGAGATTTGTCCTCACTCAAGCACTTCTTGAAATATTTTCAGAAAATTTCTAAAACTTCTTAAGAGGGTCGCCCATCCTAAAAATTGCTCCACAGCTAGCACACTTAACTGTGGAGTTCTTAGAATGGAATTGCCAAAATAATGGTATATCATGTTGATATAAATAGACATATTAATCCTTATAATACTCTGCTCAAATTGGTGTATTATAAATAGGAGGTTGTGTAACTCAAAAGTATGTGGATGGAAAAGTCATTACAACATAAATTAATGAGTTCTAAAATATATTCATTCAATTGAAGAAAATGGAGACCATGTTAGGAGATAAAGTTCAAGCTCTACTCGACCTAGTCTTTTCTTGATAGTAAGGAGAACCTATGTGTTTATTTTAGCAGTATCTCACCAAGAAAAAAGCTCAATATAACCTTGGTACTAACGTCATTTCTTAGAAAAGAGACAAAAATAAATGATAGCATTTGTAATACCCCATTTTAACTAGTTATAATTATGTGTACTTAATAACATACATTATTGTAGAACATTTTATAGCCTCAAGATTGTTTGGGTGATTCGGTAATAATTGCAATTTTGCGGCTATATGTACTTTGCATATAAAATACTATTTATATATGCGAACTTATAAGTTAAAACTTGTAAAATATTCTTATAAAATTCTATTTAGGTACTAAATGTGTTTAAATGTAAATATAAAAATTTTGGTTTAATTTTATTTGTGTTTGTTATCCGTTTTGAATTTTATATGCAAAATATATAATTAAGGTATGCTAGCTAAATATCATATCAAATGTGTGTTAAAAATTATGAAAAATTATATTTAGGTTTTAAATAATTAAATAGGATAATCTGGAAAGTTTCGTGATTTTAGGAATAGTTTTGGTATTTATGTTAGTAATTACCTTATAAGCTTGTTAATTAACTGTAATTTCAATATTTTATATATCAAATCTTGTTTTAAATTTTCAAACTTTTACATGTGAGTTTAAAATATTATTTCAAGGGTTTTTAAAAAGTTTCATAATTTTATGAGCTTCATTGCTATTTTTATTAATTTTATCCTCTATATTGATCTTTCCACCACTAAAAATAATATATAAATCCTAAAATTACTATTCATGCACAAAATTAATTTCCTACACTTTCATGATCAGATTTTGTATCAAATTGACCATTTTCTTATTCATTCAACTAAATGTTGAGTTAAAGTTACTTTCATACACTTTCTACTTATGCTAGTTGTGTCACTTTGACTTTTCTTGCACTCAACCTTCTTCACTTGCATTTTCCATGCTTAAATCTGAACTTGTACCTGCACACCATCACCTCCCCCATCCCTTGATTGATTTGTTGGTTTTCATAACTTTATTAAACCTAACTACACTCCATCACCTTACACACTCAACCACCTTGTCCTTTATCATTCAAGTGTTGAACAAGCTACCTCTCCCCCTCTTGTGGCTGCATATTTTTGGTTCCTTCATCCCCTAATTATACCCCATTTTTATTTCTTTATTTTCATTCAGCATTTGTCTCATTTTCTCCTCTTGGTTGTTCCCACCTTTCTCTTCATTTTGGTTATTTTTGCTAAGTATTCTTAAGTTTTATTGAGCTTATAACCAAGATCCATCCTCCTCTCTTTATCATTATTCTCTTGTTTTCACTTCTACATTTCCTTCTATCTAGCCTTTATTTATTTTTAAATAAGTAAAGAAGGTTAGATTTTTGGTTAAATTGTGAAGTTGTCATCTTTTGCCTTCTCCTCTTGTGTCTCCATCCTTCGAAGGCATTGATATTCTTTTGGAGGTTCTTTGTATTATTTTGCTATTTGTGCTTGGAAAGAGTTAACTCATATGCTGCTACTAAATATATAAAAATCATGTGATAGCATGTTTAAAGTTTCTTATGTTATGCTTAAGTATAATCTATGCTTTCTTATAATCTCATAAAAAAAAAGTATGCATGCATCATGTATTGTTATTAATTTCTCTAAGTGTGTGACCATGTATTTTTATGAAATGGTATGTTAAATTTATTTATTTTAAATCTATGTATGATAGCATATTAAAATATGATTGCTTGTTTTAAAATAATTATGTATGATGGCAGTTTTATGTGCTAAATGAGCTTAATTGTGTTTTAGGGGCAAAATGGTATTTTTGTCACTCCCGAAAATTTATAGAATTTTTATTTTATATTAATGTACCTATTTTAATGTTATTTAGTCATACCATGAATTTTTCTTAATTATAATAACAATTGGTATTAAAGTGGGAAACTATTGAGTAAATAACATATAATGGCATTTTGGTCGTTTATGACTTATTATGCCTCAAAGTATGAATAATTGGAATAAGATGACCTTAATGGATTCATAGGTTGACCTTAGAGTTAACTTTGATTTTGGTTTGGATTGTTGACCTTATGATCAACTTGAATAATTGAAAATAAAATAAAAATGGTTAATAAAGAAATTGGAATCATTGTGCATTATGTGATATTTTACGATCACCTTATTAAGATATCAATACTTAAAGTGGAAGACCTCCAGATTTGGGAATGGTTGCTCTTTAGGGTTAGCTACCCTAGAGATGAGGTAGGATCCCTCAATTTGGTTTGGTGGTTTCGTCGGATGCCTCGGCATTTTGGCTAAGGCCTTAGTCTACTCTATAGGTAACCTACGGGCCCTATAGGGGGTATCGATATTTAAGGATTAGGTGTCCTAGGATGGGAGGATTTTGCGTTGCTTTATTGCACCAATATGACTAGAGTACTTTTATGTATCTGGGTTACAAGTTGGGAGGATACCGTGTTGCTTTAGTGCGCCGGTATGACCGGTGTACTTTTATGTCTCCCGGTTGTTATTGTATCCCCCCAAGTAATTAAAATATAAATAATTATTGTATAAGGATTTAAATGGATTGTTGTGATTTGTCGATTTGGTAGTTGCCTCCGCGCACTACTTGGTTTTGGTATATTGGTTTGATAGTTGCATTCGTGCACTATTTAGATTTGGTGTATTGGTTGGCAATTGTCTCGGTGATTTCCATATCATGTTATAAGTGGAATAGATGTGGTTATCATGATAGGCCTTAATTATGGTTTAGTGTTTTTCTTTTCGTGGAACACCCTCAGTATAATTAGATTAATGAAATAATTGTAATATGGTTAAGTTAGATGTGATGGACATGTGGCATATGGTATGATATGAGTTATAGTATGAATATGGCACTTCGCTATGGTATGTACTATTTAACATGTTATGACATGATATTTTGTGTTACCTTCTATGTGCTCTATGTGATATTTACATGTTTAGTATTGTATATTGGTTTACTCAGTACCGTTGTACCGATGGGTTCCGTTTTATGGTCCACTGCCTATTCAATGGGCAGTCTTTACCTTACAGGAGTACTTTGAGGGTACAACTTGATGGATTTTGGTAGGGCTGAGAGTTAGGACTATCCGGTGTACATTCCAGCATCTTTTGATTTGGATATCTTTTAGACTCTTATGTCCCCTTATATATTTCTTTCTGTTGTCAGTTGTAACTCTTTTGTTTAATCTTGTGTTATCAGAACAATTTAATATTGTAATGAAACCTTTCTCTTCTTCTTATCTATTTTTATTCTTAATTTAAGCGGATAAATGTTTTAGCCTTAACACTTAGTGTAAGAAAGGTAGAGGAACTAGACTTATACTAAGTGTGGCGGTAACACCCTACGTTTTTTATTGGCTTAGCTTCCACAATCAACTCTTTTTAAATAAATTTTCAAGTGCTAAAAATGGGGGTGTTACAGCATTGATAAACTTAGTTCAAGGAACAAAGGATAACTAAGAATTGGAATTAGAATAGTGGGACATCCAAAAGTAGGCATGAGAACTCAAAGAATGACCTGTCATGCACATTTTTCAATTGTAGGAAGGTCGGCCATTGGAAGGAGTGTTGGGAGTCAAGTAAGAGAAATATCAAGGGAAAGGGAAAAGTAAGAGAGTATATTGCGGTTGCCATTATCAATGACACCAATTTGGTGAGTGTGTCAATTTCTGTGCAAGCATTACATACATCGAAGATGAGTGGTTGTTTATCATCAATGCCTCCCACCATATTAACCCTTATGATGAGCACTTCACATCTCACACATCTGGTGATTTCATTGCGGTGAACATGGGAGATAATGATGTCTTAAAGATAATTGGTATAAGAAGCATAAAAATTGAGATGATATTGGGTTGCACTTTGCTGATGAATGAGTTGAGATTTGATCCACATAAAATTATCTCATCTTGAAAACTCAATGATGATGACAATATGAGCTAATTCAAAAAGAGCTCGTGGAATTTGAAAAAGGGTTTCTTGACAATGACAAAGTAGATCAAATGTAAATAAAGTTGTATAGAGATAAGGTAAACTCAATGGAAGCTTGTATGGTGCCTGGCATCAATGACTTGAAGGCATAAGTAAAAAAGGGGAAACAGATTCTTAGCATATGATAATCCTTACTTGAGCTCTAAGTGATTTAATTGGAAATTGTAGCCATTAAACCCAAGATAATTGAGCTAACTTTGTCAAAGTTACTAATAAAAGGTCAATAAGCTAACTAGAACAAGTTAAGTGTCTAGTTTGAAGAGAGTGAAGTCTATTTATGTCTCATCATATTTTGTGACATTCATTAATGACTTATCAAGAAAGCTTTAGGTGTACCCTATAAAGACAAAGGATCAATTTTTGGACAACTCTAAGGTATTTCCCATAATGGTTAGGTGTGATATTAAGAAGAAGTTGAAGTATATTTGAACAGTAGAGTGGACACATTGGTTCAATTTGATGAATATTATATGGCTCATGGGATTTAACAAGAGAATATTCCTCCTAAAACCTTAAAAATAACACAATAAGTTGGCAGAACAAATTAACTGAACACTAATTGAAAAGGTGAGATGCTTGCTCTGTGACACCCCCAAAAATCGCTACTAATTTTTTTTTTATTAAAATAATTAGCAGAAGCGAAATAACAAAACTGTAAATTATGGAGATATTACTGCCACACTTAGTACCAAACCGGTTCACTCCTACCGTTCTAGTACCAAGTGCTAAGGCTAAGAGAGAAAAATACAACTTACGAGAAACTCAAACATATTTAAATCAGAGTAACGTAGTAAGCCATTTACAAGAACAAAATCCACTAGTGATGATTACAAAAGAACAAATACATTGAAACCAAGAATTCAAAAGAGAAAGAGAACAACCCTAGGACTTTTCGGATAGTTCCTTATGCTCTTTCCCAAGAGCCCACTTGAATAACACCTGAAAACGACTTGTAAGGGACACTACCCATTGAATAGATAGGGGCCTCACAAATGTAACCCTTCAGTACTATGGTACTGAGTAACCCTTTAAAACACACTTAACAGTAGGCCTGCAATGCAACACATGATACAACACTACATACATACATAATGAAAGGTAGATACTTAATATTCACATTCGTACATTCACATACTTAACAGATCAATTAGATATTAATAGGTCATAATGAACAATCGATACTTCAGGGCCTTAATCCATCATTATCAATCATATTGGATTATAAATATCCGTGTGAGTATGGGAACCCCACTATTATAGCCGGTGGATCGGAATACAAATATATATCATCCAGGGCAACACGCACCTGGACCACTATTATATCTAGTGGATCGGTACTCATAAACATCATCTAGGGCAAAACACTCTTGGACCACTATTATATCTGGTGGATTGGTACTCATAAACATCATTCAGGGCAAAACGCTCCTGGGCCACTATTATATCTAGTGGATCGGTACTCATAATATAATTCAACTAGGCTTGACTCATTAGTCTTTCACTTTCACGCTTAGTGTTTTTCCTTTTTAATCATCACAACAATTCCATTTATTTGCCTCGATAGGGAGATCAGGATCCCGGGACACAAAGGTACACCGGTCGCACTGATGCATATGAGCTACTCATTACCCTTCAACTATCAACCTAAGGACGTAAAGGTACCCTGGTCGTACTAGTGCATAAAGTTAACTCGGTACCCTACCGATAAGGACATCTAATCCATAAGTATGCATACCCCCTAAATAGGTCCGTAGAGCTAGATAGAGTAAGATACAGGGTCTGGCTAAGGCACAAAGGCACACCAACAAATACCAGAATAACCATGGGCTAAACCACGTCTTTAAGGTAGCGACCCCTAAAGAGCCACCATCCCCGATCTCGAGGTCTTTCACTTTAAGTATTAATGTCTTAATTAAGGTGATAACAAAAAGCACAACAATCAAATACTTATTCACTTTCAATCGTTTTGATATTGTTAGATATTTCTTATTCAAACGATTATCCAAGGTAACACAAAAGGAATCATTAAGGCCATCATAATCTCATCCAATTCCGATTTAGAATTTTTTCTCGTGATACTTACTAATTGTCAAATACTCTTTTCATACTATTCAATGTTACTTGAGTCATATTACGAAATTCCATTATCCCATCAACATACTGGATACAAATTATCGACTCACCCCTTACTTGTATAATTATTAAGTCATCCCTTTCTTACTTGCCAATTTACCATATTACCCTTCTTGTTGTTACACTTATCATATTTTCATTTGGTTGGCTAGATTACCAAATTGCCCTTCTCCTTTATTATAATTAACAAATTGCCCTTTAGTTGGTCAAATTACCAAATTACCCTTCTTCATTATCATAATTACCAAATTACCCTTTAGTTGGTTAAATTACCAAATTGCCCTTTCTCCGTTATCATAATTACCAATTTACTCTTCTCCATTATCAAAATTACCAAATTGCCCTTTAGTTGGTCAAATTACCAAATTACCCTTTTTCCATAATTATCATTTTCCCCTTCTACTTGCAAATTACCATTTTATCCTTTTACTTACAAAATTACCATTTTTCCATTTGCATACAAAATTACCATTTTACCCTTTCCACTTACAAATTACCATTTTACCCTTTTCTTTCAAATTACCATAATACCCCTTTTACAAATTAAATTAAATTGCAAGTTTTCAAAATCAAATTACCATTTTGCCCCCTTATTACACCACTTATATTAAATTATCATCACTACATGAAATATTTATATTAATACTCTATTCTCATCATCCAACTCTACCAACTATTATATTTCAACATAATACTCAGTAGCACCCACACATATTAGGCCACATTATTGCACAAGACATATTACTAAAATACCCCTAGGGCTCACAATAATATTATTCATGTATTAATAGTCACAATAGCATAATATAGCATAGATGAGTACTTAACATTTTCATTAATAACCAAACTCTTTCCTTAAGCAATATTTCCATACATAGCACATAAACTAGCATACTTTCCTTTTTATCAATCAGTATAAGCAACTATATATAATATATCAAACAATATATATCATGCAAAATAATATATTAAAATCCTAATATGCTAGCATATGTTTATCCATACGTTTAAGTGGGGTTTAATGATTACCTTAATTCCTACAAAATTGAACCTTACCAGTATTCTAGTTAAAGATTCAAGCTTTGATTAGCAAAAAACAATACCTAACAATAATATCAATATTTATTATAATAGAAATAAGAAAAACCAAAGCATAAGACTTTATAAAATTTACTTAATGAAATAATTAATTTAAATATTATTATACCTTAAAATCATTATAAAAATGGGCCAAGAAATGCAGCAACTCATCCCACTTATGCAGTATGAGCTGCATGCAAAACAAGAGGGGTAGGGGCTCGAAATGGCAAGAAAGGGAGGAAGGAGAGGTGTTTTCGGCTTAGGGTTTTGGGGCTAGGAAAGAAGGCATGTGAGGGAGGATTTAAGGCAAAGGAAGGGTGCAGAGGTGGAGAGGGGGTGTAGGTGGTGGTCAGGGATAGGTTGATGGTGGCCAAGGGTGGCAGAGGCAGCGACAACGAGGCTGCAAAGGTGGCTGCCGAGGTGGAGGGGGTTGAGAAGGAAGGAAAAGGGAGGAGGAAAATGAAGGGCTACAAATGGTTGTTTCAGCCAAAAGGGGTATGGGGGTGGTGGAGGAGGTTGTAGGGATTGGTTTGGTGGCTCAAGTGGCGGCAGAGGCGGCGGAATGACAGCGGAAAGAGGAGGTGCAAGGTGGTTGTTGAGAAGGAAGAAAAAGAAGAGTGGAGGAAGAAGGGGGCAGCAGGGTGGCTCGAAGGGTGGTGTGGTGGTTCAAGGGTGAGGTAGAGGGTGGCAAGGGGCGGTTCAGGTGTTTGGTGCGGCAGCGGAAGCGACGGAATGAGGCGGCGGTGCAAAAATAGGGAGGGCAATGGAAGGAGGAGAAAGGAAGAGAAAGAAGGTAGGGGAAGGGGAAGGAAGGCTCGAAAATGGGTAGGATAAAGCGGGGAGGGAAGAAGAAAAGGAAGAGGGAGAGAAAGGGAGGGGATAGGGGGCTCGGTAAGGTGGCGACAGGGTGGTAGGAGTATGGGAGTGGAAGGGAGAGGGAAGGGAAAGGCAGGGCATGGGCGAGGAGAGAGAGAGGTGGTGGGGCCGAGATAGGGCAGAAAAAACGGCGAGAGAGAGAGATAGGGAGAGTAGTAGGGAGGAGGAGGGTTGTAGGTAGGGCGACCGGAGATGGCGGAGGTGGTCAGGCGAGCGTCGAGGATAGGAAGAAGAAGAAAGAAAGAAGGGGGCTACGTGCAGGCCGGGCGAAGGAGAAAAGGGGAGTGGGCCGGCCCGATCGGAGGAGAAAGGAAGAAAAGAAAAGAAGGGAGGACGGGCTGGGTTGGGCTCGAGCGCGGGGGAGGAAGGAAGAAAAGAAAAGGAGGGAGTCTGGGCCGGACGACGCACACAGGAGAAGGAGTGGGAGGAGGAGAAGCGGGCTTACGGCCCAGGCACGAAGAAGGCAAGGCAGGCCGGGGTGCTTGAAATGCCCCAAAAATCCTAATTTTAAAAATTATAGTTAAATAAGATTTTATTAGGAAAATTTATTAAATTAATTATTTTTATTAAAATAAAAGGGAATTAAATAGGAAAAATCAAGAAGAAATTAATAAATATTTTAATTAGGAAGAAAATTGGGTATTTTAGCTAATTAAGGATTTTATTTTGGGAATTAATTAAATTAATTATTTTATTTAAATAAGAGGGAATAAATAGGGCCAAATTAATAGGAATGTTATAAATAATTTAATTGGAGAAAATTAGAGTGATTTGCTAATTAAAATGGAATTTATGAAAAACTTTTCAAAAATCTTAAATTAGCCTAAAAAGGGAATTAAATATTATTTTATTTAAATATAATTATTTTTAAATATCCCAAATATCCTAATTAATTTAATTAACCCAACCCACTATTTTTCTTTTTCCCTTTTTCCTTTTTCCTTTTCTTTCTTCTTCTTTTCTTTTTCTTCCTCCTTACCCCGATTGGGCCTATCCGCGGCCCAATCCTCCTCTTTCTTTTTATCCTTCTCACAGCCCGCTTCTCCTCCTACTGTGGCCCCTTTCTTTCTTCTTCCTTCGGCGCGACCCAAGACTGGAATGCCACGTTTTGTTAAATATTTCCCCCGTCACTCGGCCAGTCTCCCCATCTTTTCATTTCTTTCTTTTCTTCCTCAGACCGCCGGTCCACCCCCTTCTTCCTTCTTTTTTCTTTCTCTCCTTCTCGCCGTCGACCTACGACTGCTTCATAAAGCCCCTGGTTTTTCGCCGCCGACCACGCCCTTTAACTAGTCGTTACTCTTCTCCCTCTCCCTTACTGACTCGCAGCCAATTGGACCCAACCAACCCTCCCCTCTTCTCACACAATTTCCCTCATCCCAGCCAATCACCTCCCCTGCCATGATGGATTGTGTGCCGGCCCGTCGGCACCAGCCGGTGCACCTCACCCACCTGCCCTACCCTCCCATCTTCCCTTCAACCTTATCCCCTGCCTTAGCCTATAAATATCCCCAAACTAGCCTAAGCTCAAGCCTCTTTTCCCCGAAACCCAGAAATCATACCTTTTCACTACCGCCCTTTCAGATGCCAACCCCGCCGCCTTCGGCCAACCACGCCACCCATTCCGCCCACCTAAGCCTTCCCTATATCGTCCTCTACACAACTATACCTTCCCCCTCCCTCGATTCTTCCTGCACGAGCCACCCTGGCCGTGCAAAGTTCTCTTCTTAATCAACCTATTCTCTACCCTGCCACCCTCCGCGCCATCGTCCGCCACCACTTTTGCCGCTGCCACTGTTGCTGCCCCTTACACCTCCCAACCTCTTCTGCAGACCACCCTCTACCTTCCCCTACCTTTCTTTTCCTCTTCCTCCCTCTCCTCATCTTTTTCTCTTCTTCTTCCTCTTTTGGCCACCACCACCATTGTCGTGCACTGCCACCTTTGGCTACGCCACCACTTTCATTCTACTCCTCTCCATCTAGGCAGTCACAAACACCCTTACTTCCATATTCATTCTCCCTCTCCTCTTCCCAGCTTTCAACTTTTTCCCTTTCTTTCTCTTTTTTCGGCCACCACCGCCACCGCCGTACACCAATGCCAGTGACGCCTATCACCACCAGCCTAAGGTGGAACCCTAAATCCTCTCAACC
Source organism: Tamarix chinensis (assembly GCA_030549775.1). Taxonomy (NCBI): domain Eukaryota; kingdom Viridiplantae; phylum Streptophyta; class Magnoliopsida; order Caryophyllales; family Tamaricaceae; genus Tamarix; species Tamarix chinensis. The sequence goes on from CM060172.1 coordinate 64,045,976, forward strand.
CTTTTTCCCTATTTAATTAAGCTTATTTTATTTTAATTTAATTTTTAACCTATTATTCGAATATTATTATTATTATTATTATTATTATTATTATGTATTAATAATATTATTATTAGGTTCAATATTATTATTATTATTATTTCTTATTCAAGTCGAGACCTTATTTGACTTATTTAGATTATTAGTTTTAGTATTATTAATATTATTAGTATTATTATGAGTTTTGTTATTATTATTATTGTTGTTGTTGTTGTTGTTATTATTATTTATTTAGAGGGCTGAAGCCCTACTTTATTTATGTAATTTGAATACTGCTACTTTACTATTATTATTATTATTATTATTATTATTATTATTATTATTATTTTGTAATTTCGATTATTATTTCATTACTATCATAATTACTATTTTTATTAATAATGTCCTAATGATATTATTAGTATTATTTTGGTGAAGGGTCGAAGCCCTTATCCCACCATTTATTTCGAATCATATTATTATTATTATTAGTATTTTTAGTATGATTATTGTTATAATTATTATTATTCTTATTAATATTATCATTGTTATTATTTTTAGTGTCATTATTATTATTATTATTATTATTATTATTATTATTATTATTAGGATAAAGTCTTCAACCTTATATTATCAACTTTTACAATATTAATATTATTCTTATATCTTTAACAAAGTTAGTAATTAGTTAATGTCATTTTTATTAATATGTTATTATTTTATCAAAAACCTAGTCTTAGAATAAGTTAGTAATTAATAGTATTTTTGGTAGGAGGGAATCTAATTTTAGCTTTTTTCCCTCATATAGGTGAGACCAGTCAAAGCCCTAAGGAAGCATAGGAGTATGCTCCAAGATCGATATCGTTTTAGGTAAGGGTGTTACTAAGGCCTTATATGTGTTGATGGGCATTATATGCTTTGTATGTTATGAATCCTATGTTTATCATTATATTGATTTCATATGTGGTATGGCGTGGAGTTGAAGTGTGTTCATGTGTTATGATATGGCATGTGTACTATGTATATGTGATGAAATATTATGGTATATGATGTTATGTGTTATGACCCTGTAAGACATGTATGTGAGGATGTTAATGTGTTTTGTGTGGGCGAAAGGATGAAAAAGGAGAATGGGGGAAATAAGTTGACTAAGGGAAGTAAGTGGACCAAAAGGGAAAGAGGTTGACCAAGGGGAGTAAATTAACAAAAGGGGAATAAGTTGACCAAGGAATGTGAGTTGACCTAAGTATTTTAATAATCCATGAGTGGAAGAATAAAATGGGGAATTTTAGGGTTTTGTGTGGGAGAATTTAATCTATGGTGTTACATGGGAGAATCTAATCTATGGATTTGTGTGGGAGAATCTAATCTATGGTGTTATATGGGAGAATCTAATCTATGATTTTGTATGGGAGAATCTAATCTATATATGGTGTTGCATGGGAGAATCGAATTTATGGTTTCTTATGGGAGAATCTAAGTACGTAGGGAAGAATCTAGGGTTTTGCATGGAAGAATCTATGGATGTGCATGGGAGAATCTAGAGTTTTGCATGACAGAATCTATGATCTTGCATGGGAGAATCTATGGTCGTGCATGGGAGAATTTAGGGTTTTGTATGAAGGGATCTAGAGTTTTGTATGGAGGAATCTAGGGTTTTGTATGGAATCTAGGGTTTTGCATGGAGGAATATAGGGTTTTGCATGGAGGAATCTAGGGTTTTGCGTGGAGGAATCTTGGGTTTTGGCATGGAGGAATCTAGGGTTTTTTATGGATGGATTTAGGGTTTGCATGGGTGAATCTAGGGTTTGCATGGGAGTTTAGGGTTTTACATGAGAAAGTTTGAAGGTTTACATGGGAAGGCTAGCGTCTGCATGGGAGTAAAGTTTACGTATAAAAAGTTAACTTGGGATGTAAGGAAGGTAATAGAAGAGTTATTTGGGTGTTTGGAAGTTTTAGGTGAAAAATAGTACATAGGACAGTACAAAGATACATAGGAGGCTGAGCTAGGGTTTGGGGGAAAACTCTAATTTGAGGAGGTAGTAAAAAGGAGAAAAAAATGAGGCTGAGTGGAGTATGAGAGGGTGATGGAAATGATCAAGCAAAGAGCGGCATTATTGGTATGGAAAAATAATAAGTGGAATGTGAGAAATGCAAGGGTGATATGTGGACACGAGGAAGCTAGGGTCTGTTATGGCTAGTTAGGGTTTGGCGTGGCTACTTAGGGTTTCGTGGTCACCTGTGTATTTGGTGATTAAAATGTGATGATGAGGGTGGAATCTATGGGTTGTGTTGTGTGGAGTGTTAAAATAATTTGGGTCGTATGAAGTGGTGTAGGATGGACCACATCGGTATAAATTAGGGTTTCGGGATAAAACCCTAGAGTGAGATGTGGAGTGGACTTGGAAGTATAAAGTAGTGGGCCTTGACCCATATACTTAAGAGTTGGACTTCTAATATGAGATAGGATATGGAGGAAAGGATGTTGGGGCAAGTTGGGAGGTTCATGAGTCTGATCATAAGGAACGAGTCCACTAGAGGATAGGTATGGGGAGAGTGAGTCATGCATGTCTAGGGTGAAAATTTCTGGATAAGACACTTAAAGCATTAATCATGTAAAGTGAAAGAGTATTGAGCCGGGGCCAGACCAATCCACTGGCAAAATAGTGGCCAGGTACTGAAGTATCCTGGAGATCAATCCACTGGCATATAATAGTGGTAGGGTATGTTACCCTAAGTGACCAATCCACCAGCTATAATAGTGAGGGATTCCGAGCTCAATAAACCAAACCCTATAGTTTGATAAGACACGTAAAAGATACTAATACTTATAATGGACCACCATGTGAGTAGGGGCCAGACCGATCCACCGACATAAAATAGTGGTTAGGGTATGTTACCCTAAGTGACTGATCCACCAGCTAGAATAGTGGCTGGGCGCCGG